>OV815283.1:12934818-14204254 GCA_929108145.2 Limnephilus rhombicus
CTATCGTAAATTTTATTTGATTATGAAAGGAATTTAAAAGGTAAAGAAAGTTGTTGAGTTGGCGTTCGGATCCTGTCCAAATGACAAAGATGTCATCCACATATCTCTTCCATAGTAAAACATTGCTTAAAAGGGGGGATTTTGAAATAAAAACAGTTGTTTCCAAATTATTCATAAATATATCAGCAATTAGAGGGCTGGTGGGGGCTCCCATTGGAAGGCCTTATTAGGCCATCCTCCCATCTATGTTTCGAAACTGTCAAATTAGTATACGCTTGCCCTGAAGAAGGAACGTTTGTTCTGAAACCGGTCAGATTTACTCATTATATAAGTGGTTCAAACAAAGTTGAATTGCTTCATTTATCCATAATAATTTTTAATGCTTGCATAAAAAAAGTCATTAAAATGCCTCAGCTTACGTTTTTTTCAAACTAAAATTACTGAACGAAAAAAATAAAAACATGCATATATTTTATTAGACAAATGTTTTATAAACGTTATCGTTACTTAACTTTTTGTCATTTCATATAAAACTTATTTTTTCTCAACTATTTTTGGCTTTCATCCTTAATTACTTAAAAATTCACAATGTTTAATTTTTTTTTTCGAATTTCAGTTTGACACTTCGGTTTAATAAAGGTGTACATTTTAATTATTTGGTGGTTAATTTTTAGATTTTAATATAAAGTGTGGTGTTTTCTCTTTCTAATACCATTTAGAATATATTTCTCACTTTGATAGTGAGGGAGATATAGCGATTTCTATGAGACCTATAATAGTTGTTCCCAAAAGTGAAAAAATTCGCCAGACGGATTTAAAACCGGTCAGCAACGTAAGCAGATATATGCGTTAAAAATACAATAAGCGTGTTTATGTGTCTCCATAGAAATTGTTCTAACTCCGTTATTCTTTTAGTGACATCCCTAAAACAAAAAGTAAAAGGTCGATAGTGGATCAAGCTGTACATCCCTATCAAGTTGTTCATAGAAATACATAACAAGAATATTCTGTCATTTGCGCGGTCTGACACATATTTTTACCCGCCAAATTTCCTACGGGCGGCTCGACCGCGCTCGACATTGTTAATTTTTATTAAATATTTTTAAATGAAATGATAAAAAAGTGCGGTGGCAAAAGTGTTTATTATACATTTATACAATAGAATAAGTATTGTTGTTTACATAATCTGTGATTTTAGTACCGTTTTCACATAAAAACATCATGTGAGTCATTTTTACATTTTTTTAATGTTTGCATTCTAAATTTTAATATTTACAAATGTTAATATTTATTTGTAATATAACAATTTGAAAGCTTATTTTGTAATCTTTCTAAAACAGTTTTTACTATTCGGCTAGGTTCAGAAATGTTTCATTTATAGAGCTTTAATTGTGAAGCGGTAATAACACAAAGTTTTCGTAAAATGTCATTTCGTTTGAGACATTATAAGTGAATATTTGTGATTTTCGGAGGGGTTAATTGATAAAATCCTCCTTTTAATGTAACATACCTATAAAAAGCCCAGTAGCCCACATTAATATAATGTTAAATAGACGTGGGCAGAATGATTCCCAGGAGTGAATCGATTCAGTCTGATTCCCATGGCCTTTTGAATTGATTCCTTTAATTCATTCCTTTAATTCAATTAAATCCCAAAAAAAATATTGAAAATTGAAAATTAAATGAATGGGGAGGCTAACACCGCACACGAGACCGGGAGGCCACGGAGTACCCGGAGTACCAAGCATCGCACAAAGAGGAGACCGATTATTCTATCTGATCATCTCGCGGGCTAAAACCTATAGATTAATGTGTTTGACTCTTTTTAGTGTCGCTTTTTCGTTTCATCGGTTTTCAAATCACAATGAGTGGGGAGGCTACGAAGCACCGCACAAAGAGGAGACCAATAGGCTACGGAACACCGCACAAAGAGGAGACCGATTATTCTATCTCATTATCTCGCAGGTTAAAACCTATAGATTAATGTGTTTGACTCTTTTTAGTGTCGCTTTTTCGTTTCATCGGTTTTCAAAATCACAATGAGTGGGGAGGCTACGAAGCACCGCTCAAAGAGGAGACCAATAAGCTACGAAACACCACACAAAGAGGAGACCGATCATTCTATCTCATTATCTCGCAGGCTAAATCCTGTATTGTTTGTCTTTTTTTAGTGTCGTAATTTTTCGTATGTAAAATGTATTTATTGCTAGCAATTATATCTTAAAATTATACAAGTTTTCGTTACACCCTTAAAATTTTATTGATTTTATTTTATTTATTAAACTTATAATTTTGTTCCATTTCACGTGATAAACATACATTTTAACATTAAGATGAGTATTTTATGACAGCTAACCACAGCTAATTGACCTTATAATATCTGCAAATTTACATATTATATCGACCCAAGATCTACGTCTAATAGTAGGTAGGTACAATATCTTCCGTACGTACCAAAAAACAGATAAGCATCATTTTAGCTTCTCACTGCTGATGTTCAGATTCAAAGTCGAAAGTTTTCGACTAACTATGTAATGAAATTGACGGCTTGACGCGCGGGGGAATAAATGAACCGCGCGGATGGATTAAGGGCTGGCATTGAGGAATGAATTAGTAACTTTTGACTAATGTTTTGTGTCTTACCTAGCAGTGACTTGATTTACTCGCGAGCTGCGGATCTAGGACTGGGATGCGTTTGGGACATATCGTGACATTGACGTGACGATGACGCCTGACGTCATTTCTAGATCTGAGATTTACAAAAGACCATGACGTCACAAGTGAAAAAGACTTTTGTTTTAATTCCTCTGTCTGTCGGAATCGGACAATCTCGATTTCGACAGACTAGATACCTGGGACGCGGACATTGAACACGGACCTGGGACGGCGGGGACCTTATGACAATCTCAGGACTATTGATTAGGATAAATGATTAATTCCTTGCGTGAAAGAGATGCTCGGGCAACCCGGATGAATCGCGGCCGCGTTTTGGCCATTTTGGGACATGGACTTTGATGATGTTCGGGTGTTTTTAGAATGGCGGCGCGGCGGTAGCGGAATACAATCGTAATAGGCGAGTCGTTCACAATACCGTCCGTCGACCACTTCGCGGCGCGCGGCCCGTTTAATAATATTTAAATACCTATGAAACAATATAATATTTAAATCGTTTACAGAATACATTATTCATTGAAATAATTTAACAGTAAAATAAATGGAAATTAAAAATGTATGGTGTCATTAAAAATCGTAGGATGCAAGGCCAAAGATAAGGAATGAAGAATCAATTCCTTTTGAAATTAAGAATTAGATTGAGTGTGTCACAAGATTGAATTTATTCATTTAATTCGGTCATTCAATTTTGCCCACGTCTAATGTTAAATGTTAAATGATTATTTTTATTTTCAACTTTATGAGTAAAACCTCAAATTGTAATATTTAATTAAATGAAGACAATATTGGCGAAACTGAACTGAAAATCTGGAAACAGAAAAATCAGAAAAAGATATTGACACCTCTGGGACTCGAACCCAGGCCCTTCGGCTTTCCGGGCCGCAGCTCTACCAAAGATAGCAGCCAATAAAATATGTGTTAAGAAAATGAAAATAGTGTTGGTAGTTCTTAGTCGAAGTATGATACAGTTAAAAATGACCGAATTGGATAGAGACACCTTAGCTCAGTTGGTAGTCCTGGGTTAGAGTCCCAGAGGTGCCAATATCTTTTTCTGATTTTTCTGTTTCCAAATTTTTGATTGGGTTTCGCTAATATTGTCTTAATTTAATTAAATGTTAAATGCTTGTTTACCAACTATTGATTTGTTGATATTAATGTTATAGATTCTTTCGACCCTACATGTCAAACATAGAGACAACCATAGAAATGATAAAATCAGCTTTAAAGAAATGGCCCAACAATATGGCGCCTTACCAGGTTATAAAGCAAATGATCACAGCACATGACAGCCAAATGATCGCCAAGAATGTCCTCAAGTTGAATGAATTCACAAAGATTGGCCGATGTTTATCTGTAAGTAATGATTAGTCCAAGTCATAGATAATAAAAACAAAGGAGATAGGCCATGAACCATTAGTAGTGTCACCTGCCTTATTTCTACCTTCACACCAATCGCATAACTTTCATTGGCTCCGCCGCTTTAATTGTCTGCAGTTTGGTCATGCTCGGTTACAGTCTGCAAGCTTCCATGTTATTGTTTTTGCCTTTGTTTCTATTATCAATTGTCCAAATATTTTTTTTTTCATAATTGTTTTGTCATGATGCTTGATGACTCTTTTTAGCCAAACCCTGGAATTGCTGATTCAAAACCCGAAATGTAAAAACAATTCTTTTTAGGTTTACATTGGATATTTCTTATATTTTATTTTAACATCCCACAAAAGTTTCAGTTGTTCCCCACTGTCCGGAGCCAGTGGGTCTACGGCATCCCCAATTGGAGTTTGTTGTGAGGCTGAAGGGAGTAGAGAAGTGAAGAAGAAGGTTAAGATGTACAAACTGACTATTCAGATCTAATCACCAAATACAACTACATCCATTTTAAGCCATGTTTCGATTCTAAGTGGTTATTTTTCACCAGGGCGGTACTAAGGATTGGTTGTTTCACAGAATTTAAACAATTTATCAAATTTAAAAATGAATATTCAAGATCTGTTATTATCCGATGCTGTAAAACAACCGGTCCACGATGAAATAATAATAGAAATGAATAGAACATTCACAAAACTTGAATTTTTACTGTGAAATTTGAAGAACTGTCCAAATTTTGTGGAACAACACGTCCTTAAAGTACTGAGTACCTTTCCACCGAACAGAAAAATTAAAATAATATTTAGTATGAACATTCTTAAAATGATATTAGCCGTATTTACTAACCAGATCTGAATACTCAACTCATCTTCTTCCCCTCTCTATTTGCCTCCAACATTGAATCAATAATTTTATTTTCCAACCTGCTTCTATTGATGTTTAATCGACATATTTGTTGACTCTCTGCGGCCATAAAATACTTAAAAAAATTATTTAAAAAATACAAGAAAAACATTACTGGTAACTTAATCATGGTGCACTTACAACGCTTTTATACAATTCAGACGCATAAGTATATACACAGGTTCACACACACGCGCACTTATACACCACATGCATTTTTTATTCATCATTTTTTACCTCAAATCATTCACTAACCTCTATTGAGCAGAACTCACAAAGCTCACCGATACACTGGAGCGTAACGATTACCCAGCAAAGCAGACAACGGGGCGTTCAAGTATTACGTAACGCAATTTTTTAAGATTTTTGACCCCCCCTCCCCCCCATGTAACGCGCCGTAACGTTTTTCCGTACCACCCCCCCCCCCCTAAATGTTACTTAACACCCAAGTGACAATTTTTACCTGAAAGACACAATTAAGTTGCGCAAAGTACTGGAAAGTCGCTTAAATACCCTTTTTCTTGTTTTAATCGCGTTTGTAGCAATAAATAAAACAAGAGATTTCGAGAACGAAAAGGACTGCCAACTTGGAAGATTTTAATTTCCTATTTTTTTTTTTATCTAAATAAAGAAAAACATGTTACGTAACGCGTTGTTCGAACCCCCCTCGTAACGCACAGTAACGTTTCACAAGACCCCCCCCCCCCAGGTGCGTTATGTAATACTTGAACGGACCCCCAAGGCAAATAATAAGAGCCAAATCTGCACCAAACAAAGACAGAATTGAACAAGAGTCAAAAGGCTGAGCTTTCCTGCCTTATATTCACAATGTGACAGACAGAATTGCCAGGCTATTGAGGAAAGAAAGCATCAAGCCTGTCTTTGGAACCACAACTAAAATACAAGACCTACTGAGGTCCGCAAAGGCTAATTTTCATCTGGAAACAGATGGAGTGTATAAACTCAGCTGTTCTGGATGTGGCAAGGTTTATGTAGGCCAGACAGAGCAGACGATCTCCAAAAGGATATCAGAACACTTTTGAGCATGTAAACTCGGCCACCCTGACAAACCGGCAATCGCAGAGCATTTAATTGAATCCAGCCGTTACTTTGGATTTGTTCCTGAAGTCCTGGGTACACACAAAACTTATAATTACAGAGGCAATTGAAATTCATAAAAATCCCATTAACATAAATAGAGACGACGGAGCTAAGCTCAATAGTTCTTGGTATCCGGTAATTTACGGCTACACCAAAACTAAACACAGAAAACCATGTTGAATTATTCTGTAACACCAGCTCGTAGAGGAGTGTTTTTACTCATGGCTGTTCCCAACAGCATTTATCTCGGGAATGCTGGGTTTCTGCAGCCTTAGTTCCAGATGAGATGTCACATTACTGCTGATGGCTTGTAAGCTTCTGAATGGTTTATATCGGTACCAGATATTCTGGCTGAAATAGGATTCTATGTCCCGGATAATTTCACGTGAGGTCGCCAACACAGGCTTTTGATTCTTCCCAGATGCAGAACTAATGATGTGGATATTTTCCACATTTCCTACAACGATTTAAAGCGTGAAATAGCACTTATGTTTTAACTGAATGTTTTACTTTAAATGTATTTATTATGTATTTTTTCTAACCGCTTTTGCAATGTATTGGTTTTATGCTGTTTTTGCAAATAAATAAATATGCACACACTTCATTACTATTAATTACACATCTGCCCTGATGATGGACACTGCAACGCTGTCCGAAACATTGGCTAAAGAAGGAGGTAGCGCAACACGGCATAACACCCCAAAAATAAATAACAAAAATACTTTTGGCCGTAAAAATCTAAAATCATATCCTGTAAACTGTTTACCACTCATTTTATCTATGAACTATTTTTTTCTAAAATAATAATTATAAAAAATGCTCATTCCGTAGGCTGTAATGAAATAATAAGTTACTAACTAACTAACCATAACGCCGTTTCCCCGCAGGAGTAGGCCGAGAGGACGGTCCGCCAAACAACTGGGTCTTGGCACACACTCCTTGCCTCGTTCACATTGTCTCATACATCTTTACCGTTGGTCGACCGATCATTCATTCACCTACATATTACCGCTATTACCGATTTAACTTTATACTGATTGCAGGTTAACTATAGAGAACTTTTCCCCAACTGCAAAGATGAAGAAGCTATCAGTTCATACAATGGAGCTGAACGCCAGGTTCGAGTCATACAGCTTTTAGAGCAGGAAGATAATCAAGAAGATCAGGATTTAGATGAATGGGGTAAGTTTAATCACAGCATTTTGCAATTCATCTGTCTGTAAATTTGTTTGTTCATACTGTTACAAGACAGTGGCCTTTTGAATGGTTCAGTAAAGTTCTTTTTTTTAATGTGGAATTGTTGTGTTTATTTGGACTTTCTTATTCGCTTTTTTTTTTTTCAATATTGTTCTACCCGCCTGCAGAAAGTTTGATTTTGATTATTAGCCTGAAACACTCATCTACATTGAAAAAATCTCCCGAGAAAAGATACATGCAGACGGGACTCGAATCCACGTCCTTCTGATGTGTGCGGGTTCGAGTCCCATCAGCAGCATATATCTTTTCAGAGATTTTTTCAATGTAGATGAGTGTTTCAGGCTAATAATTATTACTTATAATAATTGTCACCCTTTGTGCTATGCATAAAAATCTTCTATTAAAAACAATAATTAAAAAAATGTAGACATAATTTGTCGCGAAGCCACCTAGTGGGAGATTTAGCACTTACAATGCCTTTCCCGTATTAAAATACAGTTGGTAGTTTGCAGGTGGAAAAATGTAATAAGCAGTAATTGTTGAATGAAACCTAGTACATATTAAATTATTTGGCGGGTAGGAGATAAGCCGACGTAGCTCAGTGGTAGAGCATTTGACCGGAAATTTCTACCCAAAACTGAATACATACCCAACATGAAAAAACTCAATTCAAAGGAGTTTTCAAAGTAATAATGACCTTTATACTCATTTGAAAAAGTTAAATAGTACTTTCGCCATTACCAGCTGCCAAAAGTCATCCCCAAATTTCGTAGAAAATTCTTTTAAAATCACTCAGAATAGCTACAATAATCAAATAGAACATAGGTCCCAGCTTGATATTGGTGCAATCGATTCTGAGCTTGTCTTTCGTACAGTTTCTTTACACATAAGGGTTAAAATCGCTTTTAAGAAAGAAGCAAAGTTTTTTTTGTGCCTTCCGGCGGGCGAACCACAGATGAGAGGTTAAATAAGAGAAAATTAGAAACCCACTTTTTAGATTACTTAGTTCTTTTAATTACTAAGGAATTTCAACTCTGTAACTGCTTGTACTGAAGCGAGGACTCAAACCTAGAAATTACTTTTGTCGGCTTCCGCGTGAGAAGAAATTAAATGCAAATGTCACTTCCCGCAGGCTGAGAAAAACTTTGAACAGTGTAACTTTAAACTTTTTATTGGTAAATCTGATTTAACCCCTCCGCAACATAAGCAGATATATGCGTTAAAAATATGACAGCAGTCAAGTACAATAAGCGTGTTTACACGTCAGCGCGTGTGTCTCCATAGAAACCGTTATAACTCCGTTATTGTTTTAGTTACATCCGTAAAATAAAAAGTGAAAGGTCGATAATGAATCATGCTGCACATCTCTATTCAAGTTGTCCAAAGAAATACATAAAAAGGACATTCTGTCAGACGCGCAGTCTGACACATAAATTATCCCGCCAAATTTCCGACGGGCGCCCGATATCGTTAATTTCTATTAAATATTTTTATATGAAATGATAAAAAAGTGAGGTGACAAAAGTGTTTATTACACATTTATAGAATAGAATAAGTATTGTTGTTTACATAATCTGTGATTTTAGTACCGTTTTCACATAAAAACATCACGTGAGTCATTTTCACATTTTTTTAATGTTTGCATTCTAAATTTTAATATTTACAAATATTAATATTTATTTGTAATATAATAATTCGAAAGCTTATTTTGTAACCTGTCTAAAACAGTTTTTACTATTCGGCTACGTTCAGAAATGTTTCATTTATAGAGCTTTAATTGTGAAGCGGTTATAACTAAAAGTTTTCGTAAAATGTCATTTCGTTTAAGACGCCAAAAGCTAATATTCTCAAAAATTCGGAGGGGTTAACATCTGCATCAGCATCATTATGGGGGGCATACATTAATTACGTGAGCAGTTTTTCTTCCAATCTAGACCCCCCCCCTTGGTGAGATAAATTTGGGCCACTTCATATATTCTTTTCAAGTAACGTGAGATTTTGCTGCCCCTTCCCCCCCCCCCCTTTTGTGCCCACGTAATTGATATATGCCCCCATATACATCTCTAATTAAAATGTGAATTTTTAAATTTCCAGAAGTGACCGGTTCCAGTTACGTAGGCGAATCCCTGATGCGTCAGGTTTACCTGTGCATGCGCAAGGCTGGTCCGGCGGGCGTCACGCAGAGGGAAGTTGCTGAGAACCTCGGCCTGGACTGCCTGACAGCCCGCCTGGCCCTCAAGTATCTGGACAAGAAGTGCGCCGTACACAAGTCCATGATCGACATCAAAAGGCAGAGAATGTCAAAGTACGCCATTGTTTCAAATGTTTTATTTTCGTATTAGATGACATTGCTGCACAGTGCTCATATATGCAGCGCACATATTTTAATTGCATACCTCGAAATTTCAAGTAAAATGAGTAAATATTTTTTAACCATCATGTTTGCAGGGGTAGGCAGAAGAGGCAGACTGCCAAACAACTCTGACTCTTAGCTCACACTTCTTGCTTCATTCACATTCATATTTCATCTGTTAACACATATTTTTTATGTTGTAATGTCAGACCTTTGAAAAATCACAGGATAGTCTTGAAAAATCATTTCCAAATACATAGTATGCTTGTCTGAATTCTTCACACAATCAATTTCAATCTCTATTAAATGGGTTTCAATCTCAATTGCCTCCGTAATTAGCCATGCTCGATGCGTTTTGGGTCTTCCCAGGTCTCAGAAGGCTACATTTCTAAACTATGAGCTACATAATATATGTTGTAATTCAGTGATGTTTTTTTTTATTATTTTAGATATACCTGCCCAGAATTCGTAGGACTCAGAGTGGATGAATTTGATAGTAATATTAAAAAGCCACAACTATCCACAAACTCTGAAACACTTCAAGCTTCTGCAAGCAATAAAACAATCAATCAAATATCAAATTTGTTATTGGGCAATATAAAACCTGAAAAAGATGAAAATAATGCACTTGAAGCAGAAGCGTCAACAAGCAAAGTAGTGGATAAAGCTTTGCCTTTAAATTTATTATTACAAGTTAGAGATAAAATGACCCCTACGAAATTACGCCGAACCCAGTTCATTTTGGACCAACTTCGACAACGACACATTATTTCTGATACCTCAAATATTTTGAAAATGTGTAACCAACAGGAAAAGCAATCAGGTTTAAAGAATGGATTAATTGATAAGAAAACAATTTTGCGAATACTCGCTCGATTGGAGAGCCAGGGGCTTCTTCGATTAATAAATGTGAAACTTGGGAAGTTTGCTGCTCCCAAGCTAACTTTCATCTGTGAGCCCCACATAGAGCCCAGCCACTCTTACATCCAGTCAGTAGTGGAGCAAGCTAAAATGGTTTACTTGTCCAGATCTTCCAAAAAAATACCACAAGAAATTAAGTCCAAGCAGCTCTCAGTCAAAATTGCAGAAGTCAAAAAGATATATGGATTTGTACCAAAATTCTCCAAAATGCGTTCCCTCCATGAATTCTTGTTCTATATTGTCTACGGTCATGAAAATATTAAAGGTGGCATAGAGCAAATGGTATCAAAATCACTAATCAACGATCTTTCAGATAATGAACTTTCTCCCGCATATCGAAATGCCCCAGAAAAGTACATGTTTGTGCCCCCGGTGGCGGAGCACTCAAACTGGCCCCGTGGCTGGATGCTGTTGGCCGACGTGCTGCTCTGCATGCCCCTTCATATCTTCATGAAGATAGTCCGAGTGACTGTCTTCACCCCCACCTTAGTGGACTATGTCAAACACCCTCTCAAATGCCAGATTTTAATCAAGAACTTACCTTTAGAAATACAAAACGTTTTATTCTTTAAAAGGCGGCACGTCTTTTCAATATGTGAAGTAGTAGAACGTCTTTGTTTGTTCGGCTTGGCCAGATTTGGTCAAAGAATTATGAAGGATAAAGATAAAATATTTATATTTATAAATAGAACAACCAGTTTGCTGGACACCACCTCTTCTTCTCCTTCCTATGTAACAATAGAGGAGAAAAATTACAACCGAGAATTCTTCGCTTTTCAAAATGGAATGGACATTAGTAATTATTGGAATCGTTTGCAGATTGTTTGCCTGAACACTCAATTAGGTTTCTCCAAACATATTGTGGGTACGCAAGTGGAAATACAGAGTGCGGAAGCTAAGATGGCCAACGAACTGAGATCCTTCACCATTGAGGAAGTGATGGAACTAGACAATGCTACCGTTCCCGGGGACGCCAGAGGAGCGGCCGGATTGGATTCTTCTCTATTTTCACATATCAGAAGGTCTTGGCTAACCTTACTTCCTATGAAACCCATCAAACGAAAACAAGCTGAAAAGATAGCCTCCCAAGCTGAAAAGATGCCCCCCGTTCCACGCAAGAAACCTAAAATAGCCAGGAATGTTGTACATCAGCGTCCAAACCCTGCCCTTGTTGCAACTAAGAAGAAGGGAAAACATTTTGTTCGCACAATAGCAAAGCGAAAAAGTAGCAGGGTCAGGAAAGCTTTTTATGATGATGTGGATAAGGTGGCTCTAAAGAATCTAACTACCCTACGAAGCTGTTGGCAGCCCAAGGAAGACAGAATCCTGCACTTGTGCAAGACTGCCACTGGAATCATCTTCGCCAACCCCCGCATGGCCCCTTCTGCCATCATCCGGGACATGCTGCACATGGCCACGCGAGTGGTAGATAAAACTTCTGCCGCTTGTCGCCGACGTTTACTCTACATGACCAAGAATTCACAAATATCTCATCAAATTAAACTCTGGTTAACGGAGGTCCGGCAAAATGAATTTATTATTAAAAAATATTCTCATATTTACAATCGCAAAAGAGTGGTAGAGTCATCTCCCAAATTTCTAGATTTTGTGAGGGAATATAAAATTCACTTCATCGAACTGGTTCAGTATTTGCACAAGCATATGTATGGGAAAAGTGATACCAGGTTGAGCTCAGTTCGTCTCCCAAATACCTTGGATGATTTAAATCTGAAGTACAATATAGATGTACCGGAACATTGTACATCTCCAGATACAATAACAGAGCCGCAGACAGCTCTTGAAATAAATCAGTATGCGCTGACTTCTGTGATTCACAGTGCTCTCTCGTGTAAAGGTGGAAAGAAAACACAAGCTTACCAACTACTCCAAATATACCGTCAGTTTCCAGAAAGCCTTCTCCGAGAAACTATTCTGAAAATCAAGTCTTCCGGAATGTTTGCCATGACCAAAAAATACAATGAAAATGAGCGAGTGTCTTCGTACTCAACTTCCTTCCATTTGTCTCAATCCTACCTCTACCAGCTGTGCACCACCACCCCGTACACCATGTTCTCCGAGATATTCCAACACTGCATCTTCATGATGCAGAATGAATCCAGGAAGTTCAGTCCGGAGGTACTGGACTCTGGAATAACCGCCTTGCTCACAGAGCTTACCTCCAACGGACTTGCAGAATTGGAACTTATTTACCCCGAAAACCTTTTAATCATTGACCCGAAAAATGTTGACCAGACGGAATCTGAAAAAAAAACCCCGAGCCAACCAAAAAGTTGTTCTGCATTTATGGATGAAGATAAACTACATCCTTCCAGGTTGTCTTTCAGTTCGTTGCAACTGCCCGACACTCCAGCACCCATGACCCAAGACTCCCTGGTCGTCAGCTCTTGTGAGTTGAGTGTCACTTTGAAAAGTGACTTAAGGGAGTTTAATTTGTCAGAAGATAAAATCAAAGAACTAACCACAAACTTAATCAGGTATTTTTATCTTACCTACTATTATACAATATTATGTGCCTTATTTCTGGCGACAGATTACATGTTGAGATATGTTTAACTCTTTGTCTTACTCTAACAGCTGCTTATTAATGCTGTGTACAGGCACAGCTATAAACTGCGAGCAGATATCTGTTGAACCGCGAGCGCTTATGTTTTGTACCGTTCACACAACGCCATCAAATATTTCTTCCTAAGGCAGGAGAGGGGGTCCGATGAATTAGGGAGCGGCCACGGAATGCACATTTTTTGTACTGAATCTGTGAACTTGACATCTGTCATCCACCGGTCAAGGCAGCTCCGTAATTAAAATGACCCCCTCTCCTGTTTTCGTCGGAGAGGGGGGTGCTTAACTTTTCGTATATCGCCTCAGGAGCGGTTACGGCGTAAGATGTGTATTGTCTATGGTTGAACTGCGCTTAAACCTCTTAGATGTGAACGGTCTGAAGGGATTGTATGGAGAGCCTTATTTGGCGTGGGTGATCTTTTATATTTTATAGCCATGTCTGAAAACACCCCTTTATTCTTTTTTTTTCTTTTAGGGATTCTATTTACAAAACTGACCCATCAAACGTAGATTGTATATCAAAGTTAAAAGATTGCGATGTTAAGCTTGCAAAACAAGTATTTAATTTTATTTATAAGGCCGGACCGGTGGGGGCCCAAGGCGAAGATATTAAGGTAATTTTAGTTCAGAATGCTTACTTATTACTGACTTTTATTATAATGTAGGTATTAATGGTATTCTCTCTATTGCAGAATAATTTTTCTTCCGTTGACCTGTTCACGTTAGATAAGATATTGGTGTCCTTAAAAGAAATAAACTTTATATTCCGGGTTGGCATCGTCAATAGTAGATGGGTTTCAAGAGAACACTTTCAAGATTGGTACATTAAACTTGACTTCGAAGCTCCGAAAATACATCACACAGCGAGGGAGGAAAATGACCAAATCTTAATGAATCTTGAAATGGAAGCTGAAACAGATATTGGAAAGAGAAAACGAACAGATTCATTGGATAGTCCTCAACCTAAAAAATCAAAAAAGGAATCAAAAAAACCTACTGCCAAGTCTAAAAAAATAATTGGGAAGCATCTTGATAAAGATGAGGACTCTGAAAGCGGTGATAGTAAAGAAGAAAATGACGATAAAATAAAAAGTACAAATAAAGAATGTAATAATAAAATAAAAAGTGTGAGCACAACATATTTTTGCCCAAGCCCGTGGATTTCGCCTGATGGAGTCTTGAACCTCCGTGTTCTGTGGAGATGGGCAGGAGCCATTTTGAGCTACATGATAAGTCACCCTACAATAAATCTATCATTATTGCAGCAACGTTTTTCCTATATGACACCCCTTCATATTCGGATTCTTGTTGAGGTAATTATATTACTTACCATCAAAGATATTAAAATACGATAAGAGATATGCTATGATGGCCGCCCGATCGTCGGTGGACTACTACCTAATGGGCATAGTTTGAATACGGAAAGAATAGTATTGGTTAACAATATAGTTTGAATCCGGAAAGGTTTCATTCATTTAGTTGATGTTTTTAAGGTGTGCAGTAGTATTGGTTAACAATATCAGCGACGCCAGGAAACAGTCCCACCCAGTAAAAACTATGGATAGCACAACTCTTATATTTCAATATCTTCGCTTATTACCATTGATAATACAAACAAGGGAGATGAGTCTGTAATCTGCTAGTATATACCCTAGGTCTGTATGGTTGAAATTTAAGAACTCAACCCCTTCGAATACATCTCTGACGCCTTCCATTCCGTATCCCCCTTTGTTTCTATTATCTATTCATGTATGCATTTAATAATGTTTTAATTTTATTGTTTCTCGATTTATTGGACATGGAAGTATTGTACATCTTCATTTAACTGTATCTTTGTCCCAGTTACATCTACTTGTTGGTTTTTTGTTGCAATGTTTTAAACATTAGTGTACTTTTATCAGTCAAATATAGTGTAAAAAGTGCAATAATATGCTTATTTCCCTGGTAATTGTAGAAATTTTATAAATAGTTTTAATAGAAACTTAACAAATTACATGCTTACTTACTTGAGGTGCCCTTGAGGTGATTTTCTCACAAATCATCCAAACATTATTATTATTATTATTACTTCCCCTATTTCCAAATAGTATTCATTGCAGAAGATATTTTATTGAAAGGCTATTTATGAAAAATTATCATCCTTTTTTGAAAAACTCTGGTAGGCATAACCACTAGAGCGACTGACCAACTTAAAACTTTTTTCTTAGATTGCTCAAGATTATAAGGTGATCATTTTGAAAATTTTCCGCCCACATTAAAAAAAACATACCTCCGAATTTTAATACGGAGACACATAAACTGAATAAAGTGCTATATAGCCAATGGATTCACCCATCTTTAAATAATCATCCCATATTTTAAGGATTTATAAAAAAATTATTAAAAAATCATAAACATTATATACGGAAATATTCTCTGGGTTTTCTAGCTATAAACTCGCATAGGAAGTGGAATTTTGCATCCGCATTAAATATTTTCTATGAAGTTTCTTTAAAATGGTCTAATTCATGATTCATACAAATATATATATATATTTGTATGAATATATGATATATATATATATACTGAATTTCGATAGGTTTTCAAGTGTTTTAACGTTTAAAAAAATTTTGGTCGAGAAATGCCGATATTTCATTACACTAAAATGAAATTTTTAACATACTCACCAAAATAACTGCGACACTTCACGCAGATACATTAATTATCTTTAATCTACAATACCAATTAACTCGATTATTGTTTTATTTATTGAAAATAATCTATTCTCAAACACAGTTGATTCAGCAAAAACGCAGTAACCTATGAACGCGACCTTGAAAATTTTGCATTGCAAATATTTACAGTATTTTTAAGTCTCACGGTATTCAAAAACATTAAGTAAATTGATAATTCAATCGTTATTACACTGGTATACAAATACGTTAGAAAAATCCACTAAAACACAATCAAAAATGACATTTTATGCACTAGCATTCTGACAGCGACCGTTTTATTTTTGTTTATTGAGTTTTTGTTAACATGAAGTTGCCTGTAAAAAAACAAATAACAGTGGACACCTATTGATTACTAGCATAAGTAGGTTATTTATTAACGTCAAGTGTAGACTGCGGGAATATTTCAAAATATTAAAAAAAAATTTTAAAGAATCTAGGGAAAATTTGCCCAATTTGGCAGGAAAGCAATCCGTGGTCTTTTAAATAGTGCCAGATTGTGGCAAAAAGCACTCTAGTGGTTAACACTTAATAGATAATTAACAGTTAATTAGTAGTATTGGCTATTAATTACAAAATAACTAAACTAAATGATTAAACTCGTAAAGATTTATTTACTACAGTGAATTTTGTAAATATTATTGTTTGAATGTGTGTTCTGTTAATTCTTTTTAGATAACGACCCAAATAGGATGTACTGAGATGTATCTAATTCAAAGAAAAAAGACATCTCTTTGGGATAATGAGAGGTGCACTAATATCATTAAAGGTATGTTTATTGAAAAGTTACCGTAAAATAAAGGATTGTGAAATAATTTGTAAAAATTGCATTTTAAATAAATATTTTTTTTTGCAGCAAAAGTATCGATACTGCACTCCAATGAAGAAATCTTTGTGGAAATATATGAAAATGCTATTGTCAAGTTAGCTCTCTACAAGGGGTTTTCAATGAAACTCCAAAAAGCAGCTAAAATTTAAATAGCAACACTTCGAAGTTTAACACTTTACTTTCAGTATAATCGTGACAAATGCATAATAATTTACACATATTATTTTAAATAGGGTAAAGCGAGGTTATCTGGTGATATAGGTAATGTGGTGATATAGTAGAATGTTGGCATTATTTATCTGTAAAACAGAAAATAATTTTATTCAAACGAAAAATATTTTATCAACTCTCAGATTGCTGTGGTGACTACAAATTGTAATTTATCCAATAATCTGGGATTTAATGGTAAATTATCATAACGCATATTAAGTTGGTGAACAGTTTGAATGTTGTTTTCGTCCATTTAAGCATATCATCAAATTTTCCACCCTCACCAAATTACCTGTCACCAAGTTACCTACGTCTGTTTTTTTTTTAATAAACTCAATTCCTCCAGAGAGACCAGTAGTTCTGCTAATGAATTCTCATACCTCACACATCAATCCTGGAGTCATTGAGATAGCAAAGCAAAACGAAATATATTTTTTCACTTTTCCTACTCATACGTGACCTTTTCCTGCTCATACTAGCCACCTCTCACAGTCGTTAGATATCGAAGGGCATCGGCCATTGAAAGCAGCCTGGAATTTATAATGACATCTCCAAACGTAAAACCAAACTTCTATAATTTTCACCCTATCCTGAATCCAGCATTTGTGCACAGTTTTTCAAATAATAATAACAAAAATGCTTTCAAAAAGTCCGGTATTTTACCAATTAATTAAGGAACCGTAAGTCCAGAAGTCTTAGCACCGTCTTAATTAACAGAGAAAGCATAGACCATCACAGTTCCAGTAAAAATAATAATTTTGAATACATTTTAAAAATTCCCCACAATATTCCAACATCAATGACATGAATTAAAATAGAGTTGTCCGCAAAATGTTTGACACCTCTTTTAACATTGATAAAAAAAGGTAGATCAGTCAGTACCACCATCACAGAGGATTAATTATAATTAATCCTCATAATTATTTGTCCGCAAAATCCATAAAACCTCGCACCGAAAAAACGGTCAGAACCATAAACATCAAGCAGAATTGATTATTTATCCGCAAAATCCCTAAAACCAAGTGGAGGAAAGACTGGAAATGTGGTAAGAGTATGAAAATTTTTTGAAGACAATCAATATAAAATGGAAGTAATGTGGTTTCAACGCGATTTATGTTCCACTACGTAACACACAAAATGTCAAAATCAAGTAGACGAAGATGGATAACACATGTGATGCATGTATAATCATTATTTTATATTCTCGTTGAAGATTTAGAAACACATTTGTTATTATTTTACCTATTTACAGTTCAAGGGAGGAGTATCACCAAATTAAACACCCTCTATAACCAAATTACCTTACCTATAACCAAATTACCTATATCTTTTGGTGATTTATATTTATAAGCTTCCTTGTGTTATGTTAATAATTATTTTCTTTTCAAAACGGGTGCTGAAATAATGTACCTAAACAATAAATAATTTTGTAAATTTTTATTATTCGTATTTTTCAAAGCACATGACGATAAATCAAAAATATCACCAAATAACCTCGCTTTACCCAAAGACGTTACATACTTTAGACGCGGGGTAGAAATCTCAAAATGGGAAGCCAACAACAAGACAATTGTAGAGTACTCGATTTCTAGTACTTTAGTACTAAACTGCCACGCGTCGAGTAAGGTCGTGTCCTACTAGTAAGTAAATTGCATTAAAAAGTGCCAAAATTCCCTCCTGTGTGATGAGAAAATGTTTCCATTACACGGTAAACAGTCGTAAAAGCGAAGGAATAACATTTCATTTACATGCAAATTACTTATTATTATCGATTATAAAAATAATACAATTGCTTTCCGCCCAAAGATTTTATGCATCATTAGAGAACTCAAGGTCTACTAAAGTACAGGTCTGGATGCGCAACAGCCAAATTAACAAGTCGATGCCATGCCGTCGCTAAGTAAAATTTACTTTTTATAATAATAATCTAATGATTCTTTATTTACTTGCCTGCGGTAAAACAACATACAAATCAGCAGAAATAACAAATACAATAACAATCAACGCCATTTGCAAACTATTGTTGTTCATTATAGCTATTGGACACCTCAAAATTCGACTGGTGCCCAGGCCTACTACTTTAGTCGGCCTTGAGACAGTATTTGACGGAACTTTTGAATTTTGAATACGAAAATGCCGCCCGCGTTCTATCTTTTGTTTCGTTCATATGCACATATTCTTTTAAGCGTCTATCTTTATCATACACGAATAACTTTTGAATAAAGAAATTATTGAAATTCGCTGAAAACAAAAGAGTTTTGATTAATTGCCACATTATATCTTGAGTTTGTGAGACTATGGCAAGTCTATTTATATAACGTCATAGGCTTTACCCTACTGTATGTAAATATTATTAAATAAACATTGTTCTACATTGATAAATAAATTGTTTGCTTTATATTTTGTACAAACTAGCCCACTAGCCCTAAAAAAATTCTTTTCACCAATCTATCAAATTTTTGTTTTTGCAACAACAGGCTTCACTGACAGCAGCATTCTTCCGCTACCACTAGGGAATGCAAATCTCGCGAGATTGGGGCTCAAGCGACATCCCGCAAGTTTATGGATAACAATACTGCGAGATCTCGCCAATTTCGAGATCTCGCGAGATTGGCAGTTTTGTGGTTTTTTTTGTAAATAATCACAATATTTGAATAAATTAGGAAAAAAATAATAAAATTAAAGTATTATAAGATAAACATTTATTTTCACGAATTTTTCAATAGACTTTTATGCATCAAACATTGTTTGACGTATTTGTCTATAATTTTTTAATAAACTTCTAAGTAGTAAACTTTGACGTACGTATCTATCAAATAACAAATGAAAGAAACAACCAGTTTTCTCTTCTAATATCGAACAAAAATCTTTTAGCAATAAAACAGTTCTTTTATAATGAACAAAACAACGAGAAGTAAAAAAAAATTAACTTATTATCTAAGTTGAGTTCACTATTAAACTGAGATATTATTATCAATTAAATAAAACTATATCTACTCGGTAGATCCATTAGATATTACAGATTAATTAACAAAATATACCAATTAGTCAGACTAGGAAATTCTTAGGAATTACAGATTAGGAAAACTTCTTAGGAATTACAGATTAATTAATGAAATATACCAATCAAATGAAAGATTTGTTCAGTTCAAATCAGCCATTATTACGAATTATTTTGAAAATAGCTCCTTAAGAAGCACAAAATGTCCAAAGAATCGTCTGCTAACCGGCTTCTTATTTTGTTGGCCAGATAACCAGCCGCTGAGAAGGCCCTTTTGGATTCAACTCTAGTTGGAACCACAGATCTCAGGCTACCTCAGGCCTCCGCCTCACGCGAACCGAACGAAACTGACAGATCGCAACTCCGTCCGTGTCAGTCCGCGCTTTGAATAAGACGTTTTTATGCTCGAGTGCAATCTCATTGAACTCGCGAGATCTCGCCCTTTTTTCGTCCGAGATCAATCTCGCTAAAAAGGGCCGAGATCTCGCGAGAACGAGATTGCATTCCCTAGCTGCCACCTTTTCAGCATTATGGTATATTTTGTACTTCACTATTATTATATTCCTCTTTCTTCAGTTTTATACACTCCAAATGGGGTTTGAGTCTCCGTATAGTTGAGACTGTGGCGAGGTATAACACAAAGTAAAATAAAAACAGGAAAAGGGGAATAAAAGTTTATTTATAAGAATTTGCAATAAGAAATTGTTTATAGCACCAGTCGTGTTTTAAACAGCCCACCTCCTATAAACAAGTACCTATCCAAATACACAAAAATAAATGTGTGACAATTTCTCACTAAAAATGTATTAATATAAAAGTCTTAATCTACACACACTTTATATTACATAACTTTTATTTCATTTGACCTAATTCTTAAATAAACATATCTGGAATATTTATTTACATGTTAAAAAACATAGAAGGTACAAAGGTATCTTAATAACAAATTTTTTTAACCCTCAACTTCAGAGTGCCGATGGTAAATGTTGCCATACATAATATTATCAGATATACGAGGGTACTACTTGAACCATGTCGGCCTCACTGGGTGGCTTCCCCATGCTCATGCTATATGATCACAATGAAACTTTGGTAAATTGTTAAGCGCACACCTGCTAATTTTTCTATATACAAAAAAGTGAGCTCTGGCATAATGAAATTTGTATAAAATTTTTCCAATAAGTGGCTAGCATATTGTTTGAAAAATGTAAGTATTTCATATAGTTAAGGGACGTGGGAGAGGAAAGGTGGTATGGGAACGCATGAGTGGTAAGGAAATGCGGGAGGTGTGGTCACGGGAAAGTGGGTGGAGGGAAGGGTAAGGGGAAGGGGGCACATGGAAAAGGACCTCCTGATAAGGGGTGCAATTGGATTGCAAAGGAAACATAGTAGCGACAGGGGTAAATTTGAGAAAACCACGCATCTCACTCACACTGACAGCTGTGAGAAGTGTGTGTATTTCAAATAGTTTAGCGACAGGGAGGGAAGTAGAAACAGGCAGGGGGAAGGGGAACGAAGGAGGGAAGGGGCGGATTTGCAGGACCGGAGGATCTGGCAGGGGAAGAGGACGCATGGGAAAGGACACACAGATGAGGGGTGGAGGACGACGGAGGGGAAGAGGGAGGAATTGCAAAGGAGACATAGTAACGTTAGGAGAAAGCATACTGACAGCTGTATGCGGCCTTCTTACGGGTTGGAAAACCTTCTGATTTATTCGTGTACGCACATACAGAAAAACAAAAAAAAATTGTATCCAAAAGGACTTCAAATCACAGTATTAAAGCACAAACACTTTCTCTGAGTGGCATTGCAACGCATGCTGGGTACTCGCTAGTCTATACATATTAAGAAGTATGTCTATATATTTTACAAATCTTGCATTTTGTATTGCGAGATTGATGTAATTTTGCAAAAAAAATTGACCTTCATAACAAGAAGAGACTTTGAAAAACCACCCCCTTTCCCGCCCCGTAAAACAGAATTTTGATGAAATTTTCCACACTTGAAGTTCAAATACGAGGGAAATTACTGTCTCCATCTGAATTCAAAACACTCTGTATAAAGCCTGATAAACGCAGTATGTTATAAATATAATACCTGTCTGAACATATTATACCATAAACAAATAAATGGTTTTTTAGTTTATCTCAAAACATTTATAAAGGTTACCGAATTTGCAAGTATGTAATACCCTCGCACCAAACAAAAGACGTTGAGCAACCCTTAACCCGTCTGCTTGTTTAGGAATAAATACATCCCAAAACACGTAATCGCGTTATACTTTCATAAGACCAAAATCGTCCCGAGCGACCTTACATTTTAAAAGCTCTATATCTCTTCCTCTCATGCAAACATAGGTATTTTTCTTTTAACCAGAAAGAGAACGAAATGATGCTTCTTATTGTCTTTGAAATATGAAAGCTATCTTGCATAGATATTTTATCCAAAGTAACGGTTTCAGAATATACGCGCGAAACCGAGGCTTCCGGATTGTGAGGTGTGAATATATTGAACCAAGCAGACGGGTTAAAGAAAAAAAGTTAAATTTTCACCCAAATAATAATAATATTATGTACACAAGTCCATTTGGGGAATACTTAGGTTTTTTATTGAAAAGGCCCGAAGTAAAAAAGGGTTAAATAATTAAAACTATGCTGTAAAGCATAGATAATAGTAACAAGGAGAGATATGGCATGGAAATATGCCGACTGTTGCCGAGCTAAGACAAAGTGCTCAGATTATGAAAGGGGCAGAGCCAATGAAAGATACGCTTTCCGTGTTTAGATAGAAACAAAGGCAGGGTGTCCCATTTTCCTTGTTTCTATTATTAATGCTTTAACACTTAAAATTAAATAACATAATAATTTACACGAAACCTTTTAGGTTGGAATCCCACAACATAAAAAAAAATTCAGACAACAATAATAAAAGTTTACTCACATCAATAATAATGGATATAATCATCAATTGTGATGTAATTTATTACGAATCATCATACAAACAATAAATCAATAATAATAAATTGAGCAAATACACAAAACAAAAATTATAACCCCACCTAAACCTAATTTCCACCAATAGGTATGTTAGCAATAGTAGAAAAGAGTTGAAGGGAGTTAGAAGTCGGGAGAAGAAGTTTTGTTTTTGGTCCATTGAGGAATTGATTGAAAAAATAGCTTTTATACCACATATATAATAGTTACACTGCATATAGCTTATCACCTTGTAAATTAATTACGCTTGCAAATTTATTTTACTTTACGTCTAATTCTTTTCACCAATAATTGTAACGAACACCTCACCTCTGTAGCACACAGTAAAGATTCAGATCCCAGCAAGGACTAATAATGTAGTATCTCAGGTATGGGTTTACTTATTCCCAAAATATAAATAAATTAAAATATACATACATAACATTTTGTACCTCATTCCTGAGGGGAAGATACCTACTCACAATTTCAAAATGACAATGAAAACATTGTTTGGAATGTATATTCTCGATCCACATTTAGAACAACCCGCTATGGTTTGTAGTGCGCATACCACTCCCCCTGGTACGGTCCCTTCACTGGCCCTCCGCTGTTGCAAATCACTTTGCCCAAAATTCAGTATGTCGTTGACCGTGGTGCTGTGTGTCCGCGTCACAACAAATTAACCCATTCAGACCCAGTAATAAAATGGATAATCAGCCGTACATTATCACTAATTACAAAGAACAAAAGAGGACAGCTCTCGCATGGGGTTGTATGATTAGTATGTGGTAGATGTCACTGCTAGCGAAGCCAACAAAACTGTGCTCCGATTACCTCCTTATCATTGCGAATTAAACCCGAGCAAATTGGTATGGTCGATGGTAAAATAACATGTTAAACTAAACAATATCTCCTTCAAAATAAATGCCTAAGAACACCCTTGCAAGAAGGTATCAAAAAAGTTACATCAGAGCATTGGAGTAATTTTATTCGACATATTATTGGTATTGAGTAAAAATTTTAGAATGTCTATCATATTGTTCATATTGACCTCGAGGACAACAACGATGATTCACTGGCTTTAAACTTTTTCCACGCGATCGTAACAACAGTTGATACGGCAAAAGCCATGCCTCACACGCGCCCGTATCAGCCCTTGTAACGCTAACTTCGACTGCCGATATCACAGCGCTACTATGTCACAGTATTTTTTCCCGCTTGCTAGGACAATTGTGTAACTATCACGATGCTGACATCTTCAGGCATATTTCGAAAGTAAAATTGTATTTCGTAAAAAAAATCTATAATCAATGTGATTGTGTCATAAAAAACATCTACAATCAAAGTGAATGTGTCCTCGTGCCTTTGAGTGCATAGTTCACAATTTACTCCACAGATGGCGCTAGTAGTTTGCGCACGCGCATGCATTCGATTCCGACTGACCAAATTGGACAAGCGTCGATAACATTTATTGTCGAGATCGCACGTATTCGCACACGTTTGTTTATGTTGTGAAACTGTGATTTTGAATTTACATAAAAAATTTATTAATTTTAGTGTCATCAGAAGTTTTAGAACTTGTTTATACGAATTAATAATAATAAGTGATTGAGGTACCACTTGTGTCTATCAACGCAGTGTCCTGAGTACAAGCACGCGGATAAATGGCGCCGTCTTTAAGATAACAAGGGGACGTTTTTGTATGGAATTTAATGTTTTTGTTTTTACAATCATCTAGGAGTGTTTACAGACGACGATTTGGTTTCAAATTGTAGATAATAATCTGTTTATATAGTATGATAAATCATGCCATAATATGCTGTAATTTGACATAAAATTGGATGGATAGGTATTTGAAATATGACATATACATGTACCGCGTATGGGTATTGAAAAAACGGAGTAGTTCAACATGGGGAAAAGGTTAATGTTTCACGTGAATCATCTGAGGTTTTTTTTTAAATGGCAATGATGATATTTTTAACTTCGGATTAATTCCTCAGCCAATTTGATAAATCTCATGCCACATAAAGTACAATATGTATTTGGTAATACTATCACCACCATTATTTAAATATTTATTTAAATTGTTGTCATTTTTTGTCAGATAAATAAAATAAAATTTAATAAAATAATTCAATTTATTTAAATAGTGGGTTTGAAGGTGTTAGCGCTCATCCTAGTAGCAGTGGGGAGAAGGGGCGGAGACATGCGCGTCCACGAGTTGTTCTTATCTTGGATCGAGAATGGTGTCCAGATTTGAGTGGCCAAGTACTTCTTGATTTCTTCTTCTCTCCCACCTCATTCAGTTTCACAATCATAGATAAAATAGAAACAAAGGGAGATATGGAATGAAGCGTGTTGACGACCAAATAACAATGTATGAGTTTAATGTGAATGCGATTTGCAGTAATATGTGCAAACGATGTTGGCAACATTTTTGAGCATGGTTTCATAATAATAATGGTTTATGTCTAATCTCCCCTTGTTTCTATTATCCATGCTCACAACATTCCCCAAATTAGGAATAGTAGTTCCACCGATTGTTATGTGCGGTATTGCATTTAAATAAATTATTGCTTCAAATGGCGCTAGTATGATTAATAATTCCTTCCCTTCAACATTAGTTATCTATACGTAGGTAAAAAAAAAACAGACTTATTTTCTCTGGTCTAGTTTGAAGGTAACTTTAATTTGGAAGGGATAATCGCTAGAGGAGGTGGCTTGTCGGAAGATCTGCGTGTGTTGCCAGGCACAATTGCCATTCCCACCTGTTAGTGTTGCCGATACGGTGAATTCAGACACATTGTTCAAGCCGCTCACCGTGAAATTGGTTGCTGAAATTAAATAAATACTCATAAGGTTTTACAAATACAGTGAAACCATCTTAAGAAGTTCCCTCATGAGAAGTTTGTTTTTTTTCGGTCCCTAGAACCAAAATTGGACCAATTTTTCCCACATATAAGATTTACCTGCTTAAGAAGTTTGTTTTTTCCAGTCCCTTGGAAAACTTGTTAAGAGGGTTTCACCGTATTAAGTTAAGAAGTTTTTTCCTGTCCCTTGGAAAATCTTTTAAGAGAGTTTCATTGTACAGTGAAACCCACTTAAGAAGTTCCCTCTAAAGAAGTTTTCATTCTTAAGAAGTTTGGGTTTTTCGGTCCCTTGGAAATTGAATGGCCCAATTTATCTCACATATAAGGTTGTCTTACTTAAGTAATTTTTTTCCAGCCCCTTGGAAAACTTCTTAGAGTTTTGCTGCACATAGTAATAACATGAATCTTTAAAAAATGACCAAAGTTGACTCAAAATTCATAAAAAATAAATAATATTTGGCTAACTTACATAGCAACATGTTTGTGAAATATCATTAGAAAAGATAGACTTATTGGGTTGATCGGTCTGGTCCCGATTGAATAAGTTATTGCATTATAGTGAAACCCTCTTAAGAAGTTTTCCAAGGGACCGGAAAAAACAAACTCCTTAAGCAGAAAAACCATACATGTGTGAAAAATTGGGCCAATTTTGGGCAGAGGGACCGAAAAAACCAAACTTCTTAAGAGGGTTACACCCCAAATAAACAATTTAAAAAGTATATTTAAAACCGGTCTTACTTTCAGATGTGGGAACCTTGATGTTATTATCGGCATAACACAATATCCAGTCTATTTTTCCAGATTCGTACGTCTTGGAGGAGGCTTTTATGTTAATGGAATCAATAACCATACTTCTAATGCTGATTATTTTCCAAGTGATTGCGGCCTTTTCCGTATTCTCTGTAAACATAAAATGTTTGCGGTATACTAACTATTGTGAAAAGTTACATGCTGAAGATTTGCTACTTCTTGCTGAGCAGATCTATGTTTGCACATTACGTTTGATAGTATTAGTTCTCCCCGAAAGTCTGTCAAAGCAAAATATAAATTTTCCCCACATATTGTTAAAAAGATGATTTTGGCATCTGCCTGAGAGTCCAAGATGGCGAAATTTGAATTTGATGCCTTTTTTCCATATGGGTGTCATAATATCCACAATGTTAAATTGTATTGTCAAAAAAATGATTTTGGCATCCGCCTGAGGCTAGCTTTACACTCGTATGTAAATTTTACGACTTAACGGAAATTTTTGACAAGTTACTCACAGGAATGTATGCATCCAACTTGTGGTAATTAATGCTCACGGAAGTTGTTCGGAAGTTCGACCTGTGTAAATGTTCATGCGACCGTTAACATCTATAACTTTATTTGCAGTAAGATGACTTCCTGTTAATAACGATCCGCTACTGTCAAATTTATGCGATTTTGTCACTAAAATAAAATTTGAAATAGAATTTGGCTTTAATTAAACAATTATCCACGTGCTTTTGTGCCGTCAAAGGTGGAAATTAATGGAGATCTTTCATTTTATCCGAATGACAGCTACCTGACAGCAACCTACTTAGAATTCAAACACAGAAACATTGAGAATAGAAAGGACTGGACCGATAATTGAATAGAAGGATGCTCATTTTCACAAAACTTAAATAAGTGTAAATAAATACTACTTTTATGGGAAAGAATCCTACGAAAACAACTGTCTTTTAATTTTCGACATCTAACAAATGATGCATTTTGGTACCATTTCTTGTGGGAAGTCTCTCAGCTTATCAAACTGATTTTATAAGCTGTAAGAAGGCTGGAAGTTTGCGCGGACGCGATTAGACCTGTCAAAAAACTCACGAAAGAACAGCTTCTGCAACTTGCTATAAATTATGTGAAGTGACTTTTGGTGTCGATTACATTGGTAATTTCACCATAAATCACTTACATGAGCGATACACATACACTTACGGGAAAAAACTTACGAGTGTAAAGCTAGCCTTACACTGCTCATCACCTTGTAAATTAATTACACATGCAAATTTATTTATTTTACTTTACATGCCTAATTCTTTTCACCAATAATTGTCATGAACACGGTGAGATTTTTATTTTTTTATTAGTGACTATTTAATTACAGGTTTGATGAGAATCTCTACATTTTATAAATTAAAGTCCCCCGCGCCGTCTGTCTGTTCGCGATAAACTCAAAAACTACTGAATGGATTTTCATGCGGTTTTCACCAATAGATAGAGTGTTTCGTGAGGAAGGTTTAGGTATGTAATTTGTCAAGGATTTGTGTAAATTGGTTGAAACATAACGATACTTGTTAGAAGTGTCGGAAAAATTAAGCCGCCTGGTAGCTTTCATCGAAAACGCTGCCTAATCCTTTTGGGATATAACAAAACAATGCATGGTGGGATATTCCTCTTTTATAGATCTACAAAAAAGTCCGCGAAGGCATACATCTATCTTTTACGGATAGCTTACTACACCCATTCTATCTTCTAAAAAAATGGTCACGTATATTGCGGTAATTGAAAAATTATTTAGACGGATACAGTATTAATCCTAACTAAACGAACTAACTAAGCATCACGCCGTTTCCCCGCAGGGGTAGGCAGAGAGGACGGACCGCCAAACAACTCGATCTTGGCACACACTCCTTGCCTCGTTCACATTCATACATCATCTCACACATGCTCTTCTATTATTCCGACTCTTCACATGGCCCGACTCAAGTATCTGATTTACTTGGTCGTGCCATGTCTTCCTTGGGCGTCCCCGATTTCTTCTTCCATTCACATTTGCGTCATATATTCTCCTTACACTCCTTTCCTCGTTCATTCGCTCTACATGCCCAAACCATCTGAGCGTCCCTTTCTTAAACTTACTCATCACACAAGCATCAGCCTTGCATTCTTCGCGGATCTCCACATTTCTCACACAATCGTACATGGTTTTACCACACATACGCCTCAGGGATCTCATTTATACAGCATTCAGTCTACTTTCATCCTTCCTCTGCCAGTTCCATGCCTCACTGCCATACATCAGGGTAGGTACCAGCACTCCATTATGGATGGCTAACTTCGCTTCTTTGGACAGCTTTTTGTTGGCGCCAACGGCGTTCAGTCCTCCATTAATAGAGTTGCCTGCATTTACCCTTCTTTCAATATCTCTGTCAGCCCTTCCATCTCTCGTAAACATCCTTCCCAAGTACACAAACTCATCCACCTGCTCCAAATACTCATCATTCACAACTATGTTGCACATTGTTTACATACTCTCTCTTTCAAATCTTTCACACCATCTCTACGTATTATAAATTAAAGTCCTCCGTGGCATCTGTCTGTCTCTTCGCTATAAACTCAAAGACGGCGGTGGTTACAAAGGTTGGATTTTACAGTGTTTTATTAGCGACAGCAACGCGTGTCCGGGTCAGCTAGTTACAAGATATGATGCATACAAGAATTACAAGATATGATATAATGTATATAAATATTTCATCTGTTTGTTCTTAGCCCTCCTCACTAGGTGGTCCTGTGCTGAGGCCGACTGGTAGATTTCTTTGATTTTCCGTTATTTAGTTTCTATGATGTTTTTAATACATTCTCTAGTATGTCTGCATTAATTTCTTTTACCTATGTTTTGATTTTTTCCTTAAACTTATTTATCTTTTCTATCTTTTTCAAACTTGAAAGAAGGATGTTGTAAAATTTGGTTGCCAGATATATGTGGTTTCTTTGGCCAAAACTTGTCTTGAATTTTGGAACATCTTGTATATCCTTTTTTGAGGCTCTTGTGTCATGTATCCGAGTTTCATTAGGAGATTTTCTATTTTTAAAATGATGTATAAGAATATTCTTGGCATATATTTGTTTTAAATTTAGAATGTCAAAACACTTAAAAATATCTTTTGAGGGGGTTCTGATGGGTAATTTCAGTATGGTTTTTATAATGCTCTTCTGAGCAATACCTAAGTGGTTAATATGATTTGCTGTAGCAGATCCCCATACTAGAATTCCTCACCCAAGACGGGAATGACATAAAGCATAAAATACTTTTTTGATGTCTTTCCTAGGTAGTATGTTTCTTAGGTTTTTGAAGAAATATACAAGTCTCTTGAAGAAATATACAAGTAAGCTTTTTAGTGATTCCATTTATGTGTATGTCCCATCTAAGGTTTTCGTCCATTTCCACTCTTAGATATTTAATACTTTTTGCCTTTGTTATAATAGGGCAAGAGCAATGTGACTTATTGTTTTGACACTCGTGCAATTTGAGAGTGTATTCTTTACCCGGTTGACCTCTTGAGTTTATTGAAAAGGCTAGATAATTAGTTTTAATTACATTGAGCGTAAGAGAGTTCATCCGAAGCCAATTTTGAAGTATAGTTAGTCCATGTTCAGCCTCTTTATAAGTGTCCATCCAGTCCTTTTCGTGGAATAACATAACAGTATCATCGGCAAAACTAATTATGTTTCCATTGATGGGAAGTTTGGTAATTTCATTTATGTAGATGAGAAATAAGACACTTCCTTGAGGGACGCCGTAGTTTATTGGAAGAGGATTGCTTTTTTGTTGGCCTATTTGTACTTGTTGTGTTCGTCCTGTCAAGTACGTCATCAGTAAATTTAGTAAAGTGCCAGATATGCCAATTTTTTAAAGTTTTGTGAGAAGAATTTTATGATCTATTGTGTCAAAGGCTTTTTTTAGGTCTATAAAAAAAGGCCAGACATTTTTTTCCATCGTCTAAAATTTTTATGGCTATTCTTGTAAAATGTTCAATGGCATCCACGGTACTCAAACTTTCCCGAAATCCATATTGTGTTGGGGAATTTTTTTAATTAAATTCCAGAAAGTGGACGATTTGGCTTTTCAAAATTTTTTCCAGGATTTTTGAGAAAGTGCTTAGGATACTTATAGGGCGATAATTATTTGAATTCATTCAATTCTGTATGGGTGTCATAATATTCACAATACTAATTGTATTGTCAAAAAGATAATTTTGGCATCTGCCTGAGAGTCCAAGATGGTGAGATTTGAATTTGACCTTCTTTTTCCACATGGGTGTCTTAAGAATAATAATGAATACTAATTAATTGCCACGCTTACCTTCACGGGTTAGATAAACCATCTTCCAGTCATTTTCCTCTTTTCTGTACATGTTCTCCAGGGCAAATGCTCCGTTCATCCACTGCTCTTTGTAATCCAGGACCTTCCCGTTGCTCAGCACCACCTCGTACAGGTCCTTGCAGGTGGAGTATCTGATGAGGATCTCCTTGTGTTCCCCGAGCTCCCACAGGTGCGGGGCCCAGGGGCGCAGTTCCTGCCTTTGGAGCCTCCAACTTTGAGACCCCGATGATCTACCCACTTTTTCATAACTGCTAGCTGTCCTGGAACAAAACATAAATAATAATAATATAACAGGTTGGTTGGTAGAAATTCTAAAACTCGCACGTAGTATGTTATTAAGGATTAGAGGAAGAAAGTATAATTGCTATTTACCACCATAGCATTTTAATGACTTCGATACAGGCACTTTTGTTTCTACACAAATGTAAATATATCAACAACTCACATATAAATATATCAATTATGTATTATACAAGGTGTCCGGAAACTCATAGTACAATCTGGAAACTGGTTAATCTACATCACATAGAGATCCCTAAAAAAACTTCTTTCTTTTTTCGATCTGCCGAGCTATTCTATATCTTTTGTGGGTTCGTTATTAGATCGTGATCTCCTGTCAGATTTGTGTGATTTTTATGGCTGTTATTTGCTTTTTCTATGTACAACGCATAAATAATCATGCATACTTGCAGGAATTCGTGTTTAAAACGATCTAAGCTAAAATATGTGACATTGGAGGTTATCCACCACTTACCCGCCCTGGTATAAGTAACAGATAGTTACTTCTTCAAGGCTCTTGCAAGATTCTAATTTTTTTTGCTAAACATTTATTTATGTTGAACGAATCTAGATTTCCAGTATCCCTGCATACGTTTTTAGTAAGCAGTATGCAAGTGCTTAACAGGAAAAACAAAATGCCAAAAGATAGGTTAGTAAAATGAATATAAATTTAACAGGGCAAAATAAAAACTCATTCATGAGGCTCCGTGAGGCGGCATTGTATCTGTAAAAACCTGCAAGCACCTATATAAAATAAAGAACAAATAATACAATAAATCTCAAATCAATTGGCCAAGTACCAACAAAAAATGTGAATGGCATTCGGTCTGACCATAAACTACACTAAGCTTCCATGTCCTTTAGCCAACCACTCAGTGAAGTCTCAAAGAATGTTAACTGAATATAAAATATGTGACAGTAAATATGTAAAAAAATCACAAAAATCTAACAGGAGATAACGTCCGTTATCTAATAATAAAGATCCCACAAAAGATATAGAATCGCTCATTTCGATTTAAATTGATTTAAAAAGCTGATCATTTTGATTTAAAAAAAAAACTTTTTTCCATTTTGTTTGGCAACTAAGGGCTAAAAAAACTTTTGGAGCTGGGTTCACAATAGTGCATTTTAAGACATTAAACAGATGAAATTAACCCCCTAATGACTGATTTTTGGAATATTAGATGGAATATCGTCATCAGTTGACCACTAGTCATCTTCGAAATATTTCACAAATGTATCATTTTGAAACTGTAGCCCTGGTAAATTTTCTATTTGTACCTCATTTTCATCACCAGATTTTAGATCAGTGAGGTCAGAGGACTTTACCGGTGGATATATGTAAATTTTGCTTATTTGGTCTCATTCACCATCACCTTCTTCCAGAAGAGTCAGTTTTTGGTGCACCGACAAGCAACTGGAAAAGAATTTAAAGAAAACCTAAAGGAACACCCCCCCCCCCCCCCCCCCTACAATATCAAATGAATATATTTTTTTAATTTTATGGTACTTTGTGATTTTTATGATGAAACCAAAAATAAAATATTATAAAAAAAAACATTAAAAATGTTTCAGGACGCGAACGAGAGCTAAACGAGGGCTCCAATTAAAAAAGGGTAAATTGCAAAATCGACTCCAAATATATGTGATATAGGTTCACCAGTTTCCAGCCTGTACCACGAGTTTCTTTACACCATGTATAACGATGTTGGGGAAAATTTTGTGCACATGGTTTCATACTATCAATGGTTCTTGGCCCATCTTCCTTGTCTCTATTACCCATAATTGCAACCTATTAGCGAGTTTTCTTGTAGAAATAGATGTTCAATAAAAACATACACACCTCTCCACCATCAGTTCCACAATCTCCGCACACAGCCTCTTGATAATGAAGTTCCTCCTGACCTCGGAGACCAGCTGCATCCTTTGCTCCCGCAGGCTCATGATGAGCTCCACCAGTTCCCACTCCCGGCACTTGGTCCTCCGGCGCAGCACAGCCTTGTGATCAGAGCTGTATCTCCAGGTTACGTCCTGGATGTCATCCCTTGAATACGCCATCACATACTCCAGCTGCTTGCCCCAGCCCGCCTCGTACAGCAGCGGAGAGTCCAACACATTCTCGCAAGGGTCGCAGTGCAGCCACCTCTTCTTGGTGTGAGAATAGATCTAAAATACATGTATATTAAATGTTATGTGAATGAATAAGCGTAGCCAAGATCTGTTTTAACTCGACTGGTTTGCATTTGGTCTGTCTGTAAATATTTACGTTTCAAAATGGTGGCCATATTATTGGTTCAGCAGTTAGTTGCTTGATTAGTTGTATTAAACGTAATAATTAAAAAAATAAAACACTGGCAATTAAGGGAACGTACCCATACTACGTGACCCGTTCAGGGGGTGGGGGAGGGGTCTTCAAAATACCACGCTTGGTCACAATGAGCGGCGGGGGCCTTAGGTTTTTAGTCACCGGGGGGGGGGGAAAAGCTCCTACTACCATCACAGTAAGTGGAAAATGTTGCTTGTGTCGTGATGGAGGACTTAGCCAGCCAAGATATTGAACACAAGACGCCTGAGTGGGACCAAGACACATTGCCAACTCAGCCACTGTCCGGTTAGTTAGTAATGTGGTTCAGTATTAAACATTTAACCCTTCAAAAATTTGGCTTTTTTTTCGGATGGTCAAAATATTTTCGCTTTACAATAAAATGCTAATATTTGGAATATTTCAGAACACATTCAAAAACCAAAAACTGTTTTAGAATGGTGATGAAATACGCTTTCAAATTATAGACTTCGAAAAATATATTTTTTTTTTAAATTATAAAATTTTTGCATACAAACATAAAAAAAGTTTTCAAAATGGGTCACCTTATGTTTTTTCTAACTAAAGTTACTGATAATAAAAAAAAATAAAAACAGATGCACATTTTATTAGACAAATGTATAACAAACACATTATTGTAACCTCAATTTTTTGTCGCTCTATGAAATTTTTTTTTAAAAAATTCCCGAATTTTCAAATTCTTTTTTCAATTTGCGATTCAAAACTTTGTGTACACAAAAGTGTACATTTTATTTTTTTGGTGGCTATTTTTTAGATTGGAATATAAAGCATGATGTTTTTCCTTTCTAACACCGATTAGAACATATTTCTAACTATGATAGTAAGGGAGTTACGGCGTCTTATGTGAGACCTATGTGCGTTGGGACAAATCTGGTCTCCTGTGATTAAACGGGTTAATATTATCCTAGGGTAAAATGTGAAATATTTACCTCGATCCAGACATGGTCGGTGGTGTCGACGACGAATCTGGTATCATAGTCCAAGGCGCGGCACATCAGGGCGAAGCAGTTGGCCCACTCTCCGCAGCGCCCCTTCTTCGTCACCAGCAGGATCCCCGGATCGTTGTAGCGCGGAAACTCTGTATCACCCTGGCACTTCAGGCATTTGAAGATCTAACGAGAACAGAATTATTCAGATATGTAGTTATACGACACAAAGGCCAGGTCCGCAGTCAAAGGGTTCAAATTTTTAACATTGTCTGATTATGAACTTCGCCACCGACATCGGCAGCTAATACCAAGTTAAGATCGAATCTCTTTACATTAAAAATACTGCAAATAATATTATATATTATGACGGTCAGTTTCGAACCATAGTGAAGTTCTATTTTAACTCAACCATTTGGCATTTCATCTGTCTGTAAATTTGTTACATTCCGGCTCCAGTTCAAGATGTTAGCCTTGTTGTATACTGCCTTATTATTCTTTTACTTATGTTTGTGGCTTCTACCAAAAGCTGTCAAATCAGAATAATCAATATAATGGTAGGTATCAACAGGCCTGAAGAAAGTTTGAAAATGCTATTGAGATGGTGACATTTCTTTGGACAATAAAATTGTATAATCCTTTATTTGGTTTATAAGTAAGTGGATAGATATTTAAATACTTTTTACAAACCTTATGATCTCAGAGGAAATTTTGGTTTTGAATTATTGATTAAGATCATTTTTGGACTGTTCACAGCTACTTATGTATAGTAACTGGGGCTGTCCGTAAAATAAGGTCTCCAATATGCTGCAGTCGTGAAAAACGATTATACGCGCAATCTTTTAACACTGGCATGTAGTCTGGTTTCCCCTTGCCAAATCCCCACCATGATGCACCCTCTGTGACGCTTAGTCTCGGTGTGTTAGCCGTTCAAGATGGAGCTTCCACTTGCCGCACCCGCCAGGTATGAGTTACGCTCTGTAATTCGTTTTTAAACTTTGCTTCGGCGAATCTCAATAAAGCCACTGGGATTGTTTCTTTGTGTATAGTGTCATGTAGTATATCTAGGTCTCGTCTCTCGTGTTTTTTGTGATCTTCGGGGAGCATTTTGGGAACCACCTTGGGCAGACTTTGTGGTCTCCCAAATGTTCTGTCAAAATCTTGTCAATAGTGGTCTTACTGATACCATAGATCATATCACAGAGCTACCGAACCGTCACCTGTCGATCTGCAATCATTGTTTTTTCCACTTTTGTAATTTTTTCATCTGATACCGATGGGACGCTTTTAAATTCTCTGCACTGTTTTCCGTACACTTCAAGTAGCTGGGAATGAATTTCTACCAGGGTTTTTTTTTTCGCAAAAAACTAATTATAGAGCGTAATTCACCCGGACGGGTGCGGCGAGCGCAAGCTCCATCGCGAACGGCTGCCATGCTGAGACTAAGCGTCACAGATGGTGCATCGTGGTGGGGATTTGGCAAGGGGAAACCAGGCTACACGCCAGTGTTAAAAGATTGCGCGTAAAATCGTTTTTCGCAACTGCAGCACCTTGGAGACCTTATTTTACGGATAGCCCTCGTAATAAATGCAAATAGGTGATCATTCACAAACAAAGATACTTTAGATAAATAGTCAGTCAAGGGCACCCGGTAACCTGAAGTTACAAATTAAGGCTAGGTTTACACTCGTAAGTAAAATTTACGACTAAGTTTTTGACATGTTACTCCCAGGAGCGTTTACATATGCATCCGACTTGTGGTAATTAATGCTCATGGAAGCTGTTCAGAAATTCAACATGTGTAAATACTCATGCGACCATTTACATCTGTAAATTTATTTGTGGTAATATGGCTTCCTGTCAACACCGATTTTGTCAATATAGACGAAAAGGCCGAAACAAAGAGGTGAAATAGAAATGTGCTTTTGTGCCGTCAAAGGCGGAAATTAATAGAGTTCTTTCATTTTATCGGAATGACGGCTACCTGACAGCAACTAACTTCAAATTCAAATACGTAATGTGAATAAACAGAAACATTGAGAATATGATTGGACCGATAATTGAATAGAAGGATGCTCATTTTCAGAAAACTCAAAAAAGTGTAAATAATTACCAGTTTTATAGGAAAAAAATCCTACGAAAACAACTGTCTTTTAATTTTTGACATCTCGGTAGGGCGCATTTTGGTACTATTTCTTACGAAAATCTCTTAGCTTATCAAACTGATTTTATAAGCTTTAAGGACAGAAATTCGCGCGGACGCGATTAGATCTGTCAAAAAACTTCCGAAAGAACAAGTTCAGTAACTAGAAATAAATTACGTTAAGTGACTTTTGATTGTAACTTTCAATTTACATTGGTAATTTGGCCATAAATCGTTTACATGAGCGATTTACGGGAAAAAACTTACGAGCTTAAAGCCAGCCTTAGATAGAGCAGAGAGTACCAGACATACAATAATAAAGAAAACAGCAGTATTCGAATGTTTAGATTGACGTACCAGAAACACAATAATAAATAAAAGAGGTTGTGTTGAAATGTTTAGATTGACGTACAAGACATATAATAATAAAGAAAAGCGGAAGTATTGGAATGTTTAGATTGACATACCAGACATACAATAATAAAGAAAAGCGGAAGTATTGGAATGTTTAGATTGACATACCAGACATACATTAATAAAGATACGAGGCAGACAAACAATAATAAAGAAAAGCGGAAGTATTGGAATGTTTAGATTGACATACCAGACATACATTAATAAAGATAAGAGGCAGACAAACAATAATAAAGACAAATAATAATATAATAAGTTACCTCCACCCTTATGGTCTCAAAGGAACTCAGTGTGGTTGTGACATTCTGGTATTTGGTGACGCCAGAGCACACCTTGCAAGGTGGGGTGTCCATCCAGTGGAAGAAACTTTTGTGGAACCAATTCATCAGCTCTAGGAGCAAGCCCTCCTCCAGAGTCATCTCGGGGCCATCTGATAAACCTGATAATAGAATAGGATGGTTCATATTTAGTTACTAGTTGTTACCCCTGATGACACAGGATGTAACATGACTTGCATAGTTCCTCTATTGAAAATGGCCCGCAGAGTAAGTGTTCATAACGCTGATGGGTTTCATTCGTGTTTGTATTCCGATCGGCATATATGTAGGATCAGAGGAATCCAGATTTTTGGAATTCCGCACATTAAGGGTACCTACCTACACGGTAGACAGGAGTCAAGTATCACATTATCGCCTGTCCATCGCTAACAATGTTGAAGTGTTATTTATCTTATCGTAATATAAAGTATAAACCCTATCGTATTGTATCATATGCTTTGTGTAAACTTTGTCACATAAATAATTATGTGACTAATGCAGTTCTTGCTTAGGTGGTTATTTTGTCTATGGTGTTTTTTTTGGACACTGGTAATTTTTGGAAAAGAAAGAGTTCCTTTTTGTTTATGGGCACTTCCTTCCGATCAACTTGGGCAGTTGGGTCGGAAATTGGTCACTCACCATCCTGGTGTTTAAATTTACGTTTAATCATGAGAATCTAAGTCGATTTTAAACCTAAAAGAACGCGGGGTGTTTTTTACGTAACACGCGAGGTTCGTGTACGAGTTATTTTTAGTGGATGACGTGTAAGTCCCACTTTTTTCCGATGTGGCTGGTTGGCCGTGTTGTGGATGTATTTCTGGAAAAGGAATCGTGAAGTGAATTGCTCCTGGTGTTGGCTACTATAATATGCCTTCACGACCCCGCGTCGCAATGTCACGGTCTGCTAACCGTAATACGCCAGACTTGGCTACTGAAGGGGACCACGTGCCTTTGGATTGGAGTTCGTAGAGATGGCCCGTGGCTGAATGCGCTCCTTGGAGGTTTAGCGTCCTCCTGCCCAATTAGAAGGACGACCTTGGTGCTCTGGGTTCCGCGCCGTTCCCATATGGGAAGACTGGAGTTCCCGTCCCGTCTCGTGTTTTCTCACTGCGAAGCAAGATCGCGTTCGTCTACCGGGGTTATTTCCGTATAGTTAGCTTAGCGTGTCCATTAGGAGTCCATCTGGTATGTGTATTTTGTATTTCCTTTTTGTTAACTTGGTACGAAGTTTGTACACTTCCTTGTTACTTTTTGTGGTTTTGGATTCAATACATTTTTATAAAGTTCCTCTTCTTTTATTTGATTGAAAACCCTACCTACATGACAGATAACTACTTGGCCCACTATCCTGAGCCCTGGTCTCTGCTCTGCCGCAAGGTTACCCTTTTAATACGAACATGATACGTTTCAGTGGCGCTTCCAACGTGTAAAATCAGTTATTTTCGGTGCCCGAAACGTACTTTTCTGTCATGTGGGGTGGATTTTCAGTTCTTTTGCTGATAATTTTAGAGAAATCAGAGATGAATCGGTGTGTGTGCATTTATTTGGTTTTATATCTAACATTAACCGTTCTGCAGAGATTCTGTGTGTCATTCTGAAAATACACCTCATTGTGTTATGATCATTTTGTTGTGTGAATATTATTGTTTGTTTACCTTTTCGTAAGGCATGTAATTATAGTGACACCAACTTTAAGTGTTGTCATTAAGATAATGTTAAACACAAAATTCATTCATAATATCTCTAGAGATGATAACCGAAATATTGTTGGGAACATTTTTTCTGTTTACTGGCAATTCTGTTTTAACTGTCAGCTATCTATGTTATGGTTTATCGGAGCCGAGCTGTCAATTCTTGTTGACATTTGTCAGGTTATGTGCATTGTTTACTTACAGAGCCGCGGAGGTTCATTATTAAATACGTTATTTTTGTTTTTTAAACATAGGACGACTTGTGACAGACATTTATCATAAATAATTGTTTATTATAAGCTTGCGGTTACTAAAATATTGGGAGAATATAGTAACGGCACTATTCTTGTTCGCATTTGTGTCCGGTTATACCTTCATACATATAAAGGGAATTCGTGGAACGTATGTTGTAAAAAATAATTATTATTTTAAAATATTTACTGCATTCTAAGGTGATTTTAAATAAATTATAAATGGCTTTGTCGTTATTGAAAATCAATGACTATTTTTTCGAGTTCATACGTACAGGGTGTTTGGTAATTGACGTGTTACAAATAAATAATTAATTATAACAGTTTGGTTAATCCTATTATTACATTTATTTTCATATAATTATTTGAGAATAATAATTTAATTATAAATTAAATTAAAATTTTTATTTACATGGTTAGACATTTATCATAAATAACCGACGATCTTTTGCGTTCTGTGCACAAGGATGACAGAAGGTCGTCGTCAGTTACACAATATGGACGCATATATTTTAATGTCAAATTTTGGCGAGGATTTTAGACCTCATAAGTATATTTTGATTAAAATCCTAGTTTATTTATAGGTATTTATAAGTAGTCGTTTATACATAGTTAGCTATATTTATTTATAGGTATACTTATCTTTATAATTAATACTACGCATATATTAGTATTAGAATAATACTACCTTCATATAATTAGATATATTAAAAACTATTAAGTTTTTTTTAAATATTTTTTTATGCGGTGGCATGAGGGAATACCGAACCTTCATACTGCTTCATTTAATTACATTTGTTTCTTTTGTGATTGTTCTGGTCTCATGCTTTGGAGTTTGGTACCTCCAAATCTTGTGCTCAGTACAGACACTTAATTCTAGTTCATTGACGATAAACCGTTTATTTACCCTCGGTAAACTGGAATGTGATCCTTGTGGTCACTGGCGCCCAAATTTTGTTAGTTAAGTCTTTCTTTCCTCTGTTAATATGCTTTTCTGATAATAATAACATGCACTAGTTTCGAGTTTTTTTTTTGTATTATTAAACGTATGATTATTTTGGTAATAATATACTTGTTCACATGAGTACACACACACTGATTTCATACCTTGTTCCGTCTGTTTAACGGATTTAGTTGTAATGCTATTATTTTTAAGTTTATGCCCTTCTTTCTTTAGTCCACTGGAGGCTCTTTTATTGCCCATTGCCCATGGAACCTCCAGAGAACTTGAGAAGGAATATTTTGGAATTTTGTGTTTCAGAGACTTGAGCACCTTTCTGATGCACAAAAGTTCTGTTAGTTTTATTATTGATATTTTGTATTTCATAAGTTTAAGTATGGTATAGCTTTCCTAAAAGTTCTTTATATAAATCTTAGTTCATAAGAAAGTTGTTTTGTCTCTAACAAAGTTAGTACTGCTTCGGCGTGCTTAACTAATAATTAATTCCTTTGGAATTATCGCTTTGCCTCTAATACAGGAAAGTGTGTTCTGTATAGTTTTTTAAGTCTAAGTCTGTTCTGTATAGTTTTAACTCTAAATAATATAAACATTAATATCTTACTGTTAGTATCATTATTAAACTTTAAATTAAGTATTACTAGTGTCATTCATTAAAATTTTGAATTGATCACACCTCGAATAGTGTCAACTCACTGAAAGCCATAGTTGATCACACATTTTGTTTTGTTTGTACAAGAAATGCTGACTTTTGTGCACTCGTGGAGTGTTTTTTTTAAGGGATGCCAGCTTGGGTATTACCGTGGTCTCATTTTTTTTACAAACAATGTCACTCTTTTGAGTTTTTGATGCAGGTTGTTTAATGGATTTTTGGATATCCTAAGCTGCGAGCTTAACTTTCTGTTTTGCTGTTAAGTACCAATCGACTTTTGTCATGATCTGGTAGATAGGTATTGTGTTATGTAAATCCTAATCTGACCACCTTGATTGGCAGGTATTTATTGTTTTATAAAACCTGACCTGATTTGATTTTTGAAAATTGGATAATTTAAATATTATTCTAGTTTGACGACCTTTTTACATATAGGTATTTCTTCGGAATTGTAAATCCTGGTTCAATAATGACAGTTAGATGATCCAATGTAAGATCCCTACTCTGCCCACGTCTGATAGACAGTTTGTATACTGATTCTATATTACTTATAACACAGAAAAGTATTTTCTTGTGTCCTAGTTTTGCCAACATTGAACTCCATTGTTCTGATTGAAAAATGTATATTTATATAGATATTTTCTTAATTTAGGCTTCTTTAATTTTAAGTATTTGTTTATTTTTTAAGTTTTATCTTAAGAATGTTAAACCGGATGGACTTAGTTAGATAGGTTACTTTTTTTTGCTATTCAAATATAGCGTAAATTCAGTGCGAGTGAGGGCTGTTTAACCCTAAAAAGTGAAGCCAAATTGGCCTTTATTTCCTGTATAAGGAAAAGTGATCAAATTTATTTTTTTTTTCCCTTCTTTTCTACAATTTATTTGGTTGTGTTTTTTTTTTTAATATAAAATGTTGAGTATTTTATAAGTATAAATCATGTTAAATTGACACAAAAACAACAGGTCTTCTTTTTTAAGTAAATTCAAAACTTTGTTTAATTTAGTAGATGTTGGTTGACTCCTTGTTTTCGTGCCTTTCTTTTCTTATTTGTTCTTTATTATTAAGAAATTTCGTTTTTTAAGAAATTTACTTTTAAGAAATTTAGTTCTAAGTTGTTATTTTAATTACTAATTAATGTTTTTGTTATCATTTTTCTAGATACCTGATGGACTCATAGTGTAGTTAGTTTGTGGACTTAGTTTTTCATGTTTGAGGGCAAACATTTTCGTGGGAAGGGGGGAATTGTCACATAAATAATTATGTGACTAATGCAGTTCTTGCTTAGGTGGTTATTTTGTCTATGGTGTTTTTTTTGGACACTGGTAATTTTTGGAAAAGAAAGAGTTCCTTTTTGTTTATGGGCACTTCCTTCCGATCAACTTGGGCAGTTGGGTCGGAAATTGGTCACTCACCATCCTGGTGTTTAAATTTACGTTTAATCATGAGAATCTAAGTCGATTTTAAACCTAAAAGAACGCGGGGTGTTTTTTACGTAACACGCGAGGTTCGTGTACGAGTTATTTTTAGTGGATGACGTGTAAGTCCCACTTTTTTCCGATGTGGCTGGTTGGCCGTGTTGTGGATGTATTTCTGGAAAAGGAATCGTGAAGTGAATTGCTCCTGGTGTTGGCTACTATAATATGCCTTCACGACCCCGCGTCGCAATGTCACGGTCTGCTAACCGTAATACGCCAGACTTGGCTACTGAAGGGGACCACGTGCCTTTGGATTGGAGTTCGTAGAGATGGCCCGTGGCTGAATGCGCTCCTTGGAGGTTTAGCGTCCTCCTGCCCAATTAGAAGGACGACCTTGGTGCTCTGGGTTCCGCGCCGTTCCCATATGGGAAGACTGGAGTTCCCGTCCCGTCTCGTGTTTTCTCACTGCGAAGCAAGATCGCGTTCGTCTACCGGGGTTATTTCCGTATAGTTAGCTTAGCGTGTCCATTAGGAGTCCATCTGGTATGTGTATTTTTGTATTTCCTTTTTGTTAACTTGGTACGAAGTTTGTACACTTCCTTGTTACTTTTTGTGGTTTTGGATTCAATACATTTTTATAAAGTTCCTCTTCTTTTATTTGATTGAAAACCCTACCTACATGACAGATAACTACTTGGCCCACTATCCTGAGCCCTGGTCTCTGCTCTGCCGCAAGGTTACCCTTTTAATACGAACATGATACGTTTCAACTTCTTATGTGAATCGACTCGTGACTCAGATTTCTATCATGGATTATAAAATAACCCAAAACATTATTGTAACAAGTGTCCACGTCCCCGAATGGAAACCAAGCCAGAAGACACAATAGCAGTGAGTACCACTTAATTGTGAATTACCTATCTTGTTTGATAGTCGGGCATAACTCGTATCGAAATCCATAAGCCTTTTAAATAGCAAAGAGTGGCCGCAAGGTTATTCTAACCTCCGTGCATTGTCGTGAAACAGTAGTCAGAGTGCTAAGATTGAAAAATGTGACATTATTGATTTGGTTGGAGTTGAAAATAAATTTCTGCTACACCAATGTCAGTTATATGTAAAAAGTGTTAGTATAAGTAATGTTAAATGAGGTTGCCACGATTTTAGGCTTCCGAAAACAAATTTATCGGGAACATAAAATAATTTTTATTATACGGGTTTTAAAAAGTTCAATAAACTCCCTTGAAATGTAAAGGAAGCTAAAAGCCTTGCAATTTTTCAAGGGTTTTATGTCTCAAAGCTATAAAATTGAAATTTTAGTACCGTACTAAGAACAGTACTAATATATAATAAGCAACATTTAATAATAAGTAACATTTAAACCCACTGAAGACATAAATACTCATTAAAGAAGAAGATAAAATCTAAACGAAAATATGAAAGAGAACAAGACACAGAAAAATAGAAAAAGACAATGGTCGCAACTGGGACTCGAACCCAGACCTCTCGTTTACCCGTTTTATAACAATATTATCTTCAACTAATTCTAAAATTTGAAATATGAGATTGACAAATATGACGGTTTGACAGAAGGTGGCAGTAGCGAAGTTGGTTAACGCGCACGTCCCGGTCAGAGGAGAGGACTCGACCTTATTCTGTCAGTAGGTCAGAATATTTTCGTTTTGCGTTAAAATCCAAATAAATGGAATAATTGTGAACTCATCCGAAAATCAAAAACTGTTTTTGAAAGGTAATAAATACGCTTGCAAATTTTATTATCAGAAATAATGGTGAAATTTTTTAAATACTAAATGTACACTCTAAAAGTTTTAAAAATGGATCACCTTACATTTTTTCTAACTAAAATGTACGCTTTTATAATTGCCACGACGATTCACGGTTACAGAACAGTGACGGTAAAAAAAGACAATAAACACACATTCCTTATCGCTATAATGCTGCAGCTCTTTATCAGATACACGCTTACGCATACCCCTTGGGGTATGTGAAGCAAACATTGCAATATCGTAGCACGAATCTAGCTTTTAAAACTCAACTTAAAATTTTCAAATTTCAGCAGTTTACGCTCGGTGGTTTAGAAGCCTGCCATGAACATGATTTTTTTTTCATCGAAATAAAAAGAAGTGCAACAAAATTTGTTTAATTTCACATGTAGAATCACCCGATTAAAAATGCCCGAAGTTGTGTTACACTCCGCATAAAATTGCAATAATTATATTTGCTTGACTTGACTGCTAAATTCATGTAATAATGAGAGTATTAAAAAATTACAAATGTCTTTCATTACAAGTAGATACAAGTGTATACAAGATGGATAGAGGGTCTGGAGTAAAACAAATTTGTAGTAAGAGTCAAGGGCAGGCTCAAAAAGGTTGACAACTGCTGAGATACACAATGTATGTAGTAGTCCTGGGTCCATCGATCGTTTTACACGACCCGGATCGCTCACGATACACTGGCGTCACGAGCGGGTCGCGAAGACCCGCTCTTTTCACGACACAAAATATGAAACTCGATTACGCTTCACCCAGCTACTGTCTACTACCTGAGTCGAGAGAGCGGGTGGCGAAACCCGGGTGTTGAGAAACCGTTCGCTCTCTCATACATCTATCTATCGTCGCTCACCTCGCCACATCCGCACCCGAAACCCAGGTTGCAGTAGTAGAGCGGTTGCGAGAAGTGGGTCGCGAGACCCGGGTGCTGACGAAAAAATGACCCGCTCGCTCTTTGGTCCCAGGACTAGTATGTAGGTCTGTTTCCTCCAAAGGAAAGAAGTCATCATTTTCTTGCATCTCTCTCACACACCGCACCATGAAGTCTCCATAGACCCCTACCAATACTACTAGCCGTGATGATCATTTTGAAAGTATGGAATATAGTTACAAGGATAATATTGAAGTGTAAGTGAATTCCGAAAATTCAAAATCATCAAATGTCAATGCGTTGATGGTTTTGCTTTTGTTCTTAAACATACAATGCTGCAGCTCTTTCTTACACACTAAATAACAACCATCGACAAACATTTTTTTTATTTATTTATCTATAATAAAATATATTTACAATGGTTTTATTTGTATCCCTGTCTCACTAGGGTATACCTGTGTCGAGACAGGCGTACATAAATGAATATAGTAGTTACAAGGATATTTCAGGTAAAATACATATTATGAATAGAATTAGAACAGAAGGGTGATTGGAAGGGTGGTAAATCTTTTAAAGAGAGTTATTTTATAAATGTTGGAGATGGAGTAATGTATTAAATTCTGTCTAGTCTATTTATAGGTTAAATTTGACAGGATTCCATTATTTTCATTTGTTTTATATGGGTTAGGTTGTATGTGAATAGTTATTTCTGTCTATGTGTGATTTATTTTACAGATATTTGTGATAGTGTGGCGTCCAATACTTATAATCCATTTTTTAATATCTTGTTTGAATTTTGTAAAGGAGTCACTTTGTCTGATCGTAGTTGGTAGTGTATTGTATAGTTTGCAAGCTATGTATTTAGAGTGTCTTTGCCCGAAGGTGGTTTTGAAAAAAGGAGTTTGGAGAAGTTCGTTGTTTTTGGCTCGGGTATTGTGTATTGTTTGTGTAGCTTTGTATGGTGTTTTGTTGTTTTTGTGTAAATTAAGTAATATGGATCTTGAGTAGAGCTGTTTTATGTCCATAACGTTGAAGGAATTAAAGATAGTATCAGTGCTGGTAGTAAGCGGCATTTTAAGAATTATTTTTATGATTAGTTTTTGTGCTTTCATGATGGGATCAAGGGCATTGGAATATGCAATACCCCAGGCTAGAATTCCATATTCGATGTGAGATTGGCACAATGAGTAATATACTGTTTTTAAAAGTTTTAGGTTAAGGAAATTGCGTGTTTGTTTGAAAAAGTATATAGATTTTCGGATTTTGTTTGTAGTATTATGTATATGTTGCTTCCAATTCAGGTGTGTATCGAAGGTTACTCCTAAATATTTGATAATGTTTACTTGCTCTAGGCATGGGCAGTCACAGTTTCGGTTTAGAGATGAATTTTTGCATTTGTGTATTTTTAATGGCGGGGCTGGGTTTGACTTTATATTATTGACCGGATATTGGTGAGACTAGACAGTAAGTATTTGGTTTTCTGTACATTTAGAGTTAATATGTTCGAGTCAAGCCAATATTTTACCTGTTGAATTCCTTCCTCCGCTTTGGAATATGCGGTAAGCCAATCTTTTGCTTGGAAGAGTAGGACAGTGTCATCGGCGAAACTGACAATAGTGGCATCGATATCTAGGTTGCATAACTCGTTAATATATATTAGGAAGAGCGTTGGACCTATAACACTGCCTTGAGGGACCCCGTAACTAATGGGCAAATTCTGGCTCTTTGTGGTATTGAGTTTAACGCATTGGGATCTGTCAGATAAGAAGCTGGAGAGGAGGCCTAATTCTTTGTTCCTAATACCTATATTAAACATTTTGCGTTTTAGTTTGCTGTGTGAGATTGTATCAAATGCTTTATATAGGTCGAGAAATACCGATAGACATTTCAAGCCCTTATCCAGGTGGCCAGAAATATGGTCAGTGACCGTGGCTATAGCATCATTGGTGCTTTTATGTTTTCTGAATCCAAATTGCCGCGGCGATGTTAAGTTATTGGTTTCCAGATATTCCATGAGACTATTATTGACGATCTTTTCGAATATTTTTGAGAGGGAATTTAGCAACGTAATAGGACGATAATTACTAATATCAAGTTTGGAGCCAGTTTTAAAAATAGGGATAATGAGACCTTGTTTTAGAATGGTGGGAAATAGCCCTTGGCGGATGCTAATATTAAGTAGATGCGTTAATGGTTGAAGTATACCAGGGGCAATTTTTTTAAGAACATTGTTAGATATTTCATCAATGCCGGGTGATGAAGAGTTTTTGAGCGAGTTTATTACTATAGAAACTTCTTTCTCTGTAATCGTTTTAAGAACAAAGCGGGTTGGGAAATCATCATTGGTCGCGTGGTCACTTTGACCAAGCGTATCGTTATTTATTTGGATTTTTTTTGCTAGTTCCGGACCTATGTTTGTAAAGTACTGGTTTATGTAATTGACAATTGTGTTGGGGTTCGATGTAAAGTCTACAGTGATATCTTTGATATTCAGAGAGTTTAAGGTGTCGGTGGCTTTATTTGAATTGGTAGCTTCCTTGAGGACTTTCCATATTTTTTTAGGGTCATTGTTGCATTCGGAAATTTTTTTGTTGTAATATAGATTTTTGGCTTTCCTAATGACTTGTGTGCAGATATTACGGTATCTTTTGTAGAAATTATGGAGTGTGATATCATATGGGTTTGTGGCATTAAACGTATGTCTGCACCCCCCAAAGGAAACATATGAACATCTCCCTCAAATGTATAAAGAAAATGAAACCCAATTCCCGTCGCAAAAGTACGTTGGAGGAGAGTAACATGAATTTTGTGTGTCTCACTATTATTTAATGTGTAAGAAAGAGCTGCAGCATTGTAGCGATAAGGAACGTTTGCTTATTGCCTTTTTTGCCATCAACATTAACCCTTAAAGTCTATCAGCCTTACTCATCATGAAACCATACCACGGCTCTGTAGCGTCGCGGTAGCTACACAGTGGAGGGGGCCTACACTGCTCAGGGTAAAAATCTTTACTCATCATCATAATGTTTCTCGACAGCTGTTATGATTTTTTTACGGTAGCAACACTGCCCCAAAGCTGAAAAATGCGGTCAATTTAGCATTTCGCGGCGTGTTGCCAACTTCACGTTTATTCATACTTCAACATCAGTCAACACAACGTTGACTTTGGTAAATTTATATTTAGACCTAAAATCTCCTTCCGTAAGTGCCGCAAATGGATCGTACCTTTTTTTAACCTTTTCCGTAGCCGTGGTGCAAGAATGCCGCGAATACGGTCAATATTTGCCAAAGCTCCGTTCAAAACGTCAAGATTCTCATAAAAGTTCGCCATTTCGTCAGTTACAACGCCGTAGGTACTGAGTTAACCCTGGTGATCGGGTGGTTTAAATTCTGACAGCTACTACATCTCCCGTATAGCGATGCGGAAAGAACACGGCCATGCGCGCGATTAACACACCATGTTGAGTAACAATTTCACCTAACCCGGTCTTGTTCCGAGGTTGTATCTTATTTTGAGTTGATAAGTAAGACTGTATTTGTTCAGTTTATGGAACAACTCATATAGGTCTCAAAGAAATTGTATTACTTATTATCATAGTGAGAAAAACAGTGTGAAAAAGAGAAAAGACCATGCTTTATATTCCACTAAAAAAACTAACCAGAAAATAAATAAAATACACCTTTATGAAACCAAAGTTGCGAATCGCATTTGAAATAAATTTATGAAACTTGAATTTTTTATTACTTAATTATTTTTATGACAAAAAAGTGAGTAGACAATAAAGTTTATAATACCTTATTAGCCTAATAAATTATTATTAACTTAAAATGTGTTTTATTTTTTTTTCCTTATCAGTAATTTTATTAAGAAAAACGTAGGTGAGTAATTTTTAAAACTTTTTATGTTTGCATGCAAAATTTTTATTGAAATAAAACAATGACTTAGTTTTTAACCACGATTAAATCGTGATTACAAACTGAGTCATTGTTTTATTTCAATTAATATGTCAAACCACAAAGTGACTGCTTTCTATCAAAATACAAAAATTTTATATTTAAAAAATTATATTTTTATTTATAATTATGAAATATGAAATCGTATTTCATCACCTTTCCAAAGCAGTTTTTAGTATTCGGATTTGTACCTTTCTTAATATCTGCTTGTATACTCCTCATCCTGTTGATAGACCTGGTCTTTAGGGTTTCTATTGGAATGAGTGCTCTGGCCTGGTGGATCAACTCAGGGTTTTCATACTTCAAGACTCGCTGGAAATGAGTCTCTACACTATTGAGGAATGCATTGGGTGATGGACCCTGAAAATACAAGATTATACAAATACAAAGTTAGATTACAACTGACGTATGGGGAGAATGACGTGCAGGAAAATAGGGATGCATGGAGAACATTATTACATAATTGCATTTCAATAATTTTTAAAACAGGTTCCAAAATGGGCGGCCTCCATACCACAGAGAAGGGATTTTAAACTAGATGATTCGGCAAAAAGATACTCCATTTTCGAAATGAAAAAGTTGCCGCATTCAGTAATATAAAAATTTCAGGCAAGTACAGTTATCGGAATAAAGAGATTCATGCTTGAATAGTTGTGTGCTGTATAGTTAGGTTACTGCGGGGTAAGAGAGGACTCCGGGCAGGTGTTCCAAATTCGTTTAAACCAGTTTGCAATACTGTCCATGTACACAAATTTGGTAAATGTTTCTCTATCGAGTCCACACTCAAAACACACATTAAAAAATTAAAACAAATTGTACTAGGTAGATAATGGTTAGTAATAAGTAATTCAGTAACCGGAATTGAAAAATATTGAGTTTTAATGTTTTTTTTAATTTAAAAAACGCGAAACGTCATTTTCAAGGACCGCCATGTTAATTACGACGATGAAATACGCATTTTTAAAAGAAAAAATCACTTTCTGTCAGACAATAATAAGTACGAATTGCAATCTTTTGAAATGGTAAATAGTGCGTATTAATCATTATTTTGTTCGGTTTCATAAACACGAAAAATCACACGAGATGTTTGCCGTCGTAATTAACAACATGGCGTTCCTTGAGAAATGACATTTCGCGTTTTTAAAGATAACAAAATAACCATTAAAATGCAATATTTTTCGATTCCGGTTACTGAATTACTTATTACTAACTGTAATCTACATAGTACAATTTGTTTTAATTTTTTAAAGTGTGTTTTAAGCGTGGTCTCGGTAGGGAAATATTTACCATAAATTTAATACATTCAAGCCCTCACTCTATAATATTTTACCTGAGAAGTAGCCTATAGCCAACTAAACAACCAGTCACCCTTTGAGTTAGGTGCACACGAGAAACCCTAAGGATTCCCGTCTGGGCTTATGGTATTATTTTGAAAAAGTTCGTAAATTATTTCGAAAGACTAATTATAAACTCACCCTACTCCACGGCACGAATGGTAAATGGTCACTTTGCAGGCTCATGTTGATGTTTTACCTCAGAGCACTGGATACTGAAAAAAAAAATCTAATTTTCGTGATTCCTAAATACAAAAGATAAACTTCTTATCTTTCATTTTTTGTTTCTAGACTACAGAATGCCGTAATACATATTATGTAAGTATTTAGCCAATGAATAATAATAACACAATAATATATTATCGATGCTTTGCTAAACTATTGGGAATGCAATTCGATCCGAGGAGCAGTTATCAATGTACGATTTATAGGTATTTTTCCACTTCATAACGTTACGTTGCACTTTTTTTCTTCTTTAATGCTTACCAAATTATTAATTCATGGAGTTAAATTCTTCGTTAATTGCATAAAAACACGTACTTTAATAAATAATAAAGTAATCGTTTGTTGACAAAATATTGCTTAAAAAATTACCGGGTAGAAACAGTGCCAAAAATTCACGGAACAGAAACGTCAAGAAACGTCAAAATATTTTCCTGTTTTTCCATGATTTATGATTTACGTATTTTTGTTCTATGGACAAAACTCAACGCTTTTTTTAAATATTGATACATACAGGGCCCATTACACGTACACTTCCGAACGGCCCGCCAAAACCGAACCCAACCGAACCGTTACAAAAAAGTCACTGCCCTTACGCCGCTTCTGCAGGCGGGCCGAAGTTTCAGTTATGACCATAATAGTTTTTTTCGTTATTTATTTTTGGGGTGTTATGCCGTGTTGCGTTACCTCCTTCTTTAACCAACGCTGTCTGAAATGTTCGCTAAAATAAGGAGCATAACACCCCAAAAAAAATAACTAAAATACTTTTGGCCGTGAAAATATAAAAACGTATCATAAAAAATAGTGGCAATACTTCCTCTACTCAAGTTTTATACTCCACTACATTTTCTTTTCAACCAGTCATTACAAACATGACATTTTCCTGAAAATGGAAATACAGTTTCCTCACACCAATGTTCAAAAAAGGAGACAAAAATGAGGTGAGCAATTATAGACCGATCTGCCTTTTATCAACTATTCCAAAATTGTTTTAAATAAAATCATTCACTGTATCAAGCCAGTAATTTCACAAAACCAACATGGTTTTACTAAGAAAAGCTACTTTATCCGATCTTTTAATTTACTAAAACTTTACAAGTCGATTCAGTTTATACCGAGTTCAACAAAGAATTTGATAGTGTTAATTATGATCTGCTGTTAAAAAAAGTCCATAAATTATGAATAACCGGGTATTTATACATGTGGTTTAACAGTTGTCTAAGTAACAGGCAATTGGCCATTAAAATTGAAGGCTTTACCTCATATGAATTTATTGCTACCAGCGGTGTTCCCCAGGGGTCACATTTGGGACCAATTTTATTTTTGATATTTGTGAATGATTTTTGTTGTTTGTTTTTGGGGTGTTATGCCGTGTTACGCTTCCTCCTCCTTTAGCCAACGTTTCGGACAGCGTTACAGTGTCCATCATCAGGGCAGATGTGTGATTGATTTCGATTCGTTAAGCTAAAAAAAAATAATTTCAAACAATTTTTATACCAATCTCCCGTCATAATATTGGGCCGACTCGCACGAACCAGCCATTGCCCACCATTTTGGAATTCGGAGTTGTAGGGTTGGCAGTTGGCAGCAGCCACCAAACGATCAATCAACTTTTCAACCCCGAACCATCTCCGTACCCGAACTGTTCGGAGTTGGAAGATTGACGTCGGTGTGGTAGTAGCGTCATGTTGGAGGTCAATAGTCTAATCAATAGTCAATAGTCAATCACACGTAGAGTTCGGAGCGGGACGTGCCCCGCGCCACTTCAGGCCGCCGCGCAGATGATGGACACTGTAACGCTGTCCGAAACGTTGGCTAAAGGAGGAGGTAGCGTAACACGGCATAACACCCCAAAAACAAACAACAAAAAATACCTACTGAGGTCTGCAAAGACCAAGTTTCCTCTGGAAACAGATGGAGTATATAAACTCAGCTGTTCCGGATGTGATAAGTTCTATGTGGGCCAAACAGAGCGGGCGATCTCCAAAAGGATATCGGAACACTTTCGAGCGTGTAAACTTGGCCACCCTGACAAATCGGCAATCACCGAGCATTTAATTGAAACCGGCCATTACTTTGGATTTGTTCCTGAAGTCCTGGTGTAGGGGCGTGTAAATAGTCCCTGACACAAGGGATGACTACCCTATGTAAAATTAACGAAAATTGAATTCTTCCCTATGTGACACAAAAAAACAGTTGACCCAGCAATCTCAAAAACCAAAGTGAAAACAAACAAACACTCACTCAGAGAATGCAGCTCAGCCACGATGTCCACACAAAAAGACACTTCTTTTCAATAAAAATGTCAAGGTGATATTGCATAATCTTGACAGATGTTTCGCACAGCAAAGAAGTTTTAACCATGAAAAATTTGCATATTAATAATGCGTGCCAAAAATCCAATCTTAGGTACAACAATAATTCACTCACTGGATGAATTATTCTTATGACTGACCAGGAGAGACATCTCTTGGCCTTTTACTGACACTCCCGTCAGAAGTAATTGCTTGATTCACAAAGGTAAGGAAACGCATGAATACACTGCATCTCAAGTCACATAGGTTCAATTCAATACAATACAAAACCCATAGATGGCGCCCTTATGGTCTTATAGCATAAATTATCAATTTAAAGAAATTAATGCCCAAATATATTTATGGCGCGTATCCATATTCCCCGCCTTGGAAGTTCGTAGAGCTTACAAAAGAAAGAATATAAAAATACAAATGAAACAAGAAATGAAATAGAAATAAAGTGACTATTCACCGGTAATATTCAGGAATGACACGCATTGGAAATTCGCAGAATCTCACAAAATAAAGAAAAATAACTAAAAATACAATGTAATAAAGTTCAATTGACCAAGATAACGGATATTAAGTAATGCCATGTCTGGGTCAGAGATCATTGAAACAATGACTAAAATCAAAAAAAATAAATAAATAAAAATAAACAAAAATAGATAAAATATAAAATTATTGCGTTGGAATGGGATATAATTTGACAACCGGACGTTTAAAAGAACCAAATCTTGTCTTTACCGTCGCAACGCGAACAATTTTATCCATTCCGGGATGGATTTCAGTTATCACGCCTAAAGGCCAATTTAACGGAGGGGAATCTTCTTGTCCCACTAGTACGACAGTTCCGATATCAATCGGATGATCAGAAGTAGTCCACTTCTGCCTGACTTGCAAGGTGTGCAGATACTCTGAACGCCACTTCTTCCAGAAGGACTGAACCATGCTGTCTAATAATTGCTTACGCTGAGTCAAATTGATTTTACCGTCTGCCAGGACAGAAGCAGGCAAGTACTGCAATGGTGTCGACATTAAAAAATGCGCAGGCGTAAGGACTTCTGGATAAGGGTCAGAAGACATAACTGTAAGTGGACGCGAATTCATTATGCACTCAATTTGAACTAGCACAGTCTGTAACTCCTCATAGGTGAGAAGCTGAGTTCCAATCACACGGTACAAGTGTGTCTTCATGCTCTTTATGTTCGACTCCCACATACCCCCAAAATGAGGCGCGCGTGGTGGAATCATTTTCCACTCTATACGACGCTTAGCGAGTTCGCGCTTTAATGAGGGCTCATATTCAGATTCAACCAAAAACTTGTAGAGGTCATCTAATTGTGCCTTCGCACCCACAAAATTAGTACCATTATCTGAATACAAGCATGTTACCGGGCCACGCCGAGAAATAAAACGGCTGAAAGCAGCCAGGAAAGCATTTGAAGTTAAGTCAGAGACCAACTCAATATGAATAGCCTTGGTCACAAGGCATACGAATAGACAAATATATGCCTTTTGAGAATGTTGTCCTCTCCGACGAGTCAGCGTAATACGGAGTGGACCTGCGTAATCTACACCGGTATGTACGAAGGCCTTTGCTTCTGCAACACGATATGACGGTAAATCTGCCATCTTCGGTGTAGGATGCGATGGATTTAAGCGGAAGCAACAATTGCATTTCCGCACCATCGCCCTAATAACAGTCCTAGCATCTAATATCCAATAGCGTTGACGTAAGATAGACATAAGAAGTCCTGGGCCTGTATGACAGTTCACGACATGAAAGTGAGCGATGATCAGATCGACAACACAGTCATGTTTGGGAAGCAAAACCGGATGTTTAACCTCAAAAGGTAAATCCGATTTAGAAAGCCGCCCCCCAATACGTAACAGATTATCTCCATCAAGAAATAGAGATAAACTCTGAAGTCTTTTGGAATGAAATTTGCCTTCCTGGAGTGCAGCAATATCTCCTGCAAAATGAATACTCTGCACAGCACGAATCACAGCCTTTTCAGCAGTCATAAGATTATTGACCGTTCCAGAGGAAAGTGATATCTTTTTTATGAATCGGAGGACATAAACAACAATCCTTAGTAGTTTATCCCAAGTGGATATACGCTGAGCCAGTTCACTCAGGACCGATTTTTCACCCTGAAATGTTGCAATGAGCACATTAGCCTTGTGTTCAGGCATTTCACCAGTATTGGTAGGGTGAAACGGTTTTAATGGCCATTCCAAAGGTGGGCTGCGAATCCATGATGGGCCGTTCCACCATAAATCATGTGAAACGAGTTGGGAAGGAAGCATGCCACGAGAAAGGCAGTCGCTCGGGTTTTCACTACCAGCAACATGGTAAAAGTTCTCTGGAGACAAATTTTCTTGGCACTGAGCTACGCGATTACTAACAAACACCGACCAGCGATGCGGTGAAGAATGTATCCAAGAGAGCGCAACGGTAGAATCGGAAAACGCATATGTTCCTGCAATAGGAAGACGCTCAGAATAATTATCTTGAACCGTCCGTATTAATTTGGACATCAATACTGCGGCACAGAGCTCCAAACGAGCGAGGGTCGTCACTTTGGTGGGAGAAACCTTTGATTTTGCGCACAACAATCTCACTGTAATTTTTCCAAACAGATCAGTGGTGTGCAAATAAATCACACAGCCGTAACCATTCATGCTTGCATCGCAGAAAGCAACAACGAGCACCGTACTGTCTTTCAGGACACCAACATGGCGAGGGATTTTTATCATTGAAATTAGCGGAAATTCCTGTGTAAGCGCCGAAAACCGACGAATAACGCTATCAGGGGGTGTATCATCCCAACCAATGTTGCACAGCCATAGCTCTTTGATAAGTAATTTAGCGTACAGAATGACAGGGGCGACCAAGCCGAGGACATCAAATAAACGGGCGACTATGGAGAGTATGCTCCGCTTTGTGCACTTCTCCTGAACATAAGATGTCGTAAAGAAGAAGCTGTCATCAGCTGGTTCCCACGAAAGGCCCAACACCTTAGAGGTATTGTTAGAACCAACAGTGAAGTCCACTGGGCTGCGGTGAGAATCCGGGAGGTTCTCAAGTACAACTTGAGAATTACTAGTCCATTTTCAAACAAAAATTTAAACATTCTCCTGCAAAGCAGGGGAATGTTTAAATTTTCGCTCCAATGCCAAAAATCGGCGTTGGGCAGCAGTACGAGAATTACCCAATTGTCTTGGATCTTTACAGAAAGGTAAAGCAACAGAATATCTACCATCATCAGTGCGAGAAATTGATGAAGTAAAGAGATTCTCACATTCTGTCTCCTCCGGACTTAGAAATTTTATATTAGGTATCTCTTCTAACAGCCAAAATTTTTGCACTAAATCATTAAGTGCGAGTGCCGAGAATGATGTGTTTGTGCTGAGCACATTATTGGGGTAATCACCCATCAACACGAAACCGAAAGCGGTCGATAACGCGGGGGGTGCACTAGTACCCGATTCAACCCTGTTCCCTAAATAAATATATGGGAACAGTTGTGCACCGATGACGACATCCACGCATCCAGGAATATTCCATGTTAAGTCTGCGAGAGGTATGCCCTCTAAGTACCTCATATCACCCTTGGCTATATAGTGATTAGGTAATTGGTCGGTGATACTGTCAACGACAAGCGCATGTATATTATATTTATTCTCTGGGTATACGCGAGACTCAATATCCAAATACACGTAACCGAAAATTGGTCGAGACGTTGATCCAATTCCTTTGACAAACGAATTACTCAAAGGAATTATTGGTAAATTCAGCGTCTTACAACAATCGACCGTAATCAAATTATTTTGAGAGCCATTATCAATTAGGCACCGAACAATAACTTTATTTCCGTTTTTAAGCTTCGCGTATACTTGTGCGGTCGAAAGTAAAATAGAAGAGTTCGGTGTTACTTTGGCACAAAGCGAACACGAAGGATTGACATTCGCGGTCCCCTCCACTTGCTTATCACCAATGCCAGTTCCATTGATGCTGGATGACACTGGAGGGGGGACTGACGGTTCTTCACTGGTAGGTACTTGCGACGTATGTACATGAGTATTGGTTTTCATATTATTCACACTGCCGAAATGTAAGAATGTATGATGACGTTTATTGCACAAATCACAAACTAACCCCGATTTGCATGACTTGATTGTATGTGAACCACTAAGGCAATTTACACAGGCATTTTTCGATTTTATAAATTCAAATCGAGCCTGTGGGGAACTCATACATTTAAACTTTGAGCAAACGTTGATTAAATGATCAGTTTTGTTACACAGAATACACCCTTTCGGCGGAGCTGGGAAGCGCGGAATATTCGCATTACTCGCGACGAACGATTTAGTATTATTTGATCGGGAGGACGAAATGGGATGCGTTTTATTTACGACACCATGCGAGTTACTCGTTCGTTCTAAAATCTTTACTTGATCTTGTACAAACGAAACTAACTCATTATAAGAAGGAATTTCTTTATTACGAACTGTCAGCTCAAAGTTCTGAGCCGTCTGTGAATCAATTTTTCTTACCGCGCAGTGAAACAAAATAAAATCAGTTAAATCTTCAATACCTTACTGCTTTAATGCCGACACTGACGAAGAATATCTTTCAATGAAAGAATTGAGACTGGCAGATGTATTCGTGCAGTTTTTCGCATCGAGAATATTATTTAAATAATGTGTTCCTAGTGTACGTTTATCTTGATATTTTTTAACTAAACTCTCCCAAATGATCTGATATGTATCACCCGAAGGCACAATGCCTGCGGTTATGTTCAAAGCCCCGTGTGTGAGTTTTCCGACTAAGTACTGCACACGCTGCGAGTCAGTTAGCTGTCTATTATTATGGATATTGGCTTTAAATGACTCAAAAAATTTCGACCAACTTTCATTCTTACCATCGAAGGTTGGAAGATCTATTGCAGGAAGATTAATCATACACGGCTCCCGCGACTTATTTTGTGACGTCAGTGACTCTCTTACAGAAGTTTTCATATTCGATCTAGTTCGTTTGACCTTCAAAAAAAGATCATCAAAAGCATTTAAAGCTTGAAAATCTGGTTTAAATTCTGGATTTAAAGTTAACTGACGATCATTGATGCTATCTATAATATTTTCAAATTGACTTCGCATTTGATCAATCATCTCTGACTGAGCCATAAACACTTCGTTATTTCTTGACTCAAAATTAGATATATTATTTGTTGCATTATACAGATCGTTCATACGAACAAAAAGATTTTCCTTTTTTGCGGTTAAAAGAATAAGCGATCTGTCTTGAGCCTCATCAAAACCCTCCTCCGTAATTCTTGGCATTTTTTTATATATGCGAAAAGATTACCACAAAATTTTACAATAATGTTACAATGTTAATAATTAATTAATAATAATGTTGCGAATAATTATCCAAAATTACGACAATTCTGCGAACAATGTTAACAATCAATTAATAATAATAATGTTGCGAATAATTATCCAAAATTACGATAATTCTGCGAACATCCAAATATGTCATCCAAAAGCAAAAAACAAGACCAGCTATAGTTCTCAAAAAATGAGAGGTACTTCAAATTTACCAAAAAAAATACGTAAATTCAAACATCCATGTAATTAAGCTATAATCTCGAATTGAATGTATGAATGAATTAATAATCCAGGCTACGAAGGACCAATAAATATGTAGGGGCGTGTAAATAGTCCCTGACACAAGGGATGACTACCCTATGTAAAATTAACGAAAATTGAATTCTTCCCTATGTGACACAAAAAAACAGTTGACCCAGCAATCTCAAAAACCAAAGTGAAAACAAACAAACACTCACTCAGAGAATGCAGCTCAGCCACGATGTCCACACAAAAAGACACTTCTTTTCAATAAAAATGTCAAGGCGATATTGCATAATCTTGACAGATGTTTCGCACAGCAAAGAAGTTTTAACCATGAAAAATTTGCATATTAATAATGCGTGCCAAAAATCCAATCTTAGGTACAACAATAATTCACTCACTGGATGAATTATTCTTATGACTGACCAGGAGAGACATCTCTTGGCCTTTTACTGACACTCCCGTCAGAAGTAATTGCTTGATTCACAAAGGTAAGGAAACGCATGAATACACTGCATCTCAAGTCACATAGGTTCAATTCAATACAATACAAAACCCATAGATGGCGCCCTTATGGTCTTATAGCATAAATTATCAATTTAAAGAAATTAATGCCCAAATATATTTATGGCGCGTATCCACCTGGGAAGACCCAAAACTTATAGAGCACGCCTAATTACAGAGGCAATTGAAATTCATAAAAATCCTATTAACATTAATAGAGACTAAGCTAAGCTAAGATGCTTCAGTTTCCATAATATTGATTTCGATTCGTTAAGCTAAAAAAAAATTCTACTCTTTTTTGACAGACTATACCTTCTTTTTTGTTTTAATCGCGTTCGCGGTAATAAATAAAAAAGAGATTTCGAGAACGAAAAGGGTTGCCAACTTGAAATATTTTTATTCCGTAGTTTTTTTTATCTAGGTAAATAAAGAAAAACATGTTACGTAACGCGTTGTTCGAAACCCCCTCCCCCCCTCGTAACGCACAGTAACGTTTCACAAGACCCCTCCCCCCAAGTGAACGGCCCCATACCTATATGCAATACTAATTTTGAGATCAGTGGATATCTATATTGCAATGAAAAAATATTTCTTTCACTTTTATGCCTTTTAAAATTTTTATAAAAATGTAGGTTACACAGCTTTACTTTAACACCATGGGTTATATGTTTAGTATTGCAATTTGAACAACAGTGGCGCCCTCCTATGTTTTCTACTCTTATTTGACAAACTTGTATTTTGTTGCTTTTTTCCAATGTTTTTGATATAGGTATTTTTAATGCCTTGAATTCACAGAATCGAAAGAGATGTTCAATCTTTTTTACAATGACTTCGCCAGCAGGCATGTGTCGAGTAGACTCAAAGTTAGTCAAGGGACCGGAAATAGTCATATAAATTTAGAAAGCGACGAAGGATGAGATAAAATCATTTTTTTTCGAATGCAGCGGACAGGGTAATATAATAATAATATTTGCAGCTAGCGGCGAACACAGAACGGCGAAAGCAAATAAGGACCATAATAAAAATTGGAAGACCAGGAACCGGCAATACGTTCGTGAACTTCCGACAGGAAGTCCAATCAAGTGACCGCGAAAAATTCCGACCAGGGATTTGTTCAAAAATTCAACCTTCGAAAAGAAATTGTGCAAGCAAACGACCTGTGCGATTTGTGCAATAACAAGTGAAAAAAAACTATGTTTAAAGTGCCTATTGACTGTAAGCGTACGAGTAGCCCAAGACGGCTCTCATAAATAAGGGAAGTGACTGAACATTTTATTTGTTTTACATACCCCCATCCTGTAAGAAAAGTTACTGGCAATAGGTATTCCGCCTAAATTGGTAAAATTCATTGTCAATTTGCTCTCCCAGAGAACTATTTTTGTAGATGGGTCTGAATCCCCTCCCTACATTAGACACATTTTCAAAGGTCTCCCGCAAGGAATAGGAATATGTAAAAAAAATATTAAAAACTCAGTTCAATCCAATAATGCAGAATTCAACAAAATTATTGAAAATAACTGGCCAAATTATATACAAATTTTCACAGATGGTTCCAAACTCAGTTTGGACTCCCATTGTGGGGCCAGTGTCTGTGCACCTCACAGGAAATTGTGTTTCCCACACAGACTTCTCGAAGAATATTCCATTTTCTCTGCTGAATGCATAGCTATCATAGAAGCTTTACATCTCGTCAAATCTCTCAACATTAGAAATGCCCTCATCCTTTCAGACTCACTTAGCTCATTACAAAAAATAAGCGCATCCCCTCTCAATTCCATTAGTGACTTTCTTACCTGCTCTATCAGAGACCTCCTGCATTCCTTGTCTCTGGCTCACGTGTCAGTGGTCTTGGCCTGGATCCCAGGACACCTTGGTATTTTTGGAAATGAAAAAGCTGATTCTATTGCTAAGGAATCCATTGTTCATGGCCCATTTAGTAGTATTCCTATTCCTGTTAGAGACTATTTTCCTATTTAAAAAAAATAAGTTACAACGCCAATGGTCCTCTGAATGGAAATTATCCTCTCTGTTAAAAGGTCACCAGTACTCTTTAATTCAACCTCCTATTCCTGCAAAGCCCTGGTTTCACAAATACACTTCCATGTCTAAAAAATACATCTCTTCCATTATTCGAATGCGTTTAGGTCATACTTGTTGTCTTAGCCATCTCGCCAGATTCCAAATAGTCAATTCGCCTTATTGTGATTGTGGTTCAGAGGATACTTTAGACCATAATTTTTTTGAGTGTCCTATCAAGGACCAATTTCCAAACTTCATACCTGAATTATTAAAACTTAAAATTGAATTCCCTACCAGGGTACCCTGCCTTCTTAGTCTCAACTCTCCTGAAATTCACTATTTGTTAGCAAAATTTATTTACAAAAATGGCCTCAACATTTAAGCATCAATCACATTTCTCTCTCTTCCATACGTATACATTTGTTTCTAGCAGTGTTATTAAGTACAGTTGTACAGGTTCCTATTTTTGGGAATCTGTACATCTTCCTACTCTACAATTTTGTAATAATTATTAATACCAACTCTGTGCGTTACTCTGTATGATCTGTATGAAAATGGAATATGTACAGGTTCCTATTTTGGGAACCTGTACATCTTCCTACTCTTCAATTTTGTAATTACTATTAATGCCAACTCGGTGTGTACAGTTGTATAGGTTCCTATTTTGGGGAACCTGTACATCTTCCTACTCTACAATTTTGTAATTACTACTAATACCAACTCTGTATGTTAGTACAACTTGTATAATCATATGAATATTTGTCTTGGCCCATTGTCTATATTTGCTAATATAATTTATCTATTCCATGTAAAAAACTGAAAATGTAACTAATTTAAAAAAAAAAATTAAAATGTAACTAATTTTAAAAAACTGATAATGTACCTAATTTTAAAAAAATCTGAAAATGTAAATAAGTTTTACAAATTGATAATGTAACTAATTTACAAAAAAAAAAAAACTGGAAATGTAAATAATTTTAAAAATATGTAACTTATTACTTTAATAAATGGCCAAGATCACCCAGCCAAATACATAATTAAAAAAAATAATAATTAAAAAACCCGCCATAAGGCGCGGGCGTATCACAGTTATATATAAAATATATAACTGTGATATATATATATAAAATAACCAGTTCCTCGGAGATCTATTATCCTTGTAACTGGGACAGAAATAACTACTTAGCCTCCATCTCTAATCGGAATTTTGACGTTTCACAATTCACAAATGACGCAAAATGACGTTTCAAGTTTCCAAAAAACCGTACAGCCGGGAAATTCAGATGAATAATTTTAATTTCTATTAGGTTTTGAATTTCCATGAGCTTGAGGTTTAGCCAAAGAGCTGTTACAAGTCTGAATATGGCGAAAATGCGTAAATTCATAGGTTAGTTTAACCACAAAGCTTATTTTCTAAGTATTAATCTCTTAACATTTTAACACAAAAGCAAACCGAGACAAAATAGCTATATTATGTTTTCAATGACCTTATTTTTTAGATATAGGCGCTAATATAACCGATGAGATGTACAGTGGTGTATACCACGGTAAGAAAAAACATGTACCCGACTTGGATTTGGTTATGAAAAGATGCTGGGAAGGTGGAATGGAGATGATGATAATAACTGGCGGTAGTCTAGCTGATTGTGCAACTGCTCTTAAGCTTGCTGAGACAGACGGTAGGAAATTTATAATTTACTAACATGTGGAGCGAGTGTGTATGGCAGACATTATCATTACACACTAGGGCATGTTGGCTCTTTTTTTAATGCAATTTACTTAGAGGTAGCACGCAACGCGTGATAGTTTAGTACTAAAACTAGAAAATCGAAAAATTGACATACTTTTTACTCGCTACTTTGAGATTTATACAGCGCATTTATATATATGAAAAACATAATTGGCTTAAATGCTGAGATTCATCTTTTTTTTTTACTAATTTGCATGTGAATATATTTATTGGTCCATTAACCCGTTGAAAGCCAGAGCAGATAACAGGAAATTAAAGATGGAATCTAAAGGTGGAATCTAAATTGATTGGTCAGTGGTTGAATGGGCATCGCGTTTGGGTCCCACCGCGTTCGCATGTTCGATTCCTCGGCTGGCTAAGTCCTCCATCACGATACAAGCTACATTTTCTGCTTACCGCGGTGGTAGTAGGAGATTTTCAAACATTGTTGGGTTATTCGTAACCCGGGACGAAAAATTTTTTTATTTACATTTTTAAAGCATAAAGGTCAAAATCGCGTTGCAAATAATTCTAACAAGGATCATATTAATGTACATAATATGCATCAAAGAACACATCTAATTATCTTGTGAAGTCTTGGGCAACTGCTGTAGTGTTGTGGATTTAAAAAGGGATTATTTTATTTTATATATGGTGGGTACCTATAATATATTTCTATGTAGTGTCCTATTTTTGGTATGTATATTAAGGCCCCGTTCTCCGCACAAAAAAAAACATTTCGGACGAGTCGTGAAATTTACTTTTAACGCATTCGACAGGAGGTGTATCTGCAGCGCGCGGGTATTATTAAAATTAGTGTTTGAAATTTACAATAGGAGATACAGCGCGCGCATTATTATTGCAAAAGGTCTGGTTTGGAACTTGGCTAATAATTCTCGACAAGACTTGTCGATACTTAGTATCATTTCAAATATTCGTTTCCAGAGAAGTTGATAATATTGTGTAGGGCTGCCACAATTTTAAAATACACATAATATTTATGAAAATATCTGTTATTTTCTCAATGTATTACGTTAGATTACCTATAAAGTGTAATGTACACTTGAGGTGACCGTTCACAAAACAAAGCTATATTATTTATTATAACGGAACTACTATTATCATTGTTTCTCTTTAATTTCTCTTATCAATTTGGGAGACGGGACGGGATGGGTACTGCCGCGTCGCCCCGGAAAACATTTTTTGGATAACCAACACCCCTGCCGTAGGTCACCCAAGTGGTTTGCTATGTTTGGTGACTTAGCAGGGGTTCCCGGGTTATGGGATGAGGTATCTATTTGGAAGGCGACCATTGCCGCCCGGCAACCATTCATTGGATAACAGAGGTGCCCGGGTTCATAGGGTGAGGCTTATCTATTTATTGGGTACTACTTTTTTTTAAAAGAAAAAGAGTCAACGTATTCCCGGTTTACGAATAACCTGACAATTTGAAAATCTCCTACCAGCATCATAATAAGCGAAAGATGTTGCTTGTGCATTGAAAGAGGAATTGAACCCGCGACATTTTGACCCGACCCATTTTTCAATTTTCAACTAAGTAAAGTGCACATTTGAATCATATTTGTTTATAGTCCAGTCAATTTTTAATTTGGGAGGTGGGAATGGGTACCGCCGCCCCGGGAACCTTTATTGGATAACCAATACCTCTGCCATAGGTCACCCCAAGTGGTTCGCTACGTTTGGTGATTTAGCAGGGGTGCCCGGGTTCATGGAGTGAGGTTTGTCCAGGTCTTGGAGGCGGATGACCAGGACAAACTGAACCCGAGATTCCTACCCACCCCTTAAACCCTTTTCCTTCCCAGAACACTTCCTAGAAGATGACATAGGCCCTGAGGGAAATTATGTTCCTCAAATTATGTGTGTGGAGCTCATGTAAAAAAAAATGAATGGTCCAAAAGGAGGTGTAGAGTGCACCTAAGCGATTCCTTTAGAAACTTGGTCAGGGTGCTTAGGGTGTGAACATACTAAAAGTCCTGACGTCGAGGTGGTGAGCTAGGGGAGGGAGGGGGGAGGGGAGAAGGTTCCAATTTTTGGATTTACGCTTATATCTCGGAAACGGTGCATTTCAGAGGATTTTTTTTTAGAATAAGTGAAAGCTCATAAAATTATCTACAACTTTTATTCTATACGTAATTTTCGAAATCCCAGCCGTTTTTGACTTACACGCTCCACAAATGTGGATATTTTCGAATAAAATCATTTTACCTCACATTTTTCATCAAACATTCCTTCATATCGTCTAAAATATTTATCAAAGAAAGAAATTTGTTTGAAGAAGTTGTAAAGAATTTAATTCCCTTTTAGATAATATGTATACATTTGCAAACTAATCTTCAACCAGTAAATATTTACAGGAATTTTAAGTTTTTTAGTAAATGTCGTCATTTTTTTATCTTATTACTGACACACCACTTTTGTTTGTAACAGATTGTGGGACTTGGATTTCATTTATTATTTCGTCATTAAGTTCCTAAAACAGTACACGTATTAAAATATTCTTTTGTAATATTCTTTTGTGGAAAAATAATTTTGTATATGGAAAAAATTGAATTTAGAAAAAAGTTATTTGTCTTTTTTATATTCACCATCATGTACCTCCCGAAGTTTATGTAGAAATTTATGAAGTGGCAGCCCTAAAAGCTATCAGCAAACTACAGCTTTGCTAGGACTAGTTAACCGATGGAATCTAAATTATTAAACATTTATAAAAAGGTCAAAGTAATTACTTATAACAATGTAGTCGGTTTTAGTAAACAAGTGAAACTTTTATTTACTTACATTTACGTAACGCATTTTGGTTTTATTATCCAACGAACATCTAATAATAGGTAGTAATAAAATAATACGTATGATGATAATTACATATTTCCTTGTCCGTAACAATTTGGGACGCGGGTAAGGGTACCGCCGCCCCGGAAACTATTTATTGGATAACCCCAAGTTGTTCGCTATGTTTGGTGACTTAGCAGGGGTGCCCGGGTTTGGATCTTGGTGGCGGATGTGTCTGCCCACCAGCTGCGTGGTAGGCCAGATCGGGAGAGACTGGTTGAGGGAGATCTTGCCACCTCTCAGGCAGAACTCTTTTGGAACATCGCCTTGCACCGCATTGGGAGGGATGGATTCAAAAGTCCGTCACACCCAAACCCACTGACCCTCAAATTCCTACCCACCCCTATAACCTTATCCTTTCCAGAACTTCCTCTCCTTCCTTTCCATTAAAACACCCTCCACACAGCATATCCAAAGATGACATATGCCCTGAGGGAAAAAAATCCTCAGGGCTTGTGTGGAGTTACTGTAAAAAAACAAGGTAATTTTTGAAAGCAGATTTTTGTTAGCAGTTTGATCCGTAAAAATGTATTATTATTATGTCCTATAATTTTAATAAATTAGCAAAATAAAAGCTTTTGCATTCAATGGTCATTTAAAAAAAAAACGTAATTTAATTTAATGTTTACGCTTAGAAATACGACTTTTTTGTTATTGTCTTACCATTTTCGCAAAACAATATTATTATTTACGTACGTGTATATTAAACAAATCATGAAATGTAGGACTACACGTCTGTGTGGCGAGCTGTCTGGACAGCGAATGACGAATATTTGAAAGGCACATAGGTTACACGCACGTTAGATAGAGATGGCCTGTAAATATTATCTTTAGAATTAAAAAACGCAAGCGCCTGTTGTTAAAATATTTAATTAATCATGGTTTATTGAAAAAAGAGCAAAAATCTCGCGATAATTGTCTTTAGTTTTATTTAAAGAAACGCTGTGAATTTTTTCATACATATAACTTGTAAAATAACTGAAACAAACGTGTTAATAATAATTTTTGGAGCATACTTTGTGATTTTTTTCTATCGAGGGAATTTTCTATAATTTGCGTTTCGGCGCGATAAATGTCTAGATATTATCTTCAAAAATAACATATATTTTTTTAATAGCTTAAAAACTTCAAATGTTTAAGGGAGATTTGTAAGAAATCGGTAGAAATTGGGAGAACCGAGGCTTAAGTAAATTATAGAATAGTTAATTTGCTAGTTACTATTTTGGCTGGGTGCACAGTAAAGTTTGTAGATTATTAGTCAAATACATAAACCCAGATTTCAAACCGCTTTTGTGTGGAGAGCTACATTTAATAATATTTTAAAACATTTCTTTGTTTCTTTTAGACAGATTATACACCACCATCGGTTGTCACCCAACAAGGTGTAATGCTTTTGAGGACAATCCTGAAGAGTATTTAAGTAAGCTGAAGGATCTTGCTGCTAAAGGAGGCCCCAAAATAGTGGCAATAGGAGAATGTGGACTAGATTACGACAGACTCAACTTCTGCTCTAAAGAGGTGCAAAAAAAGTAAGTAAAAATTTTAACTAACCCCCGACACAAAAAATAGCTGATGACCTTGAAACGCCTGAACAGATTTTCATGATTTGTAGCTAAGAACCATTTCGATCACGTCAGCTTTCAAACAACAAAACCCTCATCATAATCAGTCCATTCGTTTAGGAGCTGCGACAGATACACAGACACGTAACACTTATAACACCTCTCCTTGCGTCGGGGGTTAAAAAGAAATCTATACAGTTCAACCCCTCATGCCTATTTTGTCGGAAGGTCAAAATATTTCTGCTTTGCGATAAAATCCAAATAAATTTTACAGCGCTCTTGAGACGATTTTTCGCAAAAACAGCACTATATAAGTTGTCCAAATTTATTATTATTATTATTAAATGGAATATATCCGAAAAGTAAATCCGATTTCTGAAAGGCGATGAAATACACTTTGAAATTTTATAATACGACATAAACATAAAATTTTTGAAATATACAAATTTTGAATGCAAACTTAAAAAAGTTTTTAAATTGGCTCACCTTACATTTTTTATAATTAAAATGACTGATAACCAGAAAAAAACACACATACATATTTTATTAGGCAAACGTATAATAAACGTCATCGTCAACGTTTTTATCGTTTCATGTAAAAATAATTAATAAAAATTCCCAAAGTTTCATAATTTTTTTTAAAGTTGCAGTTGGAAATTTTGGTTTCATAAAAGTGTACATTTAATTATTTTCTGGTTAACTTTTAGATTTGAATATGAAGCATGGTGTTTTCTCTTTTTAACAGCATTTAGATCATATTTGTAACCATGATAGTAAGGGAGACACAATGATTTCTACGAGTTGTTCCGAAAAGCGTATTAGCCTGAGTGATTAAATTATATGAAACAATATTGGCATCTTGTCTTTTTTACAGAATTTTCGAAACTCTATAGCTCAAGATGTAAACGACACTTTACAAATGGTGCATTAGCCTAGAATTATAATTTTATTTCTTATTCTTTATTTCAGTCATAAAAGCTGTAAAAATGAATGCCAAATGCTCTTCTGTTTAGAAATTTAATTGTTTAAGTTTTACCCATTAAATCCGGTTTATATTTTCAGATATTTCAACTATCAATTGGAGCTATGCGAGACGTTAAAGCTGCCATTGTTTTTGCATTGCCGCGCAGCCTGGGATGATTTATTTGAAATCCTATCGGCTAACGAGTCAAGACTCAGTGGGGGAGTGGTGCACTCCTTCGACGGTTCTGAAGAAAACTTGAAGGAATGCATTCGAATGGGATTCTATATTGGCATCAACGGATGGTATGTTACACGCCAACCTTTAATACTGACCTGAAGTTGATACAGAAATCGTCGCAATAGGCGAGTTTAGGTTTGAAAAGTGGCATGCCTCCCTACGCACACCTTTCTCTGTTGCACATGTTTTTACGCAGCTTTCTCTTTTGCTTACGGTAATTTTAAAGTCAGTTATGTGACTGTACCTGCTCGAGAATGGTTCGTATCAAGTTCAGGTTGGCATTTAAGTTAACGCAATACTGTAAGAGATTGATGGAAAGAAGGCTTGAATGTTGTACCTGTTGAGGAACCAGAAGATGTCGCCAAATACCCAATGACAACCCTAGCAAACTTTATATTACCTAAGGACTAGGTTACTGTCAGGGGAAACATGGGAGATAGCACAATGAACCTAAAGTCTGGGTGCTTACGGAAGTTATGAACACCTCCTCCTTATCAATAGAGATAGTAACAATAATGAGTCAGAATCTATTGACCTTTTAAAGAGATTCCGTAATTTTTTAATCAGTAATGGTGGTTCGATCAAAAGATTAATACATATTACAAAATGAATGAAAATATGTAATCATTTTTTGTTATCTTATCATTTTAATACGCAATACACACTTTTACACGCTTATCTTATCTCTCTACATTGCATCTTGTATCCTTATATTATGATTGTTGTCATTGCAGCTCTTTAAAAACAAGTGATAATCTAGAGGTAGTTGCTAAGATACCAATAGACAAACTCTTGCTCGAGACAGACTGTCCCTGGTGTGAAATCAAGCCGTCTCATGCTGGTTATAAATACATCAAGACCCTGTATCCCTCTGTTAAAAAGGAGAAGTTCTCTGAAGGGTCCATGGTGAAGGGGAGAAATGAACCCGTCAATATAACGTAAGTAATCATTGATTGAGCTAGACCACAAGCATAAGATGTCTCTTGTTGTGCGCAGAAAGAGCTAGGTTTATTAGTTGTTTGTCGACGCTCATTGGTGACTTGTCACACCATACCCACTCTGCCCTCATCCTTTCATCCGGACAACACTAGGGAAGTCTTATTTTTGGTATGATACTGCTAGTTGATGTGTCCATAAGAGTCCCATCTTTTCCCAGTCGTCTGGAGCCAGTGAGACTGCGACATCCCCGATTGCAGTACATTCTGAGGCTGAAGGTGGTGAGGAGGGAGAGATAGAGAAGTACGTGGCTAGAGGTACTTCCCTCGCATTGGTAGAGTAGCTTAGTCGAGTAGCGAGTAACTTGCTACTTGACTTGACGAAAAGCGTTCGTACTACGTTCAAGTAGTTTATTAGTAAGCCGCTTTGCAAGATGATGGGCTGCCACACAAGTAAATACGCTAATTAAGCTGATTGTAATGCTTATTTTATAAGAGGTGGAAGAATAAATTAGTGAGATGAAAATAAATGAACTATGGACACAAAAAGAGATTAATAGCAGTATAAATAAAGACTTTTAGAGTATCATCTTCGCTCCCACGGCACGACATTTCTAAGCGTCTATTTTAATGAACTCTGCTAAAACAACGGGTTCACGCATGTTAGTGCGCAGGGATGCATGGTGGGGGCGGCTACTCGCCCAAAAAAATAGAACGAAATGGATTGACTCTGCTAAAGAGCTGACTAAACTTGTGATGTTCGGACGCGTTTAGTTACTAATATACTCGTTTCTTCTTCTTTGTGTGCCGCATCAGGTCCCCCTGACGTTGGCGATCACTCTTGAGAATGTCTCTCTGTCTTGCGCTGCCCGGAATAGCTCCTCCACACTTCTAATGCCGGTCCAATCTCGTATATTACGCAGCCAAGACATTTGTCTCCTACCAGGCCCTCGGCGACCCTCTATCTTGCCTTTCAATATCAAATGGAGCAAGTGATACTTCTCCCCTCGAAGTATATGACCCAGATATGAAATTTTCCTGATTTTTATTAATGTAAGCAGTTCTCTATCTGCTCTAGCCCGCCTGAGAATTTCTGTGTTGGTGATCATGTCGGTCCATGGGACCTTGAGCATTCTCCGGTGAAGCCACATTTCAAAAGCCTCTAACCTGTTCATGGTATTTACTTTCAAGGTCCATGTTTCACATCCATAGAGCAAGACCGACCACACATAACATTTTAGCATTCTCTGCCTTAGTTTTAAGCTGATATTGTCATTGCAGAAGAGGGATTTCATTTTAATGAACGCAGTTCTTGCTGCTTCAATTCTGCATCTAACCTCCACATCTGGGTCAAGAGTCTCCGTGAGAATACTGCCGAGGTATCTAAATCTTTCCACCTTTTTGACATTGCAACCATTTAACTTTATCACTGATTCAGAGTGATCTAGTCGTCCAAATGTCATCCATTTAGTTTTATTGACGTTGATTGTTAGGCCCAGTTGCTCACCAGCATTATTAACGAGATTTAATAGGTCTTGGAGGTCATCGACACAGTCAGCTAGTAATACAGTATCATCTGCGTATCTTATGTTATTAATGACAACTCCGTTGATCTTCAGACCCTTCTCAGCATTACTTAGGGCTCTTTTAAAGACATAGTTGGAATAGAGATTAAACAATAGTGGCGACAGGATACAGCCTTGTCGTACTCCACGCTGAATGGCAATTGCATTAGATCTCTCATTCCCATGTCTTATTTCTGCTGTTTGGAACCAATACAGGTTTTTAATGAAATTCTGGTCTTTGGTGTCAACGTTACAATCCGCAAGCATTTTCATTAGGTCAGCATGTTTTACCCTGTCAAATGCCTTTTCGTAGTCAATAAAACAGGCAAAGACTTCCTTTCTTTGGTCACGACACTTTTGCAATAGTACGTCGATAGACAATAATGCTTCACGCGTCCCGAACGCATTTCTGAAACCAAACTGAGTGTCATCCAAGTCCTGCTCACACTTATTGCGTATCCTGGCATGTATTATTTCAAGGAATAATTTAAGGACATGACTCATCAGGCTTATTAATCGATAGTCACTGCACTTCTTAGGGTATTGTTTTTTAGGCAATGTCACGAAGGTGGATTTTAGCCAATCTTGGGGTATATTCCCTGTGTCATATATAGAGTTAAATAACCTCAACAGGTAGTCAACATTTTCATCATTAAAGAGCTTCAACACCTGAACTGGAATATCGTCTGGTCCGCACGCTTTTCTATTGTCTGAAGTCTTTATCGCATGAAGAATTTCTGATTTTAAAATCGATGGTCCATGCAATTGATCATTAGGAATATTAATATCAGGTCTAATATCTTTGAATGTATCATGAATATACATTTCCCATGTTTGTAAAATATCTTTTTCATTCAATATTAATTTATTGGAATCGTCAACTAAACATGATGGAGTAATTCTTTTAGAAGTGCCCGTAATTTCCTTCAATTTTTTGTGAAGTTTGAATGCATTGTGACTACGACTGTACGACTCTAGTTCTTCACACTGTGACTTCATCCATTCTTCTTTGGCTTTTTTAATTTCACGTCTAATCGTTCTTTGTAAGTTTTTATATTGTGTCTCATTATGTTTGTGTTTACGACTCTCATCCATTAAGTTCAAGATGTGGTCAGTCATCCAATTCTTTTTTCTAATTTGCTTATCAGCTTTCAAATTTGTATCACAGGTTTCACATATAACTGACTTAAGGTTATCCCATTGTGTTTGTATTTCTATCGATGGATCACAAGGGAGTAGCTTAATATTATCGTTCAAAGTTTGAGATACCTTATTTCTGACCACTTCTTTGTTGAGTTTCGAGATAACCATTTTAATTTTGTTTTTGGGCTTTTTTATTTGTTTTAAGCGTAAAACAATATCGGCAGTTAACAAAACATGGTCAGAACCAATGTCCGCACCAGGGTACGTGGTGACTCTCTTTACAGAGTTCCTGAATCTATGGTCTACTAACACGTAGTCTATTTGGTTCCTGACAATATCATAGATTGTTCCATCCTGAGGTGATCTCCATGTATAAAGCCTTCTTTTCGGGAGTTTAAACCAGGTATTTAATACAACCATATTTTTATCCTGGCAGAATTCATATAGTCTATCACCTCTTTGATTGCTTATGCCTAAGCCATATTCACCAACTATATGAGAGCGGCGACCTTCACCAATTTTGGCATTTAAATCTCCAATGACAAAATTGACTTCTCCTCCTTTCAAACTTTGCTTTGGTCAGTGAGTCATAAAAAGATTCCACATCATCATCATATCTCACTTCCGCTGTTGGTGCGTACACTTGAATAATATTAATGTTGATGGGTTGACAGTGTAATTGTAATAATATTATTCTGTCCAAGATGGGTACAAAATTCTTAACAAATTTTACATACTTCTCCATGACAAATATAGCAACTCCGTTTCGACGGTTTCTATCCAGTGGGTCACTTCCTGAGTAGTATAGATTTCCCTTTTCATGTTGGTGTATGCCGCTGCCAGTCCATCTCAGTTCACTAATTCCAAGGATATCTACTTTTAATCTTTCCATTTCCTGTATCGTATTATCCAATTTACCGCTGTGTAAACTTCTAACATTCCATGTTCCTAATCTTATTTTTGAATTCACTATTTTGAGCCGGGAGATTCTTCGCACCCCTGGCCCATTTAAGGGCCGCCCGGGACTCGGGGCCATTGTTTGGTTTCTCTCCATAGTGATATGCTGGGAAAAGATACTGGAGTGGTTTCCCATTGCCTTCTCTTAGCTGAGCTGATCCGGTTTTATGGCGCCGGAAACTCGCCATTCGCCCTCTCCTTATCAGCTACGAACACGAAGTTAGGGTCAGTGGTCATATTGCCCGGGACTCGCGGGATCATAAAGACCACTCTAGGACGCTAAAGAGTAGGGCTTACTGGAAATGTTGCTGATGTTATTGCAAGATGGCGTATCACGGTATTTTATAGGCCCACATCCCCAAGCAGGAAAATGTTCCACCGTGGCCTTTCAAGTCATTGAGCCCCATATACTCGCTACTTGACTAAAATACTTGCCCAATGCGAACGGCTCTTTAGTGTAACAGTTTTTTTTTGTTAATAAACTTTTATTTTTATTATTTTTTTATTATTATTTATTGAAACCTTTATTATAATTACAATTTTACAACAAAATATTTTTTTTTACTACCCTTCCATTAAAAGCATTGACTATTTTAGGATAGTTTGTGTTAGCTAAGTTAGCATTGGGTTGGCAATAAGCTGTTACATTTTAACATTTTTACCACTTCACTTGCTATGTAGACATAAAATAATTAGCAACTTATTACACTATTTCATTGGTCTGTTTTTCTTTTTTCAACTTTCAGACAAGTTTTGGAAATTATAGCCGGAGCCAGAAACGAAGACCCAGAAGACATCTGCCAGACTATTTTAGAAAATACTAAAACATTGTTCTTTTCAAAATGACATAAAAAGATTTGCTTTCCTACAATGACGTTATATAAAATAAATAGACTTGCCATAGTCTCACAAACTCAAGATATAATGTGGCAATTAATCAACACTCTTCTGTTTTCAGCGATTTTCAATAATTTCTTAATTCAAAAGTTATTCATGTATGATAAAGATAGACGCCTAAAAGAATATGTGCATGTGGACGAAACAAAAGATAGAACGCGGGCGGCATTTTCGTATTCAAAATTCAAAAGTTCCGTCGAATACTGTCTCAAGGCCGACTAAAGTAGGAGGCCTGGGCACCATTCGAATTTTGAGGTGTCAAATTTTCAAGCTTTAATGAAAAACGATAGTTTGTACATGGCGTTGATTGTTATTGTATTTGTTGTTTTTGCTGATTTGTATGTTGGTTTACCGCAAGCAAGTAACTAAAGAATCATTAGATTATTATTATAAAAAGTAAATTTTACTTAGTGACGGCATCGACTTAGTAATTTGGCTGTTGCGCATCCAGACCTGTACTTTAGTAAGCCTTGAGTTCTTTAATGACGCATAAAATCTTTGGGCGGAAAGCAATTGTATTATTTATATAATCGATAATAATAAGTAATTTGCATGTATTTACAAATGAAATGTTATTCCTTCGCTTTTACTACTGTTTACCGTGTAATGGGAACATTTTATCATCACACAGGAGGGAATTTTGGCGCTTTTTAATGCAATTTACTTATTGGTAGGACACGACCTTACTCGACGCGTGGCAGTTTAGTACTAAAGTACTAGAAATCGAGTACAGTGCAATTGTCTTGTTGTTGGCTTCCCACTTTGAGATTTCTACCACGTGTCTACAGTATATGTATAACGTCATTGCTTTCCTATGACAGAGTTCTCACCACTGTTAAACCATGTCCGTTTTATTGCATGGAATCAAAATGTACATCTGTAATTTCACAACTATAATAAAGTTACAACTGTTTGCCAGCTTTACATTTGTTTTTAAAAGAAGTAAAACATTTAGCTGTCAATTAATCTTTTGTTTAGCGGCCTGTCGTAGTTTACAATTTTGTATACATAAATTTTATTCAATAAAAAGACAAGAATTATAAAACATTTGTTTTTATTCCGTTAAATTACAACAATAACAATAATGATATGAAAAAAAAAACATAATTTTATTGATTTCAAAATATACATACACCATAAAAAAGGGGGGTTCAACTCTAGTTAAAAGAAAAAAGAAAGAAAAAAAAACTCAGATATAAAATTGTGTAAATATAAATAATCTCACTTATTATTAGTCATTCAAACAGAGCTATAATGGAATGAGAACATAAACCCATACACAATAATAATAAATTAAAATTTACTGAGATACCATCCTCAATCAAACCTTCTCCAGTCCAACTAAAGAAAAATGCAATGTTTCAAAGGAATGAAGGGTAAATGCGTTTTTTTAGATTTTGCCGTAATCTTTAAACAGAAGGGTAAAATCCAACCGTACCGATTATTTGTGTATTTCATTTAGGGTTCAATTATGTATAGTACGAGGGGAAGGGGAGGGGGGGGGGGGGGGTGTTAAAAACTATATTATAACGGAAGAGGAATGCTTCACTGTATTTTAGAGTAGTGGTCGACCTGCTTGTGGAACCAGTCATAGTACTCCGCAGCGTAGATCTGGGTGGTGTTGAGGGCCTGAAGAGTCTTGGCCTGCAGGATTGCGGGGGCCCAGTTGTCACTGCAATATAAAACATTTATTGTAATTAGGCGTCAATCGAGGATGGTGAATCATCACAGGTAAGATGGCCTGGGTTTAGGAGACATGGCACAACAAGTAATGACGTGGAAAAGACAGTGATCCATTTCTTGAAAAGAAGACATTTTATAGAAACAAAAGAAAAAGTGATGATTTCCTGAATCAAATGTGTGTCGATATTCATTTGTAAATGAAGGCATTTCTGTCTCTTATTTTGGTAAATATACAGAAAAGTGTTAATACGCACTTAAAAAGTAGACAAGAGTGGGGAGGCTACGAAGCATTGCACAAGGAGACCGATAAGCTACAAAGCACCGCACACAGAGGAGACCGATTATTCTATCTCATTCTCTCGCAGGTTAAATCCTGCAGAATGTGTTTGTCTCTTTTTAGTATCACTATTTTTCATTTCAAATCACAACAGTGCTAAAGAAGTTTTCACTTCAAAAACACTTTGTATCGGGGCCGGCCAACCTGTGGCATCTTTACATGCGGCCACGGTAAAACAAGTTGAAATGTACTCACACAAACACTTTGGTCATCAGATATGTTGAGGTGACCTCGCAGTAGTAGCAGGAAAAGCCCTTCACCGCGTTCCACGCCGTCACGGAGTACGCTCCCACGGAGCTTAAAAAACCGGGAATGTAATGGTCCACGGTGGAGTACACGACCGGCCACTTGTCCACCGCATAGTCCCGCGCGTTGGAGTAGAGATGGCAGGCCTGGTTGCCCACGATGAGCGCCATGTCCTTGGTCAGTTCCAGGTAGGGCTTGGTTACCTCCACCGTAGCCGACCAGTAGTAGGGAGTGTTCTTCTCCACCCACATATAACTCTTGGCGGACGCGGCCAGACTCTTGGACCACGCTATCTGGCAGTACTCCAGGGCCCCGATGTTGTCCAGGAACTGCCCGGTTCTGCTCTCTGGAAATACATTCAAATTATTCATATTTAGCATCGTTGACTGATTCAACCTCCTCAAGGATGCTTTACCCTGTTATTGTTAATTTTAGTCTGTTTTTAGATTAGTTTTAAATGTTTCAATGTTGTTTTTGACCTCAAACTAAACGGCAGGTCATCACAGGGGTGTGAACGCGCGTTGAATGCTCTATCCTCCCTAGAAAACAGTGACCAGACAACTAAACAATCTGCAACTTTATCACTCCTTTAAAAAATCATCAAAAAATTGGTTAACCCTCCGAATTTTCGCTTATGATGTCTCAAACGAAAACTTTGTGTTATTACCGCTTCACAATTAAAGCTCTATAAATGAAACGTTTCTGAACGTAGCCGAATAGTAAAAACTGTTTTAGAAAGGTTACAAAATAAGCTTTCGAATTATTATATTACAAATAAATATTAACATATGTAAATATTAAAATTTAGAATGCAAACATTAAAAAATTGTAAAAATGACTCACGTGATGTTTTTATGTGAAAACGGTACTAAAATCACAGATTAGGGAACGTACCCATACTACGTGACCTGTTCAGGGGGGGGAGGGGGTCATCAAAATACCACGCTTGGTCACAACGGGGGGGGGGCTTAGGTTTTTATCACGTAGTCAATCTAGAAATCTCGCGTTTTTTTTCGAGCTACGAGGGGAGGTTTATAAGTTCGCGGAATGGGAAGGTAAGTGATTAATGGGGGTACCGCTGAATTAGGTACTAATTGAACAACTCATTTTTAGGATAAACACCGGGTTTTATCGTAATTAGGTCATTAGTCTTTGAGCTATCGTCGACCAAACACTTCAATCGGGAAGAAATTGTGAAATGTGGAGAAAATTGAGTTCCGCGCTGTTTTTTTTTTTTTTCAATTATTTCTCGCTTTCACCCTTCAAGGGTGTTCTAGGCCATCATTTATAATTACAGAGAAAGGAAAGGTGAATTTATATATTAATTTTATTTAAATGAGCAAATTTCAGAATTTTATGGAAGATTGGAGTAGAGTTCAGACTTAGAAGAGATGAAATGTTGAATGGAGGAGAGGCAATTTTTGATAACGCTTGATAGAAGAGAGGATATTTATTTAGAGAGGGACAATCAAAAAATATGTGATCTAAAGTTCCCACATCTAGACCACAGAACGTACAGTCTGGGGAGTCAAGCACATGAATTTTATAAAGGTGAGAAGGAACGGAACAATGTCCGATTCTCATACGAATAAGTAAGGAAATTTCTTTTTTGGAAAAATGGGGGAATTTTTGAAACCACGGTTTTGATGGGATAGTCCTTTGAATTGAGGCGTAACGGGCACCCTTGGATTGACTAGCAATGTTCCAATACTCTGTCCAAACATTGCGGGATCTATCTTTGATGATGGAAAAAATATCAGACAGGGGAATATGGTTTACGAGGGTAACGGTAGGGTTAGACGCTCCTTGTTTAGCCAAGGAATCAGCAATATCGTTACCCACTATGCCAACATGTCCAGGAATCCAAATCAGAGTGACAGTTTTTCCAGAGCTTTGAATGGAGGTTATCAATACTCGAATAAGACATACAAAGTGATCATCAGGATGAAGAAGAGGACTGGTTTTAAGTTTTTGGAGGGAACTGAGAGAGTCAGAGAGAACAAGAGAATGTTCAAAATTATTTTTTATTATATATTTGAGAGATTCAATAATCGCAATGCACTCGGCAGAAAATATTGAAAATTGGTTTGAAATATAAAGTTCCTTTAACCTTTTATGCCAGTATGTAGGAGTGTAGCTGTGAACAGCAGGCCATGAATTTTTAATCAAAATAAATCAATTTTAAATCTTATTTTTATAAATTAAAAACATATTACACCTTGAAAGAATATTTAAATGACTTAGCAAAAATCTTGAAAAAAAAAAAAAAAATTTAAAAAATTAAATCTTGCTCAAAGAATAGCGAGATAACTCGCTATTTTTCTATGGCCGGCCTGCTGGTCGCGGCCAAGAATGCGAGAAATCTCGTTCTTGGCACAGAAGCGGTTAAGTTAATTTAAAGATCGGAAAAATGTATTAGGGTAGTACCTAGGTGAATATGTTCAAAAGGAAAAATAATTTTGGTTTTTATTTCCACTCCTTACCCAAACCGCAAACTTAAAAACCCACCCCCGTACATTCAAATAAGTGAAAAAGTTCAGGGAACGTGCTTGTTGAAGATGATTGAGATGAAAAATGTTTATAAAAATAACAAGACTTTCAATATATTTTGACATGAGTTTTATCTTGATAATATTTTTTCCATTTGTAATGCATGCACTCTTGCTGTCACGCAGCAAGCGCCGTATTATTTATCAAGACAAATATAAGCCAAACAATGCATTTTTAATTTTTTGTTAGCAAAAAAAGATTCGAAACCATATTTATGAAATACTACGTGAAAACTGTAGGGGGGGGGGTCTTGGAATATACTACACGTGGTCACCGGGGGGGGGGGGGTGGGGTTAAAAATTGCAAAAAGTGTGTCACGTAGTATGGGTACGTTCCCTTATGTAAACAACAATACTTATTCTAGTGTATTAAGCGTCGATGACACAGGGCTAGTTTACAAGCTACTATCTGGGAAATTCACTATCTGTTAGTAAACTCGCCCAGTGTCATCGTGTCACTTGCTAACTAGCAGCAACTAGCAGATTGTTGACAATCTATGAAAAAAAGTTGAAACGTCGTCAACTTTACTCGCCTACACGCTTGCTCGTGATTGGTTTATTTACGTTTCCAACATGGCTTCCGATAAACAGCTGATTTCGACTGTCAAAAATCTGAAGAATTTAGTTCACGCAGGCGTCGTTATCTTGTTACTGGCGCTAAAAGCGACCTCAGTTTCTTACGCTTCTGAGCGAGTGGACAGTTTTGTGTGTCATCATGACAATCTCATTCGCCGATTTATCCGCTTTTAAAACTTAGTAGATAGTAGCTTGTATATTTACATATATAACTCGCCGTGTGTCATCGAGGCATAAATGTATAATAAACACTTTTGTCAGCTCACTTCTTCATCATTTCATATAAAAATTAACAATGTCCTTGGTCAGTCGTCAGTCCTACGGTCGAGCCGCACGTAGGAAATTTGGCGGGTAAAATTATTTGTCAGACTGCGCGAATGACAGAATATTCTTGTTATGTATTTCTATGGACAACTTGATAGGGATGTACAGCTTGATCCACTATCGACCTTTTACTTTTTGTTTTAGGGATGTCACTAAAAGAATAACGGAGTTAGAACGATTTCTATGGAGACACACGCGTTGACGTATAAACACGCTTATTGTACTTGACTGCTATCTTATTTTTAACGCATATATCTGCTTACGTTGGTTGCTGACCGGTTAAATATGGGCAATTTAAAAAAAAAACATTTAGTGTTCATCACTTTTCAATGAGATGTTGAAATGCCACTTTGTTGAGTTGTCATGGAACCCTTGAAAACATTACAAACATTGATATGAGAGAATTTAATTAGTCTTTTCGATGCAACATATTGAGGAAGGCAGTTTTATAATGAGAAACTATAACATACTGTAATACTGTGGAGTAGTTATAATTTAGACTAGAGACAATGTCAACTCTTCCAACATTCCTATGGCAGTATTTTTGATTTTCTCCGCGCGAGTTCCGAGGGTTGGTTTTCTTTCACATATTTTAGTGTGGTCATGAGGTACATTTTATATTAAATTAAATTATACAAATCGAAAAATAAAATATATACATATTTAAATATTAAGTAACCTACATGCGACCTTACTGTTTTTTTCTCTTATGTGAAAAAAATATTAAAAGCGTGAATAAGCCTACCACACTACCAAGTACTAAATAATATAAATTGAACTCTTTAGCTCAATGAATTTCGCACAGTGCATTTTGTCTGGAATTTATAAAAACTCAACTATATTAATAACTAGACATCAGATTATATGCAGTTTTGAAAGTCAGCTGGTGGGACATTTTCGACGTGAGCTTTTAATAATTGTCAGCTTCAATATTAAAATGCAAATAATCCGATTTCTATTCAAAAAAATAAATATGACATAAAATTGTTGCTATTTTTTTTTTAATTGTTGAATGAGGAAAAATATTATGAAAATCTAAAGTTTTTTTAAAGTTTTGTAAGAAATATTGATAAATAAACTTATGTAATTTTTTAACTACCAGACTACTTTAATTACGTGAGCTCAAAATGGGGGGGGGGTCCAGCAAAATCTCACATTACTTAAAACGAATTTTGCCAGCCCTAGAAAAAATACTTGAAAAATACATTTCAATAAAAGTTAACCAATATTTAGAATCCTTTTCCTTGCTAGATCCCAACCAGTATGGTTTTCAAAAGAAAAAAAGTACGGAAATGTTGCTTCAGGAATTTTCAAATCACGTAAATCCTGAATTAAATTTAAAAAAACATGTGTTGGTTTTATTCATTGATAACTCGAAGGCATTTGATATCATTGATACAAATAAACTTTTAGAAACATTGGAGGCAATAGGAATTCGAGGAAAGCTACTAGTTTTGTTAAAAAATTTATTATCGGATCGACAAATAACAGTAAATATTCTAAACAAATTTAGCAAAAGAAAATACATTTCAACAGGTGTTGTACAGGGGTCAATTTTAGGGCCAACCCTGTATATTATATACGTCTCAATTATGAGTAAATTGTTTTCATTCGTTAAACATTTTGTGTACGCAGACGATACGGCACTCGTAATATCACACGAAGACCTGATTACTGCAATGAACCTTATGCAGCATGATTTTATTGCCCTCCTAAAATGGTCTCATGATGCAGGTCTCATAATAAATGCCAAAAAAAACTAAAATTATGCACATAAGATCTCCACACGCGAGATATAATGTAATCCCTTCATTATATACACATACATTTGACTACATACACAAAAATGTTGCACAGCCTTGTTCATGTGAAACCATTGATTTTGTCAAAAATTATGTATATTTGGGTGTTCCATTGACTGCTACATGAAATGGGATGTACACATTACTAATGTTTGTAAACGACTACGGTCTATTGTGGGTAGAATTTATAAAATAAAATATTTCGTGCCTATAAGTACTTTAAAATTAATCTACCTTTCTCTGGCTGAATCCACAATCCGTTATGGAATCACTTCTTGGGGACATTCTTGTAAAACTAATATAAGTTATATCCAAACATTACAAAACTCCCTTACAAAATTGTTAATCCATAAATATACCAATGCACACAGAAGCAATAGTAAATTAATATTCAAATCTCTGAATGTTTTACCTATCAGAGGATTATTGTTTTACAATATTGTAAGTCAGTATCTTATATCGACGGCAGAAAGGCTAATTGACGTAACCAACATTTTGTCGATTTTCACTTTTTGATGCCATTTTACTTGAAAAAAAAAAAACTGCGTCGATCTGTATACTCGAAGTTTATACATTATGAAAATTTGAAAGTTTACCCACTTAAAATACCTACTGTTTTTCCCGGAAATCCGACCAAAAATTGATGTAAGTGATGGAAAAGCCGAAGTTTTTTAATAAAATGCGGGTTACTCCCTTTATCCCAGGCATATCCAATGTTTTAGTTTTTATTTACTATGAAAAATTATATGGTTAAGTCAAATATGTTTTAGGAAACATTTTCGCTTACGGTAAACGGCTGACTAAAGTTTTAAGTTTTATTTGGTTACATTAATCCTATAAGTTGTGCCGCATCGAAAGTTTTTAGTAACATCATTTTGTAAGTTTAAAAACTTTATTAAAAGTTGAATACTACCACAGATTTGTAGACTTTTATTTTGTGGAGAACGTTACACTGTTTTAATCGAAAATGCGTCACGCTCAAACATTGTGTTATTGCATCCTGCTTCGGCGTTCAGTGCGCATCCGACCGATGCAGGGTGAACGTGAAGACGTAAATTCGCGAGTGAATATTTGTGCTCATGGTCATTGAGAATGATCTCATATGGTCTCATAGTAAATGAGAAAAAAGCAGGTCTGCCGACCGGCAGCCTGAAAAACGACGGAATCTTCCGAAACCCCTCCGTTCCACAGTGTTTTCGCGTGCCCCGCTAGCAACGACTAAATCAAATACATGAACGAAACCAACGAATTACTGTAGTATAGATCACACTCTATTGAAGAGTTCTTTGATCGGCCGGCCTGGACGTTTTTGATGTAAGATTTTTTAATTTTTTAAATTTTTTTTTCAATGTTATTTAATAAAATTTCCGATATGTTTTTAAAATTTTTTTCTTATACATTTTTTATTATTTTTATTTATTTATATTTTTAAAAACTTCGATGGCCATATTTAAGAAAAATAAGTGATGCATATAAAAAAAGTTATGATATATAATGATATAATGACGACGCTATTTAAATAGAGCTTAAAAAATTTAAAAAAATGATGTGCATAACTCTATTTCTGAAAAAATGTCAGTTGCGAGCTGTCAACTTATTGCCTTCGATATGAAAAAAACGGTTGTTAAAACAATATTTCGCCGTACTCCCATTACAAAAATAATTTTTTATTTAAATTTGGTTACATCAACTAATGGTAAGTCTGATTCCCTTCGAAGAGGGTTACACCAAGGTTTTAGGAGCTACAAATAACACAAAAGAGGTTACGCCCTTTTACCTTTTCCGTAAATTCATTGCACACCGAGCTTCTCATGCTAGATATTGTTGGTTACATCCAAGCAATCGTAAAATTTTCACAAAAAAGAATGGATGTAACCACCAAAATCATCATTTTTTTAAAGAATTACATAGATCTAATTATATTGGTAGAAACATAAACATTATTCTGTTGTTCATTGTAAAAATCAACGAGATAGGGGTTACCATTACTATTTTCTGAAATTTTTTTTTGTTTTTTCGACTTTCCCGAAAGTAGAGGATTTGCTGGTTACGTCAATTAGCCTTTCTGCCGACGATATTGTCTGATTCCTTGTATAGGGAAAGAGTTTTACATAAACATAATACAAGATTCACTCACAATGAAGGATTGGTGGTTCCTAAATGTACCAATAAATACGGTGAAAGAACCCTAAACTATATTGTACCCAGAATATTTAATAAACTACCAATGACAATTAAAAATATAAATGTTTTTACAGCTAAAGTCAAATACGATCTAAGGAAATGGCTATTATGTATCCTGAACCGTCATTTTTACCTTGTGGCTGTCAAGTGGTCACCAGATTCTAAACAAAAGTATCTACATACATCTAACTTTTGTTTATGGCATTTTTTTCTCATTAGCGTATTAAATTTCGTCGCTGGCATTTTCGTTTTGTAGTAGCTCCGAATTTATAACGATTTTTCCCCAAAAAAGCAAGAATTATTTCAAAATCATACTTTATGTTATAACAGCGAGGCTGTTCGAAGTATTTTAAAATTAAAAACAGAGTTTAAGACCGATAAATGACAATATATGTGGTGAACACAACAAAGATTGTCTGCATTTTGGGTCCTTTGTTTCTTTGTCTGTTTTCTTTGTTTGTATCTTGTGTTGTGTTTGATTAACAATGAGCGGATCCTCATCCGATTCGTTAGAGATGACAGTAGAAATATAATAAAGTGATTTGACCAAAAGAGTCGAAGTGAAAGTTGCCGAAATTGGTGAAAAAAGAGACCATGTTTTTTGTATGGATTTGACATTTGCGAAGTTTCGTTTCAAACAAAAAATGCATGAATTACTTCATTTACCTAAACTAAGAACCTAATAACCTATTTTGTGTTCGTAAATAGTTGTTTCTTGTAATAATTGTTGAAATTAAGTATAATTTCCGTAATCTGTGCATAAAAATGCGGCGGTTTGTCCATGAATTAATACGAGCATGACTCAGAAGATCGGAAGATGCACGGGGAGAGTGGTGCATCAACTTCTCTAGGGATTGGTCTCGTTAATCCCAGATAAATTCTGTGGGGCATTGAGCAATGCCCTCTTTCTGCAGAATGAGCGCCTCAGAAAATCTCTGCAGGAACTGTGAACTGGAGAATAGAGGAAGGACTCCGGATACAGAGTAACAGGCAGTGATTACAGATGTTTTGTAGATGGTCTGCGGAAGGAGAGCAAACGTGATCCAGCATCACAGGGACGCAATCCTCAATGAAGTAAAGAGTCAGTATGTACGGGGAAGCGGTTAAAAATATTCCTCCAGCAGCGGGTTATCTTTTGACCCAAGCAAATTGGAATCTCAGATTAAGCGAATGGGAGGGCTCGATAAATGCCTCCCACATTCGAGCTTCACCCCTCAACCATCAACCAGCACGCAGCTGCCCAAGTATAAAGGGCCAGCGAGGAAGCCTTTTCGCGAGAGCAGGCCCTTTCGGGAAGGCAGGACGTTTCGCGATAGCAAAGCCTTCTGTGGCGGGCTAACCAACCAACAGGAGTCCAGAGGAGGAAGAGAGGACCAACCAGGTCAATTTTGGCAACAAGGATAGTCTGACTATCCAGAGAGAGTTTCAGGGGGGACAGTTAGGACAGTTCCTAAGCAATTGGGATGATTTAGGAGCCCCACCGACGCTGTTAACGATGTTGCGAGGGTACAAGCTACCCTTCCGTCAGAAATCCATGCTAAGTATACTGGCAGACACGGTAAGTTCCACTTATAAAACTCATATCACAAAAGAAATGACGCAACAAATAGACAAAATGAAAAGATATTGGCATGGCCTTCAATATCTCCTTCATTTCTGTCACGGATGTTTCTCATACCGAAGCAAGACGGGTCATTTAGACCGGTTTTCAACCTTCGTCGCTTGAACAATTTTTTAACTATAGGCAAATTTAGGGAGTGTGCCAGTCGCAAGCTACCTGCATTTAATAAGATTGCACCATTTATCCAATCAACCGGGGGACTGGATGGTTAAAGTGGAACCATAGCCGTTTCTTGAGACTCATTTTTAAGGAGAATTACTTCAAATGAGATGTTTGCCTTTACCTTTGGACTATTATCTGCTCCAAAGGATTTTACTTATCTTACCAATTGGATAGCGCAAAAATTAAGAGATAAAGGTCTTAGAATAATTGTCTACTTAGAGAATTTTTTGATAGTATATTAATATATTGAAAATTCATAAATTTGAAACTATTTCAATGTTACAAACTCTGGGGTGGATAATACAATTCCTTAAATCCACTCCAAGTCCAGTTCAGAAAATTGAATATCTGGGAATTATGTGGAATTCAAGGGCTGATTTAAAACATCTCCCGCAAGATAAAAGAGTGAAAATAACAAAGTTACTGAAACAATACATTAATCTAGGTAGATGGTCACTTGAGCAGGCCCAGGGCCTCTTGGGTACCGTCAATTTTGCTAGTTTTGCCATTCGTAGAGGCAGGCTTAACCTTCGCATGTTACAAGCAAGCTACCTGCATTCAAACCCACGCTGCTAGACAACCTCAGGTTGAATGGAGCTTGGTCCCAAACACAACAACCACTCCACAGCAATGTCAAAGAAATGCTCGCCGTGCTGGCAGCACTTACTCCTCACGGGCCAGAGCTGTCAGACTCAGGTCTTCTTACCCAGTCAGACAACAAATCGGTGGTCGAATACCTTCGCAACGAAGGCGACAAACGATCCAAGACATTGCTCGAAGCGACTCGTCAAGTTCTTCAAATGGCAGACACGTATCACATTTCACTGTCTGCCCACTACTTACCGGGAATTCGCCACAACCTCACGACCGATGCCTCGGACTGGAAATGGGGCGCGCAGCTAAATGACCTCAGGTTGAATGGAGCTTGGTCCCAAACACAACAACCACTCCACAGCAATGTCAAGGAAATGCTCGCCGTGCTGGCAGCACTTACTCCTCACGGGCCAGAGCTGTCAGACTTGGGTCTTCTTACCCAGTCAGACAACAAATCGGTTGTCGCATACCTTCGCAACGAAGGCGACACACGATCCAAGACATTGCTCGAAGCGACTCGTCAAGCCCTTCAAATGGCAGACACGTATCACATTTCACTGTCTGCCCACTACTTACCGGGAAGGTTCAACGAGGTAGCAGATTAACTCTCCTGAAAACGTGAACCTCCAAAATGGCATCTTTTACCGGCTGCAACAAAATTAGTTTTTGCAAAATGGGGGACGCCAACTATAGACCTGTATGCATCAGAGACAGCCCACGTCATAGAAGATTATGTGTCCCTCAATGCATTCGACAAAGAGGCAAAATTTGTCAATGCTTGGACTCAAGAGTGGGAGTTTCCGCTAGCTTGGGTGTTCCCCCCGCCGTGCCTTATGCCGAGAGTTCTAGCACACCTAAACCGGGTCAAGGACCTATACTTGATTGTAGCCCCGAGATGGAAGAAGGTATTCTGGAGACCATACTTAAAAAATCGAGCAGCGAGTCCTCCGTTCACCATATTGAAACTGATAGAAGTGCTGATAGACACCAGAACCTTGAAACCCCTACCACAAGTAGAGGATTTCATTTTGAAGGTGTGGAAGTGCCGGGGTGGAGTCAGTCATTAACAGATTGGTCGGAAAAACAGAAAGATTTTTTAAAGTCAGGTTGGAGAGAGTCCACCCTTAAAACATACAAACCGGCATGGCTTAGGTGGCAAAGGGGGCATTAAATCATGGGGTAAACCCGAATGTCCCTACAGAAAGCAACCGTAGCACGATTTTTAACAGATCCTAGTCTAGAAGATAGTCTCTCTCCCAGCACAGTTCGACTTCATAAATCGGTAGTAACAACTTTCAGTAGCCCTGAAGAAGGAAACCTAAGTTCACATCCTCTAGTCAGACAAGTACTCAAAGCCGCAGCATTAAGACATCCTAAATTGGCTAAACCTCCTATCTGGGATCCTTTAGTTGTGTTGACCTGGTTAGAAGCTAACCCACCCAAAAAGTTGAATCTCTTTGAAACATCAAGCAGGGCAGCGACTTTACTTTTATTAGCCTCGGGACGAAGAGGGCATGACCTGACCTTGTTATAGTGTTCACCAGACAAATTATCCATAGATGAGGAAGGGGTCTCGTTATGGCCAGTTTTCGGTTCCAAAACAGACTCCGCTACGTACCAACAGTCAGGTTGGAGGCTGTTAAATGGCAATCAACCAAATATAGACTAAGAACTGGTTGAAATCTCCAAAGAACGGACAGAAGACAGATACAAAGCAGAATTTAATAGAACTCTTCATCACTACATCAGGAGCAGTTAAGGCAGTTTCAAGAACAGCCATTGCCCGTTGGGTCAAAACGATTCTAGAAGAAGCTAAGACCACAGCTGCACCGGGAAGCGTACGGGCAGCAGTGGCATCACTTAACTGGCTGGATAATTTTAGACTGGATGACATCCTAGCTCGAGGGAACTGGAGGAGCCGGGACACCTTTGCCAAATTCTACAGAAGAGAAGTTAACACTTCTCTAGAGGTAAATAGGGCATTGTCTGTAACTTCTCTATTCCACCCACTGTAACACGTGAGTAGGTATTCCAGTGTTTAACATATTTTAATATCACCACATTAGCGTTAGTGGTCACCAGTCGATAACAAACAGATCTCAATATATGTTTTAAATGACGGTTCAGGATACATAATAAAATAGTTTTACCTACCAATAAAACTTATATTATGTACCTAACCTCATTTAAAACCTAGGCAATCACTGCCTGGTGAGAACTAATGAGAAAAAAATGCCATAAACAAAAGTTAGATGTATGTAGATACTTTTGTTTAGCATCTGGTGACCACTTGACAGCCACAAGGTACTAAAGAAGTTTGGGGAAGGCCACGCGAAAGGGGATTTGAGAATGCTTCTCTCAATATAGGTTTTAAATGAGGATAGGTACATAATATAAGTTTTATTGGTAGGTAAAACTATTTTATTAGATGCTGATGATTTATATTGATGCCCTACCGAAGACCTTGTTTTCCCAATTGGAATTCACATTCACAATTTGTATTACCTTATGTACCTATATTAAACTATAGAAGTACTTGTTGAGTATATTCATTTGTTCATAATAAATTCATTTGTACTCGTGTGTTTTATAAGGCTTATGCTACTTTTTACATATTTATATTCTGTAATTTAACCAACTTATCTTTATTTGTTTTCATCAACATTTATACATACCTAGATACTGTTTACTATTGGACCATGTTATTGCAAAAAAGTTGTCATTATGTACCTGCTGACAAGCTACATAAGTAGTTTAGCAGGTTTAAATGTTAACAAATAAAAAATAAAAAAGAATATACAAAAAAAAGAATTAGCTTTGATCCCAAAACATATAAATATTTGAAAATAAGTATATTAGATAACCTAATAAATAAACTGCTAGTCAACCGTAGGATATTTAGATAAATAAATACGATATAAAAATTTTCCTTTTGTGAGGGCTTCAGTAACCAAGGTAAACAACAGTATTTTGAGATTACTTTGAAATATATTTTGCAGGTAAATTTAATTATATATTTTATTTTGATAACATTATTCTAAAATATAATATTTATTATAGATTTGTAGTATTGAAGGATAGTTTACATTAAAATATTTAATTTGGCCAAATTGAAAATTATTTGTTGACAAATGACAGTATTAGGTAACGACGACAGTTGCTTGGTTACTGGAATGTAGGAATAATAATAATAATCATTTCCAAGTTGTTTTGAACGGTGACAAAATGTCATTTTCAACCAACGGAAATGAAAATGGGTTGATTATGTCATCTTTACAGATGAACATTGATAATCTGAGACCCCAAAAAACAAAAGCAGGTATTCCTAGGCAGAGAATGAAATGGACGAACGATGTCAATATGTTCATCGTTCGTTCATATTTTTATGTGACGAAACTAGAAACAGATATGTTATTGTATAGGAAAAAATTACATTTACTTTTCTCACAAAATTATCCGGTTGCCCAAGTAAACGAACAAAGATTAGCTGACCAAAAAAGGGCAATTTTCAAAAATAATTTAATCCCTGTAGTAACATTAAATCAGATAAAAAAGGAAATAGGAGATAGATTGCAATTAGAGAATAATTTAGAACAAATTAATATGCGTAGTAATGTTATATTAGATACATTGAATGAAGACAGTTTAGATAATATTCTAGTAGAAGAATCTAATGATATTACAGTAGATTCAAATAACTTAGACGCTATTCATAATCTTAGGGAAATCAACATTGCAAATTTAAACTTACTAGATGATAATGTAATAGAATTAGCTAACTTGCTTCATAATAATATAAATAGATATATAGATATAGAGCCCACAGTTAGACCAAAATTACCAAAATTGCATACGTCAAAAAAATTATCTAAATTAATTTCTGAATTAAATAATTTAATTTTACCAAAAATAATATTTGACGATATTAGTTTTTTAGATCTTCATACGTTAGTGTACGCTAGTGCTATCACTATATGTACTAGGTTAGGAGTTAAATTAACATCCTCTGATGATAGATCATATAATTATAGTAAACCAGAATGGCAGATTAGATTAGAAAATGATGTAGTATTTTTAAGAAGTAGTATAGCTAGAGTAATTGAATATAAAAATGGGAATAGAAGTAGAAATATTTTGAGACATGTAGATGAAATTGGGAGAAAATTTGGTTATAACATTGGTAGTAATAATAATGAAAATATAATCAATGATTTATTAGATTTATTAAAACAAAAATTAGGTGTAAAAGCTAGTAGATTAAAAAGATATAATTATACGTATAATAAAAGAAATAATAATAGATTATTTCAAAAAAATGAGAAAATATTTTATTCCAAACTTGATGATAAACAAAATATTATTTCGAATAATAATATTCCGTTGCCATCTGAATCAGATATGCGCGATTTTTGGACAAACATTTGGAGTAAAGATATAAAACATAATGAGGCAGGTTCATGGATAGAAAATGAAGAACTCAATTGTTCAGACATTGAACAAATGAGTTTTTCTGATATATCGGTTGAATTGTTAGCCAAAATTATAAAAAATACTCATAATTGGAAAGCCACGGGTTGCGATTGGATACATAATTTTTGGTACAAACGTCTAACTACTTTACATCCTCTTTTTGCAAAAAATCTTTCAAAACTTGTCAAACAACCTCAAAATTTTCCTAATTTTCTAACTAAGGGCATTACTTATATGTTACCTAAAAGCGAAAATATTAATAATCCCTCTCAATATAGACCCATTACATGTCTACCGACAATATACAAAATTTTAACCTCTTGCTTGACAGATTTAATATATACTCATTTGGATGAAAAAAATATTTTATCTGAACAACAAAAAGGTTGTCGCAGAAAACATATGGGATGTAAAGAACAATTAGTTATTGATTCTGTAATTTTAAAACAAATTCAAAATCAAAAGCGTAATTTACATACTTGTTATATAGATTATCAAAAAGCTTTTGATAGTGTCCCGCACTCGTGGCTAATAAAAATATTAAAAATATATAAAGTTAACCCAATTATAATTAGCTTTTTGAAAAATATTATGTCCTTTTGGAATACAGATTACTAGTAAATTTAAAAGGTAAGAAAATAGTAGTACCGGGCATTTCAATAAAAAGAGGGATTTTTCAAGGAGACTCATTGAGTCCTCTTTGGTTTTGCTTAGCATTGAATCCTATGTCTAAAATGTTAATTAAAAGCAAGTTTGGAATAAAAATTAAGGGTAATACAAGAGAGAGTAGTATAGTTTCACATCTATTATATATGGATGATATAAAATTATTTTCAAATTCTGAATCAAATTTAGAAAAAATGATTAAGGTAGTTAAAATTTTTTCAGATGATATTAAAATGACTTTTGGTTTAGATAAATGTAAAACGATCCATATAGAGAAAGGCAAAATTGTAGATGGAGACGAGGGTATATTTAGAAATTTCAAAATTAAAAGTATGAAAGGGGATGAGGTTTATAAATATTTAGGATACCCGCAATCGAATAGATTAGATCACACTAGTATTAAAAATGATATTAGGATTAAATTTCAAACTAGGATCAGAAAAATTTTAAAATGCAATCTATCTGCTAAAAATTTAGTAAAAGCAATAAATACTTGGGCAATACCTTTATTAACGTACTCATTTGGCATAATTAAATGGTCCAATACAGATTTAGATAGTTTAGAACGATTAATTAGAACTACGTTAACAAAGTTTAATTGCCATCATCCAAATTCAGCTATAGAACGAATTAATTTACCTAGAAATTTAGGAGGTAGAGGTATAGTCAAAATAACATCTTTGAAACACAATCAGGTAGAAATGCTTAGAAATTTTTTCCATAGGAAAGCTAATAGCTCAGAAATGCACAAAATAATTTGTAAGGCAGATAGAAACATTACACCTTTAAATTTATATGACGAGAATGCCAACATTCTTATAAATACTAACCAGGAATTATTAGATTCCTGGTCAAATAAAATTATTCATGCAAAACACTTCAATTATCTCAACCAAACGTATGTTGACAAACTTTCGTCAAACAAATGGTTGAGTATTGGAGAGTTGAGCGCAGAAATAGAAGGATTTATGCTTGCCATTCAAGATAGAGTCATTAATACTAAAAATTATAGGAAGCATATAATCAAAGATATAAATCAAATTGATGATTTATGTAGAAAATGTTTGGCTTTTCCGGAAACTATAGAACATATTATATCGGGATGTTCTATATTAGCGCCGTCCGAGTATACATTTAGGCACAATCAGGTTTTAAAAATAATCCACCAAAGTTTGGTAATTAAACATAACTTGATTGACTGCCGTAATATAGTACCATATTATGAATATGAACCAAATTCATTTTTAGAAAATGAATTTTATAAAATATATTATGATAAAACTATACTAACAGACAGAACAATTAGTCATAATAGACCTGATATAGTTTTACATGACAAAATTAAAAAAATAACTTATATCATTGATGTAGCTATTCCAAATTCCTGTAATATTCAAAAAACTGTTTCTGAAAAAATTAGAAAATACACAGATTTAGGAAATGAGATTAAAAGAATTTGGCATTCTCGGAATATAAAAATATTACCATTTGTTATTTCGGCTACTGGCATTATACCTAGGTCTCTGATTCAAAATTTAGGCGTATTAGATTTGTCAAAGAATTTATACATAAAAATGCAAAAATCGGTAATTTTAAATACATGTAGGATTACAAAAGATTTTTTAAATATTTATATTGAGGGATCAGTAGGATTTATAGGTTCAATTAGGAATTCCACAGAGCCGAACCCTCTGATATGAAAATATCTGGAGTCGGTGAATTTTTTTCCCATCTGGTCTCTGGTAGGTTGACATGTTGTTCTTGTATTGTTTTGTAATTATAATACATATAGTGCAATTGCCTAACGTGTATTGACCAGATGATCATTTGGGAAGTGTGTGAAAGGGTTTAGTTTTTCCTGTGGGGAAAATTAAACCCGGACATTTAAATCTGGTGCGTAATAAAATATGCGAAGTGGCCCAAATTTATCTCACCAAGGGGGGGGGGGGTCTAGATTGGAAGAAAAGCTTCTCACGTAATTAATGTAGGCTCCCTTAGCTATTCTGGAAAAACCTCTTATGATATTATCATGTAATATACATAAATAATAAGATATATCACCTGGTAAACAGAAAATAATTGCGAAAAAAGTAATTGCTTTGTTTCTATGTGGATATTTGACCAGAAAGTAATAAGGTAAAATCTGTGCGGTTTTTCAAAATACGCCCGGCCTTCAACAGGTTAAAGCGGCATAGCCAATGAAAGTTATGCATGTAGGTGTGCAGGCAGAAACTAGTGCAAGCGCAGTTTCATACTAACAATGGTTGACGCATCTCCCTTGTTTCTATTATCTATCTAAAGAAAAAGGGATTAAATCAGAACACGCCTAAGGATACTTACTTTCAAATGAACCGGAGGTCTGCACATCGTAGGCCAGTAAGCATCCAGCAATAGCGGGTAGCAAAAGCAACGATGCTACTATCCAGAAGATGCTCCTTGACTTGACCATTTTCTTTTGGACATTCTGAAATAAATATAATCACATCAGTTCTCATCTACTCTTCTGGATGAACACCTCCATTGAAAGGTGAATTCCTCGACATCAATCCATGCAAATAAACCAACATCAAAAAAAAAAAAAAAATGGTACCTTCCTCTGAATGACGCAAAAAGAATTTTAAAACTAAAACTGTGAAGTCGGTATTGTAGGTATGTGTTCCAAAACTTCGACAAACTACGCGCAGATGTCCATAGATGCCATTACAAATCAAATATTTTCATTAAATATGACGGCATTAGAATAATAGCCGCGGACGCAACGTTTCGGCCATACTCTTTTGGGCATTTTTTCGTTTCGCCGAACTATTTCAGCCGTACTCGTGGAGAGGTTAACCTAACTTAACGCAACCTATATGACCAATTAAAAAAAAATATATACATAATTTTCAATGATTTTTCAAAGGAGGTGTTGAAGTTACATGATTCTGAGCGATCCGGTTACTTATCTTCAGACAACTTAAAAAAAATCGTTAAATTGCACAATATGTGCATTTAAATAATATTTTTTTTTACGAGCTTTATCAACATTTCACAACGGTGGCAGCGGCGATAAAGGCCATTAGAAACCCCTGACATCTTATCTCGTCGGTGACAACTAACAATAATTCGACTGAGAAGAGCTTAGCAAGTTTTTATTATCAATTTGTACACATTAATAACATAATAATTCATGCAGCGTATGCAGCAGCTATCACATCATACAAATCGCTGACAGATACATTACGTGGATCTAAAATTATCACAGTTTCGAATTTTTGTCTTAAATACGAGTCGCTCTTTTGTACAATGACCATTATAAGATTATTCCCACTACAATGTAAAACGTGTGTCTCTTCAAAAATCAATCAAAAAATCCCATATCATCGTAAATATAATAACGATTTGACATCAATAAAATTTAGGTCATTAATAATTCATGTTTCTTGTAAGGTTTTTCCCTGAACAATATTGAAGTGAGCCACAAACCCGAGGTAATAGCCTACTGGAATAGCCTACTGGAATAACCAAAATAATTAGAAATTCGACAGTCAAAGAGACGACTTAATAACAAATAATGCAATTAACATAATTGATTAAAATCCTTGTAGATCACCCCACATGTTATGTACATAAACCGTAGGCTAAGAATAATTTGTACCCGTCTGAAGATGGCTTTAACGAGCTGAAATCGGTTACGGTCAAATAAATTAAAGTGGAAATAAGTTTAATATATTTTTTTATTACAATACATCGCAAAAAGGATTAATAAATTCATCAATATCTCATAAATCAATTTTAATATTTCGTTTAGCACAATCTGCCATGCGCAAAAGCAAAGGAAATAAAATGTTAAAGTAAAAACATAGATTTATTATTGAAATTATGTACTTATAATAGAACAGGCATGTGTTAGAACTTATGAATTATTCAATTATGGCTTCGAGTCATGAATAACAGTTTGTATGAGTTAATAATTTTATGTGCATCCATTTACAATGTAAAATGGGCAAACGTAAAATGGAGGAATAACTTAGACGTGATCTTCGTTTGGGTATGGTCGGTCTCTTGATAATAACTGAAGATCTTGCACAAAAAATGATAAATGGATTCATATATTTAAATAGGCACATTGGTGTCACTATGTTTATGCAGTTTCATCATTGCTGTTCGGTAAAGTAGGTATCCATCCTCTACGTCTAAATATGGAAGAATTCAGCATTGATAAACATTTTTTGTCTTATTACATTATTTATTGTAAATTCTTTGGTTTCATTAAGGCGAGGCAATGGATGGATATATTTTAATTATTTTAAATGTGTTTTAACTTCATTTATTTCTTGTGTAACATTATTTCACAGTGAGAATTTGTACCCGCTAAGCTCTAAGCTACTGCAAGTGACTTGTCAGCTGCAGGTTGACGTGGATTTATCTACGTATATATTTTTCAAGCATTGTCATCAATTTTGGTTTGTTTTAAGAGCAGGGGTCTATTAGGTCGAAGAAGATTAGATAAACAAGCATTTCACGAGTAAATCTTTCACAGAAAAAAAAAAAACATTGATTACATGTTATTATTTCCCGCCATTATCAACGTAACCTCTCATTATGTCATAGCAAAGTTCAACAATTTCAGCTACTGAAGTTCTAACAGTTAGTAATGACAATTTAAATGTGGAGTCATTTATATCTTTGGAGACAATCTTAAATCTTATCTACACCAGCCACTTTCACTAATCAAAACAAAGCTCAAAGATAAATTATAGCCGAAAAGGATTACTCAAATTCATTTATCCATTATTTTTTTATGAGGATTTGCACAACAAGATTTAAGACATACAAAAACTGAACAATATTTCACATCCAGGTAAATAAATGGCCTACAAATCTACTAAGATCTGCAGGTTCAATTTGTATTGTGGCACAAAAATGTTAGATGTTTTAAATGGGTGTTACCAGTATTCTTTAAAACCATTTTTGAATATTAACACAGGATAAAATATCAAACTACCTACTTAAAAACAAAATACAATTTGTATGTTTAACAGATAAATGTATTAATTTAGGCTTTCATCGTAAAAACTACAGCTCTAAGTAAACGATGCTGCAAGAAAAATTCAAGTTGTCACATGTAAATTAGAATAATGATTTATGAACGATATACCTATGTAAGATTATGACAATGAACACGGCTTTACTTCAGTGGTGGGAAATAATGTGAACAGGTGGTTGAAGCACTTAAATAAACATGACAAATCAATACTCAGCAGACAGAAGTCACATTGTACAATACGTAATAGAAACGCACTTCATAATTAATTGCACAAAAACTAGTTTTAACTGTGAACACAAGTATTCCATCAAACCATTGAATAAAATAATTATTATAAAACTCAGATGAGTGGGTAATTTGTTAACCATAGATTCATTTAAGTAAGGGTTGAGTTCAAAAATGTAAAACATGAAGCAGATTATAGGATAATGATAGGAAGATGACTTGCCACCTCAGCTACCCAAATGTACCTAATTATTGGCTGTCAAAAATGACACGCCTTTTATTTGAATGGACAGGGATGTTATAGAAATGTTAATAGTAATAAAACTATATAAATGATAATAATGAACGTACCTTTGCACTATTAGAATTGTTCGCATTTTTATAGGTGGGCGCATTTTTTGACTTCACGTTACTTTTTGGTGCCATATTTTACGGTATTCTAAGTTCTAAACTTTTATCACAATAAATAAACGCACTAAAATGGAGTGAAACGCAGCTTTATAAAACTTTGCACTTGTCGGTGGGATTTATTAAAATATTGCGAGAATATTCATAAAAAATAGCCACGGAGATGCGAAGACACGAGTGCAGAAAATGTGGAAGCGGAGATCGGAAACCTGGAGAATATACCTTCCTCGGAAATAGGTGTTGGTCCGCGAAGATCGGAACAGGTAACTAATGTGAGCGGAATATATTACAGCGAGCTACTAAAACGGTACTGTAAGTAAATAACTAGCTGTACTGTGGTGGCTGCTTCGCTGGTCGGCCTGACAGAATAATGTAAAAGCTTCAAGCTGCCGAAAATCGAATACGAAACGTGTTACTGGATCAGAACTTTCTAATCACCTTTTTTACCCGCCGTGACACATCACTACTCTGTCAAACATGAAACGTCGAGCATCGATTGTCAGTGGCTTGCGAACGCGCTCGGGATTCTCGTCTCGGGAAGCGACTTTTATAAGTAAAAATGGTATGCATCCGTAAAAAAACTGAATTCTTTCAATATCAAAATACCTTTTTCATGGTGTGCGAAGGAAAAGAAGCAAATTTTAATACAAAATATTGAAGCACGCTAAAAACCTACGCCAAAACCGAACTTACAACGCGCATCTTCCAAACTCCCAACTTCCAACGATTGATATGTGGAACAAAAGGCTACAAGCCGACCAAGAACGTATAAATTTTTTACATGCGACAATGACCTCTATACACGACGCGCCTAGGGCTATTTTACTGCTTTCACGGCCACGCGTTCAATGATACTATGCAGCATTTTTTTACTAGTAAACATGACCGGTACAACATTTTTTAACGAAACCGTATTTATAACCGTCGGTAATAGATGTCGATGATAAAAAAATATTTTTGCCCGGTATTTAAAATGGTAGATTTGTTAATATCGGTCAATTTCGTACACAAACCTCCCTGCATGTTATGAGTTTGTTATAATTTTATGCATTTTTATCAAACAATTTTTTTTTAATGTGAGTACCGCACGTAAGATTGGCGTGTACCTGGCTAATCAGATCTGGTCACCAAATGTGCCTAAATCCATTTCTAGCAAAGTTTTGAGTCTGAATGGTGGTCTTTCACCAAAGCGATTCTACCACTCTGGAATGTGCCGCAAATATAATAAATATTATAAGAATGAATAAATTGTAAAATAACACAAATTAATCAAATACAGTTTATTTGCGCACAGCAGGATTTGAACCGGCGACCTCCAGATTTGAAGCCAAACTCCACTAAAGGAACTAAACTTACCACTCAACCACGGAGGCCGTCAGTTGTATGAATTAAAACCAAGCGTAAGATTTTTAAATCTCAATAATGCGAGTGAATAATAAAAGTGGAAGATACTCTCAGCATCGCCCTGGTTTAAGACCACGATTCAGAATTGAAATGTTGCTTGAAATGGCCACATTTGGTGAGCAGTAGACATGGGCAGATTCATTCCCAGGAGTGAATCGATTCAGTCTGATTCCCCTGGCCTTTTGAATCGATTCCTTTTATTCATTCCTTATTCAATAAACTCCAAAAAAAAAAAAAACCACCTTGTTTATATGTATACATACATATATTATCTAATACGCGGTTGAAGTGAAACCTTAAGAAAAATAAAGTAGACATGAATGGGGAGGCTACGAAACACCGCACAGAGAGGAGACCGAAAGGCTACGAAAAACCGCACAAAGAAGAGACCGATAATACTATCTCATTCTCTCGCAGACTAAATCCTATAGATGCATGTGTTTGCCTCTTTTTAGTGTTGTTATTTTTCATTTCATCGAGTTTCAAATTACAACGGTGCTAAAGAAGTTTTCACTACCCAAAGCACTCTTCTTAGGGTGAATTATGTCGTTCTGAAAAATTGTACTAAAGACGCGCAACGGGGTTAATGAAATATTTTAATGTGTAGATAATATTTTGACAAGAAAAATGGATCTATTTTTTCTCCTAGCTGCTTTTACTTACCATCTGTCGTCGCGAATCGAAACAGCTATTTTCACGATTTTATTTTATCACAACAGGGGAGTAATGGGATGGGATGGGTACCGGATTAATTAGACCATTTTTTTTTTTTTACCTGCCCACGCAATCACTATACAATCTCAACGCCCCCTAGTTTTCCTCAATGCCCCCTACATTTCGGCTAAATCTGCTACCCCCTCTGTAAGTCTCAAACGCCCACAAGGTGGCATTATCGCCTACGTTGAGAATGTATAATCTAAACGGTGTTAGAAAAAGAAAATACCACGCTTTATATTCTGATCTAAAAGTTAACCGCAATATAATAAAAATGTGTACCTTTATGAATCCGAAGTTGATGTGAAAACATTGCTTGCGCAAATCTAACAAAGTTCAATGCAGCCAACATAAAAACATTATCATGTTATTAGTAACGAAACACCGTTTAACGGTCTTTAAGTTTTTTTAATTTTATTATTAAGACTGCATGTGTAAAAGTAATAAATGGTGTAAGTAATGGAATGATAAGAAGGTGTCCGGACAACTCAGAATGAAACCAACTCAGAAGCACCTCAGAAAGGTAATTAAGAGTGATGATAAAAAAATATTAAAAAATTGGTTAAATAGGTTAAGTTAGGTTAAGGTTAACGGCCATTTTAAAATTATTTTTTCATAGCTTTTAATGACCTTTCTGAGGTGTTTCTGAGTTGGTTTCATTCTGAGTTGGCATGGAACCGATAAGAAAACCGTCGGAAGGGCATAAACCTGCCAATCAATACCCGTTTACCCCGTAGAATATATCAAAATACCCCGTCAAAATATTTGCGCTTTGCAATAAAGTCAAAATAATAACCCAATATTTCTGAATGCATCTGATAACTAAAAACTGTTTTTAAAAGGTGATGAAATATACTTATCAAATTTTATAATTAAAAAAAAAACATACTTATTTTATTAAGAAAGTGTATTATAAACGATATCATCAACTCACTTTTTTGTAGTTTCATTTAAAAATTATGAATAAAAAATTCCCAAGGTTTCATTTTTTTTTCAAATTGCAGTCGGAGCCTTTAGTTTCATAAAGGGGTACATTTTAAATATTTTGTGGTTAACTTTCAGATTTGAATATAAAGTGTGCTGTTTTCTCTTTCTAACACTGTTTAGATCACATTCTAATAATGAGAGTAAGGAAGACACAACAATTTCTATGAGACCTATATGAGTTGTTCCAAAATGCGAACCTGAGGTGAAGCATAGGTAATTAATGTCTGAAAGAAGAATTGAAGAAAAAATTTTTAAAAATATTATCTCAACCTAATTAGTCTAATGTAGTCAGCTCCTGACTATGCCCACCGGTGCGTCGTTTACATTATTTATGTTTTTTTTATGTGAATACTGCACAAGAGTCCCAGCTGCTCCCAACTGTCTGGAGCCAGTAAGACTATGGCATCCCCAATTGGGTATGTTGTGTGGCTGAAGGTGCTGGGGAGGGGGGGTGGTGGGGAAAGGAAGATAGGGAAGTACTTGGCTATTCAGATCTGCTCACTAGACATGGGCAAAATTGAATGACTGAATTAAATGAATAAATTCAATCCTGTACACATTCGGACCTGGAGACTCGACGGGGGTCTACGCTGGCGTGACAAAAAAATGGGGGTTCACAAGTTGTAAGTGGGGGACCACGAAAATTTATCTGGTTCGATAGTAAAGAACAAAAATTTTTGGCTTGGCTTTACCTATCAATGTAGGCAGATAATATAAGAGGGCCGTCTTATAAGTACTTAGCCTCACCGCCCGATGGCGCCACTTTCGCAAGAGAAATTTACTATCGTGTAGTACATTCTCGTAGACGGCTCTGCCGAAATTTCAGCCGAATCGGACTCGTAGTTTTGTTTTGACAGCATGTGGAAGCACTGCTTCCCCATCCACTGTATTCTCCATATTTGGCCCCGTGCGATTTATTTTTTTCCAAACTTGAAAAAGTCACTCGCCGGGCAGAAATTTGAGTCAAACGAGGAGGTCATCGCCGCCACGGAGGCCTACTTTGCAGACCTCGAGAAAACATATTTTTCAGACGGGTTAAAGAAATTGGAGCAAGAGATGATGGAGATGCGTTGAGAAATAATTTAAAAAAAAATCCAAAATTTGTAGGCTAAGTACTTATCGGACCACCCTCGTACTACTCAAAAAATTAAGGGTGCAAAAAAAATTTCAAATTTTTGGGTGATTTTTGACAGGCTTGTATTTTGTTGAAAAATTGTCGTATTGAGACTTAAAAAAAAAGCATTTTGAAGCTTTAAGATTCTAATTTTCAGATTTTTGGCAATTTTTTTTTTTAGGAGCTACAGTTCTCATGCAATCCGATGCCGATGTCGAATAACAGAAAGTACAAAAAAAAATATTTTGCAAATTTATTGCCTTTTTTTGGTCCACGGGCTTGAATTTTTTTTCTATTAAGTATAATTATATTATTTTAATACATGGAACACCAGAAAATACACTATTTTTCTTTTTATATTACCACACCGAATTTAGGGTTGGAACTCAGCCACGATGCAAAATTTCCATCGTTCGATCTAATTTTCACATTTTTTGATGAGTTTTGGAAATATGATAGAAATGTAGCAGCAGGGGGTCCACCGAAACCAGTAAAATTTTGAAAGTGGTCTATGAGAAAAAAAATTTTGGGAACCTCTGGTTTAGATCATTAGACCGGTGGTTGAGTGGGTATCGTGTTTGGGTCCCAATCAGGTGTTCTGTGTTCGATTCCTCGGCTGGCTAAGTCCTCCAACACGACTCGAGTAACATTTTCGGCTTACTGTGGTGGTAGTAGGAGATTTTCAAACATTGTCGGGTTATTCGTAACCCGGGAATGTTTGTCTTTCTTTTTGTATAAAAAATAAATCATATTTGTAACTATGATAGGAAGGGAGACGAACGATTTCTATGAGACCTACATGAGTTGTTCCGAAAACTAAACAAATAGACCTGACAGGTTAAAGACATTTTTTACTAGTAACAATTTAAAATAAAAATTGTACAGTCTTTATTAAAAGTGTAACCAAAACACAATTAAAAGGTAGTAGGTAGGCGCATTTTTATTAGTAAGGTCCGCAGCATTTTACCACAGCTGTAGTATATTCACCAGGGAAGTGGGAAAACATGCACAAAATAGGTTCTTAGTTTGGGTTATTCAAATAATTTATGCATATTTCCAAACCTTAAAACTTAACTTATGACAAACGTCAGACCATACAAACAAGAAAAAACATGATGGTCGAAAGTGATAGCACAAAGGGTAACAATTATTATAAGTAATAATTATTAGCCTGAAACACTCTTACATTGAAAAAACATTCCCGAGAAAAGATACATGCCGCCGACGGGACTCGAACCCGCGTCCTTCTGATTGATCTGAAATCAGAAGGACGCGGGTTCGAGTTCCGTCGGCGGCATGTATCTTTTCTCGGGAGATTTTTTCAATGTAAAATGAGTGTTTCAGGCTAATAATTATTACTTATAATAATTGTTACTAAAATTGAGTTTGAAACACCTGTCCGCAGTCCCCTTTTACTCCTAAAATGCCCAAAGATACTGGGTGATAAATGACGTATGTATATCAATTATATTTAAATTTAGACTTGCGTTTTAATTTGACGATGTTTTTTATTTTTTTTTTGCATTTTTCAGGTTCTAACAAAAAAAGATTTATTATTAAATTTTATTAGATATTTTTCATCTATCTAATATACCACTACACAAGCAAGGGTTCCTTTTAAATGATTTACCTACAACTACCTAGATAATTAAATGTAAAAAGTCTGCTGTCACTTGCAGGTTAGGAACCTAAAAAAGCAATCAAGCTGTTTTCTATTTCATTGAAAAGTGATCATAATAATCTTTGAAAAGATCTACTCCTCAATGTGCCATCAAACTAAATTTGAAACGTCGCAAATTACATAGATAACAATGTAAATAATTATTCCACATCTTTCCCAAACCGTCCAATACAAAAACAACCATTGTTTCAAGCTAAAGAATTCGATGCGTTGAGCAGTTTGATGTGTAAGAATTTATTATTATTATGTCTTATAATTTTGGGGGGTCAAGCACCCATTGTCCTAAAGGGAGAACCGCCACTGCTAAATCACCACGCAGCTGGAAAGGAAGAGTGACTGAAGCGCCGTACAGCTGTAGTATGGCGCTTGAGCCATTTTTACTTTCTAAGTGGATGGCACTTTAGCCATTTATCTTTTCCAAAATTTCATCTCCTCTAAAACGATGTCAATAGATAGATGTTGTGTGTACTGATAAGTAAATTACCAGGAGTTTATTTTGGGTAATATTGCGGGAATTTTCATCTAAATGGTGAAATACCTGGACTAACCAATGAGATTTTTTATTATTTTTTTTATTTAAGTACATAAAACAGGCATTATGCCCAAAAATTTATATATATGGATGATTTAAATTACAAAAATTATAACAAAAATAATATCAGTAATAATTAGCTACTCGTAAATATGCAAAAGTGAATGACGAACAAGAATGAGTAAAAGGTAGAGTACAAAAGAATCACCAACAATTTATTATTGGCACCTGTGCTGATGGGACAATGATTTAGTAGGTACAATATTTCCTGTCTTTGAATAAAGGGCTTCATCACAATATCAGCTTTATATGATTGATGGTAAAATATATTTTTTGAAGTGATTGAATGGGTTATTAAAAATGTCAATTTCATTATTAGAGCAGTGTATAGTGTTATAATGTCTTAATGTTCGTGGTAAAGGGGAGAAATATCCTGTATTTGTGTGGTAGGTAGATATACACGGTGTCCGGAAACTCGTAGTACAAGCGGAAAACTGGTGAACCTACATCACATAGAGAACCCAAATAAACATAAAGATTTTCAATTTAAGCATTTTTAAATTTAAAATTAAGAAAAAAAAATTATTTTAAAAACATTTCGGCTTTTTAGGGTTAAAATTTTTGAAAAGCGGAAATGTCATGATGACAGATGGAAGATGTTATTCTAAAATTATTTATAAGTTGCTTAATCTCTTTTCGTGTCCATAGTTTATTTATTTTCATCTTAATAATTTATTCTCCCACCTCTTCTAGGCATTACAATATGGTTAATTAGCGGGTAAATATGCAGTTAGTCCACCTCACGGATAACACGGAACGTTCGTGTTGTCGCAGTTTGATGCACGGATAATAAGGAATGTTCCTTTTTTAACTAATAGACAATCAAATATGACATTTGTCGGAAGTACCAATCTTATAAAATAAATTCTCTAAAATAAATTCGCTTTTCATCATACTTTTAAAAAACATCCCAGGTTTTGAATGCTTTGTTTGGCTACGCAGGGTTTATCTAGCGGGTTTGTGTAATTATTTTAATACATTTCTTTCAATTTTCGTTATTTATTTTTTGGGGTGTTATGCCGTGTTGCGCTACCTCCTTCTTTAGCCAACGATGTCTGAAACGTTGGCTAAAGAAGGAGGTAGCGCAACACGGCATAACACCCCAAAAACAAATAACGAAAATGCTTTTGGCCGTGAAAATCTTAAAACTTATCATTTCTTTCAATGTTCTACTGTTATAAATACAGGTACAAACTTGTCAATGATGCATTCACTTTGTTTTACGCAAAAATATTTTTCTATGATTGGCAGCATTGATGAAATGTTAAAATAAAAACAATGAATAAACATGGCGTTACCGCGCAAGTGAAATTTTAACAAAATTAAAATGTTAAATGCATATTTTTGCATGTTTTTTGGTCTCCCCCGACATAAATACTCACTTTTCGTAATAATAAAGCTAAATCTAACTGTTTGGATCCGTATTAACGAGTAAGCGGTTTAATGCATAAATAATAATTAGCGTACCAATTTATTTTATTGTGTGGCAGCTCCGCATCTGGTTGCAATGTTTTCAAATCCAAAAACACATCACAAACATTTGTCACCAATTGTTCAACTTATCACAACTACATAGGAGGGTACACACCGCTTTCCCGCCCTGGTATAAATAACAGATTACTCACTAACTAATAATTCAATTAATTTCATTCACAATTAATCACACAAAGAAAATAACTTAAAGAGTCACAATGTTACGCTATAATTAATAACGCACTATTATTTACGTTTCAAATAAAACACAAGAAACATCCCACGTCAAAGCGTAAATACAAACTGATACAAACTAATTGGGCGGTCCAAAACACGGAACTGTTTGCATACAACTCGAGTGAAATAGCGCTGTTTCGTTTTTTAAAACGGTGCTAAAGGGAGACGGATGGGGGAACTCTCGGGCGCATTCCTTGTATTTTTGAATGAATTCGACGCGATCCCGAGGATAAAACGGTCCAAGTCCGAAATTTGAAGAAATGAGTTTTTGATGATAATTTACTTGAAGTAAATACGTTTTACGTGAAGTAAAACATGATAATTTACTTGAAGTAAATTATCATGTTTATCAGTGGCAGAAAAATGGAAGTCCCATTATGAAGAAAAAATACGATTTTCAAAATTGCATGTGGATGCAAGTACCATGATGCAACAACTATCTTAGAAGCAGAAGGGTGTACCATGGACTTTATTCTTTTTATAATACACCACATGTCATAACAAAATAGTCCACTTCATTTAGAGGCAGTAGGACTCAAGTCCATGTTTTAGTTTTTTTTTTACATGAGCTCCACACAAGAGGCCCTGAGGAAAATAATTTCCCTCGGGGCCTATGTCATCTTTGGGGATGCTGTGTGGAGGGTTTTTTAAGGAAGGGAAGGAGAGGAGAGTTCTGGGAAGGAAAAGGGTTTAAGGGGTGGGTAGAAATCTAGGGTTCAGCATGTCCTGGTCATCCGCCTGCAAGACCTAGACAAACCTCACCCCATGAACCCGGCACCCCTGCTAAATCACCAAACGTAGCGAACCACTTGGGGTGACCTATGGCAGAGGTGTTGGTTATCCAATAAAGGTTCCCGGGGCGGCGGTACCCATTCCCGCCTCCCAAATTGAAAAGTTGACTCAAGTCAGCGTTTTTTTTTAAACAATTATTTTAATGGCTTTACTATAAAAAATTCGTTTCATTTGCTCCTTCTTAAAACAAAACTAATTGAGTTAATAATTAGTTTTTTTGTTATCTATCATACAACATCTCCTGAACATTTACCTTTTTGGACTTGCTTCCGTACAGAATTTGGTTCGCAAGTTCACAGTTCAAGGCCAAGCCATTAGTAGCTTACCCCTTCTATTGTGTTGATCGAACGGAGCGCAGAAAGGGACAGCAAATTTCGCATTGCACTTTGACTTAGAAGCGCGAAAATAATGAACAGCTGTTTTTAACCGTGAAACGACCGTACTACACGGAATAAAATTATGAATAATTTCAAAATAATGCTTTAAATCCGGATTTCTTTGTTTGTTTTCTTTTAATTAGTTTTTATTAGTTAGGTACTATGAACGTCAGTAATAATTTATAAGAATTTGACCAAAAAAAAATCAACTTCTGACTCGATTTACTCGAAAACGAAAGCTCAAATCAAAAAAAATTATACCACAAAATCGACTCCAAATGTGATGAGGATTCCCCAGTTTCCCGCTTGTACTACGAGTTTTCGGACACCTTGTATAGAAAATATCTTGCATCCTCCTTGTTGAATTTCTCGACGGTGTGTTAATGTTAATTTGAGATAAAATGTTTGGTGTATCAACTGATGCATGTATAATTTTGTGCATAAGCAATAAATCAGAAAGTTTCCGTCTTCCTGTCAGAGAGTGTAGTTTATAGTGTAGAATTCGGTCTTTATACGTTCCAAATTGATCAGATATACCTTCGCGATAAGCAATAACACGGGTTAATTTTCTTTGTATGGATTCGATTCTATAATTATGAATCTTATAATTGGGAGACCAAATAGTGGATCCGTATTCGAGAATACTTCGCACAATTGATTTATATAATTTTAAAGTTAATTCTGCACTTTTAAAGCAATTTGTGATTCTAAGCGTTAATCCTAATATTTGTGACGCACTTTTTGAAATTGTATCTACATGTTTATTGAAGCTAAGTGATGAGTCAAATATCACGCCTAAGTCTTTAATTGAAGTTATGTTTAATAAAGCGACATTGTTAATGTGATATATGTTTGAAAATTTATTTCTGTTCTTTGTGAAGGAAATTACAGCATATTTGTTTTTATTAAAATACAAATCATTTACAGCCTTACTAAAAAACCCAGTGAAAATTTTATTCAATTGACAAACGGCCGCGGATGTGAAAACATTACTAATTAAAAATTTGTTCTTTGAAAGAAATACACATGGTTTCCACGGCCTGAGAGGGTAGTTTATCTCTGTTTTAACCATTGATGTCCAAACAATATTTGTAATTTTTCCATAGTATTTTGAATGTTCTATATATTTCTTATTTTTGAAGGTGTCGTAAAAACAAATACCATTTATGAAAACTAGATAAAATTACCTTTTAGATTTGAGTATTTTAAATACACTTTAGCTTTAAAAAACTGCCATATTTTATGATTCAAACTCGGAAAAACATGGAAAAAAATTTCCTCCCACAACATTTTTGACCAAAATGTAGAGAAATTTAAATAAAATCAAAATTTAAAAAACACAGTCCTTTAATGTAATAAATTTGGAAGGAAACTATCACCTCACTTTTTTATCGTGTATACAATAAAAAAATAATAAAAAATTTCAAATTTTTTTTTATTGCCAAAAAAATAACTTAGAAATAATACCGAAATTTAAAACAGATTTCTTGCATCTCTAAAGACGTTAATTTTTTTGATACGTTTACGAACACATGTATTAGATTTTAATATTATAAAAAATTATCACTTTTAACAAATTCTCTTAAAATAAAGATCTTAAAATGAAAATTTTATCTTAAGTAACCTATAAAAAACAATATTCTGACAGTTCAACTTTGAAAGTACGGCGTTTGTACAATAACTTGATTAAACTGATGTAAACCACACAAATAATATGGTAAATATATCAATTATGTGAACAGAAGAGTAAATTCGTCACTACAATAGAAATTATTTAGTAAAATCACAACATTTAGGCACTAACAAAATTTTCCATATCCCGCCATAAACACACCGAACTGTTTTGTCATCGCGGGCCGATATGCACAGGTGCACCAATAATGCCCCTAGCGGAGAAGAATTAAAACAACATTGTTTCCTAGTAAATTAAAACCATATACAACGTTGTCACATCTTCAATGCGTTTTAACAGCGTGACCACGAAAGAAACGTTATTGGTAATAAAACGTCTTTTAGTGTATACAAGCTCTATTTATGTTATTGCAATAACACAGTTAATCGGTCGCGCTGTGGTTTTTTTTTAGTAAGGCTATTAGTGTGCACCATTCGTGTAGTGATGATAGGTCTTTTTGCAAATCGGTGCAATCTTCCAATGATGTGGTTTTTTTGTACAGCTTAAGGTCATCGGCAAATAGGAGATATTTCGAAAATTTTATTCTTAATACTATGTCGTTGATAAAAATTAAAAATAGCAGGGGTAAAATAGTAAAAATATCCGCAGAGTATCCTCCTATAACTACTTGTAGTTTTCTTTCAGTAATGCAACTCTCAAACCATTTCAGAGATTGGCTCCTACAATGAAATTTCATATTATTTATGAATGTATCATATTAATTAGAGCAAGCTACAGAATTTTTAGAATTTAAAAATTTTTTCACAGTCAAAATGTTGATATTTGTGTTTGGCTGATAAGTGTGTGATGTCACGGTACACAGAAAGATTGGCGCGGCAGTACTGCAAATCTGCCATTTGAATTATGCTGAATTGTGTCTCGAGTGACGTAATGAGACGTAATTGTGTACGTTAAAAATAATTAGGAGAAAAATAATTTAGAATAATTTCGTAATAAAATAAATAAATTCCTGACTTTGAGAACTTTATAATAGGTTGGGGAATATTCCAGAATCACATCACTAGTTGCATCATACTTCATCTCCCTGAAAATGACATCAATAGGTATTGTATCATATCATATCTCCTGTAAAACGACATCAACAGACTGTCTGTATCTGTAAATGTGTTAAAAGGTATAAATTCGATACACCATTCTCCATCAATTGAAACGGGGGGCAAGAAGAGCCCTTGAAGGGTGAAAGCCATAATCATTGAAAAAAATATATGCCAAAGCCAAAATATATACATACGTACTAAAATATTCTTACCAGAATTGACTGCAGGGTGGCCTTTATTCCTTCGTCTTCCTTATTGGTCTTCCGCAAATCTTCATAGACCGTTTTAAAGTGGGAAACGGAATTGAAGATTTGCTTCTTGTGTAAAGTGGGGTAAATTGTTGACCAATTGCTTTCTGAAATAGTAATCAAGACATTAATATAAAACTAGGTTTTGCCCGTTGCAGAGGCAACTAACGGGTTAAAACACTATGCGATTTGCGTGTGAACGTGGATGAAGCGAGGAGTGTGTGTTAAATTAAATATCAATCAGTTAAATATCAAATTTTCATCGCAATCGGTTAAACGGTTTAGCTATTCATAATTTCATAATGCCAGAGCTCACTTTTGTTCACAGAAACCATCGCCGGCATGCGCACATCAAATCCCCAAAGTTTCATCGAAATCGGATGAACGGTTTAGCAATGCATAAATTCATGATGACAGAGCTCACTATTGTATACAAAAACCATCGCGGGCATGCACACATCAAATCGAGGGGATGCGCACTTTTAATCCCAAAAGTTTCATCGCAATCGGATGAATGGTTTAGCAATACATACTTTCATGATGCCAAAGCTCACTATTTTCTACAGAAAGAATCGAAGGGATGCACACATCAAGTCCCCAAAGTTTCCTCACAATCAGATGAACGGTTTAGCAATGCATACTTTCATGACGCCAAAGCTCACTATTTTATACAGAAAGAATCGAGGGGATGCGCACATCAAGTCCCCAAAGTTTCCTCGCAATCGGATGAACGGTTCAGCAATGCATACTTTCATGATGCCAGAGCTTACTATTTTATACAGAAAGAATCGAGGGGATGCGCACATCAAATCCCCAAAGTTTCATAGCAATGGAAGAACTAACACAGAACGTGAAAATTAACTTAAAAAAAAGTGTACTTTAGACCACACGACTGAAGTAAATCTTCACTAACTTTTGCCGGATACCCGCTGTATATAATGTTATATACTGCAGGCGCTAGCATTATAATGTAGTTTCCCGGGACTTGACCCTGATTACAGTGACCTTGCAACGCATGCCGGGTACCCGTTGTATATAATGTTATACAGTGCAGCACTTGCATTATAATGTAGTTTCCCGTGACTTGGGATGGAACCATTACAGTTTAATGGACCCCAAGGTTGAAGTGGCCTTGCAACGCATGCCGGGTACCCGTTGTATATAATGTTATAATATAGTGCAGGCGCCTGCATTATAATGTAGTTTCCCGGGACTTAGGATGGAACCATTACAGTTGAATTGACCCCGAGGTTAAAGTGGCTTTGCAACGCATGCCGGGCACCCGTTGTATATAATGTTATATAGTGCAGGCGCTTGCATTATAATGCAGTTTCCGGGACTTGGAATGGAACCATTACAGTTTAATTGACCTCGAGGTTAAAGTGGCCTTGCAATGCATGTCGACACCCGTTGTATATAATGTTACATAGTGCAGGCGCTTGCATTGTAATGTAGTTTCCTGGGACTTGGAATGGAACCATTACAGTTTAATTGACCTCGAGGTTAAAGTGGCCTTGCAATGCATGCCGGGTACCCGTTGTATATAATGTTATATAGTGCAGGCGCTTGCATTATAATGTAGTTTCCCGGGACTTGGTATGGAACCATTACAGTTAAGTTGACCCCAAGGTTACAGTGGACTTGCAACGTAAGCCAGGTAACCGTTGTATATAATGTTATTTAGTGCAGGCGCTTGCATTATAATGCAGTTTCCGGGACTTGGAATGGAACCATTACAGTTTAATTAACCTCGAGGTTAAAGTGACCTTGCAATGCATGCCGGGTACCCGTTGTATATAATGTTATATAGTGCAGGCGCTTGCATTATAATGTAGTTTCCCGGCACTTGGGATGGAACCATTACAGTTAAGTTGACCCCGAGGTTACAGTGGCCTTGCAACGCATGCCGGGTACCCGTTGTATATAATGTTGTTTAAAAAAAAATTACAATTCTTCAAATTTTTCTAGTAAATTTTCTGTTTTGGAAAGTTTTGCAATTATTTCAGTTTTGTGATGCAACTGGCCTATAATGATAAAAAACAGAAGTTGAATAGAACCAACACAGAACGTGAAAATTAACTTTAAAAAAAAAGGTTGAATTATTCAGTATCATCGAAGTATTGCATTAAAACCTAATTCATTGTGTAGCTACGAGGGTTGTCCCAGAAGTACCCGACCTGACGTACTTCTGGTGGTTGTTCCTTGAAAAAAAAATTATGGTAGAAAGTACCAACTTTATAAGGCTTAAGTTTCAAGTTTCAAGGCGCTACATTGTTTAGTGTTTTTTTGGCAGCCATCAATAGCGAACCCTCTCAGTTAATTTGTAAACATGGAAAAATTGGTCATTTTTATGTGATACAAAACTTTCATTTTAAATGTCTAAGTCCAACCAATATCGAAGCCGAGTTAAGATTCTACTCTGGGGGCGTCTGCTTCTTCGCTTTCAACAATAAAATATTGGGTGGCAGAGTTTAAACAAGGACGTACGAGCTGCTGAGACGAACATATCAGTGGTCGACCACGCCAGAAAAGGTATAGAAAATCCACAAAATGGTATTGAATGACCATCGATTGAAAATGCGCGAACTAGCAGACACAGTAGGCATTTCAAAAAATGCTGTACAACGCATGTTGACAGAAAATTTGGACATGAGAAAGCTGTGCGCAAGATGGCTGCCGCGTTTGCTCACAATAGAGAACTCCAGTCCAATTTTTTTATTTTTTTTAATGAATAAAGACCTTCAAACTTAAATAACTGCATTTTTATTTTTATAGTTAGTTTTTTTCAAGACCCCCGAAAAGCACCGTTTCTATGGTGGATTGTGAGACGTCTTCACCCACCGATAGTTTATTTACTTTCAAATTGTCATTTTGAATCAGTGATGTTATGTCTAGGGAAATTTCCTTAGATCTAGGGGAGAAAAATATTTTTTAGGGAAAAGGGAAATCAGGACAAAATCTAGGGAAATTTCGAACTCTGGCAAAATTTTTATTACATATGACAATATTACTGGTATTATTATTATTTATTTTTAACACTGACAACTCAAAATGATATTAGGGAACGTACCCATACTACGTGACACGTTCGGGGGGGGGGGGTCTTCAAAATACCACGCTTGGTACAAATAAGCGGCGGGTTGCTTAGGTTTTTGGTCACGGTGGGGGGGGGGGGTTAAAAAGTGCAAAAAGTTGGTCACGTAGTATGGGTACGTTCCCTATTTATCTAAAAAGATAAATGGGACCTCTGAAAAAAAAATGAATTTATGTTTTAAGTTCCGTTTTTTCGATGATTGCGGTTGATTTTTATTTTGCAAAGTGTTTTTTTTTATTTGGAATTCAGTTTCTAATTCAGTGGTGAGTGTATTCGTACTTTTAAATTATTACTTCATGTAGCAAAGTATTTTATTTGGAAAAGCACAGTATTATTAGTATATTTACCAAGTTCCGATATCTTTCCAATTAATTAATCATATTAATTAACATATAACAGGATTAGTGTTACACAGTCAGGTGGCTACGTAGGTAATTGTGTAAATGTGAAATTCTAGGGAAATTTCACTTCGAAATCTAGGGAAATAAATTTTTTGGGCAGAACATCCCTGTTTTAAATGGACAATATGGCGGAATGATCGCGGATGACTAGTGTGAACTTTTAGGTGTCAGAAGTCGTTTTTTATTCAAGATTAACTGCTTTTAATATAGAAAAACATTGGTAAAAAGTCCACTTTTCATCGCTACCGTTATTGTATTGTACCAAAGTGCAATATAAAAACAATAAATCATCCTTTTCATTGAAAATACAAATGACATCTTAAGCCATCTAATTTTGTGTTCAGGTGTGATTTTGTACATTCTATTATGTATAACACAAACAGAAACACTGGTATTTATAATACACTGATCATGACGATTGTGTAATAACTTGTATAAAAAGCCCTATACTAAAAACAATTTGAAAATACATAAACCAAATGTCAAATATGACACGACTTTAACCTCAAATAGGCAAAATTTATTGCAGATTGTCCGCAAATATAACCCTTTTCGTAAATTGTTGAGGTGACAGGTTAACAGTGACGTCACCATTCACCATTTCAGTAATGCCAACTTGACGCTGTGTTTTGAGGAGAGGTTTAAAAATGCACTTTTTAATAATTTTTTAAAAAGTCTGCGTTTAATATTATGAAATAAAACTTATATATTCAGAATCAGCGTTTATTGGTCTATATGAACATATTTTTTTAAAGCCATAATATTTTTCACCGGAGTTCCTTATTGCCAAAAACAGCATAGTGAGGATGTTTCAATCGAGTGTTTGGCGATGTTTCACAGCAATAAAGCCGAGTTTTTGCACAGATTCAAAACCATGAGTCGTCACTTCACACCTGAGATGAAGGAACAATCAAAATAATGGACTAAAAGGGGAGAATCGGCTGCAAAAATGCAAAGACAGTTCCATCAGCAGGCATGGTCATGGCATCAGTTTTTTGGGATGCTCATGGGATAATTTTTATTGATTATCTTCAAAAAGAAAAAACAATCAACGGCGAGTAATATGCGAACTTATTGGAGCATTTGAGTGATGAAATCGAGAAAAAACGGCCGCATTTGGCGAAAAAGAAAGTGCTGTTTCATCAGCAGAATGCACCAGTTCAGACATCCGTTATCCCGATGGCCAAAATCAATGAATTAAAGTTCGAATTGCTTCCTCAAGCACCCTATTCGCCAGATTTAACACCCTCGCATTATTTTATTTTTCCAAACTTGAAAAAATGACTCGGTGGTAAAAGATTTGCCAATAATGAAGAGGTGGAATCTGCGATAGATGGCTATTTTGAGGTGCTCGACGGTTCTCACTATAAACAGGGTATCGAAACTATTGAACAACGCTGGGAAAAGTGTGTCGACCTGAAAGGAGACTATGTTCATCAAACACAAAAAAAATTCCCAAATTTTTCGTGTTTTCTTCGTTAGGTTGGGTACTTTTGGGACAACCCTCGTACCTATTTGCGTAGGTACCTGCGCATTTCCATAAAAATTCTTGCAATATTTTTGGTTTTTTCATCACATTTGCAATACTACCGAAATAAGTACCTACTCTGCAATGAACAACATTTTTACCTGGCCAGTAAAATTTACACTTCTGAAGAAATCTCTAAGCACGTTTTTGTGGTGATTTTTTTTTGGAAATGTGTGAGATTTGGTAGCTTCTCCTGAAGTTTTATATTGGTATATTGGTATTAAAAGTTGCGGAATCTTTCCGGCTATCGTATTTTTAAAAAACATCTAATCCGGAATCGGTTTTTCAGCGGCAATGACGTTTTCGGCAAAACAACGACCAAAACTGCTGAGAGTTCTGTTTTGTTAGGCTAAATATTTGACATCTAAGATCCTGACGTGACTCAACATTCCTGTATAAAGGAAAATTTGTATTGAAACAAACGCCTATTTTGTAATTTTTTTTTTGAAACGCGCACCTGTCGGCGGGAAATATAACCTAGCTGAATAATAAGAGTTTCTAGTTTTCGCCGCTGATTCGCTTCAGAGAATAGATTCCTAGCAGATTCAATTTTGTCGGAAAAAAATATCTCCCCATTTCCGTGTCTTAATTTCAGAGTTCCGAGTCTGAAAGTGTCACCTCGAGCGAAAGTGAACCTCGCGGTGGATGAAACGTAAAGGGCAGAGTGGTCGTTTTTCGCATGCAGAAACAGGTTACTTAGGTCATTTTGGTCTTTCCCGTAGTCGTCTTAAAAGTCACCTCAAGCGAACCTTGAGGTGGTTGAAACGTGAAGGGCAGAGTGGTCGTTTTTCGCATCAAGGCAAAAGTGAGCTGTCAAAAAACTAAACATTAATATATACTAGGTTTTGCCCGTTGCAGAGTCAACTAACGGGTTAAAACACTATGCGATTTGACGTGTGAACGGTGATGAAGCGAGGAGGAGTGTGTTAAATTAAATATATGAAGAAAAAAAAGGATACAAAGGGAACAGGAAGTCGGCCGCTCCCCCAAAGTTTCGTCGCAATCGGATTAATGGTTTAGCAATGCATAATTTCATGATGCCAGAGCTTACTATTTTATACAGATAGAATCGACTGGAAGCGCACATCAAATCCCAAAAGTTTCATCGCAATCGGATGAACGGTTAAGCAATGCATACTTTCATGATGGCAGAGCTCACTATTGTATACAAAAACCATCGCGGGCATGCATACATCAAATCCCCAAAGTTTCATTGCAATCGGATAAACGGTTTAGCAAGGCATAATTTCATGAAGCCAGAGCTCACCATTTTATACAGAAATAATCGAAGGGATGCGCACATCAAGTCCCCCAAGTTTCCTCGCAATCGGATGAACGGTTTAGCAATGCATAAATTCATGATGCCAGAGCTCACTATTGTAGTTGTATTGTAAGTACTAAGTAGGTACTTTGTTGTAATATTTCACTAAAACGACGCCATATGTTGTTGACCATAAAATAATTTTATAAAAACTTTTTTTCAACCCAAATAATTTTATTCAATATCATGTTTTGATTTTTAAAGAAAAAAGCCCCTGCAAGTAAGTACCTACCTAGAACAGCGTAATATATATATTTTTTGTTATTTCACAATATCCAAATAGAATAACATTTAAAAATAATAAGGCTGGGTTGTTTAAAAAAAATTGACAATTCTTAAAAATTTTTCTTGTCAATAAGGAACTCCAGTGAAAAATATTATGGCTTTAAAAAAATATGTTCATATAGACCAAGAAACGCTGATTCTGAATATATAAGTTTTATTTCATAATATTAAACGCAGAGTTTTTAAAAAAATATTAAAAAGTGCATTTTTAAACCTCTTCTCAAAACACAGCGTTAAGTTGGCATTACTGAAATGGTTAACGGTGACGTCACACTTAACCTGTCACCTGGTGATAGTGTGTTGACATTTGAAATGACTTGAAGTGCACACGTACCTATGCAATTCAACATTTCGTGTGTTTGGTTTATTTTCATACTGTTTATAGAGATTTAGATAAATGATTGTTATTGTGTTTATTGAAACATAATTTAGGCCCTCAACAATTTACGAAAAGGGCTATATTTGCGGACAATCTGCAATAAATTTTGTCTATTTGAGGTTAAAGTCGTCCTATTTTGACATTTGGTTATGTATTTTCAAATTGTTTTTAGTACAGGGCTTTTTATACAAGTTGTTACACACTCGTCATGATCAGTGTATTATAAATACCAGTGTTTCTGTATGTATTATACATAAAACAATGTACCTACAAAGTAACGCCTGACACAAAACACGATGTCACATGTATTTGCAATGAAAGAGATGATTTATTGTTTTTATATTGCACTTTGATTAAATACAATAACAGTAGCGGTGAAATGTGGACATTATACCAATGTTTTTCTATATTAAAAGCAGTTAATCTTGAATAAAAAACACACCTCACACCTAAAAGTCATTACAAAGCATTCTGCCATGACCGCCATGATCAGTGTTGCCAGCCGTGTCTTGTAAAAAGTCACCTAAAATATATAAAAAAGTAACCTTTTTGTGTGAAAAATAACCTTTCGTATTTTTTCCAGTGGAATGGTAAAAAGTTGATAGAATACATGAGGATATAAATAAACCAATCATCATGAGGAGCTCAGTATTAAAGTGGGTCATAAGCCATTTGGATTATTTTTGAGTAGAGCGAGTTTTTTGTTTTGTATATACCGGTATGAAAAATCTGATATTTTTTCTACCTGCATAACCTTGCCGGCGTAAATAGCGGGTACTCAAAATGCAAAAAGTCAGATTGAGCGATCAATCAGATTTGTCGAGTGAGCGAGAAGCTATGGTTAATTTGTAATTTACACATTTTTTTTTTTTTTTAGTTTATTGAGGTAACAAACAGTAATATATATTTTAATAATAAAGTAACATATTACATGGTTGCATTAACCAGCGAAGTTTCCGGTAAAATTTATAATATATATATATAAAAACATAGATTAAAACATTAAAGAAAACATAAAGTGATAGAAAAAAAAAAATATATATATAACAGAAATGAAAAAAAAAACATACAAATTATAAAGCATATTATAGGATATATAAATAATCCAAATATTATTATTATAATAAAAAGAAGGAAAACAAACATAATGAGAATGAAAAAAAAATAATAATAACATGCAGCAGGGGTGAAGAGTTCGTAATTAACAATTTGTTTAAATTTTTTCTATTACTGATTTAATAAATTGGCCTGAGGACAAATGAAAAATATGAAGGCGATTCCAGACTCACGGCGAGAAGTCTCGGCGAGAAATTCTCGCGAGAACAAGCACTTATCCACACTCTCATTCTCGCCGAGACTTCTCGCGAGAACAAGCACTTATCCACACTCTCATTTTTCTCACTCGTGATCTGTTTCCCATCCGGTATGGACGACATTACAGACGATATTAAAAATGCAGCAAGTTTGGCTCTGTGCGCCATGGCATATTATTATTTTGTTGTAACTAAAAATAAAGTTAAAAAAAATAGAAAAGCCAGACGATGGTGGGTAACGCAAATTCATCGAAACAGAACAGGGTTGGTAATTTTTTTTATTTAATATTCTTTCGTTATTATTATAATCATGTATTCTTATATATAAACTGTATTCTTTAGTTTCAGTATGCTAAAGCAGTTGGATGAACTAGTTGCTGAGCCAAGCGGAGAATTTAAAAAGTTTACTAGTCTGTTCCACGCATCGTGGTTCAAGCTTTTGTCTTTATAATTCCGATGTTTTGCGTCCCATAACACCGGTTCATTTTGGAAATACTCTATAAATTCCAACTCTTGTTGATTGTTCCACATTTTAAAGTAAACAAAATTTTCGATACAAAAACAAAAATATATCGCACGTCTACTCTCAACCGCTCACTAAACAACACTGAGACAAAACGTGAGTGTAGACCCTTCTCGCTTCTCGCCCGAGAAATCCTTTGAAGCGGCCAAATTTACCGACAGCCATCCGAGAACAGCCGAGCACGAGAAAGAGAATGCGAGAAACACATCACATTCACGCTTCTCGGGTGTTCTCGGGGCTTCTCGCCGTGAGTCTGGAGGGGCTATCAGAGTCGTAAAAGATATCATTGAATTTTGTGCACGTCCTTCAGAGAAATGAATGTTGTGTGTAATTTGTTTTTGAGTGTGGGATGTGGAATAGTAATAATATCTTGTAATAATATCTTGTGTTTCTTATTGGACAGTGGAAATTAATGTTTTCTAGAAGACAGTTGTTGTCAACAACGTTGTTAATGATTTTGAATAAAAATTTTTGGTCGGATATATTTCTTCTATCTTCTAAAGTTGATAAATTATGGAATGTTAATGAGTCTTTTAGGTTTTCTGATGTTCGAAAGGATTTGAAGTCTAGGTGTTTCAATGTCTTTTTTTTTAATTCTTTCTAACCTTTCAATATTTACTTTGTATTGGGGATTCCATATGACTGATCCGAATTCTAATATTGAGCGAAACATGTTCCTCTTTCACAATAGTGTGAAAGAGAAAGAAGTAAAGTTTTGCAATAAGTGTATAGTCCATGATTTAGCAAGCCGTTAGCCAACACGAAAAAAAAACAAAAGAGCATTCCGTTTGACGTTGGTTCTGAAAAATCACCTAAAAGTAACCTTTTGAGTAGTGTAACCTGAAAGAAACCATTCAGAGTAAAAAATCACCTAAAAGGTTACAAAAGTAACCTTCTGGCAACGCTGGCCATGATTCTTCATTCAAACAGGGATGTTCTGCCCAAAAAAATTATTTCCCTAGATTTCGAAGTGAAATTTCCCTAGAATTTCACATTTACGCAATTACCTACGTAGCCACCCGATTGTGTAACACTAATCCTGTTATATGTTAATTAATATGATAATTAATTGGAAAGATATCGGAACTTGGTAAATATACTAATAATACCGTGATTTTCCAAATAAAACACTAAACAAAAATTTAAAAGTACGAATACACTCACCACTGAATTAGAAACTGAATTCCAAATAAAAAAAAAACACTTTGCAAAATAAAAATCATAAGCAACCCGCCGCTCATTTGTACCAAGTGTGGTATTTTGAAGACCCCCCCCCCGAACGTGTCACGTAGTATGGGTACGTTCCATAATATCATTTTGAGTTGTCAGTGTTAAAAATAACATTGCATGTAAGTACATGAACAATAATTAAGATTCATAGGAATTCCAAAAAATATATATACGTATATATATATATATATGTAAAGGAAATATATTCCCTTTAAATTTGAATCCTATAATGTCAATTAGAATGCAATCATCGATTGTCATTTGTTTTGTTATTCTATTATTTGATTGTTAGAAAAATCCATTCAAAGTGATATTAATAAACATAAATGTCATATATAAACATTACCAGTAATATTGTCATATGTAATAAAATTTTTGCCAGAGTTCGAAATTTCCCTAGATTTTGTCCTGATTTCCATTATCCCTAAAAAATATTTTTCTCCCCTAGATCTAGGGAAATTTCCCTCGATATGACATCACTGATTCAAAATGACAACTTAAAAAGTAAAAAACTAACGGTGGGTGAAGACCACCATAGATACGGTGCGTTTCTGGGAGTCTTTAAAAATTAAAACTTTGACAATTATTTTAACTATTAAAACTAACTATAAAAATAAAAATAAAAATGCAGTGATTTAAGTTTGAAGGTCTTTATTCATTAAAAAAAATAAAAAAATTGGACTGGAGTTCTCTATTTTCAGTTCAAGAAAGTTCTGTAATTATTTCAGTTTTGTGATGCAACTGGCCTTTAATGATAAAAAACAGAACTCGAATAGAACCAATACAGAACGTAAAAAATTAACTTAAAAAGAAGTTGAATTATTCAATATATCATTGAAACAACCTTACCTTACTATTTATTGCGTTAAAACCTAATTCGTTGTGTAGGTACCCGTTCAGGTAGGTACCTGCACATTTCAAAAATTCCGGCAATTTCTTTGCTTTTTTATCATATTTGTAATACTACCGAAGTAAGTAGGTACCTACCCTGTATGAATATGTTTTTAATTTGAACTGGCCAGCAAAATATAAACCTCCGATGGAATCTTTAAGCACGTGTTTTGGTGATTTTCTTTCGGAAAATGTCGAGTTTTGTCAGCATCTCCTGAACTTTTTTGTATTGGATGGGCATGTAATTTTGGTATTAAAAGTTGCGGAATTCTCTACTGTATTAGATTTTTGAAAAACATCCGAGTCGGGATCGGTTTTGGGGCCGCAATGCCGTGTACCGTAAAACTACTACCGAAAACTGTGAAAAGTCTGTTTTGTTAGGCTAAAAATTTGACGTCTGAGATCCCTGACCTGACCTAACGTTCCTAGCATTTTCATTTGCATTGAAACTGATGGCCAAAATGACATCTTTTTTTTGGAAACGCGAACCTGTCGGCGGGAAATGTAACCTGGCCGAATTGAGTATAATATTACTAATGGTTCTAGTTTTCGCCGTCGATTCGCGTCAGTTTTTCTGTGAATAAAGCGCTAATTTTGTCGAAAAAAATTGACCTCACAAAATCAAAGTACTGAGGGTGGCTGAATGTGACTTTGAGAGAAAGTGAATCTTAAGGTTGGTGAAACGCGAGGGGCAGATTGGTCGGTTTTCGCGTAAAGTCGAAGAGTGCGCGGTCGTAAAACTGTGTATTAATATATATATATATAGTACTTAAAAGTCATGAAAAAATATATTTAAAAAAATAAAAATATGGCGTCGACGGTAATCCATCACCGTGCAAATTATATGCCACTATACAGGAGAGGTGAAAATCGGCAAAGACTTTTTCCCTTACATTGAAAATATCTTATTTTAATTCTGTCGACACATGTATATGGCCGAGGACAAACTGCATTTCGGGATAAATTAGATGGTGATGGTTTGCTAACAAAAATAACAAAAAGTCTAATGGAATAATTTTATATGGACGTATTCTGTTGTTGATCGCATTATACATACCTATTTACAGGAGAAAACACAAGGTTTGAATACTAATTACTAAAAAGCTTAATTCTTACCAATATAGAGTAAAATGTAGGTGGTTTGTGTGGCGTAGTTCCGGCTAAGGTCTCTCCATAATTTATAGTTGGATTCCTTTTTTCTCAGACCTTCGATGAAACAGCAAACCAGTTCTTTGGTTTTGATATCGTTCAATTGCTTCCTTCCCGTGTAGGTGCTAGGAAGTCTCTCGAGCAATTGTTCCAACATATTAGAATTTTCCCACGAATCAGACTTCTCAAAATGCAGTTTCTGTAAAGAAAAAAAAGCTCACTAGAAAAATCTATATATATATAAAAATCAAAATGTGTTTGGAGATTAATTATTATTTTGTATTGCTAAAAAGTATTTCGAAACTTTCAAAATACCTTCTTTAAACCCCCGCGAAGGTTTCTGGATTATTACAACCACATGACAATACATCTTGAAAGTTTTGTAATCGTAACAAAAATAACTGCAAACTGTCAAAAATTTGAAAATGATATTTTGCAAAACAATTTTATTTATTTTTATTTTATTTTATTTATTTACATTTAAACCCGCTAAACTACTTATGTAGTTTGTCAGCAGGTACATAATGACAACATTGGTACATTTTCAAACATTTTTTACATATAGGGTGGGTTTCTTCATTTACACTCTACTTTAGCTTAGCAGTTTACAGTTCCTTTCGCAGTGCATTTGACATTTACGGCAAAATGGGTTTTTTCACGATGCCAACAGCTTAGGTAAAAGTAAATAGGGATGACAGCATAAAAACTAACCTAATCCCCACATTTTCGTATTGGGAACTGTGTTTATATTTTTTTCATGTGGCAACCCACACAATAAATGTCAAACATTGTGTGCGAATTGCTTCATACTATGCGTTGTTGTTTGTTTCACGTTTTAACTAACTAACTAACTAACCATCACGCCGTTTCTCCGCAGGGGTAGGCAGAGAGGATGGACCGCCAAACAACTCGGTCATGGCACACACTCTTTGCCTCACTCACATTCATACATTCTCTTCTATTTTTCGACTTTTGACATAGCCCGACTCAAGTATCTGATTCACTTGATCGTGCCATGTCTTCCTCGGGCATCTCCGACTTCTTCTACAATTCACATTCGCGTTGTATATTCTTCTTACACTACTTTCTTCGTTCATTCGCTCTACATGCCCAAACCATCTGAGGGTCCCTTTCTTAATCTTACGCATTATGCTTACATCAGCCTTACATTCTTTGCGGATATTCACATTTCTCACACGATCGTACATTGTTTTACCACACATACGTCTCAGGGATCACGTTTTAAATTGTAATAAAATTATTAACAATGAGTAATTCTTTCGAATAACATATCATATCATATCTGCATTTAATGTAGTCAAAAGTCGAGCAGTTTCTTTATTAACGCGAAATCTACGTCTTCCATTAGATAGAAATTCCTGCGTTTATTATGTCGCTTTACACGTCGTGTCATATAATTAATTATTAGTTCATCGTCAGAACCTGATGAACCATCACTTGTTGCGAACATAATGATAAAATACTAGCAAATACCGTAAAATAGATAACAAGAAAATCTCTGAACTGTCACCAAAGTGACATTTAAACAACGGCCGCCATTTTGGTTACCTTTCCTTTCGCATTTGCAGCACCATTGTGGGCCTGTAAAATGTAAGGTGAAAGCAAACGGTAAATGCCAAATGAAAAAACCCATTTCTATGCATTTTACCGTTTACTTTTACAATTAGCACTGCATTTAGCATTCTCGGTAAATGAAGAAACCCACCCTTAATTTGTTGAATTTTATACATATAATTTTATCCATATGATTGTTAAATAAAAATTCTATTTTTAAAACTATTTCCATTAATGAATTAATTGGAAGTACTTACATAATAATGTGATTCCAATAAAGAATTATACAAATTTTAAATAGGTACCTATGCTAGGTACCAAATTTGATTGATTGTTTTTGTTTTGAAGAGTTTTAATTTCCAATGTACATTTGTTAATTTAATTTAAAAAAATTTTGCGACCAGTTGCGACACGTCCGTGTCATTCATGAGCAAACTTAAAACTGAATGACACGGACGTGTCTAAACCGGTCGCAAAAAATTTAAAATTAAAGTAACAAATGTACATTGGAAATTAAAACTCTTCAAAACAAAAATGTATAGAAATTGTTACATGGTCAATGCCCAAGAAATACAAAAAATTGATTGATTGTTCTTATAATCAATGACGTTATATAAATAGACTCGCCATAGTTTCACATGCTCGCAAAATAATGTGGCAAGTAAAGTTTGAAGTAGGAAGTTGACCTCAGTGTGACCGTACCATAAGACAATTAAAGAATGTGTGTTTTTTCTCTAATGACGTACAAAATTGTCGGACAGGGAACATGAAAATTAATTGTATTGCTTATAATAATCGATAATAATAAGTAATTTGTGTGTACATATAAATTAAATGTTATTTCTTCGCTTTTACTAACGTTTGCCGTGTAATGACATAGAACTGTTTTTGACAATATCCAAACTGTTCGTGATACGAGAACCAAAGGGCAAAATCTCTTACTTATCCCTTTCGCCAAAACAACGTTTGGTCAAAAAAACTTCAGGTACTTTGCAACAAAACTTTATAATACACTTCCACTGACCATTAGACAGAACACTAATCACGTAAAATACAAAACAGATACCAAGTTTTGGATCACTACCAAAGACAGATCATATATCAACAATATTTTTAGAACCTCCTAATGCATGCTAACCCATTGATACGATGCTGATTGTACTTGTACTTTTACTCTAAATGTAAATAACATTGTTGTTGTTATCCTTTATAAACTATTTATGTTAAAATGCGCCTGCTCTCAACACAGGAACTTCTAGTGAGACAGGCACAGCACAATTACCTATGTAACATAAAAAAATTTAGATTATAATAAAAAATAAAAAAATGGAAACATTTTCTCATCATACAGGAGGTCATTTTGGCGCTTTTTAAATGCAATTTTCCTACTGGTAAGACATGACCTTACATGACGAGTGACAGTTTAGTACTAAAGAACTAGAAATCGAGACCAGTGCAATTGTCTTGCGTTTGGCTTCCCACTTTGAGATTTCTACCCCGCGTCTAAAGTATGTAACGTCTTTGCTTATAATTAGGGCCCGGATTAATATGTAAATACATATTTTTATTTTTCACGATTTTCGGTCTCGTATGTGTTCTCTACGTAAATTATCATATATAGATTGTGAAAAACTAATTTTTATTTTTCATATTTTTCCATATTTCATGGTTAAGTCCATATTTTACAAAAAATATCACAATCATCCATTTTTTCGTTTTTTATATCATAAAACATGAGTTATTTCACAAAAATTGATATAATTTTACGTGCTTGCATTCTTACCACCACACGGCCGCGCGTGTTTCATTTCTCTCGCGTATTATTCCTCGTAATTTGATTTTTGATTCTCTTGCTCTCCGTGCGGCGGCGATCACCGACGACGAGCGACGTTCCTGCCGTGTTGCTTGCGCGTCTTTTTATTTTTACGTACTGAAGTCACCTACTACTACTGTCTAGGTACCTATCAGTTTAATTTCAAAATGCCCAAGGATAAACAACCTTTGCGTTTCAAATTGGAAAAATATATTGGAGATTTCCCAAGCCAAAAAAGTATATTTTAGACAAAAATAAAGGATTTGATACCCTAAAAATAATTAATAAAGTTCTGAGCGGAAGGGTACTGCAGACGTGCCTTACACAATTTCGGAACTAGGCATCTTTAAGTACGCTCCCATTACATCATGACATGGAAAGATCTTTCAGCCAATAGAAGGCTATATTTAGACCAAATCGACAAAGTTTTTAATTTCGATAATTTAAAAAAGCATGTGATTATGTACTGCAATCAATTTAATAAGACAGATTTAGAGGAAGGTGAATAAAACTTAATTTTTTTATTTGAATTACCTGAACATTTTGCTACCTTTTTATAATTTTTTTAATGCATAGTAATTTTTCACAATAAACAATGTTTAATATAGATATTCTTATTTTATACTCCATATTTTATCCATATTTTACATTTTTTAGTCCATATTTTATGTACATATTTTGAATTTTTTAATACATATTTATCCGAGCCCTACTTATAATATACAAAATTGAATATTTGTAATACATGAAAAATGAAAATTTGAATTAAAAAATTGCAATACGTGGCACGCGAGCTGTGTGAAAACAGAATGTACTGGGACTGAATATATGGAAAACGGGAGGGGAACGGGGACACTCGGAAAAGGGCATGCAGGGAGAAACCACTTATTTCTTTGAATATGCAACGCATGCCGGGAACCAGCTAGTTATATAAAATATTTTCACAAAAATCAACTATTATTGTCGTTAACCTCTCCAGTTCAGACAAAATAGTGCGACCAACGAAGAAAAGTCCCAAAGAAGTTTGGACGCACCGGGGCAACCATGGCTAAAATTCAAACACTCATATTTAATAAAAAAAAATAAAAAATAAAAAAAAATATATATATATATAGATTTGTGTTGCAAAACAAATGGTTGAGGATTACAAAAACCTGCTATCAGCTTTGTCAGGTTTATTCGCGTGGATTAAGTACATTAAATTTTGTTACATTTCACAAGATTATTGTTAGTTAATCTATGATATTAAATTTACAAAAATTATAATCGAATGAAAAAGCATTCCCTCTCCAAGTACCGTTAAGTTTCTACTCGTCGAGAGGTTATATTGATTATATATAAAGCAAATCAATGCAATAAACTGGCCGGTGGACCCTATACTAACCGACACTAATGTGTTAGGGTTTTTTTCAAGCGGTGTGCGTCATCTATTGTTACAATACTCTACGATACAACCCACGACTCTAGTTAACTGAAGGTTTGCAATTGAAGCAATCTTTCAAACAAATAAAGGAACGGCAATAATCGGACTAATTACTATTGCTCTAAAGCTAAATGACTGACATGTTTCTGAGAACATAGTTTTTGACTGATCGTGCGAGTGGTTTCGATAGTTGAAAAGCCATTTCGTGATGTTCATGAATTCATCGTGAATTAACATTCAACATCACTAAAATTGCTGCATTCCAAAGTAAAAAAAGGAAAAATATAAAATAATGATTATAATATCAACAAACACAAGAACCATGACTCTTTGTAGTGAGGATAGACTATTATTATTTTCCCTTATAATAAATACCATGTAAAATGTGGCTAATTTAACTCCTATAGGAAAGCTTGAAGGGGTGTAACAAATGTATCTCTGGCTGTGCTTGGGTTTTGACAGACCCCTGTTCTTTCTTGCTGACATAAAATGTTCCATAATAAAATAAACAGTAATTAACAGCAGTTATTCGTTTTGCTAATGATTCCGTGTATCAAATTCCGGTAGCGAGAGGAGAACAGTAGACTCTTTTCTCATGTGTGTATTTTTGATTCAAATTATTGTACACTAAACTAAAAGTTAAAGCCCGAAGATATAAAGACCAGAAGAAGTAAAGAAACTAACCCTCAGTACACAGGACTGATTGTTCAGCAGCCCCTCCAGCTCCTTGGGCATGCCCTTCCTCTTGGTGTTGATGAAGTCCAGGATGCCGATGACTTCCTCGTTGCTGAGCTTGTTGGCGCTGTCTGCATTGGCCACGTGCGCTTTCAGTAGGTCTATTAGGTAGGTCACCACGTACTTCACATAGTGCTTAAGGTCGATCATGGGCACCATCAGTTCTCTCCACACTGCCAAAAGACAAATAACAATACATATATTGAAACATTTAACCCTGCTGAAGACAGCGTCGCCACTTTCCATATTTGGGATACCGGTGCTAAATACCCTCTGGCAGACTTTATTTATTTGGACTAATTAATTATTTATTTTTATTTCTTAATGAGTAAAACCTAAAATTGTAATATTTAATTAAATGAAGACATTAGCGAAACTCAATCAAAAATCTGAAAACAGAAAAATTGGAAAAAGATAAGTTAACATCTAGGACAAGAACCCAGAACGCTAATATTCTTCTTTTTCTTGTGCCCTGTCTGTTCGACAGACGTTGGCTATCATGTTGGCTATGTGGACTTTGTTTACTGCGGCCCGGAACAGCTCTACAGTAGACTGGCCAAACCACTGTCTCGGGTTTTTCAGTCATGAGGTTTTCCTTCTTCCATGGCCCCGTCTTCCGGCAATCTTTCCCTGCATTATGAGATGCAAGATCTCGTTCTTCTCTGGATGCCTCATCACATGTCCAAGAAATTGAAGTTTTCAGATTTTTATAGTTTTAATAATAAGGCGATGGATTGAGAGTCCAGCTGGAGAGGTCAAAAGGTCTCCTTCAACCAGTCTCTCCCGATCCGGCCCACCACGCAGTAGGTGGGCAAAAGCATTCGCCACCAAAATCTAGAAAAACTTCACCCCCATGAACCCAGGCACCCTTGCTAAGTCACCAAACGTAGCGAACCATTTGGAGTGACCTATGGGAGGGATGTTGGTAATCCAAATAAATGGTTACCAGGGCGGCGGTACCCATACCCGCCTCCCAAAAAATTGCTTATCAGTGTACTCCCATTATAAATACAAAAGTGAATCAAATATTTTAATCACATTTTATAATTTTTGAGATATCCTTTTTAGATTATTTCAGGGTGTCCCTGTGTTTATTTACCTTGCAATCCAATTTTAATGTCTTTCAGCCCTCCCTGTCCAATGGCCCACAGAAGCGAGAGGCCGATGGGGGGCCGGTTCTGGTAGGAGCTCATGAGGCTGGTCACCTTGGCATTGCACTTGGGGAAGTGTTTGCTGTTGTTCTTCGCCAGGAGCTGAATAAATATTTTATAACCGGTTCCCGGCAAACCTGCAATTTAAAAAATAATTCACCCACATAAAGTTTACAAATATGAAACATCTAGTAAAATATACTACGGACAAAATAATTTGTATACCTTTTGGAACACTAAACTATAACCATTAAAATAAAGCAATTTCTTTAAAGGGTGGGCAGAGAGGAAGTACTGCCACACAACTCAGTCTTACACCTTATTGGCAAACACTACTTGCTCCTTTCACATTCATACATGTTTTTGTTTTACATTAGCTCCACACATGAGGCCATGGGGGAAACAATTACTCAAGGCCTATGTCATCTTTGGGGATGCTGTGTGAAGGATATTTTTTAGGAAAGGAAGGAGAGGAAGTTCTGGGAAGGAAAAGGTATGGGGGTGGATTTGAATCCGGGGTTCAATGTGCCCACGAGTGACGGACATATGAATCCATCCCTCCAACCGTGATGCGAAGCGATGTTTCGAGAGGGTCCTGCTGGAGAGGTCAAAAGGTCTCTCCCGATCTGGCCAGTCACGCAGTTGGTTGGCAGACTATCCGCTGCCAAAATCCGAACAAACCTCACTACATGAACCCGGGCAACCATCACTTGGGGTGACCTATGGCAGAGGTGTTGGTTGTCCGATAAATGGTTCCCGGGTCGGCGGTACCCATACCCGCCTCCCAAATTGAAGCATGTCTAATTTTTTTTACAATTTTACACAAGCATACCAACATGGCATCCCCAAATGGGGTAAATTCTGAGGTTGAAGGGAATGGGGAATGAAATGGTGAAGAGGAACATTGGTAAGTACAAGGGCTATTCAGATCTGGTCACCAAACACGACTAAAGCCGTTTCAAACAATATTTCAATCCTGAATAGTGGTTTTTCATCGGGGTGATACTGAGAGTATCTAATACTCTTCATACACACTCTTCTGTCTATAATTCACTTGATTGTGCCATGTCTTCTGCAGGTATTCCCGACCCATTAGGGGGCATACATTAATTACGTGAGCAATTTTTCTTCCAATCTAGACCCCTCCCCTCCCCCCCTTGGTGAGATAAATTTGGGCCACTTCGTATATTCTTTTCAAGTAACGTGAGATTTTTCTGGAGCCTCCCCCTTTGACCTCGCGTAATTAATGTATGCCCCATTACATTCACACACATCATATATTTTCTTTACTCCTTTCTTCGTTCATCTGCATCTTATTCATTACGCACACTGCAACCTTGCATTTTTTCAAGATCTTACATTGTAATACCACATGGTTTTACCACACGTACTCCTCAGGGATTTCATTTCAACAGCAAAATTAAATACTTTCGTCACCCGGTCACAATACAATACACAATAGTTTTGACATTGATACTTGAAGTTAGAATGGTACTGAAATTGCCACATCTAAACGTTTATTACTTTTTGGATAGATACTTGGATCGTAAAATTTTTATTGCATTTCTTAATATTCATTTATTATTACTTTCTTAACCCCTCAGGCTAATTTGTTCAACAACTCGCATATATTCGGAACACATTTGTTCAGAACACCTCACATAGGTTATCATTACTATCCTTACTGTAATATATTAATTACTAGCAGACCCGGCCACACGTTGCTGTGGCTAACGAAACACAATGCCATTACCCAACCTTTATAAAATCCACACCACCCGCTTGCCTGCTGCCCGCTGCCTGAATTGAATATTTTAATTTCTCGGCTTTTCTCTACTATAATAAGCATGTATTATACATACAAACCTTCCTCTTGAATCACTCTATCTATTGGTGAAAACCGCATGAAAATCCATTGCGTAGTTTAAAAGATCTGTTGGATTTTATATATATTCACTATACAAAATCCAACAGTACTCTGTCTAATTAGCATTTTTTAATGGTCTTGTATTTTGATTTGATACATTATGTGACTCAACAAAATTTCATGACCTAGATCCTAGTTAGACGCACGATAAATTATTTAAAGTACAATTAAAAAAGTAGGCTTGTAGCATGTTTTTCAATGCAAAAATATTATTGGTAATATGTAACACATATCCTTTTAAATATACAGGGTGTCCGGAGGTAAAGTGCATTAACTTCGGGAGGTGATTCTACATGATGATAGGAGTAAAAAAGATTAACAACTTTTTCGAAATTCCAACATTTTTTTCCCATACAAAAAGATCTACCTACTAAAAATCCTTAGTGCGAGGTATGATCTTACTTACCGGGAGCCTGCCGAGCACGATCGTGGCAACATTGTGTAGTGGTGATTGGCCCGTATCGTAACAGCGGAAAATAATAAAGCTGGCCGCGCACGCCGGTCTAATTTTATGTTTTACCACAAAACTACCCCTAAAAGTTGGAATTTCGAAAAAAGTTATTAATCTTTTTTACTTATACTATCACGTAGAATCACCTCCCGAAGTTAATGCACTTTACCCCCGGACATCCTGTATGTGCATTACTTATGCAGCGTGTTTCTAAGCACCCGTACATAATCTAGACACTGTTAATTGGTAAATAATACTAAAATTTGCATTTGGCATAACTCGAAATAAGGTAAATGTAAAATAAATATTAACAGAGCCCATTTCATTCAAACATCGCATTTTGGGTATTCAATATCAGAACTTCAGTCACAAAACTTATAAAAATATAGACTTTGCACGCTAGCAACTACACAAAAAGAATTGAAGTATTGCAACTTTACTATGTATATGGACACATAAACACAAATCGACACTTTGATAAAATGTCGATTTGTGTTTATGTGTCCATAGAAAACGTCGTACATAGAAAAAGCGGTAAATTTTCGGGATTAGTGTCCATGGTTATTACGAATAATTTTTAGAAAAAAACTTTAGTTTCACCTTAATCACTATAAAAGGAAACTTTTTGCATGACGGGCGGCGGAAAATGATGCATTTTAAATTTTAATTGTGTAAAATTAAATTTCACTTCGCGAACCGATACGGCGGCAATCCGGCGGGCATTGGGGAGCAACAACAAAAATGTATCTAAAAAGACTTTGTGCATATACATATATTTACATACACCTTAACCCCTCAGACCTCAACCATTTTTTTTCAATAAAATCTGAATAAATGAAATATTTCTGAATGTATCTGAAAACTAAAAACTGTTTTTTAAAGGTGATAAAAACGCTTTCAAATTTTACAATTCAAAATAAACATATAATTTTTGAAACATAAAAATTTTGCCTGCAAACGTAAACAAAAAAATTAAATGGCTCACCTTTCGTTTTTTCTAATTAAAATTACTGATAACAAAAAAAAATAAAAACACATAGATACTTTATTAGACAAAAATGTATTATAAACGGTACTGTCACCTCACCTTTTTATCGTTCCATGTAAAAATAATTAATAAAAAAAATCCCAATGTTTCATAATGTTTTTTCAAATTGCAGTCGGAAACTTTGGTTTCATAAAGGTATTAGCCTGACAGGTTAAAGACTTAAGTCCCTTTTCCTAGTTATGCATATGCGGTACAGGCGGTGAGCCGGAGGGCGATAGACCTGCCACTGAGAGCTGCATTGTAAACTTTCTTTCTTCTTTATGCAAAAGAGGGAGAGGTTACAATTGAGCTATCGGCGGTATGATTTTATTATCTTCGCAAGTAAATAGATAAGATTACGAATGTTAAAAATGTTCACAATTAAATTAATACATACCTTTGATCATATTATTTGCAATGGAAGAAAGGCACAGTTCGAGGAATAGTTGTACATTGTTATCGCTAGCTTCGTTGACGACTTTTTCAAGTTCTTTTTTTAACGCGAAAGGCACTGCGGAGTAAGGGTAGTCTAGGGATGATGTGGAATACGTCTCGTCATTCTGATCGATGGGAATCTTCCCGTTCAGGAACCTCGCCACGTCCAACAGGCGCGAGACCCCCGTTCCACCCACATTCGCCAGATAGACTGCTTGGACTTCATTTGGATCAATCTGCAATCAAAGAAAAACTTTCTAATATATTGTGCAAACTGAATGGTCAGAAGTCTATTTTATTAAATCTGCTGATTATTATAGTACCTATTCAACTGAGATAATATTATTATTATTATTATTAAAAGAGCTTGAGGTATTGTAATATATCGTAAATAATGATAAGAACTCACCTGGGCGAGTGCCGACTCGATACTTTTAGGTTGTTTTACTTTTTTCACTTCTGGTGACTTTTTTTCAGCAGGTTTTTGGCTTTGTGCGGTTTTCTTGGCCTTTTTGGCCTGACTTTCCTTTTTGTCATCCTCGTCATCTGACAAGCTAAATATAGATGGAAATTCTGTTGCAGCTGAAAAAGATTTAAAAACGAAAACACGTACACTTTAATGACGTTTACAGGTAAAATTAAATGCATTCAGTGTGAATGGTACGTAAGCGGTATGTATAGATATTTCAAAATACAAACTTTTTCTTGTCGGCTTAGCGATTGTTTCGGACTTTTTCTTTTCCTCGACGACAGGTTTAGATTTCCCGTTGGTGGAACTTTTCTGCCTCGGGGTTCTAACAACAACTTCCCACTGTCCCAACATACCTGACATGGCTAACTTATGTTAGTAAAATAACACAACAAATATTTTAAAATGTATGCTCCGGAAGACGGCAGCTGTACAAACGTCAAAACTGATAGGGATTTGAAAGCTAGCGCTGATTGGCCAAACCGACTTTCACAGCGGTTCACGTGGCATTCAGTTTGTGCATACGTGCCGGTGGCTATTTCAGTGCTTTATTAGAGAGTAAACGGGGCTAGATGGGTATAATAATAAATGCTTCTTTACAAAATTCAATAATTTATTCTTCAAATAGTGTTTATTTAAAGAATAAATTATTAAAGCGACGCCCCTCTCGTGGGCGTCGCTTTAGTACATATTATTGTATAAAATTATTTCGATCGTTGATAACTTTGCCGCTTGTTTATAAATTTGGTTTTGCTTCGAAATAAATCATTATTTTTGTCTGATGAAGAAGTAAATGATAATATTTCTATAAAAACTGAGAGTAATACCGGTTTTTTGGTGTACCTACTAAGGAATACTTGACCCACCAAGGACGCGACAAGGACCGATAAAGTTATAAAGTTATGGGCCGATACTTCGGTTGTTTTCTTATGCTCGGCTTCATCTCGGTACTTGGTGTCAGTGGCGTAGCTAGCATGGGTGTGACACCCGGGGCGGATAACGTGGTGACACCCCCCCATTAAAGCTGACTTTGAGAAATTCAAACATAAATTTTGACTTCATAAAATATAAAAATTACTACCTAGTCAAATGTGCAAAAAAATGGTTAGTCCTGGGGAATAGGGGTGTGGGGGGGGGGTTGCTAGATCTCCTGGTATCGCCTGATAAAGACCGGTAGACACCAAAGTTTCGAGGCTTTCGATATATATATATATATACATATATATATATATATATATATATATATATATATATATAGAAATCCGTCATCCTGTAAATCTGGTTAGACACAAATTTCCCCCATTCACAGGTTTCCCCCGGAAATCCATCAAGATGGCAACACTGCTCCACATATCAATTTTCATACTCGCTATGAGAGAGATTTACATTATTCGTCAAGTTGCTCTCTAGTAGGAGCCCTGGCAAGATAAGCAGAGTCATAGCAGAGTGATACTGGCCCGTATTGAACATTTTCCACTCCACCAATCACAAACTGTTAAAAAAAGATTGCCATACCTAGAGCTTTCTAGGTTCGTTATGAATCATAACATTGGTTTTTTTTTAAAAATAATATGTGTGCATATATTTGACCGGTCAGTGGCCAAGTTGGCATCGCATTTGGGTTAGTGGCGGATACAGGGGGGGGGGGGGGGCGCGCGCCCCCCCCTTGGTCACCCTAAATACAAGAAAATCTTTCTTCAACCATTCGCTCTACATGTCTAAACCATATAAGCGGCCCTTTCTTAATCTTACTTATTACGCTTGTATCAGCCTTGCATTATTTTCATATTTTTTTCACACTATCATACATGGCTTTCTATAGCATTTAGTCCTTCCTCTGCCAGTTTCATGCTTCACTGCCATACATTAGGATTGGTACCCCGGTGCGTAGTATGGAAACACGCCAAATGCGTGCCCAACATTTGTACACGGTTGACGTTTGTCACATGAGAACGGGTCGTTTCTTCGACTCGTTCTTGTGTTCAACAGCTCGGCTGTGGAATGATTTGCCGGCCTCTGTGTTTCCTCCTTCCTACAACATGGGTCTCTTCAAGACCAATGTTCATTCCCTCCTCTCCTCAAAAAGACCCTCCACACAGCATCCCAGATGACATAGGCCCTGAGGGAAATCATTTTCTGAGTTAATGTAAAAAAAGCACTCCATTGTGGACTGCTAGCTTCGCTTCTTTTGACAGTTTTTTATTAGCGCCAACGGCGTTCAGTCCTCCATAAATGCGGAGTTACCTGCATTTACCCTTCTTTCAATATCTCTATCAGACTCCCCATCTCTCGTAAATATACTTCCCGAATACATAAACTTATCCACTGTCATTTTTGGGTAACTATTACAAAATATACCTATTATTATTTTATTATTTAAAAAAAAATGTCTTTGGAGATGCTATGTGAAGGGTCATTTTAGAGAAAGGAAATAGTGGAAGGAAAAAGGTATGATAGGTGGTTAGGACTCTCTGGGTTAGTGTGTCCAGGAGAGATGGACGGATGAAACTTTCCCTCCCACTGCGATGCGAGAAAATGGGTCGAGGGATTCCTGCTGGAGAGGTTAAATGGTCTCCTTCAACCAGTCCTTTCCAGCTCGCCACGCAGTACGTGGGCAAATGCTTCCGCCACTACTTCGAAAAATCACATCCCACGAACTCAGGCATCCCTGCTAAGTCACCAAACTTAGCGATCCACTTGGGATGACTTATAGCAGAGGTGTTGTTTATCCAATAAATAATTCCCGTGGCGGCGGTACCCACACTCGACTCCCAAATTGAAACTTTTGCTTCATTCACATTCATGCTTCGTTTCACGTAAAGGTACCCTTAACACGGCCCTACTGCTCCCTGTGGCCAGCCAAGTTTTAAATGTGCGGTCCGTCAATCTTTTATTTATTTATTGAAGTGGAAACTTCTTTAGCACTGTTGTTATTTGACAAACACATCCATCTGTATGTTTTAGCCTGCGAGAGAATGAAATAGTATTTTTTTTACATTTACTCCACACAGGAGGCCCTGAGGAAAATAATTTCCCTCGGGACCTATGTCATCTGGGATGCTGTGTGGAGAGTCTTTTTGAGGAGAGGAAGGAATGAACATTGGTCTTGAAGAGACCCATGTTGTAGGAAGGGGGAAACACAGAGGCGGGCAAATCATTCCACAGCCGAGCTCGAAGAAACGACCCGTTCTCATGTGACAAATGTCAACCGTGTACAAATGTTGGGCACGCGTTTGGCGTGTTTCCCAACTATGCACCGGTGCCGAAGGGATCAATGATGCTAGTTCCTCGGAGCATCTGCCATTGTAATACCGGTAGAACAAGGATAGCATTCCCACCCGACGCCTGTGTTCTAAAGATTGCAATCCGTCTGTTAAGATGGGAGAATCTATTTATTTATTTGCAAAAACAGTGTAAAAACCAATACATTGCAAAAGCGGTATATATATAATACATAAATTTACATTTAAGATACAAATTAAAACATTAGTGATATTTCGCGTTTAAACTCGTTGTAGGACATATGGAAAATATCCACATTTCCTGCGAGGCAATTAATTAAGCGGACCGCCCGTTTCTGTACAGAGTCGAGGGTATTTTTTAGGTATTTTGGAACTCCAGGCCAGAGGTGACTGCCAAAATCATATAGTCGGTCTCCTCTTTGTGCGGTTCGTCGTATTCTCCCCGTTGTCTACTTTTTAGTTTTCTTATATGCCCCCCCTTGAGTTTTTTCTGTATCCGCCACTGATTTGGGTCCCATCCAGGCATTGTGTGTTCAATTCCTCAGCTCGCTAAGACCTCTATCACGATACATGTAATATTTTCCGCTTACTGTGGTGGTAGTAGAAGATTTTCAAATATTGTTATTTTATTTGTAATAAACCCGGAAATATTAAAAAAATTATATTATTTTATTCTTTTATTTACTGTGATGATTTATCATCAACTTTATAATCCTACATAAATATGATTAATATTCACAAGATTAAAAGCCGTATTGTAAAAAAGGAAAAGTGTATTGATTCGTCCGTTTAAATAAAACACAACTTTATTTAAAAATTTTAAGTAGAGCCACACCATGATTGGAATGGCCACACCACCGATATTAGTTCATTTATGGCGACAGGCGACACCGAACAAAACTGTCAAAAGTGTCAAAGTCGCGAATTGTGTTTGTTGATTTTTCTGACTATTTATACTTGTTTTTTAAATTCAAAATCGTAAGGGTGTGGTGCCTATTAAATGTTGTCTTAACTTTTATTGTATTCAATCTAGAACAATATGATTAGTCTCGGCTGTGTTATAATTTAATTTAACAATATGACTGAAGAACTCTCCGGAGTCACCGTGGTGATCATCATCGGTGGTGGTGTTTTGACATTCATTATTCTATTCATTTTCGCGAAGAGGCAAATAATGAGATTTGCTCTGAGATCGCGGAGAGGACCGCACTATCCCATTGGTCATGGAGCCAAAAAGGTACTTTTAGGGACTACTTAAAATAATGGTAAATATCGGTTCGGACTGGCCACGCTTATTACGAATAATTTTTATAAAAAAAACTTTAGATTCGCCTTAATTACTATAAAAGGAAACTTTTTGGCTTTGGGGCGGCGGAAAATAATGCACTTTAATTTTCAATTGCATAAAACCAAAATTCACATCGCGAACCGACACAGCGAAAATCCGCGGCCGTATCTGTCACTGTTATGTTGGTATCCTTGATAAATTAACAAGAGCTAATACGACTGTAGCTGACTTCGTGGGATAAGGCGCGTAATTATGAAATTTGTCTAGCGGGCTTGTTTGTGTAACATGGTTTGTGATACAAAAGAAAGTGCCCCTTTATAACGCCTACTCGCGTCAAGGCAAGAAAAACATCCCAGTTTTCAAGTAGTTTAGCGGCTACAGGTTTGTGTAACATGGTTTGTGATTCGCGATATTTCATGTAGGTATCCCACGAAGTCGGCTACAGTCGTATTAGCTCTTGTTAATTTATCAAGGATAGCAACATAACAGTGACAGGTATGGCCGCGGATTTTCGCTGTGTCGGTTCGCGAAGAGAATTTTGGTTTTATGCAATTGAAAATTAAAATGCATTATTTTCCGCCGCCCCAAAGCCAAAAAGTTTCCTTTTATAGTAATTAAGGCGAATCTTAAGTTCTTTTATAAAAATTATTCGTAATAAGCGTGGCCAGTCCGAACCGATAATTACCAAGGTAATTTTTCGGGATTAGTGTCCATGGTTATTACGAATAATTTTTTAGAAAAAAACTTTAGATTCGCCTTAATCACTATAAAAGGAAATTTTTTGCATCACGGCTGGCGGAAAATAATGCATTTTTATTTTCAATTGCGTTAAATAAAATTTCACTTCGCGAACCGATACTATGACAGCCCGGCGGAAGATTGCAATTCGTACTTATTATTGTCTAACTGACAAAAAGTGATTTTTTCTTTTAAAAATGCTTATTTCATCGTCGTAATTAACATGGTGGTCCTTGAAAAATGACATTTCTTGTTTTTAAAATAAAAAAAAACCTTAAAACGCAAATTTTTCAATTCCGGTTTCTGAATTACTCATTACTAACGATTATCTACCTAGTACAATTTGTTTTTATTTTTTAAAGTATGTTTTGAGCGTTGACTCGATAGGGAAATATTTACCTTCCGTATTTGCTGTCTCTCAAAAATTCTCACATTTTTTCAGTTTTATTTATGTTCATAGACTTGAATGACTTCAATATTTGATTTGTCCTATTCTCTTATAGAATTATCCTCAAAATTATAACTATCTTTCTGAACTTTTTCGGCACAAGCACTCTTTTTAGGATGAATTGCCTGATTAAAAAAAAAAAAGTAATTCAAACGTATTTAGATTGAAAAAAAAAACTTGGCAAATGTGAAATCTATTAAAAAAAAAATTACGGCAATGGAGATTTTTTATATGGAAAACTTTTAACTTTGAATGAAAATCGAATTTTAATGCATATTTTTCCATCTATCCTGACTGAAATCAATGTTTCTTTTGGTAATTAAGTTTAAAAGTAGTTTACTTTTCAAAATCTATGCCTATTAAACGTGTAGCGGTATGTGGCGGCATATGGATTATTTACCGAATTTTGTACACCAATCTCTTTGTAAAGGTCGCACTATACAGGGTGTAACAGGACGTACCCGAGGGATTTTAACCATCGATTCCTGGCATTATTTGGAGTAAAAAATGTTAATTAAATTTTGGTCTCCAGTGATATTTTTGATGTTTTTTTTATTTATTTTTTCTACAAAAACATTAAAAAATGGTAGGCGTTGGACAGTTGGAGGCGGGGTGATGGGTTGGTAGGTTACTCGGCTGAGTGAACAATGATAACAAGCAGAAGAATTTTTTTTTTTAAATAAAAAAAATGTCATCAAAAAAGTCACCGGAGACAAAAATTTCATTTACATTTTTTACTCCAAATATGCTCAGGAATCGCTGGTTAAAATCCCACGGGTACATCCTGTTGAACCCTGTATGTATGTGTAAAAAACATGTATATTTATTTTTATACTTGACACAGGATGGGGAAATCATCTTATCTCCTTGTCTTTTCCGTGGAATAATATTTTATTCAAATGTAGGTACATATTATTTTTGAAGATGTATCGATTTAAAACCAAATTCCATTTTCTTCAACGGGTTCCTTGTTTTCACCCGCCTGAAGTGTGTTAATCCTTCAAAAACTTTGATGTTGAACTAAGTAAAGTTTTTGAAGGGTTAACACACTTCAACGGTTCCTTGTTTTCGCCCGCCTGAAGTGTGTTAATCCTTCAAAAACTTTGATGGTGAACTAAGTAAAGTTTTTGAAGGGTTAACACACTTCACGCGGGCGAAAACAAGGAACCCGTTGAAGAAAATCTAGTCTCTTTCAACGGAAGCAATCTTCCGAATAGGCCCTCGATTGATATTCTTGGTGTAACCCTAAGTGACCAGCTCAGGTATGGGGGCTCCATCGAAGCCAGAGTAAAGTTAGCCTCCCAAAAACTGGGCGTACTGTACAGGGCCTGCAGATACTTTAATAGTACACAACTGCTAACCCTGTACAAATCACAAGTGCGCCCCACGGTTGAATTTGGCAGCCACCTCTGGTCTGGAGCTCCAAAATACCTGAAAAATACCCTCGAATCTGTGCAGAAACGGGCGGTCCGTTTGATAGATTCTCCCATCTTAACAGACGGATTGCAATCTTTAGAGCACAGGCGTCGAGTGGGAATGCTATCCTTGTTCTACCGGTATTGCAATGGAAGATGCTCCGAGGAACTAGCATCATTGATCCGTTCGGCACCGGTACATAGTCGGGAAACACGCAAAACGCGTGCCCAACATTTGTACACGGTTGACATTTGTCACATGAGAACGGGTCGTTTCTTCGACTCGTTCTTGTGTTTAACAGCTCGGCTGTGGAATGATTTGCCGGCCTCTGTGTTTCCTCCTTCCTACAACATGGGTCATTTCAAGACCAATAGTCATTCCTTCCTCTCCTCAAAAAGACCCTCCACACAGCATCCCCGATGACATAGGCCCTGAGTGAAATTATTTTCCTCAGGGCCTCCTGTGTGGAGTTAATGTAAAAAAAAAAAGTATTATTTCATTCTTTAATCTTTGCAAATTCACTTTGTGGCATCATTTTTATGCAATGAAAACAAATCACTTAGTAATATTTACTTAAATAGTGGTGTTTTACAAAGTGATTTGTTTTAATTTAATTAAGTATTAATTTGTTCTAGTCGCTGAAGCGCGAGATTGATAGAAGAATCGAAGTCATCCCAAGAATAGTACACGAGCCACAACTTATAAATGAAGAAGCCTCGAAATTCATATTGGACCCGGGACAAAAACTACCCTCACATTATTTCAGACTTAAAGCCGTGGATGACATTAAACTGTTGGGTGAGTGAATTATTATTGTACTTTAAAAAAAAAATAAAACAAACACTTTATATCGCGTTTTTGTAATGGAATTAATTAGGTAGGTATTTGCTTTTAACATATAATTCTACTTCATCTACAAATTTATCATATTCATTTTTAAAATTGTTCTGTTCATTTGACAGAAAAATAGTTCGAGAAGAAAGGTAGAGTATATGCCTCTAACAAATCTCGAAACGATATATTGAAATCCTATTTTTTCAAATGTTATTTGGAAAACGAGTCATTAGTGGGTACGACCTCTGTTCTGATAGCTGTCCTGATTATCTCCAAGTACCAAACTTTGTACATCCAGATATGATGGGCGCAGTTTATATCTTTTTAAAATCTTGTCATATATTTTGTATGTAAACATCTTGTATTAGGTCTGTATATTTTTGAGCCCGTACCTTTTATTGTATTTTCCTGATTTTGTTTTTTTTATGCATTTCTATAGTCCATCATGAAAGATACTTTATTTTAACTTTTTGACACCAACAGTACATAAATCAAATGAGTGGTTATAATAATTCATAAAATCTTATAAGACATGTTTCTGTCAAATATTTGTAAAATGATTCTTCATATGTTTGTGTCTGTATATTGCTTCTGTGAAATGTTTTGTATAATTTTTCTTCATTTATTGTGTCTGCATATTGGGTTGGGTTGGGTTTAACTTTTCAAAAGTACCAATTGGGGTTCCATTAAAGAGTTTTGATAACTCATGGGAGTGCAACTTCGTTGTATGTTTTATTTAATAAAAAATAAAAGATTTTTTTAAATATATTTTACTACTAACCTGTAGATACACTATTATTCCTAAGGGTAAATATTTCACTAACCGCCGGTTTAATAGGCACATATTTTGGAAATTATACTATGTTTTAATTTAATTATTACAAGAAATAACTAATTATGTTTGGATATATAGTAAAATATGTATTCAAATTTCAATTTTATTCAATCAAAATTCAAAATTTCTCAATAATAATAAATAAAAACCATTCCTACATGGGTCGGTATGAAATCAACAAATCCCAAAATAAATAATTAACATGAATTCAAAAAGCATTTTTTTAACATTATTTCCAGACAGGAGGCCCTGCCGAAAATAATTTTCCTCAGGGTCTAAGTCATCTTTGGGGATGCTGTGTGAAGGGTATTTTTAACTTTAACTGCTGACGTGATTTTTTTACGTATACTCGGGGTGGCCTGTTTCTTTAAATGTTTATAAATTAGAGATCCATGAAAATTTTGAGGTCCAAATTATTTTTATTGGACAATTTAAATATATTTTAATAAAATAAAATACCGTTTTTATTGTTAAGTAACTTATATATGACAATTTGGATATTATATAATAATTTTTTGCAAAAATCACCTTATCAGAAATCAGTCTGTATTATCTATTATTAAACTAAATAAAAACAATGAACTCACTTTTATTATAATGTTTCAATAGTGTCTCGAATAAACTGTGTGTAATCAACTTTAGTAAAGTTGTTTATGTTTATTTTTATATAGTAAAAAAAAACTTTAAAAAAAGTCATGTAAGGACTGACGATGGGTCCGAAAGGTCCGCAAAAAGAATTGAAATGAATTTACTTACAGAAATTTAATTTTAAAAATTTAAAATTTAGGGCTCTGGCGATACTAAATTCGAAGCTACTGGAAGCGGCGTATGCGTCGCGGGCAGGGGGGGGGGGGGTTTGTCGATATTATTATTATTGCTAGGACGGAGCGGCCCCACGTCAGCAGATAAAGTTTAAGGAAAAGAAGGAGAATAAGTTCTGGGAAGGAAAAAGGTATGAAGAGTGGGTAGGAACCTGGGGGTCAGTTTGTCAAGGAATCTCGGACGTATGGCCGTCGGCGTATACAATTGGCCGAGAGAGTCCGACTGGAAAGGTCAAAATGTCTCACTCAACCAGTCTCTCCCGATTCGGCCCGCCACACAGTGGGTATTAGAGTTCTCAACTTGGCAAGTAACAGTTTTAGAGTGGAAGATACTTTCAGTATCGCCCTGGTATAAGACCACCATTCAGAATTGAAACTTTGCTTGAAATGGCTTTAGCCATGTTTGGTGACCCAATCTGAATAGCCAGGTACTTCCCCACCTTCCTCTACCCTATCTCCTTCCCCTCCGAACTACCTTCAGCCTCACAACATACCCAAATTGAGGATGCCATAGTCTCACTGGCTCCAGACGGAAGCAGCTGAGACTCGGGTGAGTTATTCACTAAAAAAAAAAAAAAATTCACATAAAAAGTTGTGTCCATAATTTGGTGTTCATTCCAGAACGGGAGATATCACGTGCTGGGGGTGGCATGTCGCGGCAGCCTTGCGAGAGCCTGCGCGCCTTCCTGTTGAGTGTGCTGGCGGCACCGCTGGGGGGCCGCGGCCAGCGCGCTGTTCACCAGCTCTGCGACATGTACGAGCACGCGCGCCACGACCCGGGCGAGTTCGCGGATGAGGAGTATCAGGCATACAATCGACTCCTTCTAAAGTTGATTGACGCGTGAGTTAACTTACCCCTAGGAATAATGGACATTGCAGTACATAATAGCGATGGGAATGATCAAAACATTTATATAATCGAAATTTTTCCATCGAAACATCAAAAGAATCAAATGATTAATCTATTAATCGCTCGGAGTTCAGGAGCAATAGCTGCGGTCAAGGGCAGTATTTTTTCTCGCGGCGGGTGGGTGGGGGGGGGTACATCGGGATGGCAACGTAGATTTTTCATTGCTGGCAATGATTTCTTTACAAGCATTATTAATTTCTATAATTTACAATAATACTTTACTATCTATAATCTATGGTCAGGCCCGACCTTGAAACTGGTTCTAAAAGATCCGTATTCTTATAGATAATGTAATTTTATAGATTTTTGCACAATTCTGACTCTGCGTCATTACATGGATAACCTCAAAATGACATTTAGATTGTAGGAAACTTAGGTATATAATATATATATCGATCCAAAATCGGCAGAACAGCATAAGCGGCAAAAAGTAAATTGTTCAGGAGAAGGTTTTTTTTAATTAACTTTCTTCATTGATTCCAAAAAGGATTTTGGTTAATGAAGATTATTAATCTTTGGTTGCTGCCTATGTAAAGCTGATAATACAAATATCTAAATGCCTTCAGTTGTTGAGATAGTGGCGGTAACGCTGTTTTGCCTATGACCCTGACAGATTTTTTCCCTGCGAAATGTCGCATACGCTGTTCGGAGTACATAATTATTTTTGAAATGTCTATCACGCAATCATGATAGGTAAACAAATAACTAAATAAAATGGTTCCATGACATTTGATCCTAAAGTTGACTAAATACAATGATTTGCAAGTAAGTATGCAAAGAGGATATACGGCCGTAAAACAAAGTCGATATACATACTTGGTATCTGCAGGCATCTTGATTGAAAATCCGTTGTAATGATATTTTTACTAACAATAATTTCGACTCTCCGAAGAGCATGCGGTAATAACAAAATACGACATACTTATATGTGCAGTCGGTTTAGCAAAAAACATTTTTAAAAATTAAAATTTTTAAAAACATTAACATTTTTATCTGAATACAACACCAGAGGCACACCTTCTCCCACTGTCTGGAGCCAGTGAGACTATGGCCTCCTCAATTTTGATATGTTATGAAGCTGAAGGCAGTGGGGAGGGGAAGGAGATATGGAAAATGCTCCTGGCTATACAGATCTAGTTACCAAACACGGCTAAAGCAATTTCAAGTAATAAGTCTAATACCTACACACCACACACCAGCGTACAAATACAAAAAATCATATAAAATAACTCTTTTATCCGAATACAACGCAAGAGTCCCAACTCCCAACTGCTCCCAACTGGAGCCGAATCCCTAATTTTAGTATGTTGTGAGGCTGAAGGTAGTGGAGAGGGGAAGGAGATGTGGAAAATGTACCAGGATATTCAAATCTAGACACCAAATACGGTCAAAGCCATTTCAAGTAATAAGTCTAATAATTATATACACTACATACCAGCGTAAAAATATAAAAAAATCATATAATGTAACTCTTTTTAATCCAAATACAACATATGAGTCCCAACCATCTGGAGCCAGTGAGACTATGGCATCCCCAATTTTATTATGTTATGAGGCTGATGGTAGTGGGGAGGGGAAGGAGATATGGAAAATGTGCCCGGTACATTTTCCACATCTCCTCCTCCTCACTACCTTCAGCCTCACAACATACTAAAATTGGGGATGCATAGTCTCACTGGCTCCAGACGGTTAGGAAAAGTTGGGCCTCTTGTGCCGTATTCGAATAAAAAGTAATATTATATATTTTTTTGTAATTTTGCGCTGGTGTATAGTGTAAGTGTATAATTAGACTTATTACTTGAAATGGCTTTAGTCGTGTTTGGTGACTAGTTCTGAACAGCCAGTTTCATTTTCCACATCCCTTCCCCTCCCCACTACCTTCAGCCTAACAACAAACCAAAATTGGGGATGCCATATTCTCACTGGCTCCAGACTGTTGGGAAAAATGATATAATTTGCATTAATACTTTTTTTATTATAATATTCAAATACAAAAGAATAAATTAAGAACTTAAGAATTTTCGTTTAGTTTCCGATGCTACCAGCCGCCGACACGTCTGCACTAGTCACCAAATGGACGCCAACCGACCAAACGGAAACATTCTTGACCGACAGCGTAACCGACCACTGTCGCTTACGCTAAAAGCTACAACTACTAAAAAAAGTGTCATGCATATAAGATAGAGCTGCAATATTTTTGTCATTGATGTATTAGGCAGCATTGAACAGTTTTCGCTAAAAATCGTAATTTGACAAAAATGTCGTTTACGCTGTTCTGCCGATTATGGGATTATGGGTTATATATATTAAAACATCACCAAACTGTTTTTTTACAATCGGTGTTTATTGAATAATGATATCTCTGTACAGAAGTGTCTTATTCTAGCGCTGATAACACTTTTTAGAATAAACCATCAAAATTTTATACAGCCAAACAAAATATTTTGAGGTACCTACTAGAAAGTTAGCACTCGATGAAATTAGAGACATCGGTTGTTCATATTGAATAAATCAAATGTACACCAACCAAATCGATAAATAACCCCAAAAGAACCCATTTACCTACTTTTGAAAAATAATCACCATGTCTTAATCACCATGTCAATCTTAACAGATACTGAAAACGTAAATCATAACCTAAAAGTAATATTTCGTCGTTTAAAATTCACGTTTGAATACTGCGATTATCTCGGTTTAACATTCGATTAATTCTAACCAATCACAGCGCTTCTTTGACATCGATTCCATTTCCGAATGAATTTTGACGCTTGAGTACTACGATTATATCGGTTTAACATTTCGATCAATTCTGATCAATCACAACGCTTATATGCTTTTATCACATCGATTAATTCTGACCAATCACAGCGCTTCTTTGACATCGATTCCATTTCCGAGTGAATTTTGACGTTTGAGTACTACGATTATATCGGTTTAACATTTCGATTAATTCTGACCAATCACAACTCTTATCTCACATCGATTAATTCTGACCAATCACAGCGCTTCTTTGACATCGATGCGAGAATCGATTGTTCAAGAATCGATTTATCTATGACAATGTATCGAAATGCATCGATGGTAAAAAAGATCGATGCAACATCGATATTTCATCGATTGTTCCCATCGCTAGTACATAATATTATGACTAGGGCAGACCAGTGAAAAATAACAGGATATTATAATTACACTTTTAACAAGATTAACCCTTTAAGTCTATTTGTTTGATTTTCGGAACAACTCATAGAGGTCTCATAGAAATCGTTGTATCTCCCTTACTATCACAGTGAGAAATATGATATTAGCGGTGTTAGAAGAGAAAAAACACCAAGCTTTATATTCAAATACAAAAACTAACCACAAAAAAGTAAAATGTAAACCTTTCATTTGATATTCAGTTGTTTCTAGTCAGTTAAAAAAAGCTCTGTTGCGCCTGTGGTGTAAAACATTGATCGATATATTTTTATCACTACCCGACATTGGAAAACCGAAAATTCCTTTAAAATAACCTCATCAATTTAATGTTTGTTATTTTTAATATACTGGTCTTTGAAAGAAGTCTTGAAATCTAAGGAGCTAAGTATGCAAATAAAAAGAAAAGTCTTCAACACGTGTATACTTCCAGTCATCACCTATGGATGTGAAACTTGGGCACTCACCAAACGCCACAGAGAAAAGTTGGAACGCTGCCAGAGAGCCATGGAGAGAAGTTTGACAGGAACAAGGAAACAGGACAGAGTGAGAGGTAGCACAATAAGGGAGAAAACTAAAGTTGCCGATGTAGTTACCCGAATAGACCAACAAAAGTGGAGATGGACAGGACACATGATACGCGATCCACAAGAGAAATGGTGCAAAAATGTCACTGACTGGTAACCCAGAGATGGCAAGAGAAGTAGAGGACGTCAACACATAAGATGGGAAGATGACCTAAAACTCACTGCTGGACATCAATGGAGAAGAGTAGCGCGTGACAGGTCCCAATGGAAAACGTTAGAGGAGGCCTATGCCAAGAGGCAAACTGAGCTTCGGGATATACTATAACAAATAAGATCATGTCTAATACATACCTAACAGAAGTCCAGAATAAAAAGGCTTATTATTATTATTATTTTAAATATTTTTAGTAATTTGGTGTTGTTTTTCTCACAGGGCACGCCTTCTTAAACCATGCGGGATGAGTCACAAGTCTTCTCCAAAGAGGACCCCTACACGGAAACAGGTCGGAGTGAGATCTCTGTTAGATCCATCGAGGCTCAGGCCACCTGGAACTTTGGGGGTCTCTGTTGGCAATGCTAATAGACTCACCATTTCTAATGTGCACGCGCAATACACAAACATGCAGGTAAATAATAAACTAAAAACGCTGACAATTGTAGTTGAACATACTGATTCTCTTCCGATCACCGAAGTTTAAAAACTTCATAATATTATTGAAAATATTTAGGTAGGTACTTGCTGTTAACATATAATTCTCGTTCATCTATAAATTTAACATATTCATTTTTTAAATTGTTCTAAACAAAAGCACAGAGTCCATAAAGAGATGTTCACATTTGGCGAGTATTTTAGTTGTTTAGTATTTTAGTTTGTTATTTTAGTAGTAATTAAAAGCATCCGAACACTGTAATTTTAGTAGAGTGAGCTCTAATTTTAGCGAGTCAGCTCTTTAGTAGATTCAATCCATTTCGTTCTATTTTTCGGGCGAGTAAGGACCCCCTCCACGTGTCCCTGCGCACTGTCATGTGCGAACCTGCCGTTTTAGCAGAGTTCATTTGTAAAGGCGTGGAAATCTCGTGGGGATAGAGCAAAGATGCTACCCTAAAATTATTTATTTATGCTGCTATTAATATCTTTTCGTGTCCATATTTTATTTATTTTCATCTTACTAATTTATTCTTCCACCTCTTCTAAAATAAACATTAAAATAATCTTAATTTGCTTATTTACTTTGCTTTGTAGTAACCCGTCATCCGCCATATCTTGCTACGGGCGGCGAACATAAATGTACTCTACTTGAAAGTAATGCAAACGGTTTTCGGGGAGTCAAGTAGCAAGTATACTCGCTACTTGACTTACTTCTTGATCAATGTGAACGTACCTTTAGACAGAAAAATACTTGAGAAAATAATGAGGGGGAAAACGGTTAAAAAAGGTAACATTGGTGTAAGATGGAACAGCTGAAGTGATCTATACTGATTTGAAAGTTAAAACCATTCAATTCTAGGTCAATAAAATTAATTTTCTGTTCAAGAAAGAATTTTGATATTTCAATTTGCTATTAGTGGGCTTTTGTTTCAACCCTTATTAATTTTTGGAGATCGCTGACAACGGTTAAAATGCACTTTAAAAAAAAAACCTTTTGATTCACCTTAATTACATTAAAAGGCAACTATTTGCATTGGGGGAAGTGGAAAATATTTCATTCTAAATTTCGATTACGTAAAATTAAAATTAGCTTTCGTCTTGTGAGATTGTACGCCATTAGTTATTTACGTTATTTAGCTCATTCGCTGTTACTTTGGTATTCCTGATACACTTGAATATATAACGAACGGCTAGAAGATTTTGAAGGTACCACGAAATCTGGAAAGGTAAGTACTAAATTATCGGAGTTTTGGGAATAAAATGATGGAAAAAACATGTTTTTAATTTCGGTAATTATTTTTTATAAATAATACATTCACTTTTGTATCAAAAACACACAAACCTAGCGTAGCCGCTAAACTACTTGAAAACTGGGATGTTTTTCTTGCCTTGACGCGAGTAGGCGTTATAAAGGGGCACTTTCTTTTGTATCACAAACCATGTTACACAAACCTAGCGTAGCCGCTAAACTACTTGAAAACTGGGATGTTTTTCTTGCCTTGATGCGAGCAGGCGATATAAAGGGGGCACTTTCTTTTGTATCATAAACCATATCACACAAACTTAGCGTACGTAGCCGCTCAACATCGCAGAAATAGTTGACTTATAAAAATAAAATTTTAATGTCAAAAAAAATTCAAGCTAATAAATTTTAATCAACGCACGCAATACATGTGTATTAGGTAAGTACCTACTAATTAGGCGGAATTTCAGTTTTATAACATTAAAAAAAAACGCCCGCGCGATTTTGTCTCTAGCCATTGGTTTCCGTTTGCAATTAATCCCATGAAGTCTGCTACGCTTTGCTCTAGCATATTTTCGTACAGTAAACAAGAATACCAACATAACAAAATGATATTTGAAAATAATGTTTGAAAATGGACGGTCTCGTTTCACAGAATGAAAGCTAATTTTAATTTTACATAATCGAAATTTAGAATGAAATATTTTCCACTTCCCCCAATGCAAATAGTTGTCTTTTAATGTAATTAAGGTGAATCAAAAGATTTTTTCAAAAAAAAGTGCGTATTAACCATTGCCAGCGATCTCAAAAATTTACCCAACCCTTTTTTCAAAGAATTGGCTTATTAATCATTGTTGTTTGTTTTCATTTTTGTAGAGTTCTAATACCCTGGACTACAATTTTGATGATGAAGTGATCTGCGTTGAATCCAAACCGCCCACTCCAGTTGTCGTTCACTCACAAAAAGTTGATAACGAAACAACGGTTTGATTTTATTGAACCTAAAATATGTGAATATCAATGCATTCTAGTCATGAGAAATATACAAAGAATAATTATTTACATTAGAGAATGGAGAACATGAAATGATGACATTAGAGAAAAATGTAACCAACATTTGTATTCTGCGGCTGTATTATAAGTTAGGTGAAAATAAAATAAAATATGAACTTTTTTGGTCAATTTATTTATCTTCAAACACAGCAACTTATTTTGAATTTATTTATAAGCTATAATCTTGTAAAAGTAAGTGACGTCAGTTATTTTAAAATAGGTATGTTGTACATTATTCACAGTAAATATTTTCTATTTACTTAACATTTTTTGTATTTCTCGGGCATTGACTATGTAACAATTTCTAGACATTTTTGTTTTGAAAAGTTTTAATTTTCCATGCACATTTGTTACTTTAATTTTAAATTTTTGCGACCGGTTTCGACACGTCCGTATCATCAACGAGCAAACTTAAAACTAACTTAAAAATTCTATACAAGTACAAAAATTAAATAGGGGGGGATAGTGGGAGTGGGGAATTTGGTGGAGGGGGAGAACGGTGGGAGGAGTCAAAATGATGATGTTTCCATGTAACATTTCCCTCATCGCACTGTTTCTCCAACAACAAGTTAGAGCATTCAGCCCAGGCTGCGAAGGAGTCCTCGGGTGTGATAGCTTATTGTTTTTGTTTTAAAATATTCATAAAATATAAACATTGTTTTATTCAACCCCTTCGATCTTGAAACCGAGTCCATTAATTTCAGAATTGAGAAAAATGGTTTGTTCAATACTTTTCTGAAGTTTCCCATTTTTATATCTTTGTGTTACCTTTGAAACCTAATTAAAAAAAGGTAGTAGTCAGAATAAACTAGAAATATTTATAAATAAATGAAACAATGTTACTTTGAAATATTTATTTATTGAAAGGTTTCATGCAAGACAGTGCTTTGTCAACTAATGGTGATTTGAAGATATATGAGCATTTAAAAGTTTAAAATAATTGAAAAAATCTAAATGCTGCTATTATCATTTTGAATTGTGTGTTACTCAATTTACATACAAAAATATTCTTTTGCATTTGGAAAGGTCAAACAAAAATGAATTATATACTAATGTGTTTGCTTTTTTGAAAGCGTAGATTACCGCACATTAATCCCAATTCCTCAATAACCTCAGAGACTATGGAACTATGGCATCCCCAATTGGAGTAAGTGATGAGAGGGAGTGAAAAATTAGTTTAACTCTCATAAAGATGCGGGAAAGCGCTACAGATGAAATTTTTTTCGTCGTATTACCAATTGGGTAGGTATGTGGTGTGGGTGAAGTGAGTGGAATATGAATTGTGGGTGAAGTGAGTGGAAAAGTGCTGCAGGCAAAAATTTACATAGATGAAGCGCAACCAATAAATGCTTTCTTAGGGATACATTTTAGCATTGCTTAAAGCTGAAACCTCAAAAAATATCAGCTCAGCCTTCTAGTAGCTGAGTGGATAAATACGTTTATTTGTATCCCATCCAGGCGACACGAGTTCAAACCACTTTTTTGAAGTGAAACTTCTTTAGCACCATACATTGTGATTTGAAACTCGATGAAATGGAAACAAGCAACACTAAAAAGAAACAAGATACATCTATAGATATATCTATATGCCTGTGAGGGAATGTGATAGACTAATCGGCCTCCTCTTTTTGCCGTGCTTCGTAGAATAAAATGTAAAATAATTTTTAAACTTGGTAACAATATTATAATAAATAAACCCTAGATCTACAAAAGGCGTAGGTGTAGGTCTACAAAAAGCATACGACCGAGTTGACAGGAAAAAGCTATGGAAGGTGTGTCCAAGTATGGAGTGAGCATGAATCTCATACAGGCAATTGCGTCTCTGCATGGGGGAAGCGTTGCATGTATTAAGGTGAATGGCGATTTTACGAGATGGTTTGACATGACAAATGGTGTTAAACAAGGCTGCATAATGTCACTGTGGTTATTCAATCTATACATGGATAATTTGTATGCAAGAATTGAAAGAGATGGGATTGGGCATGAAATTGAGTAATCTGGAAGTATGTTGCCTGTTGTATGCTGATGATGCGGTGCTGATATCTAACAGTACGGAAGATCTACAGTCTCTCGTGTCTAGGATGAACGAAGTATGAAGAATGAGTTAATTCAAAACAAATACTTACTTTCCTTTACAAGAACTTATCCACATTTAACACTTCACAAAATTCTCGAAATACTAGAACAAGACAATCCATCTCTCCCACTGTGGTGAAAGGCGATATTCCGAGAGAGCATGGCAGGTGAAGTCAAAGGGACTCCCTCAACCATTCTCTCTCTCGATCCAACCTGCCATGCAGAGGCATCCGCCGCCAAGACCCGGACAAACCTCACTCCATGAACCCTGCTAAGTTACCAAACATAGCGCATCGCTTGGGGTGACCTATGGCAGAGGTATTGGTTAGGTCCTTCTTTTTTCCTTTAATTTTTTTTGATCATCAATTTGTTTTGGGGGGGGGGGGGTGCAACTGCCTCCCTGCTGACTCCTATGGTTTAATATATTTTTATTTATTGTGCAAATTAAAAAATTAATAAAAGTTTTATTCCATACATGTTCAAAAATACCCCGCACTATCAAGTTTTTATAGGCTGGCATCATTGGTGGCGTTTTTCATCTATGCAAATTGTTCGTCGTTGAGATTTGAATTTGTTGTTTTCCGTTTTCCCTCCGTTTGTGACATGTCAGCGGTGTGTTAGTTTTGGTGAATTTGTTCGGAATAAATGTTAAATTTAAAAAATGTATATCAAATCGATAGTTTTAGACGGTTTCAAATCCTATGGCCACAGGGTAGAGGTTAATGGATTTGACAGAGAGTTCAACGCCATCACGGGATTGAATGGTACCGGCAAATCGAATATATTGGATTCTATTTGTTTTGTTTTAGGAATAACAAACCTGTCGCATGTGAGTAAATATGTCCTCTTTTGATACATTTAGAGACAAACTTCTAGGGTGATATATACATATTTCATTGCTGCTAAAAACTGTTTGCATTTTGTGCATTTTGGTTTTGACTTCGTTGATGTATGTATACAGAAATTCACTGAAAAGAGTTTTTCTCAGTTTTACCGCTTAAATTATTATTCAACCATTATGATGTTATCATAAGTGTCAGAAATTGGTGGAGATTTCAACTTTAGTCTGGTCATCACATAACTTTATTTATTTTTAGGTTGCAATTGTAAACAAAACATTTTTATTGTAATTTAGGTTAGGGCTACGACCCTTCAAGACCTTGTATACAAAGGCGGTCAAGCGGGTATTACAAAGGCGACGGTCAGTGTGACATTTGACAACAAAAACAAAAGTCAGTGTCCAATAGGATATGAGAACTATGATGAAATCACTATTACGAGACAGGTAAGCGATGAATTTTGCTCAATATCTTTTCTCTGTAGACCAAAATACTGAACTGAAATTCATATCAAGCGAATGCACATTTCATAATTTGAGAGGCGGGTAGGGGTACCGCCGCCCTGAGAACCATTTATTGGATAACCAACACCTCTGCCATCTCTGCCATAGGTCTCTGCCATAAGTGGTTCGCTACGTTTGGTGACTTAGTAGGGGTGCCCGGGTGCATCGGGTAAGGGGTGTTCAGGTTTTGGCGGCGGATGTGCTTGCCCACCAGCTATGTGGTGGGCTGAAATGGAAGAGGCCGGTTTGCGGAAACCTTGTGACCACTGTAGCTGGTCTTATACTGCAGCAGGAGGAATGGATTCGTACATCCGTCACTCCTGAACACACTGATCCCGAGATTCCTACCCACCCCTCATACCCTTTTCCTTCTCAGAATTTCCTCGCCTTCCTTTCCTTAGCCACCTCCACACAGCATCCCCAAAGATGACATAGGCCCTGGAGGAAATTATTTTCCTCATGGCCTCCTGTGTGGCATTGTAAAAAAAAATCTCGGCACAAATTAAATGAAAAAAGGATTTTTCATCGCAGAATTTTCCCACAACTGCTAAAATATGAGAACTAAAATTTTTTGTGTCATTTTTTGGGCTTTTACAAAATGATTATCTCAGGGCCGTCTGTTTCAACGCTCGCTAAAGTAAAAGTAAAACAAAACGCCGTTACTATAGTTAAATTTCAGCAAAATGCGTTTTTCAATCAATTTGACTGATTGTTTTACGTTACTTTTAACTTTTGTACTTACTTTCTGAAAACCGATAGTTACTCTAGAGTTACTCCGCCATATTGGCATATTTGACAGTTCTGGTCGAAGTAATGTTCAGAAATGGGTGGTTCAACATTGATTACTAATATACTAATCAATAATCATGATAAATATTGTAGAAGAGGATGATAATGACGATGAATTCCTCATCCAATATGTCTTGCAGAGAAAACCAAAACATTTCGTCCCCGCGTCAATAATATGGTTATCTGGGATCTCGAATTTTTGACGCGGCACCGCATGTCGAAAAAATCTTGCTGTTGAATAGAATCAATTCTGATATCGACATATTTAGCGTTACCCTTTAAAGACAAGCTCTATTAATGGATGTATCGCAAATTTTACAAGATCTTCAAATTAATATACCTATTTTATCACAAACATTACAAAAATAACACGAGTAGTAGGTTAGACTCGTTTCGTATATCGACATTAGCGAGTGAAGCTGCCTTTAAAAGACAAGATCTATTAATTTCGCTTATATAATTTGTACACTACTTACGTTTAATTTAATACTCTTACAAACGTATTTTAAAAAAAGCTATAATGTTTGTTTTGCCATAAATAAATTGAATTGAAGATCTCGTAAAATACGCCACACTTCAAATTCAAGGAGACATCATATGTATGGAACGTGTCGTAGGAATCCGTGTGCATCTAACGAGTGCGCGAAAGCTTTTGACAACCATGGAAATTCAAGAATGGAATTTACGCTCCCACAGAGTACCATGCCGCCAGCACGACAATCTGAGAGCTGCTATTGGCTAGCGGAATTATGTGCATGTGGTGCCCCTTCCAAATGACTTGTCTACAACGCTATTATGTCCTTTAACTAACTAATCAATTGAAAACATAAATGAAATTGATAATGAATACATGCAGCAGCCTCATTGGACTGGAAAACACATCTGAATAACCACCTAATGCTTCCACAAGGGACTCCAGACAGCAATGATCAACGCCAAGGAAATGGCTGACTATTTACGTCACCCCCACCATGCGACCAGCCGAGCCACTATTGGTCAATTCTGAACAAAGGAAAAATCTGAATCGTAAATATTTACGACAGCGAATTCATCTTCCGAAAAATTTGGAGCTCAATTTCGAGAAATTGGGAATAATTTGGATCAAGAAATAAACATCATCACCTAAAAATGAGTATGTACTACAAAAACAACCCAAAAACTGACGTCTATCAGTGATTGTTGCACTTTAAGAAAAATATTTACTGTTTAAAATTGTACCTTATATCACATATGTATACTTGTACCTTTTCTTGTAAACACAATAAAAATGATGTGAAGCTTTGGGATCCTGAGTTGGTAAAATCTTGGCAATAACTATCACACATAATTTTAACACAGCTGACTTCCAATCGTAGCGACCAGGGAAATTACCTAAAACAAGTACCTTAGAAAAATTAAGGAGGTTCTGTCCCCCAAAAATCCGACCTGAGTTTGCCCTATAAAAATAGAAGTCAAACCGGTAGGAAGTCAGTTCAAAACTATCAGCCAAGAAGAAACAATACCTACTCAAGATACCAACAGTCTCCAAGTTCAAACCTCTTTTCAAGTGTTTTAATCAGTCTTAGATTCAGTTTACCTCTCCCAGTATCCCAGTAACCTAAAATCCTAAAAACCCCAGTCTCCCACAGTCTCCAAAGTGAAAAATATTTATTTTAATCCAGTACTCAAATCAGTTTTGCCATTATACCTAGAAGCATTTTTTGTCAAAGTAGTAAATTCATTTAAAAGACCAGTGGCATTCCAAAATCCACTGGCGTACCAAACTCCATTGGCGTGTCATTGTGGCCAGCTCCCTATTATATTTAGTTTATGTACAAACGTCTAGTACATTTGGTCCTTCGAGCCGGATCTACACATAACACGCCTTCAGTCTTACCCAGTGGAAATGCCGTCTCTTCGCAGTGGCCGTAAGACCCCGACATCTTCCGAAACATCGCTGTCTAAACCTAACGCCCCGGGAACAAGCCGAAACATGCCAGTGGCACCCCGTCGGACCCCGGGCCCACACACCGTAGACATCGATGAGACGCCATCCAGCGGAACCCGCCACGATCTATCTGGTGCGAACCCTGCCAGGAACCCTGACCTCATCACTCTTGACCAACCTGCTCCAGAATGTGTCGCCAAGAGCCTCCACGGATCCAACAGTAAAAGCAGCGAAACAACTTCTGAATCAACTGAAGACTCCCTGCGATTGCTGCGCCGAGAGATGCGCATCCGGGACAGACGTCACGCCAAGCAGACAGCCAATCTGCTCGCAGCCCTGAACGCTGCAACACGCCAAGCAGTCAGCCAACCTACCCAGGAGCCCGCACCAACCAGCCCGACCCTGCGAGCCAACCTCGGTCAGGCAGTAATTCAAACCCAGGCACCAACCGGCCCGTCTACGAACGAGTTCGCAACGAGATATGCCACTCGAGTACACACGTCAGACGGCCCGTCTACCGGAGAGTTTGCAACGAGATATGCAACAACTCAAGTACACGCACCAACCGGCTCTTCTACTAATGAGTTCGCAACGAGATATGCCACTCAAGTACACAAGCCAGCCGAAGAGTTTGCAACGAGATATGCAACTACTCAAGTGCATGCACCAACCGGCCCTTCTACTAATGAGTTTGCAACGAGATATGCCACTCAAGTTCACAAGCCGGCCGAAGAGTTTGCAACGAGATATGCAACTACTCAAATGGACACACCAGCCGGTCAGCCTACCAATGAATTTGCTGTAACCGATCCAACCGGATACGCCGCCGCCGCCACCCAAGAGTACACACTACTGACGGGCCCTGCGAAGAACATCCCTACGGCCGAATACAGCCATATCGGACCCGAGCGCCCACTTTACAACACAGCAGGGTACCAGCATCAGCCAGCCTCCTCCGGCCAGGATTCCCCATTATTTACACCACCGCACACAGCCAATCAGACAGCACGGCACACCCGAGAATGGTTGCAGCATGGCAACGACCCACTGGCCCAGATCGCCTCTGTGATGGCAGAGGCCCTTCGCTCTTCCAGAACGCAAGATAGCCCCCGCACATTAGAAGATGATTCAAGAATGGCTGCCCTCATTGCCAGGCAATCCACAGCAAAAGATTTGCCTACCTTCTCCGGAGACCCCCTTGAGTGGCCCACCTGGAAGGCACAGTACGCTCAATCCACCGCCACCTGCCAAATGACTCCGAGCGAAAATCTCATTCGGCTGCAGCGCGCCCTCAAAGGCAAGGCACGAGATACCGTGGGTCCCCTACTAATGGATCCTGCGCAAGTCCCAGAGATCATCAGCGTCCTCGAGCAGCGATACGGCAGCGCTAACTCCATAGCAAAATTTATGCTAGACAAGGTTAAAAAACTACCTTACCTCACGACCGAGGTATCACTCGAGGATCTGGCAGATTTCTCCGGGACGGTACAAAACCTGGTGGCATCTCTCCGGATCCTGAAAACCGAAGGTTATCTCACCAATCCTGCATTAATGAATGACGTCACTGACAAAATGCCGAGTTCCCTGCGTCTGGCATGGCTAATCGAGATCCGCAAACAACACGCTCCGGCCACCATAACCCAGCTCGCTGCCTTTCTGAAAGAGGTGTCAAACGCAATTCCAAACAGTGGGATGGTGGACCACATACGATCTCGACCACGCCGTGAACAAATACATGCCGGGTACCAGGAGGAAGAAGAGAGTGATCGCATGCGACTTCTACCGAGGCATGAGCAAATACATGCCGGACATCAAGAAGAAATCAGGGATGGCCCAAAAGAAAAGATTGCCCCCATAAAACGCAAAGTAAACGAGGAACATACTTACCCTGGACCAAGCCGAAAAAGAAAAACTGCTGATGAAAGCTGCGCCCAATGTGGCGGCGATCATAAAACCCGCGAATGCAAAGAATTCGCAGCCAAAGATGTTGAACTCCGATGGGAAACTGTACGCACGGGAAGATTATGCCGCAAGTGCTTAGAAAAACACCACTCACGAAGCTGCAAAATAAACCAATGGTGCAAAGTAGGAGATTGCAGATCCCCACACCACCCCCTGCTACATAATCCCGAGTTCGTACGAAAAAGCGCCGTGGAAAATGTCAACTTGTGACGCCAGGACTCCGGACAGAGAGTACTATTAAAAATTGCGCCAGTCATATTAAGCGCTCCAAACAAAGAAGAAGTGTCAGTGTTCGCTCTCCTGGATGAAGGATCCACAGTAACACTTGTCGACGCTGACACCGCAATACAAGTCGGAGCAAACGGCCCAGTTCACGGACTGCGAATCCACGGCGCGAAAGGAATGTGCACCTCCGACAATCTCTCCCAACGAGTGAGACTAAGAATACGAGGTGCAGGCAACAGTAATACATTCCACATATCTGCCAGCACAATAAGCAACCTCAACCTGCCGGAACAACAGACCCAAGGAAGGTCGGTCGTCCCGAAGCTGCTAATAGGCCAAGATAACGCTCACCTGATCGTGTCAAGGGAAGTTCGTGAATGCAATGATACTACGCGAATAGCATCACGCACCGCACTAGGATGGATCGCTCATGGGGGAGTCAACCCCAGAGATAATAACACGACCACCACTTTGGCACTACAACCAGAAACGGCCGCAGACATACAGTTGAGGGAGCTAGTAAAAACCAACTTCGCCATCGACTCCCTCGGAGTAACATCAGCCACCAGAGTCAATGCAAGCGAACAACAGGCAATTGCACTTATGAATGCAACTACCCGTCCTCTTCCTGTAGGAAGGTGGGAAACCGGTCTACTATGGCGCAAACCAGAAGCCACGTTACCTGACAATCGGCAGTGTGCGCTGAAACGACTTCTGTCCCTGGAGAAAAAGCTAGAAAAAGACAAAAATCTAGCAGTGGCCTACAACGACAAAATAAATCAACTTATCAACAAAGGCTATGCCAAGAAGTTATCAAGCCATGAAGCTTCCACCACCACACCTCGCAAATGGTACCTGCCCCACTTTGCAGTAATCAACCCAAATAAGCCAGGAAAAATCAGAGTGGTGTTCGATGCCGCAAGCCGATGCCGAGGAACCTCCCTCAACGACCAGCTGCTTACTGGTCCTGACCTGCTGTCCTCCCTCCTGGGGAATATAATACGCTTCCGGGAAGGAAACATCGCTATTGCTGCAGACATCAAAGAAATGTTCCTGCAAATAAAAATAAGGCGAGAAGATCAGTCGTCCCAGCTATTCCTGTGGAGGACATCACCCCATCACGAACCAGACACCTATCAAATGTCATCGATGATGTTCGGAGCCACCTGTTCCCCAAGCAGTGCCCAATTCGTCCGAAATAAAGTGGCTGAAACATACGAGCACGAGTACCCGGCCGCCGCAAAAGCCGTACGCACCAAGTTCTACATGGACGATTACCTAGATGCAGCAGACACACCCAATGAAGCTGCTGCACTCGCCCAAAGTGTAAGTGCCCTGCTCGCGAAAGGAGGGTTCCACTTGACAAACTGGGCGTCTAACAGCCCGGCGGCCCTAGCTAGCGTACCTATAGAAGACCGTGCCAGCTCCACGATACAAATCAGCAGCGGAGGTCCGGAAACAGAGCGAGTGCTTGGTTTAATCTGGGACCCCACCACAGACCGCTTCCTGTACTCATTTCGTGAGGCAATCTCCCACGACACGGCCACACAACCTACCAAGCGGCAACTATTATCTATAGTAATGAAGATCTTCGACCCAGTCGGCTTCGTTGCCTGCCTTACCATCAGATCTAAGATGCTACTGCAAGCAGTGTGGCGCTCAAGCGTCGGCTGGGATGAACCCATTGCCCCTGAACACGCCCAGAGATGGACAGACTGGCTAAATCTGTTGCACACGAACAGCATCTCAATCCCGAGACGTTGCCTCTACAACAAATTAAACAACGTAACACTACACCTTTTCTGCGATGCATCGGAGCAAGCTTGCTGTGCCGTGGCCTACTTCACCGAAAAAATAGGTGGATCCTTACGAGTAACATTCCTTGCAAGTAAATGCAAGGTAGCGCCACTGAAGCCTCTCTCCATTCCACGCCTCGAGCTTCAAGCCGCCCTCATAGCAGCGAGACTAGCCCAGACGATCCAAAAAGAAAGCAAAGCCCTGATATCCCGCACCTGCTTCTGGACAGACTCCACAACTGTACTATGCTGGTTACGCACCGACCCACGCGCCTACTCAACCTTTGTGGCAAACCGATTGGGGGAAATAGACGAACTAACCAACATACCCGACTGGAAATGGGTACCCACAAAACTCAATCCCGCTGACATAGGAACACGAGACTTAGAGGTGCCAGACTTAACACCAGAAGGAAGATGGTTTACTGGCCCAGCCTTTCTCACTTCCCCGGAGGGTGCGTGGCCAAAAGAACGGGCACCCGCCCACAGGCCTGACGACCTGACACTAGAAGTCAAACCTCACTACGTTGGCCTTGTGTCCACCAGGGGCGAAGCACTCCCATCAGTAGAGCGGTTCTCCTCATGGCACCGGCTGATTTGCTCCACAGCTTGGATCCTCCGATTTATCAGACGATGCAAGATGGGGCCCAATAAACCAGTAGAAGGCCCACTACTAGCCGAAGAGATAAAAGCAGCAGAACACAGATGGATCAAAAGGTCCCAGGAAGACGCTTTCACAACTGATCTACACATCATCCGGCAAGGTCAAAAACTGCCTGCTGGCAGCCGCCTCAACTCCCTGAACCCATTCTTTGGACCAGATGACCTACTACGAATGGGGACCCGACTACAAGCCTTGGAAAGAACAAAGAGTGTGGCCCGAACTCCCATAATACTGGACGGCGACGAACCCTACACTCGACTTCTTATCAGTCACTACCACAAAAAGGCGGATCATCCTAGTACTGAGAAAACAGTAGCAGAAATACGCAATCATTTCTTCATAATACGACTACGCACAACAAGCAGGAAGATAACGCACGCCTGCCCCACTTGCTTCATACGACGCAGCAAACCGACTCCACCTCTGATGGGCGCATTACCACCATCCCGCCTGATGCATCACGTCCGCCCATTCACACACTGTGGGCTTGACTATTTCGGCCCTATGGCTATCACGGTCGGTAGGCATCGAGAAAAACGATATGGAGCCATCTTCACCTGCCTCTCGACACGCGCCATTCACCTAGAACTAGCCGCTTCACTGCCTGCTGACTCGGCCATCATGGCCCTACAAAGAATGACCGCCCGCAGAGGACAACCAGCAGCCATGTACTCGGACAACGGGACAAACTTTCACGGAGCTGACACCGAGATGAGGGACGCCCTGCTGTCAATAAGTCAAGACGCCAGAATGATTGACGCAATAGCTACCCAGGGCATCGAGTGGCACTTCATACCACCACTAAGTCCGCACATGGGGGGAGCTTGGGAAAGATTAGTACGATCAGTAAAGAAAGCCCTAAGCGCTACACTAAAGGAAAGAGCACCAAAAGAAGAAACGCTACTCACCGCACTTGCAGAAGCTGAGTTTGTGGTAAATAATCGTCCACTCACCCACATTTCAGTTGACCCACGTGATGAAGAACCTCTAACACCCAACCACTTTTTGCTAGGGTCAGCCGGGAAGCGCCCTCAATTATCCTTCTACGACAAAAAAGAAGAGGAAACATGCCTACGCCGCCAGTGGCGCATCGGACAACAACTTGCAGACACCTTCTGGAGGCGATGGCTGCGGGAATACCTACCTACCATGGCTGTCCGGCAAAAGTGGCACCATCCAACTACACCAATTAAGAAAGATGACCTAGTGATCATCATGGACCCAGCACTGCCTCGAAACAGTTGGCCACGTGGCCGTATCATCGAAGCAATACCTGCAGCTGATGGACAAGTCAGAACTGCCCGGATCCAGACCAGCACTGGGATATACGTAAGGCCGGCAGTCAAAATCGCCGTCATTCTGCCTGCCACGCCAGCAACTGATGAAACTGTACACTCTGCGAAGACACCCGACTCAAAACTCAGACATCGGAAAAGGACACGCCCGACGAAGTAGCTGAGCACAGTCGAGACTGCACTGAGGGGAGTGTATGGAACGTGTCGTAGGAATCCGTGTGCATCTAACGAGTGCGCGAAAGCTTTTGACAACCATGGAAATTCAAGAATGGAATTTACGCTCCCACAGAGTACCATGCCGCCAGCACGACAATCTGAGAGCTGCTATTGGCTAGCGGAATTATGTGCATGTGGTGCCCCTTCCAAATGACTTGTCTACAACGCTATTATGTCCTTTAACTAACTAATCAATTGAAAACATAAATGAAATTGATAATGAATACATGCAGCAGCCTCATTGGACTGGAAAACACATCTGAATAACCACCTAATGCTTCCACAAGGGACTCCAGACAGCAATGATCAACGCCAAGGAAATGGCTGACTATTTACGTCACCCCCACCATGCGACCAGCCGAGCCACTATTGGTCAATTCTGAACAAAGGAAAAATCTGAATCGTAAATATTTACGACAGCGAATTCATCTTCCGAAAAATTTGGAGCTCAATTTCGAGAAATTGGGAATAATTTGGATCAAGAAATAAACATCATCACCTAAAAATGAGTATGTACTACAAAAACAACCCAAAAACTGACGTCTATCAGTGATTGTTGCACTTTAAGAAAAATATTTACTGTTTAAAATTGTACCTTATATCACATATGTATACTTGTACCTTTTCTTGTAAACACAATAAAAATGATGTGAAGCTTTGGGATCCTGAGTTGGTAAAATCTTGGCAATAACTATCACACATAATTTTAACACAGCTGACTTCCAATCGTAGCGACCAGGGAAATTACCTAAAACAAGTACCTTAGAAAAATTAAGGAGGTTCTGTCCCCCAAAAATCCGACCTGAGTTTGCCCTATAAAAATAGAAGTCAAACCGGTAGGAAGTCAGTTCAAAACTATCAGCCAAGAAGAAACAATACCTACTCAAGATACCAACAGTCTCCAAGTTCAAACCTCTTTTCAAGTGTTTTAATCAGTCTTAGATTCAGTTTACCTCTCCCAGTATCCCAGTAACCTAAAATCCTAAAAACCCCAGTCTCCCACAGTCTCCAAAGTGAAAAATATTTATTTTAATCCAGTACTCAAATCAGTTTTGCCATTATACCTAGAAGCATTTTTTGTCAAAGTAGTAAATTCATTTAAAAGACCAGTGGCATTCCAAAATCCACTGGCGTACCAAACTCCATTGGCGTGTCATTGTGGCCAGCTCCCTATTATATTTAGTTTATGTACAAACGTCTAGTACATCATAAGTACTGGAAAGTAAATTACATTCATATTGTATATTATATGTATTATAATAGGTCATCATTTATTTGTAAATATTCATACAAATACTTTTATAGAAACAAAGCCGTCAGATCCTACGACGCGAAACAAAATACAACAGGATATTTTGACAGTTGTTCTGATTTAATTTACGGTGTTGCCGCATCAAAAAATATTTCGATGCATTTTTGTCACATAATTCCGAGGAAAATTCTGCTTTTTAGACTGGCCACACTGACAACTATTACTTAAGCGAAAATATACTTGAAACAGCGCGCGGTCCTATTTAACGTCCTCGTTACTTTAACTGACAGTTAAAAATTAATTTTAGAACACGATTTAACTTTCTGTTGAAACAGACGGCCCTCAAAATGAGATTGTTAATATAATCTTCTTCTACTATTTTTACTTTAATATAATTTATCTAAGTATACTTTATCCTTTATTTTAACCCCTCTAGTTCAAAACACCATTGCAGCATTATCAACTCTGAAGAGTTTAAGCCGTCTCTAAAAATGTCTCATATTATTTGACTTCAATGATTTCTTTTGCAGGTCGTTATGGGTGGGAAAAACAAATACCTCATCAATGGGATCAACGTGCAGAACAAGCGAGTGGCCGATCTGTTCTGCTCCGTCCAACTCAATGTCAACAATCCCCACTTCCTCATCATGCAGGGACGCATCACCAAAGTCCTCAGCATGAGGCCACCGGAAGTAAGAAAAAGATAATATGCATATGTAGAATTGTACACAAACTCTAAAAACATCAAAACTTTATGAATTAGCTTTGAAGCCATGGTAAAGGCGGGTCCAGAGCTCAAACATTTGCCGTGACAGTTCCTCAAACATCACATCAACATTTTTTGTTTTCCGTCTTCCGTGTTGAAACACAGTTCAAAGGGTTAAAGTTTAGTATGTAATGTCATTGGTGAAGTTCGCACGGTCCACACAATTTGACAAGTGGAGTGGTCTGAGGTACGGACCTGTCCACGCGTGAATACTTGAACACTTGACGTTTGACGTTTTTGGCGTTTATATCAAAGTTAAAATGCATTGTGATGACAAAAGAGATGCATCAGGGAGAAAACACAGATATTTTAATAAATATTTATTTATCATTAAAGATTTCCGACTAATATCGATTATTGCACGACATTGAACGTGAGTTCACAAAATAAATAATCATCCATTACGGCAGTGTTTATTTACAATTTAAAATCATAATTATTAGATAAGTTTTAAGATTTTCACGGCCAAAAGCATTTTCGTTATTTGTTTTTGGGGTGTTATGCCGTGTTGCGCTACCTCCTTCTTTAGCCAACGTTTCGGACATCGTTGCAGTGTCCATCATCAGGGCAGATCCGGCAGATCCGGTAGATGTCCGAAATCATCGATTTCGGACATCTACCGGATCTGCCGGATCTGCCCTGATGATGGACACTGCAACGATGTCCGAAACGTTGGCTAAAGAAGGAGGTAGCGCAACACGGCATGACACCCCAAAAACAAATAAGGAAAAAAACATAATTATTAGGTCCGCGCAGTTGACATAATACCAAAAAACTTAACGTTTGACGTTTATCGTTTACATAAATGTTAAAATGCGTTCGATGAAGAAAATATGCTACATCAGGAAGAAAACACAGATATTTATTTATCAGGAAAGATTTCCGACTAATATCGATTGTTGCCTTTTAAAAATTTCCAGTGCTTAAATATTTACATAGATGTCAAAAACAGAATAATTATATTAATATTTCATATTATATTGTAATTTTTATTATCAAATATATTTATTATGTGTGTCGTTGCTTATCCAGAATATATAATGTGAGATATCGCACTTATTCCTCCCCAGTGCCAGTGGTATCTGCTGCTATATCTTGAATTTCCCGCCTTTCTTTTGTAACTCCCTTCAGTTGTATAATTGTCACCAATGCAGGTGGCATTCTGAGACGCCGTTTTGATTCAATTTTGGCATCTATTTCACCCGCGTCAGTCGTGAAATTTATCGTAATTTTGTATTAACTAGTGCTGAGTGATAGTGCAAACGTTCTTATTGACAGTTATTCGCGTCTTACTGCTACGCAACATAAACTGCGTCGCTTACCGTCGTGTACCCAAATAATTTTTTGTGCACGGGTTCAAAATGCCGTCAGATAAGGAGCATGTAGTATATGACGTAACCTCTAAACGACGTGATCGAAGAAGGTGACGCCGTTCAATGTCAACCAGTTCGTCGAGTTCGCAATTGTAGACGACACAGGCGTACGAAAAGACGAAAGCGGAATGACAGATATCTGCTTAAAAGATTAGCAGATCAGGTCAAGACCCTACAGGATTTGTCATGGACAGAGTGTAATGTTAAGTGTATAGGTAAAAGTGAGGATACAACCTCTTTTTACGCGTTTATACGCATATACTCTCAGGGCCAGGGTTCGTCACTCTCAGTTAGACAATTTGGGATAAATAATGAAACTAGGTAATGAAGCAACAAGGGTTTATTTTACAATTATGACATGTTTAGTTATATGATCGGGAAACAATCGGTTTAAGACCTATCTAGGGACCGGCATGTAATATCTAAACTAGAATGGAGGCTCAGTTTATAAATTTCAAATAATGATAATTTAAAGACCTGAACGCTGGGAAGGGCTGGATGCGCTGCAGTTTCTGCTCTCGAGGCGGACCATTGGGGCTGGCGGTAGCCGGTGTGCGAAATCGTCGATCTGCTGGTATACTGGGACGCCAGGAAAGGGCTGATGTTCCATCTGGAGAGCCCGTGGAACTACGTCAGCACGAGGGGGTCTGCTGCGGAGGGCCCTGGATTCCAAGGTACCGGGGGGGGGGAAACAGGACGTCTCTCCGGTTTGGTATTATCTTTATATTCGCGCCGGATTATGGCCGCGATCGGTTGGCGTTACACGTCACACGAATATTTAGATTATAGTTAAATCGATAAAGCCCGCCATTGATGTTAGAATAGTTTGGAATACTTCGCGATCGGTGTGTGCGGCGATTTCCTACGGTATAACTGACAACCTCTAGGCGCGCGTGTCGGCGGGCAACTGAGGACCAAGCTCCGTGTGCCGCACTCTTCAACGTTTTTATAGGCTCGTATTGGTCTGGCGTTGATATGCTATCCTCGCGCCGTCTAGCGACAATTTCTGACTTCATCAACACGTGAACATTCTCTGCTTGTTAAACTGTGGGGGGGAGGGCGCCGGTTCTTCAACTGTTTTAATAAGTATGTGCGAACATAACAGCAGGTTAACGCAGGAAGCCACTATCAGCACGCCAAGTATAGTGAAACCTTCGCATGCATCTGGGAGCATTTGCTCATTGTCGCCTGAAAGGCAGTATCAGATGCCGGGTCCCTCTACTGTTCTGAAGGGTAGCGCCAAAACCTTCTGCAACTCATCTGGGTTTGGTGGAGAGTCTCCAACGCTTCAACTCGGGCGAGTGGGCCAATGTCCGCTACGCATCCGTTTTAAAAGAATATTTAGCTGATCCAGGCCTCAAAGAGCTGGAGGTAAACTGCGAGGTGCTGGCGTTTGACACCGCCTCACCAATATTTTCGGCCATGGAAAAGATGCTGGCTGCGGTAACGCATGCCTCATTGAAGCAGAGAGAGTGCCTTCAACAGGCCCTCCAAAAACTTATCAAATGGGGAAGTAGTTCAGAAGGTTCTCTGTCAGGTGAGGCTTTAGAGCAGGGGTCGGCAATCTTTTGGCAGGAAAGGGCCACAAGTTGGCAAAATAAACTAAAGGCGGGCCGCATTTGTGATATTAACCTTAGAAGCCCAATATACGAGGGTAGGTTTTTAAGTTCGCGGAATGGGAAGGAAGGTGATAAGTGGGGGTGTCGCTGAATTAGATACTAATTGAACAACTCATTATAAGTAAAAACACCGGGTTTTATCGTAATTAGGTCATTAGTCTTTGAGCTATCGTCGATCAAACATGTCAATCGGGAAGAAATTGTGAAATATGGAGAAGATCGAGTTCCGCGCTGTTATAAAGTTCCTTACCAAGCAAGGAAAATCATTTCTGACCATACTGAAAGAGATGTTACCCGTTTACGGGGACTCTTGTCCAAGTAAAACTATGGTTTACAAGTGGCATACCCTCTTTAAACAAGGCAAGGGTCACTTGAAGACGACCCACGGCCAGGAAGACCGATCGAGGCGATCACTCCGGAAATTATTCAAAAAGTTGAAAAATTAATATTAGAAGATGCCCGGCTAAAGAAGAAACAGCTCGCAAAAATAGTTGGAGTATCAGATATAACTATTTTCAAAATTCTTCATGGCCATCTTGGCATGATCAAAGTCAGCGCAAGATGGGTGCCGGGAATGCTCACCGCCTCAAAAACAACAGCGCGTGGAGGGTTCTCGTGCATTTTCGGACCTCTGTAGGGAAGACAAAGATGGAGTGTTGGCTCAAATTGTTACTGGTGATTAAATTTGGGTTCATCATTATGAACCTAAGTCTAAACAGGACTCAATGCGTGGTACAGGAAAGCACACCACAACCAAGAAGTTTAAGGTGTCGCAATCGGCTGGGAAAATCATGGCGACAGTCTTTTGGGACCCAAAAGGAATCCTGTTGATCGATTACAAAGATAAAAGTGTTTCCATAACCGGAGATTACTACGCTTCAATCCTAAAGCAATTAAAAGAAGCCATAAAGGAGAAAAGAAGGGGAAAATCGGCCAAAGGTGTCCTCCTTCTGCACGACAGCGCACCTGTTCACAAGAGCCGTGTTGCGATGCCTGCCCTGCAGAAGGTGGGCTTCGATATTTTGTCACACCCACTTTACAGTCCTGACCTGGCTCCCAGTGATTATTACCCATTTCCAAACTTGAAAAAAGAACTTTGTGTGAAAAAGTTTTCTTGTGATGAAGAAGTGAAGGATGCAATTTCGACGGATTTTTTAGACAAAGACAAATCTTTTTTTTTTGAGGGTATACATAAGTTGATTGAAAGATCCGAAAAATGTATTAGGGTAGCAGGTGAACATATTAAAAAGGAAAAATAATTTTGGATCTACTCCTTACCCCCCATTCCGCGAACTTAAAAACCCACCCTCGTACTTACGTATAATTGGTCATATCCCATAGAAAAAATAAAAATGCTATTAAAAATTGTTAAAACATACGGAATTTAATTCGTACATGTAATACTTACATTATACTTGGGCTTTATAGCTAGAAAAATAACCACCGTAAATCATTCAGAAATTTAATGAAAACTACAAAGCAACTAAATAGGTAACCGATTTTATACAAATTTTTGTGTGATGTCTGAGGTTGCATTTGGGAGGCTATTTCTTGTATGTTAGCTGTCATATTTGTGGTTGCAATTCGTAGATGGCTCTCAAATGCTCATCTGTGAGACGAGAAGCATATTTATTTTTTCTATAATTGACAATTGAAAAAGTTTGTTCGCATAAATAAGTGCTACCAAAAATTGTAATGAACTGCTGGGCAATCCTTTTCAATTCCTCAAAATCAGATGGCAAACTGCCATAAAATTTAACAAGATCATTTATTTCATAGAAAGCTTTTGAGAACATCATTAGATTGGAGATCAATCACTTTCATTTGTAAATGACTCGGTACATCCTCAATATCACACGAAAAAGGGTTTGCAAAAATTTTCGGTTTGCTTGAAACTTTCTTAAAATCACCCAATCTGTCGCTGAATTGAGTTTGAGTTGTATTAAAATATCATTAATTTTATCATTTTTCCAATTAAAATTAATTTAAAATTATTTACAAAACATTCACGGGCCGCAAGTAAGACGCCCGCGGGCCGCGTGTTGCCGACCGCTGCTTTAGAGCTACCTACCTTTGCGCGGCAAAGGTAGGTAGGTCTAATACTCAGCGCGCGGTGCCTAGTATTTCTAGTATTTCTCGCGCGTTCTTTCAGCGCCAGTGGCGGCGCAAGGAATTCGGCAAAAGTGGCCGCCACAGTTCCAACGATATCCTGCAGATAACGTGCGGAAAGCGAGCTGAAGTCATTCAGCACAGAAGGGATAAGATTTTGGGCAGTTGTAAGTCTGGAGTGGAACGGAAGCTATTCAGCAGAATTCCTCCTTCTTCCACTCATCTTTTTGGGGAAGAAGCACTGTCCGCCCAGTTGCAGAAACTAGGTGGTGTAACAAAGTACTTCAGTCCAGTGCGCCTACCTCAGGGTAGCCACTCGGCGCACAACCACCCTTCAACATCTAAGGAGGTTGTTGCTTTTCCCCCCGAGCAGACATCAAAGGAAAATATGGCATTTCCCTAGTTTCCCCAGCGGGCAGACCACGGAAGAAACCTCCACTATTCCTCCGGTACGAGGGGTAGGGGGAGGGAACAGAAGCGCGGCGCGAGGGGGCAGACCTCTCATGGCCGCTTCAACAGGTGACTATCAACCATTTCGGGCGGGTCAACTACAGGATTATTGGAGAGAATGGCGGGCCCTAGATGCTCCAGAGACCATCTTATGTATGATAAGAGGATACCGCATACCATTCATCCGAAAGCCTTTGTTGACAAGTCCAAGCCAAGCTTCCGCAAGGAGGTTCGAGACAAAAGTAACCCCAGAAATGACCCTCGAAATAAAAAAGATGATGAGAGATGGTACCCTGGAAAGAGCTGGCGACAATGCCTCCTTCCTATCAACACTTTCAGGTTCAAAAGAGCAACGGCTCAAAACGGCCAATCTTCAATTTAAAAGCTCTCAATTTAGATGTAGCTTGGAAAAAGTTTTCTCTGCTATCTCATCACAAAGTCCCACACTTTCTTCAAGCCAATGATTGGATGACAAAAATAGACCTTTCGCAGGCCTACTTCCACATACCGGTCGCAAAAGCTCACCGTTGCTTTCTGAGATTGTATTACGGAGGCCTTCACTTACAGATGACATGCCTGCCTCAAGGCTTGAGCAGTGCACCACAGGCCTTTGCAGCTATTACAAATTGGATTGCAGAAATCCTTTGGAGACGGGGTATCAGAATCATTGTGTACCTAGACGACTTTCTCCTGGCTCATCAGACCAGAGAAGTCCTCCTCAGTCAAACACGAGAAGCCCTTCAATTGTTGGAGCGGTTAGGTTGGTCGGTAAATTTACAAAAGTGTTTTTGTTATTAGTTTTTGGGATATTATGCCGTGTTGCGCTACCTCCTTCTTTAGCCAACGTTTTGGACAGCGTTACCGTGTCCATCATCAGGGCAGATGTGTAATAGTTAGGGGTGATGTTTGTACTTATCTATTTAGGAGCGATACCGTGTCGCCAGCTCCACTCCTCTACGAGCTGGCGCTATAATATACTTCAACATGTTTTTTGCGTTTAGCCTTGATGTAACCGTCAATTACCGGATACCAAGAACTATTGAGCTTAGCTCTGTCGTCTCTATTAATATTTATAGGATTTTTGATTGCAATCGCTGAGCACTTAATCGAAACTGGCCATTACTTTGGATTTGTCCCTGAGGTCCTGGGAAGACCCAAAACTCATAGAGCACGCCTGATTACAGAGGCAATTGAAATTCACAAAAATCCTATAAATATTAACAGAGACAACGGAGCTAAGCTCAATTTGGTATCCGGTAATTGACGGTTACATCAAGGTTAACGCAAAAAAACATTTCTTAAAATTTTGCAAATTCACTTTGTGGCACCATTTTATTATTGAAATAATTAAAAGCACTTTGATTTTACCAAAGAGAACATTGTTCTTGAAACATGTTGACTTTTAAATAAAGATTATCGTGTTTTTAATTATTCCAATAGCAAAAGAACATGTTGAAGTATATTGTAGTGCCAGCTCGTAGAGGAGTGGAGCTGGCGACACGGTATCGCTCCGAAGTAGATAAGTACAAACATCACCCCTAACTATTACACATCTGCCCTGATGATGGACACTGTAACGCTGTCCGAAACGTTGGCTAAAGAAGGAGGTAGCGCAACACGGCATAATATCCCAAAAACTAATAACAAAAATACTTTTGGCCGTGAAAATCTAAAATCGTATCTTACAAAAGTGTGTTCCTCAGCCAGCACAGTCAGTGGAATATCTAGGAATTGTGTGGAACCCCCATCTGAATCAGAAGTCCTTAACCAAATACAGACGCCAAGGTCTTTGGAACTCACTTCAGGAAAAGGAAGATGGACTCTGAAAGAAGCTCAGAGTATTCTCGGAAAATTGAATTTTGCTACCTTTGTGGTCCCCAGAGGTCGACTCCATACTCGGCTGATACAATTACAGTTGCAGTTAATTCTGAAGCTGGCCCCTCAGCAGAAGTCTCCGATAAAGAAGGAGGTCTTGTCAGAAATGAAATGGTGGATGATCAACTTAGATCATGTTTCAACTCTATGTTCCCAGCCCAACACATTTTCTGACTACGGATGCGGCGGATCACGGCTGGGGAGCCCTGATCGACGATGTACCTCTGTCAGGTTGTTGGACAGACATTCAGAGGGGGGGACATTGCAACATGAAGGAGATGACAGCAATCTTAAATGCCTTAACATCTCTGACTCAGAATTTGAAAAGTTCTTCGTTACTCATTCAATCAGAAAACAGGACAGTCGTAGCCTACTTGAGGAACGAGGCAGGTACCAAGTCGATGGGTCTCCTTCATCTGACATTTCAGATTCTAGCGCTTTTGGACCAGCACAGAATCTCTTTACAAGGGCAGTATTTGCCGGGACGCTACAATGGCCTCGCGGATCATCTATCCCGAGGGATGACATTACCAGAATGGCACCTTCTACCTCCAGCGGTAAGAGCTGTTTTTCACAAGTGGGGCAGTCCAGTAGTGGATCTATTCGCTTCCTCGAAGGCTCACGTCGCGATCAGTCTCGATAGATTCCCACGACAAGAGAGCGATGTTTCACAACGTGTTCAGCAGGGCTTGGCATTTCCCCTTGGCATGGATATTTCCTCCCCCCTGCTTAATGCCAAGAGTGTTGGCACACCTGAACAAGTCATCAGGGGTGTACCTGGTTGTAGGCCCAAATTGGCCAAAAGTGTTTTGGTTACCAGACTTAAAAGAAGAGCCCTAGACCGACCTCACATAATACCAATGTTGGTCGACAACTTGATAGATTTATCAACAGGACTTCATCCTCAGCAGGTCCAGAAGCTCTAACTATAGGTGTGGAAGATTGGGGGTGGAGTGAAGCATTGAACGATTGGTCACAGCAAGAGAAAGCTCTGTTGAATGCGGGTTGGCGCAAATCTACGCTTTCAACCTATCACATGGCATGGAAGAGCTGGAAGGAATGGTGCGCCATTAATAATACATATCCTAATAACCCTTCGGGATCTCAGCTGGCACGGTTTTTAGCATACCTAAGAGTAAAGAAAGGCTTGGCTCCCAGTACTATAGCGCTTCACAAGTCTGCAGTGTCGGTTTTGTGTGACCCCAACGGCGATTTGAGAATAAGTAATCATCCCTTGGTCAAGCGAGTGATGAGAGGTATAGGGAATTCTGCAAATAAGAAGCCTAGAGCATTTACTTGGGATCCAGGGCACTGGGTGTCTTGGCTTTGTAAAAATCCTCCAAAGGAACTGACTCTTTTCGAAACATCTCGTAGATGTTCTGTTATTTTACTTCTGGCATCAGGAAGACGAGTACATGATCTGACCTTACTACATACATCTCCTGATAATCTTGTTGACAATGATGATCACATTATATTATGGCCAGTTTTTGGTTCTAAGACGGACACCTCTACACATAGACAGTCTTGTTGGAAGATTTACAAAGCAGAGGATCGTAATATAGATCCTATATTTTGGTTGAGAAAGCTTATGCCTTTGGGTGAGAACAGAAGACGTGAAGCTCGTGTTGAATGTCTGTTTATTTTCACATTGGGGCCTGCAAGGCCAGCCTCGAGAACTGTCATTGGTGGATGGATTAAAACAATTTTGAAGGTCGCTGGGATTGATGCCTCCCCTGGGAGTTTGAGATCAGCAGTAGCTTCAAGAAGTTGGGTGGAAGAGTGTCCTATAGACACCATTTTGGAAAGAGGAAACTGGCGCTCAGAAAACACTTTTAAGAAATATTACAGAAAACAAATCTGGAGTCTCAATGTTGAGGTGCTGAATCCCCCCATTCACTCTCAGTCCTTGACCAAGTTATTTCAAGCAATACAGTAATAGTCACAATTTTGGCTTTAGAATTGTCTCCAAGCGATAACAAACACTTTTCACATTATATATTCTGGATAAGCAACAACACACATAATGTTGGAGTTTTACCTACCATTAAAACTCTAATTATGTTGTCTTGCTTATCCAGAATATACTTAAGCTCTGCTTGGTGAGTCCAAATTGAATCCAAACGGCGTCTCAGGACGCCACCTACATTGGTAATAATTATACAACTGAAGGGAGTTACAAAAGAAAGGCGGGAAATTCAAGATATAGCAGCAGATACGACTGGCGAGGAATAAGCGCGATATCTCACATTATATATTCTGGATAAACAAGACAACATAATAAGAGTTATAATGGTGGGTAAAACTCCAACATTATTATATTATATTTAGGTATAAAAATATTTTAAACTCGTGATTACGCTCGCTCATTGCACATAAGCACAAAAAGCCGTTCCGTTTATTCTACCGCATCGCAAGGCTCTTGTCAAAAAATGAATTATTCCCCCCTGCCGGCCCCCGCCAGCCCCCGCCTGCCTTCCTGCTTCACCCGGGATGGAATGTTTTCCGTCGAGCATGGGAAGCTCGAAACACAACAAAAATTGTCAATATTTATGATGTTAATAATAAACATTGGATTTTGTTATGGGACTGTCAAGGCAAATGTTAAAGCTATGGACCCCGCTTAAGGTTGACAAGACAATTAAAAGCACTGCAATTATTTCTACAGTAACTAATGGAGCATGCTAATCTTTTTCAGATTTTATCCATGGTGGAAGAAGCTGCAGGAACCAGGATGTATGAAGCCAAGAAGCAGGCTGCCCAAAAAACCATTGAAAAGAAGGATGCCAAGTTGAAAGAATTGAATGATGTAAGTTTTCAGCTCTTTTCTGTCCATTGTTGGTTATGTACGTCTGTTAGTTTATTCCAAAAAAATTATCGTTCATTCATCTGGCTTTATAATTGCATTTCATAATCCCTTTGAAGGTCCTCCTCCTATATCTTTATGGTCCAATGGTCGCCAGCTGATTTTTGTCACCATCCACAGAGTAAGTGACAAATCTGCCCATAAATGCGAGGGAAACAAATCAACTTGCGCGGAGCTGAGCGTGTCCCTTTTAGTGATTTGTCTACAGGCAACTCGTATTGTAGTATCACTACTTTAGTCTTCGGAAATGAAATCTGCTTATGAATAAAAAGTCCTTTTTACAATAGCGTTTGAATTCCTCGCTACGTAAAAACCACAACCGTGGATCCCAAATTAGGTGATAAAAATTTGGCTTGTTGCAGTGATTAGTTTGACACTTTTACTAATGTTACCAGGCTTTAGCAAATTTTACACATCCTAATAATTTCATAGGAAATGAATAATGTTAATTTTTGTTTTATTTTGTTAAAGATAATAGCGGAAGAGATTGCCCCCAAAATACAAAAGCTACAAGAAGAAAGAACTCAGTTCCAAGAATACCAAAAGGTTTCAAGAGAACTGGAAAACCTTACCCGGCTTTATATAGCATGGAAGTAAGTTTCTCAATAATCCTGTATTTTATGTGCCACACCTAAAATCAATCTAGGCCTCTAAAGTATCACTAAATTGGGTCACTTATGGTATCAACGTAAGTTACCAATTAAAGTTAGTAGTTAGTAAATAACCTTGTTTAATAAATTATTGTTTTATTTTTCATCTTTCAGATATGTAAGCGCTGTAGAGAATACAGCAAATGCAACGAAAAAGGTGGACGATGTTAAAGCTTCAATCAAAATCAAACATAACACAATAGCAAGTAACAAAATGGAAAATGCTGAGATGGATAAGATGATTGCCGAAATGAATAAAAAGTTGGATGAGGTGAGTTTTTATTTAAATTGTTCACAGTGGTTCCCACATATTCAGAAAAGAGTTGTATTTCAAAATGATCACATTATCAGCATATTATTTCAACATATTATGTAGTTTCTTTAACAAATTTGATTGTTTATTTTAGAAATGGTTTGATTTTTATAAAATTAGATGTTTAAAGTGATGATAACCTCTGCGGTCTTTATATTATTGAATGCTTTTTTAATGTCTACTAAAACAGCAATTGTAATTGTTGTTTGGGCAACTTGGACCTCCGTAACCATTTTTCCCAGATTATCCATGGTTGACGGTTTTCTTATAAATCCTATTGTAGACTTATCAAATAAGAACTTATTTTCTAAATATGTACATACCACTTTAATCGCCTTGTAATTATAGTGATGAAAGTTATGGAAAGACATGAAATTGGCCTTATAGAGGTAATGAGCTTTGGATCTCTTCCGGGCTTAATTTTGGAAACAATTTTTACATGTTTTCATTGCATTGGTATAGTGCAAGTTAGTTTAATCGGTATAGTAAATTGAATTAAATACATCGATACATAATAACTAATTGGCAAGAAGTAGGTTGATTAGTTATCGTAGAGTAAGACATCAGATCTGTGCGGGGAGGTATTTTTGGGGTTCTGCTTGAGAGATCACAAGGTCGCCCTCAACCAATCTCTCTCGATCCGACCTGCCACGCAGCTAGTGGGCTGACACATCCGCGGACAAGACATGGATACACACCACCCCATGAACGCGGGCACTCCTGCTAAGTCACCAAACATAGCGAACCACTTGGGGTGACCTATGGCAGAGGTGTTGGTTTTCCAATAAATGGTTTCCGGGGCGGCAGTACTCATACCCGATCTATTAACTACTAATTTTACACTTTTGACCATTCATATAGGCTGTTCATATTTCCCGAGCAATTTTAACATTATTTTGAATAAAATTTCTTTTTCCTTATTCATTGCAATTATTAATTAGAGGATTTTTCGATAACCATGCTAGGCACAGGCCCCTGTTGTGGTTGAAAACTGAGTTTCTCCATTATTAGTCTTATTTACTTAAATTTTTTTAGCAGGGTTTAGGTTTTTTCACTTGGTTTCCACACATTCAACCTGTGTCGCTGCAGCAATATGAATAAAACAACAATACACTAAAACACAAAATATTACTAATAAAGTTTGTTCTTAAAATGTATTTTAAATCTGGCAACAATGTAATTTTTTATAGTGTACATTATAAATTGTTTGTTTTCCTACATAACCGCTAGGTGGCGGCGCGTGCGCATTCGTCGTTTGCGCTGAAAGCGTGAAAAAAAAATCACTCCTCGGATGTGTGTGTAATATTACTCAATTTTTTTTTGTTTGTTTTTTTTTGTTTTTGTTTTTGGGGTGTTATGCCGTGTTACGTTACCTCCTCCTTTAGCCAACGTTTCGGACAGCGTTACAGTGTCCATTATCAGGGCAGATGTGTGGATGAGTAGATGATGGACACTGTAACGCTGTCCGAAACATTGGCTAAAGGAGGAGGTAACGTAACACGGCATAACACCCCAAAAACAAACAACAAAAATACTTTTGGCCGTGAAAATCTAAAATCATATTACTCAAATTTGATCGTAATTTCTATGAATATGACTAATTCACCATTAAATTCGTATAATTGATATATTTACCATGTTTTTTGTGGTTTTTAATAAGTTTTAGTCAAGTTATAATAACAATAATCATACTTTGAAAATTGAAATGTTAAAAAGTATTTTATATAAAACATGAAAATTAAAATTTACATTTAACCTGTCAAAGGCCTGCAAATTCCAGGAAAAATACGGAAATTTCGTAACAAAACACGATTTTGAATTTTGAATTGAATGTTTTGTTGATTAATTTTGAGCTATCGTATATTTCATTGACTGAAACACGTTCCTAGAACAATAAACTATGTACCAAAACAACATTACTTATGTTTTAGTCGAGGAACACGCGTCAATATTGACAGCTAAAATTTGCGGCATAAATGACATTTCGATTCCACAGATAAAAATCATTTAAAAATATTCTGGTGTCGCCAGGTATGAAACTAGTGGCTATATCATCAATGATGTTGGCGCAAGCGATTCTGACCTTGTTTTCATACAAATTCTGTACATAGAAGGGTCAAAATCGCAGACAAACACTTTTATTTCGAAATATTTTTTTCGTGCATGCGCACAAGCTGCGCGCATATGAGCTGCTTCGGCCGATTACAGGTTGGATTTTATTTTATGAAAATTTCATAAAAGTGGTGTTTTTTTTTAAATATTAATATCTAATACATGTGTTCCTAAAAGTATCAAAGAAATTAACGTCTTTAGAGATGCAAGAAATCTGTTACAAAAGTCGGTATAATTTTTTAGGTTAGTTTTTCGGCAATAAAAAAACTTTTAAATTTTTTATTATTTTTTTATTATATGCACGGGGAAAAAGTGAGGTGGCAGTTTCGTTCCAAATTCATTATTTAAAGGACTGCATTTTTAAAATTTTGTTTTTTTATAAATTTGATTTTTAAAAATGTTTTGTAAAAAAAAAAATTTCCATTTTTTCACCGTTTGAATCTTAACTTTTTCGCCGCTACGCGCATCAATTCATGCGAAAATAATTCGTGTCCCCAGCGCTACGCGCATCATATCATGCGTTTGACTTTAGCGGCTGTATACTACGTAAATACGCGACGAATTTAGCAGATAACAACCAAAAAATAGTTCAATCCTTTATCTTACTGACATCTGGCGTTTGCTGGTTAAAATATAATAAATTGTTTACATAAAACATTGTGAAGGCGATGATTCGATAAATCTTCCTTCAGTCATTTGAATGCCGCGCCGCTGAACCGTTGCGTCATCCATAGTATTTCTTAGGTGATCCAATCTGCTTTGATGGACTTATGCGTCGATGTAAAATATTGACCGATTTCTATTTTGCGAATCTTTTTAAGTAATTTATTTTTCTGTGGTACATTAGTTTGTTTGTGAACTTAAGTGACGTGACGTGTTTTAAAAATAGTTATTTTACTCAAGACTTTTTGATTGACTTTCTTTTGTGATTTTATTTCTAAATTTTGTGGACAACCTAAATTGTAATATATCTGTCTATGGGCTTACCGTTTATATATCAAAATTGAACTCCCTTAAAAATGGCAAACCAATGGCAGTCTTACGGAAGGCGAAATTTATGAAACATTTTTAGACGTTGACTCTGATTTAGAAATAAGTGAAGATGATCAAGATATACCAATTACTGAAGAAGTTAGTGACAGTGAAATAAACGCCCCCGGGACAAGCCAAGATCATGACTCTCATACACCTAACTTAGACTATACCGTAAATGCAGACTGGTTTTCTTCTTGGACCTCTGGTCCATTTATTCCAATAGTTCATGAATTTGATGATTTTGTGTCAGGTTTTGATCCATCTACTTTATTTTCTGGTAATTCATTGGAAATTGACTTTTTTGAATACTTCTTGAACAAAGAAATAGTGACAAAAATGGTGATCGAAACTAATCGATATTATATAGCCACCAAATCAAAACAAGAACCTTCCCAAAAATCCAGACTTCGTAAATGGGTTGACACATATGTCGGAAGAAATGTACACATTTTTTTTGCACTGTTAATGTTAATGACTAGAAACCGACACCTTACTATCGAAGAACACTGGTCCACTGACCCATTACTCGCTAGTACAATTTTCGGAAAAACCATGTCTAGGGATCGTTACGAAATTATATTGCGAATGTTACACTTCTCAAACCCCCACACACAAATTAATTCCTGGTGACCGACTTTACAAAATTAAAATCCTAATTGACCATACCCGAAAATTGTTCAAAAAAACTTTGATACCTTATGAAAATTTATGCATCGATGAGAGCATAATTGTTTTCAAAGGGCGTTTAATTTTCAAACAATATATACCATCCAAACGTCACCGGTTTGGAATTAAAATGTTGTATTGTGTGACGTGAAGACGGGTTTTATAATAATAATAATAATATTTGGCTGATTTATAAAGCGCCGTTTTCATGAAAAATCATCTCAAGGGCGCTGTACATATAATAAGCATACAATAAAATAAAATGAATATGATAGGCTTACAACTAGGATTCAAACTTATAACTAGGAACCTACATTTAAGACTTATATGTAGCTAGTGACTTACAACTAAGACTTATTACTACTGACTTAAAACTGGTGACATACAAATATTTGCAACCGTGACTTAAAATTAGAGATTTACAATTAAAATAGGTATTTACATACAACAATAAATATTTTTAGTTTTGCCAGGTATCTAATATTACCAAGTGATCAACATTAGACTAAGGTTATTAGACTTCATTATTTATTGTGGCGAAGGGACTGACATAAATGACTCTGAATGTCTCGGGGTTTCGGGGGCTGTAGTAACGACACTACTTCAAGATTATTTAAATAAAGGACATAATCTTTTTATTGATAGTTGGTACAGTAGCCATCAACTATATGATTTTCTCCATACGAACAAAACCAATGCACGTGGTGCGGTGCGGAATACACGAAAAGGCATGGCGAAATTTAATAAACTTAAAAATGGTGAAATGAAAGCACAACATCGTGGACCTCTGTTGGCTTTAAAGTGGTGCGATAAAAGAGAAGTTCACATGCTAACAACCTTACATGACGACTCCATGGACATGACGGGAAAAGTTGATTCTCGAAGATTCTTGAAAACTCGTCAACCAATTATGAAACCCAAGTGCGTTCTAGACTATAATAAGTGTATGGGTTCTGTTGACAAAGTGGACTTGATGTTAAGTAGTATTAATTGCCTGCGAAAAACAATTAAGTGGTATAAAAAAGTGGCCTTCCATATTATTGATCTATATTTATTGAACTCTCATATAGCTTTTAAATCAATTACAAATAAAAATGTTAGTTTAGCAGATTTTCAATTAGCCGTAATACGACAATTGTTGCAAAAATATCATACAACTTCCCGATCTGAGCCTCATTCTCGCTCTTCACACGATTCACCTCTGAGACTAACTGCTAAGGCATTAGCAAAACATATGCCCCACCCAATAAAGGGAAATAATTCTCAAAAACTTCACAGAGCCTGCCGAGTGTGCGCTATTTCTAAAAAAAGGAAAATGTCCCAGTATAAATGCCCAGAGTGTGATGTGACATTGTGTGTGTGGCCATGTTTTAGAAACTATCACGAAAAACAAAACTTATAAATATTTCTCCTCGTGTTAACTTTTTATTAAAACTTTATTTGTTAGGAGATATAATAATAAAAATAATTGTGTTTTGATAATATCAGCGCAGTGGTCCAAATCCCATCAGGCCGGGTAAGTAACTACTATAAACAATATAGCAGTGTGCATGCGTATGGCGACAGTTCTTGTTGATTTCTTGTGATGTGTCACTGTTTATAATATTATATCTGTATCCTAATATTATATCTGTATCCTAATATTATAACTATTGTCCGCAGCATACAAAATCAACAACATGTTTTTTTACAAAAAAGGTCAGTACTAACAAACTTAGTCAACTTTACTGAATACTTAACAAGCAATATGGATAACGGACGCCAAGTAGATGTTATCTACACAGATTACTCGAAAGCTTTCGATAAAGTTAACCACTCTACCCTCATTAAAAAATTACACCAATTAGGAATCCATGGCGACTTACTTAGGTGGCTAACTTCATATCTGCATAGAAGACAACAGTGCATATCAGTTGAGGGAACTAAGTCTAGCTTTTTTGCTGTGCCTTCTGGCGTACCGCAAGGTTCTCACTTGGGACCATTATTGTTTAATGTGTATATATTTGATATTTTTAAATGTTTTTTACATGCTAACTACCTAGCATATGCAGATGACAAAAAATATACTTAGTAATCAAGTCTATCAATGACTGCATAAAACTTCAAGAAGACCTAAATCGACTTTTTGCATACTGTAAATTAAACAAATTAGTCCTAAACATTTCTAAGTGCAACAAATTATCTTTTACGCGTAACAAAAATAAAATTTCTTTTAATTATAACTTTCTTGATACACAAATCCATGAAATAGAATCAATCCATGACCTTTGGGTAGTACTGGATGTAAAACTAAATTTTATCAAACACATTAACGAAGTAATCAACAAAGCCAATAAAATGTTGGGATTTATAATTCGCATATCTAAACCTTTTCGCAATATTAAAACTCTGTATTCCCTTTACACCACGTATATCCGCCCCCACTTAGAATACTGCACACTAATTTGGGCACCGTTCTACCAATGCCATATTGACAGAATCGAAAGTGTACAAAATAAATTTTTTAAACACATAAATTATAAATTCAAATTACTCTTTGCAAATAATACCGAATCCTTAAAATTTCACAACTTTACTCCACTTCAAACACGAAGATTAATATCTGATCAAATATTTTTATACAAAATTCTGAATAACGACCTGGACTCTCCTGAACTCGTAAATTATTTAAGAATTCACATACCTACAAGGCCAACCAGACTAAACCATTTTTTTCATTTGCCAGCGTGCAGAACCAACCTTAGAAAAAATTCTCCAATCCCCCGTATATGCGCGCAATATAACACGCAATTTAACAATATCGATATTCTTAATAATACTCTTGTGAAATACCGAAACGAAGTCAAACGTACGACCACAAATGTTAATTAAATTAATGCACAACTATAGAAAAGGTACAGCATGAGCATCTCCTGTCCCCATCTCACCTTCCTCTGCCTCTTGCCCTTTCCTATTCCTTCTTCCTTCTAATATACTTATATATTTTTTTTGTTGTTCTTATTTTCATTTTCATTTTATGGTTATTACCAATTACAATTGTATATTATATCATAATAACCAACATTAGCGTAAGAAACTGTTTTGGCTTGCCTCATGTTTAACCTCTTGTATAACTCATCCTGTATATAAATTGCTGTTTGTTTCTTTCTTACAATAAATAAATAAATAAATCCTGCGGTTTATTGTTTATTTATGTGTTTCAACAAACCCCAAGAGCATTAATAAAGCTATTAAGATAAGCAAATCATAAATCTGCCAAGAAATAAGAGATTTATAGCTGTTTAAAATGGTAGGTTTTGATTTTCAAAGTGAGTACCGCATACGAGTGTAATTTTCGGTACATTTGATCGCGGTGAAAAGGTTAAAATATGGCAGTTTTTTAAAACTAAAGTGTATTTCAAATACACAAAAATAAAAGGTAATTTTATCTAGTTTTCATAAATGGTATTTGTTTTTACGACACCTTCAAAAATAAGAAATATATAGAACATTCAAAATACTTTGAAAAAATTCCAAATTTCGTTCAGACATCATTAATAAAACAGAGATAAACTACCCTCTCAGGCTGTGTAAACAATGTGTATTTTTTTCCATGAACAATTTTTTAATTAGTAATGTTTTCACATCCGCGGCCGTTTGTCAATTGAATAAAATTTTCACGGGGTTTTTTAGTAAGGCCGATTTTCTTTATTAACCCTTCAGGCCTCTGGCTTTTTTTGTGGAAAGGTCTCAATATTTCCGTTTTGGCTATGAAATCCAAATAAATTTCTGAATGCATCCGAATACTAAAAACTGTTTTTGAAAGGTGATGAAATAGGTTTTCAAATTTTATAATTCGAAATAAACATATAATTTTTGAAATGTAAAAATTTGAAAAATGTTTTAAAAATGGCTAACCTTACATTATTCTAACTAAAATGACTGACAATGAAAAAAATACATACATGTTTTATTAAGAAAATGTATTATAAACATTATCTTCGACTCATTTTCATGTAAAAATAATTAATAAAAAATTGTCAAAAGTTTCACAATTTTTTTTCAAATTGCCGTCGGAAACTTTAATCGAACAAATCAGCCTGTAACAGACGTATCAGCATCTTCACAAGACTGTAAAAAAGTACCGGGTTTTTAGTGCACGCTCAAGATGATGAAATAGGGAAATAATAAGAACTGACCTCCCTGCACCCAGTGCCTGATGAGTGAAGGACATTGGATGTGCCTATCCTTCTGCCTGATCCTGGCGTCTGGCGGTTTGCCTAGAGTAGGGCCGGCTTTTCTTGAAGAGGTTGGCACCAGGACTGAAGACAGGCAGAAGTCGGCGGGGGAGGCAGCTGGTTGTAGAAAAAACTTCCGAAGAATAAAACACTAGTTTGTTGAGTAGAGATGAACTGATTTATTATGAAAATTTCGCTCCTTATATACCCAAATTTGGTACAAAATTTGGTTACGTGGTACAAATTTGGGGTGGGAGGTTTGACCTCGCCTGCAAGTATATAAGGGCTGGTTGCCCGTGGGCCACCTATTTTGCCGACCGTTTTCTTACAACTGGTCGCTTAAAATTAGAAATTAAAAATAATTCTACAGAGTACATTTGGTATATACAGGTAAATGTCTTAAGTCTAATATGTTTGTACAGTTAAGTTTTATCCGCAGATTTTTATTTTGACGAATTTGCATTGATTTAAAGGTAAGTTTATAATTGTGTGATAGGTATTTGCCGTTTGGCTAGTTGTGTAAAGTTAAAATGAGAATCTAGTATTTTTCCCAGGTTCCCCGCAAGACTAGCTACTGAAATCTGTTTGTTTCATTGTCTTACGAGGTCCCTGGATTTTTAAAATGGGAAAAAACGGATTCTTGCAAGGAATTTTTCTAAGTGCTTTTACTGTGCAAAAAACGCCCTAGCATTGTGAGTTTAAGGGTCAGAGACTCAAACTCTCTTTCCCTGGATGCCCTGCAGGATTCTGGAATGAAATATGTTTGTTTCATTGTCCTGCAGGGTGTGTAAGTTAAATTAATCGAAAAAATATACATTTTAAGGTTGCCCTCCTGGCGGCGAAGCAGATTCTTTTTCCCTGGAGCAGGCTCTTGTTGTCCCTGTTTCGGGCGGCAAAGGAGTGACTGCTGGGGGAGAAAAAGGAGTCTTCTTGCCTGGCGGCGAAGGAGGAAAAGGAGTAGACTCCGGTTTGCTTTTCCCTGGAAAGGTAGTTTGCTTTTCCCTGGAAAAGCAGTTTGCTTTTCCCTGGCGGCAAAGTATTTAAAATAAATAACAATTTTTGTAAATGATAAGAGTTTAAAATGTCTCCCGGTGGCAACCTGAGCACGCAAGCATTTATTTGTTGCACCGGGGCATTGTACATAATAAAAAGGTAATAGAAATGATAAATTTTTACATAAAATATTTCGGCGAAAAATCGTCGCTGGCGGCACGGTACTAACGAGCTTAGTGGCCAGAAATTTCAGAATAAATTTCAAAAAAATGACCACTAAATGTAGAGGATGCCGCCAGCGATGACTTTTGCTGAAAAAACAAATGAGGGTACGTAACACGTCGGTTACACAGCCTATGGGGTTAAAATTAGTCTTCTTCCCTGTTTTTACATGTTCTTTTTCTTTTAACCCTTCCTACCACCTAATTTCGTCCCTTAACCACCTACATGCGATCCGTGAGACCACTGGTATATTATTATTTTTAATTTGGAATCTATTGCAACAACGAAACAGCTGATTGAATATAATACTTGTTTATAATCTAGGAAACAAAAAATAACAAAATAAGTTTAAACATTCGAACTATTCTTAAAATCTAAGAAAACGAGATCTGTAGCATTACGAACTTAAAATTTTGACTTCTTTGTATTATTTTTTTATAAATTGAATAAACTATAAAGTCAAACAAAAAAAATAAACATAAAATAAAAAAAATAACAAAATTGCAATGCCTAAACATTTACAATTTTTCGCGGCAGTTATAGCACATTTTTTTCGAACATTGCAAGCGTGAAAGCGGAACGTCATCATCTGAAGAGTCATTCACTCGAATGCAGATTGTGACCTGAAGTTATGGTGGGGTCAGGTTGAATCGGACTATTTAGATCATCATCTTCCCCCTTAATTTCTGACTGGATTCACAGTCTTCAACCTGCACTAGATCTTCCGTTAAATTGGGTTCCACGTCACTGCAGTCCTCTTTTGGTATATTCTCTCTGACATCTCTTGCTGCAGCCATCTTGTAATATTTTCATAGTTTTTATTCATTTTGATACTAAAACAACAAAAATAAGTAAATAGAAAAAATCACATAACCACCTACGTGCGGTCACACAGACCGCTGGCGTGAAACATTAACTTACCCAGGTCAGACGCGCGCATGTCTACACTCGCCGAGAGCAAGCGGCGATACTGTTTGATCTGTAGAAAAGGTACATAATTGCGCTCTGCCGGACGACACACACAGACAAACAAAGAAACATTCATTTTTGTATTTCGAAAAACCGCGCGGAAATTACCTTGTCGCTTTCTGGTCAAATATCCATATAAACACAAAGGAATTGTTAATTTTTGCGATTGTTTTCTGTTTACCAGATAATATATCATATTATTCGTGTTTATTGCATGATAATATCGTAAGAGGTCTTTCGAGAATAGCTAATTTTCCCATTTTGGAAATAATTGTCAAAAAATATATGTAATCACACAAATATAAACTGGATTTATTATTTCTACACAAATCTGAATACATACCCAACATGAAAAAACACAATTCGAAGGAGTTTTCAAATAAATAAAGACATTTATACTCATTTCAAAATGTACATTATCAATTTTTTTCGCCTTTCACAGTTGCCAAAAGTGATCGCAAAGTTATAGAAAATTCATTCAAAAATATTCTGAGTAGCTAGATTAATTACACCAATGGTTACGTCAAGAATGATATTGGCGCAAGCGATTCTGACCTTGTCCTTCATACAGTTTCTTTATACATAAGGGTTAAAATTGCATTTAAAAAAGGGCTTGCGACAAATGACAGGTTAAGATGTGCTTTAGATATCACTAATGAGTTTGTAAAATAAACAAACCCTTCAAGGGCAAGCGGAAAGCCGTACATATTATTTCAATGGATTAGTTAAAAACTCGGAATTAGCTTGGAGTACGCTGTTGACGGTGAATTTATTTGGACAGCAAAAAGGTTAAGAAAATTTCATGGTTTTATTAATCAGTTGAATAATGTCTTTTCCAGGAAACGGGAGGGGAGTTGCAGGCCATCGAGAAGGACTTGCAGCTAAAGGAAGCGAAGGAGGCGGAAGCGTCGGCACAGAGCAAATCCACCAACGATGGTCTCAAAACACACCGGAGCAAGCAGAGGCTGCTGCAGACCAGTATCACCGATGACGAGAAGGCTCTGAAGAGCAAACAGGAACAGTTGGATACGGTAATAATTTTAGTTCAATATTTTTACAACCTTATATTTAATTTTGATACCACACAAAAGGACCCAACTGGGATGGGGAGGGAATGGAGATGGGGAGAGGAGCGTTGAAAATACCCGGGTAATCAAATCTGGTTACCTAGTACGGTTAATAATGCAATTTCATTATTTTACAATGTTATTATTTCATTCCATTACAATTTGGGAGGCATATGCCGCCCCGGGAACCATTTATTGGATAACCAACACCTCTGCCGTAGGTCACCCCAAGTGGTTTGCTACGTTTGGTGACTTAGCAGAGGTGCCTGGGTTCATGGGGTGAGATTTGTCCGGGTCTTGGCGGCGGATGTGTCTTGCCCACCAGCTGCGTGGCAGGCTGGATCTCTCGGAATATCGCCTTGCACTGCAGTGGGAGGGATGGATTAATACGTCTGTCACTCCTGGAAACACTGACTCCCAGATTCTTACCCACCCCTAATATCCTTTTCCTTCGCCGAACTTCCTCTCCTTCCTTTCCTAAAAAGACCTCCACACAGCATCCCCAAAGATGACATAGGCCCTGAGGGAAATTTTTTTCCTCAGGTCCTCCTGAACGTATTTCCACAACACATATAGCAAAATCTATTTCAAATTTAATACGGTAATTTTTCGTGTTACATAGAGGAGAGAAAGAGACGGCAACATACTGTGTGCCTGCAGTCCTGACTGCAGCGTTGCCACCTCAGCGCCTATATTGCTATAGGCTAGGATCCCACTATGACAAACCCGACGTCATCGAGTGCATGGATGAAACTACTTTGTAGTGATAATAAACGTTTAGTAAGCCTTAAAAAAGCAGGTCTGAGTGGTCTAAAAAGTGCGTCTTCATTGAGTATACGAATGAAAACAACATGATGCAAAACCAGAAGACATAGCAGATAAAGGAAAACGCTTTCTTGTTGCTTTGTACGGGGGTGACATGGATGAGGAAACCTTGAAAGAAGTTCGCTACCAACGTTTCGCAGTCTACAACAAAAAGTAAATTCAATCTTGCCCCTTTGCCACCAACGAATGGCGCTACACGGTACCATGCATTTAGGACATACCATCAAGTTCAAAAATGGTATGGAATCCAAAATAATCCAGAAAACTGGGGCTGGAAACGTGGCACCAATGGGCTTGTTCCAGTAAGAATGACAAAGAAACCAGCACCCGAGACTTTATTAAAATTTATTTCTTGCAATTGAATATGAAGAGATTTTGTCAATGGAAGCCCAGCATCTCAGTACCACAGGCAATGAGTTAGATCATGACATTAATGACGAAGACTATTATTAAGATGTCAATATCAACCAACCGGGATCAACAAAAAAATATTATTACGCAATAGCGAATATGTAACATAATTACGAATACTAGTCGAACTCTGTGCGACTCGCCATACCATCACTGGAATATCTGTGGAATAGACATACTGACCTTAACATTGTCGAAAGGTCCCTACAAGAGGTGGGTTTGCAAATCAATGAGAATAAAACTAAAATCATGATGCAAACCAGAACCCCACGCCATAGAATAAAAGATAAATTAAAATTTAAAGACACTTACAATTTCGAAGAGGTCGAAGAGTTACATACCTGGGCTCCAATAACGCATGACAAAGAAAACCCAGTAGAAGTAAGAAAGCGCATCACAGGCGCTAACAATACTTACTTCGCGTTGTTGCCAGTTTCAAATCCCGAAACGTCCATAGGAAAACCCTATATAAAACAATTATTAGAACGGTCTTGGCCTATGGATGTGTGGCGGGAACAGCTGGACACTTTCGAAAGAAAGGTACTTCGAAGAATCTTAAGAGCGATGCGAGAGGGAGAGGCATTGGAGGGGACCCCACCACTTTCCCAATGGCGTTATAAGGATACATATGGTTTCCTCCTTCACCGCACACGTCAAGAATCTATTTTATTGAACGAAGCTACATTTATTTGAACGACTCTAGACCCTCCAATGTCCATGCATACGGGGTGAGAAAGCAGTATGCAAGTACTTATATTAACATGAGGGATAGGCATTGAGAATCCGCCACAATAAAGCTCTATGTTATTTACCAAGCTCCCAGACTCTCTATCCATCTAAGGCTCCAAAGACTAAGATGGGCCGGACACGTGCATCGAATGTCAAGCACACGAGTACCGAAGAAGGTTCTACAAGAACACCCAGGAGGTAAACGAAAGGCGGGCAGACCTAGGCTGAGACGGGAGGATGATGTCAAGAAGGATGCAAGAGGACTACTCCATGTCGCAGTTAGGAAGACAACGGCCGAGGACGGAGGGCGGTGGAGGCTTATGTTGAAGGAGGCCAAGGCTCGAAATGGGTTGTAATGCCATTGAAAAGGAAGAAGACCTATTGGGGATACCACAATAAAAAATGCGCCATTTTCTCTACCTCATGGTGGTGTGGAAATGAGTTTACAAAATTATAATTATGTAATGAATAGCCCGGAAAAAAAACAAAAATAGGGAATTACACCATTTTTTAGAAAAATATTCACATTTCCACCACTGTAACTCGTTACCTATTAGACTTACAAAAGAAAAATGAAACAAAAATTATTAGAAATTTTATCTTCTTTAAGTTTGTCTTTCGCAATTTGGTTGTAAGGTCAACCATTGCACAATTATTTTGCATAATTATTTTATCAATCCAAGATGGCGGCTCCAGCTCGACCCCCCCAAGGTCGAAAACTTTTTTTTTTCTTTAGAGTCCCAATCTCAACAACATATGAGGCCCCTAGAAACAAAGACAGAAGTGTCCACCACACGTCAAAAATGAGTTGAATATGCAGTTTCCTAGAGAAAAGTTCGTTCTTTCTCCGTAATAAATCTGTTTGTAACATAAACGTCATTAAACCATAGTATTTTGGCTTTAAAGTTTTGTTGTTGTAACAAATACGGCAGTGTCCACCTCCTTCCGAAACAAAAGCGGCAGTTTTTCACACAGCCAAATCAGGATGCTCTATTCATAATGGCCACCGTACTTTAAATCATACAAACTCCTGCAAAAGTGTCAATGAATCGTACACTGATAAGTTATTTTTTGGGTTGTAATAACCATTTATTGTTAGTAAACGTTACATATTCCAAGAATGGAAGCTTTCCCCGATATTTTGCCACCGGAATCAGCGCGGAAACGTGTCAAACAACCACACAAATGGAAGGCAAACATTACTAAGAAAAAAGGTAAATCGCCGTTATGTTGCAGGCAAATGTCTAAATATGACATTTGAAGATTTATCTGAATTTGTTCACATTTTTTTTGTAAGGATATGGATCGAGTCAGTTAGGCCATGTATTTTGACAACTATACCTAAATAAATTATTTGATATAATATTTCAAATTAATAACAATTGAATATTATATTTTTTTATTATTTGTTATAAATTCATTCAAGGATCAGCAGAAATCGTGTCAGACTCATTAATGATTTAGTTAATTTTTGTTTTATTTTATAATTTAGTTAAAATTTCTCTTATTTTCTATTTCGTAGTGGATGTAAGTTCATTATTTAAAAAAAATCTAACATCTATTTCTCGGAATTTATGAATATTTCTAAATGTGATAAATTCATTAAGTGAACTAGCTGTTCATATTATGTCCATTTCCAATAAATTAAAAAAAAATAAATCTTTTCAATTTTGTTTTCTTACATTGACTGCAACATCTTCGAAATTGTCTTTTAACCTATTGGAGGCCAGGCTATTTAAATCAAAACCGGCAGTGTCCAACTTTTGTGAAACAAAACAGCAAGTGTCCAAATGGTTGAAACAAAAACGGAAGTGTCCATCAAAAAAATGCATTTTTTAAAGAAACTAGGGCATTCAGATGCATAAATGATTTAAAATATTATTCTTAAACCGGTTTACGACAATATATCTCATATTTTAAAGTTCACTTTTGGAAAAGCTCACTTTTGATTTTTGATGCGAAAAACGACCGCTCCCCCCTTTAGTTTCGACCACCTGAAGGGTCACTTTCGCTTGAGGTGAATTTTTTCCCACACGCGAAAAACGACCGTACCGCCCTTTGCTTTTCACCCACCTGAAGGTTCACATTCGCCTGAGGAAAAGATTCAGTGCGCACGTCTCAGTACTTTGAATTTTGTACGTTTGTTTTTGTCGACAAAATTTATTTTTGCTAGCGATTTATTCGCAGTAAAACTGATGCGAATCGGCGGCGGAAACTAGAACCTCTATCAGTTCGGCTCGTTTATATTTCCCGCCGATAGGTTCGCGTTTAAAAACGAAACATGTCTTTTTGCCCGTCAGTTTCAATGCAAATGAAAATGCTAGGAACGTTGAGTCAGGTCAGGAATCATAGACGTCAAATTTTTAGCCTAACAAAACAGACTTTTCAGAGTTTTCGGTAGTGGTTTTACGGTACGCGGCATAGCGGCCCGGAAACCGATCTCGGCTTGGATGTTTTTCAAAAATCTAATACAGTAGAGAATTCCGCAACTTTTAATACCAAAATTAGATGCCCATCCCATATAAAAAAGTTCAGGAGATGCTGACAAAACTCGACATTTTCCGAAAAAAAAAATCACCAAAACACGTGCTGAGAGATTCCATAGGAAATGTTTATTTTGCTGGCCAGTTTAAATTAAAACGTTATTCATTCGGGGTAGGTACCTAATTATTTCGGTAGTATTGCAAATATGATGAAAAAAGCAAAGATTGCCGGAATATAAGGAAATGCGCAGGTACCTACCCGAATACGTAGATACACAATTAATTAGGTTTTAATGCAATACTAAGGTAAGGTTGTTTCGATGATACTGAATAATTAAACTTTTTTTTTTAAAGTTAATTTTCACATTCTGTGTTGGTTCTATTCAAGTTCTGTTTTTTTTTTTATCATTAAAGGCCAGTTGCATCACAAAACTGAAATAATTACAGAACTTTCTTGAACTGAAAATTGACAAGAAAAATTTTTAGAATTGTCAATTTTTTTTATGCAAACCCAGCCTTATTATTTTTAAATGTTATTCTATTTGGATATTGTGAAATAACAAAAAAAATATATATTAGTTTTAGGTAGGTACTTACTTGCAGGGGCTTTTTTTCTTTAAAAATCAAAACATGATATTGAATAAAACTATTTGTGCTGAAAAAAAGTATTTATAAAATTATTTTATGCTCAACAACATAATGGCGTCGTTTTGGTGAAATATTTCAACAAATTACCTACTTAGTACTTACAATACAACTAAAATAGTGAGCTGTAGCATCATGAATTTCTAAACTGTTCATCCGATTGCGAGGAAACTTAGGGGACTTGATGCGCGCATCCCTTCGATTATTTCTGTATAAAATGGTGAGCTCTGGCTTCATGAAATTATGCCTTGCTAAACCGTTTATCCGATTGCGATGAAACTTTGGGGATTTGATGTATGCATGCCCGCGATGGTTTTTGTATACAATAGTGAGCTCTGCCATCATGAAATTATGCATTGCTAAACCGTTCATCCGATTGCGATGAAACTTTGGGGATTCGATGTGCGTATGCCGGCGATGGTTTCTATGTAAAATAGTGAGCTATGGCGTCATGAAATTATGCATTGCTAAACCGTTCATCCGCTTGCGACGAAACTTTGGGGATTTGATGTATGCATGCTCGCGATGATTTTTGTATACATAGTGAGCTCTGGCATCATGAAATTATACATTGCTAAACCGTTCATCCGATTGCAATGAAACTTTGGGTATTTGATGTGCGTATTGCCGGCGATGGTTTCTATGTAAAATATTGAGCTATGGCGTCATGAAATTATGAATTGTTAAACCGTTCATCTGCTTGCGACGAAACTTTGGGGATTTGATGTATGCATGCTCGCGATGATTTTTGTATACATAGTGAGCTCTGGCATCATGAAATTATACATTGCTAAACCGTTCTTCCGATTGCGATGAAACTTTGGGTGTTTGATGTGCGTATGCTGGCGATGGTTTCTATGTAAAATATTGAGCTATGGCGTCATGAAATTATGCATTGCTAAACCGTTCATCCGATTGCGATGGAACTTTGGGGATTTGATGTGCGTATGCCGGCGATGGTTTCTATGTAAAATAGTGAGCTGTGGCGTCATGAAATTATGAATTGCTAAACCGTTCATCCGATTGCGACGAAACTTTGGGGGAGCGGCCAACTACCTGTTCCCTTTGTATGCGCTCGCTTCATCCGCATTCAGACATTGTTTTTTTCTTCATATATTTAATTTAACACACACTCCTCCTCGCTTCATCCACGTTCACACGCAAATCGCATAGTGTTTTAACCCGTTAGTTGCCTCTGCAATGGGCAAAACCTAGTAATATTAAATGTTCCTTCCATATTGAAGAATAACGGACTGATTAAACGTTTTTTTAGTTTGCCAACAATTTAACAAAGTGGACTCTTCCGTCTTTGTTTCTAGGGGCCTCATATATCAATCGCTACTACACGACCTTTTGCAAGGTAAAACTCCCCACTGACTGGGCTAAAAAGACTCTCACAGAAAATTTCTAACACCAGCTTACTATGAAGTTTGAACTTAAAGTCTGATTGTTATAAGGGTGGTAATGTTGCTATGTAATCATCATTATATCTTTTCCATACATATTATAAGAGTGGAGTGACCAGCTCTTCACGTTTGTAAGTACATCTTTCTTGGATGCAATCTGCTCCAATTCTTATATCGATTTTCCAACCCTCCAATCTTTGCTTCGGGAAGTGGTGGCCTAGGTAATTCTTGGATCCTAACCTAACCTCACTGAATCTATTCATATTATTTTTAGTCCTATTTCAATGTGGCCTTTTTATCTTTAATGTTTTTGTTACCTTGTACAGATGGAGAGTACTTTTGGAGGGCTCCGGGAAGCCATGACCGAGGATATGGAGGCTCTATCCGCTGTCCAGGAGCGCTTCCAGGCTGTCAGCTCCGGGATGCAGGTCACTGAAGGTGGACAGTCTTCACTGCAAGATCAGCTCATGGGTGAGACTATTTTGTGTAAACGTATTTTCAAAATACGATCACTATAATAAAAATATGTATTTGGGAGTTCCACTAAGCTGAAGAATACATTCTGTTGCATTGTGTTGAGTTTGTGATAGCCGGCTGCCATCGTCAGGATCAGTGATTCTGATGAGAGACAGATGGTAAATTTATTGATTGATTAATTTAAATTGATTAACAAGACTCTAGTGACTGAATTGTAATAAATGAGTTACACTTTTTACAGCTTGAAATAGGCCACTTGCATCACATTTTTTAAAAAAAATTTCCGGTTTAGGCAAATATTCTAAGACATTCTGTTTTTTTTTTTTTTTTTTTAATTGTCTTTTTGAAACCCTGGCGATTTTTTGAAAATTTCAATCCGAAATATCAGACCATTTTTTATAAACCGGAAAGACAGGACATAATTTTATAGGTGCGAAAAAATTATAATTACATAGCCGAAAATCATTTAAAAAAAAAAAAATGTTTTCCACACGAATAGCACAGCAGAATAACAAGGCATACTAAAAATATTAAATCTCATAAATATTTTTTTCCTTGATCCATCTTATTGATCATAAATTATTATAATGTTCAACGTCCATATTACTAAATCAAATGTAATATACTTGTACTTGTAAATTATAATAATAATGTTGGAGTTTTACTTACCATTAAAACTCTTATTATGTTGTCTTGCTTATCCAGAATATATAATGTGAGAGATATCAGCCCTATTTCCCGCCAGCGTCGGTCATATCCATTGCTTTATCTTGAATTTCCCGCCATTCCTCTGCAACTCCCTTCAGCTGTCAATTGTCGCCGTGCAGTTGGCATCTTGAGATGCCGTGTTAATTCAATTTTGGCATTGTTTCGCCCACGTCCGGTCGTAAAATTTTTCGTTCGTAATTGTTTTAACCCCTCAGAAAATCGCCAAAATGCACTTTTAATGTCTTTAACGAAATGACATTTTACAAAAACTTTGTATTATTACCGCTTCACAATTAAAGCTCTATAAATGAAACATTTCTGAATGTAGCCGAATAGTAAAAACTGTTTTAGACAGGTTACAAAATAAGCTTTCGAATTATTATATTACAAATAAACATTAACATTTGTAAATATTCAAATTTAGAATGCAAACATTAAAAAAATGTGAAAATGACTTATGAATTTTATACAGGTAGTTAGGAAGACATTTATGGTTTTGAATAAAAAATGTTCTTTGACTGTAAGCTTTTAAGTTCTACATGATATGTGAAATGTAATGGAATTTTAGGTGAAACATTCGAAAATGCCTTTACTGGTTTCCAAACTGCACTTTTTGCAGACATTCCGGTATGCATTTAACCTCTCATCTGTTGCGAATCCGGGCCGACGGGCCCAAAAAATTTTTTTTTTTTTTAAATGCGATTTTAATCCTTATGTATAAAGAAACTGTATGAAGGACAAGGTGAGAATCGCTTGCGCCAATATCAATCTACGACCTAGGTACTATTTGATTATTGTAGCTACTCTGAATTGTTTAAAAGAATTTTCTATGAAATTTGCGGGCATTTTTTCGAAATACCATCCAACATTCAACAGGTTAATAGAATTTAAATATTATAGTTGATTTTTGTGACTGGAAACCTTATACATTTTCACTACCCATATAAAATTTACGAATAAATAATTTTTATTTTTGCTTGTTATTGGTTCCAGCTGCCAAGCAAATGGCTTCTGAGGCTTCCACCCAAGTCAGCCAGTGTATGATGGAGAAGAAGCACTTTGAGAGCCGACTGAAGGTGATGCAGAAGGATGTGGCCACCACCAGTCTGCAGTACAAGAAGGATCAGGCCAACATATCCTTAATGGAAAAGGATGTCGCTAAGCTGCAGGTTACAAATTTAATTAACAAAACATTTTGCTGAATCAATTTTTGTATCTAGCCTTTATTCTTATTTTTTCCATTCCTTGAGGTTCAGTGTTTGTACAATTTCCCTGATATTTATTCTTGCTGCATATCTTTCCCTGCATTAGCTGTGCATAAGATATATTCGACTGGTCAGTGGTTGAGTGGGCATAGCGCTTGGGTCCCATCCGAGCTTCGCGTGTTCGATTCCTCGGCTGGCTAAGTCCTCCATCACAACACAAGCAACATTTTCGGCTTTCTGTGGTGGTAGTAGGAGATTTTCAAACATTGTTTTCAAAAATCTTTAAAAAGAAAGACAAACCCGGGAATGTTTGTCTTTCTTTTTAAAGAAAAAAATAAGTGTTTCGTATATTTGTATTTATCATTAAACACCAAGTTTGGATTTACTTCAGATGGAAGCACATTTTTAGCTTTCTCTTCATAACACATTCAGTAAAAATTGTTAGTAAGTTTCTTTATGATCTCTTGCACTGTGCATTCAATATTTATTATAGCATAAATTGACCCAAAATTAAAAAAAAAAATTCTCCAGTTCGCTGACATTGAGGCCAACCAACCCAACAAAATCCAACAAAATCCACGTTGTCAACCCAACAAAATCCATGGTTCCATGCCAACTCAGAATTAAGTCAACCTCAACATCTCTTTGAAAAGTAATTAAAATCTATGAAAAAAAAAAAATTAAAATAGACTATAACCCTAACCTATTTAACCAATTTTTTAATATTTTTTTTTCATCACTCTTAACCTTTCCTGGTCTGTAAAGTGTAAATACTACACATTGCTGCTAATAACTTTTATATCTCTATAACTATAATGAATTCTGGGTTCAAATTTTAGGTATTCCTCCGTTATACATTTACGCACTGAATTAAAATTTAATATTTTAAATAATTAGCAAATTTAATTCAAAATCAGAGATATTTTGTTAAATATCGGGAATAAACTACAAATACAATCAACCGTGTGCCAGTGTGGACCGTGATACGCGAAGAGTGTGCGGGGGGAGATGACACGCCATGTGACGTCTCGCTCTACTTCGCTATACGGGAACACGAGAAACAGAGACCGCCGCCGTGCGCAGTTGTGTTTCGACCACATGCATAGCTTTATGTATTGGGTAGCAGTCTAGCACTATTCTAGCTTCTAGCGCCTCAGTCGTTCGCGGGCAATCGTTTGAGATGGTCTCCTCGCCCGTTTTTTGAGCAACGGACGATGGTTTTTTCATGTTTTCAGCAATTAAACTACAATTATTATCACTTTTAACACAAATTATGATAAACAAAAGCGATTAGCTATGAATATTGATATATTTCCGAGATAAAATCGCTAATTTTGACACGTGAATTGATTACACAGCACCGGAGCGCGCGTTTTTTTTTAGCACAGTAAGGGAAAGGTTAATGACTTTTCAAAGGAGGTTCTGAGTTGTCCGGTCACCAAATCTACACATCAGCATATCAGGGCCATTGCTTCTTGAATTCGATGCAGTGTCATCAAAAGTATGGCAGCACGTTCCATGTATCGGATTTTGTTTATTGAACTTTACATTTCTATTCCAGCGAGACCTGTCTTCCATTGGCTACGATGAGGCTCACGTCAATGAACTGTCCGCCAGACGTGCAGAGCTCTTGCCGACCGTGCGTCGCCTCAACGAGCGCACGGACAACCTGTCGGCGCAGCTTCGCAGGTGTAAATTCGAGTTTACGGATCCCACACCAGGGTTCGACCGCAGCAAAGTGAAAGGCACGGTTTGCAGGCTGGTGGACGTGAGAGACAGGGAATTTTGCACCGCCCTGGAAACTGTGGCTGGGGGAAAGGTAATATTCGCATCATACGAGGCTTACAGCCCAAAGTCGGTGGGCTATGAGGATGGGAAGGAGGATGGAAAGAGGAAGGTTGAGGAGTACCTAATTGGCGTGCTTTCACCAGAACCTTACAGGGTTTCTTACACTGACTGGCGGAAAGTTTGAAAGAAGAATGAAAACATCAATTTTCAAAATTTTATTTTAATTGGGCTAGGCTGTGAACCTGTGAGTTCTGGATCCAGAAACTTAGTTTTTACTGCTCTGTCACAGAGTTCATCCTTGGCACTCCAAAGGTGTGGCATCATTACTATACTGCCGTGGAAAGTAAAAACACAGTTACCATGGCAGCAAAGGCCTTTTATTTAGACATACATAGTACATTAGTTATAAAAAATAAGCTGTATTCAATTTTACAAATTTACATAATTACAATATCTTATTATTTTGGCCTGAGACGAGAGAATTAAAAAATCATAAAAAGGAAGAATCATACTGCTGATAGCTCTGCTGTAATCTCTCTCTCTCTCTCATAAATGTCACATGTAATAGAATATATTACAAGGAGCTTGCAGCGGTAGGATAATACATGAATCATGACGAAGGACGATGAAGGAATGATGTTAGCGGCCATTTAAAAGAAGAAGGGGGTTAACTGCAAGTGCGTAGGTGTTGCAGGAGGTTAAATTTTTGTCAATGATCACCTTACCAGAAAAAACAAATTCATAAAGGATCACATCATGTGTCAGTAATCGGCATCAAATCATCCTTGTCAATGGTTTCGAATCTTGCTTAAAGGATATCGGTGTGTCCTGGGGGGGTTCCAGGGATCGCATCTCGGACCATTCTTATTTAATATTTACATAAAAGACATTTATCTATGCTTTCAAAATAGTTACTTGGTGTTATAAGCGGATGACATGAAAATTTTGAAACCTATAAAATCTTTATCCGATTGTATGGAATAAGGAACTCCAGTGAAAAATATTATGGCTTTAAAAAAATATGTTCATATAGACCAAGAAACGCTGATTCTGAATATATAAGTTTTATTTCATAATATTAAATGCAGAGTTTTTAATAAATTATTAAAAAGTGCATTTTTAAACCTCTTCCCAAAACACAGCGTTAAGTTGGCATTACTGAAATGGTTAACTGTGACGTCACACTTAACCTGTCACCTGTGTATTGTATTGTCATTTGAAATGACTTGAAGTGCACACGTACCTATGCAATTCAACATTTCGTGTTTTTGGTTTATTTCCATACTGTTTATAGAGATTTAGATAAATAATAGTTATTGTGTTTATTGAAACATAATTTAGGCCCTCAACAATTTATGAAAAGGGCTATATTTGCGGACAATCTGCAATAAATTTTGTCTATTTGAGGTTAAAGTCATGTCATGTTTTGAAATTTGGTTATGTATTTTCAAATTGTTTTTAGTGTAGGGCTTTTTATACAAGTTGTTACACACTCGTTATGATCAGTGTATTATAAATACCAGTATTTCTGTATGTATTATACATAAAACAATGCATCTACAAAGTAACGCCTGACACAAAACACGACGTCACATGTATTTGCAATGAAAGAGATGATTTATTGTTTTTATATTGCACTTTGATTAAATACAATAATAGTAGCGGTGAAATGTGGACATTTTACCAATGTTTTTCTATATTAAAAGCAGTTAATCTTGAATAAAAAACACACCTCACACCTAAAACAAAGCATTCCGCCATGATTATTCTGGGTTCTTCACAGTGTTGCCAACAGTTAGAAGTGAAATTTCCCTAGAATTTCACATTTACGCAATTACCTACGTAGCCACCTGATTGTGTAACACTAATCCTGTTATATGTTAATTAATATGATAATTAATTGGAAAGATATCGGAACTTGGTAAATATACTAATAATACCGTGATTTTCCAAATAAAACACTTTTTGCTACGTGAAGTAATAATTTAAAAGTACGAATACACTCACCAGTGAATTAGAAACTGAATTCCAAATTAAAAAAAAAACACTTTGCAAAATAAAAATCATAAGCAACCCGCCGCTCATTTGTACCAAGTGTGGTATTTTGAAGACCCCCCCCCCGAACGTGTCACGTAGTATGGGTACGTTCCCTAATATCATTTTGAGTTGTCAGTGTTAAAAATAACATGGCATGTAAGTACATGAAAAATAATTAAGATTCATAGGAATTCCAAAAAATATATATACGTATATATATAAATAATACCAGTAATACTGTCATATGTAATAAAATTTTTGCCAGAGTTCGAAATTTCCCTAGATTTTGTCCTGATTTCCCTTATCCCTAAAAAATATTTTTCTCCCCTAGATCTAGGGAAATTTCCCTCGACATGACATCACTGATTCAAAATGACAACTTAAAAAGTAAAAAACTATGGGTGGGTGAAGACCACCATAGATACGGTGCGTTTCTGGGAGTCTTTAAAAATTAAAACTTTGACAATTATTTTAACTATTAAAACTAACTATAAAAATAAAAATAAAAATGCAGTTATTTAAGTTTGAAGGTCTTTATTCATTAAAAAAAATAAAAAAAATTGGACTGGAGTTCTCTATTACAAAGCGATCTTGATTGTTTGTGCACAAACTGTGAATCAAACTTATTTTCTTTAAAAAAGTCTCATTCGATTACGTTTAACCGGTCGAGAGCCATGCCTTCTTCTTTTTCTAATATTGCATACTGGAAATTACGGAATGCATCACTTTGAAGTAAAGTTTTGTGGATTTATTTTGAGCTATCGTATATTTTATTTACCGAAACACATTCCTTGAACAATAATCTATCTATAAAAACAACATTACTTGCGTTTATTTGATAAATTGATAGGTTTTTGTAAACTATTACTCTCGGACTTTGACAGTCCGAGAGTAATAGTTTACAAAATCGTGGCAAAATCTGACACCCAGATGCCATAGACAATTCATTTAAAAAATATTCTGCTTTTGCTAGGTGAATGAAACTATTGACTATATCAATAATGATATTGGCGCAAGCGATTCTGCCTTGTCCTTCATATAGTTTCTTTAGACATAAGGGTTAAAATCGCTTTTAAAATTTTTTTTTTTCGAAAATTTGTTACGCGCATGCGTGCATGGCTCCGGCCAATAAGACGTTAATAGAAAAAATTGAATTTGGTATGCCTAAATGATACTTTTTCCCATTCCAGCTCTACAACGTGATAGTGGACACAGACATCACCAGCAAGATGATTTTACAGCGAGGTCAGCTGCAGCAGAGAACCACCATCATCCCACTCAACAAGATCCACGGGAGAGTTATAGATAATCAGACACTCAAAATTGCACAGGATCTTGTAAGGTTTACTTTATTTACACCATCAAAATTAGCATTAGTTTAGACTTGTACAGGCTGATGACCGATTTTATAATTTTTTTAAAATTTTTTTAATCAAGGTGGGCGCTGACAACGTGATGTCTGCCATCTCCCTGATAGAATTTGATCCCGAGCTGCGTCCGGCCATGGAGTGGGTGTTTGGTGACTCGTTTGTGTGCCGCGACCTAGATGTGGCACGTAAGGTCACCTACCACCCGCGCATCATGCGGCGCTGCATCACGCTCGACGGGGACGTGGTGGACCCGGCCGGCACCATGTCTGGAGGTGCCGCCATCAGGGTGAGTCATTGGACAGTATGAAGTAGTTAGTCATGGATGTGTGCACAAGAATCTATGTGCCAAACAATATAAATATTTATTATTCGAGTTCTGTGAAACAACTGGCCAATTATGAAACAAAAATTTTAACAAAACAAAAAAACGACTTCAAAAAATGCACTAAAAAGTAAAAAAATTATTTCGTATTCTTCTACAACTTCATAATCAACTTACTTTTTCTACTCATCAATATGTAGGTACGATTGTTATTTTTGAAGCCGGTGTCAGTCAAGGTAGGTTTGTAACTACATACATAGTTATAGGTGAGATGTGCTTGTGTTGTACAAGCGACTTGACGAGGCGAGAGGGGGGCCGCGGCGTGAGGGGAGCTGTCAAGTGAACACGCCGGGCCGGGTACCTTTGCTGACACCGACTACAAAAATAACAATCGTACCTACATATTGATGAGTAGAAAAAGTAAGTTGATTATGAAGTTGTGAAGAATATGAAATTATTTTTTTACTTTTTAGTGCATTTTTTGAAGTTGTTTTTTTGTTTTGTTAAAATTTTTGTTTATTTTTTGATTTTTAGTGAATCTGAAGTACAATAACTAATTTGTCTGAATATGGGTAGGCCTATTAAACGTGCTGCTCATATGAGATAGACATAATTTGTCCATAACGACGTTAGGGTCAAATTAAGAGATTCGGCCGAGTTTCGTTAATTTGCTCCTAAGAATTGAAGAGTTCCGTTACTTTGTCATGGATCCGATAATCAAAACCTAGCCAAACTCTCATCAAACTACCCTTAACTACCCAGCGCCCTTGAGGTGATTTTTCACGAAAACGGCGCTATATAAATTAGCCAAATATTATTATTAAATATTATTAAAGTACATCCTTTCCAATAAAAAAAGAATCATCGGAATTGGTTGGCGTGATATTGAGTTATTCGTCCATTTGTCGCGCACATACTTAATGCAAATTTAAGACTTATATGGTTTTCTCATAGATGCCATTGTCGGAACTGGACCAAATTAAAATGGGACCACACGGGAAGCATTAGCTTTCAAATAAAAAAAGAATCATCAATATCGGTTCATCCAGCCGAAAGTTCTGAGGTAACAAACATAAAAAAAAAATACAGTCGAATTGAGAACCTCCTCCTTTTTGAAGTTGTTTAAAAATAAGAGAATGTGAATAAAATTTTCACTTGGAACTTGAAATTTGATGAATTGTTCAAATTTCAAAGTAAACATTCAAGTTCTGTGAAAGTCCTATTTAAGTGATATTATTTATTTACACATTAATTTTCAAAATGTAATATCACAGTAAAGTAACATCACAGTTAAAAGCGCTGATGGGCGTTTAACTGTGATGTTACTATCCAAGTACTGTGAAACAATTGGCCCGTGGTGAAATAGTAACAGAACTTGAATAGAACTTGAATTTTAATTTGAATTGTTCAATTTCTGTGAAAAAAAAAACATTTTTAATATTTAACTTTTTGTGCAGGGAGGATCAATCTTGGTGCAATTGGAGGAGCTCAAGAGGCTAGAAAGAGAGATGGAAGAGTCACAAAATCAACTCAATGCTATTGAATCTGAAGTCAGAGCCGCCAACCAAATGTATGAAAGGTTCATGGGTTTGAAGCAACGGTATGAAATGAAGAGCGTTGAATTAAATGCCGTCAAACAACGTTTGCAGACCACCGCAACACATCAACTTCACAATGAAGTGGAAGAACTAAACGCTAAAGTCAGGGAGCTAGACGAAAAAATAGAAGAAAGTAAAAGAACGCAAATTGAATCTGATAAAAAGGCCAAAGACATGGAGACTCAGATGAGAGATTTGAGGGGACACAGAGAGCGCGAGATGAAGGCCGTTGAAGAAGAACTTAAGAAGATGAAGAAGCAGTCTGAGACAAGTAGGAAGTTGTGGAAGCAGCGGGAACAGGATTTTGAGACTCTGAAGTTGGAAGTCAGCGAATTGCAGAAGAGTGTGGAGACGGGGAAGGAGCAGCTGGCTGCCGGGGAGGTACTGCTGGCACAGTTGGTTGAGCAGGCTAAAGCCAGGGATGTAGAGTTGAATAGCATAAAGGTTTGCAACTTTTCATAATTTGACATAATTACAAAACATTTTTAATCATTGTGATTGTCATCTTATAGCACACAATCTGCTTCTGATTCTGCCAGAACAAACGTTAAATCCATTCACAAATGCGTGCAATATTTTTATGCATGTATTCTCTCATTAATTATTTAGTTAAATTTCATTTTTATTTGCAGGATATCGTTCGAGCCGCACAAGCGCTAGTGAAGAGCAAAAAGTCCGAGATAGCATCACAGAATAAAGAAATAAAAAAGACATTGCAGAAGAAAGAACAGCTGATGTCGACTAATGCCGAAATAGAGCTGGAAATTAAAGAATTTGAACATCAAGTTACCAAATTGGCAGCTGAGGCCAAGGCCTGTGCTTCAAAAGTATGTACCATTTTGTTGTTGTTTTTTTTTTTTTTTTACTAGTAATTGCCGATCCATTTACCTTCACCAGATAATCGGTATTTTGTTTACGCTAATCTCTCTCCACGCCAGTCGTATTATTATCTTTCCAGGAGACATGATAATTTTCCTGCAATTTTACTCAATCAGAGTGTATTTTATTGTTTATTGGAGATTCGCAGAGATACATTCTTGTGCATCGATACAATCAGATGCTTATTTCATTTTTTTAAAAGTTTTCTTTATTCGTTGGATTGTTTGTTACATGAATTGAGGATTTTTCAACCACCATGCTAGGCACATGCCCATGTTGTGGTTGTCGCAATCCATTGCTATTTTGGGATTAATTATACGGTGACAGATGTATAAATGATAAAAAAACATTAGGCTCAGGTTGAGTTTGAACCCCCGCCACATTTGATACCCTTACAAATCAATTTGTAAGGGTGTTCATTTAAAAATATTGACTTTTATAAAATTACATTCAGCTGTCATAAAGGTCTTCAAAACCTGACAAAAGACTTACACAGGTTGTTTAGTTTAAAATCTCTAAGAATTATATCAAATGTTGTACTGTTTTCCGTCAGATCGAGGCGCTGAAAGAGAACCACGAGTGGATAGTCCAGGAGAAAGAGTACTTCGGTGAGCCTGGTGGGCTGTATGACTTCAAAGAGCGGGACCCCAAGGCGGCGGGGCAGAAGGCGGCCAAGCTGCAGGAGCGTAAGGAAAAGCTCTCCAGGAACGTCAATGCCCGGGCACACTCCCTGCTGGGCAAGGAGGAGGAACAGGTCAGTTGGGATCAACTGCACTTGCCAGATTACAGTGTACAACGGATAAATATGTCATCATCTTAACCTATTCCTAGGGATTCCTCGTTTCGACAAGTCCCTGTCCTGGGCTGATTCGATAGGCTCGGTCCTTTACAGTCCATCTTCTTTGCACAGCCTCTGGAGTTGCTTTCCCCAAATTTGCCTAGGCGACCAACTGAACGTCTTCCGTCTGGAATTGTTGCCGGTATTTTATGCAGAAGGTAGTCCTCTGACTTTCTGAGTACATATCTGAGCCACCTCACCTGCAACTTTTCCGTAAAGACTAGCAAAGGCTCGATGCTAATCCAATCTGATTTTATTACTCCTGCCTCTCTTAAAAATCTCATTAAAGCTGTAAGTTCTAAGATTTCATTTAAAATTGTGAACTTCATAAATATTTTTTTTTCTCAGTATGCCGAGGTCATGAAGAAAAAGAAGATCGTTGAGAACGACCGCGCCAAACTCGTGCAGGTGATGCGCGAACTGGACGAAAAGAAGAAGATAGCCCTGGTGAACGCGTGCCAGCAGGTCAACAAGGACTTTGGCTCCATCTTCAGCACATTGTTGTACGGAGCCGAGGCCAAGTTGACACCTCCTCAGGGGCAGACTGTGCTCGATGGCTTGGAGGTACAGAGCTTATTGTTTTCTCTCAGTATGTCTAACTCGTGACTCAGAAGATAATCATTGAGAATAACCCCACAATGCTTATTCAGTTGATGTTGACTCTCCACTAACCTTAACCTCTTGTTTGCCAGGGTAGGCCAGCAAAAAGCACCACCAATTACGACGCGGCACCCGGCGGCAGAAATGACACTTCGTGTCCAGAGATTCTGACACTATCCTTTACAAATTTTGTACATAGAAGGGTCAAAATCGTAGATAAACATATTTTTCCCGCGCATGCGCAAGAACTGCGCACATTCCCGCGCTCCGGTAAATTATTAATATAAATTATTTGGAGTGACTAGGCGCATTGCAGGTTTCGCTATGGTAAAGGGCGATAATAGAGCAAGCGATTCTGACCGTGTTCTTCATACACTTTCTTTATACATAAGGGTCAAAATCGCGTGTAAAATCTCATGACACACCGGTGCACGAGCGGCAAACAAGGGTTTAAGTTAAGACCTATGGAGTCATTATCAAATCTGACTTAGGTGGTTCCTTACAAAATTGGAATGCATAATTTTGTTTTTACGATTCCTTTTACATACATGTATGTATGTAACAAGGTACAAGTATGAAGACAAATTCATGTATGAACACATTACAAACTTGGAAAGAATGCAAAGCTGATGTAATTGTTGTGAGCAAAACTAAGAAAGGGAAGCTTTGGTGGTTTGGATATGTAGAGTGAATGAATAGTAAAAGGAGGGTGTTAAATCATATCAGAACATTTCAAATGTGGAGATCCGAATAGAAGTCGAATCCGAAAAGTCGTCATTTGTCTTGACAGTCCCACAACAAGTCAATGAATTTATCAAGTTTGTCAATAAATATTCTCAACTTTTGTTGTGTTTAGAGTTTAGTTGTGCTTCCCGTGTTCGATGGAAAACATTTCCTAAATACTTCATCCCGGGTGAAGCGGGAAGGCAGGCGGGGGCCGGCGGGGGGGTAAAATTCATTTAATTGACAGGAGCCGCGCGGTGTGGTCATATTTATGGAAGAACGAACCGAACGGCTTTTTGAGGTTATGTGTTATGTGTAATGAAATATTATTATACTTACGTATAATATTATAATAAATATATTTGATAATAAAATTATAATATAGTAACAAAAATTAATATAATTATTCGGTATCGAGAAACGCCTGGAATATTCTCCGCGCGGGAACGTGATGCGTAACATGTCTTTGTACAGTGCCCTTGAAATGATTTTACACAAAAATGCAAATTTCGTAAACAGCCATACATTGTTATCATGTACTTTATTATTATGCTATGTACTACTTGTCAAATTGTTTTGACCATGCCAACTTGAATTATCAGAAAAGATTTCTGACTAATATCGATTATGGCACGACCTAAAATTACGAATTTAGAGTGCGTAAATATTTATGTCAAAAACAGAGTAATTATAAATATTTGATATTATATTATAATTTTATTATCAAATATTTTTATTGTTATATTATATTTAGGTATAATAATATTTTGAACTCGTGATTGTGCCCGCTCATTGCACATAACCACAAAAGGCCGTTTCGATTCTCCACACACGACCGCATTGCGTGGCATCTGTCAAAAAATGAATCTCCCCCCCCGCCGGTCCCCGCCTGCCTACACAACTAAAATCGAAACACAACAAAAGTTGACAATATTTATTGACAAACTTGATAAATTCATTGACTTGTTTTGGGACTGTGAAGGCAAATGACGCGCAATGGACCCGGCTTAACATCAACGGTAAAATTTCAACAGTAACTTATTTAACATTTGATAAAACTGCTTAACCACTGGTGCGATTATGGTCGAAAAGTGGACCACTTTTATTTTTCTGCGATTGATAGCGGTCCAAAATTAGACTACATTTTCCTACCATTCGTAAAACATTTATTGTGATTATTTAAAATATTTCCCCGGCCAGCCATTTATTTTAAAACAAAGCTATTGAAATGCTTTATCTATTATGACCATAGATGCCACAAATCCGAACTTCGTAGTCTATTTTAGAACGATGTTAAAAATAATTTTTTTAAATATTTTTTTCGTCTCGAATTTTGGATCAGCTGTTTACGGTTAAAATGAAGTCCCTTTTCCATAGATATGCACCTTTCATTATCAAATATACCACAGACAACCTACAGAATTCGAAAATATTCTATGTTGACTCGAATAAGTAACCCTCACGGCAGTTTCAAAGTAACAACATGCAGGATTCGCGCGGTTATAAACTTCACGATTTTTTTATATATTTTTTTATAAATACTACAAATATCAGATAAACGGTAAAATACAGCTTAATTCATATTGGCTATATAGCACATAATAAATTTTTATGTTTCCATGTTAAAATTCAAAGGTATGTTTTTTTAATGTTTGCGAAATTTGATAAGTTTTAAGATTTTCACGGCCAAAAGCATTTTCGTTATTTGTTTTTGGGGTGTTATGCCGTGTTGCGCTACCTCCTACTTTAGCCAACGTTTCGGACATCGTTGCAGTGTCCATCATCAGGGCAGATCCGGCAGATCCGGCAGATCTACCGGATCTGCCGGATCTGCCCTGATGATGGACACTGCAACGATGTCCGAAACGTTGGCTAAAGAAGGAGGTAGCGCAACACGGCATAACACCCCAAAAACAAATAACGAATTTGCGAAATTTTTTTAAAATGATCTGGGAAATCGCGAGCAACCGATTATTTATTTCGCGTGATTACTCCAGTGGTTATTGGTTAGTTATATTTAATGTTAATTTAAATTTCAGGTAAAAGTGGCCTTCAACGGTGTGTGGAAAGACGGGTTGGGAGAGCTATCGGGCGGACAGCGCTCACTGGTGGCTCTGTCTCTGATCCTGGCCATGTTGAAATTCCGGCCTGCACCGCTCTACATCCTCGACGAGGTGGACGCTGCACTGGATCTGAGCCACACGCAAAACATCGGAGCCATGCTCTCCAAACACTTCAAAGCGTCTCAGGTAAAACATATATTTAGTCAAGGAGAATATAATAAAGTATTTTGATAATATACAAATATATCGCCGAATGTCCAGGAAAACACCACAATTTTAATGATTTTTGTAATGTAAGGTGGATAGTATCAATAAAATAATAATTCGCTGTAAAGTTTAGTACTCTTGGTATACTCGGTTCAGCCTTAAAAATGAGAAAAAAAATCATATCCCGTAATAATTCATTTTAATCAGTTACGAACTTTGTGGCTGTTCATGGCTCCATATGATAAAGTAAATAGGAGATATTCATTGAAGAAGAAGATAACACCATTTTCTTTTTTTATTTTTCTGTGTCTTGTTCTCTTTCATATTTTCGTTTAGATTGATTTCAATGATATGTCACATTGATGGGAATAACCTCCTTTTTTGATTTGTAACACTCTTACTAATATTATTTTAGTCACATACTTATCTGTTTTCTTAAAATGTATTTTTGTATAGTTATCTTTTTTTCTCAAATTGTATTTGTAAAAATGCAACTGTATCTGTAAATTGTATTTTTAAAAAATATTTTCTTACTAGATGTATGAAAATAAATTGCGTACATCCAAATAAATATTCAAAAACAAACAAAAAAAAGGTTAAAAGAAGAGAAAAATGAAAAAAAGAAATTCAACTTATAAAAAAGCAGATATTCTGTTAAATTTCTGTTGTACCAATTTGAGTTGTGATTTATCCAATGATTTCATCCACTTAACTGACAGCATACTGATTATTGCTTTTGAGTTTCCAAATAGCTTATTAAATTTATGGTTCCACGTCAACTCAACAAAGTGGCATTTCAACATCCCTTTGAAAAGTAATAAAAAATATATAATATAACCTAACTTAAGGTTTCCATGCAGTTTCCGTTACAATTTGGGAGGCGCGAACCAACACCTCTGCCTTAGATCATCCTAAGTGATTTGCTAGGTTTGGTGACTTAGCGGATTCCCGGGTTAGGTTTGTCTAGGCCTTGGCGGCGGATGCGTCTGCCTGCTCACCGCGTGGCAGGCCAGATCGGAAGAGAATTGTTTGAGGGAAACCATTTGGCCACTTCAGCAGGGCTTTTGAACTTTGACTTCCGAACCTTGCACCGCAGTAGAAGGGATGGATTTGTATATCCATCACTACTGGACCCACTGACCCCTAGATTCCTAACTACCTTATCCTTCCTAGAACTTCCTCACCTTCCTTTCCTCTAACCTTTCATGAAAATTCCCTAACAAAGCACCACTTTGAATTTTGAATTGAATGTTTTGTGGATTAATTTTGAGCTATCGTATATTTTATTGACCGAAACACATTCCTAGAACAATAAACTATGTACCAAAACAACAATACTTGCGTTAATTACGTAAATTGATAGGTTTTACAATGTTTTTGTCAAGTAACACGCATCGGATTTTGACAGAAAGAATTGTGACAAATTTGACATTTTGATGCCACAGATAAAATCATTTAAAATATTCTGGGGTTGCCTGGTGAATGAAATTTTTACTTAGATCCTGGGCAAATGTTGGCGCAACCGATTCTAACCTTGTCCTTCCTACAAATTCTGTACATAGAAGGGTCAAAATCACAGACAAACATATTTTTTTCGAATTTTTTTCCGCGCGCATGCGCACAAACCGTGTGTGGATTCGCGTCTCCGGCCAATAAGAGGTTAAAAGACCATCCACACAACATTCTTAAAAATGACATAGGCCCTGTGAAAAAAAGGAGGGTTGAAAATAACTTAATGGGTAGTGAAAAAAAATAGCCGGTGTATTTTGTACGTTTGAATTTATTGAATTTGAAAATTAAACATTTTTCCAGCTGTAAATTTTAATATTTGTTTAATTTGTTTCAGTTCATCATAGTATCCCTGAAAGATGGTATGTTCAACAACGCCAACGTCTTGTTTCGTACAAAGTTTGTAGATGGCATGTCGGCTGTACAGAGATCCGTTCAAACCAGAAAATAGATAGTTACTATTGTAAAGTGTAAGTTAATTAAGAAAATATTCAGATACATACATATTATTATTAACATATTTTAGAATAATTTATGACCATTGATGCTGTGTAATAAATGTTTATTTTGTATAAATATTGTATTTTGAAAATTTTTCACACCACATTTGTTGAAACACTTTTATATTCTACAGGAAGAAAGGGAATAAAATACATATTATTATTGTGATGTCATTTTGGCTTTGTTCAACCGATGCTCAAATATGTTTCTCTGTTCTCTTTCCATCACATATCACAGTGTTCGTAAACTACTACAGTTTTCTGTTATTTTGTATTAATATAATATGTATAAATTATATTTCTTATGTAAAAATAGATAGTTTTTTTATAATACATTTTTTTTTCTAAAATACACAAATATATTTTTCATATCTTTTATGAATACAAATGAGAAAATGAGTTTTTGCTAATATGATCTTCAATAATTAAAAAGAAAAAGGGAAATTTGAATATTCTGAAAATAAATGAGAGCCAAACTTCTTAAAATTGACCATTTGATATATGAAAGTTACAGCATTTTACTGCCTACAGTCTACACCAGCGGTTTTCAACCTTTTTGAGCCTGCGTACCCCTTGACCCTTACTACAAATTTGTTGTACCCCATAACTAGCATAAGTGTCACACCCCCCCTGCCCCCCCCAATTACAATATGATGAATATGGCCCACAAAAACAATAAGTTCGGTTTGTTTTGAAATGTCTGTATTTCGTCTGCTTGCAGAGAAAAATATTTACTCTTTTTTACTCTGCCTGCAACTGACATTTGGACGTCTTGAGACATTTCCTGAATTCGCCGGGAAATAGTCCTATCTAACAGTGGTGTGTTTGTTATTTTCTTTGATATTTCGTGGGCGAGTATATGGTGCCGGTATAATTAAATCCTCTGCATTGTATAATTTTTTCCTGATTTAGCTGCTATAACTTATTCTGTGTGATGCTTCCAGAGCTGTTTCCTGTGCTTTAGTAGCTCTTGAGAAAAGCTAACCTATATTGGCAGTTAAATGTTTCTGTTTTCTTTTAAAAAAATCTCTAAACTGAGCTGACTGACTCACTGATGTATGGCGTTGCGGCAGGCTGCCAAACCACCGAGCTTAAACCGCCGAAATTTTAAAACTTTGAGCTTAGTTTTAAATCCTACATTCGTGCCGCGTACCCCCAATCTTGCTTCGCATACCTCAAGCGGTACGCGTACCACAGGTTGAAAACCACTGGTCTACACTACACCAATGACTAAATAAAATACTCGAGAGATCTTGGCATACCAATGAAACATTCTGTCCAAACAGTTTTACAAAAATGACCAAACCAAGTATGACACGCCCTAGTGAAAGAAAGAATAAAACATTTGGAGATATTGAATTCAATCTGATTCTGTTTACTCTCGTCAACAATTCTATCAATGTGTGATTGGAGCCGAATGCAGTCCTCTAAAGTTTGTATTTCCAAGAAAGATTTAGGTCATCAGTGAAAAGAAGTGACCTGGAATGCAGAATAATTTCCTTTAGAGCCCGCGCAGACAGCTAAGCGTTCAGCGTTCACTGGCGTTCACCTAGCATTTGTCCAGTTGCGTTCTACGCGAGTTCTAACATACACAGCACACGGTCAAATATTCTGCGTTCCATTTTCCCAAAAAGCTTGTACGTGTCGATAGTTCGTCTTCAGAAGACGAAGCTTGCTTTTGTTGATTTTGGAAGAATCTAAGAAGAAAAGAAGACACTGGGTGCATCCGATTAACACAGAGCGAAATGAAAAAGGAGAGTTCAGTATTCTTTTTCCTGAATTACGCTGTTTTTTTACTTCCGAATGTCAATAAGTAGCTTGAATTGCATAATTATATAAAAAAAGGAAATAGAAAAAGAAGACAACAACTGGAGAAAGGCTATATGTACAAAAGAAAGGCTGGCAGTATTTTTACGGTTATTTATTTTTATTTTTTAAATACAGTGAAAATAAAATGTTACACAGATTAATTATTTAGTGTGTCTGAATCCTCCAGCGACATATTAAATATTTCAGGTTGAATTACTTTACGGTTTTTATAGTCTGTGTCACTAAGATTATATAAAAACTGCCTTTCCCTTATTAAATCAATTAATTTTTCGGTGTCAGTCATCTTGCGGGCGAGGCGTTCCACGAGTTCTTTGTAATTCTGACAATAGAACGCAAGAACGCAAGCATTCACACTGACCAGCGCGGTCTGACTGCCACTGTGTCTGCGCGACGCTATAGTGGTCAACTACTTACAAAGAACGCGGAACGCAGAACGCGGAACTCGGAACGCTTGCTATCTGCGCGGGCTCTTATATCATTAATAAAAATAGAAAAGAGAAGCGGTCGTAAATTAGAACCCGAGGAACTCCCGAAAGCACAAGAAATAATTTTCTTTCCATGTGAAACAGATTGTTTTCTTCCAGCAAAATAGCTGGCAAAGAATATTAGAAACCGGAAAGAAAAACCTTTCATTGACAACTTATTTAACCTGTCATTTGCCGCGAGCCAGCCGCGGGCTCGGATAATTTTTTTGCTTTTTTTGCGTTTTTAACCCTTACATATAAAGAAATTGTCATACGTTTGGACGATTGTGTGGAGGGGTAGTTCGTGCGTTGGAAGTTCGAGTTGGAAGATTGGAATTCGAGTTGGCCCTGGATTGCCTCCGAGGCGATCGGCGATGGCTGGTTCGTGCGAGTTGGCCCAACACATACAGCGCAATATTATTACGGGAGAGTGGTATGAATGTTGTTTTAAATTATTATTTTTTAGCTTTATGAATCGAAAACAATATAATGGAAACCTAATCATCGCCTGCACAATTGTAGGCACTGGCATACAGCGCCGAATCAGCTGTTCAACATCTGCCATTTTCCAGTTCGGAGTTCGGAATTGGAGGATTGGCCGCAGCCACCACATGATCAACCTTCCAACTCCAAACTAAGTTCGGAGTTGAAAGGTTGGCTTCAGTCTGGACGTAGCATATGAAGGACAAGGCCAGAATCGCTTGCGCCAATATCATTCTTGATGTAACCATTGGTTTAATTAATCTAGCTACTCTAGAATATTTTTAAATTAATTTTCTATGAATGCATGTCAATTTTGGCAACTACTCGTCGCCCGAGTTCTTAATTGTGCAAACTACCATTTTATCAAAAATGAGTTTTAAATGCAATAATGTTAAGGATAAAATTTCGCATCGTTAGATAGATAAAAAATAGTTTTACGAGCCATATACAATTAATTACAAGCTTTTTAAAATGTCAATGTCCACAACAATATTCTAAAAGTGAGTTCTTAATTAGTCAAACTCCTTCTTAGTTCAATCTCATTTGCCGCGAAATAAAATTTGCGGGCTAGATTAGTCAAACTCCACCAATCGACCAATCACAGCACGCCGATTCAAGATTCCGCGCCGCCATGTTGTTTATTTACTTCACACTGTTTTTGTTATTGTGGCGTGTTACGCGAAAGCAAAAAGCATTTAATTGTATTACAAGTGAGATTTTGAATAACGAAATTACAACAAAATGTCTAAAATTATTGACAAAAGCTCATACATACGCAGCAGTGCTGAAATAGAGCGGTTAGTATTAGTTTTAAGTATCTTTATCAATGACGTTTCAGTTTTGTTTTATAAATGGCAAGGAACTTTGTAATACAGCGTGTTCATTTTCCGGTTTTAACTCGGATTCTCCCTTTCGAGAGTTTTTATTGTCGAAATCAGTTTTGTTTACTGCCACTTCATATTGAAGTTACAAGTTCGATTTGAAATTGTCAGTTTATCCGTATTTGCATCTGTGTTTGTTGATATAAATTCTGATGCAGTTCTGATTTTTTTTCCTCGTTTATGTGTTGTGGGGTGCTGATTACGAATCCGAGTTTCGCTAACAAAAATACGGTTGGGATATGAGTTTTAGCTAAAGAACATGAAAAAAGAGTTTTCCAGGATTTTTATTATAACTCAAAAACTATTGACTCTGTGAAAAATATTTTTACTACTAAAATAATTGGAATAAAATTTTATGTAATTTTGCTGTGTATAAGTTTTTTCACCACGCGTGCTGTTTAGAGGCAATTGCTAGTTTTTTTTTTACATTAACTCCACACCGGAGGCCCTGAGGAAAGTAATTTCCGTCAGGGCCTATGTCATCTGGGATGCTGTGTGGAGAGGAAGGAATGAACTGAATGAATGAAGAAAAATCTTGAAGAGACCCATGTTGTAGGAAGGAGGAAACACAGAGGCCGGCAAATCATTCCACAGCCGAGCTGTTGAACATAAGAACGAGTTGAAGAAACGACCCGTTCTCATGTGACAAATGTCAACCGTGTACAAATGTTGGGCACGCGTTTGGCGTGTTTCCCGACTATGCACCGGTGCCGAAGGGATCAATGACGCCAAAGTTGAAGTTTGACGAAAGTTTTTTTTTGTCATGTGTATTATCGAGGCTTCTGACTTACATAATGTTGTGATTTTGCCTGTATTAATATATTAATCATTATAACATCTTATGTTTTTTAAATGGTTCTTAGTTCTTTATGTAAGAATTCACTTTAAAAGATTTTCCAATATACATGATCTAACAAATTTCATGATTCTTGATAAGGCATGAAACTTGACAAATGGCTTGATAAGGCATAGAATCAACATAGTTGAGGCTATTAATTATTACTAGCAGTTAAAAACCCGCTCTGCAGATTTTTACCCCCCCTTCCCCCCTACCGCTTAACTTTGTAAAATACACACATTTTTCAAACAACTCGCGAGCGGCCTAATGTATTTTTTTTTATAAATATCATTAAGTCAGAGTTCACCATTATACATAGAAACCTTCGCGGTTTCAGCACAACAACTAACCAAAGTTTCACAACAATCGGTTAAATTGTGTAGAAAATAATACGATAATTTTAATGCTAATTTCATAAAACCTTCGAGAGACCTTCGCTGCCGTGTGTACAACAACTCACCAAAGTGTGGAATCGCAGAGAATAATAAGGTAATTTTTATGCAAATTACATAACGCCAGAGCTCACCATTATATATAGAAACTTTCGCAGCCGTGTGCACAATATCTCACCAAAGTTTCATCGCAATCGGATGAATGGTATAGGAAATAAGAAGGGATGCAAATTTCACAACGCCAGAACTCACCAGAATACATAGAAACCTTAGCGGGCGTGTGCGGAATCGGAAGAATGGAATAGAAAATAATAAGGGAATTTATGTGCAAATTGCATAAAGCCAAAGCTCACCTTTATATGTAGAAACCTTTGTGTGCATACGCACAATAACTCACCAAAGTTGCATTACAATCGGTTCAATAGTACAAGAAATAATAATGGAATTTTAAGCAAATTTCATAACCCCAGATCTGACCATTACACATAGAGACCTTCGCTGCCGTTCGTACAAAAATTCATCAAAGTTTCACCGAAAGCGCAGAAAATAATAAGGTAATTTTTATGAAAATTACATAACGCCAGAGCTCATCATTATATATACAAATTTTCGCAGGCGTGTGCACAATAGGTACCTCACCAAAGTTTCATCGCAATCGGAAGAATAGTTTAGGAAATAATTAAGGAATTTAATAACACCAGAACTCACCATTATGTATTGAAACCTTCGCGGGCATGCGTACAATATCTCACGATAGTATCATCGGAATCGGATGAAAAGTACAGAAAATAATAAGGGAATATGTGTGCAAATTTCATAAAGCCAGACCTCACCATTATACATAGAAGTCTTAGCGTGTATGCGCACAATAACTACCCAAAGTTTCATCACAATCGGTTAAATGGTATAGGAAGTAATGAGGGACAGACAAGTTAGTTAATTAATAAGTTTTTAATATATATCCCACCACAAATTGTCCATATCAAAAATAGATATATTGAAAATAAACTCACCTGTATATATATAACTTGAGATGGTCGTTTGCACAATTAAGCACGGAAAATCTTTACGCAGAAGTTGCTCCATCTCCATTTTAGTGTGGTTAATCTCCTTATGAATAATTTTGATTTTGAATTCTTGCTCAATCTCCATTTTAAAATTAAAAATAAAGTATGAAAAACGATAATAAGTCACCTTATTAAGAATTATTTTAACTTATGTGACCTTAACCTTTACGTAAATAGCTTCGTCTTAAACACTTATCATAATATTTCATTGAAATAATCAAAGAAAACCTCCTCCTGTAAAATTCGCAAATGGTAGTTTGGACAATTAAGAACTCGGGTGACGTACTGTCAAAGGTGAAAAAATCGATGTTTTACGTTTTCAAATGCACATAAAGGTCTTTATTTATTTGCAAACTCCTTTGAATTGTGTTTTTTCATGTTGGGTATTTATATTCAGATTTGTGTAGAAATAATAAAATCAGTTTATATTTGTACAATTAAATTTTTTGACAATTATTTCCAAAATGGGAGATTTTTAAATTTTTTTTTTAGTAGTCTATTTTGGAAAAAACTCTTACGATATTATCACGTAATATACATGAATAATAAGATATATTATCTGGTAAACAGAAAACAATTTGCAAAAAAAAACAATTCCTTTGTTTTATATGGATATTTGACCAGAAAGCAACAAGGTAATTTCTGCGCGGTTTTTCGAAATAGCGCCCGACATTTGACAGGTTAATAAGACGTCGTGGTTTATGGTATCAAAGGCCTTTGAGAAACCATTGTATGAGCAATCTACTTAGTAGTAGTCCTGGGTCGATCGTGAAAGACGTTATTTATTCGTCAGCACCCGGGTCTCACGATCCGCGACTCGCAAACAACACGACAAGAACAACGCGACGCACTCCCGCGACCCGCGAACTACGACACATTCCTGCACCCCTTGACTCACGGACCGATCGCCGGGTGCCCATGTGGCGAGTGGCGAGACGTGTCAGCTCCCGGAACTCGCGAACTGCGACACATTCGGTCGCCGATTGCCGATCAACGCACACACGTGCGTGACGTAACAGTATCCTGTTTCCTGCCCGTGTGTCACGTCATCGCGGGATTGTTTAGTAGATTCGATTTATGAATATTCGACTAGACACGGCGTCGTTTTTAATTAGAGTGTATCTTGGTATTGTTAATCAACGGGTGAAGTGCATTTCTTTTCACTTTTTGTTGGTGTTGTTTTCATAAAAACTTTTAATTTTTCGTGTGAGTGTGAATGTAATTGTGCATTGTAATAGAAACTATAAACTGGTAAAAGTGTAAAATGTCAGACCTCGATATAAAGAAATTATAATAAAGCATTACAGCTTACAGCTAATTTACTTATTTAAATTCTCAATAAAAGCTTCAGAACAACACGTTTTTTACAAGGTTTTTATATCCTCCAAAACATGATAAAACATTGTTTTTTTAACCCTGAAGCATGTCTTTTTTAAAATTGATTTCTGGGACATGACATTACTAGTTACAGGTGTGAGCTGTGATTGAACGTTCACACGATTATAACCTGGGTTTTGTGTCGCGTATGACTTGACCGGTCTGGGCGGCGACCCTCTACCGCGCGGCGCGCCCGTAAAAAGTAACTGGGTGATGAGTAATTGAGTTTCGTATTTTGTGTCTCGAAAAGAGCGGGTCTCCGCGACCCGCTCGTGACGCCAGTGTGTCGTGAGCGACCCGGGTCGGGTAAAACGATTGTTCGATCCAGGACTACGTAGATTTGGAAACACAATCTGTTAATAATCAGTATAGTACTTTTCTTAGGTATTTTATTTCGCCATTGATGCATATTAACACACTTCAGGCAGGCGAAAGCAAGGAACCATTTGAGAAAATGGAATTTGTTTTAAACCCATATATCTTTCAAAATAATATGTACACTTGAATGAATATTTTATTCAGTATTCACTACACCCTAACCATAAAGGTAGCATCCGAAATTATAGCCTACTTGTAATAGGACTCCATAAACAGAAGTTAATCAGTGTTGGGAAATCTAGTGATGTTTACGTACTGTGATGAACCTGCTTTGTTGGATAGCTGGCGAATAATTTTTTTTTTAAATAACAAATATGAGCATACTACCGACAGCTATGGGGTAGATTCGAGAGCGAAATTAAAGGAATGTGGAGCAATTGGGGCTGGCCTTTCGAGGAAGGATTTATCTTCTAGGGTAACGAAAGCGTTCAACAAATCAGAATAGGCGTCGAACCATATTAGGGGCGTCCCATCAATCACAGGAAAGGGCGAGTTCTGATGCCTCTTGGTGCATTTAGTACAAAATATTGTCCCACGTTTTAGGGGATAGTAATGTTAAGTGGAAGGAACCACTTCGCTCGAGTCATAAATCGCGTTTTGTAGGTAAGAGAACGGAGTCGGCAACGATTGGAAACGGCGAGTTTTGCAAGTAATAGGTTACGCTAGTGACAAAAAGGCTAAGGTTTCGGGTTGGATTTTGTATCTTTCAGATAACGCAGATGAAAAATGTGTTCGATCACTTATATTTGAGTGGGATGTCAAGATCAAGATACGGCCAACATGTTCGTTGTAAATGGGATATCATTGAAGCTGAATTTATCTCTTGATTTTACGTGCACGAGATTCAAGAAAGTAATTAGTGAAACTAATAAAAATTAATGTCCTGTCAGAACTTTAAATTATGTGCAAATTCAAGTGTTTTTGCTGAGTGCAGTTCGCATAACTCCGAGAAATTATGAGTGATAAATTAATGAAAAACACGTTAGAAAGTAGGTTTGAGATGGGACCTACGAGATGGGAAGAGGGAAGAAGGGACAGACAGTTTCGAGTCGTTAAGGGGGTTGGTCGCAAAGTTCGGAAGGTGAGAGAAACGCAAAGTGTTGTGGTGGACTTGGGACTTTAGTTTAAACTAGCTTCAGTGAAAATTCAGCAGTAATTTATTGTGTAAAATAAAGAAGTTCGGTGTTGTGTTACTTACTAAAAAAGGGATAACCGTTGTTAAACTTCGCGATTGCCGCGAGATAAACATTTAAATTTGGGAATAGAGACTTGATTGTGTTGGACTCCCGTCATAATTAATAATAATAATAATAATATATCTCTATTGAACGAGATCTGCGAGAATATAACAAAAAATACAGACTCAGTGTAAATGCTTAAAGTGGTTTTAAAATTACATAAGTACAAAGGGATATCAACAGAAAACATAAACATGAACAATAGACGAATGAAAATTAGGAAATATTTATTAACTCTAGGTTTCTAAAAAAATCCGCCACTGGACTAGCCCCTGTTAAGGACGTAACTTTTAAGTCGATCTATTTATTTCTCTACGCAACTTTAAGTCGACTCGTAAACATGGCTACACTTTTATAAAAATGTAATCACATAATAGATTGGTTACATTCATAATAATTGCGACGAATCATTCATTATGTAGAGAGAAAAATATAACAATAAATATTTATCTTGAGTAACGACGATGGTCCCGGATCATAATAATAATCGCGTAGAAAACTTTCCATCCTTTAGTTAAAAGACAGTGCAACGATTAAAATAATGATATTAATAAAAATAGTGGAAAAATGGCGTTAATTCGGTTGAAGAGTTTTAACCAGAATAATTTGAGTTTGATAATAAATGTACAGTCAGTCGAGAGCAAAAATTCAGTTTAGAAACGAGTTTTTTTTAATTTGAAGTAGGTCCGACGTTACCGTGTATAGTCAGGGGGGGGGGGATTAGAAGTTACAATTGCGCAATATTCTGATAAGGGGCCACAGGACGTGAGAGAAGATCTTCGTTTTAAAATTACAGTACCCACATTAAGACCTTGTATGGTGAAAAGGAAAGCAAGTAGGGAGTTTGATCCTTTATAGGGAGGACGCGTGATTAAGACGCGGAGTCGCGTTTACCCGACCGGGAGTCGCGATTTTAGCAACCACGTTCTTGGTAAGTCAAATAACTTTAATCTATATTACAGGATCTCACTGATTGCAGGATGGTGTGAATAGAATCCTGGACAGTTAATTGCACGAGCGCCTGCGGCGAGTAGATTGCTGTACTATTTGTCCCAGAATAGGTACTAGGCATAATTCACAGATGTTATCAACAAGGGCAGCTACCTTTTCTCGGCAGACAACTGATGCCGAGCTAGACAAAAAAGGGTAGACACGTGCGGAACCAGCGTAGAAGATACCTGGCTCTCACCCAGGAGGCTCGGGTTCGATTCCCGGTACCGGAACCCAGAAATCTATAATTGAATTACAGGTACTTGTTTGCAGAGTCTCGTGAATGGAACGCGAACCCTGGACAGTAAATTTCAACAGCTCCAGCGCCGATAAAAAATAATATTATTGCAGAGCTAATATGAATATGTTTAACCGTTATTATCATTTAGGGCAGTGACGTTTTCTCCCAGACAGCCGATGCCGGGCGGTCGGAGAAACACACATACAAAAAAATGAACGAGCAAGCGAGGTACCTACATCTCGGGGGTGTTGTACACTCAACCAAATGGAGGGCGTTCCGAGAGTACGACACATCGAATCGAAGGCGATTACCTGCAACCCGAACAGCTGAACATCTTTAGACAAGAGAGCAGTAGAGCAGAATCACAATATTAAATATGAAACAAATAAAACTAACAGGTACTCCGCTGAATTCCTACCTTTTTGATTTACGCTTTTTAAATCTTTACGATTGAACAATGTGATGACGACACCGAGGCCACACATAAGTGTCAATTGGTGGTCCACCGGTAAGGGTCCTTCCGCATTGTCATGTTGGAGGATGCTCACCATAGACTGATCGGGTCACGCGAGGTTCTGGAAGCAATTCCCTTTCGCGGGACGGTGTCGAGTGATTGGGCGCGAAGGACCGTATGAAATGAGATGCCAATTTGTATGAAAGGGCATGGTTCGCTGTCGGAGGCGTCTTTGCCAAAAGCATCTCGAGTTACCTGCAAGGTAGTGTGGATGGAGGCATGAGCATGGCTTCTTGCGAAGAGATTCCTGCAGCATCATCACATTTTTTAATCCTATCGACCTGGAAGCAAACGTATCTCTTACAAGGGTGGGGATAAGTCGGCTTCCAGAGGTGGTCTGTAACGCTAGGTCGGTCACGTGGGAGGAAGGATCTGCCTGTCACAAGCTTACGCCACTTTGTACCGTGAGTAGAGTCTTGATAAGGGACGAAATAGATTACCCCTTCTAGAGCCAGTAAAGTAGTTCCGGAGGTGTTCGATACTGGAGTTGATCAGGAAAGGTTTGAAGGCATGTCGTTCTTCTTTTGTTATGGAGGGGTCCGGGTATCTGGTTTATCGTCAAGAGATTTTCCGGGTGCCATGGGTATAGCCTCATCATGCATTGGTCGAGGGGTCGTGTCCTGAGAGCTGACCACCTAGTCAATTTGGTCAAGTGGAGGAGCCAGTACTAGTTTGCAAAGAATTTTTTCCCCATCACCATCCATCCTATCCTCTATCCCGTCTTTATACTTCCATCCTAGGTATAAATTTGTGTTTACTAACAGCAGAACATATTATCACGATTATGTATAGGATATAGCCATGGAGAGCGGTGCAGAAAATTCGCCAATTATCCAAATGAAACATTCAAGGTATGTACATTAAAAAATCATTAGAACGTAGATGGAGAGAGATCAATTTTATAGCCTAGCGAGAGTAATAGCAACCGTGCTCATTATGTAAATATTGGAGCAGTGTATATCATTAGGATCATAGTGGGGACAAATTCAGGATAGTTTAGACCGGACGTGTCCTTCAGACGTTTAAGAGATACAGAGAAATTCTTCCACACCTTACCTAAAAGAACCGAAAGTTACCACGAAATACATTAAATACCTATCCTAGATGTCCTAGGTGCTCCGAAGCAAAAAATCACACAACGTGGAGAAAAGGGTTTATTGTAAGAATTTCCCGGAAAACTACCTTTTACTGTGTTCAGTCACAGGGGTGGGAAAAACGAGTCATGATTCAAACATTATTGGCGAATCATTCAGTAGGTACGAGAAGAAGATCTACCAACCGGAGATCTGAACGCGCGAGCGAGAGGGGGGGGGGTATAAAACCCGAGGAAAAGGGTTGCACCACCAGCAAGTGGTTCCGTGACCGAGGAGAGAGCGTCACCACCGATCTTTGTTGTAAACCTTCTAATTCAAATTCGAGAAGAAGGAATATAGTAAAGTTTTCATTTCACTAGGGGGGGGGGTGCACCATTACAGTACGTACGTTTATTGGTTTTCACTGCGCTACAAATCATAACATACATCACACAATTTGCACATCTAAAATGCCAAAGTGTAAGTATCCTTTTCATAAAATATTCTTCCATCCAACAGAGATAAGAATATTTCCCATCTTGTATCACATATACACATATATTTATGTGTTTTATATATACATATACATAGTTGGGACCCTTATAAAGAGATTGGTGTACAATATTCATATAAAAATATTAGACAGCAATCGCTTTCCATGTAGGACTGGCCTAAAAGGTAGAACTACCCTTCCTGCTCAAAGTGTGATAATTATCTACAAAGGATTAAGAATGCTGGTATTTCAATTTCATTAATTGAGCCGGGTTTAATTATTTAGGAAAATAGTCATTTTCTCGTACTGATTAAAGCATCCTAAAATTTTATAATTTTATCTTACTCATTTCAATTTATCTACAGCTTCCTATTTGGCACTAATAATTTTCTCTATACATTTTTTATATAAATCTTTTAACTCTACAATCATCTTCTTAAAATTTAGATTCGGACACATATTCCTACACAATATTATAAATCTGCAAAGATCCATTACATTATAACTAGCCCCCAGTTCACAATTGAAATATACACATTGTTACGTACGAATCTATGGATTAAAATAATTTACAAAAATAACATTTACAATACAAAAGTGAAACTTATTTATAATAAATACATTTCCATCACATTTTATAAATAATCCCTAATCTGACAATTCTAATTTCTTCAATTGCACTACACCCATAAATATACCAAACCACCCACACTACACCTAATCCTAAAATTTAATCTAACACTTCTTACATATAAATGACATTGTGAAAATACTAAAATATTTCAAAATATGCTGAAATTATTATGAATGAAAAAGCTTAACTCATATTTGTATCTGTAAACAAGAAAAAATACTTGGTAAATATTTCCCTATGGCGTCCACACTCAAAACACACTTTAAAAAAATAAAACAAATTGTACTAGGTAGATTACAGTTAGTAATAAGTAATTCAGTAACCGGAATTGAAAAATATTGCATTTTAATAGTTATTTTGTTATCTTTAAAAATGCAAAATGTCATTTCTCAAGGAACGCCATGTTGTTAATTACGACGGCAAACGTCTCGCGTGATTTTTCATGTTTATTAAACCGAACAAAATAATGATTAATACGCATTATTTATCACATCCGAAGATTGCAATTCATACTTATTATTGTCTAACTGACAGAAAGTGATTTTTTCTTTTAAAAATGCGTATTTCTTTGTCGTAATTAACATGGCGGTCCTTGAAAAATGACATTTCGCGTTTTTAAAATTTAAAAAAAAAAAATTTGTCAGGGTATTGTGATTGTCACACACATTCATTTACCTGAGCAGCTCTGTGTCTTTTGCCCAAATTCATACAAAAGACAAAGTAGATAGTGGTGGGGCCTTTATCCATCAAAATGGCACATGTATCAATATGTGGTGTATTTACATACATATTACAAAAAAAATTGTAGGTAATTGTATCCCAAATAATGGCTAACATGTGTTCATGGAAAGCAATAGATTTATTTCAGCTTTTTGTATTTATCTACTTATGCACTATAAATTATATTATGAACTTTTATGTTAGCTGGTTGGTTGGACCGGTGGGTGAAGATCAACTTTCAGTAGGTGGCTTTTTGACAAAGAGTTATGCCGATGACGAGTTGTTTCACAGAATTTAAATAATTCATCAAATTTAATTCATTAAATTTAAGTTCTGTGAAAGTCCTATTCAAGTTCTGTTATTGTCCGAGTACTCTCAAACAACCTTTCATGATGAAATAATAACAGAATTTGATTTTAAATTTGATGAATTGTTCAAGTTCTATGAAACAACCCATCCTTAGTAGCGATGAGTAGGTTCCGTGTTTTGCCAGAGGCCTCCTTCCAACTTTTCAAAGAATTCGAGTTCTAGGAGTGGTTACAGGATCTGAGTTTTTTTGTACGAATTGGATACTAGCAGCCATGGCGAGTGCCGAGATGTACAGTTCCGGCCCCGAACTCAGATCCGGACGCGTATTTCCTTTTCCGTGTTGAAATGCCTCGAAATCAACACGGGTTTGTAACGCCATTTCTCCTCCAAACCCGTGTTCAGTAGAAGACAAGCGGCATCCTATTGTGCACGGGTTTGTAATGCCAATTCCCTTTCCAAACCCGTGTTCAGTACGAAGCACGAAAAAGATGGGTTGTTGAGAGTAATGTGTTTTCTAATTAGGGTCAATTTTATCTTTCTTCGAGTGAAATTGATAAAATTTCTTCACATGTCGAAACTCTTTTCTGAACTGATAATCAATTTCATTGACATGTCTGGGGCCTTGGAGTCAAAAGATCTTATGTAAATTAGAAGTATCAGTTTATGCATATTCCTTCAACGGGTTCACAGCTTCTTCAAAAAATGAAATCTATTATTATGTATATCAATTTCAACTGATAAAAAAATGCTTAAATGGTAAGTCCCCATACTTACGGAGCCAGCACTGTGATTGAATTTAAACTTTACAATTGTCTATTGAACTCCCATGGACATAATTGGCGGCAACGTGTTAAAATTGTATCGCTCTTTAGGTTGCTGATTAAATATCAGAAGTCTTGTTCAAGACGACTGCGGGGAAGATGAGTGGGAAGGGTGCTACGTCGGTAGGCTCGGCGGGGCAGTGGATGGGTGTGGGGGGCCGAGGGTCTGGCTCCGAGCAGCCAATGAGCCAATGGGTCAGCATCCGACCCTTGCCCTTGAGTTCTACGTCTCCTCGGAGGTCCATCTTGAAGGTGCCGAAACGGCTGAGGATCTGCTTGGTCGCGTCGCTCATGTGGATCATGAGAGCTGGAAGATGACAAACAATTAAAGAATTACTAATTTATTACGGAGAATGAATTCAGAATGATGCAGACGTTCCTCATGAGTAGGTTTCTCCCGCGGGTTTGCAGGATAGAATTTAGACATCCCGCAGGATGTTTATTGAAATCCCGCAGGATTGCAGAATGCGGGATTTCAATAAACATCCTGCGGGATGTCTAAATTCTATCCTGCAAACCCGCGGGATTTGAAAAAGGTGGGGGGTTGACAAACCTTACTCATGATGACATGGAATTGATGAAAATTATAAATTATTTTTTTTATGTGATAGTGTACAAGTGGACATGGAGAAAGTACAAGATTCTAATTGAAACATTGCTTGAAAGGGCTGTAGTCATGTTTGGTGACCAGATGTACTTCCTGACCTTCATTTTCCACATCTCCTTCACATCCCCGATCCATTCAGCCTCACATTCTGCAATCAAGGATGCCATAGTCCCACTGGCTCCAAACAGTCTTTTTTTAAGCCTTGTAAGGTACTCACATAATTTTTTTTACATTATCATGGTAACCCAGTTTTGTGTATACATTAGGGCTGTTATATGGGCGTCAGTTCGCCACGAGTCATTTACAAACTGCAATTTTTGGTAACGGTAACGTGTTATTCTTACATACTCAAAGATAAGTATGCGGTTTTACAGATGACTGAGTATCATCGTACGGTATTTTTGGTTTGGAAAAAGGCCCCGAGTGGATGCCTAACTAGATCTGGTGCAGGTTGCTTGAGCTGGTACTTACGCATTCCGGCTGACTCCATCCTGGAAGCCGTGTTGACTGTATCCCCGAACAGGCAGAAGTGCGGCATCTTGACCCCCACCACCCCGGCGCAAACGGGTCCCGAGTGGATGCCTATCCTGATCTTCAGCTGGTACTCGGGCCGGTGGCGCACTGTGAAGCACTTGACCGCATCCAGCACGGCCAGCGCCATGAGGCAGATCTCCCTGGCATGGTTGTCGCCATTTCGTTCCGGCAGGCCTGACACCACCATATATGCATCGCCTATTGTTTCAACCTGAAAACCAAATATAATACATATGACGTTAATTGATCTTATTGTTGCTTATGTGGATCATCAATGGCTATCCTCGTATGCAGATGTCGTGTAGTAATGTATGTGATCCATGAATTGCGACTTATTTTTGGATTATTATGCCGTGTTGCGCTACCTCCTTTAGCCAACGTTTCGGACAGCATTACAGTGTCCAAAATATTGGCTAAAGAAGGAGGTAGCGCAATACGGCATAATAGCCCAAAAATAAACCACTATATTACTTTTGGCCGTGAAAATCAAAATCATATGTGATCCACTTTAACATAGTTTCACTTTAACATATCAATAACGGAAATTCAAAATGCTGTAAACTTTACATCATTTCGATATGTCATTTTTCTCCTTTTATTTTCTCTTTCGATCTGCGTTACCGAAATGTTTCTAGGAAAATTAGTGTGATTTTTTTTTTGAAAAATTAAAAATAAATTAAATATTATTATTAAAAAAACATTAAGCATTACGAAAGATCGATTCAATATTATATTATAATAAAAATTCATAATTGTAGGTCTACAAAAACAGGAGACATGATTTTATGAAAAAATAAAAACATTCTTATCACTCCTGAACAATTAACATTTTGTCCGTTATGGCATTTCAAATTTCTGTGATCAGTATGCACAGAGTCAAAATGTGCCACATGATAGGAGGTTTGATTTTGAAATGATGATATGCATAGTTCCTACCGGGATGTTATTTATCCAGTACCTACCTTCCCTAACCACATCACCTTGCTGGAAAGCATTTGAAAATGGAACAATGACCAGAGTAAATTCAAGTGCTTTTTTTTCTGAAAAAACAAGAAAATTTGGACTACATTGGAAGTATTCGTGTTCATAAAATTGCTTATGAACTAAAGAAGGTTTTTGACCTTATTGAGATCGTTTTATACTTTTTATACTTTTTGGCGATATTTACCTTGAGGTACCGCGGTGGAACTAAATAAACTATTTTTGTAATTGTGTTGTGTGCGCCTTCGCAGAGGTAATTGATTGGTTGTCTATCTTCCTTCTATCCATTATTTTTCCCTACAATATTATCACCTAATTCCAGCAAACACCATTTCATTTTGTTTCATTTCGTTTAGTATTTACAGTTCATTTCCAAGTGCATCTGAAGCTGTAATTCGGAAACAGTTTCGGATGCAACACAGGATATTATTATTATTGGTAGGTATTGCATTGAAAAGGTCAGAGTAAAGATTGGAAGCATCCTTACATTACGTCTGCACATGACCCCTTGCAGTATTTGATTAACTTGGTTGTGCCACATATTTCTGGTGTGCCTCTGACTTCTTCCATCCACTAGGGTGTCATAAATTCTCCTGACATTATTTTCTCCGTCCATCTGCTATTTGCAATAACGATATTTATTAAGTTAGGTAATAATGAACTAGTTACTTTGTAAACGTCGTAAAATCCAATAATGCGATCAAAGGTGCTGTAAAGGTCGTTGAGTAGATCCACAACCTCCATGGGTGTACTTTGGGCACAGAGCGCCGTAAAGCCAACTATATCACTGAAGTATATTGTTACACACTCAAACTGCTCCGGCTGTACCATTTCTCCAGCCATCAACTGCTGAGCTACTAACCTGCAAAAAATATATTAAATTTTATTTTATATCTATGTATAATTCTGTTTCTTACATATTCGTAAGAGGGAACTTACCTCGGTAATACTTGATACAATAATTCTTCCGATCTTTTCTTTTCCATAGATAATTGTTCTGTTTTTTCTTCAACAAGTGTTTCTAAATTATTTGCATATTGTTCCATCCTACGCAGTAGATCGTCCATTAGATTGTCGCAATATCCTCTAGAGTAGAAAAATAATGAACATCTTAATCTCACAAAACCAATTTTTAATACAAAGTTACATAAGACTTTATTGGTACTCTTAAAAATAATGTTATAGGTACAACATGAACATGAAAAAAAAGAAGGTAGAATATTGCCACAATTTTTTTTGTCTGTTATTTACATTTTCGTAGCTCTATGGCTCGGTCGGTCAGAGATTTCCCAAAAATTCTGATGTTTTATTTTAGTTTCTAGCGAACTATTGCTCGGTTGGGGAGTCCCCTGACATATTCCTTGCTTGTTACCTGTGTCATTCTCATTTCTTTCATACATTGTGATTGATGTAAACTCGTGAAGACATCTTTCAAAAAACAAGGTAAGTGATTGGATAGTTCATTTTTTAGTAATAATCAATTACTAGATTGTAATAAACAATTGCAAAAAACAATTTTTGTAATAAACGATTGCAAAACCAGAACACAATTAAAGCAGAATCGATCGATAACTAACTGAAAAAAATTATCAATCCATCTGTATGTTTTTTCCGAATTTCATTGTTGTGTGTACATAAATAAATAATTAAGGTATAATAATAAATAACCAATTTGGAGGATTTCAAAAAACGTTTTTACACATTTGACTAGCTGGTAATGTTTTTATTTTTTATGAAGTAGAAATTTGCATTACATTCTTACTGGTCGCTTACCGCAGGCGACAAATGAAGCTCTATTTACATTGTTTACCCAGTCAACTGCCGACAGTGTTTACACCTAGTTGACTTCTACTACAGACTGTAGTCGTCGAACGACTAGCTGCTTACACTGGGGTAGTGTCCCGCCTTCACCGGGTAAGCGAAGGTGATTCTTCAACCAAACGTAAGAGCGTCCTCAGATTTCATTCAGTTATCAATTGTTTTGATAAGAGGCCACCCTTGCATTACTAGCGCCTCCAATCATAATAATACATAATATGTTATTTTCTTTAATATTAGGTGGGACATTATCCAAAATATAGTATGAGGATTATTAATTCTTGGGGTGATATCACGTTCATTCTTAGGGTGACACCACGTTATCCGCACCGGGTGCCACCCATGCTAGCTACACCACTGATCTAGGTACATTAAGAGAGCATTATTTAAATTTCTTTGTTTTGATTACAGTAAAATAATATTTTCAGTGTGCATAGGTACATATAGCAATAAAAATAAGACCTGTTTACAACATGAATTTGAGTGTACTCACTTCATGATACACCGCACTGTTCCTTTGACAGCATCAAATGTAGGCCTTTCATCTGGGTTGTCACTCCAGCATCTTTCCATTAGTTCTATCAGATTGTCCGGGCAATCCCTTTGCTCCACGGCTGGCCGGAAGGGAGGAGACTCTCTGGCCCCTACTCTGCTTATAATCTCTGGAGAAATAATTGTCAAGTCAATCAAAATGCTTGGTATATGTCTTAAAATATGGGAGAGCGCCTTGCTATCTGAATAAATATAGTGGACGACAAATTCCATGTATTCTTCGAAACTTATTATGTATTACATATGAGTTTGCAAGATTTTTGGCACTAAATACTAAAAGTATCAACGTCATCAACGGTGCTTTTATAACAAATTAGGGGCAATAAACTATTAATGTTGTAATATCATGTAGATATTATTGTAGTATCAGCACTTACCTGAAAAACTTGAAAGCGATTTCTGAGCACAATTGAAATAAAAAATGCAAAGGTCATTCTGTTGTCTGATGATATTTTTTTTCAATTAAAAACAAAAATATTTTTCTATAACTCGTCACCACTGAACGCAACGGATCATATGATATGCGCTCTGTCTCATCTGTACAGTACTGCTGGAATGATTCAGAGTGCATATCACCTCATGATCCAGGTTGTATCCAGTGGCGACGTGTGATTAAAAACTACCTTTATTTTCTGTTTTAAATTGAAAAAAATCATCAGACAGCAAAATGACATCTACATATTTTTAATGTTTATTTCTGTAGTTGTTTCCTCATTTTTGAAGTTCGTGACCCTTACTCCAATTTTGATTTGCCCAAAAATTTGAAATTTTTTTGTACCTTGTGGATCTAAGAATTGTCTCGCAGCTTCAAATGGTCCTCCTCTCACCACGATTTCTTCGAGGATTATCCCAAAACTGTATACGTCCCCCTTCTGGGTTGCCGGGATACCAGGGATAAGTGTCAATGGAAGTAACTCTGGTGCCACCCAAAGTAATTCTGTTGGTGTAAAGAAATAGTCTTGTGATGAACTGATGTTTAATATAATGAAAAATATTTTCACAATGTTGAAAAACCAATTTTGAATATTTTTTTCTCTGAATCAACACAAGCAAGTGAGCTGCAGGGTTAAATTAGCTTACTATTGTAATAGTGCGAATCTTTGATGACTTCGGCCGGTGTTGTGAGAGTTGTAAGTCCAAAATCTGATATTTTCAAAACAAATCTTCCATCGATAAGGCAGTTGTAAGAACGCAGCTTTCCATGCACCATCACTTCAGAACTGTGTAAATACGCCATTCCCTGAAACAAAAAACAATAATTTATTAAAAAAAATGCAACAATATAACTTTGTTGCATTTTTCTATAATGGATAACCACAAAGTAATAGCTAGATAGCTACATTCAAAAATAATAATTTATTAGTTCCAGTTATAACCTAACCTAAGAGTCGAAGTTATAATATTATACTTAGCTTAGAAATTATAATATTAGCCACCAGGGCATCCGATTTTATGGAACGACGTCTGACTTTTAAACAGAACTGGGAACGGGCCCCAAGTAATGTAAAAATTTATTTTAATTTCAGTATATTGAGTTTTTTTCTTTTCTAGGATCTTAATCAAAATGATTCTTTTCATATTCATTACTTCTGTTTCTTCACATAAATGAACATTTTTACCACACTCCTTTAACCTGTTGAATGTTGGATGGTGTTTTAGATTGATATTGGCACAAGCGATTCTGACCTTGTCTTTCATACAGTTTCTTTATATATATGCATAAAGGTTAAAATCACATTTAAAAGCAAAGTCTGCCGGCGGGCTCGCGACAGATCAGAGGTTAACCACTCGGATGACGTAGTGCTATATCTGTCACCAAATGATGTGTTATCATAAAACTCATTCTATCGTATGTCATATTAAAATCTGAAAGAGTCTTTCATCTTCTTTCAAAAAACTTTATGGGTTTTTATTTTTATTTTTAGCTGGGTTCGAGTCCCAGAGGTGCCAATACAAAGATATTCAATTACAAAAGAGATATGTTATGGTGTCCACGCAACTGTCGGCGGACTACGACCTAATTAGAGTAGTTTGCATACGAAAAGAATTTGTTCATTTAGTTGATTTTTTGAAGGTGTGCATTAGTATTGGTTAACAATATAGTTTGAATACGGAAAGAATTCGTGCATTTAGTGTAACGTTAGTTTGGTTTATTCGTTAATTATTCGTTCATTTAGTTTATTTGTTAATTGGTAAACAATATCGGCGACACCCGGAAGCGCAGTCCCACCTAGTAAAAACTGCAGATAGCACATCTACTTATATTTCAATATCTTTTTTTGATTTTTCTGTCTCCAGATTTTCGATTGAGTTTCGCTATTATTGTCTTCATTTAATGAAAAAAGTATTTTATTTTGGGATAAGTACATTAAAAACACAGCAAATCGATTTGATATTGTATGTGAACCGGGAATATTTCATGATATTTTTTGTCTAGACCCGGGTTTTAAAATAACTAACAGATTGAATGGGTACATAATAGGTATAATAATAGGTATCTTCAGATATTAATAATAAAGCTCACCTTTATAATGTCATGGATCAGAGACATTCGAAAGTTCCAGTCTAGTTTGAGGGCATCATTATTCAAGACATCCCTTAGAGATCCTTTGGGGCAGTACTCGGTCAATATTAGAACTGTGGGGCACTCTATGCAAGCCCCAACAAACCTCACCGTGTTCTCGTGGGATACATCACGCACCTAAAAATACAAAGGTCATATTCGAAAGTAGGTACTTACCTTTTTGTATTTAAAAATATTATTTTAACCTCCATCACATTGCTAATTACATTTGAATGCCCCCCCTGTTAAACGTGGATTCTCGACTCGTTTAAGCATTAATCAACTTTTGATCAGCAGATCAAAAGCTAAAACGGCTGAGAATCAGCGTTGACCATTCAAATGACAATTAATTACTCAACGTGTGATGAAAGTTGGACCCCAAACCTTATCATCATTACTTGTGAAGAAAAGGGAGTTATGTTCTACCTACTGGGATATCAAACACCTTATAACTTACAAAAAGAGTTTGTGTACTTGGGAAGTATGTTTACGAGAGACGGGAAGGCTGATAGAGATTTTAAAAGAAGGGTAAATGCTGTTCGCTCCATTAATGGAAGATAGAATGCGGTTGGCGCTAACAAAAAACTGTCCACAAAAGAGAAGTTAGCAGTCCATAATGGATGGTGTCTACTATCTGCCCTAATAAGTGAGGCATGGAACTGGCAGAGGAAGGATGAAAGTAGACTGAATGCTGTAGAAATGAGATCCCTGAGGCGAATGTGTTGTAAATCCATGCATGATTGTGTGAGAAATACGGAGATCTGCAAGGAATGCAAGGCTGAAGTAAGCCTAATGAATAAAATAAAGAAAATAACGTTCAGATGGTTTGGGCATCTAGAGTGAATGAACGAAGAAAGGAGTGCAAGGATAATATATGACACAAATGAGAATGGTAGAAGAAGTCGGGAATGCCCGAGGAAGACATGGCACGATCAAGTGAATCAGATACATGAATCGGGCCAGGTCAGAAGTCAGTTAAATAATAGAGATGAATGTGAATGAGGCAAGGAGTTTGTGCCAAGACAGAGTTGTTTGGCAGTCCGTCCTCTCTGCCTACCCCTGCAGAGAAATGGTGTGAAGGTTAGTTAAAAATAAATAGTTAGCCTTCTCATCGGGAGGCATTCTCAGGCATGTAGTTTTTTTTTTAATTCTGTTAGAAGTAACATTCAATGTTCCATTGTATGTGTTCGAATGCGTGAAAGCACAATCGACTCTTACGGTACCTGAAGCACCATTTTGACTGTGTTTTGGTAAAACATTTCAATCGATGGCAAAAACCAGCCAGCAGCCGGTGAAGGCAGCGTTGCCACATGAATGTTTTTTACCATTTTTTATTGATTTTTGGGTCATTTATTACACCATGGAATGAGTCTTCCTAACCCTGCGGTGAAATGGCGTGATGGTAAGTTATTTACAGAGCACCTTATTTAAGTACCTGCTTGATTTCCCAAAGCAGTTTCTTGTTCAGGTCCACTTTCTTCTTGGTGACTTTTTTAATGGCAACTCTGTTTCCCTTGTATATCCCCACCGTCGTAAATACTTGTGCTGGCGGAATAGAGTTGCAGGACACAATGGACGCTCGGGCACTATGCAATCCATAGGTTAACTGAAATAAATAATGCTACTAATTAGACAGGAAATAACTGACGAAATCTTTAAATTGGAAATAATGCTCACAAACTGTAACTAGTAATTAGTTGTTTTGTTCCCAATGACGTTATATACTGAACGTCATTGTTTGTTTCCCCGTCAAGTTCGACGTTGTCACAAATCGACGAGCAGCACTTTTTAGTCTTCCTCGCTAACCGTCAGTTTTCGGCCTGTCAGCGTTAGATTAAATGATCATTTAATCAGCGGATGACCAAACAATACAACAAAATTTGACACACTGCTGACAGTCCGAGACTGGGCGGTTAACTCAATCTAAGGCTGGTGAAGCAAAATCTAAAATATGTCTTAAAATAATAAATTCATGTATACTGCTGTAGTGTTAAACTTAAATGCCGACCTGAACTTGATACAATCCATTCTCACGCAGGTACAGTCACTTTGGTGACTTTACAATGACCGTTAATTAAAGAAAAAGACATGTAAAACATAAGCCAGAGAAAGGCGTGGGTAGGGAGGCATGCTCCTTTACGGGCCTTAAACTCGCCTACTGCGACGATTTTGGTATTAAGGTCAGGTCGGTATTAAAGTGTGGCTTGTACCATACCAACATGACGTTTTGTAGTCACGGCTGAATAACTTATTTCAACTTTTTTGTGGAAAATGTGACGTAAGTCACTTTATGATTGCGACCGTTATAAAATTAGATGATTTAGGTAGGTTAGGTATCTACTAAAATTTATTGTTTTGGCTGCCTCCTTATTTAGGTACATTGAACCTAACATCAGCTGTCCAAAGTTGTAGGTATTTCGTATTTGGTAAGTGTGAAACCAAGGATATTGAAATACAAGAGATATGCTATGACGGCAGCCTGACCATCGGCGGACTATCGTCTAATGGGAATAGTTTGTTCATTTAGACGGAAAGAATTTGTTCATTTAGTTGATTTTTTTAAGGTGTGCAGTAGTATTGGTTAACACACCACAGACACCAGTAAACACAGTCCCACCCAGTAAAAATCGATAGCACATCTCTTATATTTCAATATCTTTGTGTGAAACTAAAAAACTAACACAGAAATTCTCAGGCGGGCTAGAGCAGATAGAGAACTGCTTACATTAATAAAAATCAGGAAAATTTCAAATCTGGGTCATATACTTCGAGGGGAGAAGTATCACTTGCTCCATTTGATATTGAAAGGCAAGATAGAGGGTCGCCGAGGGCCTGGTAGGAGACAAATGTCTTGGCTGCGTAATATGCGAGAGTGGACTGGCATTAGAAGTGTGGAGGAGCTATTCCGGGCAGCGCAAGACAGAGAGACATTCTCAAGAGTGATCGTCAACGTCGGGGGAACCTGATACGGCACACAAAGAAGAAGAAGAAGAAACTAAAGAGTAGGTAGATACTTTTGAATTTTTACCTGCCTACAAGTTTTCCATTTACTATCTGTTTTATTGTTTATTACAGTTTAATAGTCTGTAAGTACTTACGTCGTTAATTTTCTGTAGTCCCAGTTTAGAGCCGTAAGGTTTTCCAACTTCGAGTAAAACTTCTTCTGCTCGAATTCTCCAAGACATGTTGTTCAGGTCTGCAGATAGTCGCATGTGCCTGTCATATTATAGTTTAAAGGATTAAATACATTTCTGAAGATAGTGAATTTGGAAGGCAGGTATGGGACCATTAATCAGATATTAAACACCTCTGCACCCAAATGGTTCGTCACGTCGTTCGTTTGGTCACCCCTAGTGGTTTGCTACGTTTGATGACATGTCAGGGGTTCATGGGGTGAGGTTTGTCCAGGTTTTGGCGCGAGTGGTCTACCAACTGACGGGTCGAATCGGAGGCAGCCGGTTGAGGGAGACCCTTTGACCTCTCCAGCCGGACTCTCTCGACCCATCACCTTGCACCATTGAGATTCATTCAATCATCTGTCACTTCTGGACATACTGACCCCCCGATTCCTCATACCTTTTCCCTCCCAGAACTTCCTCTCCTTCCTTTAAAAAAACCCTTCATACAGCATCCCTAAAGATGACATAGGCCCTGAGGGAAATTATTGTAGTGGAGTTAATGTAGAAAAAGCATTCCATCTGACAGACTGCAATGTCCGTTTAGATAGGGGAATCTATTAAACCGAACGCCCGTTTTTGCATACTCGGGAGTTTATTTTTCGTTTCCATGCCATCTCAGAATCAAGGCAACTCAAGACCTCTTTGAAAAGTGAGATACGATTTTAGATTTTCACGACCAAAAGTATTTTTGTTATTAGTTTTTGGGGTATTATGCCGTGTTGCGCTACCTCCTCTTTAGCCAACGTTTCGGACAGCGTTGCAGTGTCCATCATGCCCACACATCTGCCCTGATGCAACACGGCATAATACCCCAAAAACTAATAACAAAAATACTTTTGGCCGTGAAAATCTAAAATCGTATCTCACTTTTCAAAGAGGTCTTGAGTTGCCTTGATTCTGAGATGGCATGTAAACGAAAAATAAACTCCTGAGTATGCAAAAACGGGCGTTCGGTTTAATAGATTCCCCTATCTAAACGGACATTGCAGTCTGTCAGAAGGAATGCTTTTTCTACATTAACTCCACTACAATAATTTCCCTCAGGGCCTATGTCATCTTTAGGGATGCTGTATGAAGGGTCTTTTTAAGGAAAGGAAGGAGAGGAAGTTCTGCGAAGGAAAAAGGTATGAGGAATCGGGGGGTCAGTATGTCCAGAAGTGACAGATGATTGAATGAATCTCAATGGTGCAAGGTGATGGGTCGAGAGAGATCATGCCCACACATCTGCCCTGATAATGGACACTGCAACGCTGTCCGAAACGTTGGCTAAAGAAGGAGGTAGCGCAACACGGCATAATACCCCAAAAACTAATAACAAAAAACTCTTTGAAAATTAATTAAAAGCTATGAAAAAAATAATTTTAATGACATAAGAAATACAACAATTTGTGAATATATGTTTATTTGTTATACGAAAAATAAACGAAACACGAAACTTCTTCAATAAACAACAAAACCTAGGAATGTTTTTATTTTTCTCGAATCACTTATTTCTTACTAATAATAATCGGCTATTTTGACTAATGTACTAAATAATTAAGATATATTACATATAATAATGACATATAGTTATATAAAAATCAATCAAAACAGCTTTGGAACGTATCACGCTTTTTGACTCATGCTTTTTGAGTCATGTTCGTTATATCTCAAAACTGGTGACACCTATCTCAGCGCGCGCCCCACGGAAGGTCCAAGCAGCGAGTGAGACGTCTAAAAAGCACAGCCATGGGTTCTCACTAATTAGAACGAGAGAGCAATAATTCTAACACGCGTGCGTAAATTTTACGCAGACTATCTTTCCAGGGTTAATGACTTTTCAAAGAAGGTTCCGAGTTCATTTCATTCTGAGTTGTCTGGTCACCTATTTTTCAGGTGTATCTAGGGGCTCCTGACCAGAAGTGACTTCCGAACTTACCAGTGGGGTTTGGATAATGTTGAATTAATATAAATGAAGAACTTACTTGTATGCTAAACACGCTAATGTTGCAGCAAATGCCAGAAAAATTCCGAATCCAAAGGAGCCATACAAAATCACTTCGAAAGCATCTTTATGAGCAGCATGAAATGACGAAAGAAAATCTTTTATTCACACAAAGATAGCGCCTGAAAAATCTTTTTTGTGTTGTTTTCGGGCCTTTCTCTGTCATAATAATTATTCACACATAGTATTTCTCAGAACATAAATTATGTACCTTTAACATAAATATTTATAATATTATTAGGTGTGGTACAAATGATACAACCATCCAAAATCACTTTTCCCTCTTTTGTAAAGTATTTATTTTTATAATTTAGAACCAAGTGGAAGTACACCGCACACATCATTCACACAACATAATAATAATCACAGATCGGTAGTGTTGGTACCCAAGTATAGATCCTAAAAATAATATGTCTCAAATTTTTTTGATTTGCTAAATGGCCATCCGTTTAGTTGAAGACTAGCGAATGTTTTTTTTACTGCCATCTGAATCGGTTTTAGGCATGCATAAAACTGGTATTAATTTGCATATACATATATTCTAAAAGCGAATTCAATTCTATGCAACTTCTTTCAAATGAACTTCTTTCTCTGATAAATATTTTAGACGATATGAAGGAATGTTTGATGAAAAATTTGAGGTAAAATGATTTTTTTTCGAAAATATCTACTTTTGTGGAGCGTGTAACTCAAAAACGTCTGGGAATTCGAAAATCACACGTAGAATAAAAGCTGTAGATAGTTTTATGAACTTTAATTTACTACAAAAAAATTTTCCCCTGCGACGCACCGTTTTCGAGATATAAGCGGAAACCCGAAGATTGGGACCGTTGCCCCCCCTCCCCCCCTAGCTCACCCACCTAGACGTCAGGACTTTTGGTATGTTCACACCCTAAGCACCCTAAACAAGTTTCTAAAGGATTCGCGATATCTGCTCACGAACTCTACACCTCCTTTCTTGACTGGACTACTTTTGATTTTTTTTCCCTAATTATTGGTATCGAGTGAAAGGATTGTTGAAAGCTTATATGCCGGGTATTTATGGTGTCTTTGTCCAAAGCTTGTGTTTGTCGGAGTTTTTATGTTGTTTTTGTACGCTTGTCTAACTGGTCTATGAATGTAGTTTGTGTTTGTTGAAATTTGTTTATTTGGTGAAAAATGTAGTTTAATTTTTATGTATTCACAATTTGGGAGGCGGGTACGGGTACCGCCGCCCCGGGAATTATTTATTGGATAACCAACACCTCTGCCATATGTCACCCCAAGTGGTTCGCTACGTTTGGTGACTTAAAAGGGGTGCCCTGGTTCATGGGGTGAGGTTTGTCCGGGTCTTGGCGGCGGAAGCTTCTGCCCACCTGCAGCATGGTACCACCAGCTGCATGGCAGGTCGGATCGGGAGAGAATGGTTGGGGGAGTCCCTTTGACTTCTCCAACCGTACTCTCTCGGAACATCGCCTTGCACCGCAGTGGGAGGGATGGATTCGTATGTCCGTCACTCCTGGACACACTGACCCCCAAATTCCTACCCACCCCTAATACCTCTTCCTTCCCAGAACTTCCGCTCCTTCCTTTCCTAAAAATACTCTCTACACAGCATCCCCAAAGATGACATAAGCACTGAGGGGAATTACTTTCCTCAGCTAATAAAAAAATTTACACTATGTTGTGAACGTTGTTTTCGATATGTTTAGTGTAAGTACGTTTGTGTCAAACCATGTTTTCATTTGCGTGATCCCCAATTCCGCTATATTATACACATGATTCTAGAGTCTTTAGATTTAAATGGTAAAACTATGTTGTCCGCCTAACTAACTATTCCATCGTCTATTTCCATACTTATTTGGCGTAATTTGACGTGAAACCCTACCACGCCAATTATTATATATTTATTTGACATAATATCTAACATTTTTAAATACAATTCAGCAATGTCGGTCTCACTGGGTAGCTCACCTGTGCTGAGGCCTCCATTTTATAAAACAAGAATTTATACATAATACATTAAAAATAATATAAAAATAATGCTGCATAAAAAAAGCTAAAATTAAACTAAAAATAAAAATTTATAATTTAGGTAAATTTTTGTTTCAATGATGTGTTTTATATTTGTTTTTGAGTGTTACGTGTATGTGTTTTATTCTTATTATGTAATGAGATTTTGATAATAATGTCTTTTTTGTTCTTTAATCCATTTATTTTTATTTTGAGTTCGAATTTATTTTTGTTTTCTTCTATTTTATTTTCAAGGGTAAGACTGTTGAATGCTTTTATAGCATGATATTTATAGTGCCTTTGTCCAAAGCTTGTATTCACTGTCGGAGTTTTTATGTTATTTTTGTACGATTGTCTTCCTGGTCTGTTAGTGATATTTTTAGATTGTTGAAATTAGTTTTTTTGGTCGAAAATGTATTATCACGTCAAATAGAGCCGTTTAAGGTTTAGGCAGGTTCAAAAAATCTTACTTAATTTATTTCAATTTTACCGTGAAAATCTGCAACCAGTAAAAACAAAAAATAATAAAACTCATACATTCTTGTGCGTATTTTTAACCCTACAAACCTTTTCCATTGAATTTCACCTTCCATACGACCATACACAATCCCGTTCAGGCCTACATATATTATGGCTAGTGGATAAATCCCTTGGCGGGGACTCGACTTTGCATCTTTCAAACATACAACTTCCATTACACCACACACGCTTCCATTTAACAGGCCTTCATAAAGCGTCAGGCACCCACCATTAGCGCTGCACGCCCTGTCCGTGCCGAGAAAGCCGCAGCGGGGCACATCCCTCGGCGGGGAGGCGCGCCCCCCGGGCCAGTGGATGCGCTGGCCGGGCACGGGCGCGTAGGTGCGCCCCTTGCCGTAGTAATGGGCCACCACCTGAAAGCGCCCCGTGAGTGGGTCCAGGTCGAGCAGAGAGTAGTCGGCGTCCCGATCGCCGTTGTCGTCTATACGCACGTGCCCGGTTATGCCTGGGAATTACAAATATTACAAATTGGAATATCAAAATAACGGTAGGTAATGTTTAATGAAAGCATTAGATAGAATTTTGATGAAAATGAATTCAAATTCAACTCCCATTTTGTCATCGTACGAATTTGTTTCTCTGTATACTAATTTTTAGAGTTCCTGCTGCTCCTTTTTTGTTTGTTTTACTATTAGCTCCACACAGGAGGCCCTGCAGAAAACAATTTCCCTCGGGGCCTATGTCATCTTTGGGGATGCTGTGTGGAGGGTTTTTTAGGAAAGAAAGGAGAGCAAGTTCTGGGAAGGAAAAATATATAGTAAGAAAGGTAGGAATTTGTGATTCAGTGTGTTCGAAGTTACGGACGTATAAATCCGTTCCTCTCACTGTAGTGCAAGGCGATGGGAAGAGGTCAAAACGTCTTCCTCGAGCGGTCTCTCATGATCCGGCCCTCCAAGCAGTAGCTGGGCAAAATCATCCGCCAGCAAGATAAAGAAAAATCTCACCTCAATCCGTGCTCCCCTGCTGAGTTACCAAACGGAGCCAGCCACTTGGGGTGGCCTGAGGCAGGGGTGTTAGTTATATTGTAATGGTTCACAGTCGGCGGTACCCATACCCGCCTCCCAAATTGTACTACGATTGGCAGACCCAATAGTAGTACGGCTTGACGTGGTCGGGGGGGAAAAGAAGGTTGCGAAGTACCTGGCTATTTAGGTATTGTTACTGAAAACGGATAAAGCAATTTTTAGCAATGGAATCCGAGTAGTGGCCATTTGCTAGGGGATACTGAGAGAATCTTCTACTCTGAACCATGCCGCAAATATACTACATATAAGTTTAAATTAATTAATTGCGAAGCAATACAAAATAATTAATTACATAAAATGTACACTTGGAAAACAATCTGGAAAGTTCTGTCCTTAGTTGGCTCCTGTTGATAGGCAAATAACACATCACCGGTCTAAGAATTTTGTATGCCTTTGATTTCAATTACCTTAATTAATGTAATTTTATTATTGTGTACTTGTGCATTGATCAACAATTTGCCTTTCACAATCTTTGTTTTAAAATAAAGAGTCGGGATTGTTTTAATAACAAAGCTAATTAGAGTTCAGTAAACACTCCAAATTAATTTTATGAATACCTACCGGTTTCCAAGGTTTTGGGGACGGATGCCTTTTCCACCTTCTGCGTAGTGGGGCAGATCGAGAGAGGCTAGTTTAGGAAGACTCTTCTACCTTTCCTGCCAGACTCTCTCGACTCATAGCCTTCCACCGCAGTAGGAGGGATTGATTTATACGTCTGTAACTCCTGGAAACATTTTTCTTCAGATTCCTATCCACCTCTCACACCCTTTTCTTTCCCAGAATTTTCTCTCCTTTGGAAAATACCCTCCACACAGCATTTTCAAAGATGACATCTGCTCCGAGGAAACTTTTTTCCTCAGGGCCTCCTGTGTGGAGCTAATGTAAAAAGATATAGAAAAGACACTGTAATGCTGTTAAAATATTGGCTAAAGCAAGAGGTAGCGCATCATGAAATGATACCCCAAAATAAATGACGATAATAGGTTCTGTTTGGTACCATTTATCTTACGACAATAGTCCTTAAAATTAATATTATAATACAAAGATCAGTCACCGTGGAAGTCCCTGTTCCACATCCGGCGAGTGATGGCCACACCGTCACGGATGTTCTCTCCTGCTGTTAGCGTCTCGTTGAGCGCCATTCCCAGCAAGTATACACCGTCGTAGAAGGCACCAATGAAGAAATTCACCTAAACAGCCAAACATTGCAACAAAACAGTCAATAAGTTTACGTAAAATCTGTCATAGTACGGAATATTTACGCGCAAACAGTGAATAGATGTGATGGCAAAAAAATTCAATAAACATGTTTTTTCAATTAATTTTTTTCATACCTTTGAGGGAATTGTACGATAATGCAGCGCCCTTGGGTGATTTTTCACGAAAACGGCGCTAAATATATTAGCCAATTATTATTATTATAATTCCATCAATGATATTTTTTGCTAGAACAGGGATAGATATTTAATCCTTTTATGAAGGTCAACTTTTGCCTTAACCGCTTTTGCAATATGCTAGCAGCTAAACTGCATTTGACTCGATAAAATGATATATCGAATCATAAAAAATACTTCTAACTACTAGCACACAAAAATTTTTTTTTTCCACTTGTTAAGGAAAAATATTTCTTAATTATTATTTAACTTGTTGTCCTCTTCTCGTGCATACATACTTATTTTTTCTGTGAAAATGTGTTTTGCCATTGTGGAAACATCATCTGCAAATTATTGATATTTGTAAAATATAATATGTCATTATTACTTCATTTATCTGGAGGATAGCATCATTTTATTTTATTTTCATTGTCAAAATATAATAAAGCTTTCAACTTTTTTTATAAAATGTGGGAGAAGAAAACCATTGCTTAACCCTTTCCACTCTAAGTATTCTTTTGTTTTTATTACACCAGCACATTTTTAAAGTTATTTTTTTGTAAATAAAATTGATATCGGTTTATGTACCGCATAGCCAAAAGTTTAAACACTTTTAAAAACTAATTCTTTAAAACTGTTTGGCACCACTGTGTACTAGTGCTTACATCTACATGTTTGTGTACTCAGAGCCCAGTGCCACCAGAAAACCACTGTAACAATAATAATTTACTCTAGTGACCAGTGTAATTCGCCGGACTCGAAACATAAATTTATTCCAAAATTTATTTGTACAAAAATTGGTTTGAAATAATGTACCTACCAATATAACCACGTTCACACAGATCTTCATTATAATTTCTTATTTACATACTCTATAAAGTACTTACTTCGACAGATACGATTTTAGATTTTCACGGCCAAAAATATTTTTGTTATTAGTTTTTGGGGTATTATGCCGTGTTACGCTACCTCCTTCTTTAGCCAACGTTTCGGACAGCGTTGCAGTGTCCATCATCAGGGCAGATGTGTAATAGTTAGGGGTGATGTTTGTACTTATCTACTTAGGAGCGATACCGTGTCGCCAGCTCCACTCCTCTACGAGCTGGCGCTACAGTATACTTCAACATATTTTTTTGCGTTTAGCCTTGATGTAACCGTCAATTACCGGATACCAAGAACTATTGAGTTTAGCTCCGTCGTCTCTATTAATATTTATAGGATTTTTGTGAATTTCAATGGCCTCCGTAATCAGGCGTGCTCTATGAGTTTTGGGTCTTCCCAGGACTTCAGGAACAAATCCAAAGTAATGGCCGGTTTCAATTAAATGCTCGGCGATTGCCGATTTGTCAGGGTGGCCAAGTTTACACGCTCGAAAGTGTTCCGATATCCTTTTGGAGATCGTCCGCTCAGTTTGGCCCACATAGACCTTATCACATCCGGAGCAGCTGAGTTTATATACTCCATCTGTTTCCAGAGGAAACTTGGTCTTTGCAGGCCTCAAAAAGTCTCGTATTTTTGTCGTGATTCCGAAGACAGTCTTGATGCTTTCTTTTTTCAATAGTCTGGCAATTCTGTCTGTCACATTGTGAACGTAAGGCTAAACTAAGGTAAGGCTAAACTAAGCTAAGGCTAACTATTACACATCTGCCCTGATGATGGACACAAAGAAGGAGGTAGCGTAACACGGCATAATACCCCCAAAACTAATAACAAAAATACTTACTTCGACTTTATATATTTTATAATTATATCATTTTTATATTTTTTCATGTATTGCTTTCTATGTTCTATACTTTTCATATTATTTTTATATTCTACTATATTCTTCCATACTCTTTTATACTCTATAGTCATTAATTGTTTCCATACTCTTTAGTAATTTACATTATTTTATATTCATTTGTATTCTTTAATATTATTTTATATAATATGTATATTTATATATTTTTATTTTATTTTTTTTTATATTCTCGCACATTTCTTTATATTGTATCTGTTATTTTTTTTTTTTACAGTGAATACCGCACAAGAATCTCAACTGCTCCCGTCTGGATCCAGTGAGACTATGGCATCCCCAATGTTGTGAGACTGAAGTATGTTGTGAGACTGAAGGTAGTGGGGAGGGGAAGGAGGTGGGGAAGAGGAAGGGTGGGAAGTACCTGGCTATTCAGATCTGGTCACCAAACACGGCTATAGCCATTTTCAAGCAACGTTTCAATTCTGAATGGTGGTCTTACACCAGGGCGATACTGATAGTATCTTCCACTCTGGAGCATGCCGCAAATATACTATATATTATTTTAAATGAATTAATTGTGAAATAACACAAATTAATCAAATAAAATTTATTTGCGCATGCCGGGTTCGAACCCGCGACCTCCGGATTGTGAGTCAAGAGTCTTACCCACTGGACTACAGAGGTCGTCGTTAATATACTGTATACGAAAATCGACTACCACAACACAGGCATGTGCCTAGTATGGTGGTCGGAAACTCCCCAATTCAAAGAATAAAGAAACTTAAAAAAATTGCTAACTGCACTCGCAGCAATGCTGGATACAGCATAATTTTTCGGTTCTTCACGTAACAACGTATCGTCACTTGGAGACACCAGAAAAAACAAACCTTGCATCTACGGTTCGATTACTTCCAGAGAAAACAACATTATACAGCTCCAGCGAAAATGTCCAAAAATATTTCCTATAACAGCAGACAGCAACCAGCAATCAGTCGCATCGACATGTAGAATATTTCCTATAACAGCAGACAGCAACCAGCAATCAGTCGCATCGACATGTAGAATATTTCCTATAACAGCAGACAGCAACCAGCAATCAGTCGCATCGACATGTAGAATATTTCCTATAACAGCAGACACCAACCAGCAATCAGTCGCATCGACATGTAGAATATTTCCTATAACAGCAGACAGCAACCAGCAATCAGTCGCATCGAAATGTAGAATATTTCCTATAACAGCAGACACCAACCAGCAATCAGTCGCATCGACATGTAGAATATTTCGTATAACAGCAGACAGCAACCCGCAATCAGTCGCATTGACATGTAGAATCAAGAAAAAAGAAAGAAAAAAAAATCAATAAAAAAAACACAATAATAATAAAACATTTTTTTTGTGCTATGTTAAAAATGTGCTATGTGTTATGTTAAAAAAACATCTTTTTAATAAAATTAATTCCATTTTTTTAAAAGTAAGTATTATTGTTAATGATTGTATATTTCCTTTGGGGATGCAAACATACGTTCACCTCTTATTTTCTTTTTAGACTGTTGTTATTTAGTGTGTAAGAAAATACTGCAGTATTATGTGTTTAAGAACAAAAGCAAAACCATCAGCGCATTGAAATTTGACATTTGACATCATAATTCAGTGTTATCCTTGTATTAATGGTAATATTAATAGTAATATTCCATATTTCAAAATATCATCATGGCTTAGGTCCAGTCAAATAAGGATTTCACCGCTAAATGAAACGGAATAAGCTGAAAATTTGTATAAACCTTTATTTTAGTATTCTACATGTTGTCTCAAAAGTCTCATATGGTCACGTGTGAGCGTCTTTGAATATTCAAGGTCAAAGGTCACAAAAATCAGTTTTTGGAAATATCTCGCTTCCTTTGCTTCGAATCGTATTTGCATTTAAAATAAAAGCTGTAGGGGATAAAATTCGCTACAAATTTTGTCTGAAGTATTTTTTTATACGCTTAACCGTTTTTGAGATTGAGCGCGAAGAGTGCGGAGCGCTCAGTCGTACATGCCGTATCGCAAGGTCAATGGCGAATCCAAGTTCATAGTACTTTTTTTAACTGAATTATTCGTTAAATATTAGCTAATTAACTATTTTATTTATAAATATTACTTATAAATCAAATAGTCATTTTATATTACTTGCCTTTTTCATATAATTAATAAAGTAATTAAGTGAATTATTTTAAATATATTTTAATTATAATCTCATTAAAGATAATTGAATTTTAAGTAGGAAATAAATTAAGATTTTTTTTTAATAATATTTGTATTTCGCAATCATATATGTATAATTAAATGTGTACAATCCAAGTTGAAGTTTGGGAAGAATTTATTTACTTCAGTTATTAGTTAGCCAGTAAGGGAGTTAATTTTTTCTCCTTCATCGTCGTCTTCTTCTTCCGGTCGCTCAATAATTTCATCATCTTTCTCGTTACCAATGACATCCACCTCCAAACGTTCAAAACTTCAGGGTCGTATGCGATTTATTCATCGAGATCATGTTGATACGATGAAGCGTTGAAACATGCAAGTCCATGACATTGGCCATAAGCTAACAAACATTGCAACTTTGATTTTCGGCATCTACAGCGAGAACCACAACCACTCTTGCAGTTGTTTTTATTTTTTTATTTGAGATACAAACAGGATATTTATAAAACATTTTGTGGGTAATAGATAAGAAATTAAAATACAAATATAAATATCCCTAGACCCAATGTGTCTGCAGTAGGTAATCACATTTGAATTTTTACAGAAGCAAACACATAAAAAACAATGCAAATATTATTTATACATAACTTAAAAACAAAATTGAAATACATTATAAGTGTACAATATTTTATACTGAAATGTAATAAAAAACAATATTTTATTTTTTTAGGTGCTCAAATCGTGGAGATATTTTTTGAAACATGTTATGTTATTTACAAAAATATTCATGAAAGTGTACATTTTAACAAGATCGTTGTATGATCGAGATATTCTAGACATAGGATTAAAATATCCAGTATTATTGGTAAAAATTTCAGTCCAGAATATGTTAAGATTTCTAGTAGATTTGGGCCTGGCGTATAACTTGATTTGGTTGAATAAGTTACTGTCTTAACGATTATTCACAATTTTAAATAGCATTAAGAGGTCATTTATGTTTCGTGTTTTAACCAGACTCTCTAATTTGAAATGTGTAAGTCTTTGTTCATACCCGTCTAGAAGATGGTGGACACCTGATCGGTAAGACAAAATCCGTGTAAATTTTCTTTGGACTGATTCAAGTCTAGATATCTGTGTAATATAATGTGGATTCCAGACTGTTGACCCGTACTAGAATCATAAGGCTATTAGAATTCTTAAACAGTTTGGTTGATCTTGCAATAAAACCAAGTAATGAATGTTGCGGAATATTGTACTAAGCAGTTCATCTGGTGCAGGTGGTAATAATGTTTATATCGGTTCCATGACTTAATTTTGCAACCCCATCCCTGGGGGTTATAAATCATTGCCTAACCAAGTTTGAATTTGGTAGTAGACACGATTGATATGTTGGTGAACCGCTGCACTCGTTGGTGGAAGAGTTGAAAACTGCACAGGCTTATTTGATTTTGTTGACTTAATGATCTGTATGTAGCGAAGATGATCGATACTGTCCTTAGATTTTGGAGCATTGTTTACTGCCAGAAAAAAACGCGTGTTCCATTTTCTAATAATATTTGCACAGGACAGTTTTCTTGTTGAAATACTTGAGCCAGTCGATCCAAATCAGGTAGTTTCTCTAACGTTATGATGACAGATTTTTTCCTTTCCTAAAAAGAGCAGAAGTCGTATCGCAGCTACTAGCGTGTAAGAATAAAATGTGTTCTTTACAATGGGGACATATATCAAAACTTTTAGTAGAGTGAACTTGTGTTTAAACGTTGCTTTTTCCAATTTTTTTAAAGAAAATTTCCGATTCATGTGATTTAGTCCGTCCAATTAAAATAATTAACAAATCAATATCTTCTCCTATGATGACGGCAGTCCTTTGACGTTCTAATTCCACAATAGCGTTTCGACAAGAACATCAGCATCATCTCTGGCTACTTTTATAGCGAAATTAACAGTTGTTAATCTCTCAACTAGCATGTTTATAAGGTTTTTTTTATTACGTCGATTTGTTAAAACAATTCTTGACTGATTGGCACGATCATTGCTTCATCAAAATTGTTTTTCATTGTTTTTTTCAAACGATTATGAAAAACCAGTTGTTCTTCTTAGTTGTTCCATAGATTTAATTTTTTTTACTATTATCTGAATACCCGTCAAGTACAACAACAATATTTGAACCACATTGTTTGCAAATATTTAATATTTTGATTTTAAATAACTCAAAAAGTGCCGACTTTACTTCATACGATGAAGTAAAGAATAAATTAATAAATTCACATATTATTTTATTAATTATGTATATGAAAAAGGTAAGTAAAATTAAATGACTATTTGACTTATAAGTAATATTTATATTTAAAATATTTAATTAACTAATATTTAACGAATAATTCAGTTAAAAAAGCGTACTATGAACTTGGATTCGCCATCGACCTTACGATACGGCATGTACGACTGAGCGCTCCGCACTCTTCGAGCTCAATCTCAAAAACGGTTAAGCGTATAAAAAAATATTTCAAACAAAATTTGTAGAAAATTTTATCCACTACAACTTTTATATGGAATGATAATATGATTTGAGGCAAAGGAAGCGAGATATTTCCAAAAAACTGATTTTCGTGACCTTTGACTTTGAATATTCAAAGACGCTCACACGTGACCATATGAGACCTTTGAGACAACATGTAGAATACTAAAATAAAGGTTTATACAAACTTTCAGCTTATTCCGTTTCATTTAGAGGTTATCCCCTCTTTTTAGCTTAAGTGACTGGACTGTATTGTAGGGCTTTACAGAGACCTCACGATGTCCTGTGTGAGAGAGATGCAAGAAAATTATGACTTTTTTCTGTGGAGGAAACAGACCTATGTACATTGTGTATCTTATCTTTTAAAAGAGCTGCAGCATTAATGTGATAAGAACATTTGTTTATTGCCTTTTTTATATCGTCACGGTACCGTAACCGTGAATCGTCACGGTAATTTTAAAAGCGGTCAATATCGTGAGTTATTATGCCATATTCTACTACTTTCTTGGACAGCATTGCAGTATCCATCATCAGAGCAAATGTGTAATCAAAGATTGTAGTGAAGTGTTTGCTTATGTATGTAGATGATAAATTGGCAATTGCCGAGCATTTAATTGAAACCAGTCATTACTTTGAATAAGTTCCTGAAATCCTGGGAAGACCCAAAATGCATAGAGCACGTTTAATTACGCTGGCAATTGAAATTCACTGAAATCCAATTCATAATTATAAAGACCACAGGGTTAGGTTAGTATAGATTCTCAATGGATCTCAATAGTTCTTGGTATCCGGTAATTGACGACTGTACCAAAACTAAATGCATAAAACAACACTGTAACAAGCTGTCAAAAAAGTTATCGTATAGCTCTGATGATGGACACTGTGCTGTCTGAAACGTTGGCTAAAGAATGAGGTAGTGCAACACGGCATAATAACCAAAAACAACTCATGATAATAAAGGGTGGCGCAAAACTACTGACATGTTTTGAATCTTATTACACATTACAATAAGATTCAAAATAAAACTGTAGTTTTGCGCCACCCTTCACTTATGAATGAAAGTTTTTATTTGAGAACGCTCACTCATGGGATTTTAAAATGAACATGGTGATAAAAATTTATTTAATCGATAAAATTTTGTAGTATAACACAAATTAGCTATAAAGTTACACAGGAAAATGTAACAAATAAGAGTTTTCACTCGAAAACAGTGTTTATTGGAAATTGGTGAAATATATTGGAAATTGGTCTCAATATGGAATTATAAAGAAGACGTAAAAAAAAATCTGCTCAAATATGTAACCAACACCTCTGCCATAGGTCACCCCAAGTGGTTAGTGCCCGGGTTCATGGCGGCAGATGCGTCTGCCCACCAGCTGCATGGCAGACCGCATTGGGAGAGAATGGTTGAGGGAGTCCCTTTGACTTCTCCAGCCGTATTCTCTCGGAACGTCGGCTTTCACCGCAGTGGGAGGGAAGGATTCATACGTCCATCACTCCTGGACCACTGAGCCTCAGATTTCTACCCATCCCTCATACCTATTTCCTTCCAGCACTTCCTCTCCTTCCTTCCCTTAAAAAATACCCCACACAGCATCCCTTAAGATGACATAGGCCCTGAGGAAAATTATTTTCCTCAGGGCCTCCTGGGTGGAGTTAATGTAAAAAATATCACAGAAAAACTCACGAAATATAATAAAAATATGGCGGGCTGAAAATATTCAGTTTGACCATTTAGAAATTTTAGATATATGTACTCTTAACCTGTCCAAAATATATTGTTTCATTGTGCTTTCATACAAACCTTGTATTAGATTCCGTAAGCCTACGATAAAACTTTAGGGCGACAGAGCTCTCCATTCGAGAGTTTTTGAAAACCAAATAAAAATTCCGCATGTGGAGAATACATCCACAAAGTTATAGCATCAAATTCGACCTTGAAATAGTTGGAGTGATGCTCGCCAAGCAAGTAGAAAGTAGAACGGAGCGGCCGAACAAAAAAAATGTTAAACGCGTTTTTCTCGAAATTACGTTTTTCATGTTGGCTGGAATCGTACCGCGTCGAATTCTTTTTTTGCTGTTCAAATGTACCTTTATATTAAAAGTTTCGTGAAAGAAAATAAATTTTATCTTTGAAAAAAAAACGCATTGAAAAAATAAACTCGGCAGGACCAGACCCTTAACATAGATGCTGGATATGTAACTAAGACCATGAAAATGTTATTCCAAAAAATCAAATTGAAAAAGTCAGCAAATGGAAAAAATAAATTTTCAATTTACCAATGAAAACGTCAATATAACAGATTGGATATTTTGTAGGTTAGAAAAAAAACACTATTTTTGGGGTTAAACAATATTTGTCTCTACGAGTATATTCGTACTTTATTGGTTTTCCATTTCTGCCCCCCTAGCATGGTCGATCGACATAGGTTTTATCGAAAATGTCGGTAACTTGAAATCGCTCCCGAGCACGACTGCAGGACGCTAACGAAGAAATAACAGTTTACGTCAAATAAATTAGGAACCCTTAGTCGATGTGAACTGTTGTTTGTTCGTTAGCGGCCTGCAGTCGTGCTTGGGAGCGATGTCAAGTTACCGACATTTTCGATAAAACCTATATCGACGGACCATGCTAGGACCCCTGGTAATGATAGTTATCAATATTCCCATTGCTTCGAAATGCCTGTCTCGCTCCGCTCTCGGTCTAAACCCGGGTATTTGTTCCGTTTTAAGTACTGACATCTAAGTTAACTTTATCTTCATTGTTGGATATAAAGTTAAGCCTGACTACTGTCTTCCATTCCGTGTTACAGCTCCAACCGACCGAGATAAGTCCAAATAACTTATGTCCTTTAAATTTATAAAAAACCTCCCACTTTAATAATGTACGTTCTGTTTCTATTGGAAATTTAATTAATCTGATCAGAAAAAGGCGATATCTCAATAATTTTAATTATCAGAGAGAATTTCTATTTGTATATTTCACTCAAAAACTCTTGATTGGGAGGCTCTGGCATTATGAAAATTTACATAATTATTGTAATAACAATAATAGTTTATTCCAGAACATATGCAATGGTAGTGTTATGTAATGTATTCCACATTTCGAAATAATAAAAAAAAAAAAAAAAACATTACTTAGGTACATGGAATAGAATAAAAACAGAAAACAAGTGAAAAATATAAAATAAAATTGCCGTTAATGGGGAAGTCAAATATATTTTTTAAGCTCGCATATTCTTTTCTATCGCGAGCTTTGATGCGTTTAATCGAAGTTACTAAAAAGGGTAGATTTAGAAATTATATTTACTAATGATTTAATATTTACAATGTTTTTTTTACATTAGAAAAAAAGATGTTGCTCTTTTAATGCAAAAAGAGCTCGAATTTTGCCGAAGAATGCCGCAGGGGAAGGAAATACAGGGAAGATCACCTTTAATTTTTATTTGAATTTTTCATGTTCTACTAATCTCTTAAACAATTTAACAAGTATTTCTAAAGGAAAAAGAAAATTAACTGTGGCACCTGAAAAACTGATCTAAGGTGTCAATTTTCACGAAATTCGTAGAAGTACCAATATCTTGAAAGTTTTTAAATTCTGGTCGGTCATGCATCTGAGTTGGCCTATCAGCCTCCAAGGGATTAAGTTGACTTTTGAAACATTCTGTATCATCATCATCATCATTACATAGTCATTACATAGTATAAAATGAAGTCGCTCAAAATGTATGTGCGCGTTAATCTTTTAAACTACGCAACGGATTTTCATACGGTTTTCACCAATAGATAGAGTGATTGAAGAGGAATGTTTATGTGTATAATATACGAAAATTATATTAGAGAAAAGCCGAGAAATTCAAAGAAAACATATTTTTGTGCGATTTAAAACGGCTGGCGGGCCGTACTATAGTCACCTTTGAAATTCGTTCTACGGAAGAAATTGGAAAATAGATGTCTGAGTAAGTAGGTATTTGATTTTCCCTTATCAAATATCCAGTGTTGCATTGCAAGCATTGTATAATTAAGCCGATAAATTCAAATATTCAATTCAGGCAGCGGGCAGCGGGCAGCTGGCAAGCGGGTGGTGTGGATTTTTTAAAGATTGGATAATGGCGTTGTGTTTCGTTAGCCACAGCAACGTGTGGCCGGGTCTGCTAGTATTACATATTTTAACTGTGAAAGTATAGTTTATTTTGTATTTGTCAATTATTATTCCACACCGAAGAAGATTTCGTAAAAAGAGTAGGATAGTAAAACTAGTAAATCATGTTGTTTAAATATCTTGACGGCCGCCGTGGTGGAGGGGTAAGGCTCTTGACTCACAATCCGAAGATCACGGGATTGAATCCCGGCGTGTGCAAATAAATTTTATTTGATTAATTTGTGTTATTTTACAACTAATTCATATAAAAATAATACATAATACATTTGCGGCACGTTCCAGAATAAAAGAAACTCTCGGTATTTACACTTGAAATTGAATGGCCCCAGGGCCGTATTTACACTTTTCATCAGTATAGGCCACTTCATTTGCGCCGCCCCTTCCTCCTTCTTAGAAGTTGCCACTTACCATGATCACTCACTTGTAGGCTTTTATTAGGTGACGCACAATTTTAAAAATAAATATTCAAATATACTTTATGTAGGTATTCAAAAATGAAATAAAGAATGAATTATTTGTAAAATAAAAATGTAACATGAAACAAGAATTACAATTTTTTACGGGATTTTTTATTTGACAAAATCACTTACAATAGCTTCATGGTTGCTTCTATGCTTAGAAGATCCGAAGAGTAAAGTTTTCCTAGCAATAATGAAGACCTTTAGTGTTTCTTCACTCGCTTTAAACCGGAAAAACTCCTTTCTCCAGAACAATTTGTGGCCGGAGTTCAAAGTGCGACGCGGAGAGCTATATCCATGTTTGGGTAAACGTTGCACAGAGATGGTTTTCTCAAAAACTTTCCTTAGAAAGATTCAGTAATTATGTAGATTCAGGTTTCTCTGCCGTCTTATTGGAGGAAACGTGACCTTGAAAGTGTACCCATTCCTGAACTAAATCGTCTTCTAAATCATTGCACAAGAGACTGAGCTTTTTCTGAGACTCTTTGTGTTGAAAGTTCAATCATTAAAAAAAAAATTCTTTGAAGTATTATGCCTTCATATTATGCCGTATGCCTTCGCATACGCCTTCTCTCTAATTCAGATCTCAGTCAGGAAGTTGTTTAATACCCTCATTTGATGTTTCGTCTATAAAGTTTTTTCTCTTATTGTCATCTTACTCTGAATGTATGTCGCCCTGATATTGTTAAAGTGCGCTCATTTCGATTGCACTTTATTCGAAATAATCAAAGTTTTCTTGCTCTGGTATAATAAACTCGAGAAGAGATCCATAAAAACCAGATACCGTCAGTACAGTACAAATGAGCTCTGAAACTGAGTACTCACTTTATTTAGTCTTTCCAAAATAGCATTCCAAAATACGATACCAGCCACTGCCCAAGCATTTTTTGTGAAATATTCGCATCATAATCGCACGACGCAATGCCGTACGGGATCAGTGGGCGTCTAAAGGTTCCTTTAAGGGGGAAATAGGCGTGGAGGCTTAAAAAAATTCATTTTTTTTCATAAATCGATGGTAGAACTCTTCAAAAATATTTTCTGAAATTTCAAACCAAAATTCCACGCCATTTTTTTTTACATGAGCTCCACACAGAGGCCCTGAGGAAAATAATTTCCCTCAGGGCCTATGTCATCTTTAGGGATGCTGTGTGGAGGTTTTTTTAAGGAAAGGAAGGAGAGGAGAGTTCTGGGAAGGAAAAGGGTTTAAGGGGTGGGTACGAATCTGGGGTTCAGTATGTCCTGGTCATCCGCCTCCAAGACCTAGACAAATCTCACCGAATGAACCCGGGCACCCCTGCTAAATCACTAAACGTAGCGAACCACTTGGGGTGACCTATAGCAGAGGTGTTGGTTATTCAATAAAGGTTCCCGGGGCGGCGGTACCCATTCCCGCCTCCCAAATTGAAAGTTATATGCGTTTGAGTGAGTGTCCCTCGATCGAACTATTTTACTGCCACTCTTATTTTCAAATGCATTTTTCTCAAAACTACTTTTTTCAAATTTTCGTAACATCTAGCTGCTACAGTTTTTTTTTATCAATCTCTATCAAACTCAGCACATAGTTTCTTTATATAAATGTGCTCTATTTGAACCCCAATCCTAAACAATACCTTTATTTTAACTAATTTTTTATGCCAAAAAAACGTTCAAAAGAATGTTAAAAAATCATAAGTAGTAAATTTTCACATTAAAAAAATTTTTTTTTTTCGAAGTGAGGTTTAAATAGAAGTGAGGTTCAAATAGAAGTGAGGTTCAAATAGAAGTGAGGTTCAAATAGAAGTGAGGTTCAAATAGAAGTGAGGTTCAAATAGAAGTGAGGTTCAATTAGAAGTGAGGTTCAAATAGAAGTGGGGTTCAAATAGAAGAAAAATTTAGAAAAAACTTTTTTTTTTTGAAAAATTGATTTCAAATGAAAATTGTGACCTCCAGGAGTTACACAAATTGTCCTGCCGGTTGGCGACTTACAATGCGCGGCAGCTGATATCTCCGTTATTTTTTGAGGAAAATATTTGAAAATAACCGCATTAAAATGACCGCAAGGTATAAATAAAATACATATTAATCCCTTATGTATTTAAGAAAATCATGAAAATCACTAAAAATACGAGTACCTACACCTATTTCTCCCTTTAAACGCTCGTGCAATAAAGGTAGCCCACTGCCAAAGCCTTTTTTGTGAAATATTCGCACCACAACCACCGGTCCCGTATTGGTCCGTTGGGCATTGAACGACACAAATCCGCGGTCCCGTACGGGACTACTGGGCGTCTAAAGGTTAATAGACAGAAAACTCTATCTATCCACAGTTACCATTGTTGTTTATAATCGTACACAAAATTAACGGCTTACAAAAGCGAGCGAGCGCCGCCCCCTGAACTCGGCCGCGGCCTATAAGGCCTATTGACAAATCCAGGACTGTATCGCCCTGCTATAAGACCACCATTCAAAATTGAAACGTTGCTTGAAATGGCTTTAGCCGTGTTTGGTGATCATATCAGAATATTCCCCACCTTTCCCTTCCCCATCTCCTTCCCTTCCCCACTACCTTGAGCCTCACAGCATACCCCGATTGGGGATGCCATAGTCTCACTGACTCCAGACGGGAGCAGCTGGGACTCTTGTGAGGTATTCACATTAAATATCAATGTATATTATATGCCCTGCTTCGTTAACAAGCTAATTTACATTAATTAATGAGCTCGTTTAAATTGCGAAAATTGAATTAGTGAATTAATTTTGAATTTCTATCCGACGCACTCATATTTTCAAATAAGCGGTCACAACGAAGTTCAAACCGGAAACGACAAAAAAAACAGTAAAATTGCTCAGAGGCAAAAAGTAAAAAAAAAAACATTTCAGTATAAATTTGTTTTAAACCAATTTATTTAAAAAATAATATTTCTCTACTAGTTTCCGATGGGCCCCTCCTTCATCCAACTATTTGTATCAAAGTAAATACTTAAAAATTTAAACAATAAAGAAAAATAAAAAGATAATGACAAAAATGGTTGCAACAATATACAAAACAAAATACATATATAAACATGTAAACAGAAACTAAGAATCCTCACGCACATAATTGAATTTAAAAGATTCTATAAAACAAAATAGTAGTAGCATAGAAGTTATTTGGTAGGTACATAGGTCTATTTGTAAGGGGAAGGGTGATTAAGGGGTTTACGAGAGGAACTGCTATTTACTGGAAATATGTTAAGAATAGGGCTGCTTACGTTCATGGAATCTGTGCACAACATCATATACCTAGGCTCGTCTATAGTGATAAGTGATGAAGCAGGTTATGAAACAGAAGTGAAAAGAAAATTGCGCATGATAAAATAAGCCACGAGTAAAATGCAAAAGATATGAAATGACAGAGACATAACGAAGACCACCAGGAAGAGACTCGTCCTGGTGTTGATTTTCCCCATATTTTTGCACGACATGGTAACATGGACACTCAGAGCCAGCAAAAGAAAGTGGATAGATGCCTTTCAAAATGTGCTGGGGAAAAATGCGGAGGATTCCATGGACTGCCAGACGCACAAATGTGTCAATTCTGAAAGAGCTTGGCCTCCGCAATAGGCTTTCAACCTTTTTACCTGCCTTCAACGTATTTTAAGATATTTTGGACACGTTGTTTGCAAATTGAGGACTCCAACTTGGAGAAACTTGTGACTGAAAAAGTGGAAGACAGAAGAAGCAAAGGAAGATCACCAATGCGCTAGAGTGGCCGACTGTCCACGGCTCTCCACGCAGCGTTGGACCACGAGGAGTGGATGAGACTTGTCCATCGTGGAAATTGGAGTAGGGATCAAGATCCTCAACAATGAGGAACTTATTTAAGAAAGAAAAAGAAGAAGCGCTGCAAGAAAAATTTACATGATTATTCGATACATTAGAATTATTATTTAAGAATCTTCTCTCATTTCAAGTGCTTCTAAATTATTTAATTTAAAAAAATATACTTGAACGACTTTTCTGCTCGTGGTTATTAATTTTACCTGCTTTACAAATACTACCGCAATAAGGACAGCCCTAAAACAAAATTGATATTAGAAAAGCAACCCCTTTGTTTGCCCGTTTCCGACACGTGGGTGGGGAGATATTGGCGTACTGGCGAGAGCTTCGTTGTAATCTCCCGCAACAGATATTATAAAAATGAATAATTATTTAATGTGAATACTGCCAAAGAATGAGGGGGGGGGGGGGAGAGAAAATGAGAAAGAGGCAGAGTTCGAACACGCGACCTTCAGCCGAGAGTGTTACCTCGGGCCCACGGAGGCGTGGTCCATAGTTATTCAGAAGTTCGCTACGTTTGTTGACTTAGCAGGGTGCCCGGCTTTATGGGTTGAGGTTTATCTAGGTCTTGCCCACCTACTGCATGGCGGGCCGGATCGGGAGAGATTGTTTGAGGGAGTCCTTTCGACCTCACCAGCCGGACTCTCTTGACCTAGCGCTTTGCAACGCATTGGGAGGAATGGATTCATAAGTCCGTCAATCCTGGACACACTGACCCCCTTCCCTACATACCCCTCGTTCCTTTTGCCTTCCCAGAACGTACTCTCCTTCCATTCCCTAAAAAACCCTCAACATGGCATCCCTAAAGATGTCATCTTGTCTCCCTTACTATCAGGGTTAGAAATATGATCTAAACGGTGTTAGAAGTAGAAGAAACCACCCTTTATATTCAAATCAAAAAGTTAACTTCAATATAATTAAAATGTATACCTTTATGAATCCAAAGAATCCGATCTCAATTTGAAAAAAAATCGTGAAATTTTGAAATTTTTTTACGATAAATTTTTTTAAGAAAAGACGAAAAAGTGAGGTGATATTAACGTTTATAATATACTAATATTTGTCTAATTAAAAACGTGTGCGTGTTTTTCTTTTTTTAATCAATAATTTTAGTTAGAAAAAGCGAAAAAAAAACTAAAAAAAATTCTAAAAGTATTTACCTATGTGTTTATTTCTAATAATAACATTTGAAAGCGTATTTTATCACCTTTCAGTTTTCGGATACATTCAGAAGTACTCTACTTAGATTTTATTGCAAAGTGGAAATTTTCTGAGCATCTGACAGAATAAGCCCGAGGCCTGAGGAGTTAAATAAAAATGATTTAATATCTAGATAGATGTTTATTGTAAAATACACCCACAGTGGATGAATTAGTTCACTAAACGCCAAAGGAATATTTGAAGAATAAGGGGTTATTTACGAGAGAGCTTGTTTGACCAGATAAATAAAATAGGAGAGCGGAATTAATTAAGTAGTTCCTTGAATGTGGAATGCGATAAACCCTTGTTTGAGAGTCATAGTTTAAATAATTGGGGTACAACCATATCGTTAAGCTTACCCTTTTAAACATATTTAATATATCTCATTTTAAAATAAGGAATGTACTAAATTTATTTAAATTAAAGAATGCATTATTTAAACCATATTTATTTTAGTCATACATTAGCACAGACTCGTGAATTATCACAAGCTATAAAAGTAAAATTAAACAGTAAAAATAATGTTAATAATAACCCAAATACAGGCGAACCCTAGTGGGGTTAGTAATTAAATGTTAAAAATATGTATTCAAATTGTGAAGAAGCAATAAATAAATAAATGTGGATGTAAAATTTTTAAATTTCCCAAAAAATTGCCACGGTCGAGAATAATTGATCCCCGGTCTTCCTGCTAGGAAGGCAACTATGTTGATCATACTACCAACAATTGTAAGAACGGCGGCTTTAATTAGTTATACGTCATGTTCCTTTTTATTTTTTTTTTCTTTATTCATTTTTGGATAGTTACATAAATAGTGGATTTTTCAACAACATTACTGTCATGACAATGTTTTTTGACATAAGACCTTTTTTTACATAAGTTCCATACAGGGGTCCTGAGGAAAATAAATTCCCTTAGCATCTGGCCTGTCATCTTTTTTTTTTTTTTTTTACAGTGAATACCGCACAAGAATCTCAACTGCTCCCGTCTGGAGCCAGTGAGACTATGGCATCCCCAATTGGGGTATGTTGTGAGGCTGAAGGTAGTGGGGAGGGGAAGGAGGTGGGAAGGAGGATAGTTGGGAAGTACCTGGCTATTCAGATCTGGTCACCAAACACGGCTAAAGCCATTTTCAAGCAACGTTTCAATTCTGAATGGTGGTCTTACACCAGGGCGATACTAATAGTATCTTCCACTCTGGGACATGCCGCAAATATACTATATATTATCTTACGCTGTGTGAAGGGCCACAATACAAGAACGAGTCGAAGAAACGACCCGTTCTCATGTGACAGATGTCAACCGTGTACAAATGTTGGGCACGCGTTTGGCGTGTTTCCCGACTATGCACCAGTGCCGAAGGGTCAATGACGCTAGTTCCTCGGAGCATCTTCCATTGTAATACCGGTAGAACAAGGATAGCATTCCCACCCGACGCCTGTGCTCTAAAGATTGCAATCCGTCTGTTAAGATGGGTGAATCTATAAGGCAGACCGCCCGTTTCTGTACAGAGTCGAGGGTATTTTTCAGGTATTTTGGAGCTCCAGACCAGAGGTGGCTGCCAAATTCAACCGTGGGGCTCACTGGAGTGGTTTGTACAGGGTTAGCAGTTGTGTACTATTAAAGTCTCTGCGGGCCCTGTACAGTACGCCCAGTTTTTGGGAGGCTAACTTTACTCTGGCTTCGATGGAGCCCCCATACCTGAGCTGGTCGCTTAGCACCAACGGTGGGATCTTTTAAGAAAAGGAAGGAGAGGATGGTCTGGGAAGGAAAAACGTATGAGGTGTGGGTAGGAATATAGGGGTCAGTGTATAAGAGTGACAGACGTATGAATCTATCCCTGATAATCTCAAGTTCTGTAGTTTAGTGAGCATTCCTATCCTATTTACACTTTTTGTTCATCCCATTATATGCCATTCATATTCCTGTCCTAATTCACACATTTTGGTAACAGGTCAGAATTTGTTTTTTTAGAGAAGTTGTTTGATAGTTTTTTTGGTGGATATCTCACAATTATTCTAGGAACCGAGTTTATATATTTTATAGTCAGGTTCGATTCTCTAGCCTTTATGCGTGCATCAAGTTCCGATAGTAGATCCATTGAAAAAGATTTTGATCTGGGTAGATTCGTATGAAATCAGGTAGTTTGTTTTTGTGCTATGGTGCTTATGTGCTTGGCTTACAGTTTAAAGTGTACTTAGGATTTTCTGTAGGCCTTGGGTAATAACGAACATAGTTACGTAATATGTTTCTAGTCCACATGCCTGATTAACAAGATGTGTTTACCCATAAAATTTATTATTACGCAAAATGAGATACTCCTTTCCACAGCAAAGATATAGCAGACTTACGCGCAGGCCCTTCTGCTCGGTGGACAGATCCGCCCATGAATTTATGAAACCGACAGATCGGCTCGATCCATTGGTCTACAGTTCGTCTGTCCGCCACGAGCCGAGTCGTGTGTGTATGTACGCAACGGATCGGCTCGCCGAGGATGACCTCATTCGCAGTCGATGAAAATGACGTCATTCAGTGATGGTACGCCTATTTTTTTCCCCCGTAGATTTCTGAACAAAATTTCCCTAGATATCATAATGAGTTTGTTTGAGGTGAATTTTAAAGTTTCCAGAAATTTTCCCAGAACATTTCAACCTTTTCCAAGATTGGCTTGTGAATTTTGACAAAATTTGAAAATTTCAGCAGATTTTGTGCTTTTTCCACTTTCCCTAAAAAGTTTTTCTCCAGATTTATAGAAATTTCCCTAGATATACATTCACTGCATGTGAGATGCTCGCCGCTTGAAGGTCCGAATCTCCTGATGTTCGCGTCTTTGTTGCCGTTGGAAGATCCGTATTTGAATTCTGAGTTGAGTTAGTTAGTTACGGTCATAAAAATCCGTTACGGCGTATGTAGGTAGGTGCCCACATGTGAAACTTTTTAGTTGAGATACTGTTTTTGAAATTGTATGAAATTTGGAATATTTTTCTAACTGTCGCCTCTTGACTGGGGACGTCTTTAACTTTATAACAACATAAAAAATAGGTAAAAATGGGTATGGTAGGTATTTTAATGTAGGTAACGATAAAAGATCTGTAAAGACATAAATTATGCTAAAGCGATGTTTTGTAAACAAGTCTAACACGACATAAAAGTTTTTCTTATTTCCGCGTTAAAGTTTTTATCGACAGAAGTTGGGAATGAAAAATAAACTGGAAAAATTATGCCGAACAATTGTTAAGAACGATGTCTTCCTTCATAAAGAGTAAATACTTTTATCGTACACAATACCAAACAGATAGTTCCTTGAAGTGTAGTCTATACTGATTTGAAAGAAAACTACTAATACCACCTCTTTACACAAGACCTTTGGCCGTACAGGCCATTGAAATAGATAATAAAATGTTGAACATATTTTGATATTTGAAAATGTTTGATCAACTTCTTCGGAATTATGGAAAAATTAAATTAGGCACGTAGACACGCTCACCACATACTTCTTTCAATTTATTCCGTCTGTGAAAATGACTCATATTTATATCATGAAAGAAATAAAACTTTTTTTGCACGCCGAGTTTCGACCAAATACAAGGAATGTAGCGCGGTGCCGTAGTGCAGTGGGCCCCAAGCTTTTTGTTGCCGCGGCCCAGTTTTGTTTGATAATTTTACCGCGGCCCACTGGGGGGCGGTAAAATTATCTATAGTTGAAAATATCTTCGTTACTTGGTCAGTTAGCAACAGATAATTAAAGATTTTTCTTACATTCATTAATAACCTTCACCCGAATTTTACATTTTCATTAGAACAACGATAATAACAGCTTAAATTTTTTTTTCAAAAGTATTTTGATTTTATGCAAGCCCTTGCGCGGCCCATTACCATTTGGTCCACGGCCCATTACTGGGCCGTAGCCCATAGGTTGGGGATAACTGCCGTAGTGCACCGTAGCAATTCACCAATGGGGTTGGGAGGGGGAAGGGAGCTTTGATTGTTTACATTTTGTATACATTTACAAATTTATTAAAATAATTGTAAACATAATAAATAAGCTCCCGTTGGTCGCAATAGAAGCATTTTGTTGAAAAACTGGAATAAATTCACCAATACAATCAATTGCGTGTTAGTAACTATGTCACGTGTCTTCAATAAAATGATTCCACTTGCATTTGGGCAAGCAGAATATAAGAGGGGTGACTCACGTCGTTGCGTCTCACTCGAGCTCTTATATTTGCGGGTGCGCAAGATGGAAGCCCAGTCGTGTTTTTTACTTGGTATTGTTTCGTCGGCAACTCGGTGTGAAGGGGTTATCAACTGAATAATTATTTTTTGTTGATAATTATTAAATTTTTTATTGGGTATGTTCGATTTTTTTACGTAATTTTGATTTTTAAGCAGGGCCTAAGGCGGCCCGGTACCATTCGATCTATGGACCGGGGGTTGGGGACCACTGTTCCAGTATACAGGGTGTTCAGGGACGTACTTGACTGTCTTTAACCAGTGATAGACTTTATTTGTAATAAAAAAATATAAGCGTATTTTTGGTCTCCTAACATTTTTGATGTATTTCTTTTTTATCGTTTTTTTTAAAAACAATTTAAAAAAATTCTTCCATTTATTTGTCGTCTCTAGTCCACAATATAGGTGACTAAGTTCTACATTTTGCCGGAGGCCTTCGAGACGTGCTTCATTTTAAAAGTACCTGAGTTCTAGGAGCAGGTCTCGGGTTCGAGTTCTTTGGTGCGTTCTGCGGCTACCGGGATGCAAGCTTTTGGAAGAACCCGCAAAAGAATTCGAACTCAGGACCTGCCCCCGACTTGCGAGTGGCTCGGAAATCGAACACGGGGACGCCGGTGGAAGGATTTAAGTTCTGGCTCCGAGTACGGTTCCGAGTTTCGGGCTGGGGTCCGAGTACTGGATCGGGTTCTCTGGGAGTAGTCGATTTAAAAAAAGAGTAGGAGTAGGATCGGCTTCCCGCGAAGAACCCGCGTTCAATAGCCCACTCCAGCTGAACCTACATATCGCTAGTCCAATATCTACTGTTTTCTAGATTTAAAAAAAAATCCATCGAAAATGTCACCGAAGCCCAAAATTTTATTTACATTATTTATCTCTGTGACTGCCCCTCAACACCCTGTACATACACACTTAAAAAACAATTGCTTATAAAACAACCATTTTTTTCAGAAGAACATGCACAAAGCAAAACTATATTTTTCGTTTATTTTTTATATTTTTTTTTCATATTAACTCCACGCAGGAGGTTCTGAGGAAAAAAATCCCTTAGAGCGTATGTCATCTTTGGGGATGCTTTGTGGAGGGTCTTTTTATGGAAAGGAGGGAGAGAAAGTTCTGGGAAGGGAAAAAGTGTAAAGGATAGGTAGAAATCTGGGGGTGTGTGTCCAGGAGTGATGGACGTATGAATCAACCTCCGACAGAGGTGCAAGACGATGGGTCGAGAGAATTCCGCTGGTCAAAAGGTCTCCCTCAACCAGTCTCTCCGAATCTGGCCCGTCACATAGTAAGTAAGCATACGCGTCGAACGTAGCGAATCACTTAGGGTGACCTATGGCAGAGGTGTTGGTTATCCAATAAATGGTTCAGGGGTACATACACCCGCCTCCCAAACTGATGAGATTTGTATTTTTTAAAAATGTATTTCTTGCTGAAACTTTACAGGTTTATGCAACCCAGTAAACATGTAATATTATATAAAGCATGTGTATAAAACTGTTTGTTTAAAAAATAAAGTTAATTAAAATGAAAAAATTAAATAATATGACAGTAATACGATATGTTGGTTACCTCCTCTCCCGAGTAGAAGGTGTAGTTATAGAACTGCTTGGCCCTGGTGCGCACCTTGAGCGCGAACTCGTGAAAGCTGTCGCTGGTTGGCTGCAGCAGGGAGACCCTCAGCAAGGCCTCGTAGGCGGAACGCGCGTCCTGATCATTCGCGTCACCCACCTCCCAATCGGCCTCCCCCCAATAGGAACCCTAAAATATTCACTTACATTTATTCAATTGGATATATTAGATGTATGAAAAAAATTCTATAAAAATTGCAGTTCCATTAGTAACAACTGGGTTGGGTATCTTCCAACAAGTAACCGAATGATTTTAAGTAACCTACAGATACCCAAACTTTAAAGACTATTAAAAATACATAAACCGGAAAAACCAATTAGGCCGGTAGTATCTAATTGTAATGCACCAACATTCAAATAAGCATCAACTATAAATAATGTAATAGAGAACTTAAGTCCATTTTTTTATTATTTTTTTAGTGAATAAAGACCTTCAAACTTAAATAACTGCATTTTTTTATTTTTACAGTTAGTTTTAATAGTTAAAATAATTGTCAACGTTTTCATTTTTCAAGACCCCCGAAAACCACCGTATCTGTGGTGGATAGTGTGACTCATCACCCACCGATATTTTTATGTACTTTCAAGTTGTCATTTTGAATCAGTGATGTTATATCTAGGGAAATTCCCCTAGATCTAGGGCAGAAAAATATTTTTTAGGGAAAAGGGAAATCAGGACAAAATGTAGGGAAATTTCGAACTCTGGCAAATTTTTTTATTACATATTACTGGCATTATTTATATATGTATATATACGTTTATACATTTTTTGGAATTCCTATGAATCTTAATTATTGTTTATGTACTTACATGCAATGTTATTTTTAACACTGACAACTCAAAATGATATTATGTATCTAAAAAGATAAATGAGACCTCTGAATTTTTTTTTTATGTTTTAAGTTCCGTTTTATCGGTGATTGCTGTTGATTTTTATTGTGCAAAGTGTTTTTTTTTTTAATTTGGAATTCAGTTTCTAATTCAGTGGTAACTGTATTCGTACTTTTAAATTATTATTTCACGTAGCAAAAAGTGTTTTGTTTGGAAAAGCACGGTATTTTAAGTACATTTACCAAATTCCGATATCTTTCCAATTAATTAATCATATTAATTAGCATATAACAGGATTAGTGTTACACAATCAGGTGGCTACGTAGGTAATTGCGTAAATGTGAAATTCTAGGGAAATTTCACCTCGAAATCTAGGCAAATAATTTTTTTGGGCAGAACATCCCTGTATTGAATGAAGAATCCAGAAGAATCAATGGCGGAATGACTTTAAGATGACTTTTAGGTGTGAGAAGTCGAGGCGTTTTTTATTCAAGATTAACTGATTTTAATATAGAAAAACATTAGTGAAATGTCCACATCTCACCGCTACTGTTATTGTATTTTACCAAAGTGCAATATAAAAACAATAAATCATATTTTTCATTGCAAATACAAATGATATCGTAAGCCATCGAATTTTGTGTTCAGGCATGACTTTGTACATTGTTTTATGTATAACACATACAGAAACACTGGTATTTATAATACACTGATCATGACGATTGTGTAATAACTTGTATAAAAAGCCCTTCATACTAAAAACAAATCGAAAATACGATCGATGTATCGTAAACCAAATGTCAAATATGACCTATTTATGACTATATTTACGACTATATTTAACCTCAAATATAGCCCCTTTCCGTCATAATTTTAATTGTTGAGAGCCCAAATAATGTTTCCAATAAACAAGTATTATTTATCTAAATCTCCTTAACAGTATGAAAATAACCAAAACAACACGAAATGTTGAATGGCGTGCGTGTCTTACGTGGCGTAAGATTTCAAATGTCAATGTCAATACACCTTGTCAATAATTTTTCGCAAAAACAGCGCTATATAAGTTGTCCAAATTTATACACTTCAACACACCAGGTGAATAGTTAGCAGTGACGTCACCACTGACCATTTCAGTAATGCCAACTTGACACTGTGTTTTGACGAGAGGTTTAAAAATGGACTTTTTAATATTTTTTTTAAAACTATAGGTTTAATATTATTAAATAAAACTTATATATTCAGAATCAGCGTTTATTGGTCTATATGAACATATTTTTTTAAAGCCATAATATTTTTCACTGGAGTTCCTTATTATGAATGCTAATGTATTTCAACCAACATACACAGTTAAGAATTCATTAGAATTAGTCAATTATTTAAAAGATTTGGAAATCCCTAACCACACTATGTTGGTTTCCTTTGAAGTGATAAATTTATTCCCAAATACTTCAATAAAAGAAAGTAAAACCATCATCAATAATTGGTTAAATTCTTCTAATTTGCTGAAAGACTTAATAAATGATTTAGTTTTACTATTCGATGTTATTTTGAAACAGAATTATTTTCAATTCAATAATACAATACTTAAACAAAAAGACGGCTTAGCGATGGGTAGTAGTACGGGCCCTTTGATTGCAGATATTTTTGTTAATAATATAGAGAATTAATTAATTAATTTAAGACCGACAGGGCGAAGGAGTCTGGGAAGACCAAGTTTAAGATGAAGCGATAACGTCCTCAAAGATATATCCACCTTGGAAATTGTAAACTGGAGAGAGCTGGCATAAAACTGTGATGAGTGGAGAAAGACTCTTGAGGAGGCCAAGACCCACCAGGGGTTGTAGAGCCAAGAGTGATGATGGTGAATATAGAGAATAATAGCGGTGCGCTTTTACTTAAAAATGTATATTGCTGGAAAAGATATGTCGATGATATATATGTAATTGATTAGGTACAGAAAAGCTACTGAACATGTTTTTGAACTTTTTAAATAAATTCCATAAAAACACTCAATTCGCACTAGAAATAGGTAAAAAGAAGGGTTTAAATTTCTTTGATTTAAATTTAACATTAATAGGTAATAAAATAGATTTCAATATTTTCCGTAAAGATACGTACATCGAGATTGTTATACATAATTCATCTAATCATCCTTACTCTCAAAAATTCGCGGCCTTTCACTCTATGATTAATAGATTAATTACGATTCCTTTGTCAACAAATAGCAGTTAATAGTGGTTATTTTACTAAATTAAAAGATCAAATAATAAATAAAAAGAATAAACAGAAATTCTTAAAACTATATATCTACCCCTTTTCTAAACAAATAAATAATAAATGGCGTGGAATTCTATTTGTTAATTAATTAATGTCAAAAATAATTAGTAAAAATATTCCCGGTACTATACAACCAGCATTTTAAACAAATAATAAATTTTAAAAATTCATCTTTAACAACAAAGATAGCGACCTTAAAACAAAAAACCGGGCGTTTATTAACTCAATTGTAAAGACTGTAATTGCTTTTATACACGTAGAACAAATAGAAACTTTGAAGTAAGGGTTAAATAAAATCTCAGGGCATTAAATGGTAGTTCGGAGTTCGCAGATCATTTATTAAAAAATTATCATAATTTTGACAAAAACCATTGACTTAAAATATTACATACGGGTTATAAGGCATCACAGATAAATAATTTAGAGATTTTAGAAATAAGGAAAAATAATAATTAATAAGCAGCAAATTTTCCCACTTAACCGGTCTTTCCCTGCTAATGACTTTGAAATCTCTAATTTTAATAAACTTCCCCCACTCTTACCCCTTCCCCTTCCTTCTACGAAACAACAGTTTGTGAAAATACTCCGTTTGCCATATTGGTGTCGCTTTAGATCTGTGTTTTACTACCTCGGGAATAATAAACATCTTCGTCTCAGTAATATAAACCGAAAAGTTATATCCAAACATTATAACATGATAAGGCTGAGGTTGTCAAATACTTGAAAAGGTAGTTCGTTTCTAGTCAGATGGTCTATGTGAGATAGAAAAGGTTTAAGAATAAAATATTAAAAAAATAAACTTTTTAACTTAAAGAAGTCCCGTTTTAAGCTACCTACCAATCGATTCAGAAAATATATAGAAAAATGTTTTACAAAGTTTTAAAACAACTCGGCTTCAGTTTTTCCAAAAATTCTAAGATTTCAACTGTTAAAATGTGAAATGATTTAACAACTTTAATTGTGTACCATTTTTAAAAGGAGTTATATCTATCTTCTATATTAATAAAAATGAATCGCCGAAATGTATGTGTACTGCACCAAATTGGATAATTCTTTTTTGGTTCTGTTTGTTATTGTCAGGACAAGGTTTGTATGAAAGAAAATATTAAAAAACAAACTTTTTTTTTAAATGTCCTATGAACGTATGGCGTTTAGATATGTATGATATAACAGTCGATTACGCCGGCAATACATCGGACGATTTTGGAACAATGACCACTGTTTGTCAATATGCAATGCTCTGAAGTTTCGACTTGAACCGCCAGGATTATGTTGTGCTAATAATGGAAAAGTCAAATTAATACAACTGATGACGCCACCTGAATTCATTACTTTCAGGGCAAGAACCTCTATCAAAGAATTTTTTTCAGAATATTCAAAATTACAACAGTGTGTTCCAAATGACATCATTTGGTGCAAATATAATTGAGCTATGTTTTTATTCTGTGACACACATTATACATATCCATTGTAACATAAACCTACATTTTTTTAATTTTATTTTTAATATTTTTTAATTATATAATCAATAATATTATTATTAAATTAATAAAAACAGTTTATTTTCAAACAAGTTCTGTTGTGTAATTATTATTACGCGTGACAGCTGTTTCGCCTTCTGAAGGCATTATCAAACTGACAGTTTAAACTGTTAATATTAAAATTAATAAACTGTTTTTATTAATTTAATAATAATATTATTGATTATATAATAATTTTTTCTAATCTATAATCTTTATTCTCAGAAATAAATGGCCTGTTATTCCTGTTATATTGTATGTAAATTCAAAATTGTACAGTCGTTTAACTCAGTTAATATTGCCGAGTGTAACCTAATTCTTTCAGATTCGGATTTCCCAGCCCAAAGTTAGTATAAATATAATTAAATTTCTTCTTTCGGAGTATCGCCCATAAAAATATGTGTCATTAATTTATTGGAGATTGTTTGTGTATCGAAAATTTTTAAGTCGTCTTATTCAGTTTATATTTGCTTGCCCCAACCTAATTCTTTCAGATTCGGATTCCCCGGCCCAAAGTTAGTATAAAAAAAAACTAGTTTTATTTTTTAGGAATTTCACCCATAAATCGAACTTTTCCTTACTTTTTGTGGAAAAGAGTCGACACGGCTAAATTTTTATTTTAAAATGACATATTTCCGGTTTTGTCTGCTTCTTAAGTTAATTAATTTGAATAAACCAATCGGTATTATATTTTTACAAACAAATGACGTAAGAAATACAACGTTTTGTGAATATATATTTATTGGTTATATGGAAAAAAACGAAACGTGAAACTTCTTCAATAATCAACCAAACTTGGAATATTTTTTTTTCTCAATTCACTTATTTTCATAAACAATCAGCCATTTTGACTAACGTACAAAATAATTAATATATATTATATTAAATTACAGCGTATAGTATAAAAATATATCAGATACAGCTTTGGAACAAATGGATCGAAGTCACTGATCTGTTATTACCTGGTCAGTCATCCAGCGATCGTCACGACATAACAGCACGAGTGTTCAAGCAGAAACTCAAAGCGCCCATGAACTTTATTGTAAAATATCATGTCTTCGGAGACGTACGATGTTGGATGTACTCTGTAGAGTGACAGAAGAGAGGACTGCCTCATGCGCATATTCTCCTGTGGATGGTCGAAAAAATAAGACCGGATGAAATTGACTCAATAATTTGCGCAGAAATTCCAGATGCCGAGGTAGACCCAGAATTGTATGAAGTAGTTAAGAAGAACATGATTCATGAACTCAACGTGCATGATCGACAACCAATGCTCAAAATGTTATCCCCGTGCTTTTTTGGCTGATACAATTACAGGCAATGATGGTTACCCTCTGTATCGTCGTCGCACTGTAGAAGATAATAGGAGAACAATAACATCGAATGTCAAAAATAAGGACGTTGTAGTAAACAACAGCTGGATTGTTCCATATTCGCTGCTACTTTCCAAAACATTTAAAGCGTATTGCAATTTTGAGTACTGCAATTCGGTCAAGTTGATTAAATATGTTTGAAAGCACGTCACGGAAGGAAACGACATGGCTGTATTTGGTATTGCAGCTTCAAATAATAACGACGAAGTTTCAAAATATCAGATGGGAAGATACATATGTTAGTAGCAATGAGGCGGTTTGGAGAATATTTTCATTTTATATATATGAACATCATACCACCGTAGTCCATTTAGCTGTTCACCTGGAGAATGGACAACAAGTTTATTTCACGGCAGAAAACGCAGCGCAAAGAGCTGAACGACCACCAGCGACAACGCTGACAAGCTTCTTTGAGACATGCGCAAGCGATCCATTTGCAAGAACATTGCTTTACTCGGAAATGCCAAAACATTATACATGGAATGCGTCATACGAAAAATTCCAACGTCGGAAACAAGGACAGCCTGTACCCGGATACGTGAATGTTTGTATATTCAACCGATGCATTGGGGAGAATTTACACAGTTCACCCAAGCAATGACGAATGTTTTTACTTGCGTTTGTTATTAGTTAATATTCGTGGACCAACTTCATTCAAATTTCTATGAATGCGCAATGGTGAATTGTGCGCAATATATCGAGAGGCCTGTCAACGTTTACATTTACTGGAGGATGATATTCATTGGGATCACATACTCGCTGATGCTGTTATTTCATCTACTTCGCATCGAATTCGATCACTTTTTGCCATCCTTATTTCAACGTGCTTTTCATTGAGCCAAAATAATTTGTGGAACAAAGACAATATGGCTGAAGACATTTTGCATAGAGTACGCTCAACATCGGCAAATCCCGAGTTTGAAATTTGCGCAGAGATACACAATTAGGTATTGATATTAAAGGATTTGTACGTGATGATGTCCGTCAAGATGTTGCACCAAATATGATTGCCTGCGCTTAATCGCCCCACGCACCATGCATTCAATCGTGAATTTAAACGAGAACGGCAATACGATATAAATGCTTTGAGTCAATCCCTACAAAGTAAGGTTCCACTTTTAAATCAGCAGCGAAAAACAGACGATACGATCATGAAAGCAGTAAATGTCGGCAATGGAGGAATGTTTTTCCTTGATGCACCCGGTGGAACTGGTAAAACATTCTTGATTTCATTAATTTTAGATACAATTCGGGCACAAAGTAAAATAGTACTGGCAGTAGCATCATCTGGGATCGCCGCTACATTATTAGAAGGTAGACGAACCACTCATTCTGCGCTCAAACTGCCATGAAATTTGCAAACAATAGATGAACCGACGTGTAATATAACCAAAACATCAGCAATGGCGAAAGTGCTACAAAATTGTAAATTAATAATTTGGGATGAGTGTACGATGGCGCACAAACGAGCATTAGAGGCACTCGATCGAACATTAAGAGATTTGCGTAGCAATCAGATCCTCTTCGGAGGAGCGATGCTTCTACTGGCTGGAGATTTTCGCCAATCGCTGCCAGTCTCAGCAATTCTCAGATCAACAGCTGTTGACGAAATAAATGCTTGCTTGAAGGCATCAAATTTATGAAGATACGTGAAAAATTTCAAGTTAACAATGAATTTGCGAGTGGCGTTACAAAATGACATATCGGCGGAAGTGTTTGCAAATGCATTAATGGGAAATTTCTGTTGAAACTTCTACTGGCCTCATTTCGTTACCACCAATTTTTTGTCAATTCACAACGTCAAAGGAAGAATTAGTATCGAAAGTGTTCCCTAATATTGGTGTGAATTATAAAAACCATGCATGGTTGAGCGAACGAGTCATTTTAGCAGCGAAAAATAAGGATGTAGAAGATTTGAATAAAAAAATTCAGAGTCAAATTGATGGACAAATGCATTCATTTAAGTCGATCGATTCCATTATCGATCCAAATGAAGTAATCAATTATCCTACTGAATTTCTAAATTCATTGGATTTGCCAGGATTACCGCCACACAATTTACAACTCAAGGTTGGCTCTGTGATAATTATGTTACGCAATCTGAATCAGCCAATATTGTGCAACGGAACAAGACTTGCAGTTAAAAAAATATGTAAAATTTGATTGAAGCTACAATAATCATAGGAAAATTCAAAGGCGAGAATGGGCTTATTCCCAGAATACCACTAATGCCAAATGACTTTCCTTTTGAATTTAAACGTGTCCAGTTTCCAGTGCGCCTTGCATTCGCAATGACAATTAATAAATCTCAAGGCCAATCGTTAGAAGTGTGTGGAATAAACTTTGAATTGCCGTGTTTTTCGCATGGGCAGTTGTACGTTGCGTGCTCGAGAGTCGGAAAACCATCGGCGCTATTGGTTTTCTCTCCAGAAGTACATTACAAGGCATTACAATAGTTATGGTCGAATTATTTCTTTTTATGGTCGTATTGTAAACAGAAGATGTAACCGACGCGACGTGTTCATACCCTCGAAAACTTTTTCATCAATGTTCATCGTTGGCCCGGTTCTCTGCAGTTTTGTGGTCATTTCTTGGAAATTAGTAAAAAATGGCCTTGCCTCAAAATGCAAGAATACCGTGCCGCCAGCGAAATGTTGATGAAAAGGATTTCACTTGTTCATTTTTCTTGTTAGAATTATCAATCTTGTTTATTTGATGCTTAGAATTAATTAAATAAAATATCTTAAGGTTTTCTCATTCAAAATGTACATTTCCCCAGTGCAACAAATAAACGTTACTTTCAGGTTGCTACTGAGGAGATTGTAAACTCATTATTTTTACATTCTAATTTTGTATGTTATATTCTTAATTTTGTTTAGTTTTAAATTTTAAAGTCTGCGAGCCTTGCAGGACAATGAAATAATCAGTTTTCATTGCAGGACCTGCAGGCCTCCAGCAAATCATAAAATTTTGTCTCTAGGTAAAAACCCATAGAAAATAGAGTCATGTTTGTACTTGTCAAAACACTGAAAATTTCGCAGATGAAACATTTTTCACATTTTTCCCATTTCAAAAATCCAGGGACCTTGTGGAATGATAAAATAAACAGATTTCGGTAGATTATCTTACGAAGAACCTGGAAAAAATAATTTAATTGTATTTCATTGTGAAATCATTTAATTAAAATCATATAACGTAAATTTTCAAATCAAAAATCTTAAAATGCATCAAAATTCTCCAAATAAAAAATCTAGTTATACATCATACTTTTCCTTACTTGTTTCTAATTATAAATTTGTTTATTAACCAGTAGTTTGCGCTACAAAATCCTGTAAAGTTTGAAATTTAAGCGAGCGCTTTTTCGAATGAAACAGGAAAAATATATTATGAGCATTTCTCCGCCCCTTATATACTAGTGGTGGCGCGGAATGACTCCCCCCACCACTTTTCTGTGGATTTGTCCGGCCCCAAATCGGGCTCACCAATTAGAATATAAGGAACGAATTTTTGGAATAAATCAGTTCAAGTTTTTTACTCAACAAGTGTTTTATTACGTACTTCCTCTGGAAGACCTCTCTCCGACTGCCTGCTGCTGAAGCTCTGCCTGATCATCAAGCCTGGTGCCTACCTCCTCAAGACAAGCCGGCCCTACTAAGGACACCGCAAGGCGCCAGGTTCAGGCAGAGACCAGGACATCCAGGGCTGCCATTCACCAAGCTCTGGGTGCAAGGAGGCAGATCTAGAGTTGCCACCCTCAACAATCCAGGGTTACCACCCTCATCATTTGGACACATCTGGACCAGCGTGCACGAGACGCCGGTGCCCCTATTACAGTCTTGCAAAGACGCTGACACGTCTGTTACAGAAGATTTTGTCTCATTTTTTGTCATTAAGTACGTAACTTGTAACATTCAATATATGGAATTATTGATAATCCAACTGATTTGAATTTACCGGAAGTGTTACATTTCCTTTGTCCGCGACTGTACACCACCCGTGTGAAACCGAAGCGGGCATAAACAGTACTACAAGTCTTTCAGGAATTTAGAAAATATTCACTAAACAAAATATATGGCGGTACGAAGTTCGCCGGGTCAGCTAGTTAATAAATAATTTATACTAAAGAATTTATATTAATACTACGCTTCTTCATAAAGAAGCCAATAGAACTAGTGCAGCAAATAATTTACTAATTACAATTCAAAGAATTTATATATAAAAATGCAAAAATCAGTCATTTTAAATACATGTAGGATTACAAAAGATTTTTTAAATATTTATATTGAGGGATCAGTAGGATTTAACGGTCAAATTAGGAATTCCACAGAGTCGAACCCTCTGATATGAAAATATCTGGAGTCGGTGAATTATTTTCCCATTTGGTCTCTGGTAGGTTGACATGTTGTTCTTGTATTGTTTTGTATTTATAATACTTATATAATGGAATTGCATAGCGTAGTTTTGACTAGATGATCATTTTGGGAGGTGTGTGAAAGGGTTTAGTTTTTCCTGTGTGGAAAATTTAACCCGGACATTTAAATCTGGTGCGTAAAACTTTTCACTTTTTTCGTGATTCTTTGCTAACAAACAAAACTAATTTATTAAAGTTTTAAGGGCGATAAAAATATTTTAAAACTATTTACTAGGTCTAGGTCTTAGAGGCGGATGAGCAGGACACAGTGAACCCCAGATTCCCACCCCTTTTCACTTTTTTCGTCATTCTTTGCTAACATACAAAACTAATTTATTAAATTTTTAAGGCAATAAAAATATTTACTAGGTCTAGGTCTTGGAGGCGGATGAGCAGGACACACTGAACCCCAGATTCCCACCCCTTAAACCCTTTTCCTTCCCAGAACTCTCCTCTCCTTCCTTTCCTTAAAAAATCCTCCATACAGCATCTCCAAAGATGACATAGGCTCTGAGGTAAATTATTTTCCTCAGAGCCTCCTGTGTGGAGCTAATGTCTCTCCACACGCTTTCTTCCTTTTTATTATTTTTAATTATGTGTGGATTCATTAGTTAAGATTAAGAACTGTTCTCATCCAAAGCGACATTACTAAGATATACGTAATGGGTCCTTAAACCGGCCTTCGACGGCCGGCGTAGTGCAGCGGTAAGGTGCTTGACTCGCATTCCGAAGGTCGCGGGATCGAATCCCGGCGTGGCAAATTAATTTTATTTGATTAAGTTGTGTATTTCACAATTTATTCATTTAAAATAATATATGTAGTATATTTGCTGCACGTTCTAGAGTGGAAGATACTCTCAGTATCACCCTGGTGTAAGACCACCATTCAGAATTGAAACGTTGCTTGAAATGGCTTCTGCCGTGTTTGGTGATCAGATCTAAATAGCCAGGTACTTCCCCACCTTCCTCTTCCCTATCTCCTTCCCTTCCCCACTGCCTTCAGCCTCACAACATAAACCATTTGGAGATGCCATAGTCCCACTGGCTCCAGACGGGAGCAGTTGGGACTCTTGTGCGGTTTTCTTGTAAAAAAAAAAAACCATCTACACTTTAATATTTTAGCCCAAGTGAACCCTTAGTTTTGTGTTTTAATTTTATGTTATATGTTATTATTTTATGTTATATGCTATCTGTTGTTAGTTTTTATTTGTATTTTAAAAATTGATAATAGAGAACTCCAGTCCCATTTTTAATTTTTTTTTAATGAATAATGACCTTCTAACTTAAATAACTGCATTTTTATTTTTATTTTTAGAGTTAGTTTTAATAGTTAAAATAATTGTCAAAGTTTTAATTTTTCAAGATCCCCAAGATTTTCAAGTCCACCGTATAAACGGTGAATCGTGTGACGTCATCACTCCTGAAAAATTACTATTGGATTGGGCAATCAGCTGATCAAGTGCCGCCATTTTGAATAGCGTTATTCGAAGCATTCTCCCTAGAAGTAGCATTACAATTTTTTTGTGCAGTAGTTTTTCAATATTTTAAATAATAGAGATACCTCTATTTTTGATAGTGAATTATTTAGGCTTATATATTGTTTCAATAAACACAACAACTAAATCTCTATAAACAGTATGAAATAACGAATAACATGAAATGTTGTTAATACTGATGGCTTATGTCATACCTACATAATCAAAGATTTCAATACAATGACTGGTGACGCGTGACGTCAGCACTAACCATTCAGTAATACCAACTTTACAGTGTGTTTTGACGAGAGGTTTAAAAATACACTTTTTAATAATTTTTTAAGAACTCTACGTTTAATATTATGAAATAAAACGTATATAATCAGAATCAGCGTTTATTGGTCTATATGAACATATTTTTTTAAAGCGATAATATTTTTCACTGGAGTTCCTTATTGATGTAAAAGAATCTGTTGTTTTTCCAAAAAAAAATATATATACCTTACCGCTTGTACCAAAATGAGTTGTGTATATAAATAAACAAATAAATAAATAATATTACAAGTTTTCGGATTCAACAGGAAAAAGCCAAGGTTTATGTGACCTACAAAAGTAATCTTAAATCTGACATAGGAAAATTATAAAAAATACATATTCTGAAATAAATACGAAACACGTACCAAACATAATCAATTATTGTGTTCCGTGACACGGGCAAATATTCCAGCACATTTATTACGTGCGAGCCACGGCTATGGTATTAACATTACATTTCAACATATATTATGATAATATCTTTCTTTCACTCATGTTCCGGCCTTTTACCACAACATCGTAAAATATATAGTTTGGCCGAAATGGGCAATAAAACGCAAATTCACCTTCCGATACACTCAAATCTTCTTAAACGTTCATAAAATTAGAATCAAATATGTGAGTATTGGCTTTCGAGACAGGATGCGGTAATGAATTGTAATATTTATTTAACCTCTCGTCTGTGGCTGGCCAAACAAAAATCTTTGCTTTTTTTGTAAATGTAATTTTAATCCTTATGTATAAAGAAACTGCATGAAGGACAATGTCAGAATCACTTGCGCCAGTATCAATCTAGGACCTACATAGGTACTAATTGATTTTTAGATATTCTCAATTGTTTTAACATATTTTTTATGAAATTTGTGGGTGGCCTTTGGCAGCTTTCAATGACGAAAATATCATTCTTCTCAGTTTTAAGAGTTTAAATGGTAATTATTTCTTTGAAAACTCATTTGAATTGTGTTTTTTCATGTTGGGTATGTATTCAGGTTTGTGTAGAAATAATAAAATCAGTTTATATTTGCATGAATTTTTGACAATTATTTCCAAAATGGGAGATTTTTTAATCTTTTTTTAGTTAGTTAGCTACGAGTATTATGGAAAAACTTCTTCAAATTTTTGAAAATTCACTTTGTGGCACCATTTTATTAATGCAATAATTAAAAACACTTTGTCTTTACCACAATAAACTTTATCAATCTTGAAACATGTCGACTTTTTAATAAAGTTTATTGTGGTAAAAACAAAGTGTTTTTAATTATTGCATAAATTATGGAAAAAGTTCATGTAATATACATGATTAATAAGATATATTATCTTGTAAACTCAAAACCATCACAAAAAAACAATTGCTTTGTATTTATAATGGTATTCGACCAGAACTGATCAAGGTAATTCTTGCGCGGTTTTTGATATGTCATCCCACGTTCAACAGGTTAAGTTTACTGGATAAAAAATAAATAACCGCAGTTCACAGGAACGAACTATCTTTTCTTTCTTTATCCTTATTGTATCAATTGCTGAAAAAGGGCCCTTCTTGTTAATTTTTTTTCTGGTTGGAGTTAAAGTTTGTCATGCTGCTAAGAATCTTAATTGAAGATTTGAAGATAATAGTTTCACCTTTGATGTCATCTCCCTTTTTCTTCTTGTCTCCAGTTAAGCAGGGTTTTCTGCACGAAAACCGATTTAAAAAAACAGTTATTTTGAAGTTATAGACAGTTGTGGGTATTTCTTAAAGTCTCATTTTCGTATACGGAATATTACTTGCATGATTTTGGCTCTTTGTTGACTTTCGTTATTTCTCTGGTCTCTAAAGAGACCATCTCGTAAAAGTTTTTTTTAAAAACTATAATACAACGATTATCAATTTACGACCTCTTTACGCCGTCTCTTTGGCCGGCTAGTACTCATTTTCAAAGAAAAAAACATATTTTTACTCGCTTTTTTTAGTTTGACTGCAGATTGCACCCCTCCCCAGAGGAAGCTCTCTTATCTGCTGTGAACTTTTAAAATGTCTTTAAGAAATGTTTTTTTGGTTTTGACTCAGATTTAAACCCGCCTACTCAGGGTCTGACAAAAATGAGCGAATTCGGATAACATTTAAACCGATTGTACCGACATTTATTTCATATATTAACTACTGTAAATTTAAAAAAAATAAGTGACACAATTTCAGAAAAATGCATGAATGTGCGCGAATTGACGTAATCCATCGTCATTGACAACGAGTCTATCTACCAAGTTTCAGCTCGATCAAGTGTCTGGAAGTGGGTTATTTCTATTTCCAAACTTTGCATTCATTCATTTACGAAAACAAAATCGAAATTCAAATAGATGTACATATTAAAAAATGATGCTTTCGGCTTTATAACAACATTTGTATGGCCACATTGAACGCTTTTATTATTACCGTGACGATTCACGGTTCCTTGTCGCTATAACGCTGCAGTTCTTTCAAAAGATGTGATACACAAGATACACGTACGAGCAGGTCTATTTCCTCCAAAGGAAAAAAGTGATAATTTCCTTGCATCTCTCTCACAAAGCACCGTAACGTCTCCATAAACCACTACAATACTACTAGCCGTGATGATAATTTTGAAAGTATGGAATATAAATACAAGGATAATATTGAAGTTTGAATGAATTCCAAAAATTTAAAAAACGTCAAAGCTGATGGTTTTGCTTTTGTCTTTAACATATAATGAAGCAGTTCTTTCTTACATACGAGTGCTAAAAAACAAATTGGGATTTTCAATTTGGGAGGCGGGAATGGGTACCGCTGCCCCGGGAACCTTCATTAGATAACCAACACCTCTGCCATAGGTCGCCCCAAGTAGTTCGCTACGTTTGGTGATTTAGCAGGATTGCCCGGGTTCAGGGTGAGGTTTATCTAGGTCTTGGATGCGGATGACCAGGACACACTGAACCCCAGATTCCTACCCACGGTGGGTAGGAATTTGGGTTCTTTTTTTCTCTTTTTTTGAGAGTGGTGGTTTGGAGAGGTGGTTTGGAGAGGTGGTTTGGAGCCCACACCAAGTGAAGTATTCCCTCATGTTGGAGAGGGTTCAGAAGAAATTTCTGAGATTTCTTTACCTGAGGAAGTATGGCTACTACCCGTGGCTCTACCCTACCCACTTTCTCTTCGGCATGCTTGGTATGAACCTTCTACGGGTCAGAAGGGATGTGCTCATTGTAACACATTTCTTCAGACTGATGGAGAGCATTAGTTTCTATGTTCCCGATGGTTATCTCCGTCACCGACAGCATAGACGGTTTTATCTCCCGGCTTGCAGAACTAACTTGCCAATGGTTATGCCAGTCGGGAGAGCTGTCTTGTTGTTAAATAGAATCACTTCGAATATCGAAATGTTTAATATCATTGAAGCAGAATTCAGACAACAAGCTTTGTTGTTGTTAGTATGATTGTGCTTCATTGAAATATAAATTGCTTAAATCTGTTTAAATCTTAAATTATTTTTTTATTTTTTATTTTTATTTTTATTTTTTTATTATTTAATAAATGTTTACATGATAGGTACATTGTTGGTATTTTTTGACTACCACACTAGGCTATTGCCCGTGTTGTGGTAGTCATACATGACATATTATTTTATATAAACAGATAAAAAAATATGAGAAGAGGAAAGAAAAAATGATATATTTAGGGATAAATAAAACTAAAAACAGATAAAAATAAAGATATAACAATTAAAAGTAAGCTAAGAAATAAAGAATAAAAAGATAATTTAAAGAAGATTGAAATAAACTCTGGTAAGTATTATTATTCTTGAGATAAAAATAGAAATACAAATTGGTAAGTATTCTTCTGCACGAGAGTACATGTTTGTAGTCGCTTTTGATATTCTTTCTCTGAAAGAAGTTGGAAAGAGTGTTAGAGAAAGTAAATTTTTTTGTTTGTAATTTTTTTTTAATGTAATGTTAAGTTAAATTAATTAATTAAATTTGTATTAATTTTTAATATTTTTTTTTATATTAATAGTTATATTTGTTTTTATTGTAATATTAAGCTCTCATGTGTTGTTTGAAGAAATCTCTTCCCTTTTCAAATATCCAATGTTTGATACGGGCTTTAAAGAGAGATTTAGAATTATTCTGTGATTTTATATCGGCACTCAGAGCATTATACATTTTGGGAGCGATAAACCAGAATTGTCGTTGGGCGAATGAGGTTTTTGTTTTAGGGACCACGCAACCCAGGTTTGATGAAAAACGTGTGTGTGCTTGATGTTGTGGAGCCACCAGTAGATTTTTTTGGCATATGTAACATATGCTTATTTTAGTAAATATCTGTCGAATGTCTAAGACCTTGATTTTAGCAAAGAGTTCGTTTGAGGGATGGGTAGGTTGATGATTCTCAAAATTAGTTTTTGAACTGTAATAATTGGATTGATAATGGATTCAGCACAACCACCCCATCCCACAATACCATATGTTGCTATGGATTGGAAAAGGGCAAAGTATACGGTTCTTAGGGTCTGTAAATCTAAGATGGACCTAAGGGAGCAGAATATATGGCAGAGTTTACGGAGTTTTTTTACTGTGACCTTCCCAACGCAGTTGGTTGTCTATGATTATCCCCAGATATTTGACTTCCTTTGATGATTTAAGAACAGAACAAGTGCAATTAATATTAGGTGTGATTTCTGGAGTGTGTAAGTTGAGTGAACAAGAGTGAATGATTGGTTTAGGGCAGTTATTAGGTATATTATTTTGACGTATGGAAAAAGTCATATATTGTGTTTTGTCGATGTTAAGTGTGAGGAGGTTAGTGTCTAGCCAATGCTTTACTTTTATTAGGCCATTATTAGTTTTGTTAATAACGGATTGCCACGTTTCATCTTCGAATATTAAGACCGTGTCATCGGCAAATGATAATATCTTACCTCCAATATTCATGGCACATAGTGAGTTAATGTATATAAGAAATAAAATTGGTTCTAGTATACTGCCTTGGGGTACACCATAGGACGCTGATAATTTATTACTTATATGTTTTTTATCAGATTGGATAAGAGTTTGTTGTGTTCGGTTTATCAGGTAGTTTTCAAACCATGTGTGGGCTACTCCTGTTATTCCAATCTGTTGTAATTTTTTTAGTAGTAAGGGATGGGAGACCGTATCAAATGCTTTTGCAAGATCAAGAAAAACAGCAAGTGGTTTGCGACCAATGTCGAGATTACAAGAAACTATCTTTGTGAGGGCGGCTATTGCATCTGAAGTGCTCCTACCTTTGCGAAAGCCATATTGGTTATCCGACAGTATTTTGTTATCTTCGAGGAATTTGCAGAGTCTACGTTTCACCGCTTTTTCTATAATTTTAGATATTGTGCTTAGTAAGGATATTGGTCGGTAGTTATTTACAGATAATTTATCACCGGCTTTGAACATTGGGATTATTGTGGACTGTTTTAGGGAGTTAGCGAAGATGCCAGTTTTGAAGCTTAAATTGATTATGTGTTTAAGAGGGCATTACCAGAGAAAACCAGAAATATGTCATTTTCAAATCAGATTTTAGACGTATTGACTCTTTTCCACAAAAAATTATAAATGGATTTCGAAAGATTGTTCTTTTATCTACCATTCGCATGTAATAAATTTTGAGAATATTTTTAAATTTTTAGTATAATAAGGTTATTCCATAGGTCGTTGACAGATTTGTTAAATTTTCAAAAAAGATTTTGTATTATACCACAGTCATTTCAAATAATATAATCATGCATTAAAATAAATCAATCCATTATCTAGCAAACGCATGTTTTAGAATTTTAATTTTAGTTTCAATAAAATCATTAAAAAATATATACGTACATGTGTTTCTTGACGAAACTTAGTCAGTTTGTGTATTTATTTGCGAACTTATAAACTAATATATTTCAGATTTTTTTACATACTTATTGTGCTAAGACATTATTGACAAATCATAAATAAGTTTGAGCGAAAAATAATTTTAGGAAGTATTTAATATTAATTAATTTACAGCTTCGCATTTCACGATTTTTATCATAGCGCCGTAACACAAATTTCACACTTCATTACGGCCCGAAAAGTGGCCCGACAAGGACGTGTCCACGTCGCTCTGAATCACAACAGTTTGAAATAATATTTTGGGAACGAAACTGTAAATACATACGAATTCCTTGTTTCACGTTCGTAAAATCAACAGGGTTGACCGAATTTCATTTTCATTGAATATTTTTATGCAAAAAGTTTTATATTTAAAAAGAAATGTTTTTATTTGTCCCTCATTATACGATACAAGAGACAAGAGTCCCGACTGCTCAAGAGTCCCAAATGCCCCATTTTTTAAAAGTAAAACTTCTTTACGCATGCTCGACACATGGGGTTAACTGGTGAATCGTTACGAAAAGTGGTGATTATTATGAAAAGTGGTGCTGGTTACAAAAAATGACATGCGAACGGTAATCGATGCGAACAGTGATCAATTGCTAGGCGGGTCGGGCCTTTAGGCTCGCTTGTTATTCGTGTTATTATTATATTGTTAATGGACTATTTGTCCGTAAATAAATAAAAGAAATTATATACAGCGCGTACCCGGCATGCGTTGCAAGGCTGGGGATGGGGGATGGGGACGGGGATGGGATTTTTTTTTATTGTAAATAATTTTTATGTTTATATCGCACAAGAGTCCAACAGCTCCCAAGGGAGGGAGGTTGAAGAAGAGTTGGGATGAGGGGTAAAGGAGGCGGGGATTGGAAGGAGGGTATGAGGGGGGGGGGGTTGAGAGGGGGTGGGCGGGTAGACCTTTTTTATATCCATTTTTCGTATTACAAAAATAACAAACACGAGAATCGAGTATGGGTACCACCGCCCCGGGAACCATTTATTAGATAACCAACACGTCTGCCATAGGTCATCCCAAGTGGTTCGCAAGGTTTGGTGACTAGCAGGGGTGCCTGGGTTTATTGGGTGAGGTTTGTTCAGGTCTTGGCGGCGGATGCGTCTGCCCACCAGCTGCATGGCAGGTCGGATCTGGAGAAAGTGGTTACGGCGTTATGAAATTATATATACATATATTCTATTATACCATTCACCCGATTACCGTGAAACTTTGTTGATTTGTTTTGCGCACGCTCTCATTTCTCTCAGAATTTTTTAACACAGAAATTTAACTTGGACGTTATTGAAATATTAGAAATAATTTGTGACCAAAAGTATTTTTTTTTTTAATATAATTCTATTGAATTTGCGACACGCCTTTGTTAATATTTTATTCTGTATTTTGGCGCACGCAGCGCCAACCAAAACTGTTATTATCTATGTTTCTGTCTCTGTCGATTCACGGCAGCGAGCGGTCGTGTTGTCCGCGCCGGTCCAGTTTATAACGTTTTAAATTTATTCATCCGCTCAAAATGGGGAGAAAAATACGTGTAGACAAAATTTTCACCAAAAAAAAAACACTACACCAAAAACATATCTGGGAGAAATATAACGAGAAAAAACGAAGGTTAGTAATATTAAATAATCAATTTACGTTGTACATAACTTATATGCTACAGGGTCGTTGGAACGAATCTGTCAGATTTATTGTACATTTTTTATAATAATATGTTGTTTAATTTCCCGAGAAAAGAATCAACATTCTAAAGTTAATAATGACTGTGAAGTTTCATCGGTATGTGCAATTCAAATTTTTATTACATTACTAGCTGACCTAACAAACGTTGTTCTGCCATGTAAATTATTTCTAGTTATATTATATTATTATGTAAATGGGCTTTGACCAAGTATATTTGATCACTGTAAATGGCTAGCCACATCATGATCTGCCGCGCCGTGAAATGGCGGCAGATCGTGATGTGCGGCGCATCATGATCTACCTGATTTTACGATTGGCCTGCGACATATACACGGTGTCGGGAAATACGTGGTACATAACTCAATTCAATTGTGATTGCCGTGTTAATTATAAACAATAATTTACTAGCGTGCCCGGCGTTACACGCATACACCACTACCTTATATACACGTTGGCTTATGGTGGCTTATGTTGGCACGTGGTGCTGATTTTAATAAAATCAAATTTTATAATTTTGTTATTATTATTATAATTTACAAGTACAAGTATATTACATTGTATTTAGTAATATAGACGTTGAACATTATAATTGATTTATGATCAATAAGATGGATCAAGGAAAAAAATATTTATGAGATGTAATATTTTTGGTATGCCTCGTTATTCTCCTGTGCCCTTTCTTGTGGAAAACGTTATTTTTTTAAAAATGTTTTTCGACCATGTAATTATCATTTTTTCGCACCCATAAAATTATGTCCCGTCTTTCCGGTTTATAAAAAATGGTCTGATTTTTCGGATCGAAATTTTCAAAAAATCCCCAGGGTTTCAAAAATACGATTAAAAAAAAATACAGAATGTCTTAGAATATTTGCCTAAACCGGATTTTTTTTTTTTAAAATGTGATGCAATTGGCCTATTAAACAATTATAGTAGGTATATGGTGTAAGCACGTTGTAAAAATTATCAAAAAATAGTTACACACAATAAATACTGTAAAATTTCTGTTTTGAACTATTAATAATAAAAAATGTCATTAACGAACTGCGAAAGAGAGGCCAGACACCATACGCTTGAAATTCCCGTCAAAATTACAGTTTTAATTTGTGATTGTGTAATTCAAATTGTGTTTTTGTTAATAATTTCTGTTCTAATGACTAAGTCACTATTATATTAGTCTATTATCAATATATTTCATATTATTTTCCATTTTAATCTATTAATAATGCCATTGTGCACACGAATAAATATTTCAAAATGAGACATTTTTTACAATCCAACTGAATATTACTCGGTTAATTTGATTAAAGTACAATTAAAAAACAAAATATTTAAAAATTATAACAAATTTTTTATTCATGTCTATATTATATCATCTACTTTATACCTACTGTGTTTACGCATTTCATTTGTATATATTTGTGTTTATGTACTTCGATGTACAAATTACAAATAACTGCCTACTACTAATTAAAATTCTGGAAACGAGAATTCAACATCTTCACCTGACCCATACTGTAGCCAGCCCTAGCTCCGCGTGAGATAGTCCTAGTAGATACGCGAAACCAAGCTTGCTGCGGAACGAAATCTAGTTCCAAAAACGTCCGCTCACGACCGCTGATGTGTGAGCGCTATAGTCGGAACCGAAATTATGATTTGCTGGTATGACAGTCTTAAGAGGGGAGACGATATATTTTTGGATGTTTTTAATAATTTTTGCCGAGATGTGATCTATTCCGGTGGAGTTACTGTTTTTAAGAGATGCTATTAGTTCTATAATTTCTGTTTCAGTGGTGGGAGTGAATTGAAATGGCTGATAACTCAGAGTATCGATAGGTATATTCTTTGCAAGATCTTTCTCTGAGACACAGTTTCTGTCTAAAATATTTTTTGCTAAGTTGGGTCCGATATTGGAAAAAAAATTATTGAAATGGTCAGATATTTTTTTAGGTTCAGAATTTACATGTATTTTTATTTTATTTTTTTTTTTATTCTATTTTTTTATTTTATTTTAGTTTATTTAGGAAACAAACAGTTATACATATTTTATAAGAAAGTAACATATTACATAATTGCATTAACCAGCGAAGTTTCCGCTACAATTTATAATATATAAACATGGATTAAAACATTAAAGAAAACATAAAGTGGTAGAAAAAAAAGAAAAAAATATATATATACAACAATACAACAGAAATGAAAGAAAAAAACACACACACAAATTAAAGCATATGGGATATATAAATCATCCAAATATTATTATTATAATAAAAAGAAGGAAAACCAACATAATGAGAATGAAAAAAATAACATGCAGCAGGGGTGGAGAGTTCGTAATTAACAATTTGTTTTAATTTTTTCTATTATGGATTTAATAAATTGGCCTGAGGACAAATGGAAAATATCAGCGTCGTAAAAGATATCATTGTATTTTGTGCACGTCCTTCGGAGAAATGAATGTTGTGTGTAATTTGTTTTTGAGTGTGGGATGTGGAATAGTTGGTTTGACCTTGTGTTTCTTATTGGACAGTGGAAATTAATGTGTTCTAGAAGATAGTTGTTGTCAACAACGTTGTTAATGATTTTGAATAAAAATTTTTGGTCGGATATATTTCTTCTATCTTCTAAAGTTGATAAATTATGGAATGTTAATGAGTCTTTTTGGTTTTCTGACGTTCGAAAGGATTTAAAGTCTAGGTGTTTCAATATCTTTTTTTGAATTCTTTCTAACCTTTCAATATTTACTTTGTATTGGGGATTCCATATGACTGATCCGAATTCTAATATTGAGCGAACAAAAGAGACGTACAGTATTTTGATTACGTGTGGAGACCTAAATGGTTTGGTCACTCTTATGATGAATCCTAGAAGTTTGTACGCCCTGTCACAGATGGAATTTATATGTGTTCGGAAAGACATTCCGGAGTCCATTATTATTCCTAAGTCCCTCACTTCACAACATCTTTTTATCTCTACGTCATTGATTTTGTACGGGAATATAAGAGGGTTTATGCTTTTGGTGAATGATATTGTGTTACATTTTTCCAGATTAAGGAACAGTTGGTTGTTAGCACAATATATTCCAAGCCTATTGATATCATCTTGCAATTCTAGGCTGTCATTAATATTAGTGATTTTTTTGTAAATCTTAGTGTCATCAGCAAAAATTTGGAATTTGGAATTTTTAAAGCATTTACCTATATCATTGATATATAAAATAAACAAGAGAGGTCCGAGATGTGATCCTTGCGGGATTCCTGAAGGTATACTGTAAAAACGCGAGGAGAAACCCTTAGCTCTAACTGCTTGACTTCTGTTTGTTACATATGATTTGATCCATCTGAGAAGGTCACCATTAATCCCGATTTTTAACAGTTTCTTCAGAAGCAGGTCAATGTTAATTTTATCAAAGGCTTTTGAAAAATCCGTATAGATAGAGTCTACTTGATTTTTACCACCCATAGAATTTAAAATAAAATCTGTGTATTCCAGAAGGTTTGTCTCGACCGACCGTTTTCTGAAAAAGCCGTGTTGATTTTTAGATATGATTGTTTGTACCGCCGGAAAAAGTTGATCAAGAACTATGTTTTCCATGATTTTGCTGACAATTGGGAGTTTGGAGATGGGCCTGTAGTTGGTAATGTTAGTTTTGTCCCCGCTTTTGTGGATTGGTGTAATGAGTGCTTGTTTCCAGACGTTGGGGAAGTTTCCTTCTTCAAATGACATTTTGAATAGCAAGGAGAGAGGATAAGCCAATTGGTCCCGGCATTTTACATAAAATATGGATGGAATTAAATCAGATCCCGCACTTTTATTCGGATCAAGTTTTTTTAAATAACTAAGTACACATGATTGATTGAAGTTAATATTGTGGATATGTAGATTAGAGTTGTCGTCATCATTCTCACAGTTTATAAGATTGAGGCGAGGGTTGGAATTTTCTACAAAAACCGATCTAAAATAATCACTAAAATGGTCGCATATGGATTGTCCATCATTGCAGGAAATATCTCCAAGATACATTTGCTTTGGTAAATCGGAAGAGGATTTCTTTGATTTAACAAATGACCAGAACTGTTTGCTGCACTTTTTTATTGATTTGTCGTCGATATTTTACGCACCAGATTTAAATGTCCGGGTTTAATTTTCCCCACAGGAAAAACTAAACCCTTTCACACACTTCCCAAATGATCATCTGGTCAATCCACGTTATGCAATTGCACTATATGTATTATAATTACAAAACAATACAAGAACAACATGTCAACCTACCAGAGACCAGATGGGAAAATAATTCACCGACTCCAGATATTTTCATATCAGAGGGTTCGGCTCTGTGGAATTCCTAATTGAACCTATAAATCCTACTGATCCCTCAATATAAATATTTAAAAAATCTTTTGTAATCCTACATGTATTTAAAATTACCGATTTTTGATAATAATAGGAGTGTCGGTTTTATTAATATTAGCTATATCTTTTATGATATTCCAAATTTTATTTTATTTTTTTTTTTTCTATCTTAATACTTTATCTGTTTTAAAACGCATTGAAATTTTATTATGTAATGTTTTAAAAAATTAATAAATAATTGAATTGAATTCCTTCCCAGAACTCTCCTCTCCTTCCTTTCCCAAAAAACCTCCACACAGCATCCCTAAAGATGACATAGGCCCTGAGGGAAATTATTTTTCTCAGGGCCTCCTGTGTGGAGCTCATGTAAAAAAAAACAACAGTCGAAAATGAGACAAATGGTGAACGTACGTCTGCATCAAACGAAAATCATCAGTGTAACCCTATTGCTCTTTATAAACGGAGGAAAATTTTGGATGTACTGTTTCTGTACAAAATTGGGAACTGCTCCATTGACTCCCCAGCCTTGTAAGAAAAGATTGCATTTCGTTGCCCTGAACGCAACACCAGGCCCCCTAGCATGGTCGATCGATATAGGTTTTATCGAACATGTCGGTAACTTGTCATCGCTCCCGAGCACGACTGCTGGCCGCCAACTAATAAACAACAGTTTACGACAAATATATTAGGAATCCCTAGTCATTGTGAACTATTGTTTGTTCGTTAGCGGCCTGCAGTCGTGCTCGGGAGCGATGGCAAGTTACCGACATTTTCAATAAAACCTATATCGATCAACCATGCTAGGACCCCAGATCGAATACCTTATTTCATATACAACATTTTAAATCGAAATACGAACAAAATTCCTTGGTCGGGCGTATCTGCCAATCTTACAATGCCCTAAGAGATATTGACATTTTCCATTGTACCCTTAAGTCGTTTAAAATTAAACTTACTGTACAATGTACTTAAATGAAAACTATTATTTCTTGTTTATTACTTTCCTTTTGATAACATTTTACTTAACATTACAGCTAGCAAAAATCGTTCCAATTCACAAAGAAGACTGCAAAAAAAATCCATCTAATTATCGTCCAATATCAATACTCTCAGTCTTCTCCAAAGTATTTGAACATGTAATCAAAAATAGACTAACAAAATATCTCACAACTAAAAATAATATTCTCACGCCTCAACAATATGGATTAAAAAATTCTCCAACACGAAATGTGCTGCCTTTGATTTTATATTAACTCTTCAGAAATACTTCGATCAAGGAAAATATGCAGCGGGCATTTTCATTGACCTCAAAAAGGCGTTCGATACGGTTAATCATAAGATTCTGTTAAAAAAGCTTGAATATCTGGGCAACAATCTAAAACTTTTATCTAGTTATCTTACGGGTAGGTGCTGTTCGGTTGTTATTGGAAAACAATCAAGTGATCATAGAAATATAACATGTGATGTACCACAGGGCTCGGTTCTCGGGCCATTATTATTTTTGATTTATATATATATATATATATATATATATATATATATATATATATATATATATATATATATATATATATATATATATATATATATATATATAAGAATCTCAACTGCTCCCGTCTGGAGCCAGTGAGACTATGGCATCCCCAATTGGGGTATGTTGTGAGGCTGAAGGTAGTGGGGAGGGGAAGGAGGTGGGGAAGAGGAAGGTTGGGAAGAGGATATAAATGATATTGCAAAATGGGGTGTGAAAGGTACACTTCAACTTTATGCTGATGACACAATATTATTCTATCATAATACTAATTTAAATGAAATGGAAAAGGACATGGAAAGGGATTTGGCTCATCTAGCCAAGTGACTGAGAATTAATAAACTTAGCCTAAATATTAAAAAGACTCACTATGCTATTCGGGAATAGGAGAGGACAACGCTTAAACATTTTCCAGGGAATAAACAAACTGGAACAAACAGATGTCGAGAAGTATCTAGGACTTTTAATTGACTCACGGCTTACATGGAAAAAACATTTTGACCATGTTCAATCAAAGATTGCCTCGGTGACCGGTGTCATGTACAGACTACGTAGATTACTTCCCACAGCCATACTGCGATCATTGTACTATGCTATGATTCACTCCCACTTGGCATACCTTTCGAGTATCTGGGATTTTGCTACCAAAAAAATGATATCGGAGGTGCAAATAATCCAAAATAGAACCCTACGTAATATTTTTGGCTTGCCTTGGGATACACATGTTAAAGATATTTACCGTCACGCACTTGTTTTGCCATTTAAGATTGTTCCTAGATTTGAGATAACAAACACAATCTTAAATATTATTCATTGCAACACCCACACAAATATAAAACTGAACTATAACAACGATGTTCACCAATATAATACACGACAACACAACCAGCTACATATATCAAAAATACACTCAACAAAGTTCGGACTGAAATCATTAGAATACATTGCCTACACCCTACACTAACTATAACAAATTACCTGAAGAATTAAGACAGGCCTCTAACAAATCTCGAAACGATGTATTGAAATCCTATTTTTTCAAATGTTATTTGGAAAACGAGTCATAAGTAGGTACAAACTCTGTTCTGATAGCTGTCCTGGTTATCTCCAGGTACCAAACTTTGTACATCCAGATATGATGGGCGCAGTTTATATCTTTTTTTAAATCTTGTCATGTATTTGTATGTAAACATCTTGTATTAGGTTTGTATATTTTTGAGCCCGTACCTTTTATTGTATTTTCCTGATTTTGTTTTTCTATGCATTTCTATAGTCCATCACGGAGGATACTTTATTTTTACTTTTTGACACCAACAGTACATAAATCAAATGAGGGGTTATAATAATTCATAAAATCTTATGAGACCTGTTTCTGTGAAATATTTGTAAAGTGATTCTTCATATGTTGTGCATGTATGTTGCTCCTGTTTGAAATGTTTTGTTGAAAAATTTTGTTGAAAATTTTGTTGAAATATTTTGTAAAATTTTTCTTCATATATTGTGTCTGCATATTGGTTTGGGTTGGGTTTAACTTTTCAAAAGTACCAATTAGCGATCCCTTAATGAGTTTTGATAACTCATGGGAATGCAACTTCGTTGTATGTTTTATTTAAATAAAAATAAAAATTATGTACTATTATTTTAAACAACTACTGGAAACTATTATTTCTCTATTGATAAGGTATTATAACCTTTTTGATAATTTTTTACAACGTGCTTACACCATATACCTACTATAATTGTTTAATTATGACTTGATTCACAATCACATAATTATTAACCATTAGCAACTAAATATTATAAACGGAACTTAACTGGTGGTAGATACTATGGAGGAAACAGTCACACGTATTTTGTGTGTCTCATCTTTATTTAATGTATAACAAAGAGCCGCAGCATTGTAGTGATAAGGAACGTATGTTTATCACCTTTTTTGCCGTCACGGTACCGTACCCGTGAATTGTCACGGTAATTTCTTAATAAACTAAACTTTCTGTCATGATTGCCTTTCCGTCGCGTGCACTATTTCTGTTCCTACTAGACATAGGTTGCTCCAACACATGAATATTAAGTACCCAACGCCTTAGAACATTTAGTAATAATTGCAGAAAGAGCTTAAATAGCTTTGCGTGTAATAATGATGGCACTAATAAATAATGATCTAGTATTATGTTTTAGGGAATTCTCCGGTATTCGATTCTCCTAGGGTCAATCAGAAAGTAATGCCTCCTATTTTTTTTTCTCCTTTAATTGTCAAAAATTTAAAAATGCAATTGCATGGAATGAAAACCACACTATTGACGATAAATTTGTTACTTTTCAATATATATCAACCATTTCCACAACTTTGGTCCATCCTTTAACAAGGGCATGTATCACAGTGTTGTAAAAGGCATGATAAAATCTAGAACACCATCGCCATAACTTTCCCCGTCGATTACACAATTTCGATTTTTTTTGTCCTTGGTGAGTTTGTTTGCCATTCCAATAATTGTCTCTTCGATTCATAAAAAAAAATTAACCCATATTTCATCTCCGGTCACATTTTTTTCCTGAAACTAAGCGCTGTGTTGTGGCCGGTTAACTGTCACCTTGCACAACTTTTGTCAATAATCGTCATCACACTGCCTTTACTTAGGAAAAGAATACGAAATCTGTAATTATCTGGGGTCACCACGGATGATGTCATCAACTCGCTCAATGTTGCGTTCAACGGCCTACCGCTCCGCTTTTTATCAGCCAGCGGTGTTTGTCCTTCAGCTTTGTTGCAGCGACGAATCCATTGTCTAGCTGTTATTAGACATCCACGGTTGCATCATGGTATACATTTTTCAGTATTTCATGAATGCGAATGGGCCTTTCACCTTCTACAATGAAGAATCAATCACAGAAAGCTGTCTAATATGAACATCGATGTCGGTCATTTTGCAAGCGACAGCAGTGCTGCCATTTGTTGACGCAAAAAGTTACTACTGCAGCAGATTGTAGAAGTAGGTTCGAGGAATAGCATCAAACTCAAAATTTTCATTTAACTAACTTTATTAAAGTAGAAAAAAATAAGAGGCATTACTTTTTGACTGACCCTCGTATGATAGAAAATGTAGAAAACACCTGCCTTTGCGGGCTTAGCAGTTATTTGCTTGAAATGCTCAATGAAGGGTTGTATTTGACTCTAGGGAATACTTGCTCGGTAATAAATCTACTACAGTGAGAAGGGATAGCCCATTACAAGACGTTAGTGCCCAAGACGTTTCCCGAATATTGTTAAGCAATTTCGAAACTATCGGGAACGAACCAGATGAAAGTTGAAAGATGAAAGAAGCAAACGGTCTCTTTCAATTATTTTTTTAAACCACTTTTACAGCCTTACTAATAAAAAAAAACTAAACGACCGTTAAACGGTGTTTCTGTTCGACGACCGTTAAACGGTGTTTCTGCAACGTTACTAATAATATAATTTTGTTGGCTGCATTGAATTTAGGTAAATTTACGCAACGGCAGCCGCCATGATTTTTCATTCATTTGCGGCCAAATTTCGTTTATGACATGTGGTATTTTACGCGCAATTAATTTATTGTTTGAAAAACCAACATATTTCGTAATAAAAATGTTTAAAAATAAAAATGGTGAAAACTAAGTATTTTATTAATTTTGAATTAAAATGGTGCCACAGAATAAGTTAGCTGTGTTTGAAGAAATAATACAATTTATTTAAATCAGTGTATTTATTCAATAGAGAGACTAGAGTCTAGAGTCTTGAGTGTAGATTGTTCTTAGTATTTTATAATTTTTATTTTTAAATTGGGTTTACTAGAAAAAAGAAATGTTGATTTTTACAAGTGAAATACGGAATAAGGGAAAACACAAGCCACAAGTTATGGCACCCCAATTGGGGCACGTTACGAGGCTGAAGGGAGGGGAGAGCAAAGGGATGATTGAGAATTACTAAACGTTATCCACGTTTAGGGCAAGCTTAGACTTAGATATTGAAAAAAACTAGTTTTAGAATTTTTTTTCCGAAATGGACTTGGGTTGAAAATTTTTAATGAGATTATTTGATAAGGGAGGAATAAAAAAATTAAATGCAGTTCACACGCGGTAGAAGTGAAACTTTCACCCACATAATCTCAACCAATAGGAGCCTTGAAAAGTGAGCTCATAATCAAAGCTGCCAAAGCGCGCACTTAGACCGTTGAACACAACACCTCGGTTAGGGAAACAGTGAAATTAATAGTTTGTAATATTAAAAAAAATGCCAACATTTAAAAAAAATACTGAGAACACTACCATATTCGTATGTAAAACTTTTGTTGCTTTTTACGAGGATTATGTTTTGTCTTCTGGCGGATTTATTAAAACGTTGTTTTATCTGTATAAAAGACAGCTTGACAGAGCGCGACGCTTCGTAGATACTGGACGTAGGAAAGGTTTCATTTTAACTTATTCTCTCGCAGGTTAAATCCTATATATGTGTGTGTTTGTCTCTTTTTAGTGTCCTTATTTTTAGTTTCATCGACTTTCAAATCACAACGCGTTGCATTAGTTTTTGTGTTCAATAGACCATTAGAAAATTTTACAGGAGAAGAAGGTTTTCTTTCATTATTTCAATGAAATATTATGAACGGTGTTTAAGATAAGGCTATTTATTATTTTTAGTTAAGTGATTATCTATAAGTTGAGAGAATGACCGAGTATCAAGCACCAAAGTCCCTGCTGAACTCAAGACCAATAGGGCGAAGGAGCCTGGGAAGACCAAGACTAAGATGGAGCGACAACGTCCTCAAAGACATATCTATCTTGGAGCTTCTAAACTGGAGAGAGCTGGCACAAAACCGAGATGAATGGAGGAAGATTCTTGAGGAGGCTAAGACCCACCAGGGGTTGAAGAGCCAATAGTGATGATGATGATGATGATTAACTATAATTTTTTATACTTTATTTTTAACTAGCATTTTCCCGCGGCTTCGCTCGCATGGCATTAGGGGATTTCCACTCAGCCTCCTCCACATTCCCTCTCCCCAATCCCCCTCCCCCTCCACCCACCCCTCCCACGACTCCACTCGCCCCCATCAATCTCCTTCCCCCCACCCTCTACCCCTCCCCACAACCTCCTCCATCGTTCCCCTTTCCCGTTCCTTCCCTCCCCTTCTCCCTCCCCCTCTCCCTCCCCCTCTCCCTCCCCTAACCCCCTTCCCCCCCACCCTCCTCCCCCACCACTTCCCCCCTCCGCACTCCCCACTCACCTCACGCATTCCACACATTCATTCCTCATACATTCAGTTTTCAATCTGCTCGCATGCCACCTGTTATAATTTCGGTAAATATGCAGTTAGTCCACCTCACGGATAATACGGAACGTTCGTGTTGTTGAAGTTTGATGCACGGATAATACGGAATATTCCCTTTTTAACAAATAGATAATAGACAATCAAATGTGACATTTGCCGAAAGTACCAACATCATAAAATAAATTCTTGTATATTCTTGATCAACTAGTTATATTTTCCTAGCCAGGAATTAATGACGTACAGTACCTACCTACTCACTGGTTGAGCTAAAATACGGTAAATTTTTGAGATCGCTGGCAATGGTTAATACGCACTTTTTTTTGAAAAAATCTTTTGATTCACCATTTACATTAAAAGACAACTATTTGCATTGAAAACAAAGGCTACCGTCTAACTGTGCCAGTGTCATTTCATTCCTCTTTACAAAATTAATCATTTTATATAGATAATAGTTTTAAAATAGTATTGTAAATTAGTGTAATATAGTTTTTACTTGTATATTTGTTTTCACTGTAAGTATTTGTTTTATATAATTGGTTCTTCGGAGCAGTTAAGGTAAGATTTTTTTTTTTGATTTGTGTGCTGTAGATTCATTCGAAAATGGATAAAGAAAAACCACCTGATCCCCCAGATGATGGTTTGCTATCTGAATCCTCGGGTGTTACAAAAAAAATAATCGCGGTTAATATTCCGGAGGCTTCGGACTTCGTAACGATTACGTCAAAAAAAAGAAAAATTGCTAAACCAGCAGATAATAGAAATGCAACAGATTTTGAACAAATACATCGAAAAACACCCTCCACGCAAAACGACTCCCTTCCAAATAATTCTGTTTTACAGGATGTAATTCCGTCCACTTCTTCCTCGATTTCAAGTCTAAGTCCAGCAAGCCCTTCAACCACACCCGCCCCACTGGTAAACAATACTCCTTCACAAATGTCACGTCTGTATAATAATCTTGATAGACCACCTTACATTACACACGTGACTAAAATTTCAAAGGATGAAAAACAATCAAATTTATACGATGTGGACTTTGGACATTTTATGTTTAAAAATAAAATCCACCCTGTCTGGAATGGAGTAAAATCGGTTGGGCGTAACCGTCTTTCTGTTGAATTCAAGACAGCGGCTGAGGCCAATAGCTTTGTAAAATCTGATGTTGCCAAAAAAAACTCGTACAACGTTTTCATACCTACATATCAGGTTACAAAGTTAGGTGTCACAAAAGGGATCCCACCGCACTGGTCGATAGAGGACATCCTGGAAAACATTACTGTTCCTCAAGGTTTCGGAAAAGTTTTAAAAGCGCGTCGTCTAAATTATAGGTTTAATACGGGAAACTCTGTAGAATGGAGACCCTCCCAATCCGTTGTCCTAACATTTGACAGCAAAGACCTTCCACAAAATGTTACTATGTTTAACGTCTCTCTACCAGTAGAGCTCTATGTGTTCCCAACTGTGCAATGCTACAAGTGCTGCAGATTTGGACACACGAAGAACCTCTGCAGATCAGAACCCCGTTGCTTCAAGTGCAGTTCGTCCCATAGTGGCGATTCCTGTGATAAAACAGAGGAAAATTATAAATGTTTAAACTGCTCCGGTACCCACATGTCCATCAGCAAAACTTGCCCTGAACTGTCAAGGCAGCGCAATATTAAACACACAATGGCCGAGAAGAGCATCTCTTATGCGGAAGCATCAAGAATGTTTAACAAATCCATTCCATCTTATTCTGAAGTAACTTCCAAAAATTCTAAAAAATCCACCCCTTCTCAACCTTCTTCTTCTTCATTTAGAAAAACTGTTGAAAGGGTCGTGAAACCTAGAGTTCTAACAAAAAAAAATAATGCTAATCACGAATCCCTTCTGTGGTTCCCTAATGGACAAATTCCTTCCAGTTCAAATTTCAATTCTTACCTAAAGTCATCTACTAAAGAACAAAATTATAATATAGACCTTAACTCTACACTAATCACCTCATTTTTACATATTTTACAAACTTTAAATAAAAACAACATTCAAATACCGTCCCACGTTGCTAAACAAATTACTAATATTATCAACTCAACTAGAAATGGATCCTCTGATGAGGATTCTTCAGTGGAATTGTCATAGTCTTAGAAATAAGACTGAAGAATTTTTAAACACATTACACTCAAACTCAATTGCAGTGGCTGCCATCTCGGAGACGTGGCTGGAACCGGATTCTGATTTCAGCGTCAGGGGATACCACTGTCTTCGAGACGACCGTCAAGATGGAAAGGGCGGCTCCGCTCTTTTAATTAAAAAATCATTACCCTTCTCCCCTGTAGATGTAAAACCAATTGGTTGTCCTTTTCAAGTGACGGCTGCAAAGGTTTTTGACACTACAATAATTTCTTTGTATATATCACCATCTAATAAACCTTCTAAATCAATCCTAAAAGCTATGTTTTCCAAGGTCACTACCCCTTCTCTTGTTCTGGGAGATTTCAATGCCCATCACGGATTATGGGGAGCTCACAATTGTGACAGAATGGGCAGAGATATTGTTGATCTACTAGATGAACTAGACTTTTGTATTATCAATGATGGTTCTCCTACTCGTCTTCAGGTGCCTGGTCAGCGACCCAGCATGGTTGATCTTACTATTTGCAATTCCAACATAGCCGCATCCCTGTTATGGAAGGTTTTGGATGACCCTCATGGGAGTGATCATTACCCCATCCTCATTGAATCCTCAAATATTTATCATTCCAACAAAAATGTCAAGTGCAGTAGTCGAAAACCAAGGTTCTTAACTGCCAGAGCCAACTGGAATGACTATTCAAATCATACAAAGTTCTCTGTGCAAAATCTGCCCTCTCCAACTACAGAAAATGTTGCGGAATGTTACGATTTATTTGTGTCTGCAGTCATTACGGCCGCAGAAAAATTTATCCCCATTAAAACGACACGTAACAAAGGGAAACCTCCCCCAGCTCCTTGGTGGGATATTAAATGCTCAGACGCAGTAGATATGAGGAAAAAATATGCGAAAATTTATTCAACAAATATGAATATGGAGAACTTCCTTCAATATAAACAAATTGAAGCCAAACGTCTTCTAAAAAACAAAAAACGTCAAGGCTGGAAAAAATTTTGCACATCATTATCTCCCGAAGTTCCTCTTTCAGTTGTTTGGAATTCAATTCGCAGGTTTAAGGGTTCTCACGTCCCAACGGTGACTCGACCACTCACTTCAGAGTGGGTGAAGGAATTTGCCGATAAACTAGCTCCTCAAACTGCAAGTAATTTTAATGAAACAGAATTCACATACTCATTTAAAACACGGGGTTGGATGGACACCCACTTCAATTTAACGGAACTTAGGGAGGTCTTAAACGATCTCACAGACTCATCCGCTGGTGTAGATGGAATTCCTTATAGCTTTATTAAAAACTGCGACGTTACCACACTAAACTATTTTCTTTCAATTATAAATCTGATCTTTGACTCCGGAAAAATTCCATTATCCTGGAAAACTCAAATAATTGTTCCCATTCTGAAACCCCAGAAAGACCCTAACTCTGGACTTTCTTACAGACCTATAGCTCTGTCATCTTCCTTAGTTAAAATAGCTGAACATATGATTAAAAGACGTCTAGACTGGTATGCAGAAAATGAGAAAATTCTTCCCAGCTCTCAGTTTGGCTTTCGAAAAAGAAAAAGTACGATCGAAAGTGTGTCCATCCTGACTTCTGATATCCAGTTAGCCCTGGCCGATAATGAATTCCTTGTCGGTGTTTGCCTTGATGTGTGCGGAGCTTTTGACAATGTTTTATTGGATGTTTTATTTAATAAATTATTAAAAATTGGCATCCCTCGTAAGCTTTCCAGTTTTATAATTAACCCCCTTCTTACCAGGAAAATTCAAATCCAGGTGCTGGATTCTCCTCCACTGGAAAGAATAGTAAACAAGGGTTTGCCTCAGGGCTCCGTCCTTAGTCCTATCCTTTTTAATATTTATACCTTTGACCTGCATCGGAGTATGCATCCATCTTGCAAAATACTCCAGTATGCGGATGATCTTTTTATATATATTTCAGGACGAATTATTTCTATTCTGGAGGATGTGATTAACATTTGCATGAAAAACCTCGACACCTGGTTAAAAAATCACGGCTTAGAAATTTCTCCGTCCAAAAGCAATGTTATCGTCTTTTCCAGAAAACGTGTTACTCCGCGTGTAACAGTCCAAATAAATAATTCAATTCTCCCTATGCAGGTACAAATAAGATTCCTTGGGGTAATTTTAGACTCTAAGTTAACATGGAACCCGTATGTTAATTTAATCATTAACAAATGTCAAGCTGGCTTCAACACTTTACGTGCCGTTTCACGGGTCTGGTGGGGAAGTCATCCATTCACCCAAAAACATTTTTATAACGCATATGTTAGGAGTCATTTGGATTACGCGTCATTCCTCATTGAACCCACTTCTAAAAAGAACCTCGCAAGGTTGGACCGTATTCAATTTCAATGTTTAAGATTGATTATCGGAGCAATGCGTTCTTCCCCAATTAACGCTTTACAAGTGGAGGCTGTGGAGGCTCCTCTTCATTTCAGAAGACAGTTCTTGGCTGACAAGTTTTTATTTAAATGCTTAAGACTCTCTAATCACCCACTGAAAGATAAAATTACTGCACTCACTGCTCAAGTGAAATCACTTCCATATTGGAGGAACAAATCAATCCCTCTTCTTGTCAAAAGCCTCCATACGTACTGTTCGTATAAACCCCTCTTAAATCCATCAGACAGACTTCCTTTATATGCCAACTCCTTTCGTATTCATTTGTGTAAACCAAATATTCTTTTTTCTCTCGGCATAATTAACAATCACGAAGCTCCAACAAAACTTATCCAAATTTTAAATTCGAAATATTCCAACTGGAAAATTATTTACACAGATGGTTCCAAGTCTCCCTTATCAAACCATGTGGGAGCGGCATTCCACTGCCCATCAGATCAAGTCGATAGAAAAATTAAACTTCCAAAAGAGGCTTCCGTTTTCACTGCTGAATGTATAGCCATTTTTGAATCCCTCAAATACATTGACGATGTTAACATTGGAAAATTCTTAATTCTCTCCGATTCCCTGAGTGCACTTCAAAAATTAAACTCTTCCCTTTTCCATTACCCAGAAGACGATTTCTGTGTTGGAATTCGCACTTTAATTCATAAATTAACCGACTCTGGCAAAGAAATCATCTTGGCTTGGATACCTAGTCACTGCGGTATCCCTGGAAATGAAAAGGCCGATTCATTGGCGAAAGATGACATTATTTCGGGGGATATTTTATATAAATTTTTAAACACCGATGACATTTTCATAAAATTGAAGGAAAACATGATTTCCACATGGCAGAATCATTGGGAAGAATCCAGTCAATCAAAAGGATATAGCTTTTTCACAATTCAGCCAACGATTCCTTCAAAACCGTGGTTTTCAAGACTTTCTTTTAACAAATTCTCGACATCATCCATTTGCCGCATGCGGATAGGGCATTGCTGCCACAATGTTCACCTGACAAAAATTCATATTAAGAATTCTGCGATGTGTGAATGTCGTCTTGGTGAAGAGGATCTCAATCATATTTTTTTCAGTTGTCCTTTAAATAATTCATACAAAAATTTCTTCCCTCACCTAATCAGTTCGGGTATATTGCCTCCCTACAACATTGCATGCCTGTTATCTTCTGTGAACAAACGCGTGTATAAAGTCTTGGCTAATTTCCTGAATATTAAAAGCATCAATTTGTAACTGTAAGTTAAGTTTCATGTATTTATTTATTTATTTTATTTTTTACGCACAATAAATTGTGTCAGCATATCTTTTAATTTCCTTGTTATGTTTAATTAAAATCTTCTCTTATTGTAATAATTTTGCGTATTATTATTATTATTATTTGTATAGTATTATTATATAATGTAGATAGGTTCTTGTTATTAAAACTAAATTAGTTAATATTAACCAAAAATTACACTCACAAAATTACACTCACAAAAGCATTCACTTGAGACTGGCCAGAACACTCTTTTGGGGTGAAGAGCCATTAAAAAAAAAAAAAAAAACTATTTGCATTGGGGGAAGTGGAAAATATTTCATTCTAAATTTCGATTATGTAAAATTCAAATTAGCTTTCATTCTGTGAAACGAGACCGTCCATTTTCAAACATTATTTTCAAATGTCATTTTGTTATGTTGGTATAAGTTTGTGTGAAAGTGCCCCCTTTATACCGCCTGTTCGCGTCAAGGCAAGAAAAACATCCTAGTTTTCAAGTAGTTTAGCGGCTACGCTAGGTTTGTGTAACATGGTTTGTGATACAAAAGAAAGTGCCCCTTTATAACGCCTACTCGCGTCAAGGCAAGAAAAACATCCCAGTTTTCAAGTAGTTTAGCGGCTACGCTAGGTTTGTGTAACATGGTTTGTGATACAAAAGAACGTGCCCCTTTATAACGCCTACTCGCGTCAAGGCATAAAAACTCCACAATACTAGTTGGTGTACCTTCCTAAAATATTTGAGAATCAATTTTTCCGCTATGGCAATCTTTTTTAATATTCTAGCTATTGGTATCTTGGAAAATGTGAAGGATTAATTGTCTATGAACATATAAGTTGTTGATATAAATAGAATATGGCGAAGAATTTGTAATCGCGTAAGTGAATTAATTTAAACAAAATTAAAATGTTAAATGCATATTTTTTGCATGTTTTTTGGTCTCCCCCGACTTAAATACTCATTTTTCGTGTTAATAAAGCTAAATACAACAGTTTGAATAAAAAATATTCCGTATTAACGAGTAAGCGGTTTAATGCATAAATAATATAATTTCTTATAGAAAATTCGGGTAAAGTTCGGTTTATGGGCCAAATTCCTAAAAAATAAAACTAGTTATTTTTATACTAATTTGGGGTCGGGGAATCCGAATCTGAAAGAATTAGGCGGCGGCAAGCAATATTAACTGAATTACAGGACTTTAAAAACTTTTATACACATACAGGAAAATAGCCATTTTGGAAGCATTTTGATTCCTAGAAAATCAAACTAGTTATTTTTATACTAACTATGGGCCGGAGAATCCGAATCTGAAAGAATTAGGCGGCGGCAAGCAATATTAACTTAATTACACGACTTAAAAATTTTCTATACACACACACATGAAAATAATCATTCCGGAAGTATTTTGACACATGTAGTACAAAGATCATAGAAAAACACGATAACATAGATGTTTTTACCACACAAAATTAAGTGTTGCCATTAAGCAGTAATATTTATAACGTAAAATAACATGTTTATATTTTAAGTACTTATTTTTTATAATTGATTCTCAAATATTTTAGGGAGGTACACCAACTAGTATTGTGGAGTTTTTATGCCTTGACGCGAGTAGGCGTTATAAAGGGGCACGTTCTTTTGTATCACAAACCATGTTACATAAACCCGGCGTAGCTGCTAAACTACTTGAAAACAGGGATGTTTTTTTGCCGTGACGCGAGCAGGCGGTATAAAGGGGCACAAACCATGTTACACAAACCTAGCGTAGCCGCTAAACTACTCGAAAACAGGGATGTTTTTTTGCCGTGACGCGAGCAGGCGGTATAAAGGGGCACAAACCTTGTTACACAAACCTAGCGTAGCCGCTAAACTACTCGAAAACAGGGATGTTTTTTTGCCGTGACGCGAGCAGGCGGTATAAAGGGGCACAAACCATGATACACAAACCATGATACACAAACCTAGCGTAGCCGCTAAACTACTTGAAAACAGGGATGTTTTTTTGCCGTGACGCGAGCAGGCGGTATAAAGGGGCACAAACCATGTTACACAAACCTAGCGTTAGGTTAGGGACGCGAGCAGGCGGTATAAAGGGGCACAAACCATGTTACACAAACCTAGCGTAGCCGCTAAACTACTTGAAAACAGGGATGTTTTTTTGCCGTGACGCGAGCAGGCGGTATAAAGGGGCACAAACCATGTTACACAAACCTAGCGTAGCCGCTAAACTACTTGAAAACAGGGATGTTTTTTTGCCGTGACGCGAGCAGGCGGTATAATGGGGCACAAACCATGTTACACAAACCTAGCGTTAGGTTAGGTTAGGTTAGGTTAGGGACGCGAGCAGGCGGTATAAAGGGGCACAAACCATGTTACACAAACCTAACGTTAGGTTAGGTTAGGTTACGCATTTTTAAGACTACGAATTTTCATACTTTTGGTTTAAGAATACGCCGTTGAGATAGTCGTAATTCATCAGGTTAATGTGTTATGTGAAGAATTATCGTGTCGGAAATTATTGATATAGAGATAAATATTTTTGAGAGCTGGTAACACGGCCGGCACATGTTTTTGTATATTTCTTGTTTTTCTATGATCTTTGTACTGCGTGTGTCAAAATACTTCCGAAATGATTATTTTCATGTGTGTGTGTATAGAAAATTTTTACGTCGTTTAATTCAGTTAATATTGCTTGCCGCCGCCTAATTCTTTCAGATTCGGATTCCCCGGCCCATAGTTAGTATAAAAATAACTAGTTTGATTTTCTAGGAATCAAAATGCTTCCAAAATGGCTATTTTCCTGTATGTGTATAAAAATTTTTAAAGTCCTGTAATTCAGTTAATATTGCTTGCCACCGCCTAATTCTTTCAGATTCGGATTCCCCGACCCCAAATTAGTATAAAAATAACTAGTTTTATTTTTTAGGAATTTCGCCCATAAACCGAACTTAAGCCGAAAATTCATAATGCCAGAACTTAACGGTAGTTTTATACAACAAAAAAAAATCGAACAAATAAAAGAATTATCCAATTTGGTTCAGTGGTTCGGGTTTATGCGCATACATACATTTTGATTAATTGAATTTTGATTAATTTTTATAGATAGTTATTCAGTACGAATTATTATTCTTCTTTTTATATTCTACCAAAAAATCCAGTAAGGCAGTTTTATACTTTAAAAATGCGATACCTGTCTATCCAATTAAAACAATAATTTTTGTGTGACATTATGTCAAAATTTGAGAATGACGTTTTGCAAAACAAAGATTCTTAAATAAAAATTCTATTTTAGAAAATATTTAAGCGAATTTATTTGAAGTACCTACTTCTCTAATAAATTGAATCGATTAAAGAATTATAGATATCTTACTAATCGTGCCACCTATTGCAATTTTTTCATACAAATTTCGTAATGCCAGAGCTCTGAGCTATAGCCTATATGTTCATATTATTATTTCATTAAAATCCATTCTGTAAAGTAGGAATTAGTATTTTCTACAATATTTGAATTTTAATATCAATGGGATGTCCATAGTAACCTAATTAAAAAAAAACATCGTTTCCAAGGCGACAATTGGCGTTTGCAATAAATCTATTTTGTTAGCGACAGAAAACGTATGATAAATAATTTCATAACGCCAGAGATTATTCATAACGCCAGAGCTTACTAATATATATAGCCTATAGATCTCGCAAATAATGTAGCTTTCTATTAGTGAAAGAATTTTTAAAATCTATTCAGTAGTTTTTGCGTGAAAGAGTAACAAACATACATCCATACAAACTTTCACCTTTATAATATTATTAGTAGGATTTTAAAGTGGAGATGGAACAAAAACTAAAATGGTTCGATTAAACAAACAAGAACTGAGGCGACGAACGGTGCTCAAGATGTTTTCACTTCAAAAACTTAGGTGTATCATATAATCACTGAAAACGTAGCAATAAAATAGTATAAACATGCAAACATTTAGAGTACGACATAATATAACTATATTGTTAATATTTTAAGCACAAATAGTGAGTTTGGTTTGGATCCAAAACCAGCAGCTTTTGTGTACCTAAAGTCTAAACACAGAACCTACAACGGTTCCGTCCAAGTAATATATGAGTTTACCTGAAAGATTTCCACGTCAAGAAAGGTCCACTCTCCTTTGGTCATGCCGAGGGCGTGGGCGGCGAGCATGAACTTCCTCACCAGGTGGCCGCGAACACTCAGAATTACCACTGAAACAAGTAGATACAATTAAAAAATAAAATAAAACAAAAAAAAACTTTTTCACATTTGAAAATTTTTTTTTTTAAAGTCAATAAAAATAGAATTTTGACCCCCGTGGCCCAGCGGTTAAGGCTCTGAAACCCGGCTCGAAAAGAAGAAGATGGAGAGATACGGAATTACGAATGTTAGAGGAGAGCGCTAACATTTACAGCGACAAAATCGATGCGAAAATGTTTAATAAAACACGACTCGTTTAAAATCAGTGGCGGCTCGTGACTTTTGTGTGTGCTAGGGTGCTAATATTAAAAAAATGGCATCATGGATGTTGTCGTATGCGAAAATTTTTTTTTTTTTTTTCAAAAATCGGTGTTTTGTTTGAAGATTTTTCAGGAAATTGGTGCGGCACACCACCAAACTGAAACTTCCTGAAATTTTTCATACAAAAACTGATTTTCAAAAAAAAATAATTTTTTTTTGCGGCTACATCAACGTCAATAATGCCAATTTTTAAATATCAGTACTCTAGCACACCCAAAAGTCACGAGCCGCCACTGTTTAAAATAGAGCAAAAATCTTGCGGGCATTATCTTAAACAGCATTTAAAGAAACACTGCGAATTTTTTCATACATATAACTTGTAAAATAACTGAAACAAACGTGTTTATAATAATTTTTGGAGCATACTTTGCAATTTTTTTCTATCTAGGGAATTTTATATAATTTGCGTTTCGGCGCGGGCAAAGTCTTTATTTTCAAGAACAACATATATTTTTTTAAAAGCTTTAAAACTTACTCAGCCTTACTAAAAAACCCCGTGAAAATGTTATTCAATTCACAAACGGCCGCGGATATGAAAACATTACTAATTAAAAAATTAATTAAAGGAAAACAATCACTTTGTTTGTAACCACGATTTATTGATTTAATTTTTATTTACCGACCGGTTTCGCTTAATACAAGCATCATCAGGGTGTAAATTAAAACTGATTACACCCTGATGATGCTTGTATTAAGCGAAACCGGTCGGTAAATAAAAATTAAATCAATAAATCGTGGTTACAAACAAAGTGATTGTTTTCCTTTAATTAATATGTCAAACCACAAAGTGACTGCTTTCTACCAAAAAAAAAAAAAAAAAAAAAAAAAAATTAAAAAATTGTTCATAGAAACAAATACACATTGTTTACACGGCCTGAGAGGGTAGTTTATCTCTGTTTTAGTAATAATGTCTGAACGAAATTTGGAATTTTTTCAAAGTATTTTGAATGTTCTACATATTTCTTATTTTTGATAGTGTCATAAAAACAAATACCATTTATGAAAACTAGATAAAAATACCTTTTAGATTTTTGTATTTGAAATACACTTTAGTTTTAAAAAAACTGCCATATTTTAAGATTAAAACGCGGAAAAAATTGGAAAAAAATTTCTTACCAAAATATTTTTTATGTAAGTGTAGAGTAATTTATAAAAAAACTGAATTTAAAAAATACAGTCCTTTTATATAATGAATTTGAAAGAAAACTGTCACTTCACTTTTTATATCGTTCATATCGTTTCAGACGACCTCCGTAGTCCAGTGGGTAAGACTCTTGACTCACAATCCGGAGGTCGCGGGTTCGAACCCGGCATGCGCAAATAAATTTTATTTGATTAATTTGTGTTATTTCACAATTAATTCATTTAAAACAATATATAGCACATTTGTGACATGTTCCAGAGTGGAAGATACTATCAGTATCGCCCTGGTGTAAGACCACCATTCAGAATTGAAACGTTGCTTTAAAATGGCTTTAGCCGTGTTTAGTGACCAGATCTGAATAGCCAGGTACTTCCCAACCTTCCTCTTCTCCACCTCCTTCCCCTCCCCACTACCTTCAGCCTCACAACATATCCCAATTGGGGATGCCATAGTCTTACTGGCTCCAGACGGGAGCAGGTGAGATTCTTGTGCGGTATTCACTGTAAAAAAAAATACAATTAAACATTATAAAAAAATATAACAATTGTTCCGACAGACTATTAGAAAAATTCTGACACTTTGAATTCACTTCCAAACAATATAAACGTTGGTAACTCGAATATGGTATTTATTAACACACGCACAAGCCTTTTATTTTATTAAATATTATTACTTTTATGGAAGTTTTATTAAACTTATGTGGATAAAAAATAATTTATTCGAAATAACCTATATGTTTATTTTAACCAAATTAAAGTAACAACAGAGACATTATAAAAGCACAGAAACTGGCAAAACTGTCGCAAATAATAGAAATTATATACATTTATGATAATAATATAACAGTGAATCTATCATAAACAGAAATCATGTTTAAAAACGTTAAATAACTGCGCATGATATTTTACACGTCACGAAAGTAAAAAAGCCGCGAATTTATAGAAAAAAAATGGCCGCTAATGATGGCGCGCATGCGCAGATCAAGCAAAAATAATGCAACTAACCTAATAATGTGATCATCTTATTAGTAACCATGTAAAAACGCAGTGCACCGCGCAAGTAACAAATAATAATATGCAGGTTAACCATCGTTAAGGCGTTTTGTTATTAGTAAGGCTGACTGTGTTTAAGGGAAATATGTAATAAATCGGTATAAATCCGGGTTGCGGGCCCTTAAGGTCCTTCACTATGGATTTGAGCCCGTAATTAATTATGGTCATGGTTACGGCTGCGTAACCCGGCATGCGCAAGTAAATTTTATTTGTCAATTAACGTAGACCCTTGAAAAATCACGGAAAATTACAAAAAAAAATGTATTGAATAAAATTAGAAACTAAAAAAAAATAGGAAAATTGTCAATTCTGAGAATCAAACCCAGATCAACTGCTTGGAAGGAAAATAAAAGGAAGTGATCTAGTTTAGAATTTGAAAATTTTACGTAATCACATCACATCACATGACAACCGGTAATCATATATATTTTTATAATAGTACCTACCGTATTTTGTTTTTAATATTTGCGGCACGTTCCAGATTTGTACTAAGTACTAGTTTGTACTAAGATTTGTACTAAGTACCTGGGTTCTTTCGTATCACTTAAAATTATACTGTAATACCAGCTCGTAGAGGATTGGAGCTGGCAACACGTTATCGCATCTACACAAATAAGCACACAGCTATCGAATACACATCCGCCCTGATGACGTAACGCTGCGCTGTCCGAAACCGCTGTTGGCTAAAGAAGGAGGTAGCGCAACATGGCATAACATCAATACATCACGATAATATTGTTGACCGTGAAAATCATATCATGATACTATCTTTATCCTATTGGTGACAGACCAACATACAAGCGTAGCTTCAAATAGCTTAAGGTGTGCCAGATCTGAATAATCAGGTACTTTCAACCTACCACGCCCTAATCATTATACATTCATACCCTGATTGGGGATGTCTTAGTTCCAGTAATTTCAGGCAGTTGACTCTTGTACGGTATTCACATGAAAAAACATTATTTACGCAGATACCCATTTAATATTCATTCAGCTCATAGTGAAATCGATTTGCTAAACATATTTTATTACCTGAAGAAGGAACGGTCGTTCCGAAACCGGTCGGCTTTACTCAAATATATAAGTTGTTCAAGCAAAGTAAAATTGTTTTATTTATCTATATTTTATTAAATTCAAAGGAAAAAAGGACAACAAAAAGAGAACACCCAGAGCGATATAAATTTTACATCAAAAAGAAAATGATAATATTATTCTGGTAAGGTATTCGTAACAAGAAATTTATTTGACAGGATTATTCTGACTTGGGTTGCAGGGGAACATTTCCACGCCATTTCAGGGGATACGATTGAATGACAGGCCTTTTTACAAATAAGAACACATTATGTTTTCAATTCACGGCAACGCTTTTGGTCAAATACTCGGACAAAGGAGTGAGAAATAGAGAATGTGCGCTTTTATTGTTACCGTGACGGAACAAAAAAGCATAAAACTTAAGCATAAAAAGCAGAGACACATAATATAGATGTGTCTCTTATCTCCAAAGTACTATTTCTTTCCTTACGGAAACAGATATACCTACATATCTTATTACGGCTCGGCTACGGCCACGGGAATTACGTTTCATTTTCTTTATACGTGTGGTGGAGATTTATGATAATGATTGTATGTTTCCTTTGGAGGGTGCAGACACACGTTCACCGTTTGTGTCATTTTCGATTGTTATTATTTAGTGTGTAAGAAAGGGCTGCTGCATTACACGTTTAAGAACAAAAGCAAAACCATCAGCGCATTGAAGTTGGACGATTTTGAATTTTTAGAATTCACTCACTCTTAAATATTATCCTTGTAACTATATTCCATGATTTCAAAATTATCGTCGCGGCAAGTGGTATTGTAGGGGTCTGCGGAGATGTCACGGTGCGTTGTGTGAGAGAGATGGAAGAAAATGATTACTTTTTTTCTTTGGAAGAAACAGACCTAGGTATATTGTGTATCTCTTCTTTTGAAAGAGCTGCAGCATTAATTATTGTGATAAGGAACGTATGTTTATTTCATTTTTTGTGCCGTGACGGAACCGTAATCGTGGATCATCACGGTAATAATAAAGCGCTCAATGTTAGAAATTCTTTTGGAAATAGTAAAAATTTGTCCGACGTTATACGTGTTTAAGAGTTCAATTTATTTATTTATTTTATTTATAAGAATATTGTACATTGCTTAGTTTTTTTGTGGTGTTTCATCCGCCATGCAATTGTCTTCAATGTTTTTTATTCTCCCTTTATTTTTCGCGTCATATTTACATAAAAAATAAGTATATATTAACCCGTCTGTTTGGTTCAGAAACCGTCACTTTCGAGATTGTAAAATATCTATGCAAGATAGCTTTCATATTTCAAAGACAATTAGAAGCATTATTTTGTTCTCTTTCTGGTTAAAAGAAAAATACATATGTTTGCATGAGACGAAGAGAGATATGTAGCTTTTAAAATGTAAGGTCGCATGGGACGTTTTTGATCGTATGAAAGTATAACGCGATTACGTGTTTTGGGATGTATTTATTCCCAAACAAGCAGACGGGTTAAAACAATTTTAAAGTGTTTTCCACATTTTTGTAATTTATTTTTGGGGTGTTATGCCAAGTTGCGCTACCTCCTCCTTTAGCCAACGTTTCGGGCAGCGTTACAATGTCCATCATTAGGGCAGGCAGGCAGGTGGTTTTAAAAAAAAATTTCCTGTTTAAAATTAAAATATCCCAATTTATAAATTTCAAAGTATATTTCAAATACAAAAATCTAAAAGGTAATTTTTCCTAGTTTATCACTTGTTTTTATGACATCTTCAAAACGAAGAATAATGTAGCATATTTAGAGGACACCACTGGTGAACCCATTTACAGAATAGCGCGGTTTCACTCACGCACCCTTCCTAACACAATACCAGCCAGTTCAGACTTAATAAGAATTATCCGAGTCTACTCAGCCCACTACACCGTTCCATACCATGACCGTAACCGTAGCGGCGCATGCAAAAACATATCCTTTGTATCGATCAGTATGAAACGCTGCCCACTAGCCCGTCCCGTCACTGACCAACACCGTCGTATACCATGACCAGACTGACGGCGAATTCTCGATGACAATATTTTGCAGGTGCCGGTCCGCTCTATGCATGGCACGCGACGGTGTTACCATACGCGTATGATCCCCGTTCTAACCGCGTTGCCACTCCGTCAGTTCGTGATTTGTGTTCAGTTCTATGAGACGTGCGTCAGCGGGTAGAAGGTAGCGGTAGCGGGTAGTGTACTGGTGTACTGTTACATTACTAGTGTACTGGTACCGTACCATCCCCGTTCAATAGAACGGGGATGGTACGGACACTAACCCCGGTGTATACGGGTATCATACGGTCACTAAACCCGTTACGTACGGGTATCATACGTTGTTAGCACGTTCTAGTGGGCATAGTAGGGCGTAGCGTCTTTATTTCGTGGCTGATACGTTCATAGTACGGTCATCGTATGAAACGGTGTAGTGGGCAGACTCCTTTATACTCGCTCTCTCAACCAATAAAGTGTACTCAATTAGTTCACAGACATCAATTGAACCATTTAAATAATATTGGCGCAGCTTGTAGGTAGTTCTGGTACTTGCAGTTTGGTCAATTCCTTTGAATTGTGTATGACTATGCCTGAATTTTAAAATAAGTAGAGTCGGATGATCAAGCAGTCAGTACAAATACAGTGAAAGTAAAGAAATGGGTCAATCCATAGTACCCTTCTAGACAATATCAAGACCACCATCCAAAATCGAAGCATATCTTGAAATGGCTTGAGATGTGTTTGGTGACCAGACTTGAAAAATCAGGTACTTTCAACCTACCACATACCATTATACATACAATACCTGATTAGGGTGATGTCTTGGTTGAGCAAGAGCTGACTTTGCTGAATGGTACATTTAAAAGCGCTTACAGGAATCTCAGTGTGGTCAGGCAGAGTTTATGCTCGCCCGAAGAGGCTATTGTCCTCCAAGCCCGCTTTAGGGCCGCACGAGGTGCCTATCGCTCGGGTGTCCTTTCGGCAAAACGAGCTGCCTGGCGTAATTGGGTTAATGAAGTGGGTAACGCCAACCCGTGGGAAATCCACAGCGTCGTTGGAAAAACGGGAAAAGGATCTGAAAGTTACTTGTCGAGCGTGGTGCTCGGGAACGTTGAGAGTGTCGATGTTACCTCCACTCTTGAGACACTTCTGGGCAAGTTAGTTCCGTTAGACTCAGTAATAGGGGAAAGTGTTCACCATAAACAGATTAGAAATCTGTCACGGCTACCACCTAGTGAGCCCGCCCAGGGGAACGGCGTGCCACCGTTAAGTCGAATCGAAGTGGAGATAATAATTAAGGGTTTGGGTCCAAAAAAGGCACCGGGATTTGATAGATTGAATGGAATAATTGCGAAGAATGTCTGGATCCACGTCAAAGAGGAGTTCTACCAGGTGTTGGAGACGTGCTTGCGAAGGGGAAAATTCCCTACGGAATGGAAGAAGGGCGTGCTCCGGATTATACCAAAGGGCAACGGTAAGCCGAAGACGGACATAGGAGCTTATAGACCTATAACATTATTGCCAATTCTAGGTAAAATATTGGAAAACATCATCAAGCACCGTCTACACCTCACCCTAACGCCGCCTAGCGATCTTCAATTCGGCTTTGTCCCCGGCAAATCCACGGAGCACGCCGTTAAATATGCGCTTGAATGGGTGAGGGTATGCCAAAAGAGGTACGTCATAGGCATCTTCTTGGATATCTCGGGTGCCTTTGATCACGCGTGGTGGCCGATGATACTTACCAAGCTGAAAAGCAGGAATTGCCCGCGTAAACTGTTTGAGATTATTAGTGACTACCTAAGTGGTAGGACAGTTATCATAGGACACGGGGACGTTTTAATCACTCAAACAGTCGACATGGGATGTCCGCAGGGGTCGGTCCTCGGACCCGACCTGTGGAAAATCTTGTTTGACGACTCCTCCAGGTTGCCCTTGCCTGAAGGTTGTATATCGGTCGACTACGTAGATGACAAATTGTTTTTGGTCTCTGGGAACAGTAGAAGGGAAGTGGAATCTAAGGCTGAAGAAGGTTTACAAGTGATCCTTGAATGGGGACAGAGAAATAGACTGAACTTCGTTCCCCACAAGACCGTGGGCCTCCTTATGAAGGGCATGCTCAGCCGAGGCAGGAACCCCTTCATCAGAATGGGAGGCACACCCATCCGATTTGCAGAAAACACCAGGTATTTAGGCGTAATTTTGGACAGATCTTCCTCGTTCCTAGCCCACGTCAAGAACGCCTCCGACAGGGCCCAGGCCCTGTTTCAGAAACTGAGAAGACTCTCAACTGCCGAGTGGGGATTGCGTTCTCCGGCGATTCACCTGCTGTACAGAGGGGTATATGTGTCGCAAGTCTCATATGCTGCCTCTGTGTGGGAGCATCGCTTGGATAGCGTCTTGATAAACTCGGCTCTTAAACGGGGTCAGCGGACTCCTCTGTTGGCGCTCTTGGGCGCTTATAGGACTGTGGCCTCAGATGCATTACCGGTTCTGGCCGGCGTCCTGCCGATTGACCTTGAAATTAGGGAAATATTGACCAAAAAGGAACTTATTAGAGGCAGGGCTGCTGTCCACCTGGGAGTCGAGCTGACACCGGGAGGAGTAGTGGCCCTCCCTGGCTTGCTCAAAGCGATGCGTGAGAGGACGCTGAGTGTATGGCAAGAGCGATGGGATAGGTCGACGAAGGGCAGATGGACTTTCTCCTTCTTTCCTTCAGTAAAATTCAGAATGGAAGGGGCATACATTAAACTAGATCACTACATGACGCAGATGCTTTCTGGGCATGGGGAGTTCAGGGGTCGGCTTCATAGCTTGACCCTCTCTCCTCACCCAAACTGCGCATGTGGTGATACTAACCAAGACGCCAAGCACATTTTGTGGCACTGCGAGTTGATGAAGGAAGCACGAGAGGAAATGTTGGATGGTTTGCGCGGAATAACAAGACCAGCGTGGAATGCTGACCTTGTGTCGAACAAAGAGAATTTCGAATGCTTGAAAAAGTTTGTCAAGTCCTGGTTAGAGAGATGGCCTGTACTTAGAGTCGCCGACCTAGACTAAATTCATCTTTGTTTCAGGTGCTACACGTATTGCTCCCGTCTTCTTCGGTCCTCCTCTATTACTCTTTATTTAGTGAATATGCTTTGAACTATCTATAATATAACTTATGTGACCTATAAATTACTGATTATGTTTGACTGTTTTTTTTTCTTCTCTGGTCTCTGCTAACAATGATTTATGTTTTTACCTCGATAGGTCATCTTGGTGAGCGATGGTAGTGATGACAGTATCGCTTGATACATTATCACTCTGTACTGATTCTGAAATTATGTTTTACATGTATAAATGCTCTTATTATTTTGTATTTTTCTTGATTAGTTTTGGTTTCCATTCTTTGGTGGCGCAACTGAACTGTGCATGTTATGTATCGTCATTCCTCCATAGAAAGGGGGTGGGATAGACCCTGTCCATGCACATTGCCAGGCGAACATACAACAGAGCGGTCTTCCCGCGATCCGCCCGCGCCTCCCCCATCGACATGCGTTGGCCTGAGGCGTAACCGTGCGGTCTCGATGTCCTTCCGTCCCCCCTCCGGTAACCCGACGCTCATCTTTCCTCAAGGTCTTCAAAAACTTCCCCTTCTCTCCCAAGTACATTTCTTCGAGGCAAAATCGGGGAACCGGCTAAAGGACGCGGACTTCGAGCATCGTCTGCGGTTGGGCCGATAGCTATACGCATTCTCATTGGGACTGCCCGGTGGTCTATGGAATACTTTCTCTGGCTTTTTTTTAAATATATTTTATTTTATTTCCGCTACTATAGTAATTACTTACATTATAACATAATCATATAACTGTTTTTTCCTCATTACTTATTTTATTCACAGAAGGTTTCTTCGACTGGTCATAGCCGTTATTTTTATTTTTCTTTTTCTTTTACTAACACTATTATCTCTTTTTGATGTTACCTATTTCAGAAGAATTATTCCACGGGCTGCTACTTCTATTTATCTTTTGTATAATGTTAATGTAAGTACTTGCATACTGCTTACTAACCCCGTATGCATGGACATTGGAGGGTCTAGAGTCGTTCAAATAAATGTAGCTTCGTTAAAAAAAAAGTAGAGTCTTGACGTGTGCGGTGAAGGAGGAAACCATATGTTTCCTTATAACGCCGTTGGGAAAGTGGTGGGTCCCCTCCAATGATGTCTTGGTTCCATTAACTTCGGGCAGTTGAGACTCTTGTACGATGTTCACACGAAAAAACATTATTTGTAAAGATACCTTTTTAATATTGATTCAGTTTGTAGCTGACATCGATTTTCTAAACATTTTTTATTACGTTCAAAGGCCAAAAAGACAACAAAAAGAGAACACTCGAAGAGATATAAATTTCACATCAAAAGGAAAATGATAATATTTTCGTAAGGGATTCGTACAAGGAATTTATACCTACGTCAGGATTGTTTTGACTTGGGTTGCAGGGGAACATTTTCACGCCAGTTCGGGGGATATGACAGCGATTATCCAATTTCACCAATTCCAATTTCTAAATTCCTTATTGTCGGATACTTTATCCCGAAGAGATAAACCGATAGAAATGTGTTTTGGGTGCGTCCGTTTCCACCAAGTAAGCTGAATTTTCCCTTACTTTCGGTGAAGATCATCAAACATTTTTAAATATCGGTATCCGGATTATTTGTTGAATAGATAATTAATTTCAGTCACCTAACTAGGGCCCAAGAGTTTTGAATATTCTGGGAAAACTGACAAGTTATTTATAATACTTTTTTTTACGTTAGCTCCGCACAGGAGGACAGGAGGAAAATAATTTCCCTCAGGGCCTATGTCATCTTTGGGGATGCTGTGTGGAGGATTTTTTTTAAGAAAAGGAAGGAGAGGAAATAGGTATGAGGGGTGGGTGGCAGGTCCAGGAGTGATGTGAATCCATCCCTTCCACTGCGGTGCAAGACATTGGTCCGAGAGAGTACGGATGGAGAAGTCGAAGGGACTCCCTCAACCATTCTCTACCAATCCGGCCTGCCATACAGCTGGTGAGCAAACGCATCCACTGCCAAGACCCGGACAAACCTCACCCCATGAACCCGGGCACTCCTACTAAGTCACCAAACGGAGATACTTTCTATGAAGAGATAAACTGATAGAAGTGTGTTTTGGGCGCGTCTGTTTGCACTAAGTAAGCTGAATTTTCCCTTACTTTCAGTGAAGATCATAAAACATTTTGAAATATCTGTATTATTTCTTGAACAAATAATCAATTTTACTTGCCCGTCTAGGGGCCAAGAGCTTTGAATATTCTCGGAAAACTGACAAGTTATTTATAATACAACATAAACATATCACATACATAATCTGAACTATTATTTTTTTAAATTATTGTTATTAATTTTTATGTTCTTAATCATCTATCAAAATGGGTACTCCTGCAATTATGTTGAACTACGAGTACAACAATATTTTAAACGACATGAATATGCTCAAATTGTCAGACAATTTTCACTGACTTGGTACCTCTGTATAAAATTCTAAACGATTTAGTTGATAGTTCGGTATTGCTTGAATTGATAAGCCTCCGGATTCCACCAAGTAATACTAGAAGTCAGGATTCATTTCAGTGCAGAAATTCTAACTACCATATGTATTCCTCTTTGCCCAGAATACTAATGGAGGGAAAAAATTATACCAAGTCAGTGGACATCTTTAATTTATCTTTAAACCAATATTTGATATTGTTACTGAGGCAGTTCAGTTATGTACAATAAATACTGTTTATTTATTTGTAAAAGAAATACATAGATTTATATTTTATTTATTCACAGTGTAATTTGTAAATTTCATATGTAAAAGCCCCGAAAAAGGATCGTAAATCTATCTATCTATATTAATAAAAATGAATCGCCGAAATGTATGTACGCGCATAACTTCCGAATGAGTGCACCAAATTGGATAATTCTTTTTTTGTTGTGTTTGTTATTGTAAGGACAAGGTTTGTATAAAAGAAAATTAAAAAAAAATCAAACCGTTTTTTTTTTTTTAAATGTCATAATATGAAAAGTTAGTGCGTGAATGAGACAAGACTGTGAGATATCTTCAGTATATTGACAAAAGGTTTGTATTAAAAAAAAACAAAAATAAAAAATCGAACAGAATTTTTTTTATAATCTCATAAGTTTATTTTTTAATATCATAAAATATGAAAAGTGAGAGAGTGAATGAGACGGAAGAGTGTGAGATATATTGACAAAAGCTTTGTATGAAAGAAAATTTAAAAAAATCAAACAGAATTTTTTTTATAATATCAAATATGAAAAGTGAGTGAGTGAATGAGACGGAATACTGTGGGAGATCTTCAATATATTGACACAAAATAACACATTGACATTCAGGTACTCAGCCAGCAGTTGATAAATTCAAACAGATCATACGTCTTAATGTCAATCTATTCATACTGTCAATATGGTGACATTAATTCATATACAACAATTACCGCTTCTTTAGCAACAGAAAAAAAAATGCCACCAGCGAGGCGTCAAAATATCGGACGGCGTACGCATAACGTAAGTCGAATTCACAATCTTAGAGGTAATGAGACTGAAGAGAGTTGGCAGCGGTTGGAGGCAAATAGAATGAGAATTTCTCAAGCGAGATCTTTCGCGACTCCTGAAGAACCCATACCATCGACTTCAAGCGAGAGACAACAAAACGTAACAATTACCTACGAACGTTTGGCTTTCAGATATGATACAACAGTAGATTACGCCGGTGATACCTCGGTCAATTTTGGAACAATGAGCACTATTTGTCAATATTGCAATTGAGGGAGCGGTTCGTATCGGCAGAGTTGGGACGAGAAATAAAAGGCGTCAGTCGGTGTAGTGAGTCAGTCGTTTATTGGGCTACGTAGCGAGGTCGGTGAAGCGGTAACATGAAGTAATGTGGAGTGCCGTAGATGAGATGCTGCAGGCGCTCGGAGGAGATGGAGATGGTGTGGTGAAGGTCAGCGAGTTGCTCAACACCTTGGCGGTGGAGATGACCTATCTTCCAGGCCGTTGCTCGACGCTTTGAGTCGCGGAGATGAACGGTGAGTGGCTCGGTGAGCTGGCCACCAGCAGGTAGTCCTGGCGAGGCGGAGCGTGTTTCCATGGCAGCGAAGCACGGTGGGCTTCGGGGTGTCATGAAACGATGAGCTGATCCCTGGACTGAAGGTGACGTAAGCCTTGTAAGTCGCGGGATGTAGCTGTTCTGCGGAGCTGAAGACACGGTGGGCCTTAGAGCTGAGACGTGGTGATGGACCTCGGGAAGCTGCCCTGGAGAGAGCGGAGATGCAATGCAGGAGCACTTGTGCGGAGATCTGTTACATGTTGATTTGTTGACCGACTAATGGTCTGGGACTGACTGAGCGAGCGCCGAGTTTAGTCGCTTTATATATACTAGCGCGACCGGTGGAGTAATGTTCCGTTCGCCGGCAATGTGTACACTAGAAGGTACTCGAACATACCCGGTGCTGAATATTCAGGCGGCTTATAAATTCCAGACCTTTCTAGGCGGTGGCGAAATTATTATTTATCGGCGGCAGGCGGCCGAAGTTCATCATAGCGACGGCATAGGTAGATAGGTACATATGTAGGTGAGTAGCTTGCCAGCGCTGCACGAATATTAGATATTTCTCGTGTCTTCTTTTGATGGCGAAGTTGATAATGATGTGTCGCCACACAATGCTTTGAAGTTTCGATTCGAATCGCCAGGATTATATTGTGCGAATGGAAAGGTCAAATTAACAAAATTGACGACGCTACCTGAACCACTGAATTCATTACTCTCAGGGCAAGAACCTCTATCAAAGAATTTCTTGCAAAATATTCAAAATTACAACAGTGTGTTTCAAATGACATCATTTTGTGCAAATATAATTGAAGAACGTGGTTTCAATCCAACTTTTAATGAATTTTTTTATTCGGTGACACACATTATTCACATCCATTGCAACATAAAACTATTTATATGAAAATTCTATTGAGGCTCATGAATGAAGATTTTTTAATCCTAGAAAAATAATCATATTTTGACGTACCTAAGGTAAAATTGACGCATGAGTTTTAACTCGCTGTTATATTTTATTAAAGGCCATTAACCAGCCAGCGGTCGAGAATTCAAATTTCGTCGATGTTCTTACGATCGTACAGGGCGATTCCAATGAGAAAGATTGATTATTCTCCCTACCGGTTTTTCAAAAATAACTCAATATCGATTTTATTTCGTTCAAAATTCGCTTTAATTTATACCTGAGGGAGCGTGGGCCGGAGACGGGACGTGAAATAAAAGGCGTCAGTCGATGTAGTGAGTCAGTCTTTATTGAGCTACGTAGCGAGGCTCGAAGCGGAGCGGAGTGACAGTGGTGCCGTGAGTGTTGCTGCTGCGTGAAGATGGTCAGGAGACTACGGCGGTGAAGATCACTGGTCTTCAGGGAGCCGGCGTGTTGCTCTACACCATGGCGGTGTAGAAGTGACCTTGGTCCAGGCGGTCGATCGTCGTCGTGCTGACGAGATATGGCAACTGTGTGTCCTTTGAGTCGGCACACACACATGACGCAGGAAGGAACCTTGTGAGGCGATGAGGATGATCTCTGGCAGCGGAACGCGATGGGTTTCGATTTGCCAGAGAACGGGTTGCATCCCAAGCAGAAAGCGCGGCGGGCTTTATGTGCTGCGGACGGAGACATCTCATGTCGAGGCGCGAATAGGCCGGACAGCGGATGGTGGTTGGAGAAAGAATCCTCGAAGGTGTTGGTAAAGTTCCTGGAGTCACACTGGACAAACGTTATTCACTTGTTGCGAGACGGGCAGCCCGCGTGGGCCGATATGGCGTAGCGGAACTGATCGGACTGTGTTGCTTACTCGACCGATGAATGAAGACTAGGTACTGAGACTGAGCGGGCGAGCGGATCTGCTGCTTATATAGCCGCGGCGAGTAATTACTCTCACGGTAGGTAATGCGTGCCACTCGGCAGTTGACGAGAATGTTTGGCGCCGTACAGATATTGTACGGTGCTATCTCGAGACCTTTCTAGGCGGTGGCGGCGCAATTAATTTGGTACAAGTGGCCGCCACATACCTACATTCAAAAATTCTGAAAGGCGTGATGATAAAACTATTAAAATTATGTTCTTTTTGTTATTATTTTTTTATCATACGACCTAGGTTATAACCTTATTATGCTAACAATAACATATTTTCTCATAATTTAAAACATAACTTTACCAGATAAAAGAACAATCTTTCGAAATCAATTTATACGTTTTTGTGGAAAAGAGTCAACACGGCTAAATTTTATTTAAAAATGACACATTTCCGGTTTTATTTGATTATTCTCTCTTAAGTTAAATGAATTGAATAAACCAATCGTTATTATATTTTTACAAACAAATGAAATAAGAAATACGATATTTTGTGAATATATTAGATTTATTTGTTTTATGGAAAAAAAGTGAAACTTCTTCAATAATCAACCATATTTGAAATATTTTTTTTTCTCAAATCACTTATTTTTACAAATAATCAGTCATTTTGGTCTTGGAGGCGGATGACCAGGACACACTGAACCCCAGATTCTTAACCACCCCTTAAACCCTTTTCCTTCTCAGAACTCTCCCCTCCTTCCTTTCCTTAAAAAAAGCCTTCCACACAGCATCCCCAAAGATGACATAGGCCCTGAGGGAAATTATTTTCCTTAGGGCCTCCTGAGTGGAGCTTATTTAAAAAAAAAGTTATTAAAAAATATATCAGATACATCTTTGTACGTATCAATATTATGCTTTTTGACTCATGAGGTCATCATATCTCAAAATTGGTGACACCTACCTCAGCCACGCGCGCGCCTTACGGAAGGCCCAAGCAGCGAGTGAGATGTCTGAAAAGCACAGCGATGGAATCCTACTAATTTGAACGAGAGTGCAATAATTCTAACACGCATGCGTTAATTTCACGTAGACTATCTTTCCAGGGATAAAAATATTTTCTTATGTTCAATATTACAGACTCAAGAAGAAATTCACCATCGTGCAGGAGCATTGTTGCCATCAGTTGATGGTGAATACAAATTTATTCTAATTTATTTTGTGGGAAATTCTGAAGCTGAAGTAAATCAACGCTGTGCTACAAATCGTTCAGCTAGGAGAGAGATCATCATACAGCTGCAACAACTGTTACATGAACATAATCAGTTGATCCAATTGTTCAAAGCAGCCTTAGATATGATGCCATCGGACGATCATAAAATAGTGATAAGAGCAGACAAAAGACCTGCAGGACAGCGTGAGAGACGCTTCAACGCACCAATGTTAAATGAAGTTGCCATTGTGGTTGTTGGAGAGAATATTGAGTCTCGCGACAATTGAACGACGTGATGGTGGCAACCTTCAGCGTATTAGCGAAACACATCGGCGCACAAACGAGCATTAGAGGCACTCGATCGAACATTAAGAGATTTGCGTAGCAATCAGAACCTCTTCGGAGGCGCGATGATTCTACCGGAGGCTGGAATTTTTCACTAAATGCTGCCAGTCATTTCCAGATCATCAACTGCTGATAAAATAAATGCTTGCTTGATTGCATCAAATTTATGAGAAACGTGAAAAATCTTAAGTTAGGATTGCGAAAGTGTTTGCAAATGCATTATTAGACATTGGCATCGGGAAAATTCCTGTTGACACTTCTACTGTTTTTTGTCGTTTCCACCAAATGTTTGTCAACTCACAACGTCACAGGAAGAATTAATATCGAATATGTTCCCAAATATTGGTGTGAATAATAAAAACTATCCATGGTTGAGCGAACGAGCCATTTTAGCAGCGAAAAATAAGGATGTAGAAGATCTAAATATGAAATTCAGAGTCAAATTGATACACAAATGCATTCATTTAAGTTGATCGATTCCATTATCGATCCAAATGAAGTAGTCATAAAAAAAATTGTGCACCGGAACAAGACTCGCAGTTAAAAAAAATTATGAAAAATTTGATTGAAATTACTATAATCATAGGAAAATTCAAAGTCGAGAATGTGTTTATTCCCAGAATACCACTATTGCCAACTGACTTTCCTTTTGAATTTAAACGTGTCCAGTTTTCAGTGCGCCTTGCATTCGCAATAACAATTAATAAATCCCAAAGCCAATCGTTAGAAGTGTGTGGAGTAAACCTTGAATTGCCGTGTTTTTCGCATGGGCAGTTAGTTGTACGTTGCGTTTTCGAGAGTCGGCAAACCATCAGCGCTATTTGTTTTCTCTCTAGAAGGAAAAACTAAAAATGTTGTACATTACAAGGCATTGCAATAGTTATGATCGAATTATTTAATTGTAATTTTATTTCATTTTATGGTCGTATTTTAAACGGAAGATTTTGTCTTATTTTCTGTCATTAAGTACGTGTATCTTTCGATATATGGAATTATTGATAATCCAACTGATTTGAATTTACCCGAAGTGTTACATTTCCTTAGTCCGCAACTGTACACCACCCGTGTGAAGCCGAGGCGGACATGAATAGTACAAGTCTTTCAAGAATTTCTAATAAAATAATTATATGGCGGTATTTCCTTAGCATGGTTATTAACAGATCGTTTCCAAATTCTGAACGACTATTTAAAAAACTTTCACGCCTGTGAAAGAAACGCAAAAGACATATACTGGATGACTCCAGTTGGAGCAACGAGCACTCGCATATGTGTTTTGAGCCGGATCCACGATAAACTTTGCATTCTCTGTAGAAAAGTAGAGAATACATTCGCGTCGCAGATTGTTCTCATTATCGCACAATGCTTTGTAGCTGTGACACTTAAAATGTTTTATTTGTGTTCAATGTCGGATTTTTTCAACGTTTATTGCTTTGCTCCGTTTGCGTATTCGATTTACTACATATCTTTCTCATAATTTTTTTCACGTCAGCTGCTGCAAAAAAAGGTAAACAATATAAAAATTTTGCATTATCTTGTACTACAAATAAAATCAGTAATGAGTATAAAGAGTTTATTGATTTTTAAATAATATTTTTAGTGTAAAAAAAACCGCAAGAATACTCCACCGTCTAGAAAGGAGCAGAAGGACAGAAACTAGAGACAAAAATGAGATTGGTAGAAAAATAACCTATTTATATGTTTAAATTTTTAATATGTCATTGTCATCGGGATATTTTCCAATTGCATGGAAAAATAGTTACATCACACCCATATTTAAAAAAAGGTGACAAATGCGATATACGCAACTATAGACCTGTGTGTATACAGTCAACTATTCCAAAACTTTTTGAAAAAATTATTTTGGATAAAATTATTTTTAAATTAAATGGGATTATAACAAGGTATCAACACGGTTTCATGAAGAATAGATCAACTCTGACAAATCTACTGATATATGAAAACTTTATAGCGAATGCCTTTGCAGATAAATGTCAAGTAGATTCGATATATACTCACTTCAGCAAGGCGTTCGATAAAGTTTATCATAAAATATTGATAAATAAATTAAGGAGTATGGGTAAAACCGGGAACTTTCTTAAATGGGTAGAGAGTTATTTAACAAATAGACAACTGTTTGTAAAGTTAAATGACGTAATATCGGATGCCTTTTCTGCCACTAGTGGTGTGCCACAGGGCTCCCATTTAGGACCAATACTGTTTATTTTATTTATTAATGACATTGTAGACGTTTTTTCTGATGTTGATATCCTGTTATTTGCTGATGATTTAAAATTATATAAAAATATTTCTGATTGCATAATTTTACAAAAAAATTTAAACAACTTGTTTAATTGGTGTATATGCAATAAACTGGCACTTAACATTAGAAAATGTCAAATAATAAGATTTTATAAAAGAAAGAAACCGATCATTTATGAAAACAATCTTGACAAAATTATATTAAACTCAGTAGAAACAATAAATTATCTATGTATTATTTTTAACTCAAAACTTACATTTATTAGCCATATAAATAATATTATTAATAGAGCAATGAAGATTTTAGGATTTATTATTAGAATAACCAAACAATTTTGTAACATTGATACTATTCGCATTTTATACATAACGCTAGTGAGAAGCATTTTAGAATATAATTCTACGATTTGGGCTCCTCATTACAATATCCATATTCAAGCGATTAAAAAAGTCCAGCATAGATTCCTTAGGTATATTAATTTTAAATTAGGTATTCCAAGAGATTCCGTGGACTATAATTTGTTATTAAACTGGACTAATCTCGTAAATTTACCAGATTGCAGAAAAATCTGTGATCTATTAATATTATATAAAATAATTCACTCGGTCCTGGATACCCCTGTTTTAATAGAACTAATACGATTTCATTGCCCTGGCCCCCTAGCATGGTCGATCGATATAGGTTTTATCGAAAATGTCGGTAACTTGCCATCGCTCCCGAGCACGACTGTAGGCCGCTAACGAATAAACAACAGTTTACGTCAAATATATTAGGAACCCCTAGTCATTGCGAACTATTGTTTGTTCGTTAGCGGTCTACAGTCGTGCTCGGGAGCCATCGCAAGTTACCGACATTTTCGATAAAACCTATATCGATCGACCATGCTAGGACCCCTGGTCGCGCTAACAATAGACTGACTGACTCTACCGTTCTACTATAATAACACACATACATTATCACATTATTACTCACCAATCAGTCGATTAAACATTTTGGGAAATGAATATGCTAACATCGGCGACATTTATTTCTTAAAATTAGCGCAATATAAACATGCAGTCAAAAATTATTTTTCCATAATGTAACTTTATATACGCAATATGGACATGTTGAAATGAAATGATGATATTTCTCATTGTTCTTTTTTGTTGTGATACACAAAATAATTGTATGTTATTTTTAAGTTTAAAACTACTATTATGTAATGATATTATTTTTCTTACTTTTGTACTCTATTATACGTTTATTTATAAAAGGCAGAATAGCCGTTTATGTATTTAAAATAAAATAAAAAAAATATAATAAAAAATCAATATTAATAAAAATTAATCGCCGAAATGTATGAACGCGCATGACTTCCGAATGACTGCACCAAATTGGATAATTCTTTTTTTGTTGTGTTCGTTATTGTCAGCAAAAGGTTTGTATGAAAGCAAATTTTAAAAAATCAAACAATTTTTTTTTTTTAAATGTCATAATATGAAAAGTTAGTGCGTGAATGAGACAGAAGAATATGAGAGATCTTCAATATGTTGACAAAAAGTTTGTATTAAAAAAACAAAAATAAAAAATCAAACAGAATTTTTTTTATAATCTCATAAGTTTATTTTTTTAATATCATAAAATATGAAAAGTGAGTGAGTGAATGAGACGGAAGAGTGTGAGAGATCTTCAATATATTGACAAAAGGTTTGTATGTAAGCAAATTTAAAAAAAATCAAACGGAATTTTTTTTATAATCTCATAATATGAAAAGTGAGCGAGTGAATGAGACATAAGACTGTGGGAGGTCTTCAATATATTGACACAAAATAACACATTGACGTTTAGTTACTTAGCCAGCAGTTGATAAATTCAAATAGATTATACGTCATAATGTCAATCTATTCATACTGTCGATATGGTGACATTAATTCATATACAACAATTACCGCTTCTTTAGCAACAGCAAAAAAGAAAAACCACCAGTGAGGCGTCAAAATATCGGTCGGCGTACGCATAACGCAAGTCGAATTCACAATCTTCGAGGTAATGAGACTGAAGAGAGTTGGCAGCGGTTGGAGGCTAATAGAATGAGAATTTCTCAAGCGAGATCTTTCGCGACTCCTGAAGAACCCATACCATCGACTTCAAGCGAGATACAACAAAACGTAACAATTACCTACGAACGTTTGGTTTTCAGATATTATGATACAACAGTAGATTACGCCGGCGATACCTCGGTCGATTTTGGAACAATGAGCACTATTTGTCTATATTGCAATGCTTTGAAGTTTCAACTCGAATCGCCAGGATTATGTTGTGCGAATGAAAAGGTCAAATTAACAAAACTGACGACGCCACCTGAACCACTGAATTCATTACTTTTAGGGCAAGAACCTCTATCAAAGAATTTCTTGCAGAATATTCAAAATTACAACACTGTTTTCCAAATGACATCATTTGGTGCAAATATAATTGAAGAACGTGGTTTCAATCCAACTTTTAATGTATTTTTTTTTATTCGGTGACACACATTATTCATATCCATTGCAACATAAACCTATGTATATGAAAATTCTATTGAGGCTCATAAATGAAGATTTTTTAACCCTAGAAAAATAATCATATTTTGATGTACGGTAAAATTGACGCATCAGTTTTAACTCGCTGAAATATTTTATTAAGGGCCATTAACCAGCCAGCGGTCGAGAATTCAAAATTCGTCGAAAGATGTTCTTACGATCGTACAGGACGGTTCCAATGAGAAAGATTGATTATTCTGCCTACCAGTTTTTTTTTAAATAACTCAATATCGATTTTATTTCATTCAAAAATTGCTTTAATTTATACCTAACATTCAAAAATGCTGAAAGACGTGATGATAAAACTATTAAAATTATGTACTTTTTGTAATTATTTTTCGATCATACGACCTAGGTTATAACCTTATTATACAAAAAATATACATATTTTCTCATAATTTAAAAATTAAAATTTACCAGATAAAAGAACAATCTTTCGAAATCAATTTATACGTTTTGTTGTGGAAAAGAGTCAACACGGCTAAATTTTATTTAAAAATGACACATTTCCCGTTAAACCAATCGGTATTATATTATTACAAACAAATGAAATGAGAAATACGACATTTTGTGAATATATTATATTTATTTGTTTTATGGAAAAAAACAAAAAGTGAAACTTCTTCAATAATCAACCATACTTGAAATAATTTTTTTTCTCAAATCACTTATTTTTTACAAATAATCAGCCATTTTGACTAATGTACTAAATAATTAATATACATTATATTTAATAATAGCATATAGTTGTACAAAAATATATCAGATACATCTTTGGAACGTATCAATATTATGCTTTTTGACTCATGCGGTCGTCATATCTCAAAATTGGTGACACCTACCTCAGCCACGCGCGCGCCCCACTGAAGGCCCAAGCAGCAAGTGAGATGTCTGAAATGCACAGCGATGAAATCGCACTAATTTGAACGAGAGTGCAATAATTCTAACACGCATGCGTAAATTTTATGTAGACTATCTTTTCAGGGTTAAAAATATTTTCTTATGTTCAATATTACAGATTCAAGAACAAATTCACCATCGTGCAGGAGCATTGTTGCCATCAATTGATGGTAAATACAAATTTCTTCTTATTTATTTTGTGGGAAATTCTGAAGCTGAATTAAATCAACGCTCTGCTACAAATCGTTCAGCTAGAAGAGTGATCATCATAGAGCTGCAACAACTGTTACATGAACATAATCAGTTGATCCAATTGTTCAAAGCAGCCTTAGATATGACGCCATCGGACGATCATGAAATAGTGATCAGAGCAGACAAAAAACCTGCAGGAGAGCGTAAAAGACGCCTCAACGCACCAATGTTAAACGAAGTTGCCATTGTGGTTGTTGGAGAGAATATGGAGTCTCGCGACATTGTAATTGAACGACGTGATGGCGGTGATGGTGGCAACCTTCAGCGTATTAGCAAAACACATCGGCGCATAAACGAGCATTAGAGGCACTCGATCGAACATTAAGAGATTTGCGTAGCAATCAGAACCTCTTTGGAGGCGCGATGATTCTACTGGAGGCTGGAGATTTTCGCCAAACGCTGCCAGTCATTTCCAGATCAACAACTGCTGATGAAATAAATGCTTGCTTGATGGCATCAAATTTATGACATACGTGAAAAATCTTAATTTAGGATTACGGAAGTGTGTGCAAATGCATTATTAGACATTGGCAATGGGAAAATTCCTGTTGACACGTTTACTGTTTTTTGTCGTTTCCACCAAATGTTTGTCAATTCACAACGTCACAGGAAGAATTAATATCGAAAGTGTTCCCAAATATTGGTGTGAATTATAAAAACCATGCATGGTTGAGCGAACGAGCCATTTTGTAGAAGATTTAAATATGAAATTCAGAGTCAAATTGATGGACAAATGCATTAATTTAAGTTGATCGATTCCATTATCGATCCAAATGAAGTAGTCAATTATCCTACTTAATTCTTAAATTCATTGAATTTTTCAGGATTACCGCCACACAATTTATAACTCAGGTTGGCTCTGTGATAATTATGTTACGCAATCTAAATCAGCCAAAATTGCGCAATGGAACAAGACTCGCAGTTAAAAAAATTATGAAAAATTTGATTGAAGTTACTATAATCATAGGAAAATTCAAAGGCGAGAATGTGCTTATTCCCAGAATACCACTAATGCCAACTAACTTTCCTTTTGAATTTAAACGTGTCCAGTTTTCAGTGCGCCTTGCGTTCGCAATGACAATTAATAAATCCCAAGGCCAATGAAGTGTGTGGAACAAACCTTGAATTTCGGTGTTTTTCGCATGGGCAGTTAGTTGAACGTTGCGTTTTCGAGAGTCGGCAAACCATAGGCGCTATTTGTTTCCTCTCTAGAAGGAAAAACTTAAAATGTTGTACATTACAAGGCATCGCAATAGTTATGATTGAATTATTTCATTGTAATTTTATTTAATTTTATGGTCGTATTGTAAACGGAAGATTTTGTCATATTTTTTGTGATTAAGTACGTAAATCTTTCGATATATGGAATTATTGATAATCCAACTGAATTGAATTTACCGGAAGTGTTACACTTCCTTAGTCCGCGAATGTACACCATCCGTGTGAAGCCGAGGCGGGCATGAGTAGTACAAGTCTTTCGGGAATTTCTAATAAAATAAAGAAAATAAATATATGGCGGTACGAAGTTCGCCGGGTCAGCTAGTAAATAAATAAATCACGTTTTTGTTGGTTTGATTTGGCTTTCCACGTATCAATCTTCAAAAGTGTAAATTCTTTTATGAAAACTGTTTGACCAAGGAACTTTGTTTTGAAAAATGATCAGATTAAGTAAAGCTTATTACATACAGGCAGACACAATAAATAAAATAAAACTATGAGATGCAAATAGAAAAGAAGACACCTTACTGGTGACAGAAAGAGAAAGACAAAATTATTATATGATGGGTAGGTAGGAGGGGGGGGGGAAGGAAACAGTTTCAGCGGAGATGAAGGCTCCGCTACCCGAATTTCTACCTATTTTTAATTGTGATTATTATGATTACTACCTTGATTTCTTATATATCTCCCTTAAACACGTTCAGCCTTACACACAGCACGACTGATTAACTGTGTTATTGCAATAACATAAATAAACCCCGTATACACTAAAACACGTTTCATTACCAATACGCTTTCTTACTTGGTCACGCTGTTAAAATGCTTAAAGATCTGACAACGTCGTAAACCTATGGTTATAATTTACAAGGAAAAATGTTGTTTTAATTATTCTCCGCAAGGGACATCAACGGCCCGCGATGAAAACACAGCTTGAAAATCAAGCCCAGGTGTGTTTATGACCGGATCAGGCGGGATGTCGAAAATTTTGTTAGATATTGTGATTTTACTTAATAATTTCTATTGTAGTGACGAAATTGCTGTTCTATTCATATAATTGATATATTTACCGTGTTATTTGTGTGGTTTACATCAGTTTAATCAAGTTATTGTACAAACGCCGTACTTTCAAAGTTGAACTGTCAGAATATTATTTTATAGGTTACATAAAAGATAAAATTTACATTTTAAGATCTTTATTTTAAGAGAATTTCTTAAAAGTGATAATTTTTTATAATATTAATATCTAATACATGTGTTCGTAAACGTATCAAAGAAATTAACGTCTTTAAGAGATGCAAGAAATCTGTTTTAAATGTCAGTATTATTTGTAAGTTATTTTTTTGGCATAAAAAAACTTAGAAATTTTTTATTATTTTTTTATTGTACGCACGAGGAAAAAGTGAGGTGATAGTTTCCTTTCAAATTTATTACATAAAAGGACTGTGTTTTTTAAATTTTGATTTTTTTTTTAAATTTCTCTACATTTTGGTCAAACATGTTTTGGTACGTATTTTTTTTACATTTTTTTCCGAGTTTGAATCTTAAAATAGGTCAGTTTTTGAAAACTAAAGTTTATTTCAAATACACAAATCTAAAAGGTAATTTTATCTAGTTTTCATAAATGGTATTTGTTTTTACATCACCTTCAAAAATAAGAAATGTATAGAACATTCAAAATACTATGGAAAAATTACAAATACCGTTCGGACATCAATCGTTAAAACAGAGATAAACTACCCTCTTAGGCCGTGGAAACCATGTGTATTTCTTTCAATGAACAAATTTTTAATTAGTAATGTTTTCATATCCGCAGCCGTTTGTCAATTGAATAAAATTTTCACTGGGTTTTTTAGTAAGGCTGCTAAAGTTTTAAAGCTCTTAGAAAAATATATGTTATTCTTGAAGATAATATCGATTTTGTCGCTTTAAATACTAGCGCGCTCCTCTAACATTCGTAATTTCATATCTCTTCATCTTCTTCTTTTTGAACCCGGTTACGCCACCTTAACGGAATAGAGTAAATATGGGACCATCAGTTAAATTTAAGCTAAAGTCAATCTAAGCGAAATTTAAAATTAAAAGTTAAGCGAATTTTAAAAGTTAAATTTAAGCTAATATCAGTTAAGACTAAGCAAACCCGGTCGGCTCTTAAATATAAATAATAAAAAAGTGGTGTATTAAAAAGTGCATTTTTTAATATAATAAAAATGAGATTGTTTTTTCCTAAATTTTCTTTAGTTTAAGAAAAGTCGGAAAAATGAGCGCGATGAAATGTATGAGGTGTAACTGAAATTGTATTATTCCACCTCTAAAGGAAGGCCCCCCAAGTCTAATGCGGATTATTTGAATTCAATCGCGACTACAAGTCAACTCACAAAACACGAAAAATGCTCCGTGGAAAATGGGGTTAAAATGAAGAAATGGCAGATAATTTTCACCCGTTTTTTCACATTACCTCAAAATTAGTTTTTTCAGGTTTATACTCATTACTGAAAAAATATTGTATTGAGAATATTATTTCAAATTCTGAATCCGTGGAAATACGAATCTTTTCTAAATTGGGTATGAAGATTGAATATTGGAAGGAGGCACGCACTTAACAAATTCGCACAGGCAAGTTGCTAACGTCAAACAAATTACCTTTACTTTGAACAGAATTTTTGAAACACACCCGTGAAGGTACGTACCTATTTAATACTGTATTATAGTATAATAGTTTAGTCGGTCTATTTTACAAAACGATATAATCATTTTTAGAATAGCTTCCAAAACTTTTGATTCCCTTGGAAATAGTTTGAAAAGGCTTAATTACATTAACTAGACGACGACTAGATGTTTAATCGTAAAAGAAATTCCAAATTTTGAATTTAAAAATTACAAGCGAGTTCCATCAAGAAATTATTTCTCCCTGTGTGTCTTTTTCCATTCGTCCCATTCCCTCCCCCCCTTCCCCTCTCATATCCCCTACCCCTCACGCGTTTTCCTTCCGCCTTTCCCACCTTCCCTCTCCATTCTCCCGCGAACCCTCCTCCCGCGATCGCCTCCACTCTCCCGCGTTCAATAATTTCAGTCTCGGTACATTAAGATTTTCAAACAGCTCGCGTGCCACCTATTGTATTTTTTTAACAATTTTCAAGGATGATCCCTTTGGCACCGGTGCATTGTCCGGACTCACGCGAAACGCGCGCTCAACATTTGTACACGGTTGAAATTTGTCACATGAGAATGGGTCGCTTCTTCTACTCATTCTTGTGTTCAACAGCTCGGCTGTGGAACGGTCTGCCGACCTTTGTGTTTCCTCCTTCCTACAACATGGGTATCTTCAAGAACAATGTCCATTCCTTCCTCTCCTCAAAAAGACCCTCCACACAGCAACTCAGATGACATAGGTCCCGATGGAAATTATAATCCTCAGGATATCCTGAGTGGAGTTAATTGAAAAACAAAATTGTGTACAGATAAATACACCTTTACGTTTTTCAACAATGATTTCACTTCGCGAGAGTATATTATTTTCACTGGAAATTCCTTTGAGACATTAGTTAATATCTGGAGCTAAACAATCCGCCATTTAAAAGTAATTTGCATCAAATCATCAATCATTTTTAATCTCCCAAAATAAACAGATTTAATTTTGTCTTTCAGTTCAAATGTAGCCGCGTTAATAACAATTATGAATTCAATTTTGTTCAAACTGGTACATTTCATGATTAACGATGTTTTTAATAAGTTTTCTACAGGTGAAAATTGTAATCTCCTCTCGGGTAATTCCGAAAGCTTGGAAAGCGTGTTTATACTGATGAATAATAAATATTTGGTTTGAAGCTTTGTAGACTTGTGGAATTATTAAGATAAGGAAAAATTTGAAAAGTTCAGAAAATTGAAGTATAAATTATGTGTAGGCCGAATCTAGAAATACGTAATTAACTAGCAGGTTCCCGGCATGCATTGCATTGCCATATTCAAAGAAATAAATTGTTTCTCCCTGCATGTCCTTTCCCGTGCGTCCCCGTTCCCCTTCCGTATCCCCCACCCTCCCGGGTTCTCCTTCCAATTTCCCCGTCCACCCTCCCGTCTCGCAAACCCCCCTCCCACGTTCCATTTATATTCGTACATTCGGGTTTCAAACAGCTCGCGTGCCACCTACTACAATTTTTTATTCAAATTTTCATTTTTCGTATCTTACAAATATTCATTTTGGTATATTATAAGAACAATCAATCCAATTTGGTAACTAACATCTATTTAAAATATTTAAGATTTTAAAAATCCATAGACAATTCTTTTAATACAAAAAAAACAGCTGCCTGCTAAATTCAATTTCATCAAATGCGCGAACTGTCAAACGTGCGGAGTTAAAATAGTCGTCAAGTTTTCTGAAATTATTCAATTTTCTGCGCAATTTTCTTATTTTTTCTTTCCGTAAGAACCTTATATATATATATATATATATATATGTTATGATTAAGGTTTTCACGGGTGTAAGAAGTACAACAATTTTCTCGGCTTACCCGCGTAACGTAGTCCTTAAAAGGACTTTTTAACTCCTGACGTTTCGGACAGTGTGACCTGTCCGAAACGTCAAGAGTTAAAAAGTCCCTTTAAGGACTACGTTACGCGGGTAAACCGAGAAAATTGTTCTATATATATATATTCTTGTTCGAAAGAAAAAAAATATTAGAACTTAACGTAATTTAAATTATTTTTACGTCCACACTTTGTTACATCGCCATCATGGTGGAAAAATATTATTTTATTTCTACAATTTGGGAGGCGGGTATGGGTATCGCCGCCCCGGGAACTATTTATTAGATAACCAACACTTCTGCCTTAAGTCACCCCAAATGGTTTGCTACGTTTGGTGAGTTAGCAGGGTTCCCGGGTTCACGGGGTGAGGTTTGCGGATCGGGGAGAGTGGTGGAGGGAGTCAGTTTGACTTCTCCAGCGGTACATCGCCTTGCACCACAGAGGGGGGGATGGATTCATACTTCCGACACTCCTGGACACACTGACCCCCAGATTACTACCCACCCCTAATACCCTTCTCCTTCCCAGAACTTCCTCTCCTTTCTTTCCTAAAAAGACCCTCCACACAACATCTCCAAAGATTGCAAAGGCCCTGAGGGGAATTATTTTCCGAAGGGCTTACTGTGTGGAGCTAATGTCAAAAAAAATGTTCATCTCTTTCAAAACATATATTTTTTCTCTTTTACAGTATGTACTCGTATTTAAGTTTTGTGTTTTATTCAATTCCTTAGCCCTTTTTTGTATTCTCCGTTTTAGAATAATACTTTACGAGGGTTCCAAGCAATTTCAGTTGTCACTCCCAGTGTTTATTTTGGGTCCACATTTTTTTGGTGAATATTGTATGCGGAACTGAAGGGTCTTTCAACTATTTAATTTTTGTCTTACAAAGTGGCTCTGTGGTTCAGTAAAAAACACTATCAAATCATACATTTTGTAAATCAGTTATCATTAAATTGGTTGTCCTCTTGAAAAACGCATTTGCCATTGCTAAAAGAAATAGTTTGCTTTGGACTCTAATACAAACAATTTCTAACTGCATACATATTTTTATAGTTCCTATATTATGTTACATCTCTTTAGGCTATACCTCTTATGCTATGCATATATACATATTTTATTAGAGAGCGTTACGAAAAGCAAGGCGAATGATAGTTGAGAGGGAGATATAAGTTAGTGAAGAAAGAAAGAGAGAGAGAGAGTTAAGTTTCGTATATTACTATAGAGGCAAGAGAGAGAGGTGCGAACACACATTTTCTTTCTCTCTTTCTCTCATAGCCAGTTACGTTTCATGTATCTAAGACACAGTGCAGGCCTGTATCACACTGTAGGTGCAAGAGAGAGCAGTGCGTGCGCACATTTTCTTTCTCTCTTCCTATCATATAGATAGAGCTAAAGAAGTTTTACTTCAGTCGTGTGGTCTAAAGCACAGTTTATTGTTGTAAGATACTATCACTGTTGACCACCTCAAGATTGATATTTATCTCTGCGATATGTTTTAATGCATATTTAAGTCATTATGTATTTGTACAAATTTCATAGTACGTGTATGTACATTTATATGTAAATTATATAACTGACACACCTATTGTTAAAATTAATATCGAAGACCAAACAATACATGTAAATTCTGACCCTGAAAAAATATCTAACCATTTCAATCAATTTTTCTCCAACATTGAACCCAACTTAGCAAAAAATATTTTAGACAGAAACAGTGTCTCAGAGGAAGATTTTGCAAATAATATACCTATCGATAATCTGAGCTATAACCAGTTTCACTTCACTCCCACCACTGAACTTGAAATTAATAATAATCTCTTGAAATTAATAGCATCTCTTAAAAACAGTAATCTCGACAAAAATAATCAAACAAATTTAAAATTACATCGCATCCCATTTTAAGAGCTTAGCAGGGCTACGACTGTTTTCAAATTCGGTGATTTTAGTTTCGGACATTGATGTAACGTCGCCCGTGTCGTTTCTTGAATTCGGCAACAAAAAATCCTCGACGAATTTGTAAATAATTTCATAACGCCTCTTCTAATCTAATTCCGCGGCATTTGTTCCTCAATTAAGCAAGTTGTAAGGCGTCGACTTTACCGTGAAACTCGTGTGTAATTATGTTCACAGAATATGCACCGTTGTCAGGGGTATAAAATCAGTTTTATTTGAGTTTTGGCAGAAAGGAATATTTTTCAATGGAAATTATGCCTTTTTCATCTCAAATTAAGTATTTTGGGGTTAGTTAATATTACTTTGATGAATCGAAAATTATTTTTGTTATTAATTATCACAAAGAAAAAAATATTCTTGTCTTTGATTTTCTTTCACAACTGGACATATTTATTTTGAATAATATAACGGTTGAATAGACGATTATGTAGATACTTTTATTAATCCTTTTTTTTAATCTTTTTTATTTAATATTTGTAAAAAATTTTAACAATTCATCAAATATTTTAAGATAATATCCACGTTTTGTGTGAGTTCTACTCAAGTTCTGTTATTATATCATTATAAGCCAGTTGCATCATAAAAATTAAATATCACAGAACTTGAATAGAACTTTCACAGAACTCGAAAATTTTCTTCAAATATTTGATGATTTAAAACCCATTATAAATTTTTAAGGATAATTTATTTTTCAATCGGTTGCTTGTGCGTTGCTGGCAGATCATCTATTTTCTCGATTCATTACCTTTCACCGCGGAATGGATTCATATTTCCATCACTCCTGGACACACTGACCCCTGATTTCTAATCACCTCTCATACCCTTTTCCTTCCTAAAACTTTCTCTCCTTTGATTACATAAAAACCCTCCACTTCAAACGTATAATCGACTTCAAAAATACCCATAACAATAAGTTCATATGAATATCAAACGAAATTATATATAGTGAAGATTTTTTGTACATATGCGCTGGTGTAAGTAAGAGTATATATAAAGTCAAGTATGTTTGCTCATCGCAATGGCTGAACCCTGCCGAACCAGACAAACCATGCCCCAAGCGAAAATTGACTCCAAAAAAGTTACTTATGAGCGTTTGGTCGACTAGTGCTGGTGTCGTTCACTACAGCTTTCTTAAATCTGGCCAGACGATTACGGCAGATGTCTATTGTCAGCAACTGCAAACCATGATGGAAAGCTAGCTGCTAAACAACCGAGGCTGGTTAATCGCTCTAGGCCACTGCTGCTTCATGACAACGCTAGACCACACACTGCACAACAGACGGCTACCAAATTAGAGGAGCTTCAATTGGAATGTCTAAGACATTCACCGTACTCTCCGGACCTTGCCCCAACAGATTACCATTTTTTCGAAATTTGGATAACTTCTTGCAAGGGAAAAAATTCAACTCCGATGGGGCAGTCCAAACCGCCTTCATAGCCCAGTCAACCTGTGTTTTTAGATGGAAAAAAATAGTATAAAGTTAATTTTTTCCCCATCGACTACTATCATTTAGACAAGTGTTTAGCCAAAAATCCTCGCCCCCGCCCCCCTTGCTCCCCCCCCCCCCTGTGCCCCACCAAACATGAAAAGTGTAAGGGTTTCGTAAATACGTCTATCTCAATTACTAAACAACATATCGGATTGCAATTTATTTTATTCTCTCTGCTGTAACATTGTCTACAATTAATGTCCAGTTAACTTTCGTCGTAACTTTTACTGTTTGTTTGTAATTCGTATGTAAACATTCCTCGAATAGCAATAACATCAAAGCTGCCTGGGTCATCATGTGAGCTCTATAAGACTTAGCGTAAGCATGTCCTGATATAAGGTGAGGAATCGTTGATTTTCCATAAACAGAAGTCCACATTTCTTCGAATCCACTACCTTCCATAAACTTTCTTAAGCAACCAAGGAAACTCGTTTGAAGATGGAATCCGCCTAGTCTGACGATTACTCCAGATATTTCACTTTCTGTAGAAGAACTTACAACAATGTCAACTGCTTTCAGGAAAAGTGGTTGGTCAAATGCGACAATACACGGCTGGTCAGCTACCTTGCTTTTTTTAGAAGCATAACTAAGGGCAGAATAAATAGCAGTCAGATTTCCTGGATCTATGTTTATGAAAGGCAAAGCTAGTACATAAGATGGTTCAAAGTTTTGTCTGCCATCGAAACAGTTTAGCATGTATCCAGACCATCCAGGTAGTGAAACTGGCACAAAAGCAAAACAAATAACACAAGACACGTCCTCCATTTTGGTTCACAAAAACAAACACAAACCGTAAAACACAATCACTGCGAAACACGGACATTTGCGACGCGACCCTCTCTCTGGACTCTGACCTTGGCATGATTCACTCTGCATGCAACAACTCTGGCATTTTTAATTGTTGAAATCTTGAACTGATACCAGTAAGCATTATTTCACTTCTTCAGTAAAACCAAATTTTAAAGCAATTGACAAAAAATACAATAAATAAGTATAAACAAACATGTAGTAGTGCGGCAATGAATCGGCTGCCGCGGAGCGCCGCAGAGATGGTGCGCACCAAGCATTCACGGTTGATATCTGGTGTTTTCTTGCCATAAAGTACACATTAAAATATATTATTTCATAGCTCATAGAAAGGGCTATAACCTTTGTAGGAAACATTTTTTCATAAAATGTCGGCCTGAAAAGTTCTGTGACAAAAAGTAAAATTTCGTTCCAAAAAATATACAAATTTTTACCTTTTCATATGAATTACAAACAAACGGTAAAAGTTACGATGAAAATTTACTGGACATTAATTGCAGAAAATATTATAAAAGAGAGAATAAAAAAGTTTCAATCCGATGTGTTGTTTAGTAATTGAGATAGACGCGATTTACAAAACCCTTACAATTTTCATGTTTGGGGGGCACAGGGGGTGAAGGAAGGGTGGTAGGGGCGGGGACTTTTGACAAAACACTTGTCTAAATAGTAGTAGTCGATGGGGAAAAATTAGCTTTATACTATTTATTTCCTTCAACTGGTGTTCTACGACACAGGTTGACTGGACTATCAAAGATTTTATTGATTCCCGTCCGAATGGTTTTTTTAGTAAAGGGATCGATGAATACCTATGAGATGGCAAAAGTGCATAGATAGCAATGGTACCTTTGATTAAATAAATATATAATATTTAAAAAAAAAAACTTTATGTTCCTCCCATACAAAACGCCAATTTCATAAGTAAGGACCTAATATTTTAAAATTAGTAAATTGTGGAATAATATAAAAAAATCAAATAAAATTTAACGCTAGTCGAAAGCCTTACCAAAAATGACAAAACCAGTAATGAAAGAAAAAATGTTATAAAAAAGAAATATTTTAAAAATAAATATTTCTAAAAGTGAACAAAACTAGGATGTAAGGAATAATTTTTATGTAAATAATTTAACGAAATTACATTAAGATTTTTTTAATATGTATTTATTTAACACCGAATTATGCATATCATATTATAGTTTCTTATGTAATTATCAGAAAGATTTATGTAATTATTTTCAATTGTTTTTTTATTATCATAAAAACAGAATATTAAATGTTTGCGTTGAATATCCCTGAGGCCAACGCTGACTGAATTCGCCCGCGCAAATATTGTGGATGGTAAATTAAAGAACATTGTAAAAAGGTCAGTTTAATAATTCTCACAATGTATTCAGGTCTAGTAAATGATTGATCTTTTTGGTGATTCTGTTTTTACTTAAATCAAGCGGGACAGCGTCGGGGGCGACTATTCTCGGCGAGGCCTGTTCGCGCAATGAAATTGATTGATCAAAGTGGTCATTATATATACTTACGAATATCGAAGTAAACCAAGTAAATCATTGGAATTTAATAAATATTTTTTTAAATTGACTTACTTAAAATACCGTTTAATTGGATGATATTTTTATTTTATTAACTAACCTGTTTTTTGGTACATTAAAACGATTTTAAAGTTGACTGATTTATGCAGTTTTTTTAATAGTATCACATCGTAATTTAGGTAAAAAGGCTCTTTAATTAAAAAATGTAAAAATGAGCAGGCATAGATTGAGATGTTTTCTATCTAAACATATTTTTTTTCTTTTTTTCCTTCTTGTATATGACCACATAAGAAAAATATTTGCAGGTCGATTGAGATTTGTTGAAAACAGCTATTTTTAAAACAGTTGTAAAGTAAGAAAAATATTTTTTGACAATGTATAATTATATTTTGTGGGATAGAACGTAAATGTAACTATCATTCTTTTGATTTAACTTTTTTTTTGTGGACGTAGGCGACTTCGAAAACGCAAAAAAACCATTAAATATTGAAAAATCTCTCGTACCATCTTAAACACATGTGGCGGCCACTTTTGCCATCTGAAAGAACGCACGAGAAACATCTTTCAATATTCGCGCGGCACCGGCCAACCTACATGCCTAGGTATCTACCTATGCCGGCCGCGATGTACTTTGCTCGCCTGCCGTCCCGGCTCGACGATAATAATATCGCCACCGCCTAGAAAGGTCTCGAGATAGCACCGTGCAATATATGTACGGCGTCGAACATTCTCGTCAACTGCCGAAGTAGTACGTATTACCTACCGTGAGAGTAGTTACTCTACCGCGGGTATTTAAGCAACAGATTCGCTCGCTCGCGCAGTCAGTCCTGATCCGTCAGTCAACGCTTGCCCGCCAGCGAGGAACCGTCTAGACATTATACAGACGCTATGTGATTTACAAGCATTCTCCAGCGCAGCATCTCGGACTCTCCGTAACACCTTCGAGGCTCTCATCCACCACCACTGTCTCGCAGTCCGGTCCGCCGCACCACGACTTGAGATGTCTTCTCCCGCGAAGCCCGCCGTGCTTTCTGTTCGGGAAGTAACTCGATCTCCGGCAATCCGAAGCCTGTCATGTTTCGCTGCCGCAGAGATTCTCCTCATCGCCTCACAAGGTCTTCTTCCATGCCCTGCGTGTGACTCCAGCTCACCGAAGTCACAGCCGCCCTCTCCGTCCTCATGACGTCGAGCGACCGCCTGGAACTGGTCAGCATCTACCACTCTAGTGATCTGAAGAGACGTTATCTTCACCACTTCAGCTTCCTGACCATCATCACATCTTACAGCGCACCATCACTGTCTGCTCTTCCGTCTACGCCCCTGGCTCATTGACTATCGCTACGTAGCACAATAAAGACGACTCACATCACATCGACTGACGCCTTTCATTTCTCACGCCCCGTCTCTACCGATACGGACCGCTCCCTCAACTGGTGACCCCGACGTGATGGCCCGACGTGATCACGTCCGCTCCCTCAACTGGTGACCCCGACGTGATGGCCCGACGTGATGGCCCGACGTGATCACGTCCACTCCCTCAACTGGTGACCCCGACGTGATCTGAACACGCAGCACGCAACATCCTGACAAGAGTGTTACCACGACGCACCGGTAACACCGCAAAAACGAGGGAATCGGTAGAGACGCATCAGCATGGACACACCGACGAGCAGCATCAACTCGGCTTTCCTGCGTTTCCTGGCATCACCGTCCCTCAACTGTACTCCGTACACTGGGAAGGGGGTCTGTGGCGGCCACTTTTGCCATCTGAAAGAACGCACGAGAAACATCTTTCAATATTCGCGCGGCACACATTACATCGACTGACGCCTTTCATTTTTCACGCCCCGTCTCTACCGATACGGACCGCTCCCTCACACATAATCAACTTATGGGCTCTACACACGACAGAGAGCGTGGGCTCTGCAGTCACTGCCTGCTGGCCACCATGCAGTGTAGTGTGTAGGCCGCGTTTAGCTTAAAAACTGGCATTTTTCCTAACTCCCTAAAACAGGCCACATTAATTCCAATCTTTAAAGCGGGAGACAAATTATTTGTAAATAACTAGCGACCGATATCCTTACTAAGCATAATATCTAAAGTTGTAGAAAAAGCGGTGAAACATAGACTCCGTAAGTTTCTCAAAGATAACAAAATATTATCGGACAATCAATACGGCATTCGCGAAGGTAGAATTACTTCAGATGCAATAGCCGTTCTCACAAAGATCGTTTCCTATAATCTTGACATTGGTCGCAAACCACTTGCTGTTTTTCTAGATCTCGCAAAAGCATTTGATACGGTCTCACATCCATTACTGCTAAATAAACTGCAGCAGGTTGGAATAACTGAAGTAGCCTAGTATTGAAAACTATCTATCAAACCGATTACAACAAACTCTCATCCAATCTGACAAAATATACATAAGTAATAAACTATCTGTGTCCTGTGGTGTACCCCAAGGTAGCATACTAGGACCAATTTTATTTCTTATATACATTAACTCACTATGTGCCATGAATACTGGTGGAAACTGGGTGGGGGGGGGGAGCGGGGGGTGTTGTACTCTTTTGTTTAGCAAGTTAAAAAGCAATTATTTTGTATTTAAGGCAGGGGGTTGCTACCTCCTTCCTTTTTGTGTTCATGATATAGTGTCAATTCTTAATACTAATAACACACGTAAAATCATAATATTATATATATTTTTTAAATTTTGTGGATCTGTAATGGAATGATTAGAATACATACAAAAACAAAAATTAACCAATATTAAATTTTACCTTGCTTTATTAGTACTTGATATGCATGTTTTTTGGTCTTTTTTAGACCATTTTTTTACCTACCTACACCCTCACTTTGCCATCTATACCCCCTCTAATTTTCTCTGAGTCTTCTATTGCCCCCTTGAAAGTCTCAAACGACCACAAGGGGGCGTTATCGCCCACGTTGATAACCTATGACGTACACTACGAGTTCAAAAACCAGCTGGACGTTTTAAAATCAATCAATTGAAATCAACGTTTTGAAATCATATGGGTATACGTACACAAAATATTTGAAAAAAAACAAACCGCACAAAAATCCGCCGCGGGCCGCAGTTTGACGATCACGGATTTAGACACTCCAGAAACCACATCTAATATTAATTGTACGTGTTCGACCCTCAAATAATCAAAAGTAATTAAATATTTGGAAATAATCATAGACAACCAACTACGTTGGGAAGCTCACATCGGTGACACAGTAAAAAAACTTCGTAAACCCTGCCATATATTCTGCTCCCTTAGGTCTATCTTAGATTTACAGACTCTAAGAAGCGTATACTTTGCCTTTTTCCAATCCATAGCAACATACGGTATAGTGAGATGGGGTGGTTGTGCTGAATCCATTATTAGACCAATTATTTTAGTTCAAAAACTAATTCTGTGAATTATATTTAAATGTCAATCTACCCTTCCCTCAAATGAACTCTTTGCCAAAATCAGGGTCTTAGATATTTTACAGCTATTTACTAAAACAAGCATTTGTTATATACGAAAAAATAATTTATTAATCATTCCACAACATCAAGCACATACCCGCTTTTCATCAAACCTGGGTTGCGTGGTCCCAAAAACTAATACCTCATTCGCTCAACGACAATTCTGATTCATCGCTCGTAAAATATATAATGCTCTGAGTACTGACATAAAGTCAAGTAATTCTAATTATCTTTTTATAACACGTGTACAACATTGGATTTTCGAAAGGGGACGAGCGTACTTCAAAGAGTACACGAGTTCTTAACACTACATTTTTATTATAAATTTTTGCATTTCAAAATTTTAATTTCCAATTCCATTTTTATTTCTATTTTTTTAAAAAAATGTTATTATTTTTTGTCTCTTAGTTTTTAATTTAATTTTATTTATGCTTTAATTTTAATTTATATACCTATATGTTTTAATTTATATATTTGTATATAACACTTGAGTTCTTAACACAATCTTTATTATTAGTTTACGTATTTCAAAATTTGAATTTACATTTTTATTTCTACTTCTCTTTATTTTTCACTTACTTTAAAAAATTTCTTAATTTTTATTTAGTATGTTTAATCATCTGTTTTGATAAAATAGTAAATCGTATTTAAAATATTAAATGTACGACTACCACAACACGGGCATTAGCCTAGTGTGGTAGCCAAAAAAACAAACAAATATCTGCAGCCTGGCTTTCCTCAAGAGATGTAAGGAGGAATCGATCGTACCAATACACATCCGAATAAAAGACATATCGCATCCCCTAAAGCCGAGAGGGTATTTCAAAGAGCAGAAGCAGCGCTACTAAGGAAAATAATCCATAATGTGCGCAGCGAACTGGATGGAATATCTCTGGAACTTTTTGATTTACACATGCATCTGAGTGCAACTCTCGTGGAAAAAGATTGGAACAAAATTGATAACATGACTTACCAACAAGCTCAAAGATGTAAGCAATCAACAGATGCGAGACAAAAACAAAAGTTTGAGAGGCTCAACCAAGACGAAAAAGGCGTTCAAAAACAACTGGATCAAAATAAAGTTGTTATTAACATTTCGACCCTAGCGTTGAGCCCAGATGCAACTTCAGTGCTTGCTAAAAGGATGAACTATGCAATTGCCATCTGCTTTTTACGTTTTCACTCTTATTAGAGGTTAGATAAAATCATTTTTACAATAAACCTAGACACAATAGCCCTTAAGTAAAGCGCTATGCTAAATGTAAACCATTCTCGGATATTTCTTCCACGAGTCTTTCCCACATTTGAAGCTGAAATGTTCCGTTTTTCTGACAATAATAATTTATGCCCAATAACATTGAGTGCTTTTTTAATTGCCTTGGTAATATGTCTGCCATTTTAAATATTAACTTGGCATGACCTTTAAGTTAATGTTTATTCTGTCTCTAGAGAGAATTTTCAGCGTGCGATGTTATAATTGTTACAACATCTGACTATTCACATCACTCATTAACCTTTACTTTTAACGATTCGAAGGTGGTCACTAGAGTCCCCCAAGAGTCACTTAATGTCGCTTTCGGCCTTTCTAGTAACACTCAAATATTAGTTACTATTACACTCTTCTCCGGAAATCGCCTATATTGTCGCCCAGCAGTCAATCATTGAATAATGCAAAAGGTAATCGTTATTATTTGAGCCCCTCTCATCATAACTGCTGCAAGGATCTCTTCGGCACCGGTGCATAGTCGGGAAACACGCCAAACGCGTGCCCAACATTTGTAAACGGTTGACATTTGTCACATGAGAACGGGTCGTTTCTTCGACTCGTTCTTATGTTCAACAGCTCAGCTGTGGAATGATTTGCCGGCCTCTGTGTTTCCTCCTTCCTACAACATAGGTCTCTTCAAGACCAATTGTTCATTCCTTCCTCTCCTCAAAAAGACCCTCCACACAGCATCCCAGATGACATAGGCCCTGGGGGAAATTATTTTCCTCAAGGCCTCCTGTGTGGAGTTAATGTAAAAAAAGGAAATTTTTCTAAAGTAGAGGTGGTCAATAGGAGGGGAGAGAGAATAGTTGTATAATTTAATATCTTAAAAACACTTAAGTTATTTACATATTATTTTAGAAATTGAACGGCGTATTTTTTAGCAAATTTAAATGCTGATCGATTACCGAATGATTTTTCTAGGATTAAAAAGTATATGATGTGTGAAAAACAACTCAGATATTGCAAAAAAAACTCTCGTTTAGGATAAGTGTATGACCCCCCCTTCGGACATCATTGAATTTCAGTAATATTATAATTATCACTTTAATTTAAGCGTGGATATTTCCTACCAGAGTTTGTGTTTCAAATTATTATTTTTTATAACAGGAGTAGGTGTAATGCTATTTGTATAATATGTACATAAAATCAAATTTACATAACGCACCTAGTTGCTCACAAGTTGTTTCATGTCATAGTTGTTTCATGCCACAAAATTAGAATCGCGCTTGCGCAAAATTACGACACCACTGAATGCAACTAATTACGGAGTGTAAAAACGTGATGCAACTTGTGTCGTGAAACCATATCCGCTATGCGGACGTGCATGCTACTAGTAACTGAATGAGAGTTTATTTATTTATTTATTTATTTAAACGCCCATAGGGCTTTTACATAGAATGCAGTACATTTTTTTTAATTACAGTGAAAAGAATGGGTTTACAAAATACAATACACAATACAAGTAACATAATATTTGTTAAAAACAAAATATAGGTTAGATAAAATATAAGGGTTAAAAAAAATAAAATAAAAAATTAAGGTTACATAAAATATAAGCGTTAACAAAATACAGGTAACATAAAATATAAGAAACAAAATATAGTCCATAAAATATAGTAGTTGACATAAAGTAGGTAATTTTTAAAATTGTTGTTCTCATTAGTTTACGGGATAGGTAGAAATAAATAGTTGCAAATATGGCGTTTGAAGTTTGCTAAGTTCAAATTATTGTCAAAGACATCCAGATTGTTTAAGTATTTGTTACCGTTGTATTGGAGAATGTAAATCATAGTTCGAATGAGATGTACGTATATAAAATGTCAATGTTTGTCTAGTTGTTCGTGTAGGTACATGTAGATTTATTAATTGCAGGAGTTCACAACTGTCGAATTTAGAGTTTAATAATTTTAATAAAAAAGTTAGGTCGTTTATTTTTCGTCGGTTTTCTAATGTTGGAATATTTAAAGTATTCATTAACGATGGATAATTTATGTGCTCTAAAGGGATGTTAAGTTTAAAATTTACAAAACGTAGAATTTTTTTTTGAATTCTTTCAATAGTATGAATATGAATTTTATAGAAGGGCGACCAGACTATGGAGTTATATTCTATTAGGCTTCTAACAAGGGATGTATACAGTAGTTTAATGATTTGTAACGATTCAAAGTTTTTAATTGTTCTTAACACAAATCCTAAAGTTTTCATACCCTTATTTGCAGTTTGTTGAATGTGAACCGTGAAGTCTAGTTTCTCATCCAATATTATGCCAAGATCCCGCATTTCCGATACTCTTTCTAAATTTATTTTATTTATTGAATAGTCGAAAAACAGTGATGTTTTTTTTTCTGGAAAAGTTCAAAGTTTTGCATTTTTCTACATTTAAATATAGATTGTTTTGTGAGCACCAAATTTTTAGCATGTCTATATTTGATTGAAGAATTTCACAGTGATTAAGGATAGTTATCTCTTTATATAAATTAATGTCATCAGCGAAAAGCAACACTTTGACGTCTTTAAAGCAGTTGACTATGTCGTTTATAAAAATAAGAAATAAAATTGGGCCAAGATGACTACCTTGTGGTACTCCACTAGTGGCAGAAAATGGTTTGGATATAAAAGATTTTATTTTTACAAATAAAGTTCTACCTGATACGTAACTACTTAGCCAGTTCAACATATTTGCTCTGATTCCCAGAGCATTCCCAGAGTTGTGTACAATAAAATTGTGCAATGCAGAAAAAAGCTTTGATGAGAATTGCAACACACTCAATTTGCGCAATTTACACCAACATTTTGGTGTCATGCAATTATTTGGAATATGCATGAAACTAGTTGCGTAATCTCGGCATAAAGTAAGTAAAATGTTACCTCTTGCATACATACTGGCATCCTTCAAGTAAGTCTCGAAATGTTCCTCTTCGTTTCCATTGAGCTCTCGAGTATAGCTGAGGACTCCTTCCTTTCTTAAGCCGTACTCCAGATTTTTACCTGAAATAAAACACACATTGCAATAATAGGAAACACGATGTCAACAACTATGTACACATATGTTCAATCTGTTCGTATAAAACCAATTTGTTAGAAGAAAATGATTGAAATGTCTACGTGATTCTATGACAAAAGTAGATTCAGACTTTGGTTCGGAAAATACAGTTTCTCGGGTCTACTTGGCATAAAAATTGTCAGTTTTTGAGAAATCATCTTGGATGAAGCTTTGGCACTGAATTAATAATAAGAACCTTTATGAAAAAATGCAATTCTTCAACATCTGCTTAGATGAAATGCTATTAAAATAAACACTAAAAAAGGCATAGTAAACCAACTCTACCGTTTTTGCTCGTTCTGAACTAAATTCGTTTATTTTTGCAGGTTACATTTTTAAGTCTTTCTTCTGTTTCATAATATAGTTGTAATGTTATATTTTTTTTAAATCAGCAAGGAACATAACGACTGAAAACTTTGTGTTCTAAAAAATCAATGCACGTCACTGAGTGCTACCAGCTCTTGACTTCATTACATTCACCGTTATCACAAGTATTCACTCTCCGCCCTCGTTTCATATTTATTACAATGCACGGAAAATGGATCGAAACGTGGAATATGGCAACACCACGAATTTTTATTTCTTTGCGATACTTTCAGCTTGAGAGATGATCTGAATGTAAAAATAGAGAATATTCAATGAAGTTTTCTTGATTTTTTCCAATTCCAACACCATTTCTCAATAATTGCGAACAGGTACTGAAATGCTGAGTGTTAGGTTTGATGAACGTGATTTAGGTACAAGTGATGTAGGTACTGAAGGAAACATCAGGGATTTCTGCGTGGAGTTTAATTAAAAAAAGCTTTTTCAGAATGAACAGTGGCCTCCATTCACGTGTTTCGTTTGTAAATCAAAGTTCAATTCTATTGTAAGGCTAGACAAAGAAAAAGTCGAGTACTAAAGCAAAAAGTTTTTCACCGCAAAAAAGAAAATTGCCACTTTTAAGGACTTATGAAAGGTATCTGAACGTCCAGAAGGGATGAAAAAAATTATGCAATTACAAACATGTAAAATATTTTATTGTGTATGTGCTGTATATATTTCCATATTTCTCGGGCTCAGGAAGAGGCAAATAATGCATTCATACCACACTATTAAAACAAGAGGATGAAGCTTTGAGACATTTTTACTGAAACAATCTCAAATGACATTTGAAATCACGTTGGCCAAGCAGCTGCAGGGATGTATAAGTATTATACACATTGAAACGCGCTTCTTTCTTTTGGAATTGGGTATTGTAATAGCAGAAAAAGCCTTTTTTCATCAACATTCACGTAAAAATACGTGTCTTTACCCAGTAATTCTTCGATTTAATGATGCGAAAAACATAATTTTCCCCCTTTTTTCAGGAAATCTGTCAAAAATTGACTGAAAATATTATGATTTTAAAATTTCAGCTACTTGATTGTCATGTGAAAAAATATTTTTTTTTGTGTGCTCGCATACATGGGGCTTAATATTTGCACTATACTCTCATTGCTTGGCGTATTTCAGCATATCGTAAGGAAAACCATTGGGAATATAAGGCAAGCGATGTTCTGAAATAGGCTAAGCCACGAGAAAATAGCGCGCATATAGCGTGTTTTGACACAGGCTTTAACCACTCGGTTCTTGTTTTCACGATAATATACCATTACCAGACGTATGGGGTGTAGCTGAAAGAGTATTTCTGAGTGCAGGGGATGCAAACCGGGTAACATCGTGTGATTGATTTTTATTTATTTTACATATTATTCAATAATGTTATTAATTTTGAATCCATAAAAACAGTTTATTATAAACGAGTTCTGCTAAGTGATTATTATTACGCGTGACAGCTGTTTCGCCCTCTGAAAACATTTTGACAGTTTGATAATATCTTCAGAGGGCAAAACAGCTATCACGCGTAATAATAATTAGATAGCAGAACTTGTTTATAAAAAATTATTTTTGCGGTTTTAAATAATAATATTATTGAAAAATAAATAAAAATTATGTATGGAGTTCTACAAAATAAACTTGATAACAATAAACATATAGTGCGGTTGCTTTTCCACTCCTGTTTTCGCTTACATTATCAGTCATACACAAGTGGTTAAGATTCCACTGAAAGCAAACCTGTACGATTATTACATTTACGGTAAATAATTAAGAATACAGATTTCTATAATCCATAGATTATAATGAGCAAAAATTAGATGAAAAGTTTGTTTTAAGACCGCTTTTTTAAAGGCAAACCATCTTTTGCCATTCAAATTAGGAAACGTACCCATACTACGTGACCCACTTTTGCAATTTTTAACCTCCCCTCCCCCCTCGGTGACCACGCGTAGTATATTCCAAGACCCCCCCCCCTACAGTTTTCACGTAGTAATTCATAAATATGGTTTTGAATCATTTCTTGCTAACAAAAAGTAAAAAAAAAATATGTGGCCTATATTTGTCTTTATTAATACGGCGCTTGCTGCATGACGGCAAGAGTGCATGCAAACCTATAATTACAAGTGGAAAAAATATTATCAAGATAAATTTATGTCAAAATTTAGATTTCTAGATTGACTACGTGATGAAAACCTAAGCCCCCGCCCCTCATTGTGACCAAGCGTGGTATTTTGAAGATCCCCCTCCCCCCCTGAACGGGTCACGTAGTATGGGTACGTTCCCTTATCTTCAAATGTCATTCAAAATCGTGTATAATTAACCATCCTTCTCAGGGCGAGAGTTGCCCGTTTTTGCATTTACCTGGTCTCCTAGCACAGTCGATCTTTTGCTAACTCCTTATCGTTCCCTAACATGATTGCAGATCGCCAACAAACTAGTAACAGTTCGTAATAACCAAGTGTTTTTAATATATTCGACTTCAACTATTGTTTGTACGTTAGCGATCTGCAGTTGTCGTTAGTTTTCGATGGCAAGTTACCGAAACTTATCCTGTCAATCCTTATCGATCGACCAAGCTAGAACCCCAGTAATTGTGAATGTTACTTATTTGTTAGCGATCTGCAATCATGCTAGAGAACGATGAGAAGTTACTGAAAGTTATCCCAGCAATCCTTATCGATCGACTGTGCAAGGGGGCCAGGTAGTGTGTGTGACCAACCCCCTACACCCCACATTCTGAGTACATGGACAATATGTCACGTACATCCTCTACATAATTATAATATTCTATTGTATCATATACTTGTGATTACAATAAAACCTGTAATAGTACTACTCCCCATCTCAAACACGATATCTCAAGATTTTTCAACTGATATGGGGGGAGTATTGTTAAAAAAACAAATAGTTTGTAATCAACCTTCAACCATTGTATCCTTGTAAAATCAGTTAAGAATATGAATACATAAATATTAAATATTAAAGTAAAGAGGAACTTACCAACAGTAAGGGAGAAGAGATCGGACCTATCCAGCAGGAGAGCCACGTGCATCCAGTTGAACTGACGGAAGACGCTGCTGAAGACTAGCTTCAGGCGGCACTGGCAGTAGGACATCCTCGTCAGGGTCTGGTAGCTGCTCTTGTCCTTGAACATGCCTTGCAACTGTTGGGAAGAAACACACAACAAGTTAATAAACTAGCCGCTGCTGGCCACAGACAAACAACTAGCATCTACTTATGAGTACAATACACTAGATCCAATAGACCTCTACATAAAATAAAACCATCCCGGAGTCGTCTTTCGAAAACGATGGCGTTCACGGCTCTCGGCTTACTTCGGGATACATCCCTTCACTTTGTTTGCTATACGTGTATAGTTTATTCAATATCGTAAATTGCTAAATGTGATGTATAATATAATGTTTAGAGACACTGATTCATAGCATTAACTAAATTTCCTTGAATTAAAGCGATAAATGGTGTTTTTAGCGATAAATACGTTAAAACCCGAAATAGCAGCGACATTTTTTTTACTTTTTTGTATTTTCCCTGCCAGGTTGTCTTAACCCAAATAAGAGAGAGTTTACGGAAGAGTTCTCTCAAACTGGCATCTCATATGCTGAACCGTCAATACAACAGCACTAATCTATTTCATGAACACGCTGGTAAAATGTTCAATTCTGCGATTGTAGGTCAGAATGTGCAGCGATCAGACGCTATTCTTTCAGGAAGTAAAAGTAGGCTTGCACCAACATTCAAATCTGTCGGCGACAGTAAATTCCTGGAAGATAATAGCTATTTTCAAAGACAGCTTGTTGAGCAAGTGAGGGATGGATTCACTGTAGACATAATTCACATACTCTTAGCTGTAAAAATTGTTCACAGAGAATTTGCTGAGGCAGCTCTGATGACTATGTGGGCCCCTGTGAATAGTGTTGTCGGAAAAAGATTTTTTAGTCGCTATAATCTTGTATTGACAGATCGTAGAACGAACATGACACACTCTACTGTAAAAGCATGTGCCATGTTGTATTTTTTTTTATTTTTTTTTTTACAGTGAATACCGCACAAGAATCTCAACTGCTCCCGTCTGGAGCCAGTGAGACTATGGCATCCCCAATTGGGGTATGTTGTGAGGCTGAAGGTAGTGGGGAGGGGAAAGAGGTGGGGAAGAGGAAGGTTGGGAAGTACCTGGCTATTCAGATCTGGTCACTAAACACGGCTAAGCCATTTTCAAGCAACGTTTCAATTCTGAATGGTGGTCTTACACCAGGGCGATACTGATAGTATCTTCCACTCTGGAACATGCCGCAAATATACTATATATTATTTTAAATGAATTAATTGTGAAATAACACAAATTAATCAAATAAAATTTATTTGCGCATGCCGGGTTGGAACCCGCGACCTCCGGCTTGTGAGTCAAGAGTCTTACCCACTGGACTACGGAGGTCGGTCGTCGTGTTTCAATCAATAATACAATAAACATGTTTCAAGTGATTTTGCTAATTTAATTATTTGTCCCCTCTTGCCGACTCCCATTCCTTGACGTTATAAACGCTATGAAAATGCAAAATTAAAGGTATAAAAGTTATTTTTTTCAATAAAAAACAATGCTACATTTCTTATAAATTAAAGCTATGAATCAGTGTCTATAATAATGTTATATGAAAACAAATCATCTTTTTTATACATGGAAGACTTTTTGAAAATTTATGACTAGAGTTGTGATGTATTGCATTAATCAATAGTGAAAATAAGAAAATATCGTAGCTTCCCACTTTAATAAAAAAATATCAATTACGTACAAAACGGACACACTTACGACATCTATCGGATCAGATTTGATTGAGTTCATATTGACAGTAGAGATCTATAATAATCCTAATTGTAATGAGTGTTGATAAAAAAGCTACCGAGGGTGTTAAAATCGTCACGGGCAAAGGATTTCCCCTTTTGAGGCTGAAAAATTCAACACATGAAAGTTTGACAGCCAATTAGATTGGGACAAAGGCTATAAAAAATTAGACAAGCCAATCAGTAAACAGGAAGGCGTATACCAACTAATAACAAAGGATTGACCTTTGCACCCGATAATAAAGCAAATAATTAATGACCTTTTCGTTCCCACCGAACCAAGGGGTTATCGAACTAGATGATAAACATAAGACGACCCGAGGGCAAGCGTTCAGTGAACTCGTGTTTGAGGATAAACTTTAGGTGCATTTATGGGATAGTTAACCATAGATCTCGAATTGAATTAGAAGCTTTGAGTTGTGAAAAAAAATACACGTGAACAACGATGGAAAATTTTAAATGAAAAATTGAATAGAAGGTGAGAAAAATTTAAAGGAAGCTATTAGGTGGATTTTTATCTATAGTACGATTGCTTGTGACGACTGAGGATGACAAATTCGAGGGAAAACGTGCTAAAGGAAAATAGAAATGTTGAAAACAATGGAAAATTATTGTTATCAATTCTAGATGAAGCGGAGATATTAGGAAAACGTTTTGGAAAGAAAATTTCATAAAAAAATGGGCATTTATGAAGAGTGTAGCGACTGAACAAGGGGACGATTCAGAGGTTTTAGTGCAGTTACAAGGATCTGAGAGAGATAGAGTAGTATACCTAGGGGAGAGTGATAATACTGAACACACTGCGATAGATTTAATTCAGAAAATGGAGTCATTTTACGTAATGGGTGGGTGAATCATACAATTGAACAAGACTACTGATGAGATAGACACGAAAAAATAGTTGTCGATCTCACATGTGTATTGATATTGTAAACAATGAGAATTCGAACATGGGTTTTATTTATATAAGAGCTATTAGCCATTAAAAGGGCCATTACAATTAACCCAAGCCTTACGTAGTATTTAGATAAAGAAAAATACATAAATCTGACAGGTCTCAACATAACAATTGATTTGTAATACCAACCCAAAAATTTTATGATTATTACCGTCATTAAATAAAAAACTAATCGTCAAAATTGTGAATGAGACATAAAATCAGGATGTTAAGCTTTAATTCAGAGTCAGATTGGTGACTGGAGCGAAAAAAACACAATAAAATGGCAAATTAATAACGTAAAATTGAAGATAGACACCTTTTGAGAGACAACAAACATCAAAAACGACATGGTTAGGTGAGGAGGGTAAAATGAAGTTATGTGAAAGTAAATACGACAGAGAAAAACAAAGGAAATCTTAAATTAACAATGAAATTAATAGATACGGCTTGGAATATAATTATTTATAGGGATATGGAAAATAACATAAGAATAAAGAAGGAAATTCGTAGAAAGAGCGTCGTTAATAAAAGAAAATTCAAGAAAAAAGGTAAAATTCAAATCTACGACGTAAATAGAAAAAATACGGTTTTAAATGGAAAATTTCATACAGGTGGCAGTAAAATGAAGTGGAATTTAGGATAATTGAAATTCGAAAATGCATAGTAAAGATTTCGAAATGGATTTAATCATGATTTGCAAGAGATGCGAAAAATTGAGATCAACATATAGTTTATTGAAGACGGACCTTTTACGAATTGAGAAAAAAAAGAACACTAAAATCCTGATATTCAAACTATATTTGTTTGAACAGAAAAACAAAGAAAGTTTGGGCAATCTAACAGGGACTTACTGATTCGGACCCTATAGGTATGAAAATACGAGACGAAAACTAGTTGCCTCCCAGCGCAAGATGAGTGAAATGATACACAAGATCTTATGTATGAACAAGGCATAATAATGTGGGAATTTAAAAACATTACGAGTTGATGGGGATTAGATTGTCTTATCAAAAGAAATTCAGATGCACTCTTTTGGACCTGAGAGGAGGTATTTAAAGCCGTGCAGATGTCATTACGTATTACGACGTATCAAAGATACACGGGCAAAAGGTGGATATGATAACGTTTGCTGACGATATTGCTTTGGTTGCTGAAAGCGAAGAAGAACTGCAAGAGGCCTTAACAACCATGCAAAGCATTCTTCAAAACAATTACAACATGAAGATAAATAAAGACAAAACAAAGCTGCTGACTGTAGGCCGAACGCAACATCAGATGAGAGTAGAAATGTCAGGAGTTCCACTAAAGAACACCAAGGAGTTTGTCTACCTCGGGAGCAAAATAACATGGGACGGTCGGTCTAAGAGCGAGGTCGACAGCCGTATACACCAGGCTAGGCTTGCATTCAATAAAAGGTCGAAAATAATAGAATCGAATAATATAGACCTGAAGCTGAGAATACTCCTCATTAAGACCTATGTATGGAGTATCTTGATGTACGGCTGCGAAACATGGTGCCTATCCGAAAGAGATAAACGGAGACTAGAGGCTTTTGAGATGTGGTCCTATAGAAGACTACTAGGAATTTCCTGGAGAGACCACATCACAAATGAGGAGGTTCTCCAAAGAATCGAAGGAGGAAGGCACCTGCTCAGGACCTTGTCCGAAAGGCGCGCAAGATGGATCGGCCATGCAATAAGACAAGAAGGCCTCTTGCATGCCATAATGGAGGGTATGACCGAGGGGACAAACGCTAGGGGACGCTCACGCCGAGAGTACCTGGAGGACCTGCTGGTGGACGTGCGCTGCTTATCATATGCAGACTTCAAAAGAGCCGCATAAGACAGGGAAGAGTGGAAAAAACGAATAGATGAAATTGCTGCAAACCAATCCCAGGATTGAAACCAGAGAGAAAGACGTCATTTGGAGGAAGTTGACCATCGGATTGGGAAGTTGAAAGTTCGTGTGACGCGACAAGAAAATTCAGTAATTGTGAAAAAGTTCAAAGGTTGGAATTTTGAGACTTGTCAAATTTGCAATTAAAATCAGTGACTTTGAGTGAGATTTGAACATATCACTGGACTTGTTCAGATGGACTTGTTTCAATTTGCAACTAAAATCAGTGAAAATAAAAATAAAGTTTACGTTTTAATTATTTGTGAAAAGTTTAAAAGTGGTTGTGATTTACACATGTGTTGAGTGAAAGCTTCGGGTTTTATAATCAATAAATATTGAACGGAAAAGTTTTAACACAAATTTACTATTTAAATTCAGTATTAAAAATAGTGCAAATTGAAAAGAGTTATAAATAAATAAGTGTGTCCAGTTTAAACGGAAAAGTTTTAACAAAAATTAAATTAAGTATTTAGAAAAATAGTGCAGTCAAAATAAACTTCATCGTAAAATTAAAAAATTTAGAATAAGTGATAAATCATAATTTATCGTGCGACAATGCGATAATAAAAACTTACTTAATCACTTTAGAGCATATAAAAATAAACTTACACATATCATAAAACATACTAAAGAAAGTTACTATAAACGGAAGTTGGATCTAGCTGAAAATGATAGTAAAAGAGTATGGACGGTTGTAAATGAAATAATTGACAAGAAAAAGAACAATAATAACGAAATCAATGCTATTAATCATGATAACTCAAAAACATGCTGTAAAGAAAACCCCTCAAAAGCTGCAAATATATTTAACACTTTCTTTGCAAATGTTGGGAAAAATCTCGCCAATCTCATTCACATTGATCCAAATATTATAACATCTCCAGACTGTAATATAAATGCTAAAAATAAAATGACAACATTTGAAGTCACCACAGAGGACGAAATAGTTTCTATCATAACCGATATGAAAGGAGGATCTGCTCCGGGCTTTGATGCAGTCACGGTTGATATTTTAAAAAACATAAAAAATCAAATTTCTAAGCCATTAATGCATATAATAAATACAAGTTTCCAAAGCGGAGTATTTCCATCAATTTACAAACAAACTACTATTACCCCAATATTTAAGTCAGGTAATCCAGAAGAAGTAAATAATTACCGTCCCATATCAGTAATCTCAAATATAGCAAAAATTTTTGAAAAACTAGTTAAAAAAAGAATGAGCCAATTTATAAAATGCAACGATATAATTAATGAAAACCAGTTTGGTTTTATGGAAGGTAGAAGCACACAAGATGCAATTGCAAAATTAAGTAGCCTTGTACATAGTTCATTAGATAAATCATTTAAATGCCTGGGAATTTTTATAGATCTCAAAAAAGCAATTGACAGTATATCACATGACAAACTTATAAGTAAATTAAGAAACATTGGATTAAATGGTTCAGCTCTAGAATGGATAAAAAGCTACCTTTTCATACGTCCCCAAGTTGTAAAAATTAATGGTGTGCTTAGTTCACCAAAAATGAGTAATTTCGGCATACCTCAAGGTACAGTCCTGGGACCGTTACTGTTTATTATCTATGTTAATGACATATTCATACAAAAACTAAACGGAAAAATAATATCTTATGCTGACGATACTGTCATAATAATTGAAGGTACGGATTGGAATACTGTTAATAATCTAGCTAATATTGATATTAACATATTGAAAAATTGGTTCGATAAAAATCTCCTCTCTCTAAACACTGAAAAAACAAAATTTATCCCATTCTCTTTCAATAAATTCAAATTAGAACCAAATTTAAACATCATAATACACCAAAGTAAATGTAATAAAACTATCTGCAATCAAGATTGTGCTATACTTAGTCCAACTCCCAAAATCAAATATCTTGGTGTATATATAGATCAGCATTTTAAATGGAAAACACATATTTGTGAACTCGTCAAAAGGATTAGGAAATGTATTTATATATTTATTAGACTTAGAAATATTCTTAGCTTAGAAAACCTAAAAAGAGTGTACTATGCAACTGTTCAATCTATATTGCAATATGGTATTATTGGCTGGGGAGGAACATATGACAATATTTTAAATCCACTCAAAATTGTCCAAAGGTTGATAATTAAGGTAATCTTAAAAAAACCGTCTAAATTTCCTACTGAAATTCTTTTTTCAATATTCAATGTGCCTATAATAGACAAAATCTATAAAAAATATTCAATTCTTCAAATTTACAAAGAAATACAGTTAAATACTCGTAACTTCCAATTCAATACATCAGCAAGATACCAGAAAACTATTAAAATTCCTAAATTTAATACTAAGCACATCCAAAATTCCTATCTTTATCTGGGCATAATCTATTATAACAACCTCCCATTAAAATTAAAAACCATCGAAAATATGCAGGAATTTAAGCCCAAATTAAAAAATTACCTGAAACTACTATAAAAGTCCCAAATATGTTTACTTTGTATCTTAAAGTCTGCTATTTTATAAATCATTTATTCCTTCTTTTTTCTTTCATTTCTTAGTTTCTAAATCTCTGAGTAGTCTACTATTGTATAAATCTTGCGTTCTTTCTTACGTATCCTTTACTTACTTATTACAATAATTTTTGTTACTAACTTACATGATTCTTCCATTTATAATGATTTTTTAATTTATATTATGATTTTTTTAAACTCTTCAGGATTTTTATTTTTAAATTATACAAGATTTTTTAACCTTCTTATTATTTACAATAGCCGTTATTACTAACTTACACGATCATTAATTTACTAATTGAGCTAGAACTCCCTCACCAAACACAAGAGCATTGTCTCTTTATGGTGAGGAAAGGCAATTTATTTTTATTTTTTGTTAACTTTATGTAACTATGTAACTGCTGTAACTTCATATGTATTTTTAATAAACATTGCCAATAAAAAAAAAAAAAAAAAAAAAAATGAAAGTGTTGTTTATTAGCAAAATTTAAAAATCAGTGTTTAATAATAATTATCGGTATCATTAATATTAAAATTAACATCAGAATAATTCGGCTAAATAATTACAATTGGACGGCACATGTCTATCACAAAGTATTAATCTATTATTATACTTTTATTAGATTAATACTATAATAATTATTAATTAAAAAAATTTATAAAAAAATAAAAGATGAATAGAAATAATAATATTTTATTGCTAAATAAAAGTTCGGAGGATTAAAAAATTAATTTAACAACAACTTACCATTTCGAAATTAATCGTGAAGTAACTATTGTTTAAAGCTTAAATTATCAAAGGATTATCCAACCAACGGTTTTTTGAAAATAAAATACAGTTTAGAATGATAAAGATTATATATCAATTAATTTAGTTAGATTAAACAAGAATAAAATATAAATTGAAATTAATAGTCGGAACGATTTATTTGGATTTAGTTAGAACAATAGATAATTAGGTAGGAAAATTTCAACAAGGTTTTATTTGTGTAGCACCCGGATTGGAAAAACCTTGAGGGGTGAGTTTTTCTATTATAAATATTTTCAGATTCCAAGGAGATAGCGGAAGGTAGCAAGTAGCTGGTATTTGAATTTAATTATTATTACAAAATATTACTTGATTAATATGTGTGATATGTATATTAAAATATTGTTTATAAAATATGTATAAATAATATATGTATTTATTCCAAGAAAAATCTAATCAAAACATACTTATATTAGATTTAAAAGGTATCGATTCCGAATACCTACCTTTGAACGTATCTATACTATTGAAAATAGTTATGTACTTGAAAATGCTCAAGTTCATGTAGGAGTATATATTTTGTATTTATTTTTTTAAATATATATTTAATTATAATTCCAGTTAAAATATAGCAATTGAAATATGTTTATGATATTAGAAATCATATGTAGGTATTGAATTCTAGAACGGGACTAAAATATATGATATTGCGCAATTATGAAAAAAAAAATTAAATCTCTAATCAACGATATCTAGGAAGGAGTTAATTAAGTACCTGTTATCACACCAATTAAATGAAATTTGATTCATCTAATGAGTAGAAATTGGGAGCTTTAAAATTAATCACAACCTTTAATTTGAACATGAAGAGATATCTTTAGAACAAAACAATAGAAAAATAACCAGATTTTATTACAGTTAGACAAGTAATATGTACATCAAACAGTTGAAAAATCACGGGATAGCCTAATAAAATGTATTAAAGAATTACATGAAACATTTGAATATTATGGGATAAATTCTCTCATATGTATCAATATGTACATCAAACATTAAGAAAAATCACGGCATAGCCTACTAAAATGTATTGAAGATTTACATGAAGCAGTTGAAAAATCACGGGATAGTCATATAAAATGTATTGAAGAATTACATTAATCATTTGAATATTATGGGAAAATTATTCTCATAGGTATCAATCATTTACATGAAACAGTTGAAAAATCACGGGATAGTAAGAATTTATCAAATGTCAAACCTTGGGGGAAAATCAAAAATACAGTTCAACCAATAGGAGGCAGTGGTCACTCCTAATAATAAAGACCATTAACCACAACAAATAGAGATGATGAATCTCTTAAATAAAATCGTCAAACCAAACAAACATGTTTGGAGTTTTGGCGGCTCTCCAAAAGAAATCGTCAAATAAGATCTCAGTATATTAGTATTTATTTATATAACCCATTATTAGAACGTATTCATTCGGTTACCAAGCTTAGAATTTCGCAGAATTCTTTGTACAAGATCCGAGCTTGGGATGCGATGCAAGTAGCTTCGCATTCCAAGTTATAAACCTTCCCAAAACGTATGTTTACATATATATCTTTTTATGTAATGTTCATTGGAAAATGCGGACCTGCATACAGCTTGCATTTTAGGTCTATGGACTATTCTCGCATTATCTCTTGAACGTGGAGGCGTGGATTCACGACCCAAATCTCCACACTACACCGTGAGTATATGATTGTATATAGGACGAAACCGGTTCACCCTAAGTAAATAGCAGACTTCGGAGGAGCAGGAATTTGGAGATATCAGGACTCGGGAGAAGACCTGAATGACGTGCATAGTGGTAAAAGGAAGGTTCAATTGGGACGCGATAACTTAGGTATCAATCAGTTGAACCGTGCCAAAAGATTGTGCGAATTTATAGTTGACTCTCGATCATCTTGCTTACTTGTAGGAGGATAGGGAGCCAAATTTTGTCAGCAAAGGGTTATTCTGAGTTCGTCAAATATACAATTAACTAATTACATTAACCTACTAAATCCATCTCTAAATGTACTTTATAGCAGCAGAATCATAATGGAGTGATGCCAAGCAGACACAAGAATCAATCATAATCAAATTTACTAACAATTAACCATTTGAGTTAAGTTTAATTACCTGTTCAATTAAACATGTATAATGTCGTTTAGTACAATTTATTTACGAATTCATTAGGATCTAGTGAATCATAATAAGTGACAAAGGAAAGTTAGCTCATTTAGAAGAACTATTTAAATTTAGATTTTCAAGAGAGAGACCAATACAAATTCAATTCAACGCCCTGTTTAGAATCTAAAGGCTACCACAAAAATGAAAGTAATTAAAGTTCTTTATCATAAATAAAAAAAATACACAACGTTTGATGGAGTTTAATAACAACATAAATACGAAAATATTTACGTTCAAGATTGTAAATAACGTATTAATTGGTTAAGTACATATGTCTATAAAGATATGTAGTACAGGGGAGCTTTAAGTAGCTTTCTGTAGTTATCAAAGGAAATAAGGGTCCAATTTTCATGGAGGCTTGTGTGACATAGGGGAGGAATTTTCCATCCCTACTACACATATGCAAAGCTTTAAAAAAATTTTAATATCGATCAGAGCCAAGAGAAAAGTTAAAAGAAAATAACAGGAGAGTTATATATATATAAATATGAGGCTAAAAACCATAACATCACAGAGTTAAGGAGCAACTAAGGTATTTCAATAATAATAATTATTCTAAACAAACGAAGGGTTAAAAATATTACACCCAAACATAATTGGTTTACAATTATATAACTTAGAATTTAGAAAAGTGTCCAAGAAAAGATTTCGTAATAACTGTTGATTTTGATTTGGAAAAAAAATTTTTTTTTGTCAAAAATAATGTTGGATTTTGTATAAAATAGACTGATACTCAATCATCAATTCATGTAGGTGTATAACACATGTTATATTAATAAGAACAACTTTTAGAACAACCAATTCTCAATGTGTGATTGAAAGTGGTCTTTATAATAATAATGATTGATCTTTTTTCTCAAATGCCACTTCATAATAGATGGAAATTGTTGAACACATTCCCCGTGTAACATTTTAACCCTGAAAAACATTTAATGTAATCGAATCACCTTTCTCGTGTGGCAACTTCCCTGCCCATCAAGGAAATCTTCCCATACACACAAATGTAATGCATCACCGTTAAAATAATGCGATCAATTTTTTATATGTAACAATTGTCACATTTTTTACAAAAAGAAATAAAGCCAAAAGCTTTTCCTTTAGTCGTACCTACTGAGAGAATGTTAATAGCTGCGGGGAGAAGACTCATTTCAAAGGGTAACGTCTACCGAATAAATTGCGGTAATTTATAAGTTTTTGTTGAAAGTAATCTGGAAACGGAACCGTTTTATTCAAATTAATTCATCAGGCCTCCGCTGGAACAATACGGGACGTTATGAGGGAAGCTTGTGACAGGGACTTGCCTAACCATCGGGAAGTTTCTTTATTGCGATCGCTAGGAATTATAAGGGATTCAATTTGAAAGGTTAAATTCTTATTAAATTTATCTTTTTGGTAAAGAAAAAAATCTTGCAAACTAAAAAAGCCATAAATTTAAAGTATAATCCTAAATGTAGTTGTTGGAACTATACTCACTCGGATCTGGCATTGCAAGGGAAGCACGTATTTTTACCAATCATTTTTTTCCTATATGCGTACCTATCGTTCTTATGATAAGTATTGTGTTCTTACATAATTTTAACCATTCATAAGTATACTAACTTATATCTCCCTCTCAACTTCCGTTCGCCTCACCCGATCACACTTTTCATAACGCTCTCGTCACGCATTCACCAGCTTACTCCCCAAGTCAAGCGTGCGTAAAGGCCCGACCGTTCATCTTGCCCGATTACGCTTTTCGTAACGCTCTCGTCACGCATTCACCAGCTTACTCCCCAAGTCAAGCGTGCGTAAAGGCCCCACCGTTCGCCTCGCCCGAACATGCTTATTGTAACGCTCTCGTCATGCTTTCACCAGCTTACTCCCCAAGTCAAGCGTGCGTAAAGAAGTTTTAAATAAGAATCCTTAAAACGTAAAATATTGTTTGTGCATTGATAGTGGAATATACCAGCAGAAAAAGACGTTAGACTACTCGGAACTCCCATAATTTTAAAAAAGCTGGTCTGCCAGTGCGTCTTCATTAAGTATACGAATGAAAACAACATGATGCAAAACCAGAAGACATACTCGTAGCAGATGAAGGAAAACGCTTTCTTGTTGCTTTGTACGGGAGTTCAAAAATTGTATGGAATCCAAAAAAATCAAGAAAACTGGGGCTGGAAACGTGGCACCAATGGGCTTGTTCCAGTAAGAATGACAAAGAAACCAGCACCCGAGACTTTATTGAAATTTATTTCTTGTAATTGAATATGAAGAGATTTTGTCAATGGAAGCCCAGCATCTCAGTACTACAGGCAATGAATTAGATCATGACATTGATGACAAAGACTATTATTAAGATGTCAATATCAACCAACCGGCATCAACAAAAAAATATATTACTACGCAATAGCGAATATGTAACATAATTACGAATATTAGTCGAACTCTGTGCGGCTTGCCATACCATCACTGAAATATCTGTGGAATAGACATACTGACCTTAACATTGTCGAAAGATCCCTACAGGCTGTAAGAGAGGTTTTTGGAGACTCGGCAAAAGAGGTGGGTTTGCAAATCAATGAGAATAAAACTAAAATCATGATGAAAACCAGAACCCCACACCATAGAATAAAAGATAAATTGAAATTTAAAGACACTTATAAATTCGAAGTGGTCGAAGAATTTACATACCTGGGCTCCATCATAACGCATGACAAAGAAAACCCAGTAGAAGTAAGAAAGCGCACCACAGGCACTAACTACACTTACTTCGCGTTGTTGCCAGTTTCAAATCCCGAAACGTCCATATGAAAACCCTACATAAAACAATTATTAGAACAGTCTTGGCCTATGGATGTGTGGCGGGAACAGATGGACACCTTCGAAAGAAAGGTACTTCAAAGAATCTTAGGTGCGATGCGAGAGGGAGAGGCATTGGAGGGTACCCCACCACTTTCCCAACGGCGTTATAAGGAAACATATGGTTTCCTCCTTATAATAATAATAATAATAATAAATTTGGACAACTCATAAAGCGCTGTTTTTGCGAAAAATCGCCCCAAGAGCGCTGTCACCGCACACGTCAAGAATCTATTTTATTGAACGAAGCTACATTTATTTGAACGACTCTAGACCCTCTAATGTCCATGTATACGGGGTGAGAAAGCAGTATGCAAGTATTTACATTAACATGAGGGAGAGGCATGGAGAATTCGCCACAATAAAGCTCAATGTTATTTACCAAGCTCCCAGACTCTCTATCCATCTAAGGCTCCAAAGACTAAGATGGGCCGGACATGTGCATCTAATGTCAAGCACACGAGTACCGAAGAAGGTTCCAACAGAACACCCAGGAGATAAACGAAAGGCGGGCAGACCTAGGCTGAGACGGAAGGATGATGTCAGGAAGGATGCAAGAGGACTACTCCATGTCGCAGTTAGGAATATGACGGCCGAGGACGGAGGGCGGTGGAGGCTTATGTTGAAGGAGGCCAAGGCTCGAAATGGGTTGTAATGCCATTGAAGAGGAAGAAGACCTACTGGGGATACCACAATAAAAATACGCCATTTTCTCTACCTTATGGTGGTGTGGAAATGAGTTTACAAAATTATAATTATGTAATGAATACCCCGAAAAAATAACAAAAATTGGGAATTTCACCATCTTTTAGAAAAATATTAACATTTCCGCCACTGTAACTCGTTACCTATAAGACTTACAAAAAAAATTTGAAACTAAAAAAATTTGAAATTTTATCTTCTTTAAATTTGTCTTTCACCATTTGGTCGTAAAATCTACCATTGCACAATTATTTTGAAAAAACCAAATTTTGGGACCTTCAATCCTAGATGGCGGCTCGAGCTCGACCCCCCCAAGGTCCAAAAATTTTTTTTTCTTTAGAGTCCCAATCTTAATAACATATATCAAAATCGCTACTACACGACCTTTTGCAAGGTAAAACTCCCTACTGACTGGGCTATTAGGTGTTTGTATGAGTTCTTTGGTTTTGTGCAGGGTGTTTACAATATTTTGGGTATTTTCATAAAATGTATGTGTTTTATTTTTAAACAGATGAGTTAAGATTGTTTTTGAGTAATTTTGTCGAATATCTAATACATGGAATTTGTTGAATATATCTACATTACTTGTTATTATGGGAACTTTAAGTATAACTTTCATAATTAATTTTTGTGCCTTCGATAAATGAATCTATAGCTGATAGGGTTGCACCTCCCCATGTGATTATTCCATACTCAATGATCGATTATGGAATAATCGCATGCATTATATTTCAAGCAGTTGTTTGCATCTTGTTACTGTAAATACTTAAAAATTAAAAGGTTTCAGAAAATGTCAATATAATGAAAAAAGTATAAAACAAAAAAATACTTACAAGAAACTTGAACCAAAATAAAACCGAAAAATCACGCTGAGGAACATCACCTCTCATATAAACAATACCAAATATGATTTACTCAACTCACAATTCTGGTATTCAATATAACAAAAATATTCAAATGTATGACTTTCTAGAATGTCTGTTGTATCTAGAAAAATAAAAGAAATGGAATAAACAACATTAATATTGATTAGTTTTAAGATGAAATATATCTCCCGGATAAGAATATTTATTTCTGAGACTGTGAAGTTTTGGAATCGGAGAATTTTGATAATAATAAATAGATAACTTGAAGAGCGCCGTTTTTGTGAAAAATCGCCTGATTATTACCTGATGATCACCAAGGCAGTGTTCTGGTGTTGAAAGTAAAAGAGTTAAGTAGTTACGGTTTCTATTATCGGGTCCAGCATTTTTCTAGCATCTAATAAATGTAGGAATATACTTTTTAAGATCATTAACTTCCATATTTCAGATATACTCAGACTAATTATATTATTCGACAAGAACTTGGGAATTTAATTATTAATTATGTACATACTGTTCACACACATACTTATTTTTTTATGTGAATACCTCACAAGAGTCCCAGCTGCTCCCGTCTGGAGCCAGTGAGACTAAGGCATCCACAATTGGGGTATGTTGTGAGGCTGAAAGTAGTGTGGAAGGGAAGGAGATGGGGAAAAATAAGGTAGGGAAATACCTAACTATTCAGATCTGGTCACCAAACACGGCTAGAGTCATTTCAAGCAACGTTTCAATTCTGAATGGTGGTCTTACACTCAAGGAAATACTGAGAGTATCTTCCACCCTATAACGTGCCGCAAAAGTACTATATATTATTTTCAATGAATTGATCGTAAAATAACAAAAATTGATAAAATAAAATTTATTTGCCCACGCCGGGATTCGATCCCGCGACCTTCGGATTGCGTGTCAAGAGCCGTACACTTAAAATAATCGGTGAATAAACATCAAAATAATCAATAAAAAAATAATAATATAAATAATAAACAATCATTAAAACAACACGGCATTTGACACCCTTAGTCAATAATTCAAAGCCTTCATTTCCTTTCAATCCGTATCCATAAACAAGCTAATACGACCCTATAAACTAAGAATGTATTTTATTACCTATCAAGGTCAGCTCTCTGTTAACAGAAATGTAATTTTAAAATGTCAGGATATAAATAACTTTTATTTATCAATACATCTTTTTCACGAAGGAAACATAAATCTGGTATGTAGTTCATTCAATCACAATTTAGTTTAATAATGGTCCTTCTCTTATTTAAAGCTGACTCCGTTATTATGAATATTTATTTCCTTAACGACCGTAGGGATTTTGAATATAGATAATTCAACGTTAACATCTAAATTATTTAGAACACTAGCTGACCCGGACACGCCTTGCTGTGGCAACTAAACACAACGCCATCTACTGGATGGTTATCCAACCTTTATAACAACCGCCATCTTTGAGTTTATCGCGAAGAGAGAGACAGACAGACGCCGCGGAGGACTTTAATTTATAATACGTAGGAGATGGTGCGAGAGATTATAATAATGTGCATGAAATGCTTGACGTAACTAACGTATATAAGTTGTTAAGGATTAATACTGTATTCGTCTAAATAACTTTCCAATTTCAGTATTGTACGAGTTTGTGTCGCTCTCCATAGAAAGAAAAAAAGGTCTTATATTTAAACGCAGGGTGCTCAAAAGTTTCGTATGATCTGTAGCTATTCGAAAACGTAAAAATAAATAAAATTATTGTTCACTATTAGCCCGCTAAAATGGCTGTAAATTTTGAAAAAAAAAGGATTTCGTGATTTGGAAAAAAAAATAAAACAAAGGGTTCATATTTTATATTTTGTACCAATCTTATTTTTCATTCCATAACTGCAGTACAAATAACCCAAAAAATTTTTTTTTTAAACATATGTGTTGTGTTGGTTAAAAATATAAAAGGAGAAAATAACACTTTTTCTGGATAAAATCAGAATTCTTGTTGACTTACTTGTATTCATAAACCTGAACTTTTTTTAAATTTTTGTCAATTATACGCATTTTTTTAATAACAAATGGTAAAGGTTAAATGACTGAAATTTTTTGTTTGTTAAAAATTAAAAAAAAAGGTTTTAGGTTTGTTTTCTGATTTTCAATGCATTTTAGCGGGCTAATAACCATTCAAATTTTTTTTTAATGCAGTTCTAATTTTCTTTGTAAGACGCAACTTTTGAGACCACGGGCGTTTCTGAATTCAAAAGTTGAAATAATTGTCACACCCTATGTACGTTACCATTTTTTCAGAAGATAGAATGGGTATAGTTAGCTATCCGTAAAAGATAGATATATCCCATCCAGGACTTTTTTGTAGATCAATAAAAGAGGAATATCCCACCATACATTGTTTTGTTATACCTCAAGGAATTAGGCAGTGTTTTTGATGAAAGCTCTCAGGCGGCTTGAATTTTTCAGACACTTCTAACAATTATCGTTATGTTTCAACCAATTTACACAAAATCTTGACAAATTATATATTTACACCTTCCCCACGAATCACTCTACCTATTGGTGAAAACCGCATGAAAATCCATTCAGTAGTTTTTGAGTTTATTGCGAACAGACAGACAGACAGACGACGCGGAGGACTTTAATTTGTAATGTGTAGAGATAGAGATGAGAAAGAAATAATAAAAATACATTAATAGTAGCATTAAATAGCAAAATTTCTTTTCTTTTTTCGTTAAGTACCGGAAGATTTTTATTTTATATACAAAATAATGCTTTCACAAATTAGCTTTGCTTTGTAGAAAGGAGTCAGACTTTACGTCGCCTTAAAGCATCACAATTGTTTTCTCGTTATAAAAAATAAAACCCGTTGCTTTCGGATACATCAACTGAAATATATTTCCTTAGTTTTAGGGTCTTTCGAGAAATAAATGCTTAATAGCCGAATTCTACCAGGTATTTAGGTTTAAAAGGTTTTCTTTATAACAGGATAGCAATTCTTTACCGCTGGATTAAATCAACTGTTACCCAATACCAGTTTCAAATACATTTTTCGGTTTAAGTTGGTTATTAAAATGATTATTTATTATTGAGGTCCATTGCTCACATTTCGTAAATAATATATAGGCTATTATATTCAATTTGGGAGGCGGAAATGCGTACCGCCGCCCCGGGAACCTTTATTGGATAACCAACACCACTGCCATAGGTCATCCCAAGTGGTTTGCTACGTTTGGTGATTTAGCAGGGGTGCCCGGGTTCATTGTCTTGGAGGCGGATGAGCAGGACATACTGAACCCCCATCCTACCCACCCCTTAAATCCTTTTCCTTCCCAGAACTCTCCTCTCCTTCCTTTCCGTAAAAAAAACCCTCCACACAGCATCCTCAAAGATGACATAGGCCCTGAGGGAAATTATTTTCCCCAGGGCCTCCTGTGTGGAGCTCATGTAAAAAAAAAAAATCGCAGTGAGGAAATTAAAGAAAGACTCCATTGTAATGTTTCTAAGTAATATAACCAAAACTAAAGCAAATCTATTTTAATATCTCACTGAAATCTATCGAATGATGAGCGCTGGAGTAAAAAAAATGATACAGCTTATTAATGCTGAAATTTTAAAGGAAAAGCAATAATTTTCAGTACGTTCCCATTATTCCTTATTAGCTATTGAATTTTTAGAGAAATAGTATCATAAAATGAACCCAAAAATCATATTTAAAACCGGAAACGAAAACTAGATAATCTTTTATTATTAGTATTCCCGTTGTTTAAAATGAAATATGTAACTATCAGTGCCCACTGTGGAGTAAAAACTCAAAGGAATTAGGTTCGGAACTTAACTAAAACCTACTGTCATTTAGGTTAATTACTTATTAATTAATTACTATATGGTCCAAAAGATCTCTCTCTCTCTCTCTCTTTCTCTCTCCCCCCCTCTCTCTCTCCCCTCTCTCTCCCTCTCTCTCTCACCCCCACTCTCTCCCCCTCACTCTCGCCCCCTCTCTCTCTTCCCCTCTCTCTCCCCCTTCTCTCTCTCTCAGTCGGTAATGAAGAGTGTTGTTAAGATCTAATTTGTAAATAAACCACTGAATCCCAGATTCCTACCCACCTCTCAAACTTCTTTCCTTCCCAGAACTCCCCTCTCTTTCTTTTCCTTAAAAAACGAGGCAAAAGATGACATAGACCTTGGGGGAAATTATTTTTCTAAAGGCCTCCTGCGTGGAGTTCGCGTAAAAAAAAACATTTTCTTCAGAAAGGCAGCGGGGGCGAACCGGTGCGGTGTTCAAATGGGTAAAAATAAAAATAAAAAACACCAAATCATCGTGTAAAAGTTTTATTATAAAATATATTCAGAATACTTTTATTACTGAATGTAACCTGAAAACTAAACACCCGTTTTCCGTACAACACCAGTTAAGAAAAAGATAATTTTAATAATTTTATTGCAAACCAAAAAAACAATATTTTTTTTCGAAGTGTCTAAAACAAATACTACTTTATATAAATATTGCGGATTTATTTTGAAGAGATGTTCTCGTTATGATCCTTTCGTATAAGCTTTTGATTTCCGGTAGGACGAGTATTTTGCGGAATTAACTTTGAAATTGCACGCGCTCCGTTCACTTATCTCCCGCCCAGCAGTAGCACTCGAGACGTAGCGGGTCATGATAATTTGAGTGACAGCAGCTCTATTGTAGGATTTTCTTAACATTTAAAATTTTAACGTATTATTAAATACAAAAAAATGTTTTTTCAGCCAGAAAAGTACACAAGACAAAAAAGTGTTTAAATTGGATTGTTTTCTTATTTATTTATTTTAACATTTTTATAATTACTTCACTCTAGAGTTCAACTCTCTGAAGCTAGTGGACTGTGGCACATTGCGAGATGGAGAAAAATTGGGATGAGAAGTATATAGACGAAGGAAGAAAAGGGAGAAGAGAAGCTTAGGAAGTGCTTTACTACTCAGGTTAATGTTAAAAAATAACTAAATTCATTTTAAGGATGACTCCACATTTGATCCTCTGAAAAGTTGATAAGTCGAACAGTTGACTCCCCGAACAGATAATCCCCTAAACACTTGATCTCTCGGACATTTGATGCATTAAAGCACAGATTCTAAAGGCTCCGCAACCGGGCCTGAAAAGAAGAAGATGGAGAGATACGAAATTACGAATGTTAGAGGAGAGTGCTAACTTTTACAGCGACAAAATCAATGACTCGTTTAAAATAGAGCAAAAATCTTGCTGACATTGTCTTAAACAGCATTTAAAGAAACACTGTGAAATTTTTCATATATATAACTTGTAAAATAACTGAAACAAACTTGTTTATAATAATTTCTGGAGCATACTTTGCGATTTTTTTCTATTGAGGGAATTTTATATAATTTGCGTTTCGGCGCCGGCAATGTTTAGATATTGTTTTCAAGAATAACATATATTTGGATAAGTTTTAAGATTTTCACGGCCAAAAGCATTTTCGTTATTTGTTTTTGGGGTGTTATGCCGTGTTGCGCTACCTCCTTCTTTAGCCAACGTTTCGGACATCGTTGCAGTGTCCATCATCAGGGCAGATCCCACACATCTACCGGATCTGCCGGATCTGCCCTGATGATGGACACTGCAACGATGTCCGAAACGTTGGCTAAAGAAGGAGGTAGCGCAACACGGCATAAAACCCCAAAAACAAATAACGAAAATAACATATATTTTTTTAAGAGCTTTAAAACTTAACATGTTTAAGGGAGATATGTAAGAAATCGCCAGTAATTCGAGTAGCGGGCCCTTAACCTGTTTTTGCCCACCGCCCACTTTGATAATATTTTTATTTCTAGCATCCCCTAACTCGTGAATTCGAAACAGCAATTGATTTACAACGGGGGGGAGAGTGAAACGAGATACCACGACGAAGGGGGCGTAAAGGGATTCCTATTTGCCACAACGGAGGAGGCGTAACGGGATACCACGACGGAGGGGAGGGGGCGTAATGGGATAGGTAAAATATTTTTGTGGATGGATGGCCCCTAATGTGTTGGAGTAAGAAAGACAGGATGGGATGGGATGGGTTTCCCTGGGCCTCCTACTGACCCCATGAAAGTCTGAAATGCCCCCCCCAATTTTATCTTGGTCTTCTACAGCCCCCCTGAAGATCTGAAACGCCCTGCAGGGGGCGTTATCGCCTATGTTGAGAACCTATGGATTAAAGGAATATTTAAATTGTTCTTTCTCCCTGGTAATGCTGTGAGGATATAAGGCCGTATAACAAAAGTCAAAACACTTATATCTAAGGGCGTCTAGAGTGGAAATCCGCTCTATAAATATTTTTGCTAACCGTCACGCCGTGTCCCCGAAGGAGTAGATTTGCACTAAGGGTACGTACGTTTTGGGAGGCGGTACGGGTACCACTGCCACAAAAAACTTTTATTGGATAACCAACATCTCTGCCGCAGGTCACCCCAAAATACGTTTAGTGACTTAGTAGAGGTTCTTTGGGTTGCAGCTGCAACCCCAAGAACCTCTGCGTGGCAGGCTGGATCAGAAGAGACTGTTTGAAGGGGACATTTTGATTTTTCCAGCAGGAACATCGCCTTGCCTCGTCGTGGCATAGTTGGATTCGTACGTCGGTTACTCCTGGATACATTGACCCCCAGATTCATACCCACCCCTCACACCTTTTTCCTTCCCAGAACTTCCTCTCCATACTCATCTAAAATAACCCTCCGCACGGCATCCCCAAATATGATATGGGCCCTGAGGGCATTTTTTTCCCCAGGAAAAAATTTATCTCCTCTCCTCCTTTCAGATTTATTTTCTTCTTCATTTCTGTGTAGAGCTAATTTAAAAAAAGACGTCGAATAATTTAATAAACTTTGGGTATCCGCTGTCCGGGAACCAACTGGCAGAGGAATCAAATGTCGAGAATTAAATCCATTTCAAGCAACCTATCTCTTTATGATGTTGATCTCTCGCCGGTAATACCTACATTACGACTGAAAATAAGTGACAATTCAATCAAGAATTATATTTCAAAAGAGAACAAACAAAATTATTCCAAATATTGTTTGGTTTTCACTCGCTGTTTTTATTTTAATTGTGACCAAGAGATTAAAACGCGACTTGCCATTCTGTTGCAGGGGTCATTAATGGGTTTAATATAATTTTTTCTTTCTTTCAAAGTATTTGGTGCTATAAAACCCAAAGTTTCCGTCCGCTATTTGAAAAAAATATAGAACTTTGGAAATTATTTTTACATGAGACGACAAAAAAGTAGAAGTAATGATAAAGTTTATAACACATTTGTCTAATAAAAGTCCTCGGTTCTAATATAATGTGGTTAATTTACAACTCCGCGCGAGCCTCCGATAGGGCAGCGGTATAAGCGCCTGACTCTCAGCGCCCAGAGAGACATCCAGCGAACGGAGGGTGTTCGAATCCTACCAAATCCAAAAAAATAAACATTTTTATTTTTGTAAAATCAATATCCAATCTTCAAACCACTTTACAATAAACTGGAAAAAGAAAAGAAAGCGGCATCTAGCGACTTCTACCGCATATGAATTACACACTCTAATTTTTTTATTATTTCGTTATTAGTAATTTTAGTTAGGTGAGTCATTTTAAATACTGTTTGCATTATTTTTTTTTAAATACTTTCAAATGAATCTCCCATTCATAAATCTAAAGAAATATCAAAAGAGAGTAAATATAATAATATTGTGTACGAGTAGAATAAAATTTATGAAGGTGCTAGGCATACATGATATCGCAAAATTAAGTTCTACACTTTGATTGAATATCATTTCCTTACATAAAATTGTAAATTTAGTTGATTGATCACGTAGGGTCGGTTAATATTTCATGATTAAGTACATCGATCACACTTTGCTTTATGTCTACAGACAAGTCAAATTACGCTCTTTGTAACACTTCACCCGTAGTGTAACAGCAAGTGGCAATTCGATGCGAACACATTCACATAATGGCCGTGTTTATGAGCTCGAGAGGGACAACACTCAGCCCCGGTGAAACAGTGCGATAACACAGGGAGAGGCAGATTTACGGCCGAAAGAAACACAAATAAACCTATTCGGGAGGTTCGATAAATTCCACAGTCAATGAGACACTAGGGAGATATCGAGATCAATGGTAAGTAAATTGTTGTCCCCATCTGTGTAACTAATGCCGCAAAATAATCGTTAAGGTAATCATAAATTTTTCCATTACTGAAAAAATAAAGTGCTTCATTAATTTTTGTAGTGGATACTCTGATTGTATCTCCCTGGGGAAATACCGTCATTCTAAATTGAAACGTTGCGTTGCTTGAAATGGCATTTAGCAGTGTATGGTTACCAGATCTGAAGAGTCAGGTACTTTAAAACCACCATATTTCATTCTAGTTTCTCTCCTACTCTCTTCGGCCTCACAATAAACATAAATTATTACCAACTAGCGAGTTTCCGGCATGCGTTGCAATCCCACTAATAAAGAAATTGTTTTTCCCTCCGTGTCTTCTTCCATTAGTCCCGTTCCTCTTCCGCCTCCCCCTCCCCTCCTATGACCCCTTCCCCTCTACCCCTCATGCTTTCCCCCTCCTCCTTTCCCGCCTACCCTCTCTCGCTAACTCCCCTCTCGCGATCCCCCCCCTCTCCCGCTTTCAATGTGTCCAGTCCCGGTACATTCGGATTTTCAAACAGCTCACGTGCCACCTATTGCAATTTTCCTTATTACAATTTTTTTATTACAAACATTCATTTTTGTATATTATAAGAACAACCAATCAAATTTGGTACCTAACATAGGTAACTATTTAAAATAAATATAATTTTTGATTAGATTCCAAGTATTCGATTTTCGAAAATTGAATTTTGATTGAATAATCGATGTTTGTAAAATGTCATTCTCAAATTGTGATATTTTTGACAGTTTCGTAAGAGTTTTTGTAATGATTAAAAAAAGATTTCAGATTTATTGTCATGTGGTTGTAATAATTCAGAAACCTTCGCGAGGATGGAAAGAAGATATTTTGAAAGTTTCCAACATTTCCTCTGCTTAAGCAGTACGTAGACAACTCATATACATATGTAGGTAGACAACTCATATACATATGTAGGTAGACAACTCATATACATATGTAGGTAGACAACTCATATACATATGTAGGTGGAAAACTCATATACATATGTAGGTAGACAACTCATATACATATGTAGGTAGACAACTCATATACATATGTAGGTGGACAACTCATATACATATGTAGGTAGACAACTCATATACATATGTAGGTAGACAACTCATATACATATGTAGGTAGACAACTCATATACATATGTAGGTAGACAACTCATATACATATGTAGGTACACCCAAGCAAGCATATTTTGATTTTTATATGCATAAATTATTTTACAAATTATTTGGAGTGCCATTATTAACACTCTGGTTCCATCGCAAGGAACTCTTGCGATGTATTCACATCAAAAAAATAAATACACACCACGACATTATGGAATGGCGTTATAATAAATGTCTTGCGTACCTACTTTAGCATGCAGCATTTATTATCACTCATTTGGCTAAAAGAAATCGCTTTTTTTGATTGATTTGATTTTAATTTTAAAGGCGCCCACAGATGGAGAGACTTTAGTTGCGGAAAAAGTTGAAAAACTATTCCAAAATTCACACAAATTAAAAAAAAACGTCTGAAACTAAAAAGTCTCTCGTGTGCGCACCTCCATATACCAGCATAGAGCACGGGCATCGGGTGGGAATGATGCCCTTGTTCTACCAGTATTTCAATGGAACTCAAGAACGAGTCGTACAAACGACCCATTCTCATTGTTTTACCGGTATTTCAATCGAAGATGCGCCTAGAAACTAGCTACTTGATTCCTTCGGTACCAGTGCGCAGTCGGGAAATACGCCAAAACGCGTGCCCAAAATTTGCACACAGTTGACCAAATGTCAACCAGTGCCGAAGGAATCAATGATGCTAGTTTCACGGAAATACCGGTGAATATCGGTAAAACAAGTGAGAAAGGGTCATTTGTACGACTCGTCCTTGAGTTCAACAGTTCGGCTGTGGAACGATTTGCCTTTGCGTTTCACCCTACAACATGGGTCTCTTCAAAACCAAACTCCTTCCATTACGCAAAAAGACCCTCCACATAGCATCCCAAAAGGTGACATAGCCTTAAAGAAAATAACTTCCTTGTGTGGAGTTAGCATAAAATAAGTAAAATTTTCAAAATCCCCTCACTCAAAAAAGAGCTGATAACATTTATTTTATTTATTTATTTGATGCAATATATTTACATTTTATACACAATTCAATGATGTTGGCCTCACTGGGTGGTTTACCCGTGCTGAGGCCTCCATTTCAAATACAAAATTATACACAATACATATAAATATATATATATATACATACATATATATATATATACGATAATAACATAGCCGAAAATCATTTAAAAAAAAGGAACGTTTTCCACACGAATAGCACAGGAGAATATGTAAAAATTGGAGGTCTTCACTCAGGAAAATTTCTTTGGGTAGACTGGTTTTTTATAAATGAAGCACTTTTTGGTTTTCACTTTAAGTTCTTGATTTTTTATTGTTATGATTTGAATATTTACAAACTGACAACAATAACTTTCCCCATCCAACGGACAAGGGTTCAGTAGTATTTTAAATTCTTAGTGCAAGTTTTTTTGTAAAGAAGTAAGTTAATTTTACTGATGCAAGCCTTTTTATAACGGTTTCGTACATCTATATTTACCTTGTCTGTTGTGTGAGAAAGGGACAAAGACAAAAAATGATTCTATCGACATCTAACGAACAAATCAGACAACTCTTGGATCGCAATCCAACCTTCGATGGTAACTCAACCTCATAATTGGTTTGAGTCCTGGGTTTAAATCTAAACAATCGAGGCATACCAAAAACATTAAATCTCTTTAATATTTTTTACTGTGATCCATCTCATTGATCACAAATTTTGTTATAGGTAAGATGAAGGTATACATATATATATGTGTTTTTTTTTTTAATTAGAAGAGTTTTTCTTTGAACCAGTCCCACCATCTGGGATATACTGAAACGGACTAGCTTGGCTGCATAACTCCAGAACTATCTGATTTATCCATCAATTTCGTCAATTTCTTTGTGGAGGGTCTTTTTGTGGATTGGAACGAGAGAAAGTTTTGGGAAAGAAACAGGTATGAGGGGTGGTTAGGACTCTGGGGTTCAGTGTGTTCAGGTCATCCGCCGCCAAGACGTAGACATATTCGCTCCCAACTAGCTAGTAAATAATTACATTTGCAGTCATTTTGATGGCGTCACTCAGATTCCTGAAAAGATAATTTTATTATCATTTCTGTTTTAAATATCGCGTAAAATAATAAAACTAGCAGACAAAACCCACTGTCGCGGGAAATTGGATTTTTTTTTTAATTCTTTCGGGAAAATTGGTAAGTAAATGAGACGTAAATTTTCATGAAAACATTTAGATTTTTAATTTTGTTATGCGTTGTTTGAAAATTTTTCGAGTTTTAAACAATTCAAAAATTTATTGAAGAAGTTGCTCGGATAATGAGAAGGGAAATTATATTTTCAGACTGAGTAATTCAATTATTAATTTTGAATCACATGTTCTCTTCTGGGGTGCAGTTTAAAAATTCAACATTTCCTTTTGAAGATAATAGAGTGTTTACAACAATCGAAAATGTACAGTTCTTCAGATAATAATACTATCAAGGCGGGTTTTTGCTGCTAAGCCCTGCGGACGTTTTTCGGTTTGGCTTCGCCCAATTAAAGCGTTAGTGACCATTTTATAAATCTTAAAGGAACTGGTTCTAAAAATACAATGACAGCTAGTCACAGGGAAAAAGTAACCGCGATAGGCAATGACGTCATGTATAATATAAAGACGCCTGGTGGAAATCACAACGTGGTATTATTATTCACAACTTACATTGAAGAACCCACCACTGTCCCACCCCGGTATAGGCAACTTATGGTCGCCCCTTCGGAGTTCTCGCAAGAATCTAATTTTTTTGAATAAACAGCTCTACATTTAATGTAACGAATTTACAACTTACAGTTACAATAATAATCATACCATCCATCTCTTCATATCAGGAGAGATTAACGAAAGTACAGATCCAATAGTACTTACGCCTGCCTTTTGGCATTGCTTTAATTTGGTTCTATTGGATTTACGCAAAATAAAATGAAAGAAAAACAACTCGATTAATATAAATTAAAATGAAAAAAAAGACTGTATTTATAATAACATTACAGAAAACTGAGTGACGCCGTTTACTTAAATAAGAAGAAATTTGTTGGGTACATAACTACATAGAAAGGAATTTCACCAATGAAAACTGAATCTCTAGTATTTTTGGTGTGTGAATATCAAATGTATGTAGCATGACATAGGACTTTCACTTTAATGGTATCAACGTAGTGAGAAAAGTTTTTTTTTCTTCGTTTAAATCTTTCGGGGTAACAATCAGTTTTCTTGTTACACAAAATGATAACCAGAGCAGTAAATTTACTACAGTCGCCTACCACAAACTCAACCTTGATCTAACTGTTGACATAATAACATTATGCTTGTGTTTTGCATCGCCCCGATTTTCTCTGGGAACGGCGCATATCGTTCAGTAGGTGTTAGGATCACGGTTCATCAGTAAGGCATTCAGTAAGTCAAAGAGTCAGTGATTATTCAAACAGATAAATTACATCAAATGATCCGAGAGAAAGTTGCTCACATCTATGACAGTTTCGATCTAATTTAAAGTGCTAAAATTGGGTATTCGAATTTTCATAACAACGATTTAGTTTGTTTTTCTTCTAATTAGGAGTTAGAGTTTCATCACATTGTTTGAGTTTGCTTTTCTTTGTACGGTGATTCTGTGATATTTGACTATCGACCAATTCGAAAAAGTTTTAGAGCTGTTTGGGGTTCTGTGTTTGTTTTCATAATGATTTTATTCTTGAGTGGGTGAATTTGTTGATGATAGGTGAACTCCATGTAAATGTTATGTTTACGTTTAAACTTTTGATGAAAGTAACCATTTTCCTTTTTGTAAAGTTAATATATATATGTGTATATATATATATACATACATAAATATACATATACATACATATATATACATATACATACATTTATACATATACATACATACACACATACATACATATATAATATTGGTGAAAAAACGGAAAAAAGTAAATAAAAAAAACATACGATTAAGATAAATTAAACTTACAAAGTAGAGATTTAAAATTAAGGTAAATGTATAAATAAATAATATTATATAAGGTTAAAAACGATATTTTTAATAAGTGTTGTGTGTTGGTGGGTGTTTGTGTTTTATGTTGGTTTTGTGTGTCACTTGTATGTTTTATTTTATGCTATGATATTTTGGTAGTATTGAAACGACTGCACAGATTTTCATGAATTCGTTTAGGAGCTACGATGCCACAGACAGACACACACACACAGACAGACAGACCTACAGAAAGTCAAACTTATAACACCGCTCCTTTTTTTTTTTTTTTATAGTGAATACCGCACAAGAATCTCAACTGCTCCCGTCTGGAGCCAGTGAGACTATGGCATCCCCAATTGGGGTATGTTGTGAGTTGTGAGGGGTATGTCCTTGCGTCGAGGGTTAAAAAAAACTTGCAACTAAACCGTCCCGCAACTAAAATCTCTCATCCGCGGCACCCTAAGAACGCTTTCCCAAGAAAACTGTTTTGATTTATTAAAAATTTTCGAAATAGATTAAGATTTTCAACAAATTACGACTGTCAGTTAGTTTTATGATGAATTGGTTTCAATTTTCTTGTGTTAAATTCAACTCCATGCCACTCGGGGAATAGGTACAGATATTCCAACTAAAGAAAGGTATGATCACAAAATTTAAACATTTAAAAAAATTCATTCTCGCTTCTTTAATAATAGAAACCTTAACTCTTCGACTGGATGAAAAAAAATCATATAATATAAGGTCCTTTTTGGTATTTAAAAATTACAAATATAATTAGGAAGGTTTAAATTTTTTTTATGCACGGTTAAAGTTTTTTTTAACGGTTAATCATATATGATTTTAGATTTTTGATTGATTTTGATTGATTTGATTTTCGATTGTCCAAAACGTTGGCTAAAGAAGGAGGTAGCGCAATACGGCATAATATCCCAAAAATAAATAACGATAATACTTTTGGCTGTGACATAGGTCCTGAAGAGAATTGTTTACTGTTTGTTGTTGTCCGAAACGTTGGCTAAAGAAGGAGGTAGCGCAACATGGCACAATGCACTAAAATAAATTACGATATTGTTTAATCAATGTATATAAGAAGTTAAAAATGTGTTTATTCTTAGCATGTCTTATATCACCACGAATGCACCAGTAAAAGGCGTACAAGTCGCTTGGCAATCGGTGTCTAGAAACGCTCGATTTTTGGCGCGAAAGAGGGTTTGATTTATTTTGTGAATAATTTTATAAAAAAAATAAAAAGTTATTCAAGGGAAACTGTCACAGATAATCTTAGCCGTAATACGGTATTTTTTTAAAAGTATTTTTTTTATATGTGTCTATACATTTCTAATGAAAAAATACATTTTATTGTAGTTTATATTTTTTAAAATCTGAAAGTATGTTGCCTGTTATATGCTGATGATGCGGTGCTGATTTCTAAACGTATGGAAGATCTACAGTGTCTCGTGTCTAGGATGACCGAAATATGTATGAAGAATGAGTTAATGATGAATGTAAGTAAATCTAAAGTCATGGTATTTGAAAGAGTAAATGGTAAATGCAAGGCAGATGTAAGCGTAATGAGTAAGATTAAGAAAGGGACCCTCAGATGGTTTGGGAATGCCAGGCAAATGAACAAAGAAAGTAGTGTAATATGAAACAAATGTGAATGGTCGAAGAAGTCAGGGACGCCCGAGGAAGACATGGCACGATCAAGTGAATCAGATGCTTGAGTCGGGCCATGTCAAGAGTCAGAATAATAGAATAATGTGTGTGAGACGATGTATGAATGTGAATGAGGCAAAGAGTGTGTGCCAAGACCGAGTTGTTTGGCGGTCCGTCCCCTCTGCCTACCCCTGCGGGGAAACGGCGTGATGGTTAGTTAGTTAGTTTGTTAGTTATATTTTGTATGAAATAATTTTACATTAATCCTGCTGAAACGAAACGATAGAAAAAACAATCGTTAATTATTTATCCAAAGAATATTTTTGATATTCATAATATAAACCAATTCGATTAATCTAAAATATTGATCTGAGGTCAAGCTTAGCCTTTCTCTCTGTCCTTCCAACTTCCAACTTGTAAACCTCAAAACAGATGTAGAATCTGAAGAAAAACAAGAGGAAAGAGGAGCAAACATAAATATTATCTGTTTTGAGATATAAATAAATAGGTTAGTTCCTTGGCCCCGATGCGGCACGAATAAAATAAAGATGGACATTTTTAAAGTTTTATAAAATTCTTCGACTCCATTCCAAGGAGAAATATCTCAATTCGTAATAAAAAAGTTGAAATGGCTTAGCTGTGCTTGGAAAACAGATTTTAATAGCGAGGTTATTTTTAACTTTACCTATTACCCCATCCCGCGGTTGACGGTTAAGGCTCTCGAATCGCAATCTCACACACACACCCAGATGCGCAAGTAAATTTTATTTCATTGAAGAAGAATATAACACTAATAATGTGAACGAAAATATGAAAGAGAATAAGACACAGAAAAATAGAAAAACATAACGGTTGCAACCGGGACATGAACCCAGAACCTCTCGTCTAATCGGAACGGACGCCTTTACCAAATTGGCCATTGCCACCTTCCATCAAACTGTTATAATTGTCAATCTCATATTTCAAATCTTAGAATTAACAATATTATCTTCGACTATTTTTTTTAATTACATTGATGGGAATAACCTTCAATAGTCTGTTCTTATGAAAAATTTAATTTAATTTGATTAATTTGTGTTTTTCACAATTTATTCATTTAAAATAATGCATAGTATCCAAGTATATTTGCGGCTCCTTCCAGAGTGGAAGAGACTCTCAGTATCGCCCTGGTGTATGACAACGTTTTAGAGTTGAAACATTGCTTGAAATTACCCTATTTGGTGAGATCTGAATAACCAGGTATTTCCCCACCTTCCTCTCCCATTCTCCTTCACCACCCCATTACCTTTATAGTTCAGTCAAGTTAAACATGAACAGGCGGTTGTGCTTGCGAAAGTTCCAGTCATTCTGAAGTTTTTATATGTTGTTAGGACCTAAACCAGTATTAAAAAAAAATTGCAACTTCGAAAGTGCTGTGCGAGCGGCGGTGGACCCAAAAAACCAGGAAATTTTCGGATTTATTTCAGTTTTTGCTCAATATCTCAGTGAAGGAAGGGTCTGACTGGTGTAGTCAGTATACATACTTTTAAAGTAGACCTAACGGATCTTTCAAGAACGCCAGATAACCAAAAACAGTCATAAGTAGGTTTTGGGGGGAAATGCAAATAAACTGTTCTCACGTCATTTTTTTGTTTTATTTATCAAACAGTCACAATTTATTTTTTTGTTATTGTTAACTAATTTTTGATGAAAAAAAAGATAATTTCCTATTTCCAATGAACTACAAAAACACAATAATCTCACCTATTTACAAATCTGGTGTTCCACACCAAGTTACAAATTATCGCCCAATCTGTCTAATTTCTAACATAGGAAAGATCTTTGAAAAAATAGTAAAAAAACAATTGTTAAATTTCCTACATAGTAATAAAATACTACACAAAAACCAGTTTGGTTTTATTAAATCACTCAGCATACAAGATGCCATTGCTAACGTAACTTCATACATTTACGAATCATTAGATAAAGGTAAAAAATGTGCGGGTATATTTATTGACCTCAGAAAAGCATTCGATAGCATTTCCCATGAGATGCTATTAAAAAAATAAATAATATTAGCATAAAAGGCAACGCGATTAAATGGATCACCAACTACTTAAAAAACCGCCCTCAAGTGGTAAAAATCAATCGTGTTAATAGTGATCAAGAGGTTTCGAGCTTTGGAATCCCCCAAGGTACAGTGCTTGGATCAATTCTATTTACCGTACATGTAAAAGATTTATTTTTTTAACCTCTACATGGTCAAATTACATCATACGCCGACAATACAGTATTAATAATAAGTGAAAAGACTTGGGAAAATGTAGAATCAAAGGTCACAGAAGACATCAACACGCTTAAGAATTTTTGCGACACTAATTTACTATCACTAAATAGTGAAAAGACATTTGTAATTCCATTTGAAATCCATCCAAACGACGCTCCCAAAATTTTTAACATTGTTATACACGATAAAACTAAAATTCTCAGCCAAAATAATTGCAAATCAAAGTGTACAATATTAAAAACAACAAATAAATTTAAATATCTTGGAGTAATTATTGATAAAAATCTAAAATGGAAGGAACAAATATGTCAAGTGGTAAACAAAATCAGAAAATTAATATATATGTTTTTAAGAATTAGAAATTTTCTGTCGACAAAAAATCTATATTTATTCTACTATGCCTTAGTTCACTCCACTTTACAATGCGCTATTATTAGTTGGGGATCCGCGTATAAATGTAACCTTCTTCCAATAGAAATTGTACAAAGAACAATTATTAAAATTATATTAAAAAAATCCTTGGACTTCCCAACAGAACGCCTGTTTGAAGAATTTCAAGTACCCACAATTAAAGATTTATATATTAAAAATTCATTAATTCAAATTATAAAAGAAAAATATAAATATCCATTTTTAAATGAAAACAGAACTCGACTTAAACATGTTTTTTATGCCCAAACCTAAATACATCTTTTGCACAGCATCATTACACTTACCAGGGAAGAACTTCTTTCAATCGTCTACCAGAAGAAATCAGAAGCATTAATGATAAAATCCGAATACTGCTCTCTGTCAAGAGACATTTTAAAAATATTCTTAAGCAAGTGGAGTTTGGCCGAAGGAAGACCTCCACTTACTCAGCAAGTGGTTCACTCTTGCTCAGAAGTGTGGTGAATTTGGTCTTTCCTTGGCCAAACGGTGCTGAGGTGGTATCGCATCCGGTAAACGCGTGCGTGAATAGTACCATTGGTTGGAGCCCTGGTGGTTGTAGGAGGTCGTAGAGTAGTGACAGCAACCAGCTTCACCCTTCATGCTCTTCTGAAGATAGACGTTTGTCTCTTCAGTGCCTAAACCATTGAGAAGAATGAGCAATTCGACGTCTTCTCCCACTATGATGACATCATGACGATCTCTCGATCCGCATCTTCTTCGGCAACAGCCACTTCCACTCCCTCCTTCTGAAAGGCGTCACAGAGAAGAGTTATAAGGCGTCTCTTATTGTTCTCATTGCCCAATACATGCTCTTGAGCAATTTGAATTACTGTGGATTCATCGAACGTCAATTCGTAGCTGGAATGAGCTGCGTAGCGCCGGAGTCGTTCCGCTGTTTTAGTGTTTTTTTTTGGTAAAATCTTCGGGGTAGCCGTCAAAAACGATGGAGACGTTCTTCCCAAAGTGGTTTCAGACGTAGGTGGTATAACATGCCAAAAGTGCTCGAACCGTGCTTTTCCGCTGCCACACGACATTGTCCAAGAGGTATCCACCATCCAAAATTATGTGAGTGCTGGTATCTATCGGCGTGTGGCTGGGAAGAGGAGTGAAGGCAGAGTACAGAGTAGATTTTGTGCCCTTGCGCATCCATTGTTCATTGAACAAAGACATCGGGAACTCATACTAGAAGTCATCCTGTAAATCCTGTTCAGATTGCTTTGCAATACACACTCGCTGGAAAATTGTTAGCGAATCCACAGCCACTCTTTTGTTTTTGTCCGGCAGTTTAACGGTTGAGGTGATCGATGCCAGCGTGGTAACTTACTAACACTGTCGGAGATTCCCCTTCCTTGGGTCAACCTACCGTAGGTTTTCATGGATCGCATCAGCTTCTGCTTAATTGTTAGATCTGACCACAACCCAGAACAAAACTTGTCAGACTGGCGAATGGTGAAGGATACTTTTGTGAACATGTCGTATTCACTTTTATCAATCCGATCTTGTAGAGCCATCATATCCTGAAGTTAGAGGTGCGTGCTCTTAGCATACAAAATATCCAGCTGCGTGGAAAAAAGGAAGCATCTTGTGGACAGTGTACAAATGAAGGTTCCAATCACCAGCACGCTCTGCCTGGATGAATAGTTTTATCAAAGTGGTCATACGAAAGTATTGGACCCATAACTGTGATGTTGGACCATTTGCTTCAATTTTCTCCAAGGCACTTTTAAATTTTGCCTTTAGTAGTTGGTAGGTATCAATTTCTTCTGCTGATATAGTGAGAGACCTTTCAGTGTCTCTTAGAAATTTTTCAGTCTCGTCTCGCTCCTCAGGAGTTATGTCAACCTCATAAAAAACAATGCTGGCCAGTGTGCGGTTTGCCAAAATATAGGCTCGAACAGCTCATGAATATGCGTGCCCATTCAAAATTTTTTCAACACTGTGGCCTGCGTAGATGGTGGTTAGTAGCTCTTTCAGACCGCTCCCACCCATTATTATGCTAATGCATCCCATAAAGGACAGTAAGAGGTGAAATCCACCAAGCCGTACAACTACACTGTTCAACTCCGAGGAAGTCCACTCTCACCCCAAAACCCACTTATGACTGTTTTTGGTTATCTGCCATTTTTGAGAGAACCATTAAGTCTACAGATATCAATATTGTCTCAAATGAAAGTTAATTAAATTTACAACAACTTTATTTCATATAATATTTGACGTGGGATGCGTATTAAATTATTTTACAAAATAAGTGACCATTTCGAAAAAATTTCACTTTATGGAAAAATGGCCTATTTTCGAAGAACTGTATCTTGGAAACCAATAGCTGTATAAAGCTCACTTTAGTCTCAAATTATAGAAAATTTAGTCTACTTTAAAAATGTCACTGCTGATTACACCAGTTAAACCCTTCCTTCACTGAGATATTGAGCAAAAACTTGAAAAAATTCGAAAATTTCATGGTTTTTTGGGTCCACCGCCGCTCGCACAGTACTTTCGAAGTTGCAATTTTTTTTTAATGCTGGTTAAGGTCCCAACAACATATAAAAAATTCAGAATGACTGGACCTTTTGCAAGCGCGGATGTACATCTTATTTTATTTTTATTTAAAAAAAAAGTAATTGTCAACAGAACCCCCTTTGACAAACTGATATCAATCAGTTTAACGGGACTTAATTTAAAAATGTAAAAAACTGTAAATAAATAATAAAGGAATTTTATTAATAAAAAAAAAATAAAAAAAAATAATTTTTACATCTTGACTGGAGTATTAGCCTAATTCAGCCCAATTGGGGATATCATTGTCTCACTGGTTCCAGACGGTTGGGAGCGGTTGGGACACTTGTGCGGTGTTCACATAAAGAAATCTTCCTATTTTATTTCCTCCGTCTACACAGCATTCTTAATTTCATAACGCATGACGTGATAAATTGACATTTAAAAGAAAAAAGTCAAATCCCCTTTCCCGCTGTTTCCTGGTAAGATAATTTCCTTACCTAATCGGCGTAAGGGGGGAGTCTGGTTCAGCCGAGCTTTTTTTTCAATGCGTTTTTATCAATGATAAAATTTACTTTCGTTCACGAAACTTTTATAACTTGCAAAGGTACATTTGAACAAGAAAAAACACAATATTTTTTCAAGAAAGTCAAACATTGCCGGGTTACGAATAATCTGACAATATTTTTTTAAAATCTCCTACTTCCATCACAGAAAGCGGAAAACGTTATTTGTTCATAAAGACATACACAGTACATTATAATACAAGTTATAAGGTACGTTAAATTAAATAAAATATTTCATGATTATGTACGTATTACGAAAGTAAATAGAATGTCATTTGGTAGTTTCACCTGAGATATAAACGGGTCTTACTTAATTAGTGAATGTTGCTTGTGGCGTGATGGAAGACTTAGCCAACCGATGAATCGAACACGGGACGCCTAGTAGGACCTGGACCTGGTGGACGCAGAACCCAAACGCGACGCCAACTCAGCCACCGACTGGTGAAAATTTGATTTTAATATCTATTTACAATATATACATACATAGATATAGCGGCCGCAAGTAAAGGGTCCGATCAAATCGGCTGGAATCCTGAAGAAACTTGCAAATCAGTTTGCAATAAAAAGTTGTTGATTGCAAAATAGCGGAAATAATGAGTTCCTTTACAGGAGGCGCTGAGGCAAACAATTTCACTCAAGGCCTATGTCATTTTTGGGGATGCTGTGTAAAGGCTTTTTTTAAGGAAATAAAGGATAGGAAAGTTCTGGGAACGAAAAAGTTTTGAGGGGTGCATAGGAATCTGTGGTTTAGTGTGTCCAGGTCATTCGCCTCCAAGACCTAGACCGACAAACCTCACCCCATGAAACCAGGCACCCCTGATAAATCACCAAACGTAGCTAACCACTTGGAATGACCTATGGGAGAGGTGTTGGTTATCCAATAAATGGTTCCCGAGGCGGCGGTACCCACTCCCAAATTGAAAAAAATTGTCAAAAAAATCATTCTTAATTTTGCAATAACTTTGCCCTATAATAATAATTTTCTCCGTCTACCTGCTTGGCGCGCACCGCTGTTAACTATATTTCAAGGTCAAATTTGATACTATAACTTTGGGAATGCTTTCTCCACACATATAGACAGATTTTTGAAAAACAAAAAAATAAGTAATTTTTTTTGATCGGTTGTACCAGACTTCCTCCTTAAATCTCAAAAACTAAGGCCTACACCCTCCATACACTGAATTCTCGTTTCCTGTATCACAAATTATAATCAAATAATTTCACTGAGACAATAAACATGGCAGAATAATTTATTTTCAGCTCCAGCGTAGAGTTTCAAAGTGTTGATAAGCACCAATAAGTATGTAAATATGTGGCTCACCGCGCTGAAGTTCTCGTTCTTTCCCTTGCTGTGAACTCGGCCCAGGATCCCGGAAGTCACCGACAGTTCCCCTTCCGAGGGAGGCTGGAAAGATAAAACACTGCCAGGTAACAACAAATCATGCTATTTATCTTTTCAATAAAGTATCTATAGAGCCAATCGGAGATGAAATTGTTGGCACTTTAGACAATATAAATTTTTTTTTATACATTTTTTTTTTAACAAAATTTATTTATTATTTCTTCACAGGTTACAAAAAAGAAAGAAAAAAAGTAGATTTACCGAGGTATAACGTTTTAAGGTCACATTGTGCATGATTTTGTTGAATAGTCGGGTCTCCGGCGACCAAATCCGACGAAAACAAAATGTTGGGTCGGGGACTGTCTTATTAGCTTTCTTAAAAAAATACTGTAGACATTTCATGAAGTATATTTACTCGTATCTACCCCTGCTTCGCGATTGATATATTCCCTACAAATATTATTAAATTTACAGGCCAGAGTGGAAGAAACTCTCAGTATCGCCCTGATATAAAAGACCGCCATTGGAAATTGAAACGTTGCTTGAAATGGCTTTAGTCGTGCTTGGTGACCAGATCTGAATAGCCAGGTACCCAATCTCTTTCCCTTCAGCCTCACAACATACCCGAATTGGGGATGCCATAGTCCCACTAGCTCCAGACGGGAGCAGCTGGGACGCTTCTGAGGTATTCACATAAAAAAAATGTTCTGGGTTTCTTGTTTATGCATTTTAAACAAAAATTTACCGGTCTACGACAATCAAATACATTTATTAATGTCACTCAGAGTCTACGCCGCCAGTTAGTAATTTTGAGTAGCTAGCGTATCTCTATCTTCATTGTTTTTGGGACAATACAAATAGGCCACTTGCATGGATTTCATAACGACTTGGAAAAAATCTTGGGTATAGATTTTTTAAATTTTTAAAATTTTTTACTAAGATTACGAAAATGTTAATAAATTTTTTTAGAAATTCACAGTTTATTTTTATTTTTATATAAATAAATCCATTATTTGGGCTCGGGACGTCACAACATGAAAATGTCCCATCTACGAAAATGTTCCTATTAATTTTATAAAATTCCACACTGATTTATTTTTTTTTATATGGCATCACTTTGATTTCAGGCGAATTTTCAAATTTGACATTTAACGTTCACTAGATTTATTGTTCGTTCTCTGCGAACTTATCATTTGGTTTGACTTTTTGACAGATGTTATGAAGAGAACCCCGTACATTTTACGTTGTCCGTACGTGTTTTAGAGGTATAATGATAACGGTGCGGCTTTTAACAAAATCAAATTTTATAATATTCTTATTATTATTATAATTTACAAGTACAAGTATATTACATTTGATTTAGTAATATAGATGTTGAACATTATAATGATTTATGATAAATAAGATGGATCAAAGAAAAAAATATTTATGAGATTTAATATTTTTGGTATGCCTCGTTATTCTCCTGTGCCAGAGGGGAAGGGGACGCGAGAGAGGAAGGGGAGGCGGAAGGGGAATGAGATGAATGGGTAACTCGCTTGTATATTATGTTTTAAATTATTTAAACCTTTAATCGAACAAAAACAACTACTCACTTGAAAAGTATTACAAAAGCGATTCTGTCTTTATCCATCCATAAAAACTAATTTCTTATGAATTTACAAGTCATATTTTTTACATTTCTTAATTCTTACAAAAATATGTTTATTTGGTCAAAAATATTTTTGTTGGTAGTGGTTACGAGCGCAAATTTCGCAGCCTTTGTTGGAACTTTGTACTCGTCAGGGCGGTGCGCGGTGATACCGATTGTTAAGTTGTATGTACCTGATTTAACTAGCTTTACAGCGGTATAGCGAATCCATAATCTTTAATATGCCTCTAAAAATACCAATGCCTGGTCACACGGAAGTAGAACAGTAAATGGGCACTAAAAACATTGAGTGAACGCATAATTTGTAACAAAGTTTTTTTAAATTCATTTATTTTTATGTAAATAACGCTTTACGGTCTCACCTGCTCCCAACCGTCTGGAGCCAGTGAGTGACATCCCCGATTGGGCTACGTTGTGAGTCTGAAGGTAGTGGGGAGGAGATGATGAAGAGAAAGTTTGGGTAGTGCCTGGCTATTCAGATCTGGTCACCAAATACGGCTAAAGGAATGGTGGTCTTTCATCAGAGCGATATTGAAAGTATCTACAACTCTAGAACGTGCCGCAAGTATACCTTATAGTACCTTTGTTCAAAATTTTAATTGTGAAATAATAAAATTCAATTGAATGAAATTTATTTCCGCAGGTAATGTATGCTTGTTTACTCCTCGACCACAAATCTATTAGATACATATTATTTTATTTGAATAAATTGTGGAATAACACAAATTAATTAAATACCGATGGGAATTCATCAAACCTGCGACCTGAGGTATAGATAATATAGATATATGAACGGGTCCATGTATATGTATACGTGTGTGAATGAGGGAACGATTGTGTGCCAAGACCGAGTTTTTTGGCGGTCCGTCCTCTCTACCTACCCTGCGATGAAACGATGTGATGGTTAGTTAGTTTAGTTTTATAAGATATATGTACCTATTTACATTTTCTTTTTTAAATTAATATTATTTTAATAACTATGCTAAACAAATAACAGTTACTAGGTTATAAATTTTGTTTTATTTTATTTTATATTCATAAATTATAGTGTATTTGGATAATAACGGAACTTCATAGAACTTGATTATTAAATTTGAAAGTCGATGATTTGTTCAAATTCTAAACAATCCGTTCTTTACCAACGGAGTACGTATTCATACTATATATATTTATTATTGAAAGTACGTAACGTCTACTCCTGAAAATACATTTTATACCAACGTTATTGTATTAATTTGATTAAGTATCTCAATCCGGGAAAAAAAGTTATTTTTCCAAATACAAAGCAGGTAGTAAAGAGGTTGTGGAATATTTTCAGAAATATGCCAATCGTTCTGAAGAAAATAGAAAACAGGAACCCACAAAGGCGCCATTGTACGCGTGATCCATTTTTCGAATCAGACAGATTTCCTTAAAATCTCATTTCGATTCGAGGCGCCAATGTGTCTGAGAGTATTGGTTCTAACTTTAATAAATACAAGGGTTTTTCAAGGGGAGATCAAAAATTTTTAAGATTTAGATTTTTTGATATTTTTTGATATCAGCTTGAAATAATAGCCGAGTTAGGGATGCATAACATAACACTTTCTTTGTAGGAAAAGAAAACTAATATACTAGCTCGATTAAAGTGACATTTTCCTTTAAAAAAACATCGGTTAATATGAAATTTTGGCACTGAGCCAATGAGTTGACTCATTCCTTTCCTCGAAAAGACCCTGCACACTGCAACCCCAAGAATGATATGAGCCCTGCAGAGGGAAAGCTCCTAATAGAGTTATTGTAATAATAGTTCGACTGCGGATGTCGTAACCAATATCACGTGGGGATATTTATTGCATACTTCTGATATTGAGACAGAAATTAATACTAATTTCCTCACAATGGTTAAAATCCATTGAAATCCTGCACAGTAATTTCAAATGCACGCGCTATTAATTTAACCACGGAGACCGCCTAAAAGATTCCATTAAAAGTTTTGCTACAACGAGCAGATTAGCGTAATGCGGAGCTTAAATATAATTGTTTGGGTTTCGTTGTTCTCTATTCATTCATTTAAAACCGGTTTTGGACAGAGAAAGGTCATATTCCGGCACAAGGGAGAATGTTGCGCGAAAACAAAAGTAATTTAATAACTAGTGCGACTTGAATGCCTGTCTCTCGAAAATAAAGTTTGATAATTACATCCTTTGTTTAACTGAAAAGGACACATCTACTGTGAATATTATAAAGCGCACCGAAGAGATTTTACGTAGTATTTGTTCGGGGGAATCAAATGGTTCGTCGAGCTCATCCTTGGAATTGTTGTGACAGAAAACTGTATAAATATATGTACATAATTATATTTGTCTTATATATATATATATATATATATATATAAGACAAATATGTTCGGTTTTGCGGACACACAACTATTATCTGTAGGGTTCATGTTTTCGCTTTTGGGAAAAGCTCTTTGGTTTCATATAAATCATTGTGTCTTCCTTACTGTCATAGTGAAAAATATGATCTTAACGATGTTAGAAAGAGAAATCACGCATTACACACATAACGCTTTATGTTCAAGTCTAAAAGCTAACCACAAAATAATTAAAATGTACACCAAAGAGCATGAAATAATAATTGTATTTTTATAAAAAATGTTATACCAACCGACAAAAGTGAGGTTAAAAACTTTTTTATATTTGCAATCAAAATTTCAATAATAAAAAGTGTGCAGTTCACACGCGGTAGAATTGAAACCTCCATAAAACAAAAGTAGACAAGATAAGATTGAGACAAGACAAAGGTGGGGAGGTAACGAAGCATCACACAAAGAGGAGACCATTTCAATGTATGTGTCTGACTCTATTTAGTGTCGCTTTTTCGTTTATCGAGTTTCATAATTTAAAATTATTATAATTGTTATAGGTAAAACATCTTAAGTTGAAGCAATAAAAATGCTTAGTATTGATGTATTGGTCTATCTGTGTGAACGTCAAGCGACGCGTCGCTTGACGCGTTTTGTGGGCGTCGCGACGCCCACAAAACCGATAAGGCTCTCTGTCTTGCTTACGCCCACTTATTGCAACTAGTTAGAAGAGAGGCAAGTTTTACGACACGCTTTTGAGGCTGTACTTAAAGGATGTTCTATTCTCTTCATTCGGTTCGTAATTTGATTTAAACATACGTGCACCTACATTTCGCAAGTGATAAAATCAAATTTTTAAATTTGAAATAATAAATAGTTTTCATTATTATTTTTAATTCGAATCTTTATTAGTAGATTTACAGAGTGTTTGTAATATTTATTACGATATCATGGAGTCCTGTTATGAAACGGAACGTGGCAAATCACTGAATGGACCAACTCGTGAAATTTTATTCCGTCTGTTTAATTATTTTACTTATAAAAAACGGTGGTCAACTTTTAAGCATAAATGACTTGTATGATTTGACGTCTAAGGCAACTGGAGTATCACAGACTAGTACCTATTCAACAGTTAATCTTTTGTACCTTTGTGTTAGTAATCTGTTATATTTTAGATAATATACGTATAGATATAGTTGCTGATGATGACTGATACATAATTAAATAATTACTGTTGCTGATGATTGTTAACACATAATTATAAAAAATAAATAATCCATAAGCAGCAAAATTTTGAAGCACAGATTTTGGAAATCACACTTCATTTCAACATTAGGTTCTTGGTTTAGGTAAACCAATTGAAAAGTGCGTATTGAGTTTTAAACGAAACTTTACAAAGTCAAATCCGTACAAAACATGGCGGCAAAGGAGATGTTTTATATGGGAAATTTATAACTTTGTAACATGTTTTTCCATATATCCCGACCGAAACCGATGTTTCTTTTGGTAATTAAGTTTAACAGTCGTTTACTTTTCAAAATCTATGCCTATTAAACGTGTAGCGGCATGTGGCGACTTGTAGATTATTTACTTTATAAAATATTATCTATGTAAGTATGAATATTATAATAAATTAATCTTTTTAAATAACACAATATTTTTTTTAACCTTGTTGTTAGTTATGAATATCCATTTGAATTCAATCCTGAAGATTATCACATTTAGTTAATAAACTTATTTTTATTCCTAAACCTTCAGTATGTCTATAAATATGTTGTAAAACAACATTAGTTTTATTTTACCGATTTAAATACGCTTTGGATTCGAATTCTCAATTGTGAAATAATTATTAATTGCTTTTTTGTTAAGAGCCTAAAACGAAACACGCTGTATGAAAGTTTGCATCTGTGTGGGTACTGTGATGAAGTCAACTTAACTTGCGAGACCTATACTATAAAGGAGAGGAAGGTGTTTCCTACCTACATGGAACACAAACAATATCGCACTAAACTCTAACCTTACCTCTCTCAATGAGTTGAAAAATTGCAGTGATATTGTACACATCTCGCTTTCGAAATCTCGAAAAATTAATAATAAAATACTCATCACTATAACCACAAAGTGTTGGTAATTGTAACCTATAGTGGTGCTCAGATACGTTTTAAGATTTCACGGCCAAAAGTATTTTCGTTATTTGTTTTTGGGGTGTTATGCCGTGTTACCTACCTACCTCCTTAGGAGCTACCTCCTTCTTTAGCCAACGTTTCGGTCATCAGGGCAGATCCGGTAGATGGTTGATGATCTGCCGATGATGGACACTGCAACGATGTCCGAAACTTTGTCTAAAGGTAGCGCAACACGGCATAACACCCCAAAAATAAATAACGAAAATGCTTTTGGCCCTGAAAATCTTAAAAAAAAGCTTACCCAGCAACAAAACCGAAATTGAGCATGTTTAATTTTGCAATGTGATCGTGTTTTGTGCTTCTATATTTTGACGGTTTCCTTTAAAAAAAAACATTTTCCCAGCTTTTCAAATAAGATAAAATAACGTGAAAACGAATATTAACCCTGTGAATAAATTAACGACCTTTGTAAACAATATGTACCTACATTTATATTCTCACGCTTCGATTTAAGGTAATTTATAATTGACTTTTTCATTCCATTATTATTTATTAGGTATTGGAAGCGGTTGTAATGAAAATTTTAATTGACTTTTTCGTTCCAGTATTTATTTTGCACTGAAAGTGGTTGATATAAAGGATCCACGCCAAACATGTTAACAGGTACCCACATATAACGACGCTATTGCGATGATATAACGACGCAATCAATCGAGCCCTGTAATTTGACCATTTCCAAAAAGCTTTGATTTATTTTTTGATTAATCACCTGTGCCTGATTACTCGATTCATAAATAATCACTGTCAAGAAGACCCAACATTTGGAATGCACCAGAGTACCTATGAGTGTTTAAAAAAATTATCATTACGGCGAGGTATTTGGCTCCCTCTACAAATGATCTCCATTTATTTTTTCGTCCGAAACGGCGCGGCGCACTCAAGGACGGCTAAAGGGAATTACGGCGCCAAAAATAGGAAAAAGCATTGCCTTCAAACTAATCATAAATATTTTTTAAATTTTCTCCATAAAACAGTTCAAAATGACCCGTTAAAATTTATTTTGTGAACGCAACCGAATAGCCTGCGCATGTGCGCAAAGCTGAGATATGTGCCGCGTTGCCAATATTTCTCACTTGCGCCTGATTCATTGACGGGGTAGCTAAGCTCGTCCTGTTTTCCCTATTTAAAAATCAGAAAATTTTCAACATGGATATTAAAGCTTCAGGTATGTACTTTAATCTGCAATTATTTTTAACTAAAAAAATTTAATGTAATATAGATATAATATATGTTTTATGGAATACTATTTTGTTAAAAAATTAAATTGAAATGTTGGCTTTAACTAGAGTTTAGAAAAAGTTCCACCGAGTTCGACGACATTATTTTACTAGTTAAAAAATATACCTTATAAGTTATGTGAAAATGTAAAACTTATGTCCAACTTTTTCTACCTTTCTTAAATCAAGCGCATTCTTTTCAGGTAGTCTTGGCGACCCCGCTCTAAAGTAAATGAGGATTAGAACTACATATTTTTAATGTAAAAAATTGAACAATTTTACAAGTATTCGTCATTTTACAGAAATTTGGGAGGCGGGAATGGGTACCGCCGCCCCGGGAACCTTTATTGGATAACCAACACCTCTGCCATAGGTCACCCCAAGTGGTTCGCTACGTTTGGTGATTTAGCAGGGGTGCCCGGGTTCATGGGGCGAGGTTTGTCTAGGTCTTGGAAGCGGATGACCAGGCCACACTGAACCCCAGATTCCTACCCACCCCTTAAACCCTTTTCCTTCCCAGAACTCTCCTCTCCTTCCTTTACTTAAAAAACCCTCCACACGGCATCCCAAAAGATGACATAGGCCCTGAGGGATTTTTTTTCCTCAGGGCCTCCTGTGTGGAGCTCATGTAAAAAAAAAAATAGAGAAATTATTCAATCCTACTAATATTATAAAGGCGAAAGCTTGTATGGATGTATGTTTGTTACTCTTTCACACAAAAACTACTGAATTCTTTCACTAATAGAAAGTTACTTTATTTGCGAGTACTATAGGATACATATATTGGTAAGCTCTGGCGTTATGAAATTATTTATCATACGTTTTCTGTCCCTAACAAAATCGAGTTATTGCAAACGTCAGAAGAAAAGCCCTTGGAAACGATGTTTTTTTTTTGAATTAGGCAATTCACCCTAAAAAGAGTACTTTGTTGGCGTCGCAATTAATATCTATCTCAAAAATGAATCGTCAAAATGTATGTATGCGCGTATAAATTCCGAACGACTCCACCAAATTGGAAAATTCTTTTTTTGTTCGTTATTTTGCTTTTGCTTTGGCATTATGAAATTCGTAGAAAAATTGTAATAGGTGGCACGCGAGCTGTTTGAAAACTGAATGTACCGGGAATGAATGCGTGGAATGGGAGAGGTGGAAGAGGAGGGCGGTGGGGGGGGGGAGGGGGAGGAGGATGGAGTGTGGGGGTTAGAGGAGGAAGAGGGGGGAGGGAATGAATGGGAAGGGGGTGGGGGGAGGGGTGAAGGAGGGTAGGGGTAGTGGAGGGGGGAGGGGTAAGGGGTGGGTGGAGGGGGAGGTGTAGGGGGGTTGAGGGGGGGGAGTGGAGTGGGGAGAGGGAAGGTGTAGGAGGCGGAGTGGGAATCCCCCTAATACCATGCGAGCGGAGCCGCGGGAAAAAGCTAGTAAAAAGTATGTAATAATTCAATACGAAATAATTTCTATTTTTTAATTAGAATACTACTTACGACCACCTGATCCCGATTAAGCCTTACAAGGTTTTCTTAGGTAATCTTCTCATGCGCATTTCTGATCAGAATTTCGAATAAAATATTTTTGGCGAAGTAAATCGAAATTTCGGCCTAGAGTGCGGCGAGGGGTCAACAAGTTATTACCTTTATATAAATAAACATGCACGTTTTTTTTCAGCCGTCCACAACTTGTTAATTAGAAAGATACACTGAATATTATAACTGTCACTATTGTTTACACTTTTTGTACAAACTGTTAAAACAAATTTTGTTTTTGCTTCATATACCACTGTTTGTTTTTTTCTAGGTAGGTTCTAAATAAAACTTATTTTAACTATATTACCCACGCACAGGCTGCGCCTTAGTGGGTTCCCACATTATTGTAATGATTTTCAAAATATGTAAATATAAAATGTAAAATATGGGAAAAATAAAGGAATTTAAAAAAAAATAAATAAAAGACAGAGGAAGAGCCCTAATAATACAGAGAGAAACCAAATAAATGACTTATTAGCATTGTTTAGTTCCACTCTTCTCTCGCAATCGCCCATCCCATATCAGAGACTAGAATAGTTTCATCTTCATCACCTATGTCCTTTTTTAAAACTACGTTTTTTTGAAGTGAAAACTTCTTTAGCACCGTTGTGATTTGAAACTCGATGAAAGGAAAAATAGCGGCACTAAAAAGAGATAAACACATACAATGTGAGAGAATGAGTTAGTATGATCGGTCTACTCTTTGTTCGGTGCTTCGTAGCCTCCCCACTCTTGTCTACCTTAGTTTTATAAAGTTTTTAATTCTACCGCATGTGAATTGCGCACTCTGTTTTTTATAGAGAAAGACAAACATTGCCGGGTTACGAATAACCTGACAATATTTGAAAATCTCTTACTACCACCACAGTAAGCGGAAAATGTTGCTTATGTCACGATGGAGGACTTAGCCCGCCGAGGAGTCGAACACACGACGCCTGGGTCAACGAATTTAACTTTGTTAAATTTCAATCGTCTATCTAGTTTCATGGGTGACGCCATTGTTTTTTGAACATTTATTTTGAACTGTCAGTCGGTGAATTACAAAATATTAGTTTAAAAATAACATACTCGAAAGTACTTAAAGTTTATCAAATAGTCGTCAAGATGCCGCGGGAGTGTTCAGCCAACGAGTACAATGGTGTTTCAAATAAATAAACGGCAGGAAAATCAGGAACTCAGTTGAGGCTATTAAATTCTGAACTTCCGATGAGTTCAAGGTCATCAATATAGTAACTCTTTGTCGTTCATATTTAATGCACTTCGATGATGTGTGTTCGACATCTTCAATTTGTTCACATATCGAGCACATTGGAGAATCAGAGAGGCCTAACAAACACACTATGCTTCCCATTGGTGCATGTCCGGATCTTTATCCAAAATTGATTCTCATTTCAATTCTTTTCAGATTAACCTCAGTGAACCATGGTCTTTTAAACGGTTCCTTTTGGGGAATTCTGTGCCATATTCCCTTATTAGTAGACAACGTTTCAAAATGATTATCACACATCTTATTACATATGATTTTTTTTTTGGCAGCAATCTTTAACATCTTCTGGCGTCCAGTCATACATGATTCCATTCACACATGCTCCGTTTGCCAACAAATCCGCCTCTTCATTTCCATATATATTCCTTGTATTGTACATGAGATGGAATCCATTGGAAACATATGAACACACCTTTCTGCTGTAGCCGCCTTATTTGATATACAATATAGTAGATTATTTACCCACAGGCAACTCCCTTCGAATACTTTTAAAATGTTGAAGCGCAATTTTAGAAACAATTGATATTACAATTCGATTCCACTTATTTTTAATTGCATATTCCACCGCTTCTTTCGTAATAATGCAATTTTTATTCAGTTGTTTTTTAATGAGAAAAATTGTTACGCATTGAAATGAAGGCTGCTCCAACTTGGACTGTTTTTTTTATCCATCGGTGTAGATCTGATTGAATCCTGAAAATTTCTTAATTAGCCTAACGCTTAAAATATGATTGACTATATCAATAAAATATAAAAATTACACTTCTTTTTAGAAATTTTATTATCTACAAAATTGGTATCAGTAATTTTTTTAGAAAACTGTACTGGAAAAGAGATACGTAGAAAAAAAGTCATGCAATTTACCTGTTTTTATAAACTTATACACATTTTTACGACTGTATAACTCAATACTTATTAGAGACAAAAGAAAATTATTTAAATAAAAATTGTAGGTAATTTTTATGTTCTACTAAACTCGTTACGATATTTTAGCCGAAATTTTCATTGGAACGAGACAATTGAGATAAACTAGATTTTGGCGCGATTTCGGCTGGTTTTTTCAAAATGGGGGAGAAAGCTAAAGTGCACCAAGGTCGAAAATTAAGATTTTACAGGAGATGAGTGTATAAAACATAATAAAAATTGGGACTACCGGAATAGTCCTGATCGCGACTTCATTTTTTGCCCTAACTACAGTTTATGAGACATATCAGAAAAATTATTATAATTAAATACAGTACTGTACAAACAAAAATGTGTTTCATCTATATAGTAAGCAATAAATAATTATTATTGCCACCAAATATGAAGCCTAAAGTGGGAACAGGTAGAACTCGTGAAAGATAATATTTTGAATTATCTGCTTGTGTGAAAATGTCTCCCGATAAAGTTCTTGTCGTGTAAAAAGGTTGTACTGACTATACACACTGACTGTACATATTTCTGAGCTCAGTCTGAACGTATCTGGATTTACTTCGAGAACGTGGCACCCGTGATTGCAATCAAAATACAGGTGAAAATCTCTTTGTTAGTTTTCAGTTTTCCATATGTAACTTAATCAAATGAAGTTAATAAATTTAATAAGTTAATTAATAAATTAAATTCTGAGGTGAACATCAGAATTTAATTTATTTTTTGAACCCATCCGTGTTTCGCCAGAACCCTACACCATATATATTTTAATGATATCCTGGAGCATCCCAGACGACTATGAAGGTATATAACTCTGTTTTATTTTACTTGGAAGTATTCTAAGTTTTGTCCATGAACTTTGTTTGTTATGTGATAGATATATCTATTTAAGAGCATAATGTCTTCCCAAGTCCCAGCGGTCGGGTACTTTTTGCCAAAAGGATCCTACAAGATTATGAAGGCATCTATCTTCTTTAAATAATGAGTTTTGTAATATTTATTTTTTCTTGCATTTCTCAGTTTCCGTGTTTGTGTAAGTGAAATAAAAAAAAAATACCTTTTGACATTTTAATCATTTCGTTTTTTAAATAATATTTTAATTGAACGGGGTAGGTCAGTGGCTGAGTGGGCATTGCGTTTGGGTCCCACCCGGGCGTCAAGTGTTCGATTCCTCGGTTGGATAAGTCTCCATCACGACACAAGCAACATTTTTCGCTTGGTGTGGTGGTGGTAGGAGATTTTCAAACATTGTTGGATTATTTGTAACCTGGGAATGTTTATCATTCTTCTCAAAAAAACAAACAAAAAATAATAATAAAATTGTCAAAAAACAGTGTACACAACAAAGGAAAATTCTAGAAACTGTCGTATTATTTAAGAAGAAATTCTGCTGTTGATTCACCAAAGTGTACTCTAGCTTTAAATACAATAAAGGTGACATTTACGATCCCCGTTTATTGATCCCCGGAGTAAAATACAGTTGACCTAAATGATAAAGGAGCATTTTTCTAATGGTTTAATTTGATAGCGTAACACAATTTGGTACGTTGTAGACAATGCAGATTCTTGAATTGTTAATCAAGTGCGGTCGTGGACGTATTTTTGCACTTTGGTACAATTCAATAGCATTAGTGGTGAGATGCTATTACGAGGAGAGTGTTCATCAATATTAAAAGTTGTTAAACTTAAGAGTAAAGAACCTCTCGATTTCCACACAAAAGTAAAGCACCCGTTGAAAAAAATCGTAAATTTTTTGAGATTGATGATGTCTCACAGACATCCATAGAATTGGTACGATTTCGGGAGACTTAAAAATTAAAACTTTAAAAATTATTTAAACTATTAAAACTTACTATAAGAATAAAAATTATTCTGATATTTAAGAATGTAGGTCGTTCTTGATAAACAATTTTAAAAAGGGAATTCTTGACATCTTGGCATCACATGCAACAATATTGCTGACTCCTTGACATCCAAAAAGGAGCATTCCATCCAATTTTTACGCTCGTATCCACTATTACCCTTTTTAATTATTATTATTTTTAATAAGGAGAAAATGCAGATACAATGTCAATTGACAAGAATATACAAAACAACTAGAGAACTCACCTGCATCCAAACTATTTCTCACGAATTGACTTAAACAGCAGATAAAACATATTTTTACTTATAAATAGGGAAAACAATATGTACATAAGAATTTTATTTGATAAATAGAGAGATGAGACACAATCGTATGAACGTATGATCGAGCTTAATGTTTCTAAAACGTTGAAATAATTTCACCCAGCCGTGGAAACTTTCAGATTATTTCACTCTGTAACTTTTCCCTATAAAATTATGTTTAAAATAAGGGAATATTCATCGAATACCTCTGTATCTTATTTAGAACCAATAAATCTATTTTTGTACTTCTTCCTGTGATGGTATTTTCGTAAAATTTGGCCAATCTAACTGTAGCGTGTACAACTTTCCATCACATAGATATGTGATCGGTTTTGCGTAACCTTTATAGATGTTTTGCATTTAATTTGAAGTCACATTTCTTAAAACGGGTGTAATTTCTTAAAATTTAGTGTCCTAGGTTACTTCTATTCTCCACTGGGGCACCCACTTGGTCATAATTTTTTATGTCCTATCATATTGGCATCACCCTGGCATTTTTTCAACACGTCTAGCACGTCGCCGTTTTCGAAACTACAGAATATTACAATGGTTTCATTCTCTCATTACAATCATTCACTAACTAACTTAATAGTTGTCAGAGAGGATAAACCGCCACACAACTCTACCTCAGAAGTTTTACCACGCACTCCTAGTTTCATTCCCATTCATGAAATTTCTAATACAAACTCGTCTGCTATCCAGACTTGAAACCGTGATAATTACTTAATTTACTGACAAAATGTTCAAGACGACTTCTTCTATCATTCACTTTCGTTATGAAAATTGCCTATAATAAATTATTATTGTAGTTGTAGTAATCGAAATAAGGTTTTTTCAAATTTTTCTGGAAAAAAATGTTCCTTTACTCTGGTTTCAAAGTGAATACAAACTTAAAAAGATTGTCTATTGTAATTTTAATTACAAAGGTACATATTATTTAAATTAATTTTTAACTCTTAAAACACGCGTATGCATATGATATTGGATTATATGAAAAGGTTAGGTGATTAAAATATTAATAAAATCATTAATCTCGATATTAGATTAATGTGCCTCAATACGTTAAAATACACCTGATATCGCCTTTCACGTAATGAACAAAGGAACCTAATATCAAATTAAGTTTATCATATGAGATAATGGAAGCCACTTTTTGATAATAATTAATTGAATCTCGATCATTTTGGGTTTAATATTTTATAATTTTGAGATAAATCGAGAAAACGCTGATTGGCATACAATGATTGCCCCGCAATGAACAAGACCTAAGAAGTTATAAGCGCTTAGGTGGTTTGTTCGTGTTGAGAGGGGTGCGCTAGAAAGGAGAGCAAGGAAAACATACGACATGAAAGTGAATAGCACAAGAAATCAGGGATGTCCGAAGAAGACATAGCACAACCTAGTTAATAAAAACACGTACCTACTTGGGTTTGGGTCACATCAAAAGTCAAAATAACATAAGAGTATATACGTGACGGTATCCGATAAATTCACCGTCCGCAAATCATCGTTGGAAATTTCACCGCCTTTTTCACACCCTCGTTTTTATCACAGTCATAAAAAACAATAACAATGCATTCACATTAGTTTTATAATCTACCACCTATGTTCTTTGCAATAGTTATTTAGCTTTTTATCTGATAATCGCGAATATCGTAATTCAGAAAGACATCATTATTTATTTCTTTAAAAATGTCTGAACAACCCAATTATTCACCATCAGCCTTACTAATAAAAACACTTCCCAACCGTTTAACGGTGTTTTAGTTTTTATAGGTAACACACTAAATAAAGACTGTTCAAGCTCAGATACGATTTGAAACTTGTAAAAAAACTTTTAATCTTTTTTATCCGGCAACATCGCATTTGGCGCCCAGCAGACCCCATGCCAAGTATTACGGGTAATAGCTATTTATATGACTTCTTGTAATTTCTTCATAAACCATGTTTTTGTTCATAAAATATCAATTATTTATTATATTCGTATAATTCAATATATGAACAACTTATTCGTGTTATCTTTAGTCAGTTTTATGCAAATAATTATACAATAATGGCGTTTTGTAAACTGTACATCTAAAAACAAAAATAATAATGGCTTTTCACCCCAAAGGAGTATTCTATCCCAGTGGTCCCCAACCTATGGGCCATAGACCAAATGGTAATGGGCCGCGCAAGGGCTTGGATAAAATCAAAATACTTTTGAAAAAAAAATTTAAGCTCTTATTATCGTTGTTCTTATGTAAATGTAAAATTGGGGTGAAGGTTATTAATGAATGTAAGAAAATTCTTTAATTATCTCTTGCTAACTGACCAAGTAACGAAGATATTTTCAACTATAGATAATTTTATCGCCCCCCTGTGGGCCGCGGTAAAATTATCAAACAATAACTGGGCCGCGGCGACCAAAAGGTTGGGGCCCACTGTTGTATCCGGTTTAGTGATCGAATTTGTAATTAATATTTCATTTTACGTCAAAAAGTGGGCATGGGCATTGGGCAATGGCACTACCCCATATTTTGAAAATAAAAAATAATTTTACCATCTAAATGTTGTAAGAATTTCATAAAAGTGCTGTTTTTTTTATAACATAAATGCCTAATGCGTGAGTTGGTAAGCATGTATCCAAGAAACAAAAGTTTGAAGATAATATATTATATAAGCAATGCGTTCAAAATTTCAGTTTTTTTCGAGTGATTGAGTTATAAATACGAATATCCAAAAGCTAATTTTATCTAGTTTATAAATTGGTATTCGTTTTCTAAAATATCTTGAAATTTGATGAGAGATTATATTAAGTAGAGTTTATTCATCATACAGGGTGTTAAGGGACGTACTTGACTTACTTTAACCAGTAATTCCTGACATTATTTGGAGTAAAAAATGTAAATGAAATTTTGGTCTCCGGTGACTTTTTTTGACGACTTTTTTTTTTTTTTTCAAAATTTTTTTCTTCAAAATCAAACAAAAAAAAATTTCTTCCGCACATCGTCACTGGTCACTCAGCCGGGTGTCTGACGAACCCCTTACCCCGCCTCCAACTGTTCAACAACTACCATTTTTTTATGTTTTTGTAGAAAAAATAAAAAAATAAAACATCAAAAATGTCACCGGAGACCAAAATTTCATTTACATTTTTTACTCCAAATAATGTCAGGAATCATTGGTTAAAGTAAGTCAAGTACGTCCCTTAACACCCTGTATAAACAATTCTCTTTGGATTTATAAACAATGTGCAAGTGCATAATACATATTTTTCCATGAACTATTTTAAGTCAGTTTCTATTTTACATTTCTATTAGTAAGGTTTTTGTATACACGATTGTTAATCAATTGTATAAAACTTTTACTACGTGTATATTAGTAAGGGTGCAAAACTTTTAAAAATTAAATGATAATAAAATGATTATGATCGTGATTGTGATTAATGTACGGATGTTTATATTAGATGGTGTATGTAAGAATTGTGAGGCCTGCTGGAAGGAGGTCCAAATAAAATAAGGACGGAGAAGCTAGTTGTCTCTAAAAGTAAGATTTAAGGCCCGTAATATTTCGTTGTTAAATGTCACGAAATAAAATAACGTTGTTTTTATACTGGCGTAAATAATAATATATCGATATATAAATTGTATTGTTCTGAAAGGAATAATTCAATATTTTTGGATTTTTATGCCATGTTGCGCTACCTACTTCTTTAGCCAACGTTTCGGACAGCATTACAGTATAATATTATCCGAAACTTTGGCTAAAGAAGAAGGTAGCATAACACGGTATAGTAACCCAAAAATACATTAAGATAATACTTTTGACAGTGAAAAATCTCAAATCACATCTAAATTCGTATTTATATACTTATGTTGTATTTATTCTCTATTGAATTGAGTGGATGAATTGGAAAAATGAATTGACTGTATGAATGGAATAAATTCATTGAATGAATGCATTGAATTAATGAATTGAATGAATGAATTGATTGAATGAATTGTCTGAATGAATTAAACGAATGAATTAAAATTATCATCAGGGCATTATGATCTGAATTGAATATTGAATGAATTAATTTATCGAATGAATTGATTGAATGATTTAAAATGAATGAATAACTTAAATAAAATTAATGAATTGAATTGAATTAAAATTATCATCAGGGCGTCATGACCATGGGTGGTTGGTAGGTTGATTCGACTGACCTGATCTCCCATCCCCGTGATGATGGGCGTATTCCAGTAGGCGGCCAGGCGTGCTACGGGCTCGAGGGCGAAAGCGCATGCCGGTCCGATGAAAGCGATCACGTCGTTGATGAAGTGCATATCCGCTGCCAGCCCCGGGGCCATCGCTCCGGAGCACGACGGGTAGCTGTGGAAAACAAATATTACATCAGAATTCAGGCAAAACGTATTTTTTTAAAGAAAGACAAACTTTCCCGAGTTACTGATAACTGATAACCTGACAATAATTTGGGAGCTACAACTATAGGAAGCGGAAAATATTGCGGTTACTAATCTGATGTGTCGTCATCACCCCCTTTTTCTAGTCGCGGACCCTTTGGCGATTAGTATGATAAAGTAACTCGAGGTGTCTCATTCCCATTTTGTTGACCTAGTCCAGGGGTCGGCAAACTTTCAAGTGATTTGAGCCAATTTATCAATGAAACAGGATAACAAATATACCAGAGAGCTATATGTGTTATCTACATTCTTACTGTAATATCACATTCAAAGATATTGAAATATAATAGATACGCTATCTGCAGTTTTTACTAGGTGGGACTGCGCTTCCGGGTGTCGCCGATATTGTTTACCAATTAACAAATAAACTAAATTAACGAATAATTAAAGAATAAACCAAACGAACATTAAACTAAATGAACGAATTCTTTCCGTATTCAAACTATATTGTTAACCAATACTAATGCACATCTTAAAAAAATCAACGAAATGAAATGAAAATTATTGTCATATGCAAACTAATCCGATTAGGTCGTAGTCCGCCGACAGTTGCGCAGACATCATAGGGCAGGGATGGCGAAGCAATGGCACGCGTGCCATCAATGGCACGCGACACAATATTTTGAGCACGTCACTGATCAGTGATCACAAAATTTATTATGCACTACGAAAAAAAAGTGTGAAGTGTACAGTAGGTGAATGAGCGAACCCGAATGATCCCTACGCTACAGAATGTTTGGGTGCGGTGCGCAGGCTGCGATACGCGGGGTACGGTGCGGTGCGCGAGGTGGTGGAGGGAAGCGCGGCGCTCTCTCGTTTGTTTTCGTACCTACAATCTACATCGCGAGTTTCTATTGCTAATGAATGATGCATAGTTTCTTTATGCATAACATAATAGTGAATTTCGTTCATATAATTGTATTTTAAAGTTTAGTTAAGTTTTATCTGTGATTTAAATGTTATTTAATATGGCTAGTTCCGCAAAAACACAAAAAAGTGCAAAAATAAATAAACAGTCAACATCTATGATTAAATGTCAACATCTATGTAAAAAAAATATGTTGGCAAAAATTGTCATACGAGGGCGGCAAGTTACGCGGCTGCAAATGTCATTGCTCGGCATTGTAAACCTTTTCAAGAGGGTCAACATGGTTTCCACGACAACGATTTGTTTTCGTCTGATGTTGGCAATAACTCGCTTACCCCCCAAAGTCAAAATTATTTTGATGGCACGTCTATGACCTCATTAAACATTTCTTTAGAAAAATGGCACGTTGATATGTAAAGGTTCGCCATCCCTGTCACAAGATATCTCTTATGTATTTGAATATCTTTGATCACACTTCTGCCCATTTAAATGTTTCTATAAACAGACTCGCGCATATGTAGATTCCTTATTAAAATAAATTAAAACCAGTTTTCTGTTCCGAATGCAAAAAAATTAATTCCATTTGCCAATTCATCTGCTGACGTGTTAGATTCTGCTGAGTAAAATTATAAAATTCTAGGTTCAGATAAAATGCAGAAAATTTCAGAGGGAAACCATTTACCTGTTCCGCGTGCAATAATTATTTAACCTTGTGGACTCTTACGCAGAATCAATTTGGGAAGCAGATATGGATACCGCCACCTGCGATTTGGCACAGTTGGTAGCGCGGTTAAACCAAAATAAATATTTTTTTAAGTTTTAAAAGTCACTTGAAAATGGAGTTAGGGAAGCGCGGTTGATATCAATTAGTGGATAGATTGTTGTAGTGGTTTGTCTCGTTTGTAGTTAGAAATAAGATTGTAGAAATGTATTATTTATTTATTTATTTATTGTAAGAAACAAACAGCAATTTATATACAGCATGAGTTAAACAAGAGGTTAAACATGAGGTAAGCCAAAACAGTTTCTTATGCTAATGTTGGTTATTATGATATAATATACTATTGTAATTGGTAATAACCATAAAATGAAAATGAAAATAACAACAACAAAAAAAATATAAGTACATTAGAAGGAAGAAGGAATAGGAAAGGGCAAGAGGCAGAGGAATGTGGGATGGGGACAGGATTATAAATGTGTACAGCGCCTTTGTGGTGATTTTGAACACAAACGGCGCTATAGAAGTACCAAAATATTGTTACTATTGTTATTAGAAAGGATCAAACCTCGGTCAAACATAAAAAAAATATTTTAAAATAAATGTAGGTATTATGGTTTTTCATGGATTGATTTTTTTATATCTAGCTTCTGATTGTAGTCGTAAACATTTACGTATCTTTTCACCAACATTAGAAAATCATCTTTATCTTTACTAAGTATAAAATGAAGTCGCTCCCGCTGAATGTGCGATTTCATCGCTGATCTTTTAAACTATGCAACAGATTTTCATGCGGTTTTCACCAATAGAAAGAGTGATTTATGAGAAAGGTTCTTAGGTTTATAATTTTTCAAGGTTTTGTTTAAATTGGTTGAAATAGATAATATATCTGGCCAAGCGGCAGCGGGCAGCGAGCAGCGTGGTGTGGATTAAAATCTACACCAATTTAACAGATGGCGTTGGTTATAAAGGTTTCGTTAGCCACAGTAAGGTGTGGCCGGGTCTGCTAGTAGAATATAAACGATTTTCTCCGAGCGATTTTTTTTTGTGTATATGTATATATATATTTTTTTTTTAATGTGCTTTATACTCATTAGAGGTCCTCTACATACATTGCCATACAGTTGGGCAGCGTTGTGGGGAGAGTTAGAGTAAGAAGGGACTTATTAATGCAGGTCAATAAATGAAGGAGGAAAACAGATGCCGGCAGCTCGTTCCACATACGAGCCGACTTACACGTAAACTAGTTGAATAAACGGCTCGTTTTCAGGAAGCCAACATCAACTGTGAAGTCAGATGAACAACCCTGTGGAAAAATCAATTTTTTTAATGTACTTTGGTTTTTACAGGTTTAGCACCTGGTTACTATTTAAGAATCTGCTAACCCTATGAAAGATGCCCATGTTTATAATAAGTGGTATTTATGCTAAGTGGGCGTCAGCTCAAAATCATTGAGCCATCTCGACACCCTATATACCCACCATCATGCTGAAATTCACTAGTATTATTCTTTTATAAATTTGACACAATTTACTTCCGCACTTTTGTTGCTAGATGTTTTACCATTATTTATTCCCAGCGATTGTGGCGAACAAAAATCAATTCAAAATGTTTTGTATTGGGAAACTTTATTCCCGCTTCGTTATCCCGCTATTTTTATGTTTTCTGTGATTGACCATCTATAGCCATTTATGTAGCCAATTTCCCCCAAGTTTCTTGTAACGATATCCGCTTCCCTCTTTTATTATATCCTTCTCATTACTAACATATTCGTAATACTATATATACACATGTGTGTCTATGTCGTAACCACTGGAAGTGATTTTTGGGTCCTAATTATGCATTATGAAATGCATGCTATATTTGTTTATTATTCTATATTTAAAGCAGAAATAGAGAACTCTTGTACAATTTTTTTTAATGAATAATGATCTTCTAAATTAAATAACTGCATTTTTATTTTTATTTTTAGAGTTAGTTTTAATAGTTAAAATAATTGTCAAAGTTTTAATTTTTCAAGACCCCCCGAAAACCACAGTATGTATGGTGAAACGTGTGACGTCATCACTCTTGAAAAATTATGGCTTGTGTCATATTATATATTCCCATACAATGACTTAACGGTGACGTCGAACAGTGACGTCACCACTAAAATTTCAATAATGCGAACTTGACGGCGTGTTTTTACGACCCGATTAAAAATGGACCTTTTAATGTTTTTTTAAAAACTCTGCGTTTAATATTATTAAATAAAACTTATATATTCAGAATCAGCGTTTATTGGTATATACATATTTTTTTAAAGCCATAATATTTTTCACTGGAGTTCCTTATTACGAATTACAGAATTAAGCCCAATAATATAACCATGGATATTGGATACATGCGTGTGGTGTATAGGATTAGTAATATAGTTTCATCATCCTTCAACGGATGTCACTAGAATAGTTAGTTATACTTAGTTTTGTGGTATCTCAACAGATGTCAGTTATATAGTAACTTAGAAAAGTATTATTTGCCGACGTTCGTGTCTAATAGCCGACGGTGTATGCAAACGGCTGGATTTCATCAGTGTCGCGAGTCCAGATGCTGAATAAATTACAGCCTCATATCGAAAGGACGTATGGCCCAATTAAATATTCATTGTAAATATTACGATAAACATAAATGAAGTAACTTGTAATCTGAACGAACCTGAAACTTATTTGGAAGTTTCCGAACACAATTCTAGTAATCTTAAACACTGGAATTCTTTTCAATTGCAACTACAATATCGGGACTGAGTAATTTAGACTCTCGTTTGCACCTAGATTGCGTGCAGTTGGAAATGCTTTCTCAGATGTAGTAGATATACTCAACTGCACGGAATATAGTTACGAATAGGCTATAATAACATACCTCAATAAATCAATGTTAGTATAATACGTACTATTCTTTTGCATGGCTTCTATATAATTTAATTAGCAAAATTTAACTCATGATTACTATTCCACAAAATTATTATTTATCACATGCTTTGTGAATGCCCCTATAGGCGTAGGTATATTAATATGGGTTCCATGCCAACTTAGAATCCAGTCAACTCAACACCTTTTTGAAAAGTTATTAAAAGCTATTAAAAAATAATTTTAAATTAGCCGTTAACCCTAACCTAACGTAACTTATTTAACCAATTTTTTATATTTTTTTAATATTACTCTTAATGACCTTTCTGAGGTGGTTCTGAGTTGGTTTCGTTCTGAGTTGGCCGGTCACCATTAATATGAATAAAAAAATAAAATAAAAAATAAACTGAAGATAACATTGAATATTTTGAGAGAAAATAATTAAAGGCTCAATAAATGCGGCTCTCGTAGGTACATTAATACCTGCTTACCTTCATAGTTCATCTAGTCAACTTATCAGAATGACAAACAACTTGGTTTTTTGCTAAATGAAACTATTTATTAAACACTGAACTAACCGTTGGACGGTTTAGCGCTAATAAGCAACAATATATCCCGGCTGATATTATGTTGTGAGGCTGAAGGCAATGGGGAAAGAAACGAAATTGGGACGAGAATGCTTGGGACGTAACCGGCTATTAAAAACTCACCAAAAATGGTAAAATTCGTTTCTGAATTAAGGTCTTTCACCAGAGTACTGAGAGAATCTACCACTCCGGAACGGGCCGCAAATATATTTGACGTTCCAGAACATTTAATATTTTTTAAAAATATATGCCTAAGCAATCGTCTCTTTATATTTAAATATGACATTTTGGGTTCATGACTAAATAATTAAGAAAATTTTAGTGAAGACAAAGTTCTAATTAAGTCTTTGGTTTGACAAAGCTTCACAAAGCTTTAGTTCATGGAATTAACTTTGGTATTTCACGAAATTAATTTGAGATTGCCGGTTTTACATCTGTATTAAGAAAATTGTTTCCCAGAATTTTTTTATCGTTCGGCTTACGAAGAAAATTAAATATAATTTATTTTGTTTATTTTTGGTGATACGTTAAAAAAAGAGAAAAAGTATGATAAAAGAAAAACACAAATTAGAGGAATATTTATTTATTTATTTATTTTTTAACGCCCTTTTTCGGGGCTTTGTACACTACATATGAATAGTAAGAAAAACACAACATTCATTGTACACAAGTGAACTGTCTCTGTAACAATGTTTTATATTTGTTTAAACGTAAATTGAAGATGTCCAATGACTTGGTATAATTGTTTCCCTCCATAAGTATTCTGGGCAAAGAGGAATACATATGGTAGTTAGTCCCAGAATTTATGCACTGAAATAAATCCTGACTTCTAGTATTACGTTGTGGAATCCGGAAGCTTATCAATTCAAGCAATACCAGACTATCAATGAAATCATTTAGAATTTTATATAGAAATACCAAGTCAGTGAGAATTTTTCTGTCTGACAATTTGTGCATATTCATATCATTTAAAATAGTGTTGTAGTTCAACATAATTGCTGGAATACCCATTTTAAAATTTAGAAAACGTAAGAATTTGTTTTGTATTCTTTCAACAGCTTGTGCATGTATACTATAATGTGGGTTCCAGACGGGAGAATTGTACTCAAGTTGATTTCTAACATAAGTAAAGTATAACAATTTAATACACTTTGTATTGTTAAAAATTCTAGTTAGTCTAGTTATGAATCCCAACATTTTAAAGCTCTTATTAGAGATTTCTCTTATATGGTTAACAAATGAAAGATTTGATGGAAAAACGATGCCTAAGTCTTTAATTTGTTTTAATGTCTGAAGAGCATTGTTATCAATGTTGTAATTAAATATCACTGGATTTTTTATTCGAGAAAATCTAACTATTTGACATTTTGAGATATTTAGGTAAAGTCTATTTTCATTACACCAAATTCACAATTTGTTGATATTATCTTGAAGAATGTAGCAATTTAAATATCTAACTGAGATATTTTTGTAAATGGAAAGAGATGACTATTTTATTTTTCTTGGTAAAATTATAAATCGAACTAAGAATTGGGCATATATGTATAGCATATCTTTACAAAATCTATTTAACATACCATCCCAAATACCTTCAGTATAATTACATAACATACCCCGATTGGAATGACATAGCCTCCTTGGCTTCAAGTGGTTGAGAGCAGTTGGGACTCTTGTGCGGAATTAACTAATGGCAAGAACGAAGAACATCATATTTTTTATTTGTGATGGTATCATTTCCAAATTGAATTTTTATCAATTTCTTGTTGTCTTCTATGACGCATTGACATTCTGAAATTTATCATTTGACGTTCCTTGGAACTCTCGTTCAAGCCATTAAAGGTTTATGAAATCAAAATTAAGTACGTTGAAAAAGAGTACAGAGGTTTTTAATAAAAAAAATGTCATATAAAAAGTTTTTCATGTTTTTTGTATACGTATATCGACCGTCCAGCTGATTAGTCAAGACATCTCCGAAAAATCGATATTTGAGTTGAGTATGTAGTAAAGTGGGTCATTTAAAAAAAAAATGTTATTTTTAAATTCTAAGACCGATTAAAGGGTGCCAAATGGGTTCAAAATGACGTGTTTAAAATTTTTTAAAGATCTTCTTCCTCCGGATTCACTTCAAAGTTTTGGAAATTTTATTTTTTAGGAGTTATTTCCAGTGTGTATAAAAATAACTATGTAACTCTTAAACCAAATTTTTTGTAATCTTCCATAGGAAATACGGTATATTTTTACGAAATCATTTATTAAAAATCCTAAGATTGAGTCTCGCAATTTTTTTTTCAGTTTTTGCTCAATATCTCAGTGAAAGAAGGGTCTGACCGGTGTAGTCGATTTACATATTTTTAAAGTAAACTAAATTTTCTATAATTTGAAACCAAAACGAGCTATATACAGTTATTGGTTTCTAAGATACAGTTCTTTGAAAATAGGCAATTTTTTCCAAAAAGTGAAATTTTTTCGAAATGGTCACTTATTTTGTAAAATATTTTCTAAAACGCGTATCCCACGTCAAATATTATATGAAATAAAGTTGTCGTAAATTTGTTTATCTTTTATTTAAGACTAGATTGATATCTGTAGAGCTAACGGTTCTCTCAAGAACGCCAGATAATCAAAAATAGTCATAAGTGGGTTTTGGGGAGGAAATGCAAATAAACTGTTCTCACGTCTTTTTATGGTTTTATTTATCAAACAGTTACAATTTATTTATTTTTGTTATTGTTAACACATTTTTGATGAAAAAGACAGATGAAGATACATCTATCGGGAATTACGTCACCTCCAAACATTGTTTTATAAATCTACATACTAAAATGCTTGTACAAACATCATGGTACCTACTATAAGGACAAATTACATGTACACAAAAAATAAAACTAATATAAATCATGTAGGTATTGAGCCTTGGTTGTCAAATCGTGTCTTTCTTTTAATCTTAGATGGCCCGGGCTTAGGCTCGCACGAAGAAGGTGTCTCGATATCTGTGATGGACGCTGGGAGACCTTCCTTCACGGAGATATTGAGCAAAAACTGAAAAAAATCCGAAAATTTCCTGGTTTTATGGGTCCACCGCCGCTCGCACAGCACTTTCAAAGTTTAGGTCCAACATATAAAAAAATCAGAATGACTGGATCTTTTGCAAGCACAACCCCCTTTTCATTGTTTAACTTGACTGGACTATATGCAGTTATGTATATGTAGAAGTGTACCCTCTATCTGGTACAGTACTCATACACAATACCAAATCAATTTGATAATGCAGATAAAATGGTAGAGAATCAAATAAATTGTTGATGTTTTCTCGGTCGATGATATTTCAAAATGTCATACTAATGTACCGAACCGTTATGCATTTTATAACATATTAAATATATACAATACGGGAGACATGAAAATAGTAATTGATTTATGGCGAGCATTCGAATTTTGCTCGCCTCATTATCTCACAAATTAGTATTTGGAGATGTCTGAATAATCTGGACGATCGATATGGATTGTTGTTAGGTAGGTTATACTATTCATAAAATAAATATTTAAATTGTTCTCAATATTTTCCTTCGACAGTAAAAGATTTTTCAAAAATTGCTTAACATTGAAAACCCTGATCAATATAACTTTTTTTCGATTTTGGTATAGAATATAAATAAGATACATTTTTAGATTTTGATCTGCCCTGATGATGGACACTGTAACACTATCCGAAACGTTGGCTGAAGAAGGGTATAGCGCAACACGGCATAACACTCTAATAACAAATAACAAAAATATAAATAAGTTCGCAGCTGAGGGACAACAGTAAAAAACAATTTTTTGTATTTCTTGGGCATTAACTATGTAACAATTTCTAGACATTTTGTTTTTTGAAGAGTTTTATTAAATGTACATTTGTTACTTAAATTAAATTTTTCCGCGACCGGTTTCGATACAACCGTATCATTCACGAGCAGAATTAAAACTTTTGTATCGAAAAACGGTTGTATCGAAACCGGTCGCGGAAAAATTTAATTTAAGTAACAAATGTACATCTAATAAAACTCTTCAAAAAACAAAAAGTAAAAAACAAGTTTAAAAAATGCATTTTTGAGTTAAATATGCAGAAATGTTCCTGGATATTTATTCTAACTTCGATAAAAACGGCACAATTTTTATCGCGGTCTTAAAAGCGAATATGTCGTCGTTATATTACATACACATAGAAGACATCAGTCGTTGTCTACGCCGTTACTTCTTGATAAACGTGATTCGCGAAAAAGTGCAGTAAAAGAGAGTTAATCGTTTATGTGTTATACATCATTTTGTGCAGAAACATTTGATTATTCTCCTGCAAAAATAAGTTTTTCATTACCGTAAAGAAACTTCGAGAATTCTAGGTTCTAAAGTGATTTTGACAGTTAAGTTAACCATAGATACTTGTGGAAATAGACGGTAGAGTCAAGCTGAGAATAACAGAAAAATTTCGCAAGCTTAGTTTACCATAGACATTTATTTCATTTTTACATTTCAAAACTCAAAACTCAAGATGGATCCCCAGAGCTACATTACCAAAGCTACGGAAGCGGTAAAACAGATGCAAAACTGTATTAATGATACTTCAACAAAACTTAGCAAGGAGCAAATGAATAAATTGAATCCTAAGACCATAACTATATTAGGTGTAATTAGCGAAATGGCGGCAAAAATGGCTGAAATAACTGGTGAAAATAGAATTTTAAGGGAAAACAACTATCGTGATGAGCTTCACTCGAAAATTGAATCTGAAAATTTTCCCCGATTACCTCCTATTACTAGGAATAATGCTCCTCCTGGACCTGCCAGACCTTCAGTCATAATCCACCAGTCAACTGATACCCCGTCCACCTCCGAGTCGACCCTAAAATCACTAAAAAATGCAGTCAATCCCAGTGAACTGGGCATCCGTGTCACTGGAATGAGGGAATTAAAAAGTGGCGATGTCTTAGTACACCCTAGTACTTCTGCTGAGGCAGATAAACTTGCGAATGCTCCAGCGCTAAACAAAGCGGGACTTAAAGCAACTATTGCTCCAAATCGCCTCCCACGGATCGCCATTCACAACCTCCCTCAAGATATTTCGGCAGATGAAATCATAAGTGCCGTTCATCATCAATCTTCCAATGATACCGGTCTGTCTTTACAAAATTTAAAAGAGAACATGTCCTTTTCTCATAAATCTGGCCCTCGCACTGGAAGCTGCATCCATATTTTTAGAGTCCCGTCATCTGTGCGTCACTCTCTAATATCTCGCACCAAACTTGCTATAGACTGGCAGCTTCACCGCGTGAGAGACTGGGTAGATAGCTTGAAATGTGGCCATTGTCAACTATATGGCCACACAGCTTCCAAGTGCCAAGCAGACTCACCCACCTGTCCCCACTGCGCCAAAGTTGGCCACAACCGTGATGCCTGCCCCAAAAAGGAAAAATCTCCAGTATGTGCCACCTGCACCTTCTTCAGAAAACCGGCTTCCCACAAAACTGGAGCTCAAGACTGCCCCGCCCGCCAAGCTGCTGAAAGACGTGAACTTTCTCGGATAAATTTTTTAGGTTGAACTTGAATAATCGTTCTGAGAAAAATTCCTTCTCAATGTATTATCAAAACGTTCGTGGCCTAAATACGAAACTGAACACTATTCGCTGTAACGTCAGTGTATGTAATTACGACTTTATATTTTTAACCGAAACATGGCTATCTGAAAATATCTCATCTGCTGAACTTGGATTTTTTGACTATAACGTTTTCCGCAGTGACCGTTCTACTTCTTCTTTTAAGTGTAAAGGTGGTGGAGTGATGATATGCGTAAACAAAAAATACCCCTGCCATATTCTAGAAACATTTACCAATGTTTCTGATCAATTGTTCCTGTGTGTTCTACTTGGTACCAAAAAGCTTGTACTTGGTTGTGTTTACATTCCTCCCTCCTCGTCGGTAGAAGTCTATAAGTCGCATACTGCTTCAATTGAACATGTGTCTAGAAACGCTGATTCCCTATTTATTTGTGGCGATTATAATTTACCTAAAATATTGTGGCTGAATGACGATCAAGGTGTCAAAACTCCTTCTAGTAATCTTTCTCCACAAGCTGTTGAAATTGTAAATTTTTTTGCCTATTTGAATATGTTTTAAGTAAATCCAGTCACTAACTATCTAGGCTCTTGCCTGGATTTGATTTTCACTAGCATACCAAATGTCATAGTAAGTGAAGCTGATGTCTCTTTGTTACCTTTGGATAAATATCATCCACCTCTCTCTATTAAAATTACACATTTTTTCAAATTTGATTCCTTGAAACCGAATGTCTCTTATCACTACAAATATCTTAACGGCGACTATTTTAATATGAACAAATATCTATCCCAGATTGATTGGTCGACACTATTTTTAAATTCTGATATTAATGACGCTGTACTTAAATTTAATGAATGTGTATCACATGCTGTAGAATTGTTTGTTCCTAAGGGGTGTTACTCTCAACCTAAGTTTCCAAATTGGTTTAGCACGAAACTTAAACAGTTAATAATTGAAAAAAAGAAGACTCATAAATTATTTAAAGACACTGGGAACTTAAGCTTTTATCATAATTTTTCTCAATTAAGGGAACTGTCCAAAATCGAATCAGCCAAATGTTATAAATATTTTGTAGAAGTTACAGAGACAAAGTTACTACAAAATCCTAAACAATTTTGGCAATTTGTTGCGCAAAAGCGTACTGATAATGATCTTCCTTCAAGTATGTATTATTACGAAACTCATGCTACCAAAGGCCATGATATCGCCAACCTTTTTGCCAAACACTTCTCCTCTGTATATTCTGATGCATCATGCAACATCCCTCCACTTAACTATGACCATAATATTGACTTAAATGATTGCCAAATTACACTTAAGGAGGTTTACCAATCCTTAAATAATCTCTCTAACAAAAAAAGTACCGGACCTGACGGCATTCCAGAAATCTTGCTAAAAGAATGTAAATATACACTATCTAACCCAATTTGTATGTTGTACAACTTGTCACTTTCATCTGGAACATTTGCTGACTCATGGAAAATTTCATATATTCGACCCATTTTTAAGTCCGGAAACAAGTCGAATATTGGAAATTACAGACCGATATCAATTATATCTAATATTCCAAAAATATTTGAGTCGATAATTACAAAGAAAATTACTCCTGTTTTCAAAAGTGTTCTAATTGAGGAACAGCATGGATTTAGATCGGCGAAATCTACAACAACAAATTTACTTTCCTTTACAAGTACCATTGTGAAAGCCTTAGAAGATAACACTCAGGTTGATGTTCTATACACTGACTTCTCCAAAGCCTTCGACAAAGTTAATCACCGTATTCTCATGGCCAAACTTTATGCTATAGGCATTAGAAACCCTTTGTTATCATTCTTTCACTCTTACTTGACAGATAGAAAACAAAGGGTTAAAATAAATAACTTTGAATCCTTTAACATTGATGTAACTTCCGGCGTTCCCCAAGGAGCCCATTTGGCCCCGCTTCTTTTTAACCTTTTTATTAATGATATCACAAAAGTTTTTTCTCACACACGTTTCTGGCTATTTGCTGATGATAATAAGATTCTTAAGATTATTAAATCCCACCTTGACTGTTTACTATTTCAACTTGATATTGATTCATTTAACGATTGGTGCAAAATTAACTGCATGGAACTTAATGTTGATAAATGCAAAATTTTGTCCTTTTATAGAACCAAAAAACCTATTCAGTTTGATTATAAACTAAATAGTGTTTGTCTATCTACTGTCACATCTATCAAGGACCTTGGGGTCACTCTAGACTGCAAACTTTCTTTCCGTGATCACATAAATAATATCGTAAATAAATCACTTAAACTACTCGGCTTCATTCATAGAATTACCTCTGACTTCAAACATATAAGTACACTTAAAACTCTTTACTGTTCGCTGGTTCGCCCTCACCTTGAATATGCTAGTGTCATTTGGTCTCCTTTCTACGCTGTCCACATTTGTCACATCGAATCCGTACAACATCGTTTCCTAAGAGGAATTGCTTGGAGGTTGGGTCTTGAAAGAGGCAAGTACTCATATGATGAAATTGAACACATTTTAAACATGCCTTCTTTAGAAAAACGTAGAAAGGACTCTGATCTAATTTGCATATTTAAAATTATCAACAGTATTACAGATACACCTGCATTGTTACAACTCATCCAGTTTAACATCCCTTCCCGTAGGCTTCGAAATAATGAATTGCTGTTCCTCAATCAACATTCTACTAATTACGGATACCATTCTCCCTTATCCAGAATGTCGAGACTTGTCAACGCAAGTCAAAGCATTGATTTTTTTGGTGTAAAACTAAATGACTTTCGGCAGTCGTTACGCAATATTTAAATGCTTCTTCATGCTTTGACTTGTAGTGTCTCTATATGTACTTTTTATATTTTATATTGTCATTGCTATTAATTTTTATGTGCTCTCCCTTCACTGTCATCTCTGTTTTTTATTTTTATTCGTGTTATTAATATGTTTTTAATGGACTGTTGTCCGTAAATTAATAAATAAATAAATAAATAAATAAATATTATTATTATATTTTACTCGAATTCAAGCAAAAACAATGATCATTGTACAATTATTATAATATCAAACCTAATAGATATTAATATTCTGCTTTTCAACTTTCGTAAAATAATGTTTTTTTATTGGTTACTAAACTGATTTAATACACTCAAAGAAATGTTCAAACTGCTCTCCTGAAAAAGGAGGTTTTTTGAGTTGTGCCATTGTTATCCCCCGGGTGCGAATTGTCATTAATCTTAAGTTTTCTATTTTTCAGGTAAAGATAACCAAAATAGAATCCGTGGCGCGCCATCATTGGAAATACTTTTATTTACCGATGTCTCCGAGCCCAGTTCTTCTAGCAAAATTTTGTTTGGAAAGGGAAACAAAGCGAAAATTAAAAGTATCAAATGAATAAAGTAGCATAGTAGCCCCACAGTTTCAGAAAAAAAATAATTCAATATGTTGTTGACATATCTTTTCATAATATAAACGTGTGAAGAAATTTTTATAATTTTTTTTTGATATTATGTCGAGTTTGGAAATTTGCCATATTGCGGAATTTTTCGTTTTCTGAAAAAAAAACTTCTGGGAAAATTGGAAAATCAGAAATTCTTGGTCGGAAAATCGGTCATGTGAAGTTTGGAAGTTTTTTTATGCATGGAAATTATTTGATCCGAGAAAATTATTATGTTTTGAAAATTGGAAAATGGGGTCGGATAATGGGTCGGCAGATTGTGTAAAAGTTTTTGAAACTTTAAAATTTAAAGTTTTGTAAATTTTCTTTTTGAAATTTCCTCATTGGGGATGCTCTTTTAAAACTTCAGAGTAATATATACTACATATGTTCGAATATACTTTTATAACAAAATTCTTATTTGTACAAATGGCTTATTAAAATGAGTATTATAATGAGCTTTGTGGGTTTATCACATAACTTATAAAATAACATGGTATGTGCTACTAGCTTTGTTTTGTAGACAGAACGGAGTGCCCTGGTACTTTTTTCTTAACCTTCCTCCTTGATATTACTTCCTCCTAGGCTATTTTCTTTCATCTTACATTCAACCTAGCACCATCTGAGCGACGTAATTCCTGACACCCACATAAAACAATGATATTTGCAAGAAAACTTCCGGCACAAATACTAAATATGTACCTACTCTGTAAAGGGTACAACGAACTTCTAAATTGCGAAGAAGCTAAAAGAAAGAGAATGGCTAGGCTTGAAATTGCTGAAAGTTTTGACGACTTTAAATATTACAACTAAAACAATGTTCGGGCAATTTTTGGAGCTGTTTCAAAAAGATTAACTTTTCATCGTTCGAGGAATAGTCTCGGGAAAAGTCACGGGATAGTGTGAGTTCATGACAAATCAGTTCTAATTTAGAAAACACCAATTGGAATGTTTTTCTTTTAAAAAATATTATGTAATCGGTAGTTACTTCACACCATCGATCGTCTCCAATTTTAAAAATGACATTTAAAATCAAAACAATTTGAACCAGATTAACACAGAAAGTTGAGGTGATTTTTCACAAAAACGGCGCTCTACAAATTATCCAATTTTTATTTGAACCAGAGTTACGCAGAAAATTGAACCATAGTTACGCAGAAACTTGAAATTGAACCAGAGCAGGACGCATAGGCAACCGAAATTCGTATTTATGATCTATGCTTAACGTTGAGCAATGACAAGTCTTGAAAAAGGTTATCACTAAACCCAAAATTAAGCTTATTCAATTGTTATGAATATTTATGCCTTATTTATTCATATATTGCTTGAATCTAAAATTAGTTGAATTAAATAATTCTCTTAGTTCTCAAACTGAGCAACACAATAACACAACAACACACAACACACGAATTGAATACTGAAGTGAAGGAGAAAGTGTCATTTCGATAACTTGTTTCAAAGTATCTATTACTACACTTTCTGTTCTTTGAAAAGTTAAATACAAACGGCATCGCTTTTCTGTAAACCATCCATTATATTTTATCATTCAAACCACAAACTTGTCACATTCATCACCGACTTTCTCAATGATATTTTCTCAAAATTAAGCAACATTTTCAATTTTCTTCATAGTTTCTCGCTTGAGATTTGTATGGAAATTTATATTTAGACGGAGAAAACTCTGTGGACTTCTTGAAGACTTCTGCGTTAATTAAAAAACTTTGAAAAGCAGATACGTATATACACAGATAAGTCTGTATTAAATATTAGTGCCTCAACTTTCAGCAAAAACTTGTGACATTGCAGGAAGAAAATTTAATAAGTTATTAGTACGACGATGGTCCAGTTGATTAGTAAGACATTTCTGAAAAGTCGAATTGAGTTTACAGCTGTATGCGAAAGTGTATCCTGTATCTGCTACAATACTGAGATTCTCATAATCACCACCTAATCAATTATAATGCATGTTGATGTTCTCTGGGTCACTAGTAGGATATTTCAAAGTGCCATACTAATGTACCGGACCGTTATGCCTCCTGGTGTTATTTTATAGTACATTTAATATGTAAAACACAGACACGTGTAAATAATATTTGATGAATTGTGAGGTTCGGCATATTGTTTTTCTCATTTTCTCGAAACGTAGTATTTGGAGATGTCTGTTTTTGTAACTGGACGATCAATGTATTAAAGCCGTGGGAGAGGAAAAAATAATCAAACATTTAAGCCGCCGCTACCCGAATTTCTACCGATTTCTTACATATCTCCCTTAAACATTTGAAGTTTTTAAGCTCTTAAAAAAATATATGTTATTTTTGAAGATAATATTGAAGATAATTTTGAAGATAATTTTGAAGATAATAGGCGTTCCACGCCAAAACGCAAATTATATGAAATTCCCTCGAAAGAAAAAAATAAAGTTTACTCCGAAAATTATTATAAACGCATTTGTTTCAGTTTTTTTACAAGTTATGGTTGTGAAAAAATTCACAATGTTTCTTTAAATAGATACTTAAGACGCCTTCCACGAGATTTTTGCTCTATTTTAAACGAGTCGTGTTTTATTAAGCATTTTCACAATTTTCACATCGATTTTGACGCTTTAAATATTAGCGCGCTCCTCTAACATTCGTAATTACATATCTCTCCATCTTCTTCTTTTTGAGCGCGGATGCGGCGCCTTAAGTTGGATTTGATGTTTGTAAGAAAGATATAACAGATGGATACAGAATAACAATTAAGAGCAAAATACCCCCCAAAAAATAGCAAAATACTCCCTTTCAAGTGCTATTCTCTTTTCTATTAAATTTAATTAAGTTGTTAAAAGTAATTCGTTCAATTTAAAGAGTACCTAAATTGATTGGTTTTTTCTCTTAATGATTATTTTTAAGCAACCTAAGCCACCTCTTTGCGACACATGGAAAGATTACCCCGTATCGCCGGTCAAAGCTTTGCTAAAACTATTTTCTAATGGGACACTTTACCCTCGCACGTAGTATGTTTACCTGTGAAAAGGTAATTTCCCTCACTGAGTAAAATAACCGTAAATTAAACAGGGGTTTGAATAGCCGGGCTTTGATAAAAAAAGGTGTCGTATTTCCCAAGCGTATTTTGCACGGGCTTTGTCAAGTCACGGTCACACCGTTAACTTCTTTGGTATACCACTTGCACTTGACAAAGGTCTAATTACGAATATACAGTGCTAGGGTTAAACCATATTCATCGCGATAGGATTTCTATTTTAGTATGTGTTTAAAACCAGTCATTTGAATCTACAGTTATCCAACGATAAATATATTTGCTCATTCAAAAAACAATAACTGTAAACGTGATAAAGCAATATTTCTCATATTGATAATGATAATTCGTGAAAGATTTCCATTGTAATGATTAATTAAAATAATTAAAATAAAAAAAATCCACTTTTTTATTTCCAAAAGTTTCTGGATTCAGCCTACTACGGTCATTTTTAAATTGTTACAGTTGTAAGGAATACCTGAATCAGTAAAATGGCAAAGCAATGTTTCGAAGGAAAAGCTCAGACTTCTGGAAAAATTGAGAAGAAAAGGAGATTGCACAAGATCTAAAGTAATAAATTCATGTTATGTTGACGAAACTATATGCATCTCCCTCTAAGATATGTTCCCTCATTCCTCAACCCAACTTGTTATCCAAGTAAAAATGTATATAAATATAAATAAATAAATAAAAAAAAAAAAAAAAAAAAAGTACCTGGATAGTGCGTAGACGATCGTGTAAAGGAGGAGAATGTAACGATAATTGTAAAATCCTGAAGAAAACCCCAGATGTCAAATATCCAGGGATCACTATAGAAAGTAACATGAAATTTAAGAAAAATGTCGAAAACTGTGTCAAAAGAATTCGAAAACTTACTTAAATTTTTATACGATTTAGAAATATCCTAAATCTTTCAAATATTAAAATGGTTTACTTTGATGCTCTTGTACAGTCAGTGTTGCAGTACGGAATAATCGCATGGGGAAGCATCTATAAGAATAATATGTATCCGATAGTAACAACACAAAAAATGATCATCGAAGTTATTATTAAAAAACCAAGAATTTTCCCAACCAGTGAACTTTTTGAAAAATTTAAGGTCATACCGGTATCAAAACTATTTAAAAAAATGCTATTTTAGCAGTTTTTAAAGAATCTGAAGTGTCCTCAACACGAAGGATAAGACCTAGAACGTCTGGGAACATATATGGACCTAGATGCAACACGACAGCTGCACAACACCAATATAAATAAATACATAGGTCCAAAGCTATTTAAAGATTTACCCAACGCAATTAAAAGTGAGAAAAACTATTTTAAATTTAAAAAAAAAACTCACGTTGCATTTTTACAGATAAGCAATAGATTGATTTATTTGTATCGATGGTTATCAGATATATTCTATATTCTATTGCTAATATTTTATTGATATTCTATTTCTATATTTATATGTATTTTTCTTATTGTACAATATTTTGTAATATCAAGGCCCTCCGTTCATGGAGATACTTACAATCTACGTAATTGTTTACATATTCTTATAATATTTTGATATAATGTATTCGATGTGTTTATCAAAAATTAGTTTGCTAAATGATTTACCAATCGGTGGTTTGCAAAATGTCATTCTCAAATTGCGACATTTTTTACAGTTTTGTAAGAGTCTTTGATTAAAAAAATTCAGATGTATTTTCATGTGGTTGTAATAATCCGCAAACCTTCGCAAGGATGGAGATAAGGTATTTTGAAAGTTTCAAACATTTCCTATGCTTAGTACAGCAATGCATAAACATCTCATATACTCATAATATATATACACCCAAGCAAGAATATTTTGACACAACAGAGTACAGAGTAAACAGGTGTACACAACAGAGAAATGATTAACATTAAAAAATTATAAAGAAATAACAAAAAATAAATACCAAACGTTCTGTAAGGCTGAACAATGTTGTTTTAGAAAAACACAATACGCGTGTAAATAAAACAACAACAGACAATAAAGTTTGGTTCAAGTGAAGTCAAGCGAATACAAGAGATTCGAGAAATTTGATAAAGTTTTGGGGACTATCGCTAAATAATATATCCGGAATCCTGCCTCAATAGTGGACGCTTTGTTTTATAGTCAACACATTCGCACACGCGGTTGGGAGAAGGTTAAGATGGTTCTTCGGAAAGGAATATGGAAAGTTTTCGTATTTATTAGTAGACGGTGATTGATATTGATTGTGGCCAAAAGGGAAGATTCTAAATTGTTAAAAAGAAATTTGAAAATAAATTTGATGTGATTTTTGCCACGATATTCATTTAAATCTTCTAAATTAATTTCACAGCGAAATATGACACGGATAGCTCACGGGCAATGAAGTATGGTGCTTTCTACGTACAGCATTATATACCGACATAACGCCTCTCACAGAGCGGACCCGAAAGTAATCAAAGCAAGCAGTTTGCATACAAATGTCATCGTCACAGTGATCATAGAACACAACACGCAGCATCCGAGAATGAGATGTTTGTAGAGATTTCAATTCCGCACAGTTTTCTATCCCGATTGTATATATATCTTTCAGTCATAGTGATTAAATAGCTATTATACATAATGACTGGTCATTATATATTATAATAACGAAATTATTTAGACAATGTGATAAATTAATCACTTTATTCGGCTATTATTCGGCTACACGGTCAGTGTTAGTCAAAGTAATAAATACGGTCTAACTGCACCTAACCTAACAACCTAACCTAACCTAACCTACAATAATAATATTAAAAAACAACTGAGTCATAATTATTATTTATTAGGTTAGGTTAGGGTTAGGTTAGGTTAGGTTAATAGGTTAGGTGCAGTTGGACCGTATTTATTACTTTGGCTAACTTTGATCCGATATTATGAATAATATCCGGATAAAGTGATTCATTCTGTGTCAATTATCACTTTGTCTTAATCGGGTAGACATTATAAATAATGGCTGGATAGTATATATTATCCGAATTTATTACTTTGGCTGTAACTGTAAATAAAAAATATGTTTGTTTATGGATATATGAGTTACAAATTGTTTATGTATTGCTATATTAAGCATAGGAAATGTTTGAAACTTTCAAAATACCTTCTTTCTATCCTCGCGAATGTTTTTGGATTATTACAACCACATGGCAATACATCTGAAATTATTTTTAATCACAAACTCTTACAAAACTGTAAAAAATGCCACAATTTGAGAATGACATTAGGCAAACCATCGGTTTTAAAACTGGTATGATTACCAGAGACAACCAGAAATATATCATTTTTAAATCAGATTTTAGGCGTATCGACTCTTTTCCACAAAAATTATACATGGATATGAAAGATTCTTCTTTAACTAGCATTCGCATGTTTTAAATTTTGAGAAAAAATGTTTATTTTTAGTATAATAAGGTTATACCATAGGTCGTTGGCAGATTTGTTAAATTTTCAAAAAAGATTTTGTATTATACCACACCCATTTCAAATCATATAATCATGCAGTAAAATAAATCAATGCATTACTAGGTATCGCATATTTTAGAATTTTAATTTTAGTTTAAATAAAATCATTAAAAAATATCTACGTACGTGTTTCTTGACGAAAATTGGTCCGTTTGTGTATTTAGTTGCGCACTTACAAACTAATATGTTTCAGATTTTTTTATCATTCTTATTTAACTTAGACATTATTGAAAAATGATAAATACTTATAATCAAAAAATAATTACATAATGTACATTATTTTAATAGTTTTATCATCACGTCTTTCAGCATTTTTGGATGTACGTATAAATTAAAGCAGCTTTGGAATGAAATAAAATCGATATTGAGTTATAATTTTTAAAAGCTGGTACAGAGAGTCATTGTAACCGCTCTGCACGATCGTAAGAAAAACTTTTGACGAAATGTGGATTTTCGGCCGCTGGCTGGTTAAACACTCTTAAATCAAAATTCAATTTTCGAAACCATTTTAATTAATGAATTTAATCGAAGTACCTACTCACCTACGGAACTAACCAAAATCGAATGCTTCAATCAAAAATTATATTTATTTTAAATAAGTACCTACGTTCGGTACCAAATTTGATTGACTGTTCTTATAATATACACAAATGAATGTTTGCAATAGAACATTTATGAAAAAAATTGCAATAGGTAGCACGCGAGCGGTTTGAAAATCTGAATGTACTGGGACTGAATATATTGAACTCGGGAGTGGGGAGGAGATCGCGGGAGGAGGGTTCACGGAAGATAGGAGAGGGAAGGAGGACGCGGGAGAGGAAGGGGAGGCGGAAGGGGAACGGGATGAATGGGAAAGATGACGCAGGGAGAAACAATTTCTTTATTAAGTGGCATAGCAACGTAAGACGGGAACTCGCTAGTTTTTTTTTAATTAAGTATATTTGCTAATTAAAACATTCTTTGTTTGAAAAATTGCGTTTACACATTAAAAATTTAAATAATCATAGTAACCACTTGTTTGGTAAAAAAAATTAACCACCTACTAAAGTTCATTCTATTATGTTAAGTATTGAATGAAAAAATAAAATTATTTTGTTTATAGCCACCAAATTTATTAAGACTGATCGGTTTTGCTTAACACAAGCATTTTCAGGATATAAAATTAAACTAATAAAAAAATATTTTATGTGAGCTTATATGTATACATACAGGGTGTTAAGGGACGTACTTGACTTACTTTAACCAGTGATTCCTGACATTATTTGGAGTAAAAAATGTAAATGAAATTTTGGTCTCCGGTGACTTTTTTTGACGATTTTTTTTTTTTTCAAAATTTTTTTCTTCAAAATCAAACAAAAAAAAATTTCTTCCACATGTCATCATTGGTCACTCAGCCGGGTGTCCGACGAACCCCTTACCCCGCCTCAAACTGTTCAACAACTACCATTTTTTAATGTTTTTGTAGAAAAAAAAAAAAAAAACATTACACATTAACAGGGTTACAAAACCCTTTACGCACACGTCTGTCTGTTTCTCTCTATTACTCCTTCAGATTTTAATTTCATGCTTGTTATGAAGTAGTTTCTTGAATCTTTACTTTCAACCCCTGTACAATAATTTGCGCTAGGTACTAAATTCAATAGTATTTTTTGTAAGGTTTGCCACACCGAGGTGCCCATTGATTGGCCCAGATTTCGGTGGGAGGGGCCAAAGGGACGAAGCCGGAAGGCTTGGGGGTTTTTGGCGGGCTCTTCTCGTCCCAGCTTCGCTAAGAATCGGTCACGCCACCTGCGTGGTTGGCATAGATCCTTTATATCATAACAGTTTTTTAAAAACACGTGCTTAGAAATTGAAATAAATTCAGTGACGTCTTTTTGACGAGGAGCGGCCCTGCCCAGATGTAAACCGTGCGAGATAATGTACGTAAGCCTTATTTAATTATGTTATTAATTCATTCCTTTGATTGGGTTCTAAAATCATTAACTAATCCGTTCACAAAGAGGTACACGCTTTTTCCTAGTAGCGTAAAATCACCAATAAATTCTTCATAATTTAAAGCAACAAGGAATCTTTTTATTTATTATATTATAACCCTTACCTGCAATAAATGAAGCGACGATCGTTTTGAATCAAATCCGATCGAATTGAGAACACAATATCCCTGGGAAGAGCTAGCCGAGGTTTGTATTATAATTTGGTTTTGGTAAGTATTTAAATTGAACCATTGTTGTTGAGTCTTGAACATTGTGTTATTTAATTTCAAATTTGTTATAAGTTCGTAATCAGGCGGTTCGAGCCTGTCGATACGCAACACTGTCGCCTTTCAACGTGGAGCTAGATTTGGTTCATTATGATATGTCGCTTTCCTTGATTTTTTTTCATAAACTCCATGCTGTTTTTCGTGATGTATGTATAAATATGTAAATAATAATAATTTTTCCCCTTTAAATGTATAGCTAAATAAGTGATTGTGAATAGTTTTAAAAAAGTTCAAGCGTGTTTTCAAACGCCGCCATTTTGATCCACGTGTTTTTTCAACACGTGTTCGAGAAGTATTTAAAAAAGTTCACGCGTGTTTTAATGATCTGCCATCTTGTCGGCCGCATCTCCGGATTAAAAAAAAAAAAAACCGCCACGTGTTTTCGATCGTTTAAATCAAGTTTTTTGTCGTTAACAGCCACCATTTTGGAAACATCTCAAATCGCCACGTGTTTTCGATCGTTTAAATCAAGTTTTTGTCGTTAACAGCCGCCATTTTGGAAGCATCTCAAATCACCACGTGTTTTTGACCGGTAAATATTTAGTCATGCCGTATTTTGAAAAGATTCGTTTTGTTTTACGCGATTCTTGAAACAAAATGGTTACCGGAAATCTCAGAATTAGATACCTCAGATTAAAATCTGCTAGCGTAGGTAAATGCATTGAAGGTACGGTATACCCGCTCAAAAAGGGAGATAGTGAAATTCGAGTAAAACCACAATTCGGAATTTAAGCCTTGCTTGAAATGGATTTAGCCATATTTGGTGCATATTGTGATCTTCTGCTAAAAAACGGCGTTGTGGTTATTTGTTAGTTAGTTCTTTAACCCGTCTGCTTGGTTCAATATATTTGCACCTCACAAATCGGAAGCCTGGATTTTGCGCGTAAATTCTAAAACCGTCATTTTGGATTGAGATTGTAAAATATCTATGCAAGATAACTTTCATATCTCAAAGACAATAAGAAGCATTATTTCGTTCTCTTTCTGGATAAAAGAAAAATACATATGTTTGCATGAGAAGAAGAGAGATATTGAAGCTATATAGCTTTTAAAATGTAAGGTCGCTCGGGACGTTTTTGGTCTTATGAAAGTATAACGCGATTACGTGTTTTGGGATGTATTTATTCCTAAACAAGCAAATGGGTTAACAAATTTTCCTTTAGTAAGTGCCGCTCGCATAGCACGCCAATTTAAATTGTGTGACCTCAAGTTTAGTTTGCTTGACATAGGTTTTAAATATATTTGAATAATTTTAAATCGACGTAATTTACTTGCCATGTTCGAGTTTAAAATTTTACAAAAGTTAAATGGTCGGGGTGCAGGCACCTAAAAGCAGGTAGAATTCTTCAAAATATTTTTTGGAGACCTTCATAAAATTTAAGGTTCGTTTTATCACCGGGTAGCGGGAATAACGATTGTATGTTGGGTTCCTTTGGAGACAATAACTATTGTCTTTTTTCATAGGCAAAGAATTTATTTCAAATATCTGAAAGTACTTACCTAGTAGATGCGATTATTTTTAGAATAACGGCCATTAGTTTGAAACAGAAATTGACCAGTCTCAGAGTGTGTTGAGACCATATTTTAGCGTTATTTTCGTTGAAACGAGCTGATGATTTAGAGTGGTAAAATAGTATTTACCTATTTAAACATAGATTTTTAACAGTTAAAAAATAAACGAACGCCAAAAAAACTTTTAATCGAGTTCAATTCTCGTGATTTACCAGTGAGATATAATTTTTAGTGTTCAATGATACCGCCTTCCTTATGGGATATAAATACCTACCAGTTCGAATCTGGAATGATAATAATGCAACGCACTCCGACGTAATTACCTTACTTCAAAATTCAGTCGCGGGTTCGATTCCTTGCGAAATTATATATCTCCGTAACCATGCCGATCTCTCTATCGAAGAGTAGAAACCTATTAACGATTAGATAAATATGTTTGTGCCTATGATATTTTAGGGGATACTGTGTGGAGTGCCCTTTAAGGAAAGGAAGGAGAGGAAGGAAAGAGGGATGAGGGGCGGATATAAATTTAGTGGTCAGTGTCCAGGAGTGACAGACATAGGAATTCCTTTCTCCAAATTACGGTTCGACGGCAGGTAGTCAGTCCGATTTTACCCCATATGGACTCAGGCACTCGTAGCGAACGAAACACCCAAGTGTAGCGAATCCCTTAAGAGGATTACCTATAACTGAGGCGCTGGTTATACAATAGATAGTTCCGGGGCAGCGGTACCCATGCCCGCAACAACAAATTGATACGACAACGAAGTCTATGTAACGGAAGTACGATAGCTATTTTTTAAATAGATGGATATAATCGGTATCTGTTAATATTAATGTATAGGTATTACTATTAATTAATTATTTTACGGAAAAGTGATAGTGGGTTCGATTATTACTTTTGATTTTCGAGATTTTGCTCAGGATAGAACAAGTGTCTAGATTTATTCAACTAACGGTGTAGATTGATTGCATAGAAATCAATAGATGTTAATTGAAATTAAAGTTATTATTTGAAATAATAAAGATAAGAAACGAACTTATTTACAGATATTTAATAAGTTGATAGAAGAAGAACAAGACGGAATGCAACTATAATGTTGGCCCATACCAATTAGAAAATAGTTATTCAAAGAAAATCAAGATGGAATCCATCTTAGCCAAGTGGAAAATTATTTCTTCAAATAATTTTGAAATTTATTTGTTTGAGTAGAGTTTCGCGCTAAGCGACGGACGTGAATCGTATTTTGACTGATTTATCACTCAAATGGTTTTGTAGGAACCGGAGAAATCAACGTATTGTGAAAATAAGATATGAAATTGACACCACACCCTTCCACACATACCTACACTCATCGTGCTGTTTTCGAAAGGACGCTTTTGGGATAGTGCATACACGTACATTACAATCGCTTCGGAGTAATTAACCGAATGTGATAACCACTAACATTCGCCACGCACACATACACTAACCTTGACACTGTTTTCGAAGGGGCCCATTCGAAGACAGTGTGTACACACCTTACATACACACTACACTTGTATTTTATAACTATTCATGTACATCATTCGACATTCGTATTGTATTTCATATATAACTAGCCTCTGCTTGCTATTATTTTCACCTCTCTTTCAAGCTCGAGAATGAATGTCGTTGGTGATTAATAATTGCGATTTGATGGTTTGCTCGTTCCGGGAAAAAACTAGCTGGCGCCCCGCGGCACAGCCCGCGTAAATGAAGTGGAAAAGTCCCTGACTTCTGAATTATTATTTCATTATTATTATTTTTGTCATCATTAAAAAAATACTCTAATGCGCTGACTAAAATAATAACTTTAAATTATTGTTGTCATCATTAAAAAAAATAATATAATGCGCTGACTAATAACTTCAAATATTGCCTTAAAACGCGATATATCGACGACAATTATATTACAGTGAATGTGATAAAACCTGAGGTATTATTAATGTGTTTTCTTGAAATGTTTGAATGGTCCTGAATTATAGGGCGTTGTTTGAATGGTCCTGAATTATAGGACGTTGTTTGAATGGTCCTGAATTATAGGACGTTGTATGAGTGTTCCTGAATTGAATTGATGCAGGACGCTGTTTGGGTCTATAAATGACTCTGATTTTTGTTGTCTATTTTGTTATCTGTTTTGTTTTAATATGTCATTAACCAGTAATCCGTACTGTTAAAAAGTGGATACTGACTTAACTGAGCCATTACCCGTTCTTTAAAAGGGGGTTAAATGTGCTTTTTGTTCTACGATATGTCAATACATACATCACGACATCTAATGTGGAGTTACCTTACGCTTTGATCTCTTGTTGCTTATACATTACCATTCCGATAGTTTTGTTTACTCTTGGTGTTCGTACTTTTCTAATTATGTCATTTTTTTGCTTTCATGTTGACGTTACTCATTGAGTCGTTCCCTGCTGCTGAGAATCATTACTGTTGCTGTAGACGCCCTGATGGACATCACTGCCTCGAAAGCTGAGTTTAACGGTGTTCCTGTCAGCCGCTTGGACGTGTTGATTTTGCTGTTTTTTGATATTTTGTCTAAACTTAATAACTTATCATGTGTCTGTAAACTGTACAACTTTTTGCCTAGGTTTTTTAATGCAGAATCTCTTTGTGAATGATGTTTTTTTTGTAAAGTTTATTGTGGGAATTCTTTGAAGGGTTAAAGTCAAAAAACCTTCGTTACAACGGCGGTTTTTTGCTGGTGTTTTCGGGGATGTGTTATGAAGTAGTTTCTTGAATCTTTACTTTCAACCCCTGTACAATAATTTGCGCTAGGTACTAAATTCAATAGTATTTTTTGTAAGGTTTGCCACACCGAGGTGCCCATTGATTGGCCCAGATTTCGGTGGGAGGGGCCAAAGGGACGAAGCCGGAAGGCTTGGGGGTTTTTGGCGGGCTCTTCTCGTCCCAGCTTCGCTAAGAATCGGTCACGCCACCTGCGTGGTTGGCATAGATCCTTTATATCATAACAGTTTTTTAAAAACACGTGCTTAGAAATTGAAATAAATTCAGTGACGTCTTTTTGACGAGGAGCGGCCCTGCCCAGATGTAAACCGTGCGAGATAATGTACGTAAGCCTTATTTAATTATGTTATTAATTCATTCCTTTGATTGGGTTCTAAAATCATTAACTAATCCGTTCACAAAGAGGTACACGCTTTTTCCTAGTAGCGTAAAATCACCAATAAATTCTTCATAATTTAAAGCAACAAGGAATCTTTTTATTTATTATATTATAACCCTTACCTGCAATAAATGAAGCGACGATCGTTTTGAATCAAATCCGATCGAATTGAGAACACAATATCCCTGGGAAGAGCTAGCCGAGGTTTGTATTATAATTTGGTTTTGGTAAGTATTTAAATTGAACCATTGTTGTTGAGTCTTGAACATTGTGTTATTTAATTTCAAATTTGTTATAAGTTCGTAATCAGGCGGTTCGAGCCTGTCGATACGCAACATGCTACATATCTCACTGTTCCTTTATTATATTTTTCTATGTTTTATCTCTTTTTGTAAACTGTATGTATAAATTCACAGAATGTATTTTTTGATTAAGTAGTTTAATTTTGTACCCTGATGATGCTTGTGTTAAGTGAAACCGGTCGGTCCCAATAAATTAAATAAATTTTGTGGTTATAAGCAAAGCAATTGTTTTATTTCATTTAATGTGTCAAACCACAAAAATTAAATGAATAGGTGAACGAACCAAAACACTTAACTGACGTCTGTCATACTTAGTCAGATATATATACCTATTACACGTAGTATTATAATGATGATTAATTATTAAACATGTTCTAAAATTATAACAATAATAAAAACTGCTAACTAAATAACGTCTCCGTAAAAACAATTACACGTAGTATTATAATAATGGTGAGAAATTATTATTATAAATTATAAATGATTAATTATAACATGTTATAAAAGTATAACAATAATAAAAACTGATAACTAAATAACATCTCCGTAAAAACAATCTTTGCTGGAAATGAGATCTGAAACAGCACTATTCAACGACTCATCTCCGTATCTGCTTTTCAAAGAGCTACATACTCGTATAGGAGTAATATAGCCAGCGGCTGAAAAATTCCGCTTTGCGCTTGTTGAAGATATAGTCTTTGTCATCAAATAATTGCAGACCATGCTGGGGAACTTGCCTCTTTGAAGTTATATTGTATTTTTGTACACACTAAAATAGTACGGGTTCCCACATTGCGGGATTACAATCCCTAGACTAGATGGTAGGAAGTACGCTCCGTTGCAACGTTTTTTTTTATTACGTGAGCTCCACACAGGAGACTCTAAGGAAAATAATTTCCCTCGGGGCCTATGTCATCTTTGGGGATGCTGTGTGGACGTTTTTTTTAAGGAAAGGAAGGAGATGAGAGTTCTGGGAAGGAAAAGGGTTTAAGGGGTGAGCAGGAATCTGAGGTTCAGTGTGTGCTGGCCATCCACCACCAAGACCTAGACAATCCTCACCCCATGAACCGTGTTTGCAGAACTGCATGTGGTGGGTTGGGTAATGGTGCTTCGTAAATTAATCAATATATTTTATAAAAGAAAGTGTCTACAATGCGCGTGCCGCTAAAAACGAGTCCTGGTACGATAAAAGGAGTAGTATGGTGTGGTAACCCTCTATCCACCATCCATGAAGATGGTTCCTATTTTTACCTGAAGGTCGTGCTTTTGAAGATATGAAGGCTGGAAGTTTCGCCCTCACGAAATTTCTTGAACAGTCCAGAACGTTCGAGAGCATTCCACAATATTCCAGAACATCCTGGAACATTCTGGAATGTTGTGGATTGTTCGGGAACATCCCGGAACATCCCAGATCATTGTGAAACATTCCAGATTTCTTTTGAATGTTGTGCAATGATCTGGAACATTGTGGACCATTCGAAGCTTTTTTTGCATGGGTGGGGCTACCCAATGGTAGGGGTATATAAAGCAAGAAGCGTCGTGGATTTGAACGTCAGTTCGATCTCATATCAACTCCCTGATACCCCAGCTAGTGTTAAAATAATGTTAAGCTCATAGTACCCACCTTCTTCCTTACTTAAACGACAGTGCTGGATTGAGCAAATTTCACGACTCTAAAAGGTGACTGGTGTTATTGATTTCTTTAAAGCTGCGTTTGATTTTGATCGATTGGCGGTGAATTTTCGACGTGAGCTTTGCTACTGGATACTTAAACGAACCTTAAACGCTATTTATTATACATTGAGAATAAAATATAATATTCATAAATCTGTTACCATTTTGGGCATGTAGAGCAAATGAACAAAGAAAGTAGTGTAAGAAGATTATATGACGCAAATGTAAATGGTCGAAGAAGTCGGGAACGCCCGAGGAAGACATGCCACGGATCAAGTGAATCAGATACTTGAGTCGGGCCATGTAAAGAGACAGAATAATAGAAGAGTATGTACGAGACGATATATGAACGTGATTGAGGCAAAGAATGTGTGCCAAGACCGAGTTGTTTGGCGGTCCGTCCTCTCTGCCTACCCCTGCGGGGAAACGGCGTGATGGTTAGTTAGTTAGTGTTATGATATTAATTAATAAGATGTTGCGTATGTAACTGGGGTTGGAAGTTCAAGACAAAGGACCTTGGTTCCAACTTGGAACCAAGGTCCTTTGTCTCGTTGGGATAACGTTAATAATAATAATAATAATTGGATAATTTATAAAGCGCCGTTTTTGTGAAAAATCACCTAAAGGGCGCTGTACAATTTATTAGGAAAGCTTAGGTTCTAACTAATTTTACTATTTACAAATGGATACAGAAACATACATACCTGGCAGGTCACGTTGTAATTACTAATCTAATGAGACCTGATTTTTTTCCTAATTTTTGTTGACCTTATGCAATTTAAAAATTATTACCAATATAATCCTTAATTAATTTGGCTATACTCCCTAATGTTTTTTTTGGCTGCTATATTTGTATGATTGTAATACAGGTATTGTCACGGATATACCTATCCGATTTTTATTTATGTTTTTATTTATACGAAGTTTCCACAAATCTATAAAGAATAGATTAATAATTATTATTTATTATTATTATTATTTTCTTAGTCATTGTGACTAAGACTAAATAACATTATTTTGCATACAGAGTATATTTTTGGATTCGCATGTTTTTTACTCATTTTTTTGTGTACCTGATCCGGCACTGGACAACATTAAATGTGTTGTGTGTTTTTAGGCTATTAATCTACGGGTATTTCAATGTACAACGCTCCGAGAAACTAGCGTCATCCTTTCGGCACCGGCGCGAAACTCGCAATAAACGCGACCAACATTTATAAACTTCTGAACGATTCATTCATCAGCTCAGCTGTAAAAGGTTTCGCCGGCATCTGTGCTTCCTCCCTCCCACAACATGGATCTCTTCAAGACTCATATTCACCCCCTCCTCTCCTCTAAAGACCCCCCACACAGCATCCCCAAAGATGACACAGGTCTTTAGGTAAAATATTTTTCTCAGGGCATCCTGAATAAAAAGATAATGTGTATTATGGCGACTAATTAAACAAATCAGAGTGTGAATTGAAACGCGGTGGAAGTGAAACTTTCAGAAAATTAAAGAAGATTAGAATGGAGAGAATAAGAAGCACCGCAGAAAGAGGAGACCGATAGGCTACGAAGCACCGCACAGAGAGACCGATTCTACCGTCTCATTTTCTCGCAGGCTAAATTCCACAGATGCATCCGTTTGTCTCTTATTAGTGTCGTTATTTGTCGTTTAATCGAGTTTCAAATCACTACGATGTTAAAGAAGATTTCACTTCAAAAAGTGAGTGTGCAATTCACACGCGGTAGAAGTAAAACCTTCATAAAACTAAAGTACACAAGAGTGGGAAGGCTACGAAGCACCGCACATAGAGAAGACCGATGGGCTACGAAGCACCGCATAAAGAGGAGACCAATTATGCTATCTCATTCTCTCACAGGCTAAATCCTACAGACACATGCGTACGTTTCTTATTAGTGTGGTTATTTGTCGTTCAATCGAGTTTCAAATCACTACGATGTTAAAGAAGATTTCACTTCAAAAACTGAGTGGTTTGCTTCACACGCGGTAGAAGTGAAACCTTCATAAAACTAAAGTAGACAAGAGTGGGAAGACTACGAAGCACCGCACAAAGAGGAGACCGATTATAGTATCTCATTCTCTCGCAGGCTAAATCCTATATATGTAAGTGTTTGTATCTTTTTTGTGTCACTATCTTTCATTTCATCGAGTTTCAAATCACTACGGTGCTAAGGAAGTTTTCTCTTCATAAACGATATAATATGTGACTTCGTGATTTTACTCATTTTTAAAAATTGGATATGAGTTCACAATATGTAATATTTGGCTTTTGGAGCGGTTATAAATTAATATAAAGTTTCTTCAAATTTTGCAAATTCACTTTGTGGCACCATTTTATTAATGCAATAATTAAAAACACTTTGTTTTTTCCACAATAAACTTTATTAAAAAGTCGACATGTTTCGAGAACGATGCTCTATTCATCAGGACATATAATGTACTAAACAAATGATCGAACATAGAAAGACAGGCGTGGGTAGAAATGGAAGTAGTGGGGGAGGAGAGAGGTGGAAAGGGTAGATGCTTAGAAGATCAACAAGGGAGAGGGGGGGGGGGGAGAGGTGGAAAGGGGGGTGCTTAGAATAACAAAGACAAAAAATTACAATGGAAATATGTTTATGATCAAATTAATTTTGTGAATAACCCTATCTTAAACATATTTCCATTGTAATGTTTTGTCTTTGTTATTCTAAGCACCCCCCTTTCCACCTCTTCCCCCCCTGTGTGGTAAAAACAAAGTGTTTTTCATTATTGCATTAATATAAAGTTATTAACACCTTTCAATCAAAAAGTGGTTTGATTTAAAAAAAATATGTACATATATAGGTTCAATATTTAGAAAGAAATACCTACCTATCAAACTGGTTTGCTAAGTGGGCTCATCTAAAATGTTCACGGGTGAAACATTTTCTAAAGAAAATAATATTACGTAAATAGCCAGATATGAAAAGAAAGGGATGAATGAAAAAAGGCAACCAAACTCCTAGGTGTGCCTTTCTAAAGAATCTACAAGGAAGGCAATATCCCGGTTGTATGGGGAATTCAGAGCACGTGAATTTGGAACAAATTTTGAATTTGAACAAAAAACTTTAGAAAATATGTATGTAAGGGTCCACCCGAGGGGTCTGGGAGGAATTTCTGAAATCTGTTACTAGGGTGTAGAGCAGGGGTCACCAATTACTTTCATTACGGGTCCGTTTTTTTTAAATAACACGACCGTCGCGGTCAGAAAAGCCTAACCCCCCCCCCCGGCTTAACAATTGAAATAATAAACTGTACTATTTAAACAAACTTTAGGAATAAAAAGAAGTACCAATGGTTTTTTACAATATTAATGAAAAAAAATGTAATTTTCTGCCTTGGACTATCCGTCCTAAGTTTGGACTAAGGTTTGTGCAGGCTATTGTCATTAAATCTTGGAGATGTTCATCGGTAAGTCAACTCCCAAACAAAGTGAGAAGTTTCAAGGCTTATTTCTTAAATTCTGAGATTATGACTACATTTTTTTTTATGCTAAACTCTTGACAACTGTTTTCGGTGTTATAAAACTGCATTTTCTTGGAAATCGACCATTTCCATCTGGAGAGCAGCTTTATTACTCCCGAAAATATTTGCAGCTTCATAGCTTCATTCATCTGCAGGATGCACAGAGTAAACGTTACTTATTCTCAATTTTCTTAAAATCTGTAAATTTGTTTTCAAATTTCGATCAAGATCCTTAATGAACATCTTGTATCTTGCGCTGCGCGCGCGCCCATCCTTTGGCGAATCGATGGTAGCAGAGACAAAGCGCGGGAAAAATTATCAAATTACGTAGGTACTCAAGCTACATTGTGGAAAATATTTTGTAGTGTTAACACAAGGTCCGCACAAAATAGATCGGCGGTCCGGATCCGCACCGGGGTCCGCCAATTGGTGACCCCTGGTTTAGAGCATGTACGATTGGGGTTTGCGATGCAAAAATTCACCAATAATTCGATCAACGCTTTTTATGTATGTGAATACCTCATAAGAGTCCCGCAAGGCTCCCGTCTGGAGCCAATAAGACTATGGCCTTTTACATGGCCATTAAAGTATTTAACAACCTTCCACATGATATTAAACAAATACAAGATACACTCAGATTTAAGTCATCACTAAAAACATTCCTTCTGAACGGGTCTCATTACACATTAAGTGAATACCTCACATAGGTACAACTGTTTTTATATTTATATTTATATAATAAATTTAAACAAATTCACTTTGTATTACACCACTTTTATATTTATATTTCATTTGTGTTCATATCTGCATAACATGTTAGGTTAACTGGAAGAAATAGGATATAGGTACCTATAAGTTATACCTTTTGTACTAAATGTAAATTTTGTACAATAAATGATTTTGATTTTGATTTTGATTTTGATTATGGCGTCCTCAATTGGGGTATGTTGTGAGGTTGAAGGCAGTAAGTAGGGGAAAGGGATGGGGAAGGGGTAGTACCTGGCTATTCAGGCTAGCTTTTCAGGCGGGAATGGGTACGCCCACGGAACCATTTATTGAAAAAACAACACCTCTGCCATAGGTCAAACCAAGTAGTTCGCTATGTTTGGTGACTTAGCAGGGGTGCCTGGGTTCTTAGGGTGAGGTTTGCCTAAGTTTGGAGGCGGATGACCTGGACATACTGAACCCCAAATTCTTACCCTAAAAGGTATCATAATCTTTTTTTTACAAGAATTTCCTCTCCTTTCTTTTCTTAAAAGACCCTCCACTTAGCATCCTCAAAGATGACATAGGCTCTAAGGGGAAATTATTTTTGAGCTTATATAAAAAAATGGTCACCAAACCCGGCTAAAGCCATTTCAATCTACTTTAAATTTTGAATGGTGGTCTTACACCGCAGCGATACTGAGAGTATCTTTCACTCTGGAACATGGGACAAAAATACTATTTATTATTTTAAATGAATTAATTGTAAATTAACATAAATTAATACAATAACATTTATTTAAGGCGGTGCGTAGGTCGAGAGAGTCCTGCTGGAGAGGTCAAAAGATCTTTGTCATCCTGCAATGAATGAAATCACTTTTAAAAAGAAGGAAAATATATTAAAAAACTTTTGCCCTCGGGTTCGCTCGCATAGTATTAGGGGTGTTCCCACTCCGCCTCCTCCACCTTCCCTATCCCCACTCCACTCCCCCACCCTCCCCCCTCCCCCCTCCCCCCTCCCCCCTTCCCACCCCTCCGCCTCTCCCCCCTCCTCTTCTCCCCCCACACTCCCCCCTCCATACCCGTTACATTCATTTTTCAAAAAGCTCGCGTGCCATCTATTAAAGCGTAACAATCAAACACACGCAGCTCGCATTTATAATATTAGTTCTGATTAGTATAATTTTAACTATCGAAGGGATCTCCATTGTAACCTAGACAAATAACAAAATGACAGCGCACGTCAAATAATTGTTTGCTTTTCGTCTGGACAATAAACGTATAACAAATAATTTCACAACGCCAGAGCTTATTCATAACGCCAGAGCTTACCAATATATACAGCCTATATTACTCGCAAATAATGTAGCTTTCTCTTAGTGAAAGAATTCCAAGTCCAAGTTTTGTGTGAAAGAGTAACAAACATACATCCATTCATCCATTCATCCACACATCATACACCCATACAAACTTTCGCCTTTATAATATTAAAAGGATATATTATTCTTTTTTTTGTTCTTGAAAGCAGATCATCGGACAATTCGTAAAAAAATCAACAAAAATCTTCCTCGGTGTTCTTCCTCATGCCAACAATGCGGGGAGAACACAAGACCTGACTGAAAGACACTAAGGAATTCTAACATAAAATGGACACATTGCTATTCGGTATACAGGTACACAGGTTACACGTACTAAATTATATTTTAGCTTAGGTCTACGGGAATGTAATTATACTTATTATTATTATTCTCGTAGACATTGAGACAAAGGTCGCTGACTTCACAGTTACAAATTTTTGCACGACTTATAATATGATGAAAGTTGAAATTGAAGTATTGCCGGGTAGTTGTAACGAAGAAATAGAGGTTGCCAATATATGCGATGGACTGAATTAATCAAACATGAGACTTTCCAGTTAGTAAATGAGTGGACAAATACGTCGAGTTTCAACACCAGAGGGTTCAATTCATCTGCTGTTTAAGTCCTTGTACATTTACGCATTTTTTTACGTAATTACAATGACATCCTGTTAATGCTAGATAGCAGTATGTCAACGGGTTCCTAATAAAAATCTACAATCTCTTTTTAAATTTAGGATCGGCTTGCATATTATGTTTTATTTTTTATTTTAAGAAAACGTAAATAATACATTTAAAAAAAAAAAGAAAAAATTTATTTAGAATCGTAGAAAAAAATTTGCCTAAAAAGTAAAGAGAAAATCAAAAAAATTTTCCACATATCTATTTTTACGCAAAAAACATTTTCTTCTGAAAATTACTTCACAATATTTTATTGAGATGGATGACATGCTGTGATCTAAGGTTCTTTGATAGTATTTATTTGGATGTCTGGGAATTACAAGCCCAAATATAAATATTCTTAAGTTACGTGATATTAACAAGTACGTACATAATTTAAAGCTATTCTATCTTAAGTTCCTGAAAAGCACCTTCTTCCTAAAACATGTAAAATTTGTGCTGAATACCAAATTCCTCCGAAATATAATTTTTCTATAATCGATAGATTCGCCCGAGTGGAGTGCAAAATATAAATGAGGCCTTCCCGGAATATTTTTGTGAACTCTCATAATAATAATTATAATAATTGGCTAATTTATATAGCGCCGTTTTCCTGGAAAATCACCTCAAGGGCACTGTGTATATATAATAAGAGAAAAAAACATGTTGTAATTGCTAAAAACATATACAAAATTATTTAATATACGAACCACTGAATAAAAAATCGAAAGAAATACGATCTAGGTGGTGTTAAAAATAGCTGTCAATTTTAAAAAGACCTCTCGAATTTATGGTTTCCAAGAATGCCAAAGAAATAAATTGTATTTTTACAGAGAATATCAATTTAATCGTTTGACCAATTTTACCGTTTCATCAAGTGAGATAAAATATGCCAAAATGATACCGGGGATGAGGTGGCAACAATTTATATATTATATTATTTTTATTTCTTTAATTATTTACGCTTATTTAGGCTTTTACATACATATATATATATAACAATATTAACCAAATTATACTAGTAAATAGTGCAGGAAACTATTGTTTAAAACACTTGCACAAAAATAAATACAAAGTAAAAATATTATTGAATATGAAATTTGAAGCACACAGTATCTAGGTACAAAACATAAATCGAAAATAGTTTTTTTTCTTTTAGCTGACAACATACTGTCAATTTTAATAGCTTTATCAAAATATTCCCCTATTTGATGAAAAAAACTTCAATAAGGTATGCTATATAAGCTGTTGAATCCGTCGCATAGGAGTGTAATATTGGGATGTTGACTTAGAATAGAGAACTCCAGTCCATTTTTTTTTTTTAATGAATAATGACCTTCTAATTTAACCCTCCGTCAGGCGATACTAATCTGTGAGATGAAGTGATCTGTTCTTTTTGTGCCAAAGGTTAAATATCGCCGATCTTGGGGCGTGGCCTCGTGACTTTTTCTCTTTCATTACTACTAAATTTTAGAAATAATTTTTTTTTTTTGAAAATTCAAGGGAAAAATCTATTTTAATTTGTTTTTCTATGATGCAATCTCACAGATGAATTGCGCCCGATCGTGTTAGGATTTGCATTGCGCCCGACGCGACGGAGGGTTAAATAACTGAATTTTTATTTTTATTTTTAGAGTTAGTTTTAATAGTTAAAATAATTGTCAAAGTTTTAATTTTTCAAGATCCCCCTAAGACCACCGTATGTACGGTGAATCGTGTGACGTCATCAATCCTGAAAAATTACTATAGGATTGGGCAATCAGCTGATCAAGTGCCGCTATTTTGAATAGCGTTATTCGAAGCATTCTCCCTAGAAGTAGCATTACTATTTTTTTATGCAGTTGTTTTTCAATATTTTAAATAATAGAGATACCTCTATTTTTGATACTGAATTATTTAGGCTTAAATATTGTTTCAATAAACACAACAACTAAATCTCTATAAACAGTATGAAATAATGAATAACATGAAATGTTGTTAATACTGATGGCTTATGTCATACCTACCTAATCAAAGATTTCAATACAATGACTGGTGACGCGTGACGTCAGCACTAACCATTCAGTAATACCAACTTAACAGTGTGTTTTGACGAGAGGTTTAAAAATGCACTTTTTAATATTTTTTAAGAACTATACGTTTAATATTATGAAATTAAACTTATATATTCAGAATCAGCGTTTATTGGTCTATATGAACTAATTTTTTTAAAGCCATAATATTTTTCACTGGAGTTCCTTATTGCTACAATAATATAGTAGATACTATCTTGTGACTGACCTGCCTGGAGCATGAAAAGAGATTACATATAATAAATCAGGGGTATCAAACATTGAATTAATGATTTTATACAAACAGCTTAAATCGGAAATGATTCTACGATCAGATAATTTGATTAAATTTAATGAACAAAGTACGTTATCGTAATTTAGGCATTCACAAGGAATGCCCATTTTAAAATTTACATAACCTTAAAATTTATTTTGGATTCTTTCAATTGCATGTGAATGAACCTCATAATTTGGGGACCAAACCGTGGAATTGTATTATAAATCACTCCTTACGAGTGACATATATAATGTTTTTACAGTATTGATATTATTTAAATCACTAGATACCCTTAAAATAAATCCCAACATTTTCAAATTGGTTTTTATTTCTATATGCTTGATAAAGTTGAATTTCGTGTCAAACCAAATACCTAAGTCATTAATTTCCGAGACAGATACTAACGAAATATTGTAAATGGAATAATTGAAAAATATTGGATTCTTTATTCGATAAAACCTCATAATTTGACATTTGCTTATGTTAACTTGCAAGCGGTTATCGTGACACCATATAATAAATCTCAACAAGTTATTTGACAATATATGGCAATCATTAATGTTTCTGATTGCTTTGAATAATTTCAGGTCGTCTGCAAACATTAATACTTGAACATCATTGAAAATATATAACACATCATTAACAAATAATAAAAAAATAGGATTGGACCTAAATGTGACCCCTGGGGAACACCACTCATAGCAGTGAAAATGTACCATCAATTTTAACAGCCAGTAATCTATTGATCAAGTAACTGTTAAACCACTTATATAGGGAACCACCCATACCGAGTTTATGCAGTGTATTCAGTAATAACTCATGATTAACTTATCGAACGCCTTTCTCAAATCGGTATAAATAGAGTCAACTTGAAATTTACTAGAGATGGAATCAGATGTATAGTTTTGATACATTAACAAGTTAGTAAGGGGAGATTTTCCAGTAGAAAAACCATGTTGTTCAGGAGAAATGACGTGGTTTAATCGGAAAATATTTTTTTTAAGAAGAATTTTTTCAAAAACTTTAGGAATTATTGATAAAGGGAATACCGGTCTGTATACATGAGGTATTTTATCATATACAGGTATTACAGGAGGTATTTTATGTGGTCTACCGATTTTGTTTGATCTAGTATTTTTAGTTCAGTCAGTATATCATTATATTCTATGTGGATACAAGATAAATTAAGATTATGGTCATTGGTAAAATTTGATTTGATGCTGTACTGGAATGGTTGTGAAGGAAGCATTTATTGAAGCGGATGAAATTTTATTTGGAAATTTCCATGTGTTAAACCGTCCATGAGTTCCAAGTACAAACATAGCAGAAAAACCATTTTCGTGTTTTAAGTGTATAGTTTCAATAAAATTTTTATTTTTATTTATTTATTATTTAATAAATGTTACAAAAATTACATGTTTTTGTGTATTCTATAAAGTTTTTTTGTAAAAAAATATATATTATTTAATATGTCTTACACCTTTTTTTTAGCAAAGCTCGTGTTAAAAAGGCGGAGACAACGAATGTAGATAATAATTTTTATTTAAGTTTAAATAATATATCATTTTTTTAAATATACATATAGATCAAATAATGGATAGTTAACAGTAAACAAAGAAAAAATCGTATATATCATATAATACGCATCTATAGTTTTATATACATAAAACATATAATAAAACAAATGTAGCAGAATGAAGAGGCGATACAAAAGAAAGGAGAAAAATAAAGAAAGAAAAAGGATATCAAACATTACAATTGTGTTTAGAAATAAAATATTATAAGATGTAGTGATTGTAATAGGTTATATAAAGCACTTTTATTGATTTTATGAATTTTTTATAATTTGTTTCGAATCTTAAATTAACTGGTAATTGGTTAAACCATTTAACTCCAATATATTTATAGTATTGTTGAGCTGTGGTGGTGTTACAACGCGGGACAGTCATAGAGCCCAGGATATTTGTTCTAATGCTGTTTGAAAAAGGAGTAAAGCTCTCATTATTGAAGCAATCTTTGTGAATTTGTAGGATTGTAATTTTTTATAATTAACATGTAGTGAAGGTACTTTAAAATCTTGAAATAATTTGATAGTGGGGTAATCATAAGGCTTTTTTAAAATTATTTTTATAATTAATTTTTGAATGATTTCCAATGGTAAAAGAGAAGTTTTGAATGCACCGCCCCAACCAACAATTTTATACTGCAGCACTGATTGGATTAAGGAAAAGTAAATAGTTCTTAATATACTAATATTTAAAATGCATCGAATTCTAATGAAAATGTACACTAATTTTCTTAGTCTCTCAACTGTTGTGCTGATTTGCATCTTCCACTTTATGTTACTGTCTATAGTTACCCCAAGGCATTTAACATTAGTTTTAACAGTGAGTACAGAGCAATCAGGTTTACAGATATATGCATTTGAATTACAATTATATGAGGGTATACATATATTTAGATTTTCAGGGGTAGCATTTTTAGTCAGAGTGAAAGAAATTACAAAAGTTTTATCTGTATTTAGAGATAGTAAATTTTGATCAAACCATTTTTTTATTAAATTTATATCTGATTCCGCCGTTTTCTGAGTTTCATTCCACGTTAATCCCTCAGCTAAAATTGCTGTGTCATCAGCGTAAGATATTAGTTTGGATTTTATGGTGAGTTTAAAAAAATCATTAATATAAATGATAAAAAGAATTGGTCCCAATACTGTTCCCTGCGGGATTCCAAATTTACCTATTTGGGAATCGCTGAGAAAACCATTTAATTTGACAAATTGCTCTCTATGGAATAGGTAATTTTCGACCCACGTTAGGGCATTATTGGTTATACCAATTTTCTTTAGTTTAGAGATAAGCTTCGAATGTGATATACTGTCAAAAGCTTTTCGTGAGTCGACAAATATTCCAATACATTTTTTTTATTATCTAAATATTTATATATTTCAGATGTTAGGTCTACGATAGCATCTTGAGTGCTCAAATTTTCTCTAAAACCATATTGATGTGCATTTAATATATTATTTTCTTTTATAAATTTAAACATCTGTTTTTTTACAATTTTTTCAAATATTTTTTCAATATTTGAGGTAAGAGAAATTGGCCTATAATTATTACTAAGAAAGGGGTCACCGGATTTAAAAATAGGAGTAATAATAGTTTTTTTGTAATTTACTGGGAAGTTGCCATTTTCGAAACTTGTATTTATGATGTATGCCAATGGTTTGCAAAGTGAATCAGAATTTTTTTAAAGAATTTCTACCGAAATATTGTCATAACCGGGGGAAGAATTACCCTTTAATTGATTAATAGTATGTTTGATTTCATCAGCGTTAGTTCGTTGGAATTGTGTTAAGGTGTTACAAGGATTTGAAAGCGATGTATATAGTTCATTATCTTCGATGTTTTTAATTTTAAGTGCTAATTTTTCACCAACTGATCCAAAATAATTGTTAAAAATATTTGCACATTTCATTGGATCCGTATGTACATCGTAAATATCAATAAATATCAATTTAATTGGGTGTAGTATAAAATAAAACCTATGACTCGCGTGCAGATTGCGGTCTTACATTAAAACCAGTTTCATGTTCCGAATTATCTGTCCAAATTCTAGTAGCGGATTAATCTGCTGACGCATTTCGAAGAAAATCATCGGAATATTAAGTGTTAAATTTTATTTCAAACCATTATTCAAAATTAGTAATTCGTTGGAAAACCATACGCATATTATGAGAGTAATAGCAATTAAAGCTGTGGAACAACAAGATTCAATCTTAATTTAAAACCAATTTTATGATCAGAATGTAAAATTTTAGTTGCGGATTCATCTGCTGACATATTTCGAAGAAAAACATTCTCTTATTCGACGTGCAGTTATAAACTTCTAGTTGCAGACTATTTATATGCTGCCAGAATAAAAAAAGCCAATTTCATTTGCGAGTAGTTTTAATTAGCCGCACACAGATTTAAATTTAAACCAGTTTTGTATTCAGAGTTGTGGATTCATCGGCTGACACATTTCGAAGAAAAACATTTTCTTATTTGAAGTGCAGCTATAAAATTCTAGTTGCAGACTATGTACGTGAAGGCAGAATCAAAGAGAATTTTTTTCATATTCTGAGTTTTAATTTTTTAGTTCGCAGAACACAGATTAAATTTAAACCATTATTGCGTTCAGAATGTAAAAATCCATGTGTGGATTCATCTGCTGACACATTTCGAAAGAAAATCATTCTCTTATTCGAAGGTCAGTTATAAAATTCAAGTTGCAGACTATTCATGTACTGCCAGAATAAAAAAAAAAACATTTTCATGTTCTGAATGTAGTTTTAATTCACCGCATACAGATTTAATCTAAACCAGTTTTTTGTTCACAAAATAGCGATAAATTAAATAACAGGTTGCCGATTTTCCGCGTACCGAGTGAAGCTTTGAATTTGAGTTGCATGTAACTATTATTTCGGGACTCTTACGCAAAAGCAATCTTAAGTTAAAACCTGCCTTGTGTGATGAAGATGCAAAATCCTATTACATGGATACATATAAGGGAAGATATATATATATAAGGGAACGTACCCATACTACGTGACCTCTTCGGGGGGGGGGGGGGGGGTCTTCAAAATGTCACACTTGGTACCAATGAGCAGCGGTTTGCTTAGGATTTTGGTCACCGGAGGGGGGGGTGGGGGGGGGGGGGGGATTAAAAATTGCAAAAAATTGGTATGGGTACGTTCCCTAAGTTTGTAGTAGAATATAAACATGATTATAATTGCAAGAATACTCTTCACGTGTGATATAAAAATCGGCATAAAATGAGGTCGCAATTAAAAAAATGGATTTTTATCCCCCCCCCCCAGAGTCTAATAATATTGAGGTAGAGATCGCCAGCAGTTCAAGTTTGAGCACCCCTGCTTTAAAGAGTTTAATATATTACTTGCCATCGTAATAAAGTGATAGGATCACTAACTATATATATATAACTGCGAGATTGGAATTACTTCGAATTCTATCACCACACTAAAACTCGATTTGCACATGTAATTTAGTATTTCATATGCGCACAGGTATAAAATTAAGTATTCTTATTTTTTTTTTTTTTTTTTTTTTTTTTTTTTTTTTTTTTTTTTTTTTTTTTTTTTTTTTTTATGTGTAGAGTTTTAATATACTTATTTTAATATTACTCAAAAAGAAAATTATCTTTCTGTACTATTACATATTTCATAAAAATAGTTACAATAACATTAATATGTATCATAATAAAAACAAACTGAGTTTTAAACTGGAGCAGAAACAAAACCGTGCACTATTTACATGTAGTATTGTTGTAAATTGAGCAAGTCCATCTTGCTCAAAATATTGTTGAATTTAATATTTAATTTAATTTTAATATTGTTGATTACCGGTTATTATTTTGAACGAAAAGAAGGTATTAGAAATACAAAAGCATATTAAAATAAAAGGACAGCCTCAAAACTAAGGTTGTCTAGCTTAAAGGGCTTGCCTAGGTTTGACCTTAGTTCGGGTACATAGACACTCCTAAAACACGATTTATCTTTTCAGTAATGTTTAAGAGATACGTAAAGTTTTGTCCAAGCTTCGATTTGATAATTTTCTTCGAAATACCTAACGTCTTTTTGGATAAGGGGTTTTCCCGAACAAATGTTACTAATTCTTCCAATAAGTCTCTATATTTACTATAAATAGATCGCCTGCCAGTGGCTTAAGAAAGCGAACAGCTGTGACGGGGTCTAATAAATCTTACCCTAATGGCACTCAATGGTAGTAAAGTAAAACTCATTAGTGCCATAAAACTTAATGAGTTTTTACCTTTGAAACTATGAAGTATGAAAAAACATACAATATTTCGCTAAGTTTTCTTTTCAGATGGCCGAAAGAGACAGTCATCAACTAAAGAACTATTTATTTATTGCCCTGGGAAATAGAATAGCTACAAAAACTACAACAAACATTGCTAATAATTCGACAATCTTCGTAACTGAGCGGTTGCTCAGAATCTTCGAAACTTTGTTATTTCAGATTAAAATAACATATTGTACCTCTATGTGCGACACGATCCGGAGTGTTAGAAACTCTCAGTATTGCCCTGGTCTGGTGAAAGACAACCATTCAGGATTCTGAAATGACATTTTCGGTGTTTTATAAAGGACATGAATAAATAATTGGAGAGGTCACGGGAGAGTCTCTATTACTTTGGTCTATTGGGACAAAATAACTTACCGTAGTGATCATATTATTTATTTATTTACTAGCGAGTTCCCGGCATGTGTTGCAATGCCACTTAATAAAGAAATTGTTTCTCCCTGCGTGTCCTATCCATTGGTCCCGTTTCCCTTCCGCCTCCCCTTCCCCTCCCATATCCCCTTCGCCACCTGGTCCCGTTCCCCTTCCACCTCCCCTGCCCCTCTTACTTCCCCCTCCACCCTCCCCGCCTTCCCACACCCCTCTCTCGCTCCACCATCCTGCGAACCCCCTCTCGTGTTCCCCTCCCCTCTCCTGCGTTCCATATATTCAGTCACAGCACATTCAGTTTTAAAACAGCTCGCGTGCCACCTATTGTAATTTTTTTATATAAATTAAAAATGTTCATATATTACGCACATTCATTTTTGTATATTATAAGAATTATCAATCAAATTTGGAAACTAACATAGTAGCCTAAGAGCCGGTGACATTAAGCCTGTAATGAGAGGTCTCCCAAAAATCATACACAAAAATCGTTAGGTCATTCATAGGGGTACACAAAGTGGCGGTGCTGCCATTTCTGAAACCGGTCAGCACTAAAAAAAAATATTTTGAAAAAAAATATTTTTCAAGACTTCTGTAATCATAAGTCTCCAAAATTCTGATTGTTCCTCGAGACAGGGGAGGGGTAGGACTATACGAAAAAGCAGTGCTGCCCGTCTCCCTGATGGGCCGTCTCAGTTGCTACCGAGAAATAAGAGATGCCTCGTACGAGGTATCTGTAATCATCGGTCTCCTCAAAAACCAAAGCTTATCTGAAAGATCATTAAATTTTGTGAAAGAAAAACCACTGCTGCCGTTTCCAAAAAGTGGACAAGATGGCGGCAGCAGCGTTTGAAAGTCGCCCTCCTTTCTTATGACTTTCGTTACATAAAAGACACCTCGTACCTAGGTATCTATATTAAAAAAATAAACAACAAACAAACAAGCAAGCAACCATTTTAAGACTTACGTCCAATTTTCAAAATAATGACACGAAATTAAATTAAAACGAAAAATGTAAGAGTAAAGGATGATATACGAAAGCAAACTCAAAAAGCAGATAAATATCAGAAAAACAATTTCAAATCAAGACTTAGCTAGAAGTCAAAATATTTATAATATTTTTTCATTTGCTACACTTGTTTAGTGACCGACAAAAATCATTAATTCAAACCAAAAAAATCATGGTCTTGACTTGAATTGACCAGTCTACACATTCTGGACAATGGTGAATAATGTCCATAATTATTTGAGTACTGACTGAGGAAGAGCAGTTCAGGGCAGAGTTTAGGTACAGGATGGAATATTGAAAGGAATAAATTATTGTAAAGCAGGTAAATCTATAATAATTTTATTAATAATACAATTAATATACAATTGATAATTTTTGAGAAACAATTGAGAATAACTTTTTTCTAATGGTGATTAAAAAATGAAATATCTGAGTACCTACTAAATTTATTAATTTATTTATATATAAATACATATATTACAATACAATACATTACAAAATGATTCTTTGTCTATCCAACTGGGAAGGATTCCCGTTTCAGGACAGCCAAATTGCAAATTTAGTTCATAATATTCTTAACAAAGGAATGATTTAGTTCAAGATATCACAGGAATGAGATTCTGTCAACACAACTTTTGAGAACATAAATAATTGCATTCGAAACAAAGGGATGGTTTCTTTGTGTCCTTAAAAGAATCGCAAAGATGTAATTTTTTTCAAGGTCATTTTGGAGAATATTAATAATTGCATTTAAATCAATTTACGATTACGATGATCACATGAATTCTTAACAGTATCATGTCAGGTTAATTTACTTGTATGAGGCAATAAACATCTTTATTTATGTTTAATTATTTTCTTCATGGAATGATAAAGTATGCATGACCTAGCCGTTTGTGTTTTCTTTATCCAATCCATTTTTGATGAGTTTCGATCAGCATAATATTGAAGCGCATTTTCAATTTATTCATCCTTCATGTTTTCCTGACATAGTTATTCGCAAGTTGCACCTTGTTTGCCGCATTCTATGCATTTTAAAAATGATAATACACATACTTCAGAGTGGAAGATACTTTGAGTATCGTCGTATGACAACCATACAGAATTGAAACGTTGGCTTTAACCGTATTGGGTGACCTTATCTGAAAAGCCAGCTTCCTCCCCTTCCTCACCTTCCTCTTCATCGTCACCTTCCGTTCCCATCTTCAATCTAAAAACATTCCCCCAATTGGGGATGCCGTAGTATCACTGGCTCTCTCCAGATGGTTGGAAAATTTGTTAAAAAAAAAACTCAATTAATTTATTTATTTTTTTACATCAGCTCCACACAGGAGGCTCTGAGGAAAAAAATCCCCTAAGGGCCTTGAGTAAAAAGGTAAGAGGGTAAAAGGCTAGGAATCTGAGGATAAGGCGTTATTCCGAGAGTCCTTTTTTATTTTTTTTGCATGAGCTCCACACAGAAGGAAAATAATTTCCCTCAGGGCCTATGTCATCTTTGTCATCTTAGCGGATGCCGTATGTAGGGTTTTTAAAGGAAAGGAAGGAGAGGAGGGTTCTGGTAAGGAAAAAGGTTTCAGGAATGGATAGGAATCTGAGGTTCAGTGTGTTCTGGTCATCCGCCTCCAAGACCTAGACAAACCTCACCCCATGAACCCGGGCAGCCATGGCAGCCACCAAACGTAGCGAACCACCTAAGGTGACCTATGGCAAAGGTGTTGGTTATCCAATAAAGGTTCCGGGGCGGCGGTACTCATTCCCGCCTCCCAAATTTATGAGTCCTGCTGGAGAGATTAAAATGTCTCCCGCAATCAGTCTCTCCCGATCCGACCCATCATGCAGTTGGAACCGCCAAGAACCCGGGGACCCCTGCTAAGTTACCAAATCAAAGCAAAGAGGTGTTGGTTATCCAGCAAATGATTCCCGGGGTGGTGGTACCCATTTTCGCCCCCCAAATTGTTAATTAACTGAAAAGTCAATAGTAGACATTTATTAATCAATAAAAATTAATCACGATAATACTTTTGGCTGTAAAAATCTCAAATCCTTTTCAATTTTCATAATAAAATTATCTAAAAAAGTAGATTAAGCAGTGACTGTTGTTTTGCCAGGGTTGATTTTATTTTTCACGACTGTTTATGAAATTCGAGTATGTCTGATGCACCTGCCAATTATTTTTAAGGGGATGACTCGTATAAAACACAATGGCTGGGAGACAGGCTACGTGTTTGTGTTTAGTGTTCTTCACTTTCGTATATAAACATTTTGTGTGGGCGCCAATGTTTGGATCTTCAGACAACGCGCATTGTATACAATTCTATTGTAACTCCACAATTAAATTATTGTAAGAGTGTTCACATTTACACAATGAGGCTCAAAATAATAAATTACAAGTTTTACAATTGGGCGATGAGGGTGATTTTAAAATGCAATATTTTTTCCCTAATAAACAATATAATATGTTATACTACATTCTAAAATTTTTTTTATTTTTTTTTATTATTATTTATTGAAACATTTATTATTATTACAATTTTACAACACAATATTTTTTTTACAGGTTTTTTTTTTACTACCCTTCCATTAAAAGCATTTGCTTGTGTATTTTTTTTTTATTTTATTTTATTTTATTTATTAGCGTTATAAACAGTCATTACAAGTTCATATATAACAGTGTTAGAGATAGTCATATCATTGACCAATAAAATAACGACATAAAAATTTGAGACCATAATAAAAATAAAAAAACAAACAAACAAAACAATATATGTATGTAATATAAACAGTTCTGAAAAAGTGCATCTACTCACTTAAATCTACAAAAAATGTATTTTCAAACTGCTGAAATCAAAAAAGAAAATGTAATGAAAATGAAGAAAAATGAAAATGTAACAGAAAGATAAGGAATTAATGAAACATTAAGTTTTCCGTTGAATATTACTTTTTACGAATTTTATGAAGTTAGCAAGGTTCGTGTTAAACATGTCAATGTCTGTGCATAATCTATTGAAAGTGCTACAGCTTCTTCTTATAAACACATTTTGAAGATAATTAGCATTGCTCTTAGGAATATAAAATATGTCTGGAGATCGAGTGACTCTTATTGGACATCTGAAATCGATATTTTGTAATAGGTAAGGGCTATCAATAAAATTGTGGATTATCTTATAAAGCATTACTAGGTCTCTGATATCTCTGCGTTGATCAAGGGTTTTGAGGTTCATAGAGACATAATTTACATCATTTCGCATGCGAAACGAAACATATTTCAAAAACTTTTTCTGGACTCTTTTTATATTTGATTTATATGTAGAACAATGGGGGTTCCATACTGTTGAAGCATACTCTAGGTGGCTTCTGACGTATGATATGTAGAGAATCTTAAATGTTTGTGGATTTTTGAAAACAGAACTTACTCTAAGTATAAATCCTAGCATTTTCAAAGCCTTAGACGTGATGTGCTCGACGTGAGATTGAAAAAGAAGCTTACTGTCTAATAGAACTCCAAGATCTTTAATTTCATTTACTCTATTTAAAAGATTGTTTTTAATTATGTACGGATATAGTATAGTGTTTTTCTTTCGAGAATAAGATATGACGGAACATTTATCTGCATTCAAAAGAAGGCGGTTTTCTAAACAATACACATTGACCAGGGAGTTCAGGTCATCCTGGAGCTCTATACAATCCATCTCAGATTTAATGATTTTGACAATCTTTTTGTCATCCGCATATAGGAACAGCTGAGAATTACGAATAGTTTTGTTAACATCGTTCATAAAAATGTTGAATAAAAGGGGGCCAAGGTGAGATCCTTGGGGAACTCCTGAGGTTACGGGGACAAAGCTAAAGCAGAACCCCAGTACAGTTACAGCTTGCGTACGATTGTCGAGATAAGAGGCTAACCAACGAAGGAGGTCACCGTGTATACCCATTGCTTCGACTTTCTCAATTAAAATGCTGTGTGGAATTTTATCAAAGGCTTTGGAATAGTCTGTGTAGACTACATCGACTTGAAAACCGTTATCCATAGCAACAAGGACTGTGTCAACAAGTTCGCATAGATTAGTTTCTGTTGATTTTCTGTTCACGAAGCCGTGTTGATTCGAAATGATGTGTGGTCGTATACAAGGAAAAATGATATCGAAAACAATCTTTTCAAAAAGTTTACCCATTACATTTAATTTAGAGATTGGTCTGTAATTTTCTATGTTGTGTTTGTCGCCTTTTTTGAATATAGGCACAATATATGAACTTTTCCATTCTAGTGGAAAAATACCAGAAGACAAAGAAGTTTTGAATATTAGACTTAGCGGATAACATAAAACATTAGCGCAATTCTTTAAAAATACCGGGTGTATACCATCAGGCCCACTGCCTTTGGTAGGATCTAATGATTTGAGATATTTACAAACTAATTCAGTGTCTATATGAACATTATTAAGATTTAGTACTGAGGTGTTTGGATTATATATTCGATTGGTAGACGAGGTGGACGGGGCGGGGATTCAAAGGAGGATTGAAAATGTATGTTGAATAAGTTACTTATAGCTTCTCCACCCGATACACGCTGGGAGTTAAGAAACATATTGTTAGGTAGTTCAGAGCTTCTTTGCTTAGATTTAACAAAGGTCCAGAAGTGTTTGGGATCGGTATTGATATTAATTTCGGCCATATTAATGAAATTATCATAGCACACCTTCTCCATATGCTTTTGTCGTTCTCGGAGAAGAGAGAAAGTTTGATAGTCAGAGATGCGGTTATAAATTTTATATTTTTTGTGGAATTTAAGTTTATCTTTAATTACTTTTTTTAAGACAGCGCTGTACCATGGGGGGTACCTGGAATCTATGTTAACTGTTCTAGATGGTACATGCATGACAATTACCTTATTTAATTCTGAATAGAAGCGCGCCGTGACTGAGTCTACATTACTGCTGTTAAGAGTCGTTGTCCAGTCAACGGCTGCTAAGGCGCTATTAATCTGCACATAGTCAGCGCTGTGATAGGAGCGGACCGTGCGCGAGCGTGGGATTTGGAGGGACGGCTCGCGGGCCATGCGCAGCACCACCTCTAGCGAGCGGTGGTGTGCATCCTCCGGCACTAACGGTGTATTGCACCCCCTTACAGTGCACATGCAACTCGAAATCACCAGGTCGAGAACACGCTCGTTTACATTAAGCTGGTTGTTGAATTGATGGAAGCCGGTAAAGTCTAAAAAATCAGAAAGTGTTGAAGTTAGTGCATCGGTTGAGGATCTATTAAGTACCAGGGCACCGTCTGCGGTCAAAGGCAGAAGCCATTGGGCATGTGGTATGTTGAAATCTCCTAATAGAAGGAATTCATCATCAGGGAAATTGGTATACAACGAAGATATAAATTCAAAAAAGTCACTTAAAGATTTACTCTGCTCCGCACCTTGGACGAAGTATGAGCAGTATATGCGTAGTTTAGAAGCACGCGCGCCAGAGCCTAGTGCAAGAGTAGCTGTGGATATCTCTGCGCGCTGTACGGGTGGGAGGGAGAGTGAGGGGCACGCGGGCAGTTCGCGACGCACTGCAATCAGTGAACCACCACCGAGCGCCTGGCCTAACAACATGTAGTCGCGATCACAACGGTACACTACATAACGTTCAACGAATAATTCACAGTCAAATATACTTGGCAGAAGCCATGTCTCAGTTAGGCATATCACGTCATAATCGGCATTAAGAATGCTGGAAAGAAACACATGCGTTTTGGTTCAGAGACCTCTAACATTTTGATAATATATATTTAATTCACCGAGAGCATGCATTTGAATGGAACATGTAGGTCAACATATTATGTGAAAACAATAATAATAATAATACAGTATGTTGGACTATGGAAACGTAGCAAAGATCAGTTGAATATAATATTATAATTGACAATTTGACATTGAAAACTGTAAAATAGTATACATTTTTTAAAGATTTTATGGTGAATCTTGATTTTGAAATCGAACCCATTAAATTTACATGGTTACAATAATAACGTACGTTTGCAGTGATTACAGTGGAGTAATACAATAATATTATTTTTGTTAAGTACTTCCAGCAAAGTAAATGATTCATTAATATGGTAGTGAGCGAGACAAGAGAGCTAAAATTATTAGAAGAGATTTTGTTATACAGTGCTGAGATTAAGAGGCAATTACATGTTAAAAACAGAGATATTATGAAGAAATAAAAAATAAGAAATAAAAATGTTAACATTTGTGTAGGTGTAAGTTTTATAAGATTTTGTTTAAGTCTTCAGCCTTTCGGATCGATCTGATGTGAGAACCCTCGGATTTTCTGACAAGGATTCTGCAATTGCGGACCCAGACGAAGCGAAAGTTATTTTGCTTGGCTGCTTCCTTCGTCAGGTGCAGCAGCCGTTTTGATACGCTCGTCAGGTGGTCGTTAGCGTAGACGCGGGAGTCGCCGCCACATCCGATGTCGCTGCCGGTTAAATTTTGCATCTTTCGGATTGAAGACAAGAAATCATCCTTTCTATATCTAGCTTGCATTTTGATAATTATGGGCTTATGTTGACCTTTCTTCGATTCCTTCGGTGCCACTCGTGTAACGAAATCTATATCAATTTTGGGATCAAGGTCGAACCCTGTTTTTCGAGCAAGGCTGGAAACAATACCTATTAGGTTTTCTCCATTCCTTTCAGGAATGCCGACTAATTCTATATTGGAGCGGCGCGCCCACTGGTCACGCTGCTCCATGTCATCTTGAATGTTGGCTAAGCGGACCTTCAGGGAATCGACTTCATTTTTTAATGAGTCAACCAGCTTCAGCTTATTCTCCATTGCCGTGATTTTTTTGCTCATATCCTCTACTATTTTTCCGCTGAAGTCGATGGAGTGTTTGACATCACTGACCTCATCCCGCAGTTCCTTGACGGCGGCTGGCAAGTAGGACAGCGCGGCTAGCTGGTCGCTGATCCTAGCAAGTTGCTCCATAACGGAGCTGGATGAATCTCCCGAGGAAGAGTTGGATCTAGTTTTATGATGACGATGTGATGTTGCCATTTTTTCAGTTTGTGTTGGTGATGAGGCTATTTTTGAACAATCTTATTTTTTTTCCCGCACTTAATTAATAATTGAATGTTAAAGTATGATTTGTAACTCGGTACTAATCACTAGACACTTTTGGTATATCTTTAGAACACTATGTATTGACAGCTTCAAATTAAACTTTTTTCGAGAGCAGTTTAAGGTATATTGAGTGTATAAAAACTGTTAATAATGTAAGATGCACTTGTTTATCACCATGGGTTTTTGCCTACTACAATTTTCTGTTAACAAATCACTATAAATTCATAGAATTTCTTAAATATGGAAGGGGAGTGTACATAAATGCTATTAGTTATTAGTTAGGTATAAGTTAGTACTTAAATAATTAATTGTACATAAATATATGTGAGCTGCAGTATTTATTTGATAATGGTGTGTTTTTTTTTTTTTTTTTAAAGAAAGAATGTTATGGAGAACTAAGATATTTGTAAGATTAATTGACAGTAGTTCTTTTCTTAAGAACATCTTTAAAATGAATATAGAAATACGATAAAGAGGGAGGGAGGGAGGGGTGATGCCTAGCCCCAAATGTTTTATTTCACTTTTGTAAGTTTCTTAGGAAGGTTCAGGCTGAACCGAGAAACCGTTCGGCGTTTTATAATTTTAATGTACTCAATAAAGAGGTTTTATAATCAAGTATTTTTTTTTAAATAAACACTCAACAAGGGCAATTAGCTAAAATATACTGGTTACTCCCAGTTTTTGGGGTGTTATGCCGTTTTTCTTCAGGAACAAATCCAAAGTAACTTTGGATTTGCTCCTGAAGTCCTGGGAAGGCTCAAAACCCATAGAGCACGCCTGATTACGGAGGCAATTATTGAAATCCACAAAACCCAATTAATTTTAAAAGAGACGACGGAGCTAAGCTCAATAGTTCTTGGTATCGGGTAATTGACGGCTAAACCAAAGCTAAACGCAAAAAACCATTGTGAAGTATTCTGTAATACCAGCTCGTAGTGAATTGGAGCTGGCGACACGGTGTCGCTTCTAAGTACATAAGCACTCATTTCACCACTAACAATTACACATCGGCCCTGATGAGGGACACTGTAACGCTGTCCGAAACGCTGTAATATGTTATTTATTTTATTTACATTTATTTTGTTATATTTTACATTTGCGTTATGTTATTTTGTTCACTATATTTTCAAAAATGTATATAATTGCCTTGCGATTTGTTTTGTTAATAATTACTATACTACCTGTTAATTTATGCCATGTTTCTTGTTTTGATTTGTTTGTGTTTCAATTTTTTACTGGATGAACTGAACTCCAAAATTTTATTTATTTTTTATTCCCCTATTCCCATATGGGGGTGTGCTGGACCTCGTCCCTGCTTCATCTTTAGTTACATGATTAATTTTGCAGATCCTTCTCAAATCTACCTGCGCCTCCCCCAATGATATGTGCAGGATTGAGGCTTGATCAGACGACCTTGACTGTCCTTTGTCCTGCCTCTGACTACCCAACGCTGAATTTTCTTTTAGTATCGTCGGGAATTTTACCCCAAGTATTCAGTTAACATTCTTTGAGGCTTCACTGAGTGGTTGGCTAAGGGACACGGAAGCTAAGTGTAGTTTATAGTCAGACCGAAAGCCATTCACATTTTTTGTTGGTACTTGCCAATTGATTTGAGATTTATTGTATTACTTATGTTCTCTATTTTATGCAAGTACTTGTAACATATCTATTTCGTGAGCAAGTACTGCTCAAAATAGGTACTGTTTATTGTCTATGCTTTATTTATTTTTTCTTTTTTTTTAAACTTTGTTGGTTGGCCAAACTAGCACGGCGACGGAAACGTCATTCGAGGAAAGATAGCGGAAGACATCACGTAATTTTTCGAGGCAAGGGGAGATTTTTTGGGAGGAGAGTTTTTGGTGATCAAGAATTCTAGTGCGATGTAGCCTAGAATGAATTTATTGTTTCTTTCTGTGAGCGTGTGACGACTCAGATGGCATAGAAGCCTGTTTATTTTATTTTATTTCTCGCCGGATGCCGAGCGATTGTTTGAACCGCGTGCGGAAGTGAATTTGATTCTGTAATCAACGGGAGATGTATTGAAACGGTTTTGCTCTGCTTTGGCCGGCGAGAGTTTCTACACACCGCCGGATGGGTGTATATCCGCTGTGCCTGGTTGTTGGGAGTAATCCCTTTGAAGGAAACGGCTTTGCTCTGCTTTGGCCGGCGAGAGTTTCTACCTACCGCCTGATGGGGGCTATATATGCTGTGCCTGGTTGTTGGGTGTAATCCCTTTGAAGGAAACGGCTTTGCTCTGCTTTGGCCGGCGAGATTTTCTGCGCGCCGTTGGATAACGTGCTGGACGGTGTCTTGGGGATTGCTGTCGTCTTTTGGAGGAATGTCACGACTGTCACGGCGACGGGACGTGTGCGGTATTAAAATTAATCGTAATTGGTTGACTCTCTCTTTCTACATCAGTTATTAATTGCTCAAGGTATTTATGTTTTATTTACAATTTCCTTTGTTCAATTTTCCCTTGCAAACTGCAATAAAGTCAACATTAATTTTCACTAGTAAAATTTGCGTCTTTTATATGCATGACTTCTAAATCCTTATCTCCACTATCCTGCGATGGAGTTCTACTTGCTCTGAGAAGACAGCGGTCGGATGACAAAAGGTATAGGTTCTACCTACACAAAATTCATATAACCTTAAAATCATACATTACATTCTTGCAGGCTTTTACAGATGCAATTTATTTATTTTATTTAGGCTCTTTTACTGGGCTTTTACATAAGTATGAAATTTACAACGGTATTTTGCAACGAAATATAAAGTATTTATTGCACATAACTGAACTGCCTCAGTAACAGTATTTTGTATTTGTCTAAAGATAAATTGAAGATGTCCACTGACTTGGTATAATTATTTCCTTCCATTAGTATTCTGGGCAAAGAGGAATACATATGGTAGTTACTTCCAGAATTTCTGCACTGAAATAAATCCTGACTTCTAGTATTACGTAGTGGAATCCGGAAGCTTATCAATTCAAGCAATACCGGACTATCAACAAAATTATTTAGAATTTTATACAGAAATACCAGATGAGTGAAAATTCTTCTGTCTGACAATTTGAGCATATTCATATCATTTAAAATAGTGTTGTAGTTTAACATAATTGCTGGAATACCCATTTTAAAATTTAGAAAACATAAGAATTGGTTTTGTATTCTTTCAACAGCTCGTACATGTATATTATAATATGGGTTCCAGACGGGAGAATTGTACTCAAGTTGACTTCTAACATATGCAAAATATAACAGTTTAATACAATTTATATTGTTAAAATTTCTAGTTAGCCTAGTTATGAATCCCAACATTTTTAATCCCTTGTTAGAAATTTCTGTTATGTGGTTAACAAATGAAAGATTTGATTGAAAAGTGATGTCTACGTCTTTATTTTGTGTTAATGTCTTGAGAGTATTGTTATCCATGTCGTAATTAAAAATCACTGGGTTTTTTATTCGCGAAAATCTAACTACTTGGCATTTTTAAATATTTAAGTAAAGTCTATTTTCATTACACCAAATTAACAATTTGTTGATGTTATTTGAAGAATGTTGCAATGGTAAATATTTTGAAAAATTCTAAACATTTTGAGGTCATTGGAAAAAGTAAGAAAAATACATCATGAAATATTTTTGTTAGATCATTTATAAACAAGATAAATAAGATTGGGCCAAGGTGTGAACGCTGTGGAACTCCACTTGTTGCATAAATTTTTTTCCGACAGGGAGGACTTAATTCTAACAATTTGTTGCCTTCCAATAATATAGCTTTCAAACCAATGTAATACATTACCACGTATACCAAGTTTTTCTAATTTCCAAATAAGAATTTTATGGGAAACTGAATCAAAAGCTTTACTAAAATCAGTATAGATAGAGTCTACTTGTTTTTTTTTCTTTGAAAGCATTGGTTATAAAATTTTCATAAATAATTAAGTTGGACAATGTACTTCTACCTGGCATAAATCCAAACTGGTGAGGTGACATTATAGGTTTTATTTGTGAAAAAAGTTTGTCAAGTATCAGGCTTTCAAAGTGTTTCGGTATGGTGGCAATGCCGCCTCATGGAGCCTCATGAATGAGTTTTTCTTTTGCCCTGTTTAATTTATCTTTATCTTTCTAACCTATTTTTTTGCATTTTGTTTTTTCCGTTAAGCACTTGCATACTGCTTACTAACATCGTATGCAAGGACACTGGAGGTCTAGATTTGTTCAAAATAAATAAATTTAGCTTCGTTTAACAAAAAAAATTAGAATCTTGCTAGAGCCTTGAAGGAGTAACCATCAGTTACTTATACCAGGGCGGATAAGAGGTGGATAACCTCCACTGTCCAAAACGTTAGCTAAGGGAGGAGGTAGCGAAACACGGTATAACCCCCCAAAAACAACTAACAAAAATACTTTTGTATGAAATAAAATCATATCTATACGTACGAGGTTCTACGTGACGATCGCGTCATTACGCTAATTATTAAAATAATAAAAAACTTAAGATTATTACTTATTCATGTGAACATTTTCGTAGTATCCATACGATACGCGTACCTTCGAAATCGAATCCTGATTACTAATGCTTGAATTGAAATTTGTTGTGCTTTTTATTTCAGAAGTTTCCATCGAAGGTGGAAGAACGATCCCTGTTGACAAGTGAGCTACATTAATGAATTTGGTGCTGCGGAATGAATGATTGAACCAACTTTGTTCAATAAAAACTTTCTTTTCTTCAAGGGTGTCATGGCTATCGATCAATATGAAGAAAAGGCGGCAAATTTATGTAATATTTCAAAAAATGTCACTTCACAAAACATTATCAGGTCAAAGAGAGCAACTTAATATTGACTTACGTTCTAGTTTAAAGAAATTAGTATATACCAGTAAAAACTAATTGAAAGCTGCAACATGGTACTCCGCATACTAAATAGTGGCCCACAGTTCAGGACGAAAACCATGCCGAAATTGAGAATTACAGTCGCGAATAAAAAATTACCAAATATTTATTAATAAGCTTTTGCCCGTTGCAAGCAACTAATGTGGATGAAGCAAGGAGTATTTGCCTACACAAAGGACCTTGAGAGTTAACGGTTCACTTAAATACCCCTGCTCCTTAGCCACTTAGGTCACCCGGGTCAAGGCATTCAGTACGGACCTTTTCTCGCAAAAAGGGCCTAAGGAGCCCACGGCTCAATTTTTTGCTGAGCAATTTAGGTTGTAACGTAGGTTGAAACTCGTAGATTGATACCCATCGCAGCTATTCGATTCCAACGAAGACTCCAACCACTGATCCGCTTTGGTCGAGGAAAAGTAGTTTATTTACAGTTCTACTCATTAGGGATTCCTATTCTGAGATGGACTGTAAGTAGTTGAATTGGTGATGATCATGATTTCCTCATCTTCATGTCTGTTGATTTCCACATCTTCATGTTCGTTAACTATAAGTCGTATATTCAACATTATGCACCTAGATATTATTTACGTCTATGAAATCAGACGACGGCTTCCACAAATAAACACGAACTCGATAAACGAATTAGCTAGGTACCTATTTACTTGGAAATCGACAATATATATCTATGAATTACGCAGGTACTGATCACGTACACATATAAGTATATATACACGGAAGAAGTATTTACAGAATATTGAATCGAGTAACTACGTGCGAATTAGGTACCTATGCATTATTATTATTTTTTTTAAAGGCTTTTCACCCTAAAGGAGTGTTCTGGCCAGTGTTATATAATTGAGTTTGTAAGTGTAATCTTGCGGAATTATATACAAATCTAGTAAGTAGTAATAACAATAAACTGTTTACATCACATAATAATACAACATTATATTTTATTATTAAAGTACCTACTAGGTAGTTTTTTTTAACAATAGTTTTTAAAAAAGGTTTATAAGTTTGATCGTTTTTTTTTAAATATTGGTACAAAACAGGTGTATTTTAAAGATATCTGGAAAAAAAGTTCAATGTGAAAATTAAATAATGTAATTGAAAATGTTCTGTTAGAAAAATAAATTATTTTTAATCAACGAATTTGAGATGTAGCTATAAAAGATAACATCGTAAAATTTTGATTACTTTTTATGTGAAATCTGATGCGGCTATAAATGCTGTTGACAAATCGATATAAAAGTTATTTCGGGTACCATGCTTTCAGAAAATTCATTATTAAAAAAAAGTATTAATGTTGTCACAGTTAATTCATTCAGCCGGACGTTTCTCTAAACAGGTTCTACATAGGTAGTGGGGGCGGCAGAGGTTGCATTTTTAGGGGCAACAAAATTTCAGAATAAATAATAATATCTTGTAAAAATTTGAACCATTCCATTTAATTTTTTTAACGCATCTACGATTCGGACCGATTGAAATGAGCACGGAATTTTTCTTTACTTATTCTGTGACAAAACTCTTACTTTAAATGAATGTATAATAATGATATCATGCCCATTGTAGCTACTAGCAACAAAGTCTGTGCTGAATTGTGGGAATTCTCCGTATTTTATTTTGTGCTTGGATTATTTATGATTAGTATTCAGCGAGAATGACTTCAGGGAAGTCCGTCAGTGATGCTTAGACAATTCTAAGAAGGTTTCATTCATCGATTGATCGTCCTTCTATGTTCCAAATAGCATTAACTTAATCGTATATATATACGAATTAACCTAATCTTATGTACGCTTTCCAAACTGTGATTTTAGTATTCATTAATACGTGACGTAATTGTTAAATTGTAGCGGGTTCGATACCCGCAACAGGACTACACTTTTTTTCTAGTTTATAGTTTCATAATATCTTTCTATCATTTAATACTTAAAGTTTTCTATACCTGTTATATTTTTGTAATAAATGTGATTATTTTATTGTAAAACAAATATATACATAACTTTTTTTTGTAACCTGTACAATGCACAATAATGATGATTGTTCTTGCTTAAAAGTTCTTTAGAATTACTATATTTTTTAATATTTTAAATTGAACTGTGAATAAGGCAAATAAAGGGAATTTTCCTTCCCCTAGGCCAGGAGTCGGCAACCTGCGGCTCGCGAGCTACATGCGGCTCTTTGGATGTTCCGTACGCAAATATTATTTATTTTATCAAAAAAAAAAAAAAACATTTAAAATCGTTCTGAATCGATGAACGAGGATTATGCACCATTTCTATCTCTCAACCACTTGTACTCGCTTTTCACCGCACCCCTCCCCCGTGACACGCGTTGTCATTATCATCAATCCATCGGAAGCTCTCGAATGATTCCGTCGTCGGATGTTAATTTTTTTTTTTTTTAAATTTCTTTTTTAGAAGAAAGACAAACATTCCCGGGTAACGAATAACCCTACAATGTTTGATAATCTCCTACTACCACCCAAGCGCTATGCCGAGTCAACCACTGACCAGACAAATGTAGGTTTTAATTTATACGTAGGTTTTAATTCGCTTTCGACGCAAGACAGTTTGGCGTCTTCACCAGTGCTTTGGCTGTGACGTATAGTTTTTTGTTTCAAGTAGAAGAGTTAGAAGTGAATTGTCTTCTCAAAGGTATGTATGTACATATATAATAATAATAATAAAAACCGAAGTATAGGTAGGTAAAATAATAAGGTAAGGTGTTGAAACGTTTTGTTTTGTGCTTGAATGAAATAAATACATTCCTCAATGAAAAAGGCATTAATCATCCTGAATTAGAGAACGAAAAATGGTTGCAAATTTTTTACTTTATGGTGGATATCACAGCGAAATTAAATGAGCTGAATCTAAAACTGCAAGGAAAGGGAAACCCAGCCTATGTTTTGGTAGAAGAGTTGGTTTGTTTCTGCAGAAGATACTCAGAGCGGTAAATTACTTCATTTTCAATTTCTAAAGCAATATCATACTAAAACCAGTGCAACTGTTTTAAATCAGGTGAGCGCGCGGACTACCCCTCAGAGAGACGAGGCGCGCAGCGAACATTTGTCGCAGTTTTTTCATTGAAACTCGAGCAGAATGGGCCGTAGCACAGTGAAACCAAATGTTGAAACCAGATGTCTCCCAGATCTGTTTCCTCCGTTAGTTATTCTAATTGAAGTTAAAAAAAAAATCCAACATGGAAACACAATGTTGAGTATTGAAAATCACGGTTCGTCTATTCTCTTAAAAAAAATACGGCCCAATCACCCCAAATTTGGAAATTGCACACCACACGTTCATTTTTGAGGAGTGAAGATATCTCTCGTGAAGTTGTCTTGCGTTATTTCCAGCTCAGTACCGAAAATTTTGTTTATTCACTATGCCCATCGAGATGTGCCAAAATGCAGCAACCAGTGACACGAATTACTTCAGCACAATTATAAAAAAAATTAAAGATAAATTTGCTGACAGATTTCAGCAATTCAAAGCCAACAAAAGCACTCTAGCATTCATAGTAAATCATCTCAACACGAATTAATAGTAACGAAATCCACAATGAGCCATTTGGAGTTGGTACTGGATCTCCCCCCCCCTGTTGTTTATTGTTGACAAGAAAAAAATGTGTGGCTCTTTAAAAACTTTGAAGTTTTGTAAATTGTAATTTTTGGCTCTTCCGACTAAAAAGGTTGCCGACCCCTGCCCTAGGCCACTCACCCCCCCCCCCATAACGCAACTGGGGGTAATCTTTCTGGGACTCTGCAGATTCTAAACCTGGCATGGGCAAATAATTGTATTAGTATCACCCTGTGAGAGAACACTCTCCAGAAAGAAAACGTAACTTTTTTGATCGATACTTTATTTAGTAAACAGACATAAATAACCAGATGCATTCCTCGTTTATCAATCCTTCATTTCTTATTGGTTGCCACTAAACCAGCTGATTATACATAATGGTTTTTAAATCTGAGATTTTAATACTAGGCTTCCGTTAGAAGCGTTTGGTCGTGGATGAAAGAGGAGTGTACATTATTGTAGTAATTATAAAGATATCAATAATTACATCATTTAGGTAGTGCATATATGTAGATGTGTTGTAATGAGTACATTGCTGTTAGTAAGGAAAAATATATAAGTGTGGTATAATTAGTACATCGTATGCAAGACAATATTACATTTTTTTTAAACAGTAGCTCTACACTGGAAGCCCTGGTGATGATAATTCCCCTTAGGGTCTCTCTCATCTCTGGAGATGCTATACGGAGACTCTCTATAGAAAAGGAACAGAGGAAGTTCTGGGAAGGAAAAAGGTATGAAGGGTGGGTAAAAATCTGGGGGTCAGTGTGTCCAGGAGTATAGAAAAGTTGGGAGGCGGGTAACTATTTATTGGATAACCAACACCTGTACCAAAAGTCACCCCAAGTGGGTTTGCTAAAATTTGGTGACTTAGCAGGGGTGCCCGGGTTCATGGAGTGAGGTTTGTCCGGATCTTGGCGGCGGATGCGTCTGCCCACAAACTGTGTGGCAAGCCGGATTGGGAGAGACAGTCGAGGGAGATCTTTTGACCTCTCCAGCAGGACTCTCTCGGAACATTGCTTTGCATCACAGTGGTAAGGATAGATTCATACGCGGTCACTCTTAGATAAACCGACCCCAGATTCCTACCCACCCTCATACCACTTTTCCTTCCCACTTCCTCTCCTCCCTTTTCCTAAAAAGACCCACCACACAGCATCCTTAAAGATTACATAGGCCCTGAGGGGAATTATTTTCCTCGGGGCCTCATCTGTTGAGCTATTGTAAAAAAGACGTATGAATCCAACGCTCCTACTGCGATACAAAGCGATGTTCCGAGAAAGTTCTGCTGGAGAGATCAAAAGGCCTCCCTCAACCAGTCTCTCCGATTCTGGCCTGCCACGCAGTTGATGGGTAGGCGCAGCGGCTACCAAGATCCGGACAAACCTCCTCTCAGACCTTACCCCAAACCAAGCCTCAGACAACCTAACCCAAACCATACCAGGGTACCCATGACAAGTCACCAAACGTAGTGAACCACTTGGGGTGACCTATGACGGAGGTACCGGTTATCAAATAAATGGTTCCTGGGGCGGCGGTACCCAAACCATATTCATAGAGAAGAATTTTAAAAATAAGCTTGTAAGATTAATACGAGTGGAAACAGTTTTCTGATAAAAATATATATTTAAAGTATTTCTTGACAGAATTAAATTTTTGGATTTTATAGTTAATACTTCTAATTTCGATTGAAAAAAGATCTTACAGATGTTGTTAAAATGAAGTTCAAACAGATTTAATTTTGGGTTTGAAAAATATATTTGAGCCGAGTATGGTTTTCAGTAAAAAAATGGCATTTGTCTTTTTCTTTTATCGTTTAAATTAATATTTATTTTTATTGATCCATAAATTATTTGGGTATATTCATCTTCTAAGCGATATAGTGTGCCCATTTCGATTTAATTGCTGTGACCAATTCAATTATTCTTCACAAAAATGGCACGTTCTCTTAAATAATATAAAGCTTGGAAGCAATGAATAGGCAAGATTTAATGGCTCATCAAAATATTTATATAATAGATGGATTAGTTTTACATATTTTTGTAAAGGCCCCTAACGCATAAATAACGAGATTATAATGACGTCGCTATTTACACATTCCCATTGAAGAAGTATTGTATTGAAGTAGGTGTATTATTTTATGTGTGATAAATTCCATTTTTTAACTAAACTAATAAAAACACAGTAAAGAAAAATTTATGGAAGGAATTGTGATTTCACCAAAATTGACGCATGACAAATTTGTTTTTTGAGGCTAAAGATTTTTTAAACATTTTTATGGCCAGAAATATTTAATTTACAGATTTTGGGATTCCAGACCTATCCTACCTTACAGCGGGTCGCGGGTTAAAATCCTGGCGTGCACAAATAAATTTTATTTGATTAATTGGTGTAAATCACAATTTATTCATTTTAATTATACATATAAAATTATTTGCGGAACGTTTCGGAGTCGAAAATATTGTCAGTATCGCCATCAGTTGTATAAAGTATTCAGAAATGAAACGTTGCTTGAAATGGCTTTAGCCGTGTTGGGTGAGCAGATTTGAATAGCCTGGTAATTCCCCACCTACCATCTCCCTCTTCCCCATTTCCTTCCCCTCCCCACAAGCCTCAGTCTTACAACATACCTTGATTCGGGATGCCATAGTCTCATTGGCTGACGATTGGGATTCTTGTGCGGAGAGTGCAGTTCAGAAAACTAAAGAACACAAGAATGGGAAGTCTGCGAAGCACCGCACAAAGAGGAGACCGATTCTTATTCTCTCGCAGGCTAAATCCTAAAGATGTATGTGTTTGTGTAGCTATTTTTTATTTCATCGAGTTTCAAATCACGACGGTGTTAAAGAAGTTTTCCTTAAAAAAAACTACACTAATCTTAGATTTTTCTTTCTTTCTTGAATTCATCTATCCATTGTAAAAAAGTTGTAATCTTCATAGTCGTACGTCAAAATAAAAAATCTCAAACTTGTAAGTCAGTATTCTACAAATTTGTTACAACCCCTCGGGATAACGTATAAAGTCGTAAATATGTTTCAAATGATTTGTGTCATGAAACGTTACATTTGAATATAAACTTCACCGATGTATATCAAATGTTCAACCTTGTAAACACCGATTCAACTGCCGTGGTGAAAATGTAATAAATTCATATCATATTGCGAAAGACAGTGAGCCTACCATAAGATGATCTCAGTAAAGATGAATTATTTTCCCATTTTAGTACCGAAAAGCCTTTATTACGACACCGTAATTCAAAACATTTCATATGAAAGTCAACATGATCTATAAATCTCCGACAAGAGACGGATATTGGCACTTTTTCTTTTCGAAATGGTGAAATTATGATTTTTACACGATGTGTTCTATATAACAGGTAGTAAAAAAGTTGCTTTTTAGAAGGATAAAAATACCATAAAAATATTACTAATACAGTAGTTTTACCATTCGATCCACTGTATTGTTTACATAATGCCTTGGGTCAAGACGGAGTAAAGTTGTTTGTCATACTGTCCAAAAATAACAAAGTTCTCGCTAGTAGATATATAGGGTGTTAAGGGACGTACTTGACTTACTTTAACCAGTGATTCCTACATTATTTGGAGTAAAAAATGTAAATGAAATTTTGGTCTCCGGTGACATTTTTGATGTTTTTTTTTTTCTACAAAAACATAAACAAATGGTAGTTGTTGAACAGTTGGAGACGGGGTGAGGGGTTCGTCGGACACCCGGCTGAGTGACCAGTGACGACATGCGGAAGAATTTTTTTTGTTTGATATTGAAGAAAAACATTTTGAAAAAAAAAAGTCGTCAAAAAAGTCACCGGAGACCAAAATTTCATTAACATTTTTTACTCCAAAAAATGTCAGGAATCACTGGTTAAAGTAAGTCAAGTACGTCCCTTAACACCCTGTATAATACGAGTACCAAAAACAAGTCTTCCTCGAATAGAAAAATAAAACATTTAACGTTAAGGAAAATAAGTCATTTAAAACACTACGATATTCAAGTCGTTTTAACTGAAAATCCGGGATTGTCAAAAATATATTCGTATTCTATTACAATTATAACGCCGTTAGGCAATCCTGATGAAGCTTAATGTTTTCGGTGTGCTAACAACTAGCATGATTTAATAATATTAGATTCTTGGATTCCTCACGTTTCACTTCTAAACTATTCGAAAATAATTACGTGTAATCTTACATGAAATACCCTGGTCCATAGATAATATCCTAATTACATACTACTTGAGTAGAAACATTCCTTCGTCGAAGTAAGGGGTGGAAGATATAGGTAAGTAATTAGGGTAGGTACTGATTTAAATCAAGTGGGTTCATAATTTCAAGAAGCCAGCTATTCTGATATTATTCCGTGGAATCTGAGAAATTAGTTTGGAACATCAAAGTTTAGTTTTAAATGAGATGTTGGAAGCTTTGTTTAAATAACTTACATATTCATTTTTGTTTAGTCAGTTAGATTGGTTTTGAAACATGTTATTTTAGTTTTGCTAATGTAAGAGGAATAGTATGACTTATAATTCATTGCTCTGTATCCTAAAGAATGATTTTGTTTAACTGCCGAAATGTTAATATAAGAATGATTCTCTTTACTGTTATTCGAATCTGCGATCAATCAAGGTGCTTACTGTTCTGTCACGGATGTTTTAAAAAAAGTATAGTAAACATACCTAGTAAATGTTCAATATTCTCCCAAAGCAATGAGTTAGATTATCCCTATGTCAATATTTGATATTTTTTTGGTAATATTCAAATATTGTACCGACATAATATTTACTTTACGAGTAAGCAAGAAAATTTCATGATGAGATCAGAAAAATATTACGATCTTCTCGTCACGGGAATAATTTAGTAGTTTATGATGAGAAATATAAAGGATATCAATATAAAAGTGATATTACGGCGTCTGAAAAAATATTTTTATTCGATGTTACTATGTTATGAGTAGATACTTACATATTTTTTTCCCTTTTTAATAAGAGCTAGAATTCTGTTTTACAAGCTTCATAAACGCTTTCCATCGCAAAACTTAATAAACTTTCTAAAGGAGTAATGATTTTATAGCGCAAAAACACCATAAAAAATAGTTTTTATTTTTGTTCAGCTGATTTAAAAATAAGGTTTAATGAAATAGAAATTAATACTTGTTTAAGCAAATCATTTTTAACAATTTTTGGGGTAAGGTTTGTAAAATCACACCTCGTTACAGCCTTGCATTTATTCTACCGTGTGAGATACCACCATTCGGTATGGAAACGTTGATGGAATTAACTATAGTTTTGTTTAGCGACTAGATCCAAAAAGCCTTGTTATTCAAACATTAATTTTTATTTTTACTCAAAATACAATTGACATTACTCCACTTTCTACGAATTCTCGAAACTCCGAGTTCCCCTCCCCCTTCCCAGGTACCCCTCCCCTCTCCCAGGTTCCCCTCCACCTCCCTGGTTCACCTCCCCCATCTCTCCTTCCCCTCCTGCTTTTCATAGCAATAGCCGCTTACTCGCGTGCCACCAATAGCAATTTTTTTATACAAATTTCATAATGCCAGAGCTCACCTGAAGTTTTATAAAAACTCTATTCTGGCAATAACGAACACACAAAAAAAGAATTATCCAATTTAGTACAGTCGTTCGAAAGTTATGCGCTTAGCAACACATTCAGCGATTCATTTTTATATTATAGATATTTTATTTGTTATAGATAGATACAAAAGAAAGTACAAATTATATATTAGGAAGCTTTGCCTGTCCAACTAGGAAAGTTTCCCGTTCCAGGATAGACAAATTGACAGGTTTAGTTCATATTATTCCAAGAAATGTACATAATTACAAAACAAAAAAAAAGATAAAGTAACCTGGTAGCATATATTATATTCGGATTCACCGAATTAACCTGGTAGCATATAATATATTCGGATTTAAAGTGTATGAGATAAGCAGGTAAGTTAGTAGTATTGAAAAGTGTAAACAAGGTACCTGATAATAAGTTGGAAGAATTAAAATAAGATTTACAACATAAAGAGATGAAGTTATGTAAGGTTATGTGTTTAGAAGTGTGAACTTATAATACATAGTACACTTAAAAGAGAAACTACATTAAAATTTACAAAATTAGATATAATTTATGTATGTAATAATATATATGTTTTTTTATTATTATTATTTATGCGTTGTAACTACTGATACAGACCAAATATTCAACCGTTGTGACGTACTAGACATACGACAATTATACGTTAAATCACTACTTAATTACATTTTTGACCAAAAAAAACAACCTTCAACAAACACAAAATATCACAAACAGACCAGTTAGACAAGCATACAAAGAAAACTTAAAAATTCCGACGGTAAAAACAAGCTTTGGACAAAGACATTACCAATATCACGCTATAAAAGCATTCAACAGTCTAACACTTGAAAATAAAATTGAGGAAAACAAAAATAAATTCCGACACAAAATTACAAAATGGATTAAAGACCAAAATAGACAATACTACCAAAATATCATAGCATAAAATAACAAAACATATAAGTAACACACAAAACCAATATAAAACACAATCACCCACAAACACACAACACGTATTAAAAATATCGTTTTTAACCTTATATAATATTAGAAAAATGAAAAAATATAACTTTGTATAAACCACTTATATAATTTGCAAATCCGACCGGTTTCGGAACAAACGTTCCTTCGTCAGGGAAAGCTTATACTAATTTGACAGTTTAGAACAATGTTTTATTATGGTAGGGGTGGAGCCGTTGTTAGTTAATAATGTAGATTGGGTATATTTATACAAAGTTATATTTTTTCATTTTTCTATAATGGATAACCACAAAGTAATAGCTACATTCAAAAATATTATATAATATTATTTATTCTTAATTTTACGTTAATTCTAAATCTCTAATTTTTAAGTTTAATTTCTCTTAATCGTATGTTTTTTATTTACTTTTTTCCTTTTCTTCACCAATATTATGTATATATATATTTATATGTATTGTGTATAATTTTGTATATAAAATGGAGGCCTCAGCACGGGTAAACCACCCAGTGAGGCCAACATCATTGAATTATGTAAAAAATGTAAATAATATTGCATCAAATAAATAAATGTGTAATAAATTATGTGCAAACATGATTATTTTCACTGATTTAAAACATGTTTTCAGTACATATTATATATATATATTTTTTATTAGTAATAAAAGGTACATAAATTACAAATAAATTTTATACAGTAATTAATTACATAGTAGATATATTTGATGTACCCCCATAATTAAGCAAGGCTTGTGTGTATATTATACGACACTTTCGCTTACCTACCCCTATTAATTACGATCGTTATTTATTTTTAGCGTGCTTCCTTCAAAAAATTCGTAATTACATATCTCCCTCTTAAACCATCTTCTTATTCTTTTAGAATGCTTACTATGAAACCTTATGTCATTATGATTACAAAGTGGTTCGTGGAAATTCCCAACCATATTTAAATCTGTGAACTGCCATAACATTTTGAATCACGGAGGACCTATAACGCTCTCTAGTGTCTGTTAGCATAATTCCACCTTGCAGTCCCTTTGAGCTAATGCAAATGTCTTTGATGAACGGTATTGGCAATCTTTGATCCTTGGAGCTTAAAATCAGTAAGATTTATAAAGTCACGCCGCGCAAAGATGAGTGTTGTTTTTATTCAGTGCAAAGTTGTGGGCTCATTAATATGTTTCACCCATTCTTGCCGTAAACCCTACGAGCTATAAAATTATTCGATTAGCTAATTAGATTTATAAAGTAATAATGTCTGTAATCAACAATCAAAATGTCTCTTGACTCACAATCCGGAGGTCGCGGGTTCGAACCCGGCATGCGCAAATAAATTTTATTTGATTCATTTGTGTTATTTCACAATTAATTAATTAAAAATAATATATAGCATATTTGCGGCATGTTCCAGAGTGGACGATACTATCAGTATCGCCCTGGTGTAAGACCACCATTCAGAATTGAAATGTTGCTTGAAAATGGCTTTAGCCGTGTTTGGTGACCAGATCTGAATAGCCAGGTACTTCCCAACCTTCCTCTTTCCCCACCTCCTTCCCTCCTCACTACCTTCAGCCTCAAAACATACCCCAATTGGGGATGCCATAGTCTCACTAGATCCAGACGGGAGCAGTTGAGATTATTGTGCGGTATTCACTGTAAAAAAAAAAAAAAACGAAAAGTTAAAAACAATCGTTTAGCAATTTTGTTGCTCAGATATTTACTAGTTTGTTCGGTAATACGCGTTTTCATCCCGCGACAAATATCCTAGACAAAATATCCCCGACAAAATATCCTACGGACAAAACATCCTCTAACAAAATATCATCTAAAACCTAACCTAACCTAACATTACAGGATGTCTGTATTATTTTTGTCCCATTTTACTATTTTTGAAAAATAATTTATTGTCTCTACGGGATGTCGGTATTATTTTTATCCCATTATTTTGTTAGGTTAGGTTAGGTTTTCGTAGATATTTTATTGGGGGATGTTTTCTCGGGATATTTTGTCGCGGGTTGATAAGTCAAGGAACCGTTTGTTCACTCTAATAATTATTGAATCGAAGCCAATCTCATGCCCTTCGTAACGAGAATGAATTAAAATATGTCATTATGTCATTCTTTCAACATATAACATGCATCTCACACCCAATTACGTAATTGGAATATCGTATGACAAAACTACGTTACGTAATTATACGTTCCTGATTAAATAATTATACCCAGGTTGGGTAGTTTTGCTGTACAATTATTACTTCAAGGTCACTTTACAGAGTGTGTTGTTTTATGAACTAGTGTAGTTGGGAGTCTATAATTAAAATATTAATATTATTAATTGGACATACGTATGTGTATTCTAAATGTATCGAACAGAAGGAAGTTACATCAAATGTGTCAAATATACAATTCGAAGGTTCCTGCCTAAGTTCCTGTTGCTGTTCCGGTTCCTGTTCCCCACTGCCAAAGAAACCATTTACTACCCTTGAGGTAATTTTTCGCAAAAACGGCGCTCTACAAATTGTCCAATTTTTAAGCACCAGATTTAAATGTCCGGGTTAAATTTTCCCCACAGGAAAAACTAAACCCTTTCTCACATTCCCCAAATGATCATCTAGTCAATCCACGATATACTATTTTTTCATATCAGAGGGTTCGGCTCTGTGGAATTCCTAATTTGACCTATAAATCCTACTTATCCCTCAATATAAATATTTAAAATTATTACTATAATTAAAAATATTTAATAATAATAATAATTTAATAATAATTTATTATTACGCACCAGATTTAAATTTCCGGATTAAATTTTCCCCACAGAAAAAACTAAACCCTTTCACAAACTTCCCCAAATGATCATCTAGTAAATCCACGCTATGCAATTGTACTATATAAATATTATAAATATAAAACAATACAAGAACAACATGTCAACCTACCAGAGACCAAATGGGAAAATAATTCACCGACTCCAGATATTTTCATATCCGAGGGTTCGGCTCTATGGAATTCCGAATTTGACCTATAAATCCTACCGATCGATCCCTCAATAAAGAAATTATTATTATTATTTAAATATTATTATTATTACTCGTTCTCCCCACAAAACTGCTCTATTTGATGGTGATTTCAGGTATTCATCATCAATAATATAAAGAAATACAACTGCCTGTTCGAATATCGACATCGTTGCAGTACTTCAAGAAGCTCTACGGTGAATGATTTTTGACTGCACAGTAATATAATTAATAGAATTTACAAAAAAAAAAAAAAATACCTACTTGTGTTTGTGATTGTATTATTTATTTCGTATTATAGTTTTATTGACTTTAATGTGATTTTTGAATTATATGATTTAATTTTAATTGTGTATAATATATTATGTGTATTATATTAGAGACAATGCTGAAAACCAGCTGAAATCCGGGAGAAATCCCGAATGTACAACTGAGCAGTGACCGATTTGTGAATAGAATCAATGTTAAATAAACAATGAGATGAATATATTTGTAAAAATCATAGTAAAACATTAACAAGTAAACGTTTTTATTATTATTATATATATAATGCGAAATAATAATATGTTACTTAATTTTTATTAACCCTGTTAGTATGAAAATGATCTCTGGTCTAACTGGGAAGTCAATCAATTTACTAATACAAATTTAGCAATAATAAAAATACAAGATATATTTTTTATTTTTGCATGAACTCAACACAGGAAGTCCTGAAGAAAATAAATCCTGGAAAGTCTTTATATGGAAAATAAAGAGATGAAATTCTGGGAAGGAAAAGGGTATGAGGGGTCAATGTGTCCAGGAGTGACGGACGTATGAATCCATCCGTCCCACTGCAATGCAAGGCGATGAGTCGAAAGAGTCCGGATGGAGAGGTCAAAAGGCCTCCCTTCACCAGTCTCTCCTAGAGTGGCCCGCCCCGCAGTACGTGGGCAAACGCATCCGCCGCCAGGCCTCACCCCATGAATCAGGGCACCCCTGCTAAGTCAACAAACGTAGTGACCTATGTCTACTAACACATATTGTATCTGTATTTCCCACTAAGCACTTGCATACTGCTTGCTAACAACGTATGCAAGGACATTGGAGGTCTAGTTTCGTTATCAAATGTAGAGTTGTTTTTACCAAAAAATTAGAGTCCTTGCAAGAGCCTTGAAGGGGCATCTGTTACCTATACCAGGGCGGGTATGTTGTGGGTCCTCCAATGACCTATGTCGGGAGTGTTGATCATCCAATAAATGTTTCCTGTGGTGGTGGTACCCATACCCTCCCACCAAATGTATTTAATTGCTGTAAGTTTAAAACTAACATTTAAAGGCTTAAAATAATTTTTGACATTAAAAGTTTGATATTACGCTCAGTATATTTATGATATTTCCATATTTTAATAGTAATAATCGCCCAAAAGGTCTAATGAGTAGCGAGAGAGATTGATTAAGGTTTCCTCGTGTTTATTTTAATGCCGCTATGAAGGGAATTTCAAGGTTGGTTTATTGGGCTGCTGACCTTATTGGGCAATGAATTTGCTGAAAATTCGTCGTTAAGCTCACGTTTTACGGAAACCAATAAAAATATCATTCGTTAAAGGACTGAAGTGAAAAAAAAAAACATCAAAGAATGGACTTCTAACATTTACGCTGGTATTGAAACCGGAATATTAAGAATATTAAATACGTTAGAGCATGTAACAGGCCTCCATGGTCGAGTAAAGGCGTGGGAATCCCGGCGTGGGAAAATAAATTTTATATGATTAATTTGTGTTTTTCCGCAATTTGGGAGGCGGGAATGGGTACCGCCGCCCCGGGAACCTTTATTGGATAACCAACACCTCTGCCATAGGTCACCCCAAGTGGTTCGCTACGTTTGGTGATTTAGCAGGGGTGCCCGGGTTCATCGGGTGAGGTTTGTCTAGGTCTTGGAGGCGGATGACCAGGATATACTGAACCCCAGATTCCTACCCACCCCTTAAACCCTTTTCCTTCCCAGAACTCTCCTCTCCTTCCTTTCCTTAAAAAAAACCCCCCACACAGCATTCTCAAAGATGACATAGGCCCTGAGGGAAATTATTTTCCTCAGGGCCTCCCGTGTGGAGCTCATGTAAAAAAAAAAAAAAATTAATTCACTAAAATAATATACAGGGTGTTAAGGGACGTACTTGACTTACTTTAACCAGTGATTCCTGACATTATTTGGAGTAAAAAATGTAAATGAAATTTTGTTCTCCGGTGACATTTTTGATGTTTTTTTTTTTTTTTTTATACAAAAACATAAAAAAATGGTAGTTGTTGAACAGTTGGAGGCGAGGTAAGGGGTTCGTCGGACACCCGGCTGAGTGACCAGTGACGACACGCGGAAGAATTTTTTTTTTGTTTGATTTTGAAGAAAAAAATTTTGAAAAATAAAAAAAAAGTCGTCAAAAAAGTCACCGGAGACCAAAATTTCATTTACATTTTTTACTCCAAATAATGTCAGGAATCACTGGTTAAAGTAAGTCAAGTACGTCCCTTAACACCCTGTATAGTGAAGATATTCTCAGTATCTCAGTAAGACCACTATTTTGGATTGAAACGTTGCTTGAAATGGATTTTGCCGTGTTTGGTGACCAGATCTGAATAGCCAGATACTTCGTCACCTTCCTCTTCCCTGTCTCCTTCCCCTCCCCACTATCTTTAGCCTCACAACATACCCCAATTGGGGATGCCATAGTCTTACTGGCTCCAGATGGGAGCAGCTGGGACTCTTGTGAGGTATTCACAATAAAAAAAATTATAAAAAAACACTGAAGAGGTAAACGCACAGGAGTGTATTGTTGGCGTTTCTGTGTGTCCTAATTAAGATTAATTTTATTAACAAATGGCGAAATTTTTTTATGAACACGTTTAAAAATTTATTGACCTGACTGAGAATTGGCGAGATGTTCATTCCGCAGTTTTTTTTTTAAATTGGCCAAGAATCTCTTAAATATCTCCTAGTAATGTCTATTTTTAACCCCCGACTCAAGGAGCGGTGTTATAAGTTTGACTTTCTGTGTGTCTGTCTGTGGCCTCGTAGCTCCTTAACGAATTGACCGATTACGATGCGGTTTTTTTATTTAACTGTTGACGTGTTTGAGATGGTTTTTAGCTACAATTCGTTAAAATGTATTTAGGCGTTTCAAGGTCATCAGCTCTTTTTATTATTGTTGTTAGCTCCGGTATCGATCTTAGACGCATAATAATAATAATCTTTATTCCAGGTTCCATATAGTTATACATATTTATATATTTACACAGTAAAGAAATAAGAACATAAATAGAAAATAAAAAAATAATAGTAATAAAAAATAATAATAACAAAAATAAATAATCAATTATTATGCAGGGCGAGATCTTGAATGCGCTCGGGCCCATCGCTCACTCAGGAGTGGCGCTTGGTGCTGGAAGGCTGCGGTCACCAACGTGCTGTCGGAGGCCATTAGCCGCATCCTGGCTCCAGTGACCCGATATCTCATCAGGCTGGCGTATCCATGGAGTCCTAATTCTTTGTACATTGTTGAAGCGCTGCTATACATTCTGAATCCAAATATGATTCTGCACGCATCATTATATTGGATCCGGAGACGTTCCATTGAGCTTACTTGGTATTGTCACCATGTTTCACATGTATACAGGCTAGTGCAGAATGCATTAAATAATGTTTTTTTTTAACATTATTGCTGTATCGGAAGAATCTTCGGGCAATCATATTTGACAAAACACTGATACTTCTCCTCTGTCGTTCAATATCACCATCATCTGAGAGGTCTTAATAAGTATTTACTTTCTTTTCAAACATATGAGTGACTTCATATTTGAAAAACAAATATCTGCTGGAACCACTAAACTATTATGATGATGGAGTTTGAAGGTAGGAGACGAAACCCTGGATTGCCTATTAGTAAACCCATCAAGTTTGGGCTCATTAGATTCGTTTTAACTAGTACTGTTCATTTCTCCTGATGATGAGGACCTGATGCTGGAACTGGAATGGGTGTTAAAGGTAGCTATATAATAGGTGGATGTATAATAGGTGGCTATATAATGTGTCGGGGGTTCCTTAAAATTTTTAATTTTATCACCCAATTATTGGAGGTAGTAAATTAACATTTTTCCACTTGTATCGGCTCTTCCGTTGAACGGATGCCCGAGAGGAAATGCTCGGTGGCTTGCAAGTTACTACGAGACCAGCTTGGAACGCGGATGTCTGGGTTGAGAGATGGCCTGATCTTAAGAGTCGCTGACTAGCTGTAAAATCATGTAGGTGCCAGGTGTATCTGCTCTTGAATCCACGGACATTCTCTTATATTATACATAGTTTATTACATCTACTGCTAGAATTTTATGTTTTGTGTTTTATATCTGCATATTTTTTTTGTTATATAATCTCTATCTTAGGTACCTTTATCTTATTCTATTATATACATTTTGTGCCTATTTCTTTTATTTTGTGTGACTTATCTTTTTTTTGCTTATTTTATTTCTTTTCACATGGTTTATTTTAGATTTCACTAAGCTATGCTAGACTATGTTTTATCGAGATACATGTTTATTATTTTCATTATTTTTCATCATTTTTGTGTGATTTTCTTTTTTTTTCCAGCTTCATATACCAAGGAACACTATTGATTCAACCAATATACTCGACTTTGTTTTTTTGAGTTTGTTTTGGTTTCTTTGTTCTCTTTTTCATTTTAGTCTCACAATGCTACTTTGCTTCGCTCAGAAAGCTGAACTGAACTGCATCTATCTTTGTTATGTTTCTTTTTCCTCTTCTGAGGGTGCGCTAGACCTCGTCTTTGCATCAACAGGAGTCGGTCGACGATGGCACGGTGCCTTCTAAAATTGATTGCGCCACTCCCAGCAACATGTGCAGGCTTTAGGTTTGGGGGGGCGACCTCGACTCTCCTTCGCCTTGCCTCCGGCTACTCGACGCTGAATTCCTTAGGGTCGTCGGGTATTTCCCCCCAATCTCTCATTTACTTTTCTTTGAGGCATCACCGAGGAACCGGCTAAGGGGCGCGGAAGCTGAGTGTGGTTCACAACTAGACCGAACGTCATGCGCATTCTTGCTGGGACTGCAAATCGATTGTAGAGGACTCCCAACCGTTTGCCATGCCCTTATTACTTATCTACTGTGTCTTCCTCCCAAACAGGTGCTTGTAGGATACGCTGGATACAATCACCCAGCGCTTGCCACCTCGTGGAATTTTACCAACCTGTCCCATTGTCTTGTCTATATTTTGTCATACTAACACATATTGTATCTGTATTTCCCGCTAAGCACTTGCATACTGCTTACTAACAACGTATGCAGGGACATTGGAGATCGAGTTTCGTTTCAAATGTAGAGTCGTTTTTACAAAAAAAAAAATGTAGAGTCCTTGCAAGAGCCTTGAAGGGGTAACCATCTGTTACCTATACCAGGGCGGGTAACTGGTGGGCCCTCCAATGGTTCTTCCGTTCGGTGACTTACTATTGCAATGAAAATATAGCTTCAGCCAAACAATTGTTTATTAATCGAGGAAAGAAACATCTTGTGGCTTTAATTATAATTAAATTGTAAAAATACTTAAGTTTTTAAAAGAAAAACTCTCTTTTGAAGGTTATTCCCGTCAATGATAAAAATATTTAGTTTTAAGCCACATTATTTATATTACACGAGAGTAAACTAGTTTCAGTTTTATCTAAACTTAAGTGAAAAAATACACTTTGTTATATACCACTTTTTATTATTAATATTTTACAGCCTACCAGGTTTCACTTAGATCAAGTAAATGAACTAAAGCTAATTACATACAGACAACATAAGTACATAAGAAAATAAAACAATGCGTGCAAGAGATGGAAATAGAAAAGAAGGCACATTATTATGGGTGATAAGATGTAATATAGAAAAGAGATCTAATTTCTTTATTTAATTAGCTTTAGTTAAAATAATAAGCTCTGAAGAAGCTTGAGGTAAGCGCAACCCAGTAAGCTGTTAAATATGTGGTGTATTACAAAGTGCATTTTTCAATTAATATATAATGTCACCCCCCAGTATTTGCTTTCTTCGATAAAAAAATAACTAACCTTCTTCGGGACCGTAATAATTACGGTGCTGAATACGGACTGAAGTCAATTATTTATTTATTGTAACTAAAACTGGTTGAGTAATGTATGTTATAAAGAATATGATTTAAAAATTAGTATTTTTTCATTAAAGTTGTTTATTTATTAATGTTGTGGGTAATTGTATTGTGTTATGGGCTGGATTAGAATATTTTTTCTTACTTTCACTCAATTTCACCTCCTAATCACAGAAGCAAACCCAAAACATCAACCTCATCACCAATTCGCGGGAAAAAGAAGTTTTAGAAAATTAGTCAGATTCTATACAGATTAGGGGGATTATATACATTTTTCTTTTAATTTCCAATCAATTTAACCCCCTCATTTCCGAAGTAAACCTATAACATCAACCACTATCTCCAATTCGCAGAAAATGGTTTAGAAATAATACTTGATGAAAATTCCAAAAAGATGAAGGAAGAATAAAATGGTACTTATTTACCTGCAACCTGTTCCGGATATTTAATACGCTGAGCGTAACGACCGTTTAGAACGAAAGAGATGGCAGAGACAAAGAAAGATCTATAAAAGAGGGCATATGGTTGTCCAATGTCTCTTCTCGAACATATTACTTGAGATAAAACATTTTGTTAATTAGAGTCTATTGATTAACATTCCGCTATCCCACTACATAATATAAAAATAACTTTATGAATACGTAACACAAATTTCGACCTTTTTACAAATTCATCAAAACGCCCACATACAAATTTATAAAACAATGCGAACCATTAAAAAGCAATCTCGGAGTATAATAGAGGAAAGGTTAATTTGTGAAGGCCTTACTGTCATAGAAATAATGCACAACGTTACACAAGTCAAGAGTTTTAATGCTCCCGGCAGCTGTTGGCGCCGTCGGGATTAGCGAACGTCCAATTTGCTTCACACGTTAACATTAAGGTCGAGATTCAAAGGTTGGAAAATAGATGAAAGTAAACCCCCAATCTGCGAAAAGTCCCAAGTCAATCGAGCCTGAATGTACAACTACATGGACATCGAAATGCTTTTTTAAGGAGGTGTCTCCTATTTGAAGGATCATTAATTCCCTTAATATTGAACCCAAATATAGAAAAAGGAGAGCGATAGCCTGTTCTGATGGAAACGCTTTTGAATCTTAGTTATATCTTTCTCAACAATGAGTGTTTAAATGGCCTCTAAAGTGATTAAGTAAAAAAAAATAAAGCTCACATTTAATGTTGTAATTTCTAAGAGTGCGATATTTGATACGAATTTATTTTTAATGTAAAACCATTTTGTTAACTGTCGCAACAAGTCTCTACGCCATTCTAATATAGATTAATATCTCGTATTTACAGCAAAGATTTACGAATTATTGGTTGATTTTTAATAAGAATTGCAAAAATGTTTTGAACTGGTGTTAAAAATGCCACGTCTGAAACTGGTGCTGTAGAATTTGCCTATAAACAGGAGCATTAGTGAGCACAATGAGCAACATGCTTTAATTTTTTAACCAAGAAAAACAACGTTAATAGATTTTATGTATAGAGTAAGGTAAAGCTGTCAAACAAATAAAACTTACGTTTTTAACTGGTGACTCCACAATAATAAATAATTGTTGTGATGTGTTTTATCAAACCCCACAGATTTTTTTTGTCATTAATATAAATAAAAGACGCCTGGACATTTAATATACTCGTACTTAAATTCGTTTAATATTGCTAGAAAAAAATGGTATACCATTATTGATTTTATCTATATTTTCCTACAATTTTGACTCTGTAAAATCCATGTTTCTCTAATATAATTCGGTATTCCGTGTGCTTTTGGACAGTTAAAGATATTTGGAGGCCAAATTTTTTTATACATAAAATTTGTGGCTTGTATAAAGATGTTTTTTGATCTATCTAAAACCGATTCAATTTCACGAAAATTAAAAACACACTATTTTGAAATTATTTGAAAAATTCTCCCTGAACCAAAAAAAAATAAATCATTCGAGCGGCGCGTTTTCTCGTATTTTAAGCGTGGATATATTGAAACTTTTAATACATTATTTGCTATCGTTACATTTTCCGAACCTGCGCTGGTTTTAGCAATACGAATAAAGATAATTTCGTATTTTGAAATTCTAAATTGGTTATGGAAGACATCTACGTAAGCATGTAAAAATATTTGGTTGGTGTATGAGATGTTCCTATTTTTCGGGGGAAATCCTGTGTCGAGACAGACGTAGGAGGTATATACATAATAGGCATGTTAGGGTTAAATATGTATAGCAAAACTTGTTTTTTTACGTTAACAGAAGATTTAAAAAAAAAAATAAGAAAATAAACTATAATATTAAAAAACGAAAAGGAAAAAATAAAATTGAGTAGATATACATATATTTTTTTATTTGAATGCCGCACAATACCAACTGCTCCAGTCAGGAGCCAGTGAGACTTTGGCATCCCCATTGGGGCATATTGTGAGACTGGAGGTAGTGGGGAAGGGAAGGAGATTGGGAAGAGGAAGAGGAAGGTGGTAATGTATCTTGCTATTTAGATCTAGTCACCCAACACCACTAACGCCATTTCAAGTAAAGTTTCAATTCTGAATGGTAGTCTTACACCAGGGATAAGATACTGATAGTGCCTTCCACTCCAGGTAAAATAGTGGTATATTAGAGTGAATCAAAGAAGTATCTTTCACATTTCATCACTGGATGTTTCGGCCATTGTAGGGTAAAGGTCGAAGTATCAGAAAAGCAACAAAATATCAAGGACTGTGAAGAAGAGGTTAAAATAATTAAAAATGTATTCCTACCTTCCTTGATGCTTTTGCAGTCTCACTTTATGTGAAGCCAGAAACCTTTCGTTAATTTCTTCCAAGGCCATATCCACTGCTGGTCCACATCTTTCCAAGTCAAAAGGAGAGTCCAAGTGCGATGCCATCAGCACACCCACATTGTACTCCGTGAAGTTGTTATTCTCTAAATCTGGGTTGGATCTCTGGATTCTAGCCACCGATCCTGCCTCGGAAGTATTATTGTCCCAAGAGGAATAATTACTGGCCGATTCTTTAGAGTCAGTATTGTTATCCTCTTCAATACTTATTACACTAAAGTTATCCAACTTTTCAAAGTCCGTTATATTGGCTAAGAAATGGTAGAATTGTCCGGCGTCAGATGAATCTTGAATATATTTATCACCCTTGATATCTGGATTCGACCCTTCAAGTTTATTTGATTCCATTTGTTCTTGGGCTTTATTTGGGTCAAGAAGATTTTTACGCTCGTTTTCACGATTTAAGAACATTTTATCGGATCCTTTTCCCATTCTACCCATTTCTCTTGAAGGATATTGCAAACTTTCAGAGCTTATTACTATGTCATATTCAAATGGAGAATTAGGATTTATTGTACCGAGATTTTCATGTTCACTTTCCTCCAACGGAAGACAGACTGCAGATCGATGTACGAGGATGTTCAAGAAAAGGAGAAATCTTGTAAGTTTTGCCGGAGATATTTCCATAAATACAGATACACTTGGAACTTCTTGCATAATGGTATGTAGAACTCTAACTTTCCTTCGGAATTCGACAGATGCTGATGAAACTGTAAATGGTTATTTTTCACATATTTGTCATTGATTTAAGAAGGATGTTTGTTTGCAGTTATTATTAATTTCATATTCACACATTTCTGGATGATACGCTGGTTTCAGTGTAAAACGTAACAGAAATTTTTCGTTTAAATTAATTCAAAACGTACGATATCTGTTTGTAAATTTTCGTTTTATTTATTCATTAGATTTTTTTAGCATCGTAAGATTTACAATTAATACTTTTGATAATTCATTGAAATTATTTTTAATTTTGAACTAGCACCATTTGAAGTATGAAAATAGCAAATTTAAAAATTTAAGAAGTAATTTAAATCGGAATGTCACCGGGAATGTGCAACAGATGAGAGTGGAATCGCGATGTATTTTATATCGGATAATACACACACCCGTTCTGCTCGGAAGGCAGTTGCCAACTGAATTTTACTGAGCATCATTCCCTGATTTCTACTGAAGTCAGTTGGGAGTGCTGAAAACTGAAAGAGTGGGCGAGAATATGCGAGATTGGTCCATACAGAACCCTGAAATTCATCCACGAAAAGGTGAGCGATATGAGGGCAACTAAATAAAGGGTAATTTCACAACGCTTCCCTCAAGATTCTTTACTTGAATCTAAGCAGCTTTTTTACTGCGCATGCAATTATAAACCGGAGTTGTGAAAATGTGTGGTTCGTTCGCATCGAAAACTTTGAATGCAAGAAATTGGATTTCTATCTTGTTTGACAAGAAAGAAAACATTTTCACTTCGGTAATATAATTGAATATTTTCTATCTGAAAGAACCCTTATATCTTCAGAACATAAATAGTCTAACGAGATTTTCATGACCACATATTTTAAATTCCGCTGAGAAAATATTGTAAAGGCTGGCTTAAATTCATGAAAATTGCGAAGTATTTTTAGGAAATCTTTTGACTTTCAGATTTTGACTGTACAAATACATTTTAAACAGAATATCATAAAATAAGCAAGTTTCGCGGCCTACGTTTTAGTAAAATGGAATATTGGCGAGTTTAATTAAACTTTTTTTAGTCCTTTTTGAGTAAGTATTTTTTTGTACATTAGTTTCACTGGAGAGTCTTTTTGGGAAAGAAAGGAGAGGGAGTTCTGGAAAGGAAAGGGTGTGAAGAGTGCGTAGGAATCTGGTAGTAAGTGTGTCCAGGAGTATGAATTCATCTCTCCCACGTGCATATCGATTTTTTGAGAGAGTACGGGTGGAGAAGTCTAAGGGATTCCCTCAATCATTCTCTCTCGATCCGGCCTGCCATGCAGCTGGTAGGCAGACGCATCCGCTGCCAAGACCCGGACAAACCTCACCCCATGAATCTGGGCCTCCCAAATTGCTTTATTTGTAATATTCTTCATTTAATCATATCACGACTTACTGCCGGCAAGAATAAAATTGTTTTTTTTTTTTAAATTCGATTATTAATTAAAATCAATTGATTAATTAAAATCATCTGATAAGCTGATACTATTCAAATCTGAATAAAATCAATACCACTTACCTGCTAAACATAACAATATTTCAGGGTGCGAAAAGTTTGTTGGGTAAAATTCGCCGTCTAATTAACTGCTATAAAAATACCTTTGTGCGTTTGATGTTCACAATTCCTTCAAAAAATCCTAATTGGATAAATGTCCTTGAATTCATTACATGAATGTCGCTTGGTTTTCAAAAACAAATATCTCAAATACGATGAAGTACTAACATTGAACATATAAATATGGTGAACCCCGAGTTTTCAAATACTCGAGAGTGTTATTTGAAATTTAAATTCTTTTAAATGAATTGCGAGTATTTTGAACGCTTAGTAATTCACAATTTTTTGTGCAAATACACTTGGAATAATGAAGTGAAAGCGGATGAAGTATTGAACCAAAAAACAAATTGGTTCCATCCGACGCTCCCCGAATTCTGTAAAAGGGTAAGTAAATTGTTAGCACACGCTTGTCGAACGCGTAAGTCGTAAAATTTTAGCCACACTAGCTCAAGGGTAATGCGCGTTTTCATCCCGCGATAAAGTGTCCCCGACAAAATATCTACTAAAACATAACCTAACCTAACCTAACAAAACATAGGACAAAAATGATACAGACATCCTGTTTTTTGTCCCATCATTTTACTTTTACTTGCTTCTCTAATTTTTTTCTTGGTATAACACGATTTAAGTAATTGATTTACTGATCTTGGCAAATGGCAAGCCTTTCTGGAATGTTCCCGACTTCTTTTAACAACCATTTGCGCATTTTTAATTGTCGTTCTTACTTGACTACACATCTCCAAATTTGTATATTCCCCCGTAATTTAAGGTTTTATTAAAAACGCGTCTCAGGGAAGCAAACCTCTGTCAGATTTAGGCCTCAGTCATTGCCATCCACAACAGGAACGGCTGTGTGGCCTTTTCATACAAAACTTAATTTTGGATTTGAAACCAACATACCAAACCCAACTGAATAATTATTTTTAATCAGGAATTGCAAATATCTACGAGTATAACTTTTATGTGCTATTTTATTTATTTAAATTATAAAATACAGGTAAATAAAGAGATCAATTTCAATTATTAAAAAATATTCTCACTCCTAACTACTGAGTTATTATACTGAAAAAAAAAACTGAAAAAAGCAGTTATTCGGGTACAAATTTTATTTTATACTAGCTGACCCGGCCACGCGTTGCTGTGGCTAATAAAACACTTTGTAAAATCCAACCTTTTTAACCACCGCCGTCTTTGAGTTTATCGCGAAGAGATAGACAGATGCCGCGGAGGACTTTAATTTATAATACGTAGAGATGGTGTGAAAGATTAAAATAATGCGAATGAAATGCTTGGGGTAACTAACTTATTTAAGTTAATTAGGATTAATAGGTACTGTATGCGTCTAAATACCTTTCCAATTATCCCATTGTACGTGACCAAGAATGGGTATAGCAAGCTATCCGTAAAAGATTGATGTACGCCATCGCGTACTTTTTTGTAGATCTATGAAAGAGAAATTAATTGTTTTGGTATATGCCAAAAGGATTAGGCAGCGTTTTCGATGAAAGCTACCAGGCGGCTTGATTTTTCCGACAATTCTAACAATTATTGTTATGTTTCAACCAATTTACACAAATCCTTGACAAATTACATACATAAACCTTCCTCGCAAAACACTCTATCTATTGGTGAAAACCGCATGAAAGTCCTTTCAGTAGTTTTTGAGTTTATCGCGAACAGACAGACAGACGGCGCGGGGGACTTTACTTTCTAATATGTAGATATAGAGATGTAGAGATTCGACAAATTTGTGTTAAAAACAAAAATCGATCGTTTGTAAAATGCATTCATACAACTCCCTCACACACATAAAGATAATGAAACGCAATTCCCATCACCGTGGTCAAGCCATCACAAGAAATATGTGTTTCCTCCAGGGGAAAAAAGTAGTAATTTGGAAGAAACAGACAAACGTATTTTATGTATCTCATCTTTTGTCTCACCATTATTTAATGTGTAAGAAAGAGCTGCAGCAGTATAGCGATAAGGAACGTATTTTTATTCCATTTTTTGCCGTCACGGTACCGTAACCGTGAATCGTCACGTTAATCATAAAACAGCACATAGGCTATCGTTTTCGTAAGCGATGATCCATTTATTTGATTGTGTCTTCTATTTTTTTAGTATCATTGATTAGATATCGTAAATTTTCAAGTTTACTATTCAATGATAAGGTAATTTTTATTACATATATACTAGCTTTTACCCGCGGCTTCGCTCGCATGGTATTAGGTGAAAATCCTACTGATTCATTCATTCATGCTTTCATTCATTGATTCCTTCATTCACCGATTCACTCACTCGCTCACTCACTCAATCACCAATATTATATACGTATATATATATAGTTGTATGTAGAAAAAAAGCAGGCATGCGCTTGCGCACATCAAATCCCCAAAGTTTCATCGCAATCGGATTAACGGTTAGCAATGCATAATTTCATGATGCCAGAACTAATCGTACAGAAACCATCGCGGGCCTGCGCACATCAAATCCCCAAAGATTCATCGCAATCGAATGAATGGTTTAGCAACGCATAGCGGACATGTACACATACGAGTATATACAAACCCAGAAACAAACATATTTTGATTTATATATATGCTAGCTGGTTTCCGGCATGCGTTGCTATCCCATTTAATAAAGAAATTATTTCCCCATGCGTGTCCTTTCCTATTCGTCCAGTTCCCCTTCCGCCTCCCCTTCCTCTCCCGCGGCCCCTTCCCCTTTCGCGTCCCCACTCCGCCTCTTCCACCTTCCCCCGTCCCGCGTTCCCCTTCCCCCTCCCGGGTTCCCTTCCCTCCTCCCGGGAACCCCTTACCCGAATTCCAAACATTCAGTACCGGTACATTCAGTTTTCAAACAGCTCGCGTGCCATCTATTGCAATTTTTTTATACAAATTTCATAATGCCAGAGCTTATCAGTAGTTCTATACAAACCTTTTCCTGATAATGACGAACACAAAAAAAAATAATTATCCAATTTGGTGCAGTCGTTCGGAAGTTATTCGCGTACATAAATTTCGGCGATTCTGTGGTTAACGAAACTTTTATAACCAACACCATCTGTTGCGGCGGGTAGCAAATGACCCCTCTCAAGATCGAGGGATCAAATGCTGCGTTTTGTGGACTGTAAAATTGCGGCTCTTAATTACCTATTTTATTATATTTTTCTTCGCACTTACCCAGACTGCTTCCCACTTCGTTCAGTGTTCACTGGAAAGGTAGGTATGTTAGTTTGGGAGAGATGGAAGGAAATGGCGATTGGGAATGAACGTTTGATCGCGAAATAATAAGCGAGAATGGATGACGTGTGGCGATGGTACTTGCGAATAGCTGCGAGATTTAAAGTTCACTTTGCGGTTTGATTACTAAAAACTGTAAAGGCGGTGCGGTTTTAGGACTTCTGTCCTGTGCGGCGAGGTAAATTCAACTGAGGCAGAGGGCACCAAATAGGTAGTTTCAAAAGGCAACATGTAACAATAAAGGCGTGAACATGCCCCCCCGCCTTGACCAAGTGGTCAAAAGAAAAAGACAAATACAAAAAAAACGCGATGCGGTAGGATTCAATGAACAATTGACGTTTGAAAATAAAACAAATTGAGCATAAGCATCCAAAATATAAAGAAATAAAATAACAACAATAGAAGGCATAGACCCCATGGTCGCCAAGAAAAACAAAAAGAAAACAAAAAAAATTGGAGTAGGTATCTCTATTTTAGATAAATATCTGTATATCTGTTTAGATATACATGTCGTCGCCTCAGTTCTTAATTGTCCAAACGACCATTTTAGTTTTTGTTCAATCTCCACTTTAAAACTAAAAATAAAGTATAAAAAAAGGATAGTTAATCACTTAATTAAGAGTTATTTAAACTAATCAGACCTTTGCCTTTAGGGAAATAGCTTTATCTTAAACACCTATCATAATATTTCATTGAAATAATGAAAGAAAACCTTCACCCCCTGTCAAATTTTCAAATGGTCGTTTGGACAATTAAGAACTAAGGCGACGATGTGGTAAATCAACCATTAACGGAGGTGGTAATGCTGAAGATTTTATCTTATGATAAACAATGCATTTCGAAAGTTGTGAAGGAATCTTATTTCGTACCGGTATTATCCAAAACTTCCGCTGAATAGTGAATTGAAGGCTTCGCGGGTCAACATGAGAATATAGTTTATTCTCAACAAAGTTCGGACTGAAATCATTAGAATACATTGCATACACTAACTATAACAAATTGCCTGAAGAATTAAGACAGGCCTCTAATAAATCTCGAAACGATATATTGAAATCCTATTTTTTCAAATGTTATTTGGAAAACGAGTCATAAGTAGGTACAAACTCTGTTCTGATAGCTATCCTGATTATCTCCAAGTATCAAACTTTGTACATCCAGATATGATGGGCGCAGTTTATATCTTTTTAAAATCTTATCATGTATTTTTTTATGTAAACATCTTGTATTAGGTCTGTGTATTTTTGAGCATGTACCTTTTATTGTATTTTTCCTGATTTGTTTTTTATGCATTTCTATAGTCCATCATGGAGGATACTTGATTTTAACTTTGTGACACCAACAGTACATAAATCAAATGAGTGGTTATAATATTATTCATAAAATCTTATAAGACATGTTTCTGTGAAATATTTGTAAAGTGATTCTTCATATGTTTGTGTCTGTATGTTGCTTCTGTAAAATGTTTTGTAAATTTTTTCTTTATGTATTGTGTCTGCATATTGGGTTGGGTTGGGTTTATCTTTTCAAATGTACCAATTGGCGATTCCTTAATGAGTTTTTATAACTCTTGGGAATGCAACTTCGTTGTATGTTTTATTTAAAAAAAAAAAAAAAAAAAAAATTATAATCTATAATTAAATAAGCTAAAAGACAGATTTTCGGAAATAAGATGGGAAATTTGTTTTCGTATGACAGATCTGAGTATTTGAGTCGACCGCGCACCCTGATAATACCGCGGCTATCAAGAAACGGTTTGAAGTTTAGAATGTACGTTGAACATGGAACGTTATTTCGCATGTTACGTATATCGACAGAAAAATATGTTTCCTGTTCGATGCGTATGATTTTCAAAAGCGAGTCATTTAACTCACGCGAGCTAAGATAAGTTGAGTTTGTATTATCCGTACCAGGAAGTTTACGACAATTATTAACGAAACGCATTATCCATGCGACTACGCGTTGCAATTTATTAAACGAAGAATATTTGCTAATAATTAAATTAGGTACAATTTGAGATGATACAAGCGCTTCAAGGTTGCGAGTTTTGATTTCTGGTGGATCAGCTACGCGAGAACACATGCCAAAAGTAATTGGCGGTTCATACTGATTGGTTTTCAATTCCGGTAACTGTTCCGAATTTGCGTGCTTAAATGGCGCAATAGGCCACTCGGAATACGGCTGGCAAAGCCATTTTGGACCATTCCACCAAATATCATTTGCCATCAATTGTGATGGTAGCATACCTCTCGACAGACAGTCGCTAGGGTTCTCAGCACCTGCGACATGATAAAAATGACTACTATGCAAATTAGCGTGTATTTTTGCTACACGATTGGCAACACCATCTGTTAAATCAAATCCACACCACGCTGCCCGCTGCCCGCCGCCGCTTGGCCAGATATATTATGTATTTCAACCAATTTACACAAAACCTTGATAAATTATATACCTAAAAACCTCCCTCATGCCTCACTCTATCTGTTGGTGAAAACCGCATGAAAATCCGTTGCGTAGTTTGAAAGATCTATGCACACATACAGCGTGAGCGACTTCATTTTATACTTTGTAAAGATAAAGATAAAGATAAAGATATATAGATAAATACTTACAGCTTAACAAATGTTACCAATTATAACATACGTTTTATTTTTCTAAGGTCTCTGTGAAAATCAATATATTCTTTTTCTTATTAATTAGAAGATGATTTTTTTACAATATCTTTGAAAATTAGAATTCAAACACGCTGCAAGCGAGCAACGCATCTATGCGTATTGTACATTATTGGTACTGTATTCAATTACACTCTGGTGGCGATGATACCCTTAACAACTGTTTTTTTTTATTATCTTAGGTCGGGTCTTTATACCAGTTCTCCTATTTTAGCAAGAATAATAGCTCTTCCATAGACGGGAGAAATTTTGCTCGGAAAAATCCGAATTAACATCCCAATAGGAATTTTCGACGACTCTTTGAGAAGATAGTTTATATTCTAATCTGAGTACACTTCCTGAAAAAGTAATCAGGAAACAACATAGAAATAGATTGAATGCGTGTAAAGTGAAAAAGAAAGGCATACGTACCCAATTAGATGTGAACGGAAAAGTGCGAGAGAAAAAAAAACACCTTCTCATCATGTAGAAAATTAGTTTTAAAGATTTTCTTCTTTTTATTTTGTATCTTGGATATTAGAGGAGTAAATTAAAGGATGAAAACCTATGGAGACTATTATTTAATGATCTTCGAAGGTTCTACATGGTTTTGACGGGATATCGTATAATAAGAGCATTCGAAGAATAATTTTTTTTTAAAGGTTGGTAGGTTGATTCTCAGAAAATCAAATGCAACATTGTGATTACATAGCCATTCAGCTTCAATATCTAGGGCATGTGATGATATCCAGAGAAGTACGAGAACTTGTATCTCAAAATGCAGGGAAAGATTGCCGGAAGACGGGCCCTGGAAGAAGGAGAACATCATGGCTGAAAAACCTGAGAAAATAGTTTGGCCAGTCTACTGTGGAGCTGTTCCGGTTTCCATAATAAATAAAGTCCGCATAGCCAACACGATTGAACGGACAGAGCACGAGAAGAAGAAGCCATTCAGCGCCATTTTATTTTCCTGACATTTGAAAGGTCCCCATTCGATTCCGTTTGGTGCTATTATCTAGCGACCGAAAAAAATAATATTTCACGAGTTTAACGGGATAATTCCCCAAATCCGATTTCCAAGGTTGGAAATAAATAACGGTCAATTATCGATCTTTTTGTACACTTTACTTTGAGTTTTCAAAACATGGCAGCCTGACTTCTGGCAGAACCTGAGCCTCCTTCCCAGGTTCCGCAGGGAATTGATGACCCAAAACAATATTGTTAACTACCTAAATAACTGTCCCAAGAAATCAACCAGAGACAAAAAAAAACGAGTGTGCTTTAGACCACACGACTGAAGTAAAAAAACTTCACTAACTTATATCTCCCCATCAACTTCCGTTCGCCTCGCCCGACCATTCGCCTCGCCCGATCACACTTTTCGTAACGCTCTCGTCACGCATTCACCAGCTTATTCCCCAAGTCAAACGTGCGCAAAGAAGTTTTACTTAAAAAAATCAAAGTGTGCAGTTCACATACGGTAGAAGTGAAACCTTGATTCAACTAAAGTAGATAAGATTGGGGAGGCTATGAAGCATAGCGCAAAGAGGAGACCATTAGGCTACGAAGCCCGCACAAAGAGGAAACCGATTATACTATTTCATTCTCCCGCAGGCTAAATCCTACAGATGTGTGTGTCTCTTGTAAGTGTCCTTATTTTTCGTTTCATCGACTTTCACATCACAACGGTTTTATTTTGATAAGTATTTACATACGTGCGTTTAAAATATATTCCAACAATTTAAAAAAATTTTGTAACAATATTATAATTAATATTACTTAATTGTATTTTTTATCAATATTATATTTTTTCGTAACAATATTATAATTTAATTTATATTTTATCTAAAAATAAATTATTTAATTTCCTTTAGCTAGTTGATTTTATTATACCTGTCTCCCCATTAGTTTGTTTTGCGAAATACATCCGATAATATTTTCATGGCTGCGGATGAAATCGAAACAAAATAAACGTGCGCCCGCCTCCAATTCTTGCTCACAACTGCCGGCTTTAGTGGAATAAAACGCATCTTGCGGCGTAAAATATTTTGTATGGCGGAAAAGAAGAAAGGTAACTCTCTCTCTTTCTATCTTCACTAACTTATATGTCCCTCTCAACTGCAGTTCGCCTCGATTTTCGAACGCTCTCGTCACGCATTCACCAGCTTACTCCCCAAGTCAAGCGTGCGTAAAGAATTTTTACTTCAATAAACAATTAATTATAAACACGGTGCCTGCTTGCAATTGTATGAAAATACATATATATTTTTAAAAATTATTTATTAACCAAGAATAACATTACAATATATACAATATACCTACATATACATATATATATAATTTTTTTTTGGTATATACCACCTCACTAGGCTGAGCCTGTTCTGAGGTGACAGGAATTTAATTTAATTTTGATATCTTAATCTTGGAAGATAAAAAATATAATTTAAATTTAAATAGATAAATGGAATAAAAGAAAAAAAATATAAAGAAATGAAAAAAAGATATGTGATAAATAAAAGAAAATAGTTAAGGAGAAAAGAGAAAAAATACAGGCGTTGAGTGTGTTGTTTGATCAAGTTATTTGCACGCAGTATGCAATACTCTTGTTTACTACCCACGTATGAATTTTGCGTTTTAGATTTTTTGTCACTAGAATATCTTTTATATCTTTTTCAATTAAATTAAAACATTTTGGAGACAAATTGTGATAATGTCTTTGTCCAAATGTAGTATTTGTCTTCGGAGTCATGTGTTGATGTCTATGTCTTGTGTCGTAATTGTGTTGTGCAGTATGATGGTTTAGTTTGTCTTTTTGGTAATGTATAGATATAATTTTGATGTACAGTTGGTGTATGTTCAATACAGCAAAGTCTTTAAATAACTGTATTGTCGAGAATCTAAAAGGTTTTTTAGAAATAACTTTAATTAAGGCCTTTTGCGCTTTGTCGAGAGGGTCCATATTAGTCTTCGCAGCACCACCCCAACCAATCATACCGTGGGTGATAATTGATTGTCCTAATGCGTAGTATATAGTTTTTAAAGTCTTCACTGGCATTATGTTTCGTATGTTCTTAAAAAAATATATAAGTTTCCTTACTTTACCCGCTGTTTTATTTATTTGTTCTGTCCATCTAAAATAGTTGTCAATGTAAATGCCTAAATATTTGATTATCTGAGTCCGTGTTAGCGGGTTGCACAGGCAGTTTTTTTTAGATGTGCAGTCGTGTATAGTTAGGTTTTCATTGAGTCTTGGTAGTCGTCTGGGATCTATACTAAATGTCATGTATTTTGTTTTGTCTATATTTAGTGTTATAAAAGCACCGGTTTATTTTCATAACAGTATATTGAAGATTTAAAAATACTAAAGACAATCCTATTAATATTATAAAGGCGAAAGTTTGTACGATGTATGGATGTACGTTTGTTACTCTTTCACGCAAGAAATAATTAATGGACTTTAAAAATTCTTTCACTAATAGAAAGCTACATCATTTGCAATTAATACAGGCTATATATAAAGATGGCATTATCAATAAGCTCTGGCGTTATGAAATTATTTATCATACGTTTTTTGTCCCTAGCAAAATCGAGTAATTGCAAACGTCAGAAGAAAAACAAACAAATTGTTGCCTTGAACTCGATGTTTTTTTTTTTGAATTAGGCGATTCACCCTAAAAAGCTAAAAATGAATCGCCGAAATGTATGTACCTATGCGCATAACTTTCGAACGACTGCACCAAATTGGTTATTTTTTTTTTATTCGTTATTTTTTATAAAACTACTGTTGAGCTCTGTCATTATGAAATTTGTATAAAAAAATGTTATAGATGGAACGCGAGCACTGAGCAGTTTGAAAACTGAATGTACCGGGAATGAATGTGTGGAACGTGAGCGGTAGGAGAGGGTGGGTGGAGGAGGGTGAGGTTAAGGGGGTTGGGGGAGGGAGAGGGTAGATGGAAGAAAGGGAAAGGGAGCGGTGGGGGGAGGGGGAGGGGGTTGATGAGGGGGAGGGGGAATGGGGATTGGGGGAGTGGAGTGGGGAGAGGAAAGGTGGAGGAGGCGGAGTGGGAATCCCCCTAACACCATGCGAGCGAAGCCGCGGGAAAAAGCCAGTATCAAATAAAAATGCAAGAGGTGACGTTATTGTATTAGTATTGCTAGTTATGGTGGGTTTCTTCATTTACCGAGAATGCTAAATGCAATGCTAATTGTAAAATTAAACGGTCAAATGCATAGAAATTTTTAAATTTCGATCGTTTATTTTTACAATTAACATTGCATTTAGCATTCTCGGTAAATGAAGAAACCCACCATTGTATAGTGTACAGTAACAAGAACAATACAAAATAAATATCATTCTCCGGTTTGGCAACAAACCGAGGAGCGTTAAGGAAGAGGTCGTAAAACAGAATTTGAAAGGTGTGTCTTAAATATACCTGGAATAAAAGAGGAAAAGAAGACGGATGTCAGTAGCGTGTCGTTTCACGTGAGATCGAGTTGAAGAAACGATCCGTTCTCATGCCGATGTGAACAGTTTTACGAATAAAAGCTTCCAATAAAAATATTTAAAAAAAGTGGCTTTATATCGAAAACGCAATTTAGTTATACGCCTTTTTTATCATCAATATTGCGATTTACTTCAATTAATCATGCTACGGATGAAAAGAAATCTCCGTAAAAAATATTATAAAGCGATGTAAGTACCTACCTACAGTACTCTATCTAATGTTGCCAGCACCACAAAGAAAGGATACAATAAAATGTAAATGAAAGTGTCACCCACTTCTTCTATCCAACGTGGGTCGCCTGTCAGGTAAGTGTGTGCTTCAGAATGTTTATAGGAACGACAAAATATTTATTATTTAAGAGATAGGTACTCCACGCTTTTATTTTCTTTTGGTGACATAAAAAAAATACAGTCCTTTGGTAAAACACTTCAGTTCAACATAAGTCACACTATTTCTATTATTTACTTTCACAAAAGTTGCGGTTATTTCTTGGAAGCACGGAACAAAGAAAAAATTCTTGAAGCATTTCGAAAAAATTTATTAAATACTAGCTTTTTCCCGCGGCTTCGCTCGCATGGTATTAGGGGGATTCCCACTCCGCCTTCTCCACCTTCCCTCTTCCCTCCCACCATCAACCCACCTCTCGCATTCTACACATTCATTCTCGGTACATTCAGTTTTAAAACAGCTCGCGTGCCACCTATTACAATTTTTCTATAAATTTCATAATGCCAGAGCTCAAAACGAAAAAAAAAGAATTAATCAATTTGGTGCAGTCGTTCGGAAGTTATGCGCATACATACATTTCGGCGATTCATTAAGTTAGATAGATTTAACTGCCACGCCGAAAAGTACTCTATTTAGGTGAATTGCCTAATTAAAAAAAAAACATCGTTGCTAAGGCAACAATTTGTTTGCTTTTCTTCTGACGTTTGCAGTAACTCAATTTTGTTAGGGACAGAAAACGTAATTATAAATAATTTCATAACGTCAGAGATTATTCATAACGCCAGAGATTATTCATAACGCCATTACCAATATATATAGCCTATAGTACTCGCAAATAATGTAGCTTTCTATTAGTGAGAGAATTTTTAAAGTACTTTTTGTGTGAAAGATTAACAAACATACATCCATACAAACTTTCGCCCTTATAATATTAGTAGGATGTCATATTTTTTCATCTTGAAACGCAGCCAATTAATAACATGAACAAACTTTTTCCCTGAAATTTCAACTCGAACAAAATTAATAAAATTACAAGCTAATTTCGTCAAAATTTAGAAGAATGTTTTGCGCCAAGGGATTGTTCGTGAACGCTATTTGCACGAACGTTTGGAAAAAAGTTTACTTCTCAAGTTTACAAAATTAAAACTGTTTTGTAAAGATTGCATAGTAAATGAAGCTTTCCTTTTGAAGTGAAACTTCTTTAGCGCCGTTAGTGACTTGAAATTCGGGTGAAACGGAAATGCGTCACAACTCAGTTCTACACAAATACTCAGTTCTAATATAATGCTGTAAATTCGCATCTACGCGCATGCCTTCCATAGCGTAGTTGGCAAGGTGTCTGACAAGTCAGACAGGCATCAAGCGAACGGGGGTTCGAATCCTAAGAAAACTAAAAAAACATTTTTATTTTGTGAAATCAATATCCAATCTTCAAACCACTTTAAAAAAACAAGAAAATAAAATAAGCTAGCGACTTTCAAGTTTTCGACTAATATACGGGCATGTGCCTAGTGTGGCAGTCGAAAAAAAAAAGTAAAATCTGTAAACCTAAGATATTTTTATGAATAAAGAATAAATACAAAAAACGAGCGTGCTTTAGACTACACGACTAAAGTAAAACCTCTTCAGCACCATCTATATGATAGGAAGAGATAAAGAAAATGTGCACGTGCACTGCTCTCTCTTGCTCCTAGAGTGTGATACAGACAATAGGCCTGCACTGTGTCTTAGATATACGAAACGTAACTGGCTATGAGAGAAAGGGAGAAAGAAAATGTGTGTTCGCACCTCTCTCTCTTGCCCATATTACAGTAATATACGAAACGTAACTCTCTCTCTTTCTACCTTCACAAACTTATATCTTCCTTTCAACTACCGTTCGCCTCGCCTTTCGTAACGCTATCGTCACGCATTCACCAGCTTACTCCCCAAGTCATGCGTGCGTAAAGAAATTTTACTTTAAAAAAAAACTTCTACCGCGTGTGAATTACACACTCTGATTTTTTTTTAAAATTATATACTCCAAACGAAGTATAAATATATCAACAAAATGTTGAAGTTTTATTAACGTTCGTAGGTAATGGATAGAATTTTTCTTGGAATCCTATCAAAATAACATTGAAGCTTTTATAGGCAGATAAAAGGAATGGAATGCAGCGTTTATCCTCGCTATTGAATCTAATCCAAAAATAAAACGTTGTCAGGACGTAACTATTCATAGGACTAAACTATAATTCAAATATAAAATACTTGCAGACCCGGCCACACGTTGCTGTGGCTAACGAAACCAACGCCACCTATTAAATCAAATCCACACTGCCCGCTGCCCGCTGCCGCTTGGCCAGATATATTATGTATTTCAACCAATTTACATAAAACTTTGACAAATTATATACATAAAAACCTTCCTCATGAATCACTCTATCTACTGGTGAAAACCGCATGAAAATCTGTTGCGTAGTTAAAAGATCTAAGCGCACATACAGTGTGAGAAATTTCATTTTATACTATGCAAAGATAATAAGATAATCAATAATAGTACAATTACTGTTTCATATTACTCCATGGAGATTTGAACCTCTAATCAAAGTCCTACTAATATTATAAAGGCGAAAGTTTGTACGGATGTATGGATGTTTATTACCCTTTCATGCAAGAACTACTGAATGGATTTAATGAAACTATACAATAATGTAGCTCATACATCAGAATAACATATAGCTATATAGCTCTGGCACGCGAGCTGTTTGAAAAATGAATGTAACGGGTACGGAGGGTGTGGTGAGGGAGGGGGGGAGGGGGGAGAGGGGGGGGGGGGGGGGGGGAAGGGGGAGGGGAAGTTGAGGGGGGATTAGGAAGGTGGAGGAGGCGGAGTGGAAACCCCCCTTATACTATGTGAGCGAGGCCGGGGGAAAACGCTAGTATATTATTATAAATGAAAGTTTAACAATGTGCGTCCCGCTAAAACTCACTACGATCAAGGGAGTTATATGGTGTGGTAGCCCTCTATTCCCCATCCATGAAGAAGAAGGTTCCCGTTTTTAAGATACAAGGGCTGGAAGTTTCGCACTCTAGAAATTTCTAGAATAGTCCAGAACGTTCGAGAGTATTCGAGAGCATTCCACAACATTCCAGAACATCTCTGAACATTCTGGAATGCTGTGGAATGTTCGGGAATAATCTGAAACATTCGTGAACATCCCGGGTCATCCCAAATTATTCTGGAACATCCCAGAACACTCTAGAATGTTGTGGAATGTTCTGGAACATTGTGAACCATTCGAAGCCTTTTTTGTATGGGTGGGGCTACCATTTGGTAGGGTTATACAAAGCAAGATTTGTCGTGGGTTTGAACGCCAGTTCAATCTCATATCAACTCCAGGAGCGAAGCCGGGTACCCCAGCTAGTATAAAAAAATAAACAAATAGTATCTTAGTGAGTTGCCACTGCTAGTTGTGTGTTTGTGGTTCGTGTGTATGTTATTCTTTATTTTGACGTTTGTTTTTATTTTTAATTGTTTAACATTATACATTTTTTTAGGTAATGTTTTAAGTTAACTAGTTACAAATATATACCTAGTAAATAGAGTGACGTCATATTCCTCAGCACAAAGAAGGCAATTAAAATGGTTATTATATTTTATCGGGTGATATATCGTCTACCCGGCTCTAATTTAATATGTGATAACTTTGATACGCACATGAAATCTCAGAATAATGTGGCTCAGAAAGGAGAAATATAGGAACATAAAAGTCATAAATACAGAGCACTGAGAGTGGTGGGAAACTTGGCTAATTAGAATGGGGTAATGTGAATTATGTGAAAGCTTTTCCACCATGCACTCGCTTACTTAAAATTATGAACCAGGTCAGACTTATTAAAATAATTATATTATATGACGTCAACTTATTTAATCCACATGCATTTAAATTTATGTGTCTCTCAGGGATGAAACACGAGCAAGAAAAAGAGAGAAGAGTTAGAGATATTTTTTGCCTTATTTTGTGAATGTTATGATATAGAAAAAAAAACATTTGTACTATACAAACATTATTTTTAGATGGTTATAATAATGATATTATGAAAGTTAGATAAAGAAAAGAAACTGAACATATAAACGGATGGTTAGAGATGTGGAGAAAGCACTTGAGGGAATACCACACCTTTTTAATTTAAAAAAATGTTTATTTAATACAAGAAAAGACATTTTTAATACAAGTTTTATGTAGTCCCACAAAGCTGTCATATGACGGCTTGTCCGTAGGTTCTACTAAATAATAATTATTTTTTTAAATTTTTAATACAGGTATAACATTTTTTTTACATGAGCTCCACACAGGAGACCCTGAGGAAAACAATTTCCCTCAGGGCCTATGTCTTCCTTAAGGATGCGGTGTGGAGGTTTTTTTTTAAGGAAAGGAAGGAAAGGAGAGTTTTGGGAAGGAAAAGGGCTTAAGGGGTGGGTGGGAATCTGGGGTTCAGTGAGTCCTGGTCATCCGCCTCCAAGACCTAGACAAATCTCACCCCATGAACCCGGGCACCCCTGCTAAATCACCAAATGTAGCGAACCACTTGGGGTGAACTATGGCATAATCTTATATACAAAATAATATATCCAAATACAAATTATTTTGGCAGGTACATTGAGATGTTCAGGGATACATTGATTCGTCACTTGCCAACGTTTATTATAAGTATCAAGAGTGTTTAATGAGCAAATCAGAATTCCGATTCCGACTCGAGCGCTCATGCCCTAGCGATCGCGAGCGGACGTTTTTGGAACTAGATTCGTTCTGCTGCTAGCTGCTAGCCGAGTTTCGCGCAGTAGCTCACGCGGAGCTGAAGCATATTGTCTGGTTCAGATGAAGTTGTTGAGTTCTCGTTTTTTATGACAAGTTAATGTTAATTGATGAAGCACAATTTTGATCCCAATTATTACAGAACTCTCTTAAAAGATATGAATACCGCAGTCTCTGCTCTCAACCGTCTGGAGCTAGCGAGACTATGCTATCCCCATTGAGGTAGGTATCTTTTGAGGCTGAAGGTAGTGTGGAGGTAAAGGGATGGGAAAGAGGAAGATGGAGAAGTACTTGGCTTTTCAGATTTAGGGCCAGTTGCATCGAAAATAGTTAAAGAGACTTTTTAGTTAAAGTAAAATAAAAGTAACTTTTTTATCATTTCTTACAAAAATGGATTGTTTCAACTTCGTTTAAATAAAAGTTAACTAAATAGTTACTTTTATTTAACGATGCTAGCTGCCATCTGTCACCAAGGAAAGAAATACTGTTTGAATGGAAAATAATAATAAAAATGTCTTGATAACCCGGGTTTTGATTTTTGATAATCAATTCATTTAAATATATAGGAAGTAGGTAAAATAAGAAATTAAACCACGAACCGATCATTTTCCGTAGGAAGAGATGGATTCTATTGTCAGATTTCGGATGTCCAAAAGTATGGTTAGGCAATGACAAACTACATTATTTACAAACAAGTGTTTATTCAAACTTATATAGGTACCTAAATTTCTATTGATAATTTATACTAACATTGTTATATTTTAATTAATGCAACGGAACTGAAACAAAATAAAATTTTTGTCAAATCAGAAATCATGCTGCTTGGCTGGGAACTGTGTACTTGGATCTAATAACATTGCATTTTTATGCAACGGGAACGATGCAAAGATTTACAGAAGATATCTCTGCGGTGCATTAAAGTATTGTCTCGTGTATAATAGAAAGGGTTAGCAGAGCAATAATAGCCCCGCCTTCGGCAACAATATAATAATATCATCAGACATTGTTCACGTTACTAAACCGCAACTGTGAAATAACAAATAACCTATGGTGCGTTTCCATGCTTGCCAAGTCTCGGCAAGCGTCCACAAGCGCAAACGTGTAAACAGGTCGTTTGGCTTGGCTTGCGTAGGCTTGCTAGAGCTTGCGAGACTTTGCCGCCGATCCAGTCGGGGTCGGATCCAGCGGCAAGCTTCGGCAAACGCTCAGTGGAACTTTCGAACTGGCGGCGAATACACGCCGTTTTTGCTCCATGCGGCCTATGATAATATTTATAACATTACGAGACATATGTATGACGTATGACGTATGAGGCGTGCCAGACTTATTAAAATGTATAAGTACATAATTTTAATGATTAATAAAAATATATGGTTTTTGTTAGAATAACTTTTTTTATAACACAACACAATTTTATATAAGACAAGTGATCCTCGAGTTTGGGTCCCAATTGCGATCATTATTTTTGAAGCGAAAACTTCTTTAGCACCGTTGTGATTTGAAACTCGATGAAACGAAAAAGTGGTAGGTACTAAAAAGAGACAAAAATCTATAGGATTTAGCCTGTGAGATAATGTGCCCTCTTTGTGCGAAGTGACCTGGGACGATTTTTATGAATCTGTATCATCCGTCATCTTCGTGGTCGTCGAGCATTCCTTGTTTTTGTTACACTTTGCTTGTATTTCAAATAAAAGTTTGATAAACCAAACGCAATAGCCGACACAAGTTCGGCGTCCGCCATGCTCGGGTGTAGATAGCGCACTGACGCATTCACAAGCATGTAAACGACTTCCAAATGCCAAGCGAGATTTGTGGACGCTTGGAGCTTGTGGAGGCTTGCCAAGCCTTGGCAAGCATGGAAACGTACCAGTACGTTTCCACGCTGCCGAGACTTGGCAAGCCTGGAAACGCACCATAAACCAATTACCAAATAACATAACCCTCAAAAACTTCATAAACGTCAAACAAATACAATCTAAATTCGGTGTTGACACCCGTAAAAATAATTTTGTGTTTATTTTCACAGAAATATAACAAATCCAAGGAAAATTCGAAGCCATTTCAATGGCAACACTGGTAACTTTGAAATAACTATTTTTTAAATGTTGATACAACTCAATTGTGTTCAAATCCAGCTTAACTGTAGTTAGGGCTTAAACTCAGTTTAAATATTTAACATTAAACCTTACTTTAACTTTTTTCGATGCAATTGGCCCCTAGTCACTAAAAAAATCCGCCAATATAATAAAGAATAAACTAATCAACTAAAATTTACTTGTTCGCGCCATGTATATGTTGTGGGCATATCGTAAAATCAGGCAGATAATGATGTGCCTAGTCACATCGTGAAGTGCCTGATTTTACGATTGGCCTGCGACATATATATATATTGAATTGAACGTATGAAGCCACAGCTGTGTGTATTGAGTGTTAAAACACAGATTGTGCAATTCACACGCGGTAGTAGTGAAACCTTCAGAAAACTAAAGTAGACAAGAATGGGGAGGCTACGAAGCACCACACAAAGAGGAGACCGATTATATTATCACTTTCTCTCGCAAGCTAATTCATACAGATGATTGTCGCTATTTTTCGTTTCATCGAGTTTCAAATCACAACGATGCTGAAGAAGTTTTCACTTCAAAAAGTATTCATCTTGTGATAGTAAAGTGTTTAAAATAGTATCTACAGGTCAAGTAAGAGTAAAGTACAGATCTAGCGGAGTATTGTAAAAAACTAGTGAACATCTGCTTAGCCCAAAAAGTTCCTCCAAAAATAACATATTATTTTATCAGTGTTTCAAAATGAAATTACTTCAAGGAATAAACATGTTTAATTACTTCCGCATCTGCGTACATTTTCAGGATAAACTACGGTGAATGTAAGCTCAATAAAGACTGTCCTACACGGTTGACATTTATCGCAAGAAAAACAACTCGTTTTTACGACCCGTTTTCATGTTCAAAAACTCCGCTCTGAAACGAGAGGCCAGTTTTTGTATCCCTTCCTGATACATAACACACGTTATGCTGATATTTGGGCAAACGTAATTACATAATAATACGTCATTATTTTCTCAAAATATTTACTTAAAAATAAATGATAAACCTACATTTCTCCGTGTGGTACTGTGGTAGCGAACGATGCAGCTTATTTGAAACGCAGAAGCATTCGTATTGGTTCTTCACACGCCAATAGCGATCCCTCAAAATTTTCACATTGGCACCGTCTGCCGGGACAAATTAAAAGGAACCATTCTGTTCCAGGCTGCCGAAGACATGACAGCCTTGTAAAACGCTTTCCTTTTCGCCACCACTTTTCATAAACGAATATTTTATAAATAATAAATTATGGAACGGATGGAAATTGGGTAAATTTTGGATCGAAGTGTCCATGGTTATTACGAATAACGAATAATTTTTAGAAAAAAAACTTTAGATTCGCCTTAATCACTATGAAAGGAAACTTTTTGCATCACGGGCGGCGGAAAATGATGCATTTTAATTTTCAATTGCGTAAAATTACATTTCACTTCGCGAACCGATACAGCGACAATCCGGCGGCCATTCTTTCACTGTTATGTTGGTATCCCTGATAATATTAGCGAAGAGCTACATAAATATGACTGTAGCCGACTTTGCGGGATACATGAAAAGGCGCGCAATTCGCATTTAGTCTACCTCATGGATAATACGGAACTTTGAGGTTAAACTACGAAAGCTGCATGTCATAATAATTTAAAAAAAAACACCCCAGGTTTTGAATGGTTTGTTTGGCAAAGCAGGGTTTGTGTAACGGGCTTGTGTATAATATTATCTTTATTTTAAAAACATCCCAGGTTTTGAATGGTTTGTCTGGCAAAGCAGGGTTTCTGTAGCGGGCTTGTGTATATTATCTTTATTTTAAAAAACATCCCAGGATTTGAATGGTTTGTCTCCATTCCAATGCCTCAGCTAGACTCTGAAGTGATTCTGATTAGAGGTTCGTTTACATTATATTATTAATTCTGTTTTTCATAATTACGCGCCTTTTCATGTATCCCACGAAGTCGGCTACAGTCGTATCTAGCTCTTGTTTGTATCAGGGATACCAACATAAAAAACAGTGACGGAATGGCCGCCGGATAGTCGCCGTATCGGTTCGCGAAGTGAAATTTAATTTTACGCAATTGAAAATTAAAATGCATCATTTTCCGCCGCCCGAGATGCAAAAAGTTTCCTTTTATAGTAATTAAGGCGAATCTAAAGTTTTTTTCTAAAAATTATTACAAGTTTATTGTAAAAATTTCCGGAAATTATTACAATAAACTTGTAAGTACAGTGTTAGATGGTTATCTGCTTTATACACAATCTATACACCCATTAACTCCCGTAGTACATTTAATTTTTAACGAACGTTAATGAAATATTAGGAATTGAACGTTTTAATTTTTTTAAATTTTTATGGTTTTATTTATTAAATGCTAGCTGGTTGTATGTGTTGTATGTGTTGCAATGCCATATTCAAGAAATAAATTGTTTCTCTCTGCATGTCCTTTCCCGTGCATCCCCGTTTCCCACCGCATCCCCTACCCTCCCGCGTCCCCCTTCCACCTTTCCCACCCATCCTCTCCCCTCTCTGGCTCCCCCGTCCCGCAAAATCCCCTCCCGCGTTCCTTATATTCAGTCCCAGTACATTCAGTTTTCAAACAGCTCGCATGCCACCTTTCATAATTTTTTTTATTCAAATTTTCATTTTTCATATATTACAAATATTCATTTTTGTATATTATAAAAACAATCAATCAAAATTTGGCACCTAACCTATTTAAAAAACCAAAGATATTCAAATACAGAAGAGATATGCTAACTGTCGCCAGACTACGCGCTAATTAGCGTAGTTTTCATACAAAAAAATTTTGTTCATTTCGTTGATTTTTTGAAAATGTGCATTAATATTGGTTAACAATATATTTTGAATAAGGAAAGAATTCGTTCATTTAGTTTAACGTTCGTTTGGTTTATTCGTTAATTATTTGTTCTTTTAGTTTATTTGTTAATTGGTAAACAATATCGGCGACACCCGGAAGCGCAGACCCACATAGTAAAAACAGCAGATAGCACATCTACCTTATATTTCAATATCTTTGTAAAAAACCATAGACAAATTCATTAAATACAACAAAAAAAACTGCTGCCTGCTAAATTCAATTTTATCAAACGCGCGTACTGTCAAACGTGCGAAGTAAAAATAGTCGTTAAGTTTTCTGAAATTATTGATTTTTCTGCGCATTTTCTTCATTTTTCTTTCCGTAAGAACCTTTTACAGAGTATTAGAAAACTTAAAAAAAATACGAACGAAATAGGTAAAGTCGTTCTGAAGTTATGGCGTGACCAAGGGAAACAGGGATTCATTTTTGTATATATAGATGAAAAAAAGAGCAACATTCTTTTATGAAAACGTGGTGTTCCCAGGACAGTATTGTAATATGCGAAAAGGGCCTTTAAAATAATTTTCCATTGCAAATTATTTTTAACTTTTGCTCGATTTTTTCTGGGTTTGGTATCTTAAGGCTAGAACACTTATTTTTATCTCTCAGTAACCTTCTTAGCAAGGTTCTGGCAATGGGGAACAGAACTTGTTTTATTGTTTGCTGTGTAATTCGTAGAACTCCAATATTTTTGAAGTGAAAACTTCTTTAGCACCGTTGTGATTAGAAACTCGATGAAACGAAAAATGGCGACACTTAAAATATACAAAAAGGCACATCTATAGGATTTAGCCTGCGAGAGTATGAGATAGTATAATCGGTCTCTTCTTTGTGCGGTGCTTCGCAGCCTCCCCACTCTTATCTACTTTTGTTTTTTGAAGGTTTCGTTTCTACCGCGTGTGAATTGCACTTTGTTTTAATAAACGTTAAAGCAAATCAAATTCAATAATGCAATCATTGAGTTCTGATAATTTTTTTATTTTTTTTTATTACTGTGATAGCTGTTTCGGCGTTAATTTGCAAAACGTCCACTTACTACGTCTGTATAATGACTTTGGTAATCTAGTTAACCCCGTAGGAACAAAGTATACATGGGTTTTTGTATTTTTTTATTATTCATGTGAAAACCTCACAAGAGTTCCAGCTGCTCCCGTCTGGAGCCAGTGAGACATTGGGATATGTTGTGAGGCTGAAGGTAGTGGGGAGGGGAAGGATATGGGGAAGAAGAAGGTGGGAAAGTACCTGGCTATTCATATCTGGTTACCAAACACGGCTAAAGTCATTCGAAGCAACGTTTCAATTCTGAATGTTGGTCTTATACTAAGGCGACACTGAGAGTATCTTCCACTCTGGAAGGTGCCGAAACTTATTTAAATTAATTAATTGTGAAATTTCACAAATTAATCAAATAAAATTTATTTGCGCACGCCAAGATTCGATCCCGCGACCTTCGGATTGCGAGTCAAAGACCACGGAGGCCCTCAAAAACATTTCTAAGGATGTCGTCAAAAATATTAATATAAACCTTCTCGACAAAACTGATCACTAAGATTACTAAAGATTTACCGATTACTAAAGATTTCTGAACAAGGCGCCGAGGAGAGAGATAATTTTTTTAAAAGAAAATGTGTTTTAATTACTTCTGTGTATGTAAGGATAACGATATTGCGTTTTCCAGACTTATAAATACCAGCGATGACCCGATGTACCCTACCCGGCATCGCTCAGGACATCATTCGAGAGTGTTCTGGAATGTTCCACAATGATCTTCCTGATTCCCTGTTCCCGAACATTTCAAAATGTTCCTACTTCTCGAAACTCTTAGACTATACTATACTCTGCCACTCCTTCCAGAGCTTTCTAGAGTTTTATCGAACCTTCTAGAACTTTCCGGAAAACTGTTCTTGAAATTTTTAGAGGGCGAAACTTCCTGCTCTTATATCTTCAAAAGCACTCCCTTTAGGTAAAAACGGGAACCGTTATCCTGGAGGGGGGATTGAGATCTACCACAACATATAACTTCCTTGATCGTACCAGGACTCGTTTCTGAGTTTTTGCGAGCCGCGCTTTTTTGGACTTTCTTTTAAAATATATATTGATTATTAAAAATCTTTATATTTGAAGATTTCAAAGTTAAGATTCCCCAACACAATATTTGAAAGTTTATCCAAGTTACAAACCACCAGGGTAGCTGACAAATACATCGATTGGTAGTTAATTGAAGTCAAGATCATAAACACGTCTAAACTTTGAGATGTTTGGGATTCTTCAATGGAAGTGCATAAGACAATGAGGGTTAAGGGGGTTAAAATCCCCCCGTTGGCCTCAGTTTTGCTCAGGAAAACCAGAAAATAGTACTCATAGTCTATATTCCTAGATAACAACGAAAATATTATCTGCACCATCTCTTTTATCAATATGATGCAAGTAATATCTTGTTGTAAGTAGAGGTTCTAAAAAATTTTCCAATAAATTTTACGATCTCCCTTTTTCTCTCTCTTCCCTCCCCCAGGATTGAACACCCCCCTCCCCCTTTAGGGTCGAACCCACCCAAAGCTATAGCTACTCCCTTGGTTTCCACAACCCTTCTGCTAACTATAATACCTACGTCACGATAATTAAAAGCTTTGTTTTCAGATAATTAAGTACAACAATGTTTTTTTCTGTGCTTTGCAAAGATACGTCGGTTTAATTGCGAATCAATAAGTTATATTTAATTGATTTTTAAAACACTGTTCTTTCAGAAGGCTTTTTTAAAGATATGTATTAGGTTCCACTTCACCTAATGTTAAATTCAACACAGTTTTTAGAATGGTTTTACAAATATTCGTATTGTTCTCGGCAAACTGAGTTGTTAACAATATATTATCTAAATAAATGTTTTGCCTAAAAGTAGAGAGTTCAGATTGTGAGTCGAGAGGCAAGACTCTCGACTCACAATCCGAAGGTTGGTGGGTTTTCTCAAATTCTATTTGATTAATTTGTGGTATTTCGCAATTAATTCATTTAAAATAAAATACAGTATATGAGTATAATATACAGTATACGAGTATTTACGGCACGTTCCAGAGTGGAAGATCCTCTCAGTATCGCCCTGTAGTCCAGTCAATGAAGGAGGTGTAGAGTGCGTGAGCAGGAAACTTGTTCAGAGTGCAAGGTGTGAACATAATAAAAGTCCTACAAGTGGTGAGCTAGGGAGGGAGGGGGAGGGGGAGGTTCCAATTTTCGGGTTTCCGCTTGTATCTCACAAACGGTGCGTCGCAGAGGAAAATTTTTTGAGAATAAGTAAAAGCTCATAAAATTATTAAGTTTCTGAAGGAATCGCTTAGTTCCCTACTCACGCACTCTACACCTCCTTTTGGACCATTCATTGACTGGACTACCGGTGTAATACCACCATTCAGAATTGAATCGTCGCTTGAAATGGTTTTAGCCATGTTTGGTGACCAAATCTGAACATCCAGGTTCCTCTTCCTTCCGCACCTTCACAACCTTCCTCTTCCCCATCTCCTTCCTCTCCCCACTACTTTCAGTCTCGCAACATACCCCAATTGGGATGCCATAGACTCACTGGCTCCAGACGGGAGCAGCTGAGACTCTTGTGAGGTATTCAAGATTTATTCAGAACAAATATCATCTAGTGAGGCTGTATGTAAGATGCTTGCATATTATGTATCAATATTAAATTTAAATAAACGCCCGGGTCGCAGGCATTGAAAAAAGAACCAAGCCTGGTTTAACTCGTGGAAAGTGCCACTTTAAAACAAAAAAAAAGACACACATAGGGCTGAACCTTCCCAAGCGTAATATCTGTTTTCACAAGGCCTCATGCAATAGGGGTATGAGATAAGTAGAAGAGTCAGGTTCACCTGGCTAATTGGAGTTAGGTCTCAGCAATGAAAACCTAAAGTGGAAGAAAAAAAACCTCACGTTTCTTACCTACTTTCTTGGTTAGAACTCCGTCTCTAAGAAAAATGAATCCATGATAATTAACAGTCATAACGCAAAATTGTTCCAATTCTCCTCCACCGAATTTCTTCAATAATTATTTTCGTTTCTACTCCCCTTAAGGCCCTCCGTTCATGGAGATACTTACAATCTACGTAATTGTGACGAAACCACAAGTACCCTGCTGATGTGCTGATATACCACTTTTTAATGCTTGTCTCCGTACACGGCGCTATCCGAAATGTACTGAACTTGATTATTTTTTACGTGCAGCCGTGGAGCGAACACGCTGTCATGCGATGTCATATGACTTTTTTTCCAACATCAATCCATGCCTTCGCCACTAAATCGTTTTTTAAGTATTCTGGTAAAGTACAGTTATGTTAACATGCATTTTTTCCACTTCCAGAACAAATCTAACATTACTTTCATGTTCCGACGCCATTTCTGTCAAACGTCAAACGAATAAGTATCAGACACAAATGATGCGAGCGTCGCGTGCAATCAGCACTGTCGATATCGTTATGCTGATTGGAAACCGACAGCCACCGCGTAGCGCCGTGAACGGGCACCAGCAAAATCGTACGGGGGGTACTTACGATCGGCGCGTATGATACGCGCACGAGGATCGAGTATCTTGTAAGTATCTCCGTGAACGGAGGCACTAATAGTTTTGAATTGTTTATGCAGGGTTTCCGGGGATAAAGTGCATTAACTTCGGGAGGTGATTCTACACGACAATACAAGTAAAAAAAGTTGAATAAGTTTTTTCGAAATACCAACCTTTAGGGGTAGTTTTGAGGTAAAAAGATAAAATTAGTCCGGCGTGTGCGGCCTTATATTCCGTTGTTACGATACGGACCAATCACAATCGAGTCGGGCGCCCGGCAGGCTCTCAGCAAGTAATATCGTACGTTACACTAAGGATTTTTAGTAGGTACGTCTTTTTGTATGGGAAAAAAATTGTTGGAATTTCGGAAAAAGTTGTTAATCTTTTTTACTCCTACCATAATTTAGAATCACCTCCCGAAGTTAATGCACTTAGACAAACAAAGACATATTGCAAGTCCCAGCACTCTCTTCCACCTTTGGTCAACGTAGCTTTAGATACTTTGCCACAAAAATATTCAACATTCTCCCAGAAAACATCAAACTGAGTCAAACACTGAGAGAGTTTAAAAAATATGTTAAAATATGGATACATTCTAATGATCGAGCCCATACTGGTGCCCTCACCCAAACGCCCAGTCATTGACAGTTGTTATTGTAGTACCTAATAACCTTGTAGTTTATGAATTGTGTAGGTATATGCAAACAATAATGTTAACTAAAATAAAGTTTTTGCCGTATGGAAACCTACTTTACACATTTATAAAAAAACCATAGATAAAATTGCGAGAAACAATTTACAAAAATTCTGCCTCAATACAGGTTCACCTAGTGAGGCAGGCTATGCACAACTAAAAATACTGTATAACTATACTACTCCTGTGTTACCTTTCTTACATAACTTTCTATTTGTTAATTTTTCTGTACTGATTAATGTAATCTATTTGTAAACTACATTGAGCATGTAATTTTTTTTAGTTATATTGTTGTCAATTTCATTGAATAAAGATTATTATTATTATTATTATTACTTTACCCCCGGACATCCTGTATATGATTGAAGTTTAAAAAAATCGCTAGCATTCCGGAGGTCATCGGTTCAAATCTCGGAATGCGCAAAGTAAATTAAATTAAATTAATGTGTGTTGTTTCCCAATTAATTCACCAAAAATAATATATAGAGTATATTTGTAGCATGTTTGCGAGTGAAAGATACTCTTAGTACTAAACTTGTGAAAGAGCACTAATCAAAATTGAAACGTTGCTTGAAATCTGAAATGCCAGGTACTTTTTCACATTCTTCTTCCAAATCCTTCCCCACCCCTACTACATTCAGTCTCATAACATACCCCAATTGGAGATGCCATAGTCTCAATGGTTCCAGACGAGTGGAAGCAATTGATTCTTATGTGGCATTCACACATTTAAAAAAATAATGGCGGTCTCCCAGTAGAGCTTCCCAACCTTTCTCTTCTCCATATTCTCCATACATCATTGCCATGCCACCCACTGTTCTATCTCCCAATCTGCAGGACTAACTCGTCAATGGCCATGTCGATCGAGAGAGCAATCTTGCTGTTGAACCGAATTAAATCGGATATCGACATATTTAGCTGTCTTTAAAAGGCCTCTATTAAAGCTATGTAGTATAGTTTGTATACTTACTATTTATGTTTCATGTAAAACTCTTATAGATGTATTTTAAAAACGCTTTAAAATGTAAAATCTTGTAATGCTTTTGAAATAATTAGGTCAGCATGGGTAAGCCACCCAGTGTGGCAAACATTGTTAAATTATACCATAAAATGTACAATATTGTATCAAAATAGAATAAATTTTTTAATTGAATCCCAGTTGGTAATGCCCACTAGTCGGCCAGTTGGTGTGCGGTGTTCATTTAAAAAAGAGAGATACTGAAAGCATTCGGTCAGTGGCTTAGTTGGCATCGTGTTCGGGACCCAGGCGTCCCGTGTTTGATTCCTCGGCTGGCTAAGTTCTCCATCATGACTCAAGCAACATTTTTGGCTTATTGTGGTGGTATTAGGAGATTTTTCATTGTCGGGTTATTCGTAACCCGGGAATGTTTGACTTTCTTAAAAAATAAAAAAAGTCGAGTGAATTTTACTCGCGGTAGAAGCGAAAGTTTACCAAAATAATCTCAACCAATACTTGCAAAGTGAGGTCATAATCAGAGCGACCAATGAGCGCAGACCCAGCGTAATTTCCGTTTCATATCTCAACCAATAGGAGCCTTTAAAAATGACATTTATTTTATTTATTTGTTTATTAAGACATACACAGTACATTATAATACAGATTATACGGCATGTTAAATTAAATTATTACATGATTATGTACCTATTACGTAAGTCCATAGAATGTCATTTGGTAATTACGCCTGAAATATGAACCGGTCTTAAAACTTAATTTCTATATGAAAAAGAGAAGTGTGCCTGGTATGCCTCATTGGGACATTTAAACCAATGGTGGATAGCAATTCAGGACTATCTATTTTGTTATTTAGCAGGTTATACAGAAACAGCAGATCTGATAATGTGCGTCTTTTTTTTTGAATAAATATTTTGAGAATTTACTCTGTATACTTTCTACTATATCTATGTACACCTTATATTGAGGATTCCATACCGGGGACGCATACTCCAGTGGACTTCTGACCAATGAACAAAACAACATTTCAAGAGTCTTAGCACTTTTGAAAACTTTACATATTCACATCATAATCAAAGCGGCCAATGAGCACAGTTGATGCATCGTAGGTGCAGTAACCGTTATTTCAAGTTTCACTTACTCTGTATAACGTAATGTAATTGCTTTAAAGCTAATACAAATCTAGATTTTATAATGCGCTGCATTTAATTCCCGTTTTCTTCGTCCAATATCATCAGATCCATTAAGCCCTTCTGGAATAAATTTAACTATCGGGTCTTCATTGGCGCGGCCTTAGCAACACGTGCGGCGATAATCCACGCTCCGTAGAGTTTAATTATGGGCGTTAAAATTAAATGCATTTTTCTCCACCCCATTTCCACCCTCTTATCCCCATCCCGTCAACTTCCAGGGTACGTTTTTCTGGCCTTGTCATTCGCAGGGATTAAGCGCAGCGTGTAGTGTGAGCAGTGCCGGCCATTCTCCGCTCCATTTAATCTGATGGGATCACCCTTGGAAACTTGCTGCAATCTCATCGAGGAATGCATTTTCTGTTATCTCGACGGCCTTGAATTTTAAACATCTAGCAAACCCATGAGGAGCTTTTCACATTACATTATATTTTATAGATGAAAACAATCTTATTTAAACTAAATATTGATGGAAGGATGTATCTAGATTTTTTTGACATAAGGAACTGCGGTGAAAAATGTTATGGCTTTAAAAAAATATGTTCATATAGACCAATAAACGCTGGTTCTGAATATTTAAGTTTTATTTAATAATATTAAACGCAGAGTTTTAAAAAAATTATTAAAAAGTCTATTAAAATGTTTAGTGGTGACGTCACTGTTCCTCGTGTCGTGACGTCATCGTAAAGTCATTGTATGGGAAATGTACCGAAATTTAGGTATGACACAAGCCATCGTATTAATTTATTGTTTATAGAGATTTAGTTGTTGTGTTTATTGAAACATTATTTAGGCCTAAAGAATGTTTTAAAAATAAAGGTATCTCTTATTAGTTTATCTCTATTTTTGAAAATATTCAAAAACTACTGCACAAAAAAATAGTAATGCTACTCTTCTAGGGAGAATACTTCAAACACCGAATTCAAAATGGTGGCAGTTGATCAGCTGATTGCCCGATCCTATAGTAACTTTTCAGGAGTGATGACGTCACACGATTCACGGTGGTTTTCGGGGAATCTTGAAAAATTAAAACTTTGACATTTATTTTAACTATTAAAACTAACTCTAAAAATAAAAATGCAGTTATTTAAGTTAGAAGGTCATTATTCATTAAAAAAATTAAAAATATGCACTGGAGTTCTCTATTCATATTAATTACCAGTATTACCACTGAAGAGAAACCAATTACAAAGTTGTGATCGCGTTTATGTTAATATTCCAGCTTGTTAGTCAAACATCTCAAAAGTTTAGAGATAATGAGCAAAGTAATATTCGAATCAATACCAGTTTACCAGCCTCAGAACAGACTTTGTCTAGTGAGGAGGGTAAGGAAAAAAAAATCATGTTGTACATAACTAATAATAAATAAACGCCCGGGTTGCCGGCACTGAATTGAATTGAAGTAAATCAAATGTTACTTTTACGTGACTGCGTTTTACGTATTAAATATGCAAGAAAATAACATCATGAAGCATAGCGGTCTGATATTTTAGTATGAAATTTTGAAATAATCCTACTAGTGACCAAAAAAACATAATTATTTTTTTATAATCCACTGATTTGAAATTAATTGATTTTCTACATCGTAATTGATTTCCCGAGTAATAAAGGGTACTCTTTTACATATATCTGCACAATCAAGTCAAATTTCGATTTTTCGGAGATGTCTGACTAATCAACCAAACGATCGATGTGCTCGAAATAAGATTATTTTCTTTTTATTAAAATTATTTCATACGCAGATTATTAATTTATTTATCTAACCTATCTTGTGCCAGAGATCAAATTAATTTTTGCATTTCTGAGCTATTAGCTTTCCTATGGAAAAAGAAAAAAATAATTTACAACTTATTTATTGGGAGGACAAATTCTAATTTTGTTTGGTGAAGGATAAGTGCATTTGTCTCATTTGCCGTGCGTCAGTTGCAATACCCATACCCATAAATTTTCACAATAACTAATAATAATAAATAAAAAATTCCCCCTATTTTGTTTCGTGTTTGGATTGCTTATGACTAATATTCAGTGAGAATGATTGGGGGAGGTCCATAGGCGATGCTTTGACAATTTTAAGAAAGTTTCATGCATAATAATGTGTTCCAATGGATCATCAAACCGTGCATGTTGTCCAAATAGGTACAAAAATAGCGGAAAAACCATTTTCGGTTTTAAGTGTAGAATCAACTAAATATCAATAAATATCAATTTAATTGGGTATAATAATAATAATAGGATAATTTATAAAGCGCCGTTTTTGTGAAAAATCACCTCAAGGGCGCTGTGCAACTCATTAGGAAAGCTTAGGTTCTAACTAATTTTACTATTTACAAATGGATACAGAAACATACTTACCTGGCAGGTCACTTCCAATAAACACACTTTAATTAGAAAGTTTATGCTTGGAGAAGATACGGCTTTGCACGCGGAGGACATTACAGTTAACACACTGGACATTGCATGATTTTACATTATTTGCTATTTTTTTTCTGTACGTTTTTACAGGTTAGTTATTTACGGTGTCGCGGGTATTGAATGTCAAGGTGAAAGATTTTGAGTTTATGGGTACGACTGTCTGAAAAGGTGAGTTTTAAGTCTAGCTCTAAATTCCGCCGCGTCTGTAATCATTCTTAAGTCATGTGGCAGTCTATTCCAGGCTTTAGGTCCTGACACTCCGAAAGCGCGCTCACCGAACTTAGTATCTGGTGTGCGCTTTGGTTCCTTTAACCTTCTGATAGCTGATGACGTTGCTGACCTTAGGGTTGACTGTCGAGAATTGGAATTTTCTGGAATACACAATTCCGATAAGTAAGCCGGAGCCATTCCGTTAAGGGACTTAAATACCATCCAGCAGAGCTTAAACTGGATCCTTTCAGGATATTTAAGCCAGTGAAGATTTTTGAGATGGTCTGAAATATGGGAATATTTAGATACGCCGGTGATAAGTCTTGCCGCAGCGTTGAAAATGGATTGTAATTTGTTGATTTGATATTTTGGAAGACTTGCATATATTCCGTTGCAATAATCTAAGCGTGAAACCACATACGAATTGACTAGTAATTTAGTCGCCTCTGTTGGCAAGTTCCTCCTTACTGCTTTAATTTGCATTAATTGAAAAAATCCCGTGCTTACGGTTCTGTTCACTTGAGTTTTAAGGGAAAAATCAGCGTCCAGATTGACACCCAGTAGTTTTATACAAGTCTTTGGAGTGATGTCGCTTCCTGAAATGGTTATTGGGGAGTTATCAATGTTATGCTGACGTCTGCTTGTGGCGGTCCAAAGAATAGTATAAATTAGAGCTGAGGGTAAAGTATAAATTAAAGCTGAGGACTCGAGTACAGATTAAGTCTTACGTTGAAACCAGTTTCATATTCCGAATGATCTGTCAAAATTTCAGTAGCAGATTAATCTGCTGACGCATTTCGAACAAAGTCATTATAATATTTCGAGTGTAGTTAAATTTTATTTCAATCCATTCTTTAAAATTCTTACTTCGTAGGAAAACCATACGCATATTATGAGAGAAATACTAATTAAAGCTGGAGACTCGCAAAAAGATTCACTTTTAATTTAAAACCAATTTTGTGATCAGAATGTAAAATTCCAGTTGAGGATTCATCTGCTGACATATTTCGAAAGAAAACATTATCTTATTCGAAGTGTAGTTATAAAATTCTAGTTGCAGACTATTTATATACTGCCAGAATCATAAAAAACCATTTTCATGTTCTGAGTGTAGTTTTAATTCACCGCACACTGATTTAATTTAAACCAGTTTTGTGTTCCGAATGTAAAATTCCATTTGTGAATTCATCTGCTGACACATTTCGAAAGAAAACATTCTCTCATTCGAAGTGCAGTTAATAGTTGCAGACTATTTATGTACTGCCAGAATCAAAGAAAAACCATTTTCATGTTCTGAGTCTAATTCACTGCATACAGATTTAATTTAAAACAGTTTCTTGTTAACAATAAATTAAATAACAAGTTGTCGATTCATCGTGTACCGAGTGAAGCTTTGCATTTGAGTTGCATGCCATATAATGCAAAATTCTGAGAAATTGACTGTCTCGTGTGTAAATATTATTTCGGGACTCTTACGCAGAAGTAATGTTAAGTTAAAACCTGCCTTGAATGATGAAAATGCAAAATCCTATTATTACATGCATACAGTTATAAATTTGTAGTTGAATTTATAAACATGATTTTTATTGGAAGAATACTCGTTACATGTGTTATAAAAATCTGAATAAAATAAGGTCGAAAAAAAAAAGTATTTCCACGCACCACCCCCCCCCCCCAGCGCTTAAAATCTGCCTAATAATATTGAGGTAGATCGCCAGCAGTTCAAGTTTGAGCACCCCTGCTATAAACAAACTAAATATATTTTAGGTGAACCTTCTTCATACTTGTTTACATGTATTGTTGATAAACCGTCTCCTTTAATAAATTAAAAAAATTATTTCTGTACCCTAAAATATAAACCATGTAAGTCCATAGCTAAGTCTATAGCTATGTGTGGTTTATCCTTTAAGGAACAAATTTATAACCTGGTTTTGTTGTCAAATATTTGGATTTAGTCATATATAGACGTTGAACATTATAATGAACAATGATCAATAAGATGGATTTAGGAAAAAAATAATTGTGAATAATTTTTATTATGAGTAATAATGATTAGCCTGAAAAACTCATCTACATTGAAAAAATCTCCAGAGAAAAGATATATGCCGCCGACGGGACTTGAACCCGCGTCCTTCTGATAAATAAACAAATCAGAAGGACGTGGGTTCGAGTTCGTCGGCGTGATGTATCTTTTCTCGGGAGATTTTTTCAATGTAGATGAGTATTTCAGGCTAATAATGATTACTTATAATAATTGTTATCCTTTGTGCTATGCCTTAATCTTGTTTTAAACATGAGTTTATCAATCAAAAAAATAATAATAAATATTTATGAGATGTAGTTTTGGTATGCCTCGTTATTCTCCTCTGCCATTCGTGTGGACTATCTCGTTTTTTTTTAAATGATTTTCGGCTATGTAATTATTGTTTTCTCGTATCCATAAAATCATGTCGCGTCTTTCCGGTTTATAAAAAAATGGTCAGATTTTTCGCCGAAAATCGCCAGGGTTTCAAAAATACCATAAAAAAAACGGCATGTCTTAGGATATTTGCCTAAACCGGAAAAAAGTTTAAAAATGTGATACAAGCGGCCTATTCTACTTGATGTTAATAATATAATTATTAATAACTACAATAAAAAATACGTATTAACTTATTTTTTCTTCATAATAATCAATGTTAGATGTAAGCCCAAAAGTATGACACTTTGTTTTATTGTGCAGGAACCTTCCAGTCGGTAGACTCATTTTCAAAGCGACTTTTATCTAAAAAAAATTAAACGCTATGGTTCATGTGCATCCTGATGTTTTCTCACACGGTGAATGATTATCTCCCCAACCCACTGAGAGACTGGTAGTGGGAAGAAGTAACAGGAATCCTCTGGGATTGTTCTGTTAAATGCTTTAGTAGTTTAACCGTGTTATTTGTTCATCGTGTGGTACCTACCGTACCTACTGCAGCAAACAGTTCCATTGTTTATCAGTTAATTCGTGTTCTTGAGGCGAAACTCAAGGACATGTATCCTTGGCAAGGGAAGTTATCTTCATTATAAAACATCAAACTTTGAGAATTATCGTAATGCCGGATATGTATTGTGCACAAGAACGCTGTCTTATAAAATATTAGAAGGTACAAAGGAAGAAATGAAATGAAAGCATCTTTATTACAAGATGTTTTTCTTATTTATTTTACAGATTCTTTCGTAATCCTCTAACTAGCTAGGGCTTATAACAATACACTTTCATGATTCTAACTAACTAGTACTCCATTAGTGTTCAATTAACATTTTCAGACATTTTTTTTATATTTCAGACTATTTTTTTATATTTTTGATACTTATCGGTAATGTATTAAAAATTTTCACTCAGTTCTGTGCAACGGGGCCGAAGATATGACCGACCCCAAGTGTTAAAACGACCGACCCCAAGTGCTAAAACGAACGACCCCAAGTGTTAAAACGATGATTTAAAAAAAAATCTTTTTTGATTTTTTTTTTAGTTCTGAACAAGAATCCAAAATTTCAGACGGTTCCGCCATAGGGCCGAAATCGTGACCGGGCCAAGTGCGAAAACGCTCGACACCAAGTATTAAAACGATGATATTTTAAAAATCTTCTTTTGACAAATTTTTAATTGATTTATGTACAGAACATGATTCTCAGTAAGAATCTAAAATTTCTGTCAAAATTGACCACGATTTAAGGATCGTGTCCAAAATTTCAGGCGGTTCGGTGCCATAGGGCCGAAGTCGTGACCAGCCCCAAGTGCGAAAACGCTCGAAACCAAGTATTAAAACGATGATATTTTAAAAATTCTTCTTTCCGCAGATTTTTTGATTGATTTGTACACGGAACATGATTCTTAGTAAGAATTCAAATTTTCAGTCGGCTCGGTGCCATATATATGTTATTACCGACCACAAGACGGTTACGAAGCTCTAGTAAAAGATGAATAAAAAAAAAGTTTATTAGGTAAATGATTAATGGATTGGTGTACAGATCATGATATGAATCCAAATTTTCAGTTGGTTCGGTGCTATAGGGCCGAAGTTATGATCGAACCCAAATGTTAAAAAGACTGACCCCAAGTGGTAAAGCGACCAACCCCAAGTATTAAAACGATGATTTTTTTTAAAAAATTTTTTTGGCAGATTTTTTGATTGATTTGTGTACAGAACTCGATTCTTAATAAGAATCCAAAATTTTAGTCGGTTCGGTGCCATAGGGCCGAAGCCCGATCGGCCCAAAGTGTTGTTACAAAGCGCCAGTTAAATGATTAATTTTAAAAGAAAGATTTTTTGTAAAATGTTTAAATCGATTGACCATGATTTTTAGTAATAATTTACAATTTCATAGGGCTGAAGTTATGACCTAACCCAAGTGTTAAAAAGACCGACCCCAAGTGTTAAAGTGCAGTGCGGTACCATAAGGCCGAAGACCTGACCGACCCCAAGTGCTAAAACGACCAACCCCAAGTATTAAAATGATGATTTTTTTTCAAATTTCCTCTTGGCAGATTTTTTGAGTCATTTGTGTACTGACCACGATTTAAAAATCGTGTCCAAAATTTCAGGCGGTTCGGTGCCATAGGGCCGAGGTCGTGACCGGCCCCAAGTGCGAAAACGCTCGAAACCAAGCATTAAAACAATGATGTTTTAAAAATTCTTCTTTCGGCAGATTTTTTGGTTGATTTGTATACGGAACATGATTCTTAGTAAGAATTCAAAATTTCAGTCGGTTCGGTGACTGACTCAAAGTATTTAAACGACCGACTCCAAGTGCTAAAACGACCGACCCCAAGTGTTGATTGATTTGTGTACAGACCATGATTTATCGAAATTTTCAGTCGGCTCGGTGCCATAGAGTCTAAGTTATGACCGACCACAAGTATTGTTACAAAGCGTCCGTAAAATATGAATTAAAAAAAAAAGATTATTCGGAAAAAGATTAAAAGATTGGTGTACAGACCATGATTTCTATTAAGAATAAAATATTTCAGTCGGTTTGGTGCCATAGGGCCGAAGTTATGACCGAACCCAAGTGTTAAAAAGACCGACGCCAAGTGCTAAAGCGACTGTCCCCAAGTATTAAAATGATGATTTTTTTTTTTCAAATTTTCTCTTGGCAGATTTTTTGAGTCATTTGTGTACTGACCACGATTTAAGGATCGTGTCCAAAATTTCAGGCGGTTCGGTGCCATAGGGCCGAAGTCGTGACCAGCCCCAAGTGCGAAAACGCTCGAAACCAAGCATTAAAACAATGATGTTTTAAAAATTCTTCTTTCGGCAGATTTTTTGGTTGATTTGTATACGGAACATGATTCTTAGTAAGAATTCAAAATTTCAGTCGGTTCGGTGACTGACCCAAAGTATTTAAACGACCGACTCCAAGTGCTAGAACGACCGACCCCAAGTGTTGATAGATTTTTGTACAGACCATGATTCTTATTACGAAACCAAAATTTCCGTCGGCTCGGTGACATAGGGTGTAAGTTATGACCGAAAACATCAAATCTTTGAAAGTTTTTTTTATTGATTTGTGTACAGACAATGAATCTTAGTAAGAATCCAAATTTTCAGTCGGTTTGGTGCCATAGGGCCAAAGTTATGACTGATCTCAAGTATTAAAACGACCAACCCTAAGTGTTAAAAGGACCGACCCTAAGTGTTAAAACGATGTTTTTTTTCAATTCTTCTTTTGACAGATTTTTTGATTGATTTGTGTACAGACCATGATTTATCGAAATTTTCAGTCGGCTCGGTGCCATAGAGTCTAAGTTATGACCGGCCACAAGTATTGTTACAAACCGTCCGTAAAATATGAATTTAAAAAAAAAGATTATTCGGAAAAAGATTAAAAGATTGGTGTACAGACCATGATTTCTATTAAGAATAAAATATTTTAGTCGGTTTGGTGCCATAGGGCCGAAGTTATGACCGAACCCAAGTGTTAAAAAGACCGACGCCAAGTGCTAAAGCGACTGTCCCCAAGTATTAAAATGATGATTTTTTTTTTTCAAATTTTCTTTGGCAGATTTTTTGAGTCATTTGTGTACTGACCACGATTTAAGGATCGTGTCCAAAATTTCAGGCGGTTCGGTGCCATAGGGCCGAAGTCGTGACCAGCCCCAAGTGCGAAAACGCTCGAAACCAAGCATTAAAACAATGATGTTTTAAAAATTCTTCTTTCGGCAGATTTTTTGGTTGATTTGTATACGGTACATGATTCTTAGTAAAAATTCAAAATTTCAGTCGGTTCGGTGACTGACCCAAAGTATTTAAACGACCGACTCCAAGTGCTAAAACGACCGACCCCAAGTGTTGATAGATTTTTGTACAGACCATGATTCTTATTACGAAACCAAAATTTCCGTCGGCTCGGTGACATAGGATGTAAGTTATGACCGAAAACATCAAATCTTTGAAAGTTTTTTTTTATTGATTTGTGTACAAACAATGAATCTTAGTAAGAATCCAAATTTTCAGTCGGTTTGGTGCCATAGGGCCAAAGTTATGACTGATCTCAAGTATTAAAACGACCGACCCTAAGTGTTAAAACGATGTTTTTTTTCAATTCTTCTTTTGACAGATTTTTTTATTGATTTGTGTACAGACCATGATTTATCGAAATTTCAGTCGGCTCGGTGCCATAGAGTCTAAGTTATGACCGACCACAAGTATTGTTACAAAGCGTCCGTAAAATATGAATTAAAAAAAAGATTATTCGGAAAAAGATTAAAAGATTGGTGTACAGACCATGATTTCTATTAAGAATAAAAAATTTCAGTCGGTTTGGTGCCATAGGGCCGAAGTTATGACCGAACCCAAGTGTTAAAAAGACCGACGCCAAGTGCTAAAGCGACTGTCCCCAAGTATTAAAATGATGATTTTTTTTTTCAAATTTTCTCTTGGCAGATTTTTTGAGTCATTTGTGTACTGACCACGATTTAAGAATCGTGTCCAAAATTTCAGGCCGTTCGGTGCCATAGGGCCGAGGTCGTGACGGGCCCCAAGTGCGAAAACGCTCGAAACCAAGCATTAAAACAATGATGTTTTAAAAATTCTTCTTTCGGCAGATTTTTTGGTTGATTTGTATACGGAACATGATTCTTAGTAAGAATTCAAAATTTCAGTCGGTTCGGTGACTGACCCAAAGTATTTAAACGACCGACTCTAAGTGCTAAAACGACCGACCCCAAGTGTTGATAGATTTTGTACAGACCATGATTCTTATTACAAAACCAAAATTTCCGTCAGCTCGGTGACATAGGGTGTAAGTTATGACCGAAAACATCAAATCTTTGAAAGTTTTTTTATTGATTAGTATTAAAATGATGATTTTTTTTCAAATTTCCTCTTGTCAGATTTTTTGAGTCATTTGTGTACTGACCACGATTTAAAAATCGTGTCCAAAATTTCAGGCGGTTCGGTGCCATAGGGCCGAGGTCGTGACCGGCCCCAAGTGCGAAAACGCTCGAAACCAAGCATTAAAACAATGATGTTTTAAAAATTCTTCTTTTGGTAGATTTTTTGGTTGATTTGTATACGGAACATGATTCTTAGTAAGAATTCAAAATTTCAGTCGGTTCGGTGACTGACCCAAAGTATTTAAACGACCGACTCCAAGTGCTAAAACGACCGACCCCAAGTGTTGATAGATTTTTGTACAGACCATGATTCTTATTACGAAACCAAAATTTCCGTCGGCTCGGTGCCATAGTGTGTAAGTTATGACCAAAAACATCAAATCTTTGAAAGTTTTTTTATTGATTTGTGTACAGACAATGAATCTTAGTAAGAATCTAAATTTTCAGTCGGTTTGGTGCCATAGGGCCAAAGTTATGACCCACCACAAGTGTTGTTACAAAGAGCCGTATAACGATGAATTATTGAAAAATGATTTTTTGGAAATTTTATTAATCGATTCCTGTACAGAACATGCCTCTCAGTAAGAATCCAAAATTTCAGTCGGTTCGGTGCCATAGGGTCTGTCACCGACCACAAGTGTTGTTATAAAGCGCCAGTAAAACGAATTTATTAAAAAAAAAACTTAAACTAATTTAAACCAGTTTTGTGTTCCGAATGTAAAATTCCATTTGTGAATTCATCTGCTGACACATTTCGAAAGAAAACATTCTCTCATTCGAAGTGCAGTTAATAGTTGCAGACTATTTATGTACTGCCAGAATCAAAGAAAAACCATTTTCATGTTCTGAGTCTAATTCACTGCATACAGATTTAATTTAAAACAGTTTCTTGTTAACAATAAATTAAATAACAAGTTGTCGATTCATCGTGTACCGAGTGAAGCTTTGCATTTGAGTTGCATGCCATATAATGCAAAATTCTGAGAAATTGACTGTCTCGTGTGTAAATATTATTTCGGGACTCTTACGCAGAAGTAATGTTAAGTTAAAACCTGCCTTGAATGATGAAAATGCAAAATCCTATTATTACATGCATACAGTTATAAATTTGTAGTTGAATTTATAAACATGATTTTTATTGGAAGAATACTCGTTACATGTGTTATAAAAATCTGAATAAAATAAGGTCGAAAAAAAAAAGTATTTCCACGCACCACCCCCCCCCCCCAGCGCTTAAAATCTGCCTAATAATATTGAGGTAGATCGCCAGCAGTTCAAGTTTGAGCACCCCTGCTATAAACAAACTAAATATATTTTAGGTGAACCTTCTTCATACTTGTTTACATGTATTGTTGATAAACCGTCTCCTTTAATAAATTAAAAAAATTATTTCTGTACCCTAAAATATAAACCATGTAAGTCCATAGCTAAGCCTATAGCTATGTGTGGTTTATCCTTTAAGGAACAAATTTATAACCTGGTTTTGTTGTCAAATATTTGGATTTAGTCATATATAGACGTTGAACATTATAATGAACAATGATCAATAAGATGGATTTAGGAAAAAAATAATTGTGAATAATTTTTATTATGAGTAATAATGATTAGCCTGAAAAACTCATCTACATTGAAAAAATCTCCAGAGAAAAGATATATGCCGCCGACGGGACTTGAACCCGCGTCCTTCTGATAAATAAACAAATCAGAAGGACGTGGGTTCGAGTTCGTCGGCGTGATGTATCTTTTCTCGGGAGATTTTTTCAATGTAGATGAGTATTTCAGGCTAATAATGATTACTTATAATAATTGTTATCCTTTGTGCTATGCCTTAATCTTGTTTTAAACATGAGTTTATCAATCAAAAAAATAATAATAAATATTTATGAGATGTAGTTTTGGTATGCCTCGTTATTCTCCTCTGCCATTCGTGTGGACTATCTCGTTTTTTTTTAAATGATTTTCGGCTATGTAATTATTGTTTTCTCGTATCCATAAAATCATGTCGCGTCTTTCCGGTTTATAAAAAAATGGTCAGATTTTTCGCCGAAAATCGCCAGGGTTTCAAAAATACCATAAAAAAAACGGCATGTCTTAGGATATTTGCCTAAACCGGAAAAAAGTTTAAAAATGTGATACAAGCGGCCTATTCTACTTGATGTTAATAATATAATTATTAATAACTACAATAAAAAATACGTATTAACTTATTTTTTCTTCATAATAATCAATGTTAGATGTAAGCCCAAAAGTATGACACTTTGTTTTATTGTGCAGGAACCTTCCAGTCGGTAGACTCATTTTCAAAGCGACTTTTATCTAAAAAAAATTAAACGCTATGGTTCATGTGCATCCTGATGTTTTCTCACACGGTGAATGATTATCTCCCCAACCCACTGAGAGACTGGTAGTGGGAAGAAGTAACAGGAATCCTCTGGGATTGTTCTGTTAAATGCTTTAGTAGTTTAACCGTGTTATTTGTTCATCGTGTGGTACCTACCGTACCTACTGCAGCAAACAGTTCCATTGTTTATCAGTTAATTCGTGTTCTTGAGGCGAAACTCAAGGACATGTATCCTTGGCAAGGGAAGTTATCTTCATTATAAAACATCAAACTTTGAGAATTATCGTAATGCCGGATATGTATTGTGCACAAGAACGCTGTCTTATAAAATATTAGAAGGTACAAAGGAAGAAATGAAATGAAAGCATCTTTATTACAAGATGTTTTTCTTATTTATTTTACAGATTCTTTCGTAATCCTCAAATTTTCAGTCGGCTCGGTGCCATATATATGTTATTACCGACCACAAGACGGTTACGAAGCTCTAGTAAAAGATGAATAAAAAAAAAGTTTATTAGGTAAATGATTAATGGATTGGTGTACAGATCATGATATGAATCCAAATTTTCAGTTGGTTCGGTGCTATAGGGCCGAAGTTATGATCGAACCCAAATGTTAAAAAGACTGACCCCAAGTGGTAAAGCGACCAACCCCAAGTATTAAAACGATGATTTTTTTTAAAAAATTTTTTTGGCAGATTTTTTGATTGATTTGTGTACAGAACTCGATTCTTAATAAGAATCCAAAATTTTAGTCGGTTCGGTGCCATAGGGCCGAAGCCCGATCGGCCCAAAGTGTTGTTACAAAGCGCCAGTTAAATGATTAATTTTAAAAGAAAGATTTTTTGTAAAATGTTTAAATCGATTGACCATGATTTTTAGTAATAATTTACAATTTCATAGGGCTGAAGTTATGACCTAACCCAAGTGTTAAAAAGACCGACCCCAAGTGTTAAAGTGCAGTGCGGTACCATAAGGCCGAAGACCTGACCGACCCCAAGTGCTAAAACGACCAACCCCAAGTATTAAAATGATGATTTTTTTTCAAATTTCCTCTTGGCAGATTTTTTGAGTCATTTGTGTACTGACCACGATTTAAAAATCGTGTCCAAAATTTCAGGCGGTTCGGTGCCATAGGGCCGAGGTCGTGACCGGCCCCAAGTGCGAAAACGCTCGAAACCAAGCATTAAAACAATGATGTTTTAAAAATTCTTCTTTCGGCAGATTTTTTGGTTGATTTGTATACGGAACATGATTCTTAGTAAGAATTCAAAATTTCAGTCGGTTCGGTGACTGACTCAAAGTATTTAAACGACCGACTCCAAGTGCTAAAACGACCGACCCCAAGTGTTGATTGATTTGTGTACAGACCATGATTTATCGAAATTTTCAGTCGGCTCGGTGCCATAGAGTCTAAGTTATGACCGACCACAAGTATTGTTACAAAGCGTCCGTAAAATATGAATTAAAAAAAAAAGATTATTCGGAAAAAGATTAAAAGATTGGTGTACAGACCATGATTTCTATTAAGAATAAAATATTTCAGTCGGTTTGGTGCCATAGGGCCGAAGTTATGACCGAACCCAAGTGTTAAAAAGACCGACGCCAAGTGCTAAAGCGACTGTCCCCAAGTATTAAAATGATGATTTTTTTTTTTCAAATTTTCTCTTGGCAGATTTTTTGAGTCATTTGTGTACTGACCACGATTTAAGGATCGTGTCCAAAATTTCAGGCGGTTCGGTGCCATAGGGCCGAAGTCGTGACCAGCCCCAAGTGCGAAAACGCTCGAAACCAAGCATTAAAACAATGATGTTTTAAAAATTCTTCTTTCGGCAGATTTTTTGATTGATTTGTATACGGAACATGATTCTTAGTAAGAATTCAAAATTTCAGTCGGTTCGGTGACTGACCCAAAGTATTTAAACGACCGACTCCAAGTGCTAGAACGACCGACCCCAAGTGTTGATAGATTTTTGTACAGACCATGATTCTTATTACGAAACCAAAATTTCCGTCGGCTCGGTGACATAGGGTGTAAGTTATGACCGAAAACATCAAATCTTTGAAAGTTTTTTTTATTGATTTGTGTACAGACAATGAATCTTAGTAAGAATCCAAATTTTCAGTCGGTTTGGTGCCATAGGGCCAAAGTTATGACTGATCTCAAGTATTAAAACGACCAACCCTAAGTGTTAAAAGGACCGACCCTAAGTGTTAAAACGATGTTTTTTTTCAATTCTTCTTTTGACAGATTTTTTGATTGATTTGTGTACAGACCATGATTTATCGAAATTTTCAGTCGGCTCGGTGCCATAGAGTCTAAGTTATGACCGGCCACAAGTATTGTTACAAACCGTCCGTAAAATATGAATTTAAAAAAAAAGATTATTCGGAAAAAGATTAAAAGATTGGTGTACAGACCATGATTTCTATTAAGAATAAAATATTTTAGTCGGTTTGGTGCCATAGGGCCGAAGTTATGACCGAACCCAAGTGTTAAAAAGACCGACGCCAAGTGCTAAAGCGACTGTCCCCAAGTATTAAAATGATGATTTTTTTTTTTCAAATTTTCTTTGGCAGATTTTTTGAGTCATTTGTGTACTGACCACGATTTAAGGATCGTGTCCAAAATTTCAGGCGGTTCGGTGCCATAGGGCCGAAGTCGTGACCAGCCCCAAGTGCGAAAACGCTCGAAACCAAGCATTAAAACAATGATGTTTTAAAAATTCTTCTTTCGGCAGATTTTTTGGTTGATTTGTATACGGTACATGATTCTTAGTAAAAATTCAAAATTTCAGTCGGTTCGGTGACTGACCCAAAGTATTTAAACGACCGACTCCAAGTGCTAAAACGACCGACCCCAAGTGTTGATAGATTTTTGTACAGACCATGATTCTTATTACGAAACCAAAATTTCCGTCGGCTCGGTGACATAGGATGTAAGTTATGACCGAAAACATCAAATCTTTGAAAGTTTTTTTTTATTGATTTGTGTACAAACAATGAATCTTAGTAAGAATCCAAATTTTCAGTCGGTTTGGTGCCATAGGGCCAAAGTTATGACTGATCTCAAGTATTAAAACGACCGACCCTAAGTGTTAAAACGATGTTTTTTTTCAATTCTTCTTTTGACAGATTTTTTTATTGATTTGTGTACAGACCATGATTTATCGAAATTTCAGTCGGCTCGGTGCCATAGAGTCTAAGTTATGACCGACCACAAGTATTGTTACAAAGCGTCCGTAAAATATGAATTAAAAAAAAGATTATTCGGAAAAAGATTAAAAGATTGGTGTACAGACCATGATTTCTATTAAGAATAAAAAATTTCAGTCGGTTTGGTGCCATAGGGCCGAAGTTATGACCGAACCCAAGTGTTAAAAAGACCGACGCCAAGTGCTAAAGCGACTGTCCCCAAGTATTAAAATGATGATTTTTTTTTTCAAATTTTCTCTTGGCAGATTTTTTGAGTCATTTGTGTACTGACCACGATTTAAGAATCGTGTCCAAAATTTCAGGCCGTTCGGTGCCATAGGGCCGAGGTCGTGACGGGCCCCAAGTGCGAAAACGCTCGAAACCAAGCATTAAAACAATGATGTTTTAAAAATTCTTCTTTCGGCAGATTTTTTGGTTGATTTGTATACGGAACATGATTCTTAGTAAGAATTCAAAATTTCAGTCGGTTCGGTGACTGACCCAAAGTATTTAAACGACCGACTCTAAGTGCTAAAACGACCGACCCCAAGTGTTGATAGATTTTGTACAGACCATGATTCTTATTACAAAACCAAAATTTCCGTCAGCTCGGTGACATAGGGTGTAAGTTATGACCGAAAACATCAAATCTTTGAAAGTTTTTTTATTGATTAGTATTAAAATGATGATTTTTTTTCAAATTTCCTCTTGTCAGATTTTTTGAGTCATTTGTGTACTGACCACGATTTAAAAATCGTGTCCAAAATTTCAGGCGGTTCGGTGCCATAGGGCCGAGGTCGTGACCGGCCCCAAGTGCGAAAACGCTCGAAACCAAGCATTAAAACAATGATGTTTTAAAAATTCTTCTTTTGGTAGATTTTTTGGTTGATTTGTATACGGAACATGATTCTTAGTAAGAATTCAAAATTTCAGCCGGTTCGGTGACTGACCCAAAGTATTTAAACGACCGACTCCAAGTGCTAAAACGACCGACCCCAAGTGTTGATAGATTTTTGTACAGACCATGATTCTTATTACGAAACCAAAATTTCCGTCGGCTCGGTGCCATAGTGTGTAAGTTATGACCAAAAACATCAAATCTTTGAAAGTTTTTTTATTGATTTGTGTACAGACAATGAATCTTAGTAAGAATCTAAATTTTCAGTCGGTTTGGTGCCATAGGGCCAAAGTTATGACCCACCACAAGTGTTGTTACAAAGAGCCGTATAACGATGAATTATTGAAAAATGATTTTTTGGAAATTTTATTAATCGATTCCTGTACAGAACATGCCTCTCAGTAAGAATCCAAAATTTCAGTCGGTTCGGTGCCATAGGGTCTGTCACCGACCACAAGTGTTGTTATAAAGCGCCAGTAAAACGAATTTATTAAAAAAAAAACTTTGAAAGTTTTTTTATTGATTTGTGTACAGACCGTGATTCTTAGTAAGAATCCAAATTTTCAGTCGGTTCGGTGCCATAAGGCCGACTTATGACCGACCCCAAGTATTAAAACGACCCATCCTAAGTGCTAAACCGACCGATCCCAAGTGCTAATCCGATGATTTTTATAAAAAATCCGATGATTCTTTTGGCAGATTTTTTGATTGAATACAGGCCTTGATTCTCAATAAGAATCTAAAATTTCAGTGGTTCAGTGCCATAGGGCCGAAGTTGTGATCGATCCCAGGTGCTAAAACGTCCGAACGCAAGTGTGGTCACGATAAGTTTTTAAAATTCTTCTTTTGTTAGATTTTTTAATTGATTTGTGTAGAGAACATGTAAAAATCCAAAATTTCAGTCGGTTCCGTGCCATAAGACCGATCCCAAGTGCCAAAATGATGAATTTAAAAAAATTCTTCTCTTGAGAATGAGAATGAGGACGAGGACGAGGACGAGGACGAGGACGAGGACGAGGACGAGAATGAGGATGAGGATGAGGATGAGGATGAGGATGAGGATGAGGATGAGGATGAGGATGAGGATGAGGATGAGGATGAGGATGAGGATGAGGATGAGGATGAGGATGAGGATGAGGATGAGGATGAGGATGAGGATGAGGATGAGGATGAGGATGAGGATGAGGATGAGGATGAGGATGAGGATGAGGATGAGGATGAGGATGAGGATGAGGATGAGGATGAGGATGAGGATGAGGATGAGGATGAGGATGAGGATGAGGATGAGGATGAGGATGAGGATGAGGATGAGGATGAGGATGAGGATGAGGATGAGGATGAGGATGAGGATGAGGATGAGGATGAGGATGAGGATGAGGATGAGGATGAGGATGAGGATGAGGATGAGGATGAGGATGAGGATGAGGATGAGGATGAGGATGAGGATGAGGATGAGGATGAGGATGAGGATGAGGATGAGGATGAGGATGAGGATGAGGATGAGGATGAGGATGAGGATGAGGATGAGGATGAGGATGAGGATGAGGATGAGGATGAGGATGAGGATGAGGATGAGGATGAGGATGAGGATGAGGATGAGGATGAGGATGAGGATGAGGATGAGGATGAGGATGAGGATGAGGATGAGGATGAGGATGAGGATGAGGATGAGGATGAGGATGAGGATGAGGATGAGGATGAGGATGAGGATGAGGATGAGGATGAGGATGAGGATGAGGATGAGGATGAGGATGAGGATGAGGATGAGGATGAGGATGAGGATGAGGATGAGGATGAGGATGAGGATGAGGATGAGGATGAGGATGAGGATGAGGATGAGGATGAGGATGAGGATGAGGATGAGGATGAGGATGAGGATGAGGATGAGGATGAGGATGAGGATGAGGATGAGGATGAGGATGAGGATGAGGATGAGGATGAGGATGAGGATGAGGATGAGGATGAGGATGAGGATGAGGATGAGGATGAGGATGAGGATGAGGATGAGGATGAGGATGAGGATGAGGATGAGGATGAGGATGAGGATGAGGATGAGGATGAGGATGAGGATGAGGATGAGGATGAGGATGAGGATGAGGATGAGGATGAGGATGAGGATGAGGATGAGGATGAGGATGAGGATGAGGATGAGGATGAGGATGTTATATTGTGCGCCGTATATCTTTTTCGCTGACCTTTATAATAATGTGAAAGTTGATGGTTATCTTATATATTTATTCCAGCCATAAATACGACAGATCAAGGGATTTCGTAATAAAAAAAACATTTCAGTAAGAGTATTATTACACAATTTATTTAATTAAAACATCTTGTTAATTGCTTCAATCAAAACACTTCAGAAGAATACGTGTTTTATTGAAATCTTTTAAAGCTTTGGTGCTTTTTGGACAACTTAATCAGGCTATTGGACTTGAGAATGAGAGTGAGAGTATTAGTAGTTAGATTTCTTAATTATGGGTTAATACCAACCATTTGATGTTTTAAAAAAGTCAACAGGCAGACGATAAATTCCTTTGTCAAAATGATATTTCACCATCTTTGAATAAACTGTTGCTTACCGCTACTATCAGATCTTTGATTACTTGGTTCAGCTTAGCTCTTCTTCCGGGAAGCTGTGAAGTGGAAATTATTCTACGATATGTAATATGTGTGATATGTTCATCTTTGGTTATTTACTGTTATCCCGATTTCAATGCTTTGTACCATTGTAATTAACCGTGCCGGGGGTGGTTTGGTTGCTAGAGTAGTCCGAAAAGTCAAATTGCAGAATGATGACGATGTAGGCAGACACGCAACCGAAAAACTGGAAAAAATCAATATTTTTAATTTGTATTTCTAATACACTTGTAATGATTTTTTTTTTCCTTCTTCTAAATAAATTTTCTTAAAATCAATTTGAAAAACATGGACAACTGGCTAAAGTCCCCGGCGTTGCCCGGGCTTTCGCAGAGTTTTGTAAATCAAATGTAGACAGTAATCTTTCTGTTATTTTGAACGCCAAGTGTCAAAATTTCAGCAAGAATTATCAAAATTTTGCTACGAGTAGAGGGAAACGGGGATGGGTTTGTTTTTTTGAATTCTCATGTACACGGTTAACTTTTTCTATTTTTGAAGGTTAATTGTGTAAAATTTCATCAGTCTCGGAATAAAACTATAGATTTGTGTAAAAAACAAACACACACACACCCTTCTTTATACTATAGTATGTACGTTTATAGTATGTGCCTTATCACCATGTATAGATCTCAAACTTACAGCGCTCAAGAAGGTGAAATCAACGGGAAAAAGACCGGCAGCGGAAAAGTCCACTTTGTTGTGGAGAATTTGTAGCGAAAATAATAGCACCTGTAAGAAAAGCAGAACAAAAACATAACTTTCTAGTTTATTACGGATTCCAGAAATCATTGTAGTTTATTGATTTAACTACCAATATTTAAACTAGTTTGGTATGAATTCATATTATGGTTGCATCTACCTCATTTTTATCTTTAGTATCGATTCGTTGGCTTCTTTCTAGACGATGGACTATTCGTGCAGTCTGTCGGCACTAAACAAATATAAAAGTGAAAATTAAAATATACCACCCCTCACACCATAAAAAGTTAATATGCGGAAAATTGTAAAATTTCATTTTAATTACCTTAATAGAAGCAGCCGAAGTGAACATCACGATAAGAAAAATATTCAATATATCGAAAATGATTGACAGAGTTGCAAACGGTGCAAAACAATGGTTAGCCACTCTAAACATTGTAGTAAACAGAATATACAACTTATATATGACAGCCACAAAGCACTGTGCGATTATCAGAACCAACTGTGAGGCAAACGAGTTCTCCACTTTCCTGCAGAGAATGCACAACTTATCGTGAATTCGGCTCACAACCGACAGACGGGTGCTCTGTGCTCCAACTGGAGTCATCCAGTAAATATCTGAAGAGCTTATTTTACTGGTGTGAAAGTTGTTTAAATAGTCGTTCAGAATTTGGAAACGATTAGCCATCAGCCACGCCAAGGAAACTACTTCCGCCTCACACACCATCTGCGTGATAATAGTCATTCCGTGGACCCATTCTTGAGTTCCAGAAATCTGACACACATTCCTGACAGTCAAATCAGTTCCAAGATACGTTATAGTTGTTATAAGAAATGCATAGTAACACCAATTCATCGTTCTCTGGACTTTCTTGTAATTCAGTGTTATGTTCATAATCTTCAGTTCATCGTCTATTTCTTGTACCATTGAAACCAGAGTGACGAGGTTGGATTTGCGGAACGGTGCATAACCCACTATGATCAGCATAATCAACAATCCCACCGCAGTTTTGATCTTATCTAAATAGGAGGCCAGTTGGGTATTTTGTCCTTTCACCTGGATCTGGGCATCCCAGTCAAATATTTGCATGAAAAGGATTGTGAAATATATTGATAAATACACGGTGCTATTGATGTTTGAAATCAGTCGATAAAAGATGGTAGATTTTTCAACCGCAATTGGAATTTGGCCGAAAAATCTTGATACCGAGATGATATGCCAAAATGTTGTTAAAACAGTGACTGGTTTTTCGCATTTATTCTTCATTTTTTACTGGGTATTAAATTGTCCCTTGTGTAAATCCTATCAATTGCTCAACTGCTTGATTCTTACAAATGGAAAATCCACAAACCTCCTAATATAAGCAAGTTATTCTCTGAAGTGGTGAAAATATTATTTACCCTAAAAAAGAAAACCTCTTTCAATCACCACCTTCAGAGTCCATTGAAGAAAACAAAAGAGTTTAACATCAAACACTTAATACAAAACTTTACTAGACGTTCACATTTGGCTCTAATAAACCTTACTTATAGTATAAAGAAAAGAAAAACCTGCGGTTTCGTTCTCCAATTTTTTTAAAGGCTGATGAATTTTGAGTATTTTCCTGTAATCTTTTTATTTTTATTTTTATACGTTTCCTGCACTATTTACTAGTATAATTTCGTTAATATTGTTATATATATGTATGTAAAAGCCTAAATAGGCGTAAATAAATAAATAAATAAATATGAGCTCCACACAGGAGCCCCTTAGGAAAATAATTTCCATCAGGGCCTATGTCATCTTTGGGGATGCTGTGTGGAGGGTTTTTTTAAAGGAAAGGAAGAAGATGAGAGTTCTGGGAAGGAAAAGGGTTTAAGGGATGGGTAGGAATCTGAGGTTCAGTGTGTCCTGGTCATCCGCCTCCAAGACCTAGACAAACCTTACCCCATGAACCCGGGCACCCCTGCTAATTCGCCAAACGTAGCGAATCACTTAGGATGACCTATGGCGGAGGTGTTGGTTATCCAATAAAGGTTCCCAGGGCGGCGGTACCCATACCCGCCATAATCTGTTTAAAATCAACTAAAATTTCTTCAATCAACAATCCCACCGCAGTTTTGATCTTATCTAAATAGGAGGCCAGTTGGGTATTTTGTCCTTTCACCTGGATCTGGGCATCCCAGTCAAATATTTGCATGAAAAGGATTGTGAAATATATTGATAAATACACGGTGCTATTGATGTTTGAAATCAGTCGATAAAAGATGGTAGATTTTTCAACCGCAATTGGAATTTGGCCGAAAAATCTTGATACCGAGATGATATGCCAAAATGTTGTTAAAACAGTGACTGGTTTTTCGCATTTATTCTTCATTTTTTACTGGGTATTAAATTGTCCCTTGTGTAAATCCTATCAATTGCTCAACTGCTTGATTCTTACAAATGGAAAATCCACAAACCTCCTAATATAAGCAAGTTATTCTCTGAAGTGGTGAAAATATTATTTACCCTAAAAAAGAAAACCTCTTTCAATCACCACCTTCAGAGTCCATTGAAGAAAACAAAAGAGTTTAACATCAAACACTTAATACAAAACTTTACTAGACGTTCACATTTGGCTCTAATAAACCTTACTTATAGTATAAAGAAAAGAAAAACCTGCGGTTTCGTTCTCCAATTTTTTTAAAGGCTGATGAATTTTGAGTATTTTCCTGTAATCTTTTTATTTTTATTTTTATACGTTTCCTGCACTATTTACTAGTATAATTTCGTTAATATTGTTATATATATGTATGTAAAAGCCTAAATAGGCGTAAATAAATAAATAAATAAATATGAGCTCCACACAGGAGCCCCTTAGGAAAATAATTTCCATCAGGGCCTATGTCATCTTTGGGGATGCTGTGTGGAGGGTTTTTTTAAAGGAAAGGAAGAAGATGAGAGTTCTGGGAAGGAAAAGGGTTTAAGGGATGGGTAGGAATCTGAGGTTCAGTGTGTCCTGGTCATCCGCCTCCAAGACCTAGACAAACCTTACCCCATGAACCCGGGCACCCCTGCTAATTCGCCAAACGTAGCGAATCACTTAGGATGACCTATGGCGGAGGTGTTGGTTATCCAATAAAGGTTCCCAGGGCGGCGGTACCCATACCCGCCATAATCTGTTTAAAATCAACTAAAATTTCTTTATGCGGCGTGTTAAAACTGCCAATTTGTAATCCAAATATTTTTGTAGGTTTGTACCTACTTGCTTCGATAGTCATTTTTATAAAGGTTATTTGAAACGCGGACCGACATGCTGCAGAAGAGAAATGCTTTAAAGTATTTTCTTTTATTATTTTATTTTTATGTAAATGCCGTACAATAGTCCCAACTGCTCCCAACCACCTGGAGCTGGTGATACTTTTTTATTTATCCCCCCCCCCCATTTATCCCCCCCCCCTCTCCCCTCCCCACTCCTCTTAATATGCAATGCTAACGCCAGTTACCTACCTTTATGTTTTAATCCTTAATTATGAAGTTTATGTGCCTACTATTTTATTATTTTTTTTAACTAAGTATACTAAACAAACTTCAATTAACTTTATTTTTTAATCTATTTTTTTATTCTTTCTCTTCTTCTGTTTTTTTTTTTTAGAAAATTTGTGTGTTCGTCCAAATTTGACTTTTTTAAACGGGAATTCCCCCTAGTTGAACAGTAGAAACGTTTACTAATGCATAATATGTATAAACTGTACTAAATAGATGATTAAAAAATATATGTATAGTGGTTGTTAGACTGGTCAGCGGCTTTGTTGGCATCGCGTCTGAGTCCCACTCAGGCGACATGAGTTCAATTCCTTGCTTGGTCAAGTCCTCCATCAAGACAAAGGCAACCTTTCCCGCTTACTGGTTTGGTTGAAGAATAAAAAATTATTGTCCGCTTATCCGTAACCCTGAAATGTTTGTCTTTCTTTTAAAAATGGCTCTCTGGCACCGATATTATGAATGGACTGAAAATTCGGATTTGTAATCAAATTGATGAACTGAACTCGACTCACAGAAAAAAAAATGGTTCAGAAGGTCTGTCACTTGGATTCATTTACTTTCGTTATATATGTGGTCCAAATCTGAAAATTTGGGAAGGAAGAAGGAATTTCCGATTTTACTCGTTTGGGTAGTAAGGAAAGAGTAATATCTGTCACTTTCGATATTCAATGTATATAATTCCAGTTATATAGGAATAAGAACCTTTTTAACTTAGTTCCACTTATTTATTTAAGTATTTTATTGGTTTTTCAAACTAAATACAAAAAATCCTGCGGAAGAATCAGTCCCGCAATGTTATGTACAAATTTTGGTTTGTTTTGATGGTTTCCCAAAACAAAAAAAAAAAACAAAAAAAACAAAAAACAAATTCTATTTTCAAGAAACTTTAATAGTTCACAATATTTATTCAATCACACACACCTAGCCTATTCTACCAGGCACTAGTTACGTAAATTATTCAGATATTTGAAGTTTATTAATTAAATTAGTTAGTTATTTTAATGAATTATTCAGTTAGTGAAATTGAAACTTTTTCCCCTTAACCAAATTTTAGAATCTTAAATTTTACTGGAGTTTTGGTTGGTGGTGAAGTCTGATATATTGAATTGCAAAAAGATGACGATGTAGGTGGTCACGCAACCGATAAACTGAAAGAGATGAAAACATATTAATACACATTGTTTATCTTCTTGCATGGTATTGAATTCATAAAGAAGAATAGAAAGTCTATAATACAAAATATAGTTATTAAGATGGTTATTGACGACAGGCTGGACAACCGGATGGTTTTTGACAACTGGGTGCCCGATTGTATTGTTAAGTAGGGGTTAAAGTAATATTCACACAATTAAAAGTATAGAAATTGGGAAGTTTGGTGCCAAATATCTAAAATATACTAACCGCAGTTATAAATGTAAAATCAAGAGTGAAAAGCCCAGCAGCCGAAAATTCCACTTTATTATGGAGAATTTGCAGCGAAAATAATAATACCTGGAAACCAAATTATGTCTCGTTATGTTTATATTCAGGAATATTTTAAGGCGTATTATTGTTATAAATTATACAATAAATTAATAAATAAATTCTTTAGTTTTTAATGGAGTCAGAGAAGTACGAAGAAGGCACATCACTTGCTGATGATTTATTTTATAATTTATGTTAGGGGAAGATGCGTTTTTTTTTAAATTTATTGCCGTTAAAAATATTATTTTATTTTATTCTTACCTCACTTTTATCTTCCGTACCGATCCTATGGCTTTTTTCAAGTCGATGGACTATTCTTGCGGATTCTCCGCACTGAAAGTGATTTTTAAAACATTTATTTACATTTTGAATTATAAGGTAATGTCTCAAAATACAAGGAAGACCAAATATATTTTATTAATTAGTACACTTTGTATTCTGATGAAGGAACCTTTGGTTCTGAAATATGTTGACATTTTTTTTATTAAAATAGTGGTGCAAACAAGTTTATTATTTATTTTAATATTTGTAAAATAATAGTTTTGTAGAGGAATTACTTGACGAGTAAAACCTCAAATTGCAATGTTAAAATCATTTTAGTCCAAGTTAACGCCTCTCAAATGAAATATGTGAAACAGAAAAAGATTCAGTAGCATCTGGGAATTGAACCCGGGACCTCTTACAGGGGAATTCCTCTGACCACTGAGCTAATTCGATAAGAACTAACCACATTTTAAACTGTATTTTTCGACTGAAAGGTACAAATATTATATGTATGTAAGCAATATAGATAGTGTCTTGGATAAATATATATTTATTAGAAACTTTTCGTTTGAGTGTCGTTAAAGTTGTCTTCAAAGATTAAATATATTCTAATTTACCCTCATGGAAGCTGCTGACGTGAATATAACGAAGAGTAAAATATGCAATAAGTCGAACACTATTGTCATTCCAGCAAACGTCGTAAAGCAAGGAGGAACCGGCTGATATATGGTTGAAAGCATAACGTACATTTTCAGTAAAACGCCAATGAAGCATTGTGCGATGATGATAACCAATTGTAACGCAAATTCACTGTTCACTTTCCTGCAGATAATGCACAACTTGTCGTGGATTCGGCTTGCAACAGACAGGCGAGTGCTCTTTGCTCTAGCTGGAGTAACCCAGTAAATATCTGATGAACTTAGTTTTCTGGTGTGAAAGTTGTTTAAGTAGTCGTTCAGAATTTGGAAACGATCAGCCAACAGCCACGTCAAGGAAACAATATGAGTTTCACATACCATCTGCGTTATTATTGTCATTCCGTGGACCCATTCTCTGATACCCGCAATGTTGCAAACATTTCGCATAACCAAATCAGCTCCGAGATATGTGATTCCTAGGACGAGAAATGCATAAAAGAACCGGTTCATTTTATTCTGTATTTTATTCCAATTTAGCTTAATATTCACAATCTTCAGTTCATTGTCTATTTCTTCAACCATTGAAACCAGTGTAACGAGGTTGGTTTTACGGAATGGCGCATACCCCACAATAATCAACATAACCAACAATCCCATTGCAAATTTGATCCTGCGTATATATAATGCCAGCGAAGTCTTCATATCCCCTAAATTCTCATTAGGCCAGACAAATATAGCGAATAAACTCGTGGCTCCATATATTGATAAAAGTAGTATGCTATTGACTTTCGATTTTAACATATTTATAATAGTATGTTTTCCGGTAGCAATTGGAAGTTGGCCGAAGATCTGTGACACCAAAATGATGTGCGAAAATGTTGTTAAAACGGTAAGACGTTTTTCAGATTTATTATCCATTTTTCGTTGGAGCTAACATAAATATGTTTCAACGTGCTCCCTAATATATGTTTTGGTTCTTTCAGCTGCTTTTTTCTTACTATTTGAATAACTCAAGGCACTGCTGTTAATATGTATATTAAATTATTATTTACCCTGAATAGAGAAGCCTTTTCAAGAAGCGTGCTTTTCAATAATTTGAAGAGTCCACTGACAAATATTTACGTATAAAAGCATTGCTTAAAACACCTGCTTACTTTCCTGTATTATATACCGGATTATATGTATTTTCCAAACGATTTAACACTAACAGTGTCTCTCTCGCAAAAATAAAGTTGGTTGTTTTCAGGTGGAATAAATATAATAAGCAGTAATTGTTGAATGAAACACTAGTATATATTGAATCATTTGGCGGGTATAAGATAAGCCGCCATAGCTCAATTGGAAGAGCAGCTGACCGGCAATCAGAAGGGCACGGGTTCAAGTCCCGTTGGCGTCATGTATCTTTTCTCGGAAGATTTTTCAATGTGGATGAGTGTTTCAGGCTGATAATTATTGCTTATAATAATTATTTTCCAAACATAAAACAAACAACAATTAATATGCGAGTAGTTTTCGAAAGGATTATTATTTATGATTTATTATCTGATAGTGTAGACATAAATATGATAATGATATCTATGAGCAGACAGGCCAGAGGATGGCATAGTTGAAAAAAAATAAATGGGTGCTTAAAAAGCAAAACTTGTTGCAAAGGGTTTTTCCCAGAAGAAGGACATAGATTTTATTGAAACCTTCTCACCAGTGTTAGACTATTCCACTCTTAGACTATGATCAACTTGATCTCAATGTGAATCACCTTGATGTACAAACAGCATTTTTAAATGTTTTACTTAAAGAAAATATTTTTACAGAAATACCAGATTACTCTAATTTTCTTGATTGTAAATAAAAGAGCTATTAATGTCTCAAGGTCTGCTGGGACTTGGTACATTAGAGTAGAAGAATGTTTATCAAACTAAGGTTAAAAAAAATCAAATATGAACCTTGTCTTTTTATAAAAAAACTAATTACGATGTCAAAATATTTGTTAGATTATTGTGGATGATTTCTTTGTATTCTATAAGTAAAAATGTATGAAAAGATAAAGACTGATCTTATCAATTAATTGAAGTTTAGGTCAGATCAAACAACAGTGTCTAGAAAAGAGAGTTAATGCTCAAAAAGATTGTATTCCTGTTGACCAAGAGCATTTTGTAAACGATATTTTAAATAAGTTTAATATGTCAGGTTGTCATACTTCAGAAACCCCTATGGAAGATAGTTTAAAGTTAGAGAAATATGTAAAAAATAATGATGATATTACAAAATATCCATACAAACAGGAAGTCTTGTACCTAACTGTGCTGACAAGACCAGACTTTTCTTATAGTGTAAGTTACCAAGTCAATAAACCGTTTTAATGAAACTCACTGGAAACTTTTAAAGATTATTAAAATATCTTCAGAATACTAAAAGCTGTGGTTTAGTTTATAAAAAAAATGATTATTCTTTACACGGTTTTGTGGATGCTGATTGGGCGTCATGTTCCTGAGATCATCTACGATAGAAGGTCATATACTGGGTTCTGCTTCATATTTTTATTTATTTCATTATTTTAATAGTACATTTGATTACAGTAATGACGTATTGCCCATCTGACTAGATGTGAAACGCCTGTGTTGAGATGGCAATTTACAGAGTGGTTGTTATCTAGATTTTTACTGATATTTACATAATATGACAATGACAGTTATAAAAATAAAAAAAAATCAGTTTTTCTTTACATTAAATAATTCAAGTATGAATGAGAAAGATTAACACAAAATAATTTAAATGAAACTAAAAAAGGCAAGTGAAACTTAGTCAAATGTAAATATATGAAGTATATAGTGTACATAATATACATAATATAAATTTTCAAAAAGAACTCATTATTGCAAACTCATAAAGATCATTTCAATCCATCAACAACAACATTCACAAACATAAACAACCGACCACGATCACGGGGCAATTTAGAAATTCCAAAATTTAAAATGAGTGCTTCCCAACACCATTATGCTTATCAAGGGATAACATTTTTCAATGCTCTCCCATATAAAATGAAGTCTGAAAAAAATTATAAAGTTTTTAAATCCCAAATAAAAACACTAATAGACCAACCCGACACTAATTATAAGTTTTAAATTCATCATCACAATAATAACAACAACAAAAAATAAACTAGAACATAATCTCTAAAAATATTTCATCACCATATCAAATTTGAAAGCAAAGTACATACGCATTATTTGCAGGCACCAAATTGTTACAACTTTATTATATGTACCTACTCTGACAATACTGTCAGTTATTATGTCCACTTGTCTTCATGAATATATATTTTATTAATATAAGTACTTGTAATAACATACTCTGTGTAACTATGCATTTTACAATGGCACTCCAAAATTCAAGCACGAGAAATGTTTTCTCTATTGAATTGGGTAGTTTCATTAAAAAGAAATTTACATATTGTTATTAGTTTTAAGAATCAAATGTTTTGCTATGAATCTGTATACGTATGTATTTTTTTAAATAAAAAAAATATATATATAGTTGGCATAAATGAAAATATGTTATGAAATACTGGTGATAGATAATTATTGGATGATTACTTATATGATGATTTTACTTTTAAATTAACTTTTGGTTAGCGTGTTTCTATTGTCAGTAGGTAGAGAATTGAATAGCTTTGTAGCATGATATTTAAAACTTCTTTGCCCATAAGAGGTTTGACAAACAAGGATGTTAAAAGATGTTACATGTGACTCTCAAGGCTCTAGTGCTTATTCGTTCTTCTAACATATGTGTATTTTTAAATTGATGACGCAGGATATTTTTTTATACAATTTTTTCAAGTTAGGAATATTTGGTGTCTTAAAAATAAAATCGGTGCTTGTTCTCAACGGGACTTTAAGAATAACCTTCAGAACCTTAGTTTTTGAATATTTGCTAAAGGCTCCAGGCAAGTATTTGTGGCACTTCCCCAGCTGATAATACCATATTCAAGTGATGTTTGTATAAGAGCACAGTAAACTTGCTTCAGTTGTTTTCTATTTAGTATATATCTAACATTTTTATAGCAATAGATGAGTTTCCTCAGTTTCGTCGTTAGGTTTATAACATATACGTTCCATTTAAGAAGATCATCTATTTGAATACCAAGATATTTAATACTGTAAACTCTACTTGTAGAACAGGTACATGGAGTTAATAAGGGGTTACAGCTGTGAAGTTTGTGGCTTTTTTGTGAAGGCAAGGGCTTATTTGATATTCGATATGTTAAAAATTTGGTTTGTCTGTATTCAGGCATTTTCTACCGTTTTAAGACTTCATCCCAAAATTCATCGGATTTGCAATATTCGGAGGAATGATTTTATGAATGAGCGCGGGTGAATCCAAAACTGAATTTAAGGAAATCTTAATCACTCAAAGCATTTTGTTAATGTCTTGGCACTACAGTAGATAAATAGTACTACACAATTAACACAATATTCAATTAGTAATATTATATTTGACCAATCTAAGGCTGCTTTTGTAGTCCGAGATATCAAACTGCATAACGATCACGATGTAGGCGGTTATGGAACCGAAAATCTGAAACAAATGGAAATTATTACACAGGTCAGTAATACAGCAATCCTGAAGAAAGGTATTTTATGCGAACACTCCATAAGGTTTCCGCGAATTTTCACCCCGTGACAAAATATCCCCTTAAAAATATCTCCGACAAATTGTCTTACGGACTAAACATCCCCCGACAAAGTATCTACTAAAACCTAACCTAACCTAAGAAAAAAAAGGGACAAAAAATAATACAGACATCCTATAAAGACAATCTTTTTCTGATTTTTCTGCTTACAGATTTTCGATTGAGTTTCACTAATATTGTCTTCATTTAATTAAATATTACAATTTGAGGTTTTACTTATAAAGTTAAAAATAAAAATCAATAAACTATCGTTCAGAAATAGAAAAATGGTACAAAAATAATACAGATATCCTGTAAAGACAATAAATTTTATTGTTAAAAAAATAGTAAAATGTAAATTGAGGTGAGGTTAGGTTAGGTTTTAGTGGATATTACGTTGGAGGATGTTTTGTCGGTAGGATATTTTGTGGGGGATATTTTGTCGGATATATTTTGTCGTGTGATGAAGATTCTCGTAAGTAAGAGCCAGTGACTCTATTGCAGACTCGGCATGGATTTTGAATATAAATAACATTTTAATGAGGTCTGAAAAGTTGAGAAAATCAGGTTTTACAGTGTACACTGAGCGTTTATCAAAACGATTGCTGCATCCAACTTCAGGTTCAACAAGTCATTATGCATTGTTCGCGAAAAAACTTGAAATGAATATATATTTTGTTTGCCGGCAACCGAACTAGATCTTCAATAATCTCGTGTCTTAGGGTACGAACAAAAACAAAGCGGGTTTCGGTTTTCAGATTAACGGCGTTCAGTACCCTGTTCCACCGGCGGCAGTTGACGCCGAGATGTGGACAAACAGAACGCGGATAAAACTTGCGCTACCTGCGCGGTAGCTTGACAGCAGCTGTCAGTTTTTACGAAATGTCGAGTTCGCAGACGACGATTATTTACTCTTGGAGAAGCCTTTCTTGAAATTAAGGAATAAAACAATGTTATTTGGTAATTGGTATCCTTAAATATGAAAAAAAACCTCAGGAGAACGTGATAATATGTTAAGTACGTGCCTGAAAGGAATTCACTTCTGACATTTGAGGTTATTTCAAAATTTTATCTTATTGATTTCATTCCATCACTTGTCAACAACATTTCTGGTGCTATGGAATGTATTTCTTTTATCCCAGATTGGCGATTGATTGAAAACAGCGGCAATTAACAGGTCGCCCATTTTGATATCAGATTCTGACCGGCGTCACCGGCGAGCAGGAATTAAGAATTCATTCCGGTAAAGCTTATCGGCGCCGCTTCGCGCGGACACAAATCTGAACCTGCCTTAACTATGTTCGGTCTGATACGTTGACATACAAACATTCTTGTCAGCACGCCTGCGCCAGTCGGCCGCCCATGCGCTGACTAATCCGAAAACCGAAACCCGCTTTGTTTTTGTTCGTACACTTTCGTTTGTCCCTTTCTGACGAAATATTGTATTTGCGGTGTGTAGCGGGGAGGCGGGAAGGGAAGATTTCTATGTAGTGGTATTTAGTTGCAGCGCTAGCGAGCAAAATATGGTGTTATAGAGTTTTAAAGAAAAGGGCGCGTAATTATTATGTAACATCATTTTATCGGAGAATACGAGGAATGATCTTTTTGTGTAGTGCTTTTAAATTAACGGAGATATTATATTGTAATAGGAGATACGGGAATCGGATGCATGACGTAAAATTGTAAATGAGTAAAATAGAATAGTAAAATAAGGCATTTATTTCCATGCCCGAATACTTGCACGAAGACGGTGCAATGCCCCTTTTATTGATAATATCTTTAGCGACACGTCCTATAATATGGGAGACTCCCGACATATTTCGTAATGGTGTTAGTGTGTCCGGTGTCCGGCTCGACGTGTACACAGTAAAAACGTGAGAAACCACCGAAACAAAATTTTAATTTTATATGTCAATATATTTTCGTCAAGACGAGAAATCACCCTTTTGCTTAGTTCATTCAATATTAGCTGAGACATGTATTGTTAGAAGAGCTCCGGAAAAAATAATGATAATATTATACTAAAGTCATGGTGTTTGAAAGAGAGAGTACGAAAACAGTGTGCGATATAGTAGTGAATGATGAATACTTGGAGCAGGTGGATGAGTTTGTTTATCTGGGTAGTATGTTTACGAGATGTGGGAAGGCTGATAGAGATATTGAAAGGAGGGTAAATGCCGGTAACTCCATTAATGGAGGACTGAATGCCGTTGGAGCTAATAAAAAACTGTCAAAAAAAGCGAAGCTAGCAGGTCACAATGGAGTCCTGGTACCTACCCTGATGTATGGCAGTGAGGCATGGAACTGGCAGAGGAAGGATGAAAGTAAACTGAATGCTGTTGAAATGAGATCTCTGAGACGTACGTGTGGTAAAACCATGTATGATCGTGTTAGAAATGTGGATATCCGCAAAGAATGTAAGGCTGATGTAAGTATAATGAGCAAAATTAAGAAAGGGACCCGCAGATGGTTTGGGCACGTAGAGCGAATGAACGAATAAAGCAGTGTTAAAAGAATATATGATGCAAATGTGAATGGTAGAAGAAGTCGGGGACGCCCAAGGAAGACATGGCAGGATCAAGTAAATCAGATACTTGAGACGGGCCATGTCAAAAGTCAGACTAATAGAAGAGTATGTATTAGACGATGTATGAATGTGAGTGAGGCAAAGAGTGTGTGCCAAAACCGAGTTGTTTGGCGGTCCGTCCTCTCTGCCTACCCCTGCGGGGAAACGGCGTGATGGTTAGTTAGTTAGGGAACGTACCCATACTATGTGACCAACTTTTTTCAAATTTTAACCCCCCCCCCCCCCCCCGGTGACCAAAAACCTAAGCAACCCGCCGCTCATTTGTATGGAGCGTGACATTTTGAAGACCCCCCCCCCCCTAAACGTGTCACGTAGTATGGGTACGTTCCCTTAGTTATACAATTCTGCAAGGAACTCTAGGAAACATCTATGTATAAAAATCAATGTATGTTTGCTTGTATGTATGTTTGTTCCATACGCGTTGCCAAACCAATCATCCTATTGCGATGAAATTCTGGGGATTTGATGTGCGCATGCCCGCGATGGTTAATATATATAATGGTGAGATTTTTTTTATATGAATACCGCACAAGAGTCCCAACTGCTCCCATCTGAAGCCAGTGAGATGCCTCACGGCACCCCCAATTGGGGTATGCTGTGAGGCTGAAGGTAGTGGGGAGGGGAAAGAGATCGGGAAGAGGAAGGTGGGGAAGTACCTGGCTATTCAGATCTGGTCACCAAACACGGCTAATGCCATTTCAAGCAACGTTTCAAATCTGAATGGTGGTCTTACATCAGGGCGATACTGAGAGCATCTTCTACTCTGGAACGTGCCGCAAATATACTATATATTATTTTAAATGAATTATACTAGGTATATATGCTTTAAGTGGCACGCGAGCTGTTTGAAAACTGAATGTATCTGCCCACCAATTTCATGGCAGGCCAGATTGGGAGAGACTGGTTGAGGGATACCTTTTGATTTCTCCAGTAGGGCTCTCTCGGAACATCGCCTTTCACCGCACGCGGAGGGATAGAATCATTCGTCCGTCACTCCTGGACACACTGACCCCAGATTCCAACCCACCCCTTCTACCTTTTTATTTCCCAGAACATCCTCTCCTTCCTTTCCTGAAAATACCCTTCACTCAGCATCCCCGAAGATGACATAGGCCCTGAGGAGAATTATTTTCTTCCTGGGCATGTGTGGAGCTATTGTATAAAAACATAATCTTGTCCTTTGCTAATATGTCAGATTTGAAAGTCCAATAATATGTGTTACTTCACATTCAATTATTCTGTAAAGTTCCAAAATCGGCGTCTCGGAATTTACTATGTATTTATATATTTGTTTTCTATATATACGCCTCAGGGATCTCTTTTTACAGCTTTTTTTAACATTAGCTCCACACAGGAGGCCCTGAGGAAAATAAGGGGTCTTTTTAGGAAAGGAAGAAGAGGAAGTTCTGAAAAATAAAAGGGTAAGTATTGCGGATGATTAGGAATCTGTGGGTCAGTGCATCTAGGAGTGACGGATGCAAGAATCCATCCCTCCCACTGCGATGCAAGGCGATGTTCAGAGAGAGTACCTACGGCTGGAGACGTCAAAGAGTTTCCCTCAACCATTCTCTCCCGATCCGGCCTGCCATGCAGCTGGTGGGCAGACGCCACCAAGACTCGGACAAACCTCACCCCATGAACCCGGGCAACCCTGCTAAGTCACCAAACGTAGCGAACCATTTGGGATGACCTATGGCAGAAGTGTTGGTTATCCAATAAATGGTTTCCGGGGCAGTGATACGCATACCCGCCTCGCATTCAGTCTAGGTACCTACTTTCATTCTCCTCTGCCAGTTCCCATGCCTCACTGCCATAAATACCTAGGTAGGTAGGTACCCCGATATCGTAGAAAATATTTAAAAAATAAAAGCTGAACTGCAAAAAATGATAATCTTACTACCTACCAAGTAAACACAAATACGTTGAATATGGTTCTCGATTTTTTCGGTAAAAATTAAGAGTTCTTAAACGATTCTAAAACAACGAACACCTGCATATTGTCAACAAACAAAGACATAGATACACCCATTGTTAATGTATGGCGATTGAGTTATGTATGTATTAGTTTGTCTGGCGCGATTTTACTCCTTCTTCCGGCCCGCGCAAGCTCCCCCGTACAAGCTGCCCAGTCCGGCTGGCAAATGAGTGGATGAGACAACAACAAAAAACCTAAGTAATTTTACTACAAATCTGCGCGTATCTAAATTCGGTTTATTTCACGAATAAAACTGTTTTCAGTGCAGAATAAAATTTTATCGTATACTTCATCATATTCCTGACTCAGGATGTGAGGAGTTTTTTTTTTAAATTGCGTCCATATGCCCAGAAAAAAATTCCAAAGTTGCCTCCTAAATTCATGGATAAATCGTCATCTTTTGGGGCCTATATTTTATAATTTAAAGCAAAAATCGAAAATCGGATTCACATCCTAACTGTATACATGCCTAACTTATCATTTTAAAAAAAGAAAAAAACAATTAATTTGATATTTTAGCCGTAAATCCAAAACAAAATTTTGTATGAAACAGGCCACGCATGCGTTCCTCTTAAGTTCATAATTCAACCTAAATACTCACCACACCCAAGAAAGTGAAATCAAGGCGAAAAAGTCCTGCGGCAGAAAAATTTACGTTATTATGAAGAATTTGTAGCGAGCACAACAACACCTGAAAATAAAGGAAAACATAAATATATCAACACTACTTGAATTCATATTGAAAACATTTAAAATAGCTGGTACCCAGCATGCGTTGCAATGCCATTTAATAAAGATATTGTTTATCCCTGCATGTCTTTTCCCATTCGTCCCGTTCCCCTCCCGCCTCCCCTTCCTCTCCCGCATCCCCGTCCTCTCTCACGTTTCCACTCCGCCTCCTTTACCTTCCCTATCCCCGCTCCACTCCCCCCCTTCCACCGTCCCGCGAACACCCCTCTAGAATTCCCCTCCCCCCTCTCAGGTTCCCCTCCCCCTTCCATGGTTCCCCTCCCCCCTCCCGCGAACCCCCCGCATTCCATACATTCAGTCCCGGTACATTCAGTTTTCAAACAGTTCGTGTGCCACCTATTGCAAATTTTATACAAATTTCATAATGTCAGAGCTCACCAGTAGTTTTATACAAACCTTGTCCTGACAATAACGAATCCAAAAAAAAAGATTTATCCAATTTGGTGCAGTCGTTCGGAAGCTATGCGCGTACATACATTTCGGCGAATCATTTTATATATATATATATATATATATAGTGTTATTTTTCTACCAACCTCATTTTTGTCTCTAGTTTCTGTCCTTCTGCTCCTTTCTAGACGGTGGAGTATTCTTGCGGTTTTTTTACACTAAAAATATTATTTAAAAATCAATAAACTCTTTATACTCATTACTGATTTTATTTGTAGTACAAGATAATGCAATTTTTTTATATTGTTTACCTTTTTAGCAGCAGCTGACGTGAAAAAAATGATGAGAAAGATATGTAGTAAATCGAATACGATTGACACTGTTGCAAACGGAGCAAAGCAAAAAACGTTGAAAAAATCCGACCTAAATATGATTGAACACAAATTATACATTTTAAGTGTCACAGCTACAAAGCACTGTGCGATGATGAGAACAATCTGCGACGCGAATGTATTCTCTACTTTTCTACAGAGAATGCAAAGTTTGTCGTGGATCCGGCTCAAAACACATATGCGAGTGCTCGTTGCTCCAACTGGAGTCATCCAGTATATGTCTTTTGCGTTTCTTTCACTGGCGTGAAAGTTTTTTAAATAGTCGTTCAGAATTTGGAAACGATCTGTTAATAACCACGCTAAGGAAATAACCTGTGTTTCACAAACCATCTGCGTTATGACCGTCATTGCGTGGGCCCATTCGCCGATATTCGAAATCAGGCAAATATTCCTCATGGTCAAATCCGCCCCAATGAATATTATCCCTGTGGCAAGAAATGCGTAATAACATCTGTTTATTTTAATCTGTGTTTCATTGTAATCTAATTTTATGTTCATAGCCTTCAGTTCATCGTCTATTTCTTGGGTCATTGATGTCAGCGTAACAAAGTTAGTTTTACGGAACGGAGTATATCCCACTACGATCAACATAATAAAAAATCCCACTGCAGTCTTGATCTTGCGTATATAAGAAGCAAGGTTAGTGGTTTGTCCCACCAGAACATCCTGGTCACCCCAGCCTAATGTAAATATTAAAGTCATTGAACAGTATATTGATAAAAACACTATACTATTAAGTTTTGAAATTAACTGATTCGCAGTTACTGACTTTCCGACAGCAATTGGAATTTGACCGAAGATTTTTGATGTCATTATGATGAGTGAAAACGATTTTAAAATTTTTCCGTGATTTTCGGATTTGTTCCATTTTGACATTTTTAACGATTTGGTTTGACTTATGTTGATTACGCTACGACTTGTTAAGCTGCTAGATTTTTACCATTAGATTCAAATTCCAAAGACAACGAATCAATGTTTCTGAAGTCGTAGTCATCCAATTCTTATTTACCCTGAATAAACGAACCTCTTAAATGCGAGTCCTTTGAAATAATCTAAAGAACACAATACACAAAAGAGTTGTTATTTATTTACACACGGTTATATATTTATTATAGTCAGTACAAATATACACACAATGAGGAAATCAAGAGATGAAGTTGATCATTTTTTACATTTTTACAATCGATGTATACCAAAAATACATTCGATTATAGATTTCTTCATTGAGTTAAGAGGAACGTCTGCGCGGCATATTTCATTCAAAATTTTGTTTTGGATTTACGGCTAAAATACCAAATTAATTCAATTTATTTTTGTTTTAAACGAAAGATATGGCATATATAAAGTACGGATGTGAATCCGATTTTCGGTTTATGCTTTAAATTAGAAAATGTAGGCCCCAAAAATGACGATTCATCCATGAATTTAGGAGGCAACTTTGGAATTTTTTTCTGACTACATGGATGTTATTTTTGAAAAAAAAACCTTTAATTCTACCTCAAGAATATGATGAAGTATACGATAAAATTTTATTCTGCACTGAAAATAGTTTTACATGCGTCAAAAACAGAAATTAGTTAGCCTCGTTTTTAGCCTTTTTGTTGTGTCTCATTCTCACATTCGCTATCCTTGGAGCCTAGGGTAGGTAGGGCGTGGGCCGGGGATAGGTCGCCTGCCAAACAAATACACACAATGGTACATAATATATAACTGATAACTGCTGCATTTGTGTGTTTGGCAGTCAGACAATAGGCAACGAGAGCCGAGTGCAAAACGTTCTACTTAAGAAATCAACGCAATTAACAGAACAGAATTGTATAAAACAAAACAAAAACCATAATTTTATAACATAACAAGGACACGGGATACACATAAAACAAATTAAATTCATAACAGAAACAAGAAAGTTACTTACGACATGTCAGAAAAACAATATTTTACCTTATAGCCCAGTCAACGAATGCATTGAACTGGAACGAATTAAGGGAAAGCTGAATTTTTGCAGGTCGATAGTACTTCTTACAGGGAGTATTTTCACAAAAGTCCCCACCCCTCCCCCGCTTGCTTCCACCCCTGTCCACCACCAAACTTTGAAATTGTAGAGTTCTACAAAATCCATTATATCTCCTAAACTATACAATATATCTGAAAAAAAAATTTTTACCGTTGTACTTCTTAAAAAGTTCACACATCTAACGGATCTGCCCTGATGATGGACACTGCAACGATGTCCGAAACGTTGGCTAAAGAAGGAGGTAGCGCAACACGGCATAACACCCCAAAAACAAATAACGAAAATTCTTCAAAAGTTGTCTATAAAAATAATATTTTTTTGTTATCTACTACGGTTTGGAAAATAATAATGACATTGGCACAAAAAAAAAATTTTTTTCGTAAAATTTGGATTTAAAGGTGAATATTTTTTTTGTCTGAGGGAACAGGCAAAAATGTTTCAAACAAACTATTTTCCAAATTTAATAAGCTTTAAAGCGATATATAACATTGCTTACTTTTATCCTTAATACTAGTCACAATCTGACGAGGCCCTGCGATCGGGCCTAGCCAGCTGTGATTGCAGGTGACCGATTTGTGTTTAGATAGCACTATTTATAGTTTTAAATTGAAACACCGAGTACTTTTTAATTTATTTACCATATAAAAATACTTTTAACACTTAATAGTATTTGAAATAAAAGTATGTAAAGAATTCCAATACAAAATTAAGTAACTTTTCGTAGGTTTTAAGGGATTACAGAATATTATTATTCACTGGGCATCACAGTCGTTTTCAAATATTTCATCAGTATTTTCAGATGTGTTACTGCAGGATAGTCCATTGCAGTGGTCACACATATCAGAACACTCTAGTTGTGCCCTCTGACAGCCGCACGACTTTCCGCATGAGCTTTTACAGTTACAAGAATCAATTAGAAGTTCATTTGGATTCGCGTGATATGTAATTTGTATGTGTTTATAACTTATATTCTCTTCTTTGCCATCCCCGGTAGTTCATTTCCTAGCCATGTTTATCTAGGAGGTATGTCCTTAGGAGATACTGGCGGGCCGCTTAACAGTGTCGGAGCGTGAGTTTTCAGTGAGCTAGAATGCTAATATTGAAAAATACGACATTACTGATGTAGTTGTAGCTGAAAATGATTTTTTTTCTTTAAATTTCAACTTTTTTTATGAAGAATTCAGGCTTCTTTCAGTCAAGGGGGGCGGCCGCCCCCCTCGACGAAAAGATCTCATACAAAAAGTTGAAATTTAAAAAATCATTTTCTGCTACAACTACATCAGTAATGTCGTATTTTTCAATCTTAGCATTCTAGCTCACTGAAAACTCACGCTACGCCACTGGCCAGCCGCATTCTTTACAGTTATACAGTTTTCCATAAATCTTGTAGCCCTCTTCCTTTCATGATGCGGCCAAAAAATCCTAAATATGACATATTAACAAATGAAAACCTCCTCGTTGTAAAATATATTTTTTAAATTTCCCATGATCCATCAGCCCCTGCTACCCGCTACCACTTCAATAGCTCTGCGAAAAAGCGGGTCTGTCGAAAGTAACAATGCATGTCTGATTTTCATTTTATACAGTTCCGTTGCAAGACATAGTGCAGTGTGCACTGAGGATGGATTATCGGGAACAATATCAATAAATGGAACAGCCATTACTTAACTGGTTTCATAATCCACACAATTGTTCATAGCAACATTTATAAACCCGTTCCAGCCAACTTTTGAATGCGTGCCACCTTTGCGTGCCCTTCAGCGCCTTTGAGGTGATTTTTCACGAAATTGGCGCTTTATAAATTAGCCAATTATTATTAATTGGTTAGAGATACAAAATATAATGAATTGGCATGCTCTTTTCTAGAAGATATACATTCACTGACATTTTTGATGGTTTCATCTTTCAAGCTGCTCTTTTTTCTCTTCGCGTAGCAACATTGAAGGATGTTTTCATGTTTCCCAAAATTTCCACACTGAAGATGAGGTTATTGTCACATTAGAGGCTAGAGTGATGCACTTGATTTCTCCCATGGCATGTTTTTTATATTAATGTCGGCATTGTCGAACGATGTGTCATATTCGATTATAGGAGGCCCAGAGATTATTAGAGATCTCTAGTACCTAGTACCTCACCTTCATGATAAGACGAACAACGACGACAACATTTCTGTTAAATGTTCAGATCCATGCATTCATTGTATATATATAAATACAAACTTCAATATGACAAAAAAAGACCTAGGCCTTGCAGATGCTATTATGGCGTGGTTAATTACTAAACGTCTTCTCGTAATATTAGGTTAATTATTTTACAACCTCTTCTTTGTTACAGTTGACGTGAACAGATTCAGAGTTTCAGGAACTAAATCATAACCCCCACCAGTGATTTCCGGAATAACAGGATAGCTTTTACAATCATATGACATTTTTTTAATATATTTTCTGATTATTTCTGCGGCAGCACGTACAATTCTTAAACGTTCCAGATTTGCATTATTTTCTTTGTTTCTGCACCAATCATCTAGTATCTTTTAACTTGAGTGAGGCATTCATATGGCAGTTTTTCTGCCAAAAACCTTCATGATAACATCCGATCTTGAAAATATTCAATTAGTTGTTTTTTCAGAAATTTATCTGAGTACGGAAGATCAGTGCGACAAATGTCTATTACTATTTCCCTTAAAGAGCTTTAATTGTGAACCGGTTATAACTAAAAGTTTTCGTAAAATGTCATTTCGTTTAAGACACCAAAAGCTAACATTCTCGAAAATTCGGAGGGGTTAATTTCTCTAAAGTAAACTGACATTCATCAGTATTTTCTAAGAAATTAGAGAGTTTAAGATTTTTTTTCGCTGAATTATCGTCTTTAGGTCTTCCTACAAACTTACTTTTTGAGTTAGTTTACTTTTATAGAACTTCTTGAAGCAACTGCCATGATAGCGAGCTTCTGCGGCGACCAAATTAAACACACTTAACACTTTAGATTTTATTTTACACCCCATTTATAATCTCTTGTATTGCAGCATTCATCAATGTTTCTCTTATTTCCAGTGATAACACCAAACGTATTTGCTCACGATATTTATGAGGTAGTTTATGAATAAAACCTGTTTTTGGTCACAAATAATACAGATCTCCAACAATATAAATATTTTATTTTTTTATTATTATTTATTGAAACATTTATTATAATTACAATTTTACAACAAAAAAATTTTTGCAGGTTTTTTTTTACTACCCTTCCATTAAAAGCATTTGCTTGTGTATAGAAGGGGAGTGTACATAAATGCTATTAGTTATTAGTTAGGTATAAGTTAGTACTTAAATAATTAATTGTACATAAATATATGTGAGCTGCAGTATTTATTTGATAATGGTGTGTTTTTTTTTTTAAAGAAAGAATGTTATGGAGAACTAAGATATTTGTAAGATTTATTGACAGTAGTTTTTTTCTTAAGAATATTTTTAAAATGTCTCTTGACAGAGAGCAGTATTCGGGTTTTATCATTGATGCTTCTGATTTCTTCTGGTAGACGATTGAAAAAAGTTCTTCCCTGGTAAGTATAATGATGCTGTGCAAAAGACGTATTTAGTTTTGGGCATAGAAAAACATGTTTAAGTCGAGTTCTGTTTTCATTTAAAAATGGATATTTATCTTTTTCTTTTATTATTTGAATTAATGAATTTTTAATATATAAATCTTTAAATGTGGGTACTTAAAATTCTTCAAACAGACGTTCTGTTGGGTAGTCTAAGGATTTTTTTAATATAATTTTAATTATTGTTCTTTGTACAATTTCTATTGGAAGAAGGTTACATTTATACGCGGATCCCCAACTAATAATAGCGTATTGTAGAGTGGATTGAACTAAGGCATAGTAGATTAAATATATGTGTAGTATTTTTTTACTATCTAGGAAATTTACCAATTGTTTTTTTACTATTTTTTCAAAGATCTTTCCTATGTTAGAAATTAGACAAATTGGGCGATAATTCGTTACTTGGTGTGGATCACCAGATTTGTAAATAGGTGAGATTATTGTGTTTTTGTAGTTCATTGGAAATATTCCTTTCGTTAAACTCAAGTTTATTAAATGAGTGATGGGTTTTATTAAGTAAGATTTCATAGATTTTAACATGCGTGCCGTAATAGAATCAAAACCGGGAGACGAACCTCCTTTCATATTTTCTATTATTTTTAAGATTTCACATTCTGTTGTTATTTCAAATGTTGAAAGTATATTACGTTTATGTAAATTTTTATTTTTATGTTTTTCCGGATTAGAAGGTTTATGAATATTTTTCGCAAGATTTTTTCCAACATTTGCAAAGAAGGAATTAAATATGTTGCACATTGTTTAGGCTGTAAATTGGCATCTATAATTTTTTTATCATGTTCGATGTACTTAATATTTTGTGTTTTTTTTTGTATTGTCTATGGCCAAATTCACAGTTTTCCACATTTGTTTATGGTTATTTTCTGAAGATAATATTTTATTTTTAAAAAACTCTTCCTTACTTTTTTTAATATAAGATGTTAATTTATTTTTATATTTTTTATAAAAAATATAAGCTTTTTCATCATGGGGATTTTTTATAAAGTTTTTCTTTGTTTCTGATAGATATTATAAGTCCTTTGGTAATCCAAGGTTTTAAACATCTTAATTTTGATTTTATGTGTATTATTATTTTTTAGTTGTCGAATTTTTAATGTGTTGTGACAGGATTTTTTCGAAGTTAGTCGAACATATTTCGGTATCATCACTCTTTAAAACATTGTTCCATTTTTCCTTTTTTAGTTTTTCAGAGAGAATAGTCATGTCTATTGTTGATTTTCCGGGTATTAAATTATGTTTTTTATGTTTAATATTATTATTATACAGAAGTAAGCATGAATGATGATCAGTTATGTTAGTTTTCCAAACAATTGATTTTAGTTTGTGAAGATCTTTAATGTTTACGTTTGTCCAAATGTGATCTTAACAAGATGGAGTATGTTCTTTTATTTCTCTAGTATTTTTATTTATGCAAGATATAAAATTTTGTTCAGTCATACAATTGATGTGTTCAGTTTTGTTATTATTTTCAATTTTTTTATTAATGTTCACATTAAAATCACCCACCACGAAGCGGAGTTTATTTTTTAATTTTAATAATTTGTATTTGAGGTCATTAATAAACGTAATAATCCTTGAGCCATGCGTTCTATAGATAGCTATTAAATGATATATTGATTTACCGAGTTTGAAATGTACTTCGATGCAGTTTACCAAATGTATTGGGTGTTCTATAAATTTAACAATACTAAATTTATTATTTGCAAATATTATTATTCTCGAATTTTTGTTGATATCTACTTTGGTAGAAATATAATTGTACTCAGGTAAGTGATAAGACGGTGACTCAGCGTTCGTAAATGTTTCGGTTAACACTATGAAGTCCGGCTTTTTAATTAAATTATTTATTTTTAGAATTAGTTCATCTAAATTTTTCTGAATGCTACGGATGTTTATGTGCATAATAATTATATCATTGATGTTTTTAGAAATAATTTTTTTACATGAATCAGTACAAATACATTCATAATCTTGAATTTTAATATTTTATTCTAATTCGCTATTTAAGAAATCATCGATTTAATAAATGCATTTTTGGTTGTATTTTGCAATATTATATATAAGTTTTTTATTCAATGCCGTGGTTTATTCTTTCTTTGGCTAATTTAAGCATGTAAGAACGGAACTTACATGTTTCGCTGTTTGTTCGGTGGTCTATTTCATTCATTTTACTGTTGAAGGAGTTTATTTCTTTCTTCTTGTTAGCTGAGTGACAGTTAGCGCATTTGGGCGGCAGTTCCAGGGATTTACACTCGGAGATGGGATGATCTTCTGAACAGTGCTTGCATGTTGGTTTATTCATTTTATTGTAGCATTTTTGTGCTGTGTGTCCGAATCTTTGACAATGGAAACATTGGGTAAGAACGTTACAATCGGTTACATAGATTCTCATGAATCCTAGATGAATTTTTTTCTATTTATAAGATGTAGTCTCAATTCTGGATTTGTTTGGAGAATTAAGTTTTTGCTGTTAGTTTTTTTGTTCGTAATGATGGCTTTAACTTGTAATATTTTTTTATCTTGGTATTTTTCACATATCATTTTGATGTCGTTGTTTTGTTCAATTATGTCTTCTAAGAATTCTTTTTCGGTATAGTCTTTGTCAAGTCCTTTGAATATTACGCATGGATCCGTTTTCACAAGTACCTCCGCTATTATGGTTTTGTCGACTTCATTTATCTTATCTTTTAATTTTTTGCCTCTTCTTTTTCTGGGCATGTTATTATAATTTTTTTTTTTGTTTTTTTAATTTCACTTACTTGAATTCCCAACTGCGATATTTTGATTTTTTATATTTTCTCTTTTATTTTTTCAGTGTCTTCTTCTTTTAAGCTTTTTATAATTATAGGAAATCGTTTTTCTTGCGTTTGTGGTATTAAGTTTTTTACTGCCGAAGAGTATGAAAATGAGTTTTTTTGTGTTTGGTTTTTTTCTTGAATTTCACATTTTTATTGTAATTTAGCTAATTCTATTGCCATGTGGGATATCATTTCCATGAGGTTATTTATTTCTTTCATAATTTTTGATTTGGTTTCGTTGTTAAGTTTATTTTCTTCTATGATTGTATGTAAGTCGCTTATGTTTTGTTTCGCCTTAGTAATGAAGGCATGCGGATCAACCGCTTCCTCCATTTTCACGGGTTATGAATTATTTTATTTTCGGTTAATTTATATACTTTTAAAATTTGTCTGGGTTTGAAAGTGTTATTTTATTTGATCGCCGCTCACTCGCGTCCAACACCGTTAGAGGTTTAGGCGACACTTATATTTTCTAAATGCCTTAGGAATCGCTGAGGTATACTGGTAAATGAGCTACAATTAATATTTGTAAAAGCCTTAATACTCCTAGCCCTAGAATACTTTTTCTACAATCTACGTGCATGGTTACGCTATCCAAACTAGTTAATTTAACATGATCGTTGTCATTGTTTTCAATACTAGCGTTAATTTGCATTTGTAATAATTTCGTTACTGTAACAACGTTTCCTGTAAGGTCAGTTTACATAAAATACACAATAGGTTGCCTTCAGTTTGCTAATTTCTAGTTAATTAATTATTTCTCAATACTTTTACCCGATGAAGGTGGTAAAACGCACAAAAAACTTGAAAGCTTGGCACAACATCAAAATATTACGCACAAAACCGACACAAACCTTAATCTTAAGACCAAACTGACTATTTTTATTTATTTTTTCATTTGTTTCTTTATAAAACAACAAGTAGCGACGCGACAAACATAACACGCCGCTCCGTGTTACGGCCAGCGCGCGTACGAAATTAAGCGCTTATCCACATATTTTCGATAAGAATGAAGGATGTAAGTAAACAATATTATACAAGCTTTTAAAGCTTGTTAAATTTGGCAAATGATTTGTTTGAAATATTTTTTCATTTTCTCTCAGACAAAAAAAATATTCAACTTCAAAAAAATATATTGCAAAAAAAAATATTTTTTTTAACAACAATTTCATTATTATTGGCCAAACCAACACAGATATTAAAAAAAATTACATTACATAATTTTTAGACAATTTTGTAAGAAGTTCGGTAATTAAATTATTTTTCTGATATATGTTTTGGTTTATGAGATATAATCACTTTAGTAGAAGCCCACATTTTAATGTTTGGGAGGGCACAGGGGGTGGGAAGCAAGCGGGGGAGGAGTGGGGACTTTTGTGAAAATACTCCCTAGGGTAGGTACTACTTACTTGCAAAAATTCAGCTTTCCCTTAATTTGTTCCAGTTAGGGCATTTTTTTTGTCTAGATTGACTGGGCTATTACATACTTTAATACTTTCAGCGAGCAATTGAAAATCTCAACTTTTGAAGTCGTGTTATTTGTAACCTTAATATATAGAACAAAGTCGGGTTAGTTACACTATTTATAACTCGAGAACGGCTGGGCTGATTTTGATGATCTTTGATTTGTTGGATTTGTCTCCGCCCCTGATAGGATAATAACTATTAAAACATCACAAAAGTTAACGAAATAAATAGTTTTAAAGAAAATTATTTTCCCCATACATTTTGTATGGAACGAATTCTCCTATTTTAAAAGAACTGGAGCAATATTGTGAGGGTATAATATTGAACTGTGCATGAATTCCAAACATTCAAAAACGTCAAATGTCAATGCGTTGATTGTTGTGCATTTGTTTTTAATCATATAATGCTGCCCTTCTTTCTTACACACTCAATGTCAATAGTAAAAAATGAGACAAATGGTGAACGTATGTCTGCATACCTCCAAAGGAAAAATACAATAATTATAATAAATCTCTGAAATGAAACGCATTTTTTTACATAAGCTCCACACAGGAGGCCCTGAGGAAAATAATTTCTCTCAGGACCTATGTCATCTTAGGGGATGCTGTGTGAAGGATCTTTTTAAGGAATGGGGAGGATAGAAAGTTTTGGGAAAGAAAAAGGTATGAGGGGTGGGTAGGAATCTGGGGGTCAGTGTGTCCGGGAGTGACGGACGTATGAATCCATCCCTCCAACTGTGGTGCAAGGCAATGGGTCGAGAGAGTCTGGCTGGAAAGGTCAAAAGGCCTCCCTCAACCAGTCTCTCTCGATCCGGCCCGCCACGCAGCAGGTAGGCAGGCGCATCAACTGCCAAGACCCGGACATAAGTCACCTCATGAACCCGGGCACCCCTGCTAAATCACCAAACGTAGCGAACCACTTGGGGTGATCTATGGCAGAGGTGTTGGTTATTCAATAAATGGTTCCCGGGGCGGCGGCACCCGTATCCGCCTCCCGAATTCCCGTAAGTAATTGTAAAAGTAAGAAAATCACAACAATATAAATCCGTACACAACGCCATCTCTGATAATGACAAAAACAAAACACGGACAGTTGCGCATTGATAATTGCTTCATTGCGTAATTTTTAACTTAATAAAAAAACTGAATTTAATTCAACAGCTATTGATTCTGAGGCGGTACGAAGTTCGTCGGGTCAGCTAGTTATTACATAAAACAAGAATTTGATTTCCAATTTGCTTAGAATTGATCCACTTTACATTAGCTTTAGAGGAAGTATAAGCGGAGTTGTCTCCCTGTAACTTCATTTTAAATGGGTTTTTGATCATAAAAAAAAACTGGTTAGAGGGATCCAAAATATATAAAAATCATTCGCTTTATTTGTGTTATAAAAAAAGATTTAAACTAGAAATCTGTTTTTATTGTGACATCCCAGACTGGCAGATTTTTTAACGTTAGAATCGTTTGCACGGCCCATTTCGTCCCATTTCATACAGACATTAATTTGGGATTTGAGATCAAAATACCTAACCAAACTGAAAATACCTAACCAAACTGAAAATACCTAACCAAACTGAAAATACCTAACCAAACTGAAAATACCTAACCAAACTGAAAATACCTAACCAAACTGAAAATACCTAACCAAACTGAAAATACCTAACCAAACTGAAAATACCTAACCAAACTGAAAATACCTAACCAAACTGAAAATACCTAACCAAACTGAAAAATGATTCATTTAATTAAAAGGTACATTAATTAATATCAGTACGGATATGAGCTATTTTACTTAGTTTTGCTTTGAATTATAAGATATAGGCCATTCAAGATTTTAAAGTTAAGTGCTAGGAAATTCACTCAGATTTACCAAAAAGTAATATTTTTTACCTAGTGAAAAGTGAAAGAGATCGTTCCTTTTTTAGACTTCAACTGGACTTCAAGCTACGTCATGAACTTTCGAGCGGCATGATTTTAGAGTCATCTTGGGCAATTATTTGTGAGTAAATGAAAACTTAAAAAAAATTATTTTACTATAATTATTTTAAAAATATGATGAAATATAAAATATTCATCCCTTCTGAGAGAGCGCTGCTGGATAGGTCTACACGCAGTTGGTCGGCAGGTGCATCCGCCGCCAAGACACAGACAAACCTCACCCTATGAACCTTAGCACCCCTGATAAGTGCTCAAACCTTGCAAACCTACGGTGACCTACGTTTGAAGTGACCTACGGCAGAGATGCTGTTGATTAATCAATGATTTATGAGGTTCTCGTTCCATTGACATGTTTATTAGCTTGTGTCGCACTCCACAGAGAGAAAAAAATATGTTTTTAAAACGCCTGGAGTCTCAAAAGTTGCGTATGATCTGTAGCTATTCGCGAAATTCGAAAAAATATTCGAAAACGTTAAAATAAATGAAATGGTGTTCACTATTAGCTCGCTAAAATGGCCGAAAGTTTTGAAAAAAAAAATAGATTTCGTGATGTGGGTAAAAATAAAACAAAGGGTCCATATTTTTATTTTGTAGTAAACTTAATTTTATTCCTTAACTGTGTGATGAATGCTAACCTTCAATCTACGAGAAGCCCACAAGGAATTTTTTTTCTCCTTAATACTATGTAGAGAATTCGGTACATTCGGCGACATCTGTCCGAGCAGTTGGGAACTATTACAGAGATCTGTATAAAGACTGAAGCGAGGGAAACCCCGTATCATAATTGTCTCGAGAACAAAGAAAGTTGACATTCTACCAATGAGAGATTGTGCAAAACGATTAATAATAATCTGAACCAATCAGAGAAAATAGAGGCGTGTATAGGGTTAGTGGACTTTGATCAGATTGAGTGGCCTTGAATAAATTCTCACAGGAACGTAGGGTGAACGAACTGTATAATAAACAAACCTTTAGACAAAGGATTGAAGGATTATTAACCCCGGATCGTGTTTACATAAGGCGAGATCGAAAACTGGAGGTTTTGGGCGCCAAAAGTTTCAAATGGAAACAAAAAAATCTTAGACGGGAATGTTGAAGATAAATATCACCGATAAGGGCACGGAAAACGTAACATGAATGGTCCCAGGGGACGATTTGATTAAAACCGACCTGTAATGATGGCAAAAAACGGGTGGAATCTCGGAAAATTTCAAAACTGAATATAATAGCCTGGGAAAGGGGGAAAACCCTATTTATATGGTGATGGAACGGTGAAACGAAGTAATTAGAACCAAATATCTCAAGAGAAAACTAATTGGAACTACTTGAATAGGTACCGATATAAGGATAACTCTGTTCTGACAACACCATTTACAAAAAACAGGAGATTGAGAAAATTATATCTAAGACCGCAGTACATTTTGGTCACTCTACAATTAAAGCAAATCGCAGGAAAAGATGCTTAACGTAGTCTGACGAAAGGAAAAATGAAAAATATACATAAAACAGTGGAAAATTATTGTTATCAATTCTAAATGAAACGGAGATATTAGAAAGACGATTTTTAGAAGAAAATTTATTAAAAAGATGGTGGTTTCGTTGGGGGCATAGTTGTGTGCTAGTTGCAATCTCAAAGGAAATACAATTAGTATTGTTAAGTGTCTGGGGTCAAGTAACAATACCGGACAAATTACGGATGATTTTATTCAACAGAAATGGTCGTTTTATGTCATTTGTGCCGTTGAAAGGATCACATAATTGAGCTTGACTACTGACAAAGTGGACGCAGGAAATGGTTGTCGACCACACATGTATTTTGTTTTCAAAAACAATGAAGATCCGAACATGCCTTTTATTTACACAAGGCCCATTATCGATTAAAAAGGGCAATAAAAATTATCATTGCTCTAACGTAATGTTTAAAATAAAGAATTCATATAAAATTTTATTACAAACACATTAACAATGACTTATTACCAAAGTACATAAAAATTTTAAATAAATACATGTCAATGAGAAAATTTATGTGATTTCCTACGTGAGAGAGATGTTAGGCTGGTTTCGGTCTAAAACATGAGATAGGAGATTATCAGAGATTTGACAAAAGGTCGTATACGGAGGAACCGAATTTGGGGTTTTTCTATGGAAGTCTGGGTGATCAGAAGTCATTTTCCTACGAAAGGAGAGCTCTAAGAAGTCTTTAAAACACCATGGTTTGATAAAGAAAGGGGAGTTTTTGTTGGGAGTTAGTTGAGAGTCGGTTGGCAGTTGGGATACAGACCGGGGTCCAGGAACAAACGTATAACTCTTTATTAAAAGTTGAAATTTCTACAAGTGTTTGCAAAGGAGTAAAATCGGTATATAATCTCCCTTTAAATTGAGGAATAAAAAAATTCCAAAAAGTACTTAAAAATAATACTTCGTGAAAGTTCGGGTGTTTTGTTTTATAATCAAAGTGTTTAAAGTCAGTAAATAAGAATTTAATAATATTCGGGTTTCTTTTACAACATATAGTTATTGACTTTCTAATATTTAACAAAAATACAGTGTCTTAAAATAAATACAGTTTACCGGATAAAAGAAAACATATAACGCGATTATTTTTAAAACTTACTAAAGGTGATATAATAATTAAAGTATAATTCTACTTTAAATTACTTAACATCGGTGAAATAAATAACAATAACGAATTTCTCGAGTGATGGTTTTGCGACAGTGTTTCCATAATAATATGCCTTAAAATTTCATTGTGAATTAAATAACGAATTATAATAAACAGTAGTGATCATAATCCGAACACTTAGAGAACGTACGTATCTACGGTTATTGATTCTAAAGTGATATTAAAATATTGAGAATAAATAATAATTTACCTTATTCCGGGTTTTAAAATTAAAACATCTGAATTTCAATTTGATAAATCATTTTCGAATCGAATGAAATAAAAACAATAGTTAATACGAGTTTGAGAAACTAAGTGAAATACCGAAGTGAATCTTAAATAGACAGATATTTGAAGAGTTTTTTTTCATCATCAGAGTCATTTCTCAAGAAGACCGATAGGAATCCGTTAGCTAGGAAACAAAAAAGGGAAGCCTTGATCACAATGTCGTTGTCATAAAATTCCCGACTTGAAAAATTGTAATCGATCGAGGCTGGTAAGATTTAACCAATTATTAATTATTTTCAGAGACAGAGAAGGAAGGGACAGGCGGCATCACCAATAAATCAATCGGAGCTTTAAGGTTTTGTCACTAACACACTGATAACAATTCTCACTTGCTCGAAAGTAGGTCAAATAGGAAATACCTGCTTTAGAAATACGCTAATTTATTATAGCTCATATAAAACGAATCGAGGCGCGTAGAACGTAATGAATGACAATTGAGGGATCCCCTTATTCTATATTTCGTATGCGGGAGTAACCGTGCATCTTAAAATCAGGACAAACAGGAAATACCTATTTAAAAATTACGTCATACAAGTACTTGTTTTAGTTAGGTAGGTCTATCGTTTATTTAAGCGCGCATGAGGATACGGCGACATAAGATATCAGTTTGATTCGTAACCGAAATACCTATATTTCTCAAAACTAGGTCAAGCAAATTATACCTTAGTTGAAACCAGGTCATCCAGATACCTCTTAGGTTAGCAAAGTACCTACTTAAACGACCAATGTTTGGGTAAAAACTAGGGCAAATAAAATATAAAAGAATTAGTTAAACAATGAATCGTGCTTCAAAAGGACAATGACCGTAGAAATAAACAATCTCCAAAGTAGGTCAGTAAACCGAAGGTCGTCTAAGTGAAGTGTAAACAAATAAACCATAAAAAATGATGTATCTATCCCTTATCGTTCATTCGTTCATCGGAGTTAATTAACTATTGGCGCAATGTAATTAGGTATTACTCGGTGTGATAGAAATGCGCCTCTCAATCAATTTTAGGTACATTGGCATATTTGAATAATAATAATAATGATTTATTCCAGTATGTATGCAGGGGAAGTGCAATGCAATACATCCCATATTTTAATATTACAAAATAAAGACAATAAAAAGATGAGGGAAAATTGATTAACAACAACACATACATTAAATAAAGCAAATACTTAACAAATAATTAGATAGAAACGCATCACTAAATCAATTTTGATATCCTAGCGTACTTGTAAAACGAATACCTATTAGCCCTCTCACCAGCATGATTAGGGTATGTTGATATGACCTTCGATTGTGTATCTAAAAATTCGATTGGAGTTCATTGTCATCCATTGACACAGTCACCTAGATCCCATCAATAGATAAACAAAACAAAGCATAAATGCCAAGGGACAAGTTTATCAATTATAGCTCACGACGAAATCTGCATTCAATATGTGATAGCAACATTAACGTTAAATTCATTCAATTCTAAACAACTTGATTATACTAGAGCGATCGCCAATAGGTAGCATTGTTACAGCATGCAAAAATTTCGCAAAGTAAAGTACCGCGACTAGCTTCAAACTCAAAAGAGCTCATCATTATTATTCAGGAGGTCATTGATTCAATGAAAACATGATTTATCTCATTTTATAAATTTCTCTTATAGGAAGTAGGTATCCAGAAATCCATAATCATCCGCAATCCTAAATACCTAACACACGAGGAACTAGTGACCTCATTTAAAAAACACTGGTGTTCAAATAGTCATACAGTCCTAAATCCGAATTTGCACACGTATCTAGACTTCAAGGCTTCTGTATGTGAGTGTTGGCTATCCGGAAATGTAAGTGTCAACCTTTCTGGTCGGAGAGCTTTGATCCTGTGGCGGTATTGTCAAGGTGGGCATACGGGGAAGAGGAAGGACGTATGCGGACAGTACGCTGACGCGGCATTAAAGCTGCAGGTTATTTGCATACCGTAAGTCCTTGTCGAACCTGAAAGCAAACATAAGGCTCACGAGGTGCGATTTATGTCAGCTAGTCAGAGGTGGAGTGTAACGCTGGGTCGGTCACGCGGGAGGATGGATCTGCCCGTCACAAGCTTACGCCACATTCAACGGATAGAGGCATGATAAGGGAAGACATGTAATACCCCTTCTAGACTCAGTAGAGTTAAATTCAATCCGGAGGAGACGGAAGTCGGAGTAAGACAGAAAAACGGCATGAAGACTAGGTATTCCCCCTGCTGGCGTGAAGGGCCCCTTTCATAGCATGAGACGCCCGTTGAAGAGGGTAAAACTCGGATCTAAGGACAAGCCTAGCAAACGTACTGGGGAGAATCCGGTTTGTAATTGTTGTTCATCGGTTTTCACTTGGATAGCGGAGGAGCCGACTTTTCAGCAACCTTTTATCCCCATATCCATCCATGCCCATCCATTCCTACTTTTCTACAATTTTGCGAGAACTAACCATGAATACAAAACACTATGTTAGGGGAAGTTGCAGACAAGGACTTCGAGTGATAAAACTGGACCTTCAAAAACGACCATCCCACAACGGTAAGGTAAACTTCTCTACCTAAATGTTGAATTTATTATCTGTTGTTTTATGTTATCGACGCATCAGCGGTGATAGGAAGGATTAAATAAACAAACAAAATTCCTACGGAAATCAAGCAGACACGAGGTTTAAGGGTGAGGCTAGTTTATCAAACTCGGTTTAATATACTAAAATAATAATAACTAAATAGATCGGAAAATTCTCACACTTTCTCTAAAAGAATCTAGGGGTTACCACACGTAAAACATTATCTTCTCTACATATGTGTGCATATTAAGTATGCAAACAGATGTAAATTCTAAAACAAAAAAATACACAACGAAGAATATAGAAATAATGTGAACAAAAAATCTTAAATCTTGTTTACTGCGAGAAAATCGCAGGGATTTGAGAAAATAGGGTAGGTTCAGCTAGATTATAAAGTATAGGGGTTAGAAAAAATCACGAGCCTGAGGTAGAAACAATCCGGAAAGAGGGTTAAGTCAGGCCATCATACCTAGGGGTGTGATCAGTAGGACATAAGGGTAGAATTATGAACGTAGCTACGAGATTTGAACTACGAGGTAGAAGCTTAGAAAAGTTAATCAATTAGGTAGGGTTCATCACAATTGGTGTCAAAAGCCAGGAGTGGCGGACCATTACAACTGCAATACAAATTATGCAAATATTATTTTTTTTAATTGTGTTTTTTAAAAATATAAAGGGAAAAATAACACTTTTTCTGGATAAAATCAGTATTCTTATAGACTTACTTGTATTTATAAACTTGTTTTTTTTTCTTCATTTTTGTCAATGCGCAGTTTTTAATAACAAAGGTTAAATTATTATTAAAAAAATATTAATTACCATAATTTTAAATTACATGTTTGGGGTCGTCCATTAATCACGTGATGTTTTTTTAGCAACTTTTTAACCCCCCCCCCCTGGTGATATGTGGTGAGGTTTTAGACTAACCCCCCCCCCCCCAAATCACGTGTTTTTTTTTTAGTACAAAGTATTTTGAAATTTTCAGAATATTATCACGAAAAATAAATACACGTGATATCTCATTTTACCCCCCCCCCCCTTTCAAGCCTTACGTGATTAATGGACGACCCTTTTTACGTTTTTTTCTAATTTTCAATGCATTATTATCATAAAAAAAAATTAAATGCAGTTCTCCTTTTCTTTGTAAGACGCAACTTTTGAGATATCAGGCATTTCTGAATTCAAAAGTTGAAATAATTGACACATCCTAAAGTTTATCAATAAAACCACGAGGTATTTTATAACTATCTGGTTTGTAAGGTTTGACTTTATCGACAAATTTTATAATAATTTGTTTGAAATTAATGTTTTCTTACAAAGGCAACCTACGAAGTTTATGTAACATATTTAAATAATTTAGAGACACGTTAGCGTAAATTTCGAAAGCTTTGAGGAACGTTATTGAAATTGAAATCGGGCTTAAAACGAGATTGAAAGTGTAAGTAAGTAGGTACCTACCTGTACTCCTTGTTCATTACAAGATCGTCACGGGAATTCCCTATTGGAGCAAATACAGATCTCAGGTGATCTACAAAGAAATGCCAACAGGCACGCAATGGATTTCTTCATCAAGTCGAGCTTTTCAACAGAGGTTCCTTAACCCATTCATGACGAAGGTGCCATATGGACCTCGAAAAAGTGTTGGACCTCAATTAGTCACATCATGCCGATATATTAAAATGGCGATGCGAAATTCAGTTTTATGTAGTCTACAAGCATGTACGAACACGTTTGTCTTAGAGGCGCTCAGTTCGTTTGCATGTGCCGGCGTGGACAGACGTGTATAAACGGAGTTTGAAAAAAAGTGCAAATTTTTCAAAATGTCAAAACGAGTGAAGTAAGTAATCCATTAAACTTATGTGTAGATTTGATTTTTTTTTCCAAAACCGTTTATGATCCGTAAAGAATGAAATTTACTAACTATTTATAGACATATTGTTACAAAAATAATCCTTATTGTATCAAAGAGAGTACTTTGAATTGAAAGTTTTGATTTTTGGCTCCATATGGACCTTTCGGCAGATCTCACTATACATAAATTGTAATTTTTCGCAGATTTCATTGTTTTTTCGTGTTTTTTAGGGGTCTGACTGTTGAAGAAGTGATGTTACTGCTTGAAGAACAATCGGATACGAATTTGGAGGATGATGAGGTAGTGGATGTGTATGTGGAGCCGCCAAATGAGAGTGATTTGTCCGGAGCAGATTCAGCTGATGAAGATGACGGTGGAATAATTGCCAATATTTCTCGAGCGCAATTGTTTTCTAATTGCCAAATCGTAAATCGCCGTCGACACAAAAAGGGACAAGATACGCCCGATTATGATTCAGATCAAGAGAACCCTAATCTAGAGCATTTCGGAGACGAGCGTTTGGATTCAACTTTCAGTGACTTCGACATAAATTTATTCGACGCTTCAGCATCACACGGTCAAGCGTCTGCAAGCACTTCTTTCGAGCCTCCTTTGAAACGATGCCGTGTTAGTACTGGAGACGGAGTGAATGATCCCGCTGAACCACCTTATCGCATTCCAAAACGTATGCCTGGTCCGAAAACTATGTTTCAATGGAAGTCTAACGATGTGACGCCAATTGTTTCTAGCATATTTCCCGAAGGAAATTATACCGACGTAGCTGCTTTATCACCGGTGGAATTATTTGAACTAAATTTTGACAACGAAATGTACGAATTCATCGTTACAGAATCCAACAAATATCAGACCAAGCAAGACCCTGAAAATAGTCATAAAGTATCACCTTTAACTGTCGGGGATATCAAAGCGTACATGGGTATACTTATAACATCGGGATTATGCCCGATTCCATCAACTCGATTGTACTGGAGCAGCTCTCGCCCTTTCTACAATAAGCAGATTGCGTCCACCATGTCTCGTGATAGATTTGAACAGATACACAAAATGATACACTTTGCTTCACCAAATCAGTTCAATAGTGCAGACCGGATGTGGAAGTTACGTCCATTTACAGATAGGCTTATTGAACGGTTTATGCGAAACTTCCACCCAGAAGAAAATTTAAGTTATGATGAATCGATGATACCATACTATGGCCGCCATGGATGTAAGCAATACATAAAAGGCAAACCCATTCGATTCGGATATAAAGTGTGGAGCCTAAATACAACCTCCGGTTACTTGATCAATTTTGAGATCTACCAAGGCAGCAATCCCCGGATTCCAAAGGAGTATGGTGTTGTAGGCTTGAATGCTTCACCACTACTTATGTTGGTCGATCAATTGCCAGTGGAAAAGCGCGAATTGCCATATCACTTCTACTTTGATAATCTTTTTACGGGTATGCCATTGCTGTACTATTTGCATTTTTATGGATACAATGGCACAGGTACAATTCGAGACAATCGGATTCCCAGTTCATCTCCTATCCCCAAGAAGAAGGCAACAATGTCAAAATACAACAAAGGTGTGCTTTCTCGAGGACATACTGAAAGTGCGCAGACATCATTTGGCAAGACCCCCATCTACGTTACTCAATGGGTTGATAACGCTGTTTGTTCTGTAGCTTCAACAAAATACGGAAAGAATCCATTGGATCTAGCAAGCCGTTACTCACGGAAGGAGCAAAAAAAGATCAGTATACAGAGGCCATATGCAATTCATCAATATAACACGAATATGGGTGGAACTGACAGAATGGACCAAAACGTTGCATGTTATCGCATTACTGTTCGCCAACAGAAATGGTGGTGGTCCATTTTTACCTGGGCCATTGATGTAACCATTCAGAATTGCTGGCTTCTGAAGCGCAAAGCCACGGGCAATTTTAAATTGGGGCAGTTAGAATTCCGTGAAGAAATATCAAAGCATTACTGTGAGAAGTATTCTATCAAGAAATACTTCAAGGCACCCGACAAACTCACCAAAATAGGTCAAACGGCAATGCAGTATGATACCTCCGTCCCCCATTATCCTGGGCCAATACCGATAACTGAGACTAATAAGGGAGGAAAACTGTCTTGTGCATCTTGTAAAAGCAAGCAGCGCATCCGTTGCATCACATGTAAGGTCGGACTATGCGTGAAATGCTTCGAGGGCTATCACACTAAATAATGTTGTTGAAAATTACACTTTTGGAACAATAAAGATGAAAAAATGAAATTTCTGACTAGTTATTTGCCGAAAGATCCATATGGACCTCATCCTTCTCGAGGCTCCTGGGGGATGAGGAGACGATTTTTTCAAATTCCGAAAAAAACGTTCTTATTCTACTTTCAAAACCAACCACTCTGTGAATTTTCTGCGCGAAATTCGAAAAAAAAATAGTTCGTCATGAATGGGTTAACATCTTTCGGCAGGCAAGTAGTTCAAATTAGGAGTAAATAAATGTATAAATGTATGTAGATGGGTTTTTTAGCAAATTTATGAATGTACCCTGGACAGGCGAATAGTGTTTCGACAACAACTGTTACATTATGATTTCTGTATCGGGTTTTTTAAAATTTATTTTTGTTTTGTTAGTCGAGACAATGCTATGTTTGTTTTGTAAAGGGTTTTCGTCCTTCTCGAGACGAATTTTTATTAATGATAAATTATACCACACTATTAAACCAATTTTTAAAGCAACTGGTAAACAGCCGTTCACGATATATGAATGGTTGTTTATCAGTCAAGGTTGTAAGTAAATGATTCGAGGCGGGCACACATGGCGTGTTCATGGGGTGAGATTTGTCCGGGTCTTGGCGGCGGATGCGTCTGCCCACCAGCTGCATGGCAGGCCGGATCGGGAGAGAATGATTGAGAGAGTCCCTTTGACTTCTCCAACCGTACTCTCTCGGAGCATCGCCTTGCACCGCAGTGAGAGGGATGGATTCATTCGTCCGTCACTCCTAGACACACTGACCCACGGATTCCTACCCACCCCGAATACCCTTTTCCTTCGCAGAACTTCCTCTCCTTTCCTTCCTAAAAATACCCTCCACACAGCATCCCCAAAGATGACAAAGATGACATCCTCAAAGATGACATAGGGGAATTATTTTCCTCAGGGCCTCTTGTGTAGAACTAATGTAAAAAAATACAGAGGCAAGCTTCCCGGTGCACAGAATTAGTGTGAAGTGTGACTGTTAATTTAATGTCTACAGCGGAAGTAAACGGGGGAGAAGAGGAAGAGGATGGAAGGGAACTACATGGCTATTCAGATCTCGTTACTTTACATAACTCAAGGCATTTTAAGCAACGTTTTCAGAATGGAGGCAAAATAAAATTTTCAGTGAAATATTTCATCAAGATTATTCTTTCGCTGCAGAATAAGACACAAATAATATTTACTCATTTATTAATATATATTTGTAACATTTTACACAGAGTTTTGAACCTGCGACCTCTGGGCCCAGAACAAAGGTTCGTACCACCCATTTATGGAGGGTGACATTCTAGGACTAAAAAATATTCAGGACAGCATATTCAAGACAGCATATTGTGCTCTTCTGATTTATTTCTAGCCAGCATTAACAGTTTTATTTTATTATTTCAGCTGAAAACATTTTGCATGCTTTTCCGGCCATAAGTTCGTAATCGTTTATTTGGTTGAATGTACGAGTACCTAAACCTAAACCTGTGTGCGTACCAGAAGATAAATTATTTCCAGATTTGTTTCTAGAACATTCCCAAACACTTTAATCTTATTAAGTGATGTCAGAAGTCCCGTGGGTGTTGTGTTGGGAGGAGTAATCACTGTTCAAATCCTTTCCCTGACGAGATGCAATCTCAGGAAGAATCACGCCACGGTCATTAGGGAGTGGGAAGGGGTCGGGGTGTTCTGCTGAGAGTTCTGGGGGCGGGAGAGGGCAGGGGATGTGGGTGGAAGGATTTAAAAGCAGATAAAACCGGTCTGATTTAGCGAAGGTCTCATTTATACATACTCCGCGCGTGCCTTTCCTTCAGGCATTAGAAGTAATTATGTTGGAACTGGCTTGACACGCCCTTCACTACTACTCTACTCTTGACTGATTGTGGGTAAATCAATCGGATTTTTGGAAAGCTATTTCATGGTAATAAAATTACAGATTTTAATTGCGTGTCGCATTATATTTGACCGAGCTCTTGTTGCTGTGGTAATCTGCGATGTCAAACTGTACAACGATAACCATGTACGCAAACACGGAGCCGAAAAACTGAAACAAGAGGAAATAATTTGTAAGACAACATTTTAGTCTGAATTAGGAAGAGCCAGAGCCTCTATTCTATAGATACATTATACCTGGTGAATAACATTGCCACAAATCAAAAAAACTTCTTTTTTCAGGAGAGCAGTTTGAATATTTCGTTTGAGTGTTTTAAATCAGTTTATCTTATATATAAAAATGAATCGCTGAATGTGTTGCTAAGCGTAAATCTCGAGAACAGCTGAACCGATTTCGCTAATTCTTTTTATAGAATATTCCTTGAAGTACGAGGATGGTTCTTACGGAGAGAAAAATTAAGAAAATTGCGCAGATAATTGGATCATTTCAGAAAACCTAACAACTATCGCACGTTTGACAGTTCGCGTGTTTGAGAATGACATTTTGATTGTTAAATCAGGATTCTATTTTTGGAAATCTTTAAGTTGATAAATTTATTTAAAGTATGTACTCCCCAAAAGTTTGAATCGAATCAAGAATTTTAGATATTTTAAATAGGTACCTATGCTAGGTACCAAATTTAAAATACATGAAAAATGGAAATTTTAATAAAAATTTTAAGAGGTGGCCAGCGGGCTGTTTAAAAACTGAATGTACTAGCATTGAAATATATGGAACACGGGAGGAGGGTTGGCGGGACGAGGGAGCGGGAAAGGGAAGAGGGAAGTCGGGGAAGAGGACGTGTTAGGGGGGAGGGGAACTCGGGAGGGGGGTTCGCGGGACGGGGAAGGGGGGGGGGGAGTGGAGTGGGGAGAGGGAAGGTGGAGGTGACGGAGTTGGAACGCGAGAGGGGAAGAGAACGCAGGAGAAGAAGGGGAGGCGGAAGGGGAACGGGACGAATGGGAAAGGACACTCAAGGAGTAACAATTTCTTTATTAAATGGCATAGCAACGCATGCCGGAACCAGCTAGTTAAACAATAAAAAAAACATTGTTTTACAAAAGTTGGAAAGATGTTATCTAATTTCGTTACATATCGTTTTTTTATTTCAATGATCATTGTGCCAGTATTTTTATTGAATTCGAGTAAAATATTGTAATATAACAATGACATTCTCGCTTTTAAGGTCACATTAATATTTTCAAGAATTGTGACATTTTTATCGAAGATATAATACTAGTAGATATCCAGGAACATTTCTGCATGCTTCACTCAAAAATGCAATTTTTTTACTTGTGCCACTATTTGGTTGGAATTATTTTCCTTAGAGCCTCCTATGTGGAGCTAATGTAAAAAAAGGTATACTGATTAAATCCAGAAAAAATCGTCAGGTTTATCGATATGCACGTGCGAGGAAATTATCCGAGATACGTGCACCATATTATGTACTCTGTTGAGGCAACGATCAGATATAGCACAGAAACCAGGCGTTCTGAAAATCTTGCAAGGCTTAGTTTTAATACATTTTTTAAAATAATTATTTCACCTAAATTTCACATCATAATATTCAGTATCTCGACCACCATACTAGGCCCGTGATATGACAGTCGTATAGGACATATTTTATAATGTAAAAATATGAATGATACATACAAAAAAAAACAAATAAAAACAACATTTAAAAAATAAAACATATATAAACCATAACAAAAATCAATATAAAATTAATATGGGGGATAAAAAACACAGAGATAATAGAAATTAATTAAAGGCAAGATTAAAATACAAGCAAAGGAATACAACGAATTATGTACAGGCAGGGCCGGATTAAGCATGTCGGGGCCCGTAGGCAGTGCACGTCTCGGGGCCCCTACCTACACTTTTTACAAACTATCAAAAATATTTTTCTACCACAACGTATTTTTATTCATTATTTTTTTTATTTTTTTTTTTTATTCTTTTTTTTTATATGAATACCGCACAAGAGTCTCAACTGCTCCCGTCTGGAGCCAGTGAGACAATGTCATCCCCAATTGGGGTATGTTTTGACTGAAGGTAGTGGGGATGGGAAGGAGATAGGGAGGAGGAAGGTGAGGAAGTACCTGACTATTCAAATCTGATCACCAAACACGGCTAAAGCCATTTCAAGCAACGTTTCAATTTTGAATGGTGGTCTTACACCAGGGCGATATTGAGAGTATCTTCCACTCTGGAACGTGCTGCAAATATACTATATGTATATTATTTTAAATGAGTAAATTGTGAATAAAACAATTTAATCCAATAAAATGTATTTGCCACGCCGGGATTCGATCCCGCGACCTTCGAAATGCGAGTCAAGAGTCTTACCGCTGGACTAAGCCGGGCGGCTACGAAGTAATGCCATCATCCCATCCAATAAAAAAAATTGAAACGAATCCAATACAATACAATAATTCTTTATTAGACATAAAAAGGCACAGATATACACGGTGTCCGGAAACTCGTAGTACAAGCGGGAAATTGGTCAATCTACATCACAATTGGAGTCGATTCGTGATATATTTTTTTTATTTGAGCTTTCGTTTTCGAGTAAATCGGTTCCGAAGTTGGAATTTTTTTGGTCATGTTTGGAAAAATCGAACACTTGCAGTAAATATCAGAAAAAAAGTTTTTTGTGTAATGTCTTTTAAAATGCATCGAATGTTAAACCAGGCTCAAAAGTTTTTTTAACCCTTTAGTTGCCGAAAAAATTGAAAAAAAGTAAAAAAATAATAAAAAATCGAAATGCTCAGATCGAAAAAAAAAATTTGTGTGTTCTCTGTGTGATGTAGATTCATAGTTTCCCGCTTGTACTACAAGTTTCTGGACACGTTGTAGAAACAAAAATATATTTAAAAAAAAAACGGTACTATGAGCGGTCTTATCACTCTTGTGATCTCTTCCAGACCACCTTGGTATGGAGATAAGCTTGTATAACATTTATATTTTAAACACATAATTAGAAATAAAAAGTAAAAAAAAAACTGAAACAAAATAAATACCAATAAAAGCCACACTCGGCACCTACCTGATACTAAGTAATGCTGCTTAACGAATAAAAGTAAAAATACCAATAAAAGCCACACTCGGCACCTACCTGATACTAAGTAATGCTGCTTAACGAATAAAAGTAAAGTAAAGTAAAATACAACAATGTTTTTAGATTTTCACGGACAAAAGTTTTTTGTTATTAGTTTTTGGGATTTTATGCCGTGTTGCGCTACCTCCTTCTTTGGTTACACGGCGTAACACCCAAAAAACGAATAACAAAAATACAATGATGTTTAAATATTAACTCTTCTAACTTTTTTAGATACAAAATCGTTTAAAACATCTTGAAAGTTGACCTTTTCCAAAATATCATTTTCAATCGACGTTATCGCCAATGAATTTAACTTACTACTTAGGTAGGTACTATTAGGCGGACGGAGAGAAAATGAAAACGGCACGAGATGAAACAGTAACAATTTTCATAATATCTTCACAAGAAAAACTTAAGAAAAAAAAATTCACACTCGTCAAATTCTATAATATTAAATGAAATAAATACTTATGTTAAATAAAATCTGGTAATCAAACTTACGTGGTATCGTAATGTAACTTCAGTTTATTACACGCGTCTTCTCGCCGATTTTCTCGAAGCACTTGCAAACAATAAAAATATAACACTTCTTAACAAAATTCGAAAGTTTTGAAACATCGAACAGAGTAAAACTCCCAAATCGTATAAGACAAAATGATATGAAGTTTGTTTACGACACAATTCAAATTCTATAATATTAAATGAAAGAAGTATGTTAAATAAAATCTGGTAATTAAACATACGTGGTATCGTAATGTAACTTCAGTTTATTACACTCGTCGTGTCGCCGATTTTTAGAAAATGAAATGAAGTTTGTTTATGACACATGCCACAACACACAACGTACGTATCGAACGAATCTGAGTCAATCGGAGACTCCCCCAAATCCGGGGTCCCCAATGCTCTTTGTCATGCCAAACAATACTGTCAACCTTATGAAAGTGGGCATAAAATAAATAAATACATGTAGCAGTAGGTGTGCATTTATAATGCATTCAGATTTGGAATAAATATCTAGAATTGACGATATCTAGATTTTCCCTGAGATCTCTGAACTATTACCCTGTATCTGAAGAATTAATTACGCTATAATATTTTAAGCAGTGTTTTCGTACCTCGCTAGATCTTTTCTAAGCCGATCAAAACTCCGGCGCGGCATCCCGTTGCTTACTGATAGAGTCAAACCATTGAAGCAAGTCATTTTTTCTCGGGGCGTGGGGCCCCCAGCCGATGCGGGGCCCCTAGGCAGTTGCCTACTCTGCCTTAGGGATAATCCGGTACTGTGTACAGGGTGTAACAGCACGTACCCAAAGGATTTTAATTAGCGATTCTTGAGCGTTTTTGACATAACAACTCAAAATTAATCACGATAAGTATATATTTACTTGAAAAAATAAATAAATAATTTCTGAATACTCACCGAACTCAAAAACGTGGAATCAAGGGGGTAAAGACCACCAGCCGAAAAATCCACTTTATTGTGAAGAATTTGTAGTGAAAATAATATCAACTGGAAATAATAATAACTTAAACATGGTAATTTTATTTAATTTTTTTTTGTTTAATTATAAATTTTCCACGAACCTCATTTTTGTCTTTTGTATCGATCCGTCGGCCTTTTTCCAGGCGGTGAACTATTCGTCCAGTTTTACTGGACTGAAAAACAATTAAATATATACTCTTCGTATACTATGACATACAATTGTGTTGACACATATCAAACTCGCCTAAGTCCCGTTTAAACAGTTTTCGGATAGTGACGATTTTTTTTAGTTTGAACATTTAGATAGTAAAAACCTGTGAATATTACTTTATGGTATGAATGTTGTACCTGGGAACACAGAAAAATAAAAATCAAAATAAATTTCTCATGGTAAATATTTATTTTCGATGATTTTTTAATGGACTTTGGCGCATTTGATATAATACCTATGGAATTAGTCGATATTGAAATAGACCAAGATGACTAAATAGACTGGACTTAGGCGTGTTTGAATTAAAAAAGGAGGACTTTGGTGAGTTTGAACAAACACAAATGACGGCCATGACAGAGTGAAGACGATGCGTTGTTGGCTGTAATGGACTTTGGCTCACATGATTTGAAGCGGGTGTGGGACTTAGGTTGGATTGAAAAAATCTATCAACTTTCACCCTTAATTTCTTTGGGAAGCCGTTGACTTCGGTTAGATCGATCTAAAGCAAAAGATTCGTTTTTTTTTTGCTGAATCGAATACACAAAATGGTTGGTAGTGGACTTTGGCGAGTTTTATATGTATCGACACAATTATATCTAATTAACAAGATATTTCAATGATTTACATTACCTTCAGAGAAGCAGCCGATGTGAATATAACGATGAGAAAAACGTGCAGTAAATCAAATGCGATTGACAAAGTAGCAAACAATGAAAAACAACGAGAATTAAACCGAATAATTGTTGAAAACATATTGTACACTTTCAGAGTTACAGATACGAAACATTGTATGGTGATGAGAATCAAATGTATCGCGAATGCTTTATCCACTTTCCTGCAGAGAACACACAACTTATCGTGAATTCGGCTCACAACAGACAGGCGGGTGCTCTTTGCTCCAACTGGAGTCACCCAGCAAATTTCTGAGGAGCTCCTCTTGTTCACGTGAAAGTTTTTAAGATAGTCGTTCAGAATCTGAAAACGATCCGACAACAACCACGTCAAGGAAACTATCTGAGCCTCACCCATCATTTGCGTGATGACCGTTATAGCATTGGCCCAGTCGCCGATGTTGACGATGTGACAAACGATACTCCTCATATATAAATCAGCTCCAAGGTATGCGATACCTGAAGCGAGAAATGCGTAGAAGAACCAATTTATTTTTTTTTTAGATTCGAAATAATCCAGATTCAAGTTCATGACCTTCAGCTCTTCGTCTATTTCCTGAATCAATGAAACTAAAGACGTGAAGTTAGTTTGACTAAATGGAGTGTATCCCACAAAGATCAGCATTATCAACATTCCTACCACGTTCTTGGCCTTGCGTACTTGTACTGACAACTGAACGTTTATTGCACCCCAGTTTAAAATGTGAATGGTTGCCATTGCAGTGTATATTGTTAACAACATCACACTATTGATTTTCGAAAGTAAGTGATTCATTATAGTAGTTTTTCCGACAGCATTTGGAATTAGTCCAAGAAACTTTGACATGATAATAATATGCGAGCATGTTGCTAAAACAGTGATGGGATTTTCTGGTTTTTTCTTCATCTTTTTGGTTTAATTGTTATTTATGAAAATGCTTCCACTTGCTTTCCTGAAAGATTCTTATTCATGAAAAATACTCGAAGCTCTACTATAAGTAAACTTTTCTGAAGTGGCTGATATACAAATAACGTCACCATGAAGACTCAAACCTTTTCAGAGTCCTTTGAAGTAAGCAAAATAGCCACTTACAAACATTAACACAAAAAAGCTATTCATTCTACGTACTGGTAAGTACCCAACTTCTGGCAAAATAAATACTTATTATATTATGTATACAAAGTATAATAAGTACCCACCTATCTTAATCACACAAAACAGAGAAAATACCTGCGTGGGATTATAGGTACATTGTTTTATTTATATTATACTAGCTGAACTCCAGGCGTTATTCGGCTTTTACAATTTTTCGAGTTTTTCTAAATTGTACTTAGACGTTCCTCTTTTTTCTGCATTGGATCCACACAAAATGGGACAAAAATAATTCAGACATCCTTTAAAGACAATGGGAAATTTATTTCCCTCAGGGCCTACGCCATCTTTGGGGATGCTGTGTGAATGGTCTTTTTAAGGAAAGGAGGGAGACGAAGATGTGGGAAGGAAAAATGTATGATGTACCTGTAGGTAGGAATTTGGAATTCAGAGTTCTGTAGGAAAAATTATGCTGGCGCATGACGTTCAAGTGAATGGTATAAACAAATAAGTAGGCACTTGAAAAACAAATTTCAACACTTACATTTTTTTTATTTCCACCATAAAATTACACACAGTTTCCAGATACACTTGAATTCACAACCTCAACCATTCATAGACCCCGAGCGACGCCGCGACGCCGTGAAATACGGGTACCCCGACAAAATATCCCTCCCAACGACAAAATTTATCTCCACTAAGCTGAATTATTTTTTTTGTTAGGTTAAGTTTTAGTAGATATTTTGTGGGGGATATTTTGTCGCGGAATGAAAAGTCGCGGAACCGTGTACAGGTCAGCTAGTAAATATTACTTTTGGTAGGTATACCTTTCCACGTACTTATATAAATAGGTTTGTGCATAACGGTAGGGTCGGCCTGCCCTGGTTGCCACCCGATGCGGGGTGGTAGAATATTGCCACAAAAATATTTTACACATGAACCCGGTCTGTTATTTTGTAACGTAAATAGTTCCGGGGAACCAGGAGTAGTATTTAATATGTATAGGTAGAGCAAGTGAATCTCCTCAGGATTGTGAATGGATATACGGGATTCTCCCCAGCATGATTAGGTTATCTTTTTTAAATAAAAGAGTACTTTTCCATATAACAAAATTAAACATATATTTCAGAAAACATATTACCAGGGGGTTTCAATTACCCCGAAATAACACCGGAAGGGCGACAAACTAAAAACTAAAAAACAAATATAGCAGGTAGCACACCTGTTGGACCAAGTCATGTTATCTAAAATCTTACTAACCACTCGTGAACACCATAAACCCGTGGTCGTCAAACTGCGGCCCGCGACGGATATTTGTGCGGCCCGCACAAATATCTGGCGTTTACTTTTAAATTCTTTTTTCAAGTACAATTATAGTATCCGTTTTTTTGCGACCCGCACAAATATCTACCGTTTTCTTTTTAAATATATTTTTTTTCATGTACGATTACAATTATACTATACGTTTTTTGCGGCCCGCACAAATATATGCCTTTTTCATGTACAATTATAGTATCCGGTTTTTTGCGGCCCGCACAAATATCTGCCGTGTTCTTTTTTACTATATTTGTTTTCATGTACGAGTACAATAATTATACTATATCCGTTTTTTGCGGCCCGCACAAATATCTACCGTTTTCTTTTAAATATATTTTTTTCATGTACAATCATACTATCCGGTTTTTTGTGGCCCGAACAAATATCTGTCGTTTTCTTTTTACATATATTTTTTTCATGTACAAAATTGTACTATCCGTTTTTTTGCGGCCCGCACAAATTTCCGCCGTTTTCTTTTTAAATATTTTTTTCTATTTCATGTGCGAGTACAAATATCATACTATATCCGTTTTTTGCGGCCCGCGCAAATATCTGACGTTTTCTTTTTAAATACATATTTTTTTCATGTACAATTTTACCATCCGGTTTTTTGCGGCCCGCACAACCGCAATATCTGCCGTTATCTTTCTAAATATATTTTGTTCATATACAATTAAATATATTATCCGTTTTTCTACAATTAATTATTTTGTCGTTTGAGACTTTCAGGGGGGCAGTAGAAGACCCAGAGAAAATTAGAGGGCGTAGAGATGGCACAGTGAGGGTGTAGATGGCACAGTGAGGGCGTAGATAGGTAAAACAAAATATGGTCAAAAAACAACAAAAAAACACGCTTATCACGTACTAATAAAGCAAAATAAACTTTAATATTGTTTAATTTTTGTTATTGTATGTATTGTTATCATTTTTATCACGTGTGCGAAAATTCACACATTTTTTTGTATAATATTATGATTTTGCGTGAATTATTATTAAGAATTGACACTACATCATGAACACAAGAAGGAAGGAAGTAGCAATCCGGTACTTAAATACAAATACCCCCCCCCCCCCCCCCGAAATCATAAGTGTGCGGCCCGCGGTGATACCTTACATTGTCCTATGTGGCCCTTGACCAGAAAAGTGTGACGACCGCTGCCATAAACTGTAGTCTCGAAGTCGTGGGGAAATATCCGAAGGAACCGCATCCGAAGAATGCATACCAGGATCGTATCCATGGGACACGACCGCAAATCACCAACTCATTCTCCACCGACTCAGCTAGTCGGGCAGCAGGGCAGCAGGTTCCACCTGATGACCAGGATTCCGGCTGAAGGCACCATGGAATACGGGGTATTTGCCAAGCTCAAGGCGTGAGCTCCATCAAAGGCTTTCCACGAGGAATTTGCCACAACGACAGGAAGCAGAGGCCAGGCAAGGCCACAAAGGTGTTCCGTCGCGTTTCACGTCACCGTACGACATAGGATTGCGTGATTTATCTCAATGCAAACATGGCGAAGCACATGAAGCTCTCACACCGACGGCCGACAACGCACACTCAATTACTTCGGGTCGCGTTTTCAAAATCAAACTTTATCATCCGGCTCGCGGTTTGTATTCTTAAATCATAATTATAAGGGATTAACCCAGGTTAAAAACTTGCAAAACTAACCACTAAGTGACAAGTCAAATAACCGTCGTGCTCCTGTCACGGCGGATATTCAAAAAAGTGCCGGAAGCTAGAAACTAACATTGCCACACGCAAAAAAGAAAAAACCCACGGTGGTTCAAAAAATAACGTGAGCGGCCAGGTGAAAGTTGATTCAGTCACGAGAATAATTATTCGAATTTAATAATTATTATTGTGACAATTTATATTTTCGTAATTCTATGGCTCGGTCGGTCAGGGATTCCCCAAAAATTTTGTTATTTTATTTTCGTTCCTAGCTCTAACTATTGCTCGGTTGGGGATTCCCCTGAAATATTCCTCGCTTATCAGCTGTGTCATTCTCATTTCTTTCATACATTGTGATTGACGTGAACTCGTGAAGGGAATTATGACGTATTAGTGGACGTAAATTAGTGAAAAAGTTGTAATTCCGTTGGTGTTTTTAAAAGTGTTGAAATAAATATTTCAAAATACAAGCTAAATGGATTGGAAATGTAGTTATATTTTGTAATAAACGAATAAGGAAGTTGAGTCCACTTTTTTAATTTTTTTTTATCAATGTTCACATTCAAACTTAAATACTAGTATTTTTTTTTTTAAGTTCGTTTTCATAATTAAATTAAGTCTCAAAGTTTAAATTTTATTAATCCCGCCAAAACGACCGGTAAGAGGCAAGGTGTATGTGTGACGTCATAAGCAGTTTAACAAGTTTTCAGGAAAAAAAAATAATAAGAAGTAATTGTTGAATGAAACACTAGTATATATTGAATCAATTGGCGGGTATAAAATAAGCCGCCATAGCTCAATTGGGAGAGCAGCTGACCGGCAATCAGAAGGGCACGGGTTCAAGTCCCGTTGGCTTCATGTATTTTTTCTCGGAAGATTTTTTCAATGTGGATGAGTGTTTCAGGCTGATAATTATTGCTTATAATAATTGTTACTATAATACAGGTTCAATGTTGCCACTAAAAAGTCGTTTTGGTTTTACCACATTATTGGGAGAATAGGTATATAATTTATGGAATAAGTTACTATGGAGGTAACCACTCATTTAAAATATTTTGGAAATAATAATAAAAGTTACATTTTAATCTTCATCCAAAAGAAATCATTACAACTTATTTTAGTTTATTAATGAATAATCTAGTAATTATTTTTTTAAGTATTTTATATTAATAATTTTGCAGGGCACCTAAAGATGCAGCATGCCGTGGGAAGTGGGTGGAAATAATTCGATTGCTGAGAAAAGAGCTTAGAAAACACCTTTTGAATCACTTAAAGCATCCGGTTGAGTATTAAGTATATACTATTGGTATGATTAAAATATTGGAACAAAAAATGTCGTAATGATTTCATTAGTTACTCATATAATAAAAAACACATATTCAAAATAATTTTAATTAGTTAATTTTATTACAAACTAATGTTAACAAAACTCTTTTTCATTGTTTATATTGGGTAAAATTTCAATTGGTAGGCAACACCACCCTGCCAACCCAGGTTTGTGCTTCTGCCTTTGTCTTTACTAGCGGCGGTATTGTTCTCGTGACTTGTGCAAGTGAGACAAATATATGTTTACATTAAAATTTAGTTGTTTCAAAGCTACGTCACTTTTTCACGCGCGGTAAAGAAGTTTCTTCTCTATTTATTTAAACTCAATATTTATTTGTGTGTTTATATTAAAACTATTTTTGTTTGGTTTTTATGTTTATGTGATATGAACGTTAATTTATTTCTGCAGTTTGTCTAGTTCTGTCTGTAAAGCAAGCGTTTGGCCTAGATACAACCTGTCTCATTATAAATAAACCATCTCTCGTGTAATAGAAAGAGATGCACGATCATGATCGTACAAACCGGGGAACAGATGACGTCAGAATTCTTTTGACCAATCATGAAGCGTTTTTAGTTTATAGCTTTTTAATATTTTTTAAGAACGTTTAACTAATTCTAAGAATAATAATATAGAAATATATTTATATATTTAGAATCGTTATTTTTTGATCTACATGAACATATTTTTCAAAATATTTTTCACTCAACTTCCCTATAAACGCAAAACCCGAATAAAAAAAAAATATATATATATATATATATATAGCAGAATCGATCGATAACTGACTGAAAAATGATCGATCATCTGTATGTCTTTTTTTATGTATTTCATTAAGAGAAGAGAAAGGTGGGGAAGTACCTGTCTATTCATATATGGTCACAAAATATGGCTTAAGCCATGTCATGCAACGTTTCGAAACCGAATGGTGGTTTTTCACGTCTTTCACCATCGCGAAACTGACAGTATCTACCATCCTGCGCGCTTCTATGAAATAATAAAATTATTCTCATTTACTATCATCATTAAACAGTATTAATATCTGTGTGTGGTTGAATTCCAAAACCCGACTTCCATTGCATGTCTTATACACCGCGCCACAAATAACATCTGTGTTCGTGAAATTTCAAGTCAACCTACCGTTGTAATTCGAATCTTCCAAAAGATGTCGCAACTTCCGTAAGCAGCTCGCATATGGACGTATATTACCTAGGTATAAGTACTAGGATTTATAGGCGGTTACGCAGCGTTGCCAACTCTCGTCTTTTTGCGTAGATCTACGTATTTTAGGTCTTTCCTGCACATCTACGAACTTAGGCCCAGGATCTACGTATTTTCTTTCAAATTGTACAAATTTGCAAAATAACATAACTCATAAGGCTGAAGCAGCACATTTTCCGTAACTTTACCAGACGCGGACTCCAACAAACGATCCGTTTTATACTAGAGTCCGCGCCACATAAGAAGTCGCGCAGACGGAAATACAATCCAATGGGTTTTGGCGTCACGATTCAAAAATACGAAAAGGTGATTCGTCTCAAATGTTTCCCTTATTGGCCCAGTTTGCACAAAACTTAAACATTGCCACATACTCGTAGCAGTGCAAATGTCGAGCGTCTGTTTTCCGCGATAAATTTGATGAAAACTAACATCCGAAACAGACTCTCTACTGACACGCTAACAGGCTTACTTTTTACGAAAAGTGGCTTGAAAACAAGCAGCGAGTCTTCGCAGGAACATATTAAATATTTTAATCAATATATGTACAAATTTAATTTGCCGAAGATTCTGAAAATTGAGTATTTTTTACCTCAAATGTGGGAATTTTTTATTTTTTTTATTTACTAGATTCTTATGTGCCTCGAAGAGGTGAATCATTTAAATTTACTGAATTTAAAGTTAATCCTACTAATAATATAAAGGTGAAAGTTTGTATGGATGTATGTTTGTTACTCCTTCACACAAAAACTACCGAATAGATTTTAAAAATTCTTTCACTAATAGAAAGCTACATTATTTGCGAGATCTAAAGGCTATATATATTGGTAAGCTCTGGTGTTATGAATAATCTCTGGCGTTATGAAATTATTTATCATACGTTTTCTGTCGCTAACAAAACCGATTTATTGCAAACGTCAGAAAAAACAAACCAATTGTCTATTTGGAAACGATGTTTTTTTAATTTAATTAGGTGATTCACACAAAAAGAGTTCTTTTTTGGCGTCGTACTTAATAACTATTTCTAAAAATGAATCACCGAAATGTACAGTTTGGCAATTAAGTGTAGAAAATAAATGATGGCGGTGCGATCGTTTTCTAGTTTTAAATGGCAACACCAAGAGGGCTCATAAGACAATGAATGTATGTTTTAAAAAACACTTCTGCCAAAATGCATATTTCATAGCGTATTTGTATTTTCAAAAATTTTGCACAAAAAACTGTAATTTAATAGAAGTAAAATAAAACAAAACAAGTTTTAAGTGGGCGTTTATTTCGATATAAAAACGTAGGTACTTGAAAGTTTAAGTCTAACCCGACATGTAATTATTGTCTTCGTTCTCGTGTGATTCTTCTTCTTCCGTATCTTTATCTTCATCTAAACGCAGTTCATCGATATCATCATATGCCTCATACTGCCTCGTGCATAATATTCTGCCTCAATTTTCATCACGTGTTTGCAACAATTTTTCTAATAATCAGCACTTAGGTATGCTTTTACATATTTTATTATTATTATGCCCATTTTCCGTTTTCCCGGTGTTTCAAATTTTCCATCTGCCTTTTCCCCTTCCTTGACGATTCGTCTTACCGTTGATTCAGATTTACCTGCGAAAAATTATTAAAACTATTATTATAAAAGGTAGTTTTAAAAACACCCACTAGATAATATTCACTTGGAAAGAAAGAAAGAGAGAGAAAACGAGAAAAAAAGTAACTTTTCTACGAGTTTAAAGAAGTTGCATATTATTATTTTTTTATTGAGTTATTCCATTTTTTCTGTGGCCGTATATTAACTGTCAAATGGAAGTGTCAGATACGGATTTTTTAAACATAACCTCAAATCAGATTGTAATGGTTATTATCGCTCGAAAATTGGCATAAATCTTGTAATACTAATGAAATTTATTAAACAAACTATACTACGTACCAGTCATTTCTGCAGTTTTGTTTCATCATCTTCTAAATTAGACAGAATCTTCTTCGCGTGACACTCGACTAGGCAGCATTGAAAAACGCAGAATTTAACCCCTCTTGCATCACTATGTAATGGTTTATTCATTTGAATTAAATTCAGGCAAACAATGAATAAAAAGATTATCAAATCAGCGATCTTCTACTCAGATTTAAGACAATAACTCAACCGTAACATGTGATAACATGACAGCCATAGGAAACGTCATATAATTCAGTGCTGCCATAGTAATGAACAGTTAAGTTCCAATTTATTTAATTTCTACACTTATTTGCCAAACTATATGTATGCGCATAAACCCGAACGACTGCACGAAATTGGATAAATTTTTTTTTGTTCGATATTTTGTATAAAACTACCGTTGAGTTCTGGCATTATGAAATTTGTATAAAAAATTATAATAGGTGCACGCGAGCAGTTTTAAAACTGAATGAATGTGTGGAATGCGAGAGGTGAAAGGGGGGAGTGGGGAGGGGGAGGGTGTTTCTGGATGAGAGGGAATGTGGAGGGGTAGGGGGTGGGGGAGGGAGAGGGGGAGGGAGAGGGGGAGGGGGTTGATGGAGAGAGTGGAGGGGAGAGAGGGAAGGTGGAGGAGGCGGAGTGGGGTGGTAGAGGTGGGAGGGAAGGAAGGGAAAGGGGGAGGGGAGGAGGAAGGTGGGGGGAGGTGGAGTGGGGAGGGGTATGGGATGGGGGAGGGGTCAGTGGAAAAGGAGGGGGAGAGAGAGGGGGGTCGATGGAAGAGTCGAGTGGGGAGAAGGAAGGTGGAGGGGGGAGGATTAGGGGGAGGGGTGGGTGGTGGGGGACTGGAGTGCGGGGAGGGGTGGGTGGAGAGGGAGGGGGAGGGGGGGAGGTTAATGGGGGGAGGGAAATCCCTAATACCATGCGAGCGAAGCCGCGGGAAAAAGCTTGAGTTCTAATATATGTTCAAATTTAATTTGCCTGAAGATTCTGAAAATTGAGTAATTTAATTTTTTTTTTTATTACAAATGTGACCATTTTTTCATTAACAAGATTCTTATGTGCCTTGAAGAGGTGAATCATTAAAAGTTACTGAAATTAAAGTTAATGTTCCCATATAAATAGAACGGCGTCATTTGAGCCTTTCAATTTTTACCTCATGTGGGTATTTTCTAAAAACCCTACAACAAATGTGGCAAACAAGTATGGTAACGGTTATCGCAGCCTATGAAAGTTTACAATACCAGGGGTATCTCTAATAAATTGTGTAACAAAATACTCGTTTTATTCTGTTTCACCTATCCTAACTTCTTCATTTCACTCAAAAAAAAAACTACGTAGATCTACGAACTTTTCATAATCCAAATTATACAGTTTCTACGTAATTTTCTAGTCTGACCTACGTCTTTTTCAAAATTCGGGTTGGTCACACTGGGTTACAGGCTATATATGTAATATCCGACGAGTACATTACATATTATAGCGTCATTGCGTGTTTCGGTTACGTTGTCACGGTTACTTTGTCTCGGTGACTAGTGACTAGCTGCGGGCCGAGGAACTGGCTATTTTTTTAATTTTTTTTTTGGAACCAGTTCCTACTCAAACTGGGTGAAGCTGAACCAAAAGCCACCCGTAGGGCCTAGCAGCAAAAACCTGCGGAGCGGGTTTTTAATTTTTTAACTGCTAGTCTCATCTTATTATCTCATCTCATTAGACCAGGACTTCCCAACCAGGGGGGGCGTAGTGAAATGTCAGGGAGGGGGGGGAGCATTATAGGTACGTTTGCATTTCCGAAAAAAAAATCTATTAACGCGTAGAATTAGAACTGTTCCGAATTGCCATTCAATCGCTGCTATACAAGTTTCGACAAGTTATAACACGACGACGTGTGATGCGCACCCCCGCCCCATCTTCCCGTTGGAATTCATCTTTCACTCACTCGCCTTCCTCGCTCCTGTCACAAACAAATCCAAGTTTCGTTTCAAGTCTGTTAAGTGAGATATTTAAGAGTGAAATTGTTCATCTTCTAAATAAAAGGTAAGTTAATTAATGATTTTAAAAAGTAATTAATGATTAAAGGTGTACCTACTCTTCTATTAAAGATCCATAATAAATAAATATATTGTATCTGTATTGTACCTATTTGAAATTCAAATAAATAATAATTTAGTTAATATACAAAAATGTGTTTCTTATTTTTGTTGAAACTTAATTAAAAGGACATAACCAGAGAAAACCAGAAATATGTCATTTTTAAATCAGATTTTAGATGAATTGACTAGGGAAAACGCTACCGTCTAACTGTGCCAGTGTCATTTCACTCCTCTTTACAAAATTAATCATTTTATATAGATAATAGTTTTAAAATAGTATTGTAAATTAGAGTAATATAGTTTTTACTTGTATATTTGTTTTCACTGTAAGTATTTGTGTTATATAATTGGTTCTTCGGAGCAGTTAAGGTAAGATTTTTTTTTTGATTTGTGTGCTGTAGATTTTTTCGAAAATGGATAAAGAAAAACCACCTGATCCCCCAGATGATGGTTTGCTATCTGAATCCTCGGGTGTTACAAAAAAATTAATCGCGGTTAATATTCCGGAGGCTTCGGACTTCGTAACGATTACGTAAAAAAAAGAAAAATTGCTAAACCAGCAGATAATAGAAATGCAACAGATTTTGAACAGATACATCGAAAAACACCCTCCACGCAAAACGACTCCCTTCCAAATAATTCTGTTTTACAGGATGTAATTCCGTCCACTTCTTCCTCGATTTCAAATTTAAGTCCAGCAAGCCCCTCCACCACACCCGCCCCACTGGTAAACAATACTCCTTCACAAATGTCACGTCTGTATAATAATCTTGATAGACCACCTTACATTACACACGTGACTAAAATTTCAAAGGATGAAAAACAATCAAATTTATACGATGTGGACTTTGGACATTTTATGTTTAAAAATAAAATCCACCCTGTCTGGAATGGAGTAAAATCGGTTGGGCGTAACCGTCTTTCTGTTGAATTCAAGACAGCGGCTGAGGCCAATAGCTTTGTAAAATCTGATGTTGCCAAAAAAAACTCGTACAACGTTTTCATACCTACATATCAGGTTACAAAGTTAGGTGTCACAAAAGGGATCCCACCGCACTGGTCCATAGAGGACATCCTGGAAAACATTACTGTTCCTCAAGGTTTCGGAAAAGTTTTAAAAGCGCGTCGTCTAAATTACAGGTTTAATAGGGGAAACTCTGTAGAATGGAGACCCTCCCAATCCGTTGTCCTAACATTTGACAGCAAAGACCTTCCACAAAATGTTACTATGTTTAACGTCTCTCTACCAGTAGAGCTCTATGTGTTCCCAACTGTGCAATGCTACAAGTGCTGCAGATTTGGACACACGAAGAACCTCTGCAGATCAGAACCCCGTTGCTTCAAGTGCAGTTCGTCCCATAGTGGCGATTCCTGTGATAAAACAGAGGAAAATTATAAATGTTTAAACTGCTCCGGTACCCACATGTCCATCAGCAAAACTTGCCCTGAACTGTCAAGGCAGCGCAATATTAAACACACAATGGCCGAGAAGAGCATCTCTTATGCGGAAGCATCAAGAATGTTTAACAAATCCATTCCATCTTATTCTGAAGTAACTTCCAAAAATTCTAAAAAATCCACCCCTTCTCAACCTTCTTCTTCTTCATTTAGAAAAACTGTTGAAAGGGTCGTGAAACCTAGAGTTCTAACAAAAAAAATAATGCTAATCACGAATCCCTTCTGTGGTTCCCTAATGGACAAATTCCTTCCAGTTCAAATTTCAATTCTTACCTAAAGTCATCTACTAAAGAACAAAATTATAATATAGACCTTAACTCTACACTAATCACCTCATTTTTACATATTTTACAAACTTTAAATAAAAACAACATTCAAATACCGTCCCACGTTGCTAAACAAATTACTAATATTATCAACTCAACTAGAAATGGCTCCTCTGATGAGGATTCTTCAGTGGAATTGTCATAGTCTTAGAAATAAGACTGAAGAATTTTTAAACACATTACACTCAAACTCAATTGCAGTGGCTGCCATCTCGGAGACGTGGCTGGAACCGGATTCTGATTTCAGAGTCAGGGGATACCACTGTCTTCGAGACGACCGTCAAGATGGAAAGGGCGGCTCCGCTCTTTTCATTAAAAAATCATTACCCTTCTCCCCTGTAGATGTAAAACCAATTGGTTGTCCTTTTCAAGTGACGGCCGCAAAGGTTTTTGACACTACAATAATTTCTTTGTATATATCACCATCTAATAAACCTTCTAAATCAATCCTAAAAGCTATGTTTTCCAAGGTCACTACCCCTTCTCTTGTTCTGGGAGATTTCAATGCCCATCACGGATTATGGGGAGCTCACAATTGTGACAGAATGGGCAGAGATATTGTTGATCTACTAGATGAACTAGACTTTTGTATTATCAATGATGGTTCTCCTACTCGTCTTCAGGTGCCTGGTCAGCGACCCAGCATGGTTGATCTTACTATTTGCAATTCCAACATAGCCGCATCCCTGTTATGGAAGGTTTTGGATGACCCTCATGGGAGTGATCATTACCCCATCCTCATTGAATCCTCAAATATTTATCATTCCAACAAAAATGTCAAGTGCAGTAGTCGAAAACCAAGGTTCTTAACTGCCAGAGCCAACTGGAATGACTATTCAAATCATACAAAGTTCTCTGTGCAAAATCTGCCCTCTCCAACTACAGAAAATGTTGCGGAATGTTACGATTTATTTGTGTCTGCAGTCATTACGGCCGCAGAAAAATTTATCCCCATTAAAACGACACGTAACAAGGGGAAACCTCCCCCAGCTCCTTGGTGGGATATTGAATGCTCAGACGCAGTAGATATGAGGAAAAAATATGCGAAAATTTATTCAACAAATATGAATATGGAGAACTTCCTTCAGTATAAACAAATTGAAGCTAAGACCAAACGTCTTCTAAAAAACAAAAAACGTCAAGGCTGGAAAAAATTTTGCACATCATTATCTCCCGAAGTTCCTCTTTCAGTTGTTTGGAATTCAATTCCCAGGTTTAAGGGCTCTCACGTCCCAACGGTGACTCAACCACTCACTTCAGAGTGGGTGAAGGAATTTGCCGATAAACTAGCTCCTTAAACTGCAAGTAATTTTAATGAAACAGAATTCACATACTCATTTAAAACACGGGGTTGGATGGACTCCCACTTCAATTTAACGGAACTTAGGGAGGTCTTAAACGATCTCACAGACTCATCCGCTGGTGTAGATGGAATTCCTTATAGCTTTATTAAAAACTGCGATGTTACCACACTAAACTATTTTCTTTCAATTATAAATCTGATCTTTGACTCCGGCAAAATTCCATCATCCTGGAAAACTCAAATAATTGTTCCCATTCTGAAACCCCAGAAAGACCCTAACTCTGGACTTTCTTACAGACCTATAGCTCTGTCATCTTCCTTAGTTAAAATAGCTGAACATATGATTAAAAGACGTCTAGACTGGTATGCAGAAAATGAGAAAATTCTTCCCAGCTCTCAGTTTGGCTTTCGAAAAAGAAAAAGTACGATCGAAAGTGTGTCCATCCTGACTTCTGATATCCAGTTAGCCCTGGCCGATAATGAATTCCTTGTCGGTGTTTGCCTTGATGTGTGCGGAGCTTTTGACAATGTTTTATTGGATGTTTTATTTAATAAATTATTAAAAATTGGCATCCCTCGTAAGCTTTCCAGTTTTATAATTAACCTCCTTCTTACCAGGAAAATTCAAATCCAGGTGCTGGATTCTCCTCCACTGGAAAGAATAGTAAACAAGGGTTTGCCTCAGGGCTCCGTCCTTAGCCCTATCCTTTTTAATATTTATACCTTTGACCTGCATCGGAGTATGCATCCATCTTGTAAAATACTCCAGTATGCGGATGATCTTTTTATATATATTTCAGGACGAATTATTTCTATTCTGGAGGATGTGATTAACATTTGCATGAAAAACCTTGACACCTGGTTAAAAAATCACGGCTTAGAAATTTCTCCGTCCAAAAGCAATGTTATCGTCTTTTCCAGAAAACGTGTTACTCCTCATGTAACAGTCCAAATAAATAATTCAATTCTCCCTATGCAGGTACAAATAAGATTCCTTGGGGTAATTTTAGACTCTAAGTTAACATGGAACCCGTATGTTAATTTAATCATTAACAAATGTCAAGCTGGCCTCAACACTTTACGTGCCGTTTCACGGGTCTGGTGGGGAAGTCATCCATTCACCCAAAAACTTTTTTATAACGCATATGTTAGGAGTCATTTGGATTACGCGTCATTCCTCATTGAACCCACTTCTAAAAAGAACCTCGCAAGGTTGGACCGTATTCAATTTCAATGTTTAAGATTGATTATCGGAGCAATGCGTTCTTCCCCAATTAACGCTTTACAAGTGGAGGCTGTGGAGGCTCCTCTTCATTTCAGAAGACAGTTCTTGGCTGACAAGTTTTTATTTAAATGCTTAAGACTCTCTAACCACCCACTGAAAGACAAAATTACTGCACTCACTGCTCAAGTGAAATCACTTCCATATTGGAGGAACAAATCAATCCCTCTTCTTGTTAAAAGCCTCCATACGTACTGTTCGTATAAACCCCTCTTAAATCCATCAGACAGACTTCCTTTATATGCCAACTCCTTTCGTATTCATTTGTGTAAACCAAATATTCTTTTTTCTCTCGGCATAATTAACAATCACGAAGCTCCAACAAAACTTATCCAAATTTTAAATTCGAAATATTCCAACTGGAAAATTATTTACACAGATGGTTCCAAGTCTCCCTTATCAAACCATGTGGGAGCGGCATTCCACTGCCCATCAGATCAAGTCGATAGAAAAATTAAACTTCCAAAAGAGGCTTCCGTTTTCACTGCTGAATGTATAGCCATTTTTGAATCCCTCAAATACATTGACGATGTTAACATTGGAAAATTCTTAATTCTCTCCGATTCCCTGAGTGCACTTCAAAAATTAAACTCTTCCCCTTTCCATTACCCAGAAGACGATTTCTGTGTTGGAATTCGCACTTTAATTCATAAATTAACCGACTCTGGCAAAGAAATCATCTTGGCTTGGATACCTAGTCACTGCGGTATCCCTGGAAATGAAAAGGCCGATTCATTGGCGAAAGATGCCATTATTTCGGGGGATATTTTATATAAATTTTTAAACACCGATGACATTTTCATAAAATTGAAGGAAAACATGATTTCCACATGGCAGAATCATTGGGAAGAATCTAGTCAATCAAAAGGATATAGCTTTTTCACAATTCAGCCAACGATTCCTTCAAAACCGTGGTTTTCAAGACTTTCTTTTAACAAATTCTCGACATCATCCATTTGCCGCATGCGGATAGGGCATTGCTGCCACAATGTTCACCTGACAAAAATTCATATTAAGAATTCTGCGATGTGTGAATGTCGTCTTGGTGAAGAGGATCTCAATCATATTTTTTTCAGTTGTCCTTTAAATAATTCATACAAAAATTTCTTCCCTCACCTAATCAGTTCGGGTATATTGCCTCCCTACAACATTGCATGCCTGTTATCTTCTGTGAACAAACGCGTGTATAAAGTCTTGGCTAATTTCCTGAATATTAACAGCATCAATTTGTAACTGTAAGATAAGTTTCATGTATTTATATTTATTTTATTTTTTACGCACAATAAATTGTGTCAGCATATCTTTTAATTTCCTTGTTATGTTTAATTAAAATCTTCTCTTATTGTAATAATTTTGCGTATTATTATTATTATTATTTGTATAGTATTATTATATAATGTAGTTAGGTTCTTGTTATTAAAACTAAATTAGTTAATATTAACCAAAAATTACACTCACAAAATTACTCTCACAAAAGCATTCACTTGACACTGGCCAGAACACTCTTTTGGGGTGAAGAGCCATTAAAAAAAAAAAAAAAGATGAATTGACTCATTTCCAAAAAAAATATAAATTGATTTCGAAAGACTGTTCTTTTATCTAGCATTCGCATGTTTCAAATTTTGAGAAAAATTGTTTAATTTTAGTTTAATAAGGATACACCATAGGTCGTTGGCAGATTTGTTAAATTTTCAAAAAAGATTTTGTATTATACCACACCCATTTCAAATCATATAATCATGCAGTAAAATAAATCAATACTTTATCTAGGTATCGAATGATTCAGAATTTTAATTTTAGTTTAAATAAAATCAATGAAAAATAAATACGTAGACGTGTTTCTTGACGAAAATTGGTCCATTTGTGTATTTATTTGCGCACTAACAAAATAATAAATCTCAGATTTTTTACATACTTATTTTGCTAAGATGTTATTGACAAATAATGAATAATTTTGATCGAAAAATAATTTTAGCAAGTATTTAATATTAATTAATTTACAGCTTCGCATTCCAACATTTTTCTGATCCAAAGAAACACAAAATTCAGAGCTCATTCGGCCCGCAACCGTGGCCTAGACACATTGTGAAATGACAAATTGAAAACGAAACTTTAAAAGTAGATACGATTTCCTTGTTTCACGTTTGTAAAAATCTATAGGGTTGCCCGAAAGCAAAATTTCATGTTCATTGAATATTTTTGTGCTAAAATTTTTATAATTTTGAAATTTTTTTTTGTTAATTATTGTTATGTGAATAACGTGTGATTGTTATATTGTTAATGGACTATTTGTCCGTAAATAAATACATAAATTATACACAGTGGGTACCCGGCATGCGTATGCACTGTATGGGGCATGAAAATATATTTTTTTTGTTCGGCGAGGCTCGGCGAAATAAAGGTTGGGAAACCCTGCATTAGACTCATCGTTGTACGAATAAATGGGATGGTCCGATGCTCTGTAGGGAACCCGCTTGCACAGCGCGGGTGTAAACTGTGCGCCCTAACGTTAAAGTTTAGACTTACGGAATTCAATACTTCGTTTGTGTGAAAGCACTATGAAACAATACATGATTATTATTTCAATGGCGTCAGCCAGAGATGAAAAAAATTATATATTTTCATTTCCCTGTCATATCCTTGTCATGTTAGTTGTCTAAATGAGAATTACATTTGAAAAATTGAATATCAACAAAGGCGCCAACAATCCGATTCACCGTCATCGATGTAGAAGTATCTTACATGACAAATTAATATTCCTGGGATTTTTTCCTTTTTCAGAACATTAGTTCATATAATAATTATAGTGCACTCGTACAGTGCTACCTAAATGAAGTTAGTTGGTGTTATGGAAGGAGAGAGGTGTGTGTGTGTGTGTGTGTGTGTACTTGTTTGAATTGAATTAAATGTTTGAAGGATGCGAGAAATGGGGGAGTTGGCTGCAGCGTTTTTTTATTACTAGTTGGGTAAAAACGGTTGGTGTGGCGAGTTTTTAAAAATGGGATAGAAGTTCTGGGCAGTCTATTTTGTTGTGTATTATTTTATGGAAAAATGTCATATTATCTACCGTTTGCCTGGATTTCAGGGATTGGAGAGTGCAGATATAATTATTGTCGTATTTATAACCGACCCGAATTGGATAAGGGGAAGAATAAGATGATGATGATGTATTTATAACCAAGTACTTAATAAATTCTTTTTTTATGCACTCAATATTATTGACGTATTGGGTGTATTTGGGATTTCAGACAGGCGATGCTTATTCCAGTGTACTTCTGACTAGTGAGAAATAAAGAATTATTAGCGTCTGTGGATTTTTAAATAATTTACTCAGGCGTAGTACGAAACCCAACATTTTGTAAGATCTATCAGTGATTGATTCAATGTGCGTATTAAATATAAGTTTACTGTTTAAATAGACTCCAAGGTCCTTACATTCATTTTTTGAGATCACGGGTTCATCGCAGAGTGAATAGGGAAAGTTAATTATATGTTTGTTTCTAATAAAGGATAAAGTGCGGCATTTAGAAACATTGAGGTCCAACTAATTAGCTATGCAATAGTTGCAGAGCCTATCTAAGTCGCTTTGTAGCTCTTTACAGTCCGATAGAGAGCGGACCGTATCATAAATTTTCATATCTTCTGCCTGCACCTATTAAAATTTAGAGTGTTAAAAACATGAGCCTATGTCCTTTAAGTATATTTTAAAAAAGAGCGGGCCAAGGTGGGAACCCTGAGGAACACCAGAGGTTGCGTTGATAATTTTGGATAAAAAGCCATTTATTGAGATAACTTGACTACGATTGCCAATGTATGATTGAATACATCTAAACAAGTTACCATGTATTCCGAGACGAGTGAGTTTATTTTAAAAAAAAATGTGGATAACGCGGTCGAAGGCCTTTGAAAAGTCGGTGTACATAGCATCGACCCGCACCCTTTCGTCCATATTGCTGTGCAAATAGGGCTAGGTTAGACAGGCCAGACCGATTTTTCATGAATTTTACTTAAGGTAGGAAGTTAAGAGATAGATAAGTCTATAGTTTGTAACGTCATGTTTGTCGCCCTTTTTAAAAATGGGAGTTATTACGGTAGACTTCCACTTACGAGGAAACGTTCCTTCACTTTGATTTTTTGAAAATTGCGCTGACCGGAGGAGTGATATATTTGAGTATGAGTTATTATTTGAGTGATATATTTGGGTATACTATATTGAGTATTGAGTATGAAGATGCCAGGCAAACCACCTAAAACAGGTAATTTGTTAATGTCAATGGATAAAAGATAGTTGTAGGTGATGTCGTTGTATCGAACGTGACGAAGAAAGCGCATGAAAACCCTGGAAATTCAACAATGGAATTTACGCTCCCACAGAGTACCATGCCGCCAGCACGTACCGCCCTAGACAATCTGAGAGCTGCTATTGGCTAGCGGAACAATGTGCATTTGGTGCACCTTTCAAATGATGTCTACAACGCTATTATGTCCTTTAATTAACTAATCAATTGAAAACATAAACGAAATTGATAATAAATACATGCAGCAGCCTCATTGGACTGGAAAACACATCTGAATAACCACCTAAAGCTTCCACCCGGGACACCAGACAGCAATGATCAACGTGAAGGAAATGGCTGACTATTTACATCACCCCCACCATGCGACCAGCCGAGCCACTATTGGTCAATTCTAAACAAAGGAAATATTTGAATCGTAAATATTTACGACAGCGAATTCATCTTCCGAAAAACTTGGAGCTCAATTTCGAGAAAATGGGAATAATTTGGATCAATAAATAAATATCATCAACTAAAAATGAGTATATGCTACAATAAAAACCCAAAAACTGACGTATATCAGTGATTGTTGCACTTTAAGAAAAACATTTACTGTTTAAAATTGTACCTTATATCACATATGTAATCTTGTACATTTTCTTGTAAACACAATAAAAATGATGTGAGGTTTTGGTTTCCGAAGTTGGTAAAGTCTTGGCAAGAACTATCACACATAATTTTAACACAGCTGACTTCCAATCGCAGCGACCAGGGAAATTACCTAAAACAAGCACCTTAGAAAAATTAAGGAGGTTCTGTCCCCCAAAAGTCCGACCTGAGTTCGCCCTATAAAAATAGAAGGCAAACCGGTAGGAAGTCAGTTGAAAACTATCAGCCAAGAGAAACAATACTCAAGAAACCGAAAGTCTCCAAGTTCTAACTACTTTAAAGTGTTTTAATAAGTAATTAAATTCTGTTCTACCTTTCTCCCATCATCCCAGTTTTCTGAACCCCAACCAGTCTCCAAAGTGCGAATCATATTTTTAATTGAGTAATAAATTCAGTTTTGGTCATTTTAACTAGAATCATTTTTCAAGTACCTAATAAATTTGTTCAAAAGACCATTGGCGCACTAAGATCCATTGGCGTACCACGTTCCCAGTCTTCCGCTAATCCCAAAAGTCTCCAAAAGTCGGCAAGTATTTTTAAGTGTTTTTAAATCAGTAATAGATTCAGCTTTGCCAATTTAACTAAGAATCATTGATCCAGACTTAAAGTCATTGAAAAGGACATTGGCGTGCCAAGTTGTATCCAGCTCCCTATTTTATATATACAAACGTCTAGTACAGTCGTCATTGATTGTAATTGAGATTATAGCTATTTTATTCAGCGGATCAGGTTCGTGAACGTCAGATGCTAAATTTTGGGAATGATCAGTGAAGACGGTAGAGAAATAGTCAGCAAACAGATCAGTGATATCCTTACTATTGTGTGCCATTTTCGAGCCATATGTTAGGTGTTCAGATACGGAAAAGATAAGATATATTTTTTACATTATTTTGTATGGCATGTTCTAAGTGTGAAATATAATTGTGGTATGTGAGAGTAGCGATTTTCTTTTGTCTTTTTCGGAGCAGTGAAAAGGTTTAGTAATCTAGTGGATTCTTGTGGCGTTTCCTGGCTCGAAAAAATTATTTGAGCTGTTCTTTTGTAATATCAGTAAGAGCCGATGAGTACTATGTTGGGAATTTGGTTGGTTTCCGAACTTTCTTTGGAACAAAGTTTAGGTAAAAGCGGTTAACCGCCACGTCTGTGCGACTTTATTGAATGTTTTGATCGTCTGAAGCGAGGAAATAGTTGTGGGTATATTAAATCAATATTTAACTTATTGGAACTTAATTAGTCTAGAACACGATAGAAAGTTTGTGGTTGATACTTAAATGTAAGACTGGTTGTTTCCTAAATAAACATACGTATAAATAATATAATTCAAATCTCCCGGTGGAAAACGAACTTCAAGCTACGTCACAACTTCATTTTCTACGAACCTTGTACACGGTTGGTGTGAGTGTTGTCTATGATGTTAGTTAATAGTTACTCTACTCTATGCCATATTTTTATCTATGAGAACACAAAAAGTGACAGTGACACATTCTATGCACATGCACATTCTTTTTTATGAAAATATTAAAACTTCTCGAGCCGGCTTTATTGACATTTTGTTATGTATGTTTTCTAATTATATGTTGAATCTGGAAGTAAGTTAGCTACCTAAAAATGGATGACCTCTCAAGTATTCTTGATTATGCTACTCAGCTTTCGTCAGAACTTCAAGAATCATTATCTTTAGCTTCCTCCGAGGAACAGAAAGATGACATCATACTTGCTCACATCAAGAAACTCTCCAGTGCAGGCACTTCTGTGCTTGATCGCGATGAAGGCAAGTTTTTATTACGTTTGTTTCTTGTGTTTATAATTTAGTCGTACAGAAAGGGTTGAACCATAACAAATTGTTTTTGTATAGTTGCTGAATGGGTGACAGGATTTGTTAAGAACGAGTCTCTCTCGTGGTACTGTACCGGCCGGGTGGCTTTGCTCGATTTTTTCACTTACTGCTGCATAAATTGCCAACACGTCTTGCCGGACTTGAAGGATCTGGAACAAATCTACAGCGGAGAAGATGGATTTGTAGTTGTAAGTTATTTGCGCAATATTCTAATTTGTTGATGGTATTTAGTAAAGTAAGTGAACTAAAATAATAGTTGGAGTTTTATTACTTTCTTAATCGGATTATGGTAAATATGCAGTTAGTCCACCTCACGGATAATACGGAACGTTCGTGTTGTCGAAGTTTGATGCACAGATAATACGGAATGTTCCTTTTTTAACTAATAGACAATCAAATATGACATTTGTCGGAAGTACCAATCTTATAAAATAAATTCTCTAAAATAAACTCGCTTTTCATCATACTTTTAAAAAACATCCCAGGTTTTGAATGGTTTGTTTGGCTACGCAGGGTTTGTCTAGCGGGTTTGTGTAATTATTTTAATACATTTCTTTCCATGTTCTACTGTTATAAATACAGGTACAAACTTATCAATGATGCATTCACTTTGTTTAACGCAAAAATATTTTTTCTATGATTGGCAGCATTGATGAAATGTTAAAATAAAAACGATGAATAAACATGGCGTTACGTTAATTAATTTTAACAAAATTAAAATGTTAAATGAATATTTTTTGCATGTTTTTTGGTCTCCCCCGACATAAATACTCACTTTTCGTAATAATAAAGCTAAATCTAACTGTTTGGATAAAAAGTTTTCCGTATTAACGAGTAAGCGGTTTAATGCATAAATAATCAGATTATGAACCCATTGTTTTGACATGGTGTCTTCTGGCCTACTAGTAGAGTGTGGAGCTAGGTTGATCGAAAAATTTTACTCGACCTGGGACGATCACGACCAACTGGCGACTCAATCAGATCAAAAATGCGGTAAATTTTCGATCGCACTGTCCACGCTTATTACGAATAATTTTTAGAAAAAAACCTTTAGATTCGCCTTAATTACTATTTTATTTTTATTTTTTATTTTATTTATTTTAGAGAAAGTTGACAGCAAATCACAGATTACAAAATAATACAATAATAAGATGTTAATTATGCCAATTATAAACTTTCCACTGATGATAGATAGTTAATAATAAATAATAAAGTGTGACATTGTAAGGGTATTTTCTTAGTTTAATTTTTTAAATACAAAATATAAAAAGGGGGGGGGGAGGAATATAGGAATAGGATTAAGAGGCAAAGGACGGGAATATATAAGGGATTGAACTTTCTAGTTTGAGTCATGTTGCTTGGTGAGTTTTCGTTTTATGTCACCTAAAGTTGGGTTAAAAATGTCAATGTGGTAATAATTTAAGTTAAATGAGTGTGTGGATCTGTAGATAAATGAGTTCGGTTTGGAGTTGGTCTTGCAAAGAGGGAGATTAAAGGTAAGCGACTGCCTGCTGTTGCGATTTGGAACATGGAATGATAGGCGTTGAAGAAGTTCAGGACAATCGATTAAGTTATGTGTAATTTTAAATAACATTACTGAATCTGCTATATTTCGATCGAAAAGAGCGGAAATTAAGGTACCTTAAAAATCTATTTTGAATGCTTTCAATTCTATTTTTGTGCACTGCATAGCCTGGGTTCCACACCTGAGATGTGTATTCAAGGATACTACGAACATATGAGAAATACAGTGTTTTGAAAGTAGTAAGGTCTTTAAATTGTTTACAGGAGCGGATTATGAAACCAAGCATAGAAGATGCGTTAGTGACTATATGGTCGATATGTTTATTGAAATTCAGTTTACTATCAAGTATAACCCCAAGGTCGTTACTTTCGAATTTGATAGACAACGGTACATGATTAATTGAGTATTCATGGATTAATACATTTATCATTTATCATTATCATGTTCATTATCTACATCAACGATTTAACTAACCTTACCATTAAAGGAAACATAATCAGTTTTGCTGATGATACTGTTTTATTATTTCAAGAAGAAAATTGGACTGATACATTTAATGAGGCTGAAAAAGGGCTTAGTGCACTTCAAAATTGGCTTAAAATCAACTCGCTTACCCTTAATATAAGCAAAACAAAATATATAACATTTTCAATGAACTCAAGGGGCCAACCAATAAAATCACTAGAATTAAAATTACATGAATGCCACGGAAATAATATACAATGTTACTGCCCCGTCATCGAAAAAACACAAAACATAAAATATCTCTGAGTAATAATTGACGAAAATCTTAGATGGGACCTACACATCAAAGGTATTACGGAAAAACTCACAAGCCTTATATTTTTCTTCAAAAATCTAAGAAACGTGTTAAATAAAAAGGATATGAAAAAGGTCTACTATGCGTTATGTCATTCTCGAATTGAATATGGAATCATAGGATGGGGATCTGCTGCAAATACGTACCTACAGAGCCTGAATACGATTCAAAAAGGAATCATAAAGACCATATTGAAAGTACCAATTAGAACGCCTTCAATTGAAATTTTCAATAACTTTGACGTACCAAATGTACAACAAATATATGCCAAAAATATATTATTGAAGCTCTTCAAAAATAATGAATCCTCTACTAGACCGTGTATGCATAACACTAGATCGAATAAAAATGATATAAAAAATATTCCAAGTTATAAAACCACATTTGGACAAAGAAACTATACATACTTTGCAACAAAACTCCATTACATCCTTCCCCAAGACATAAAACTAATAAAAAATCCAATTGAATACAAATCAACAATAAAAATATGGCTTAAAGAGGTCAATGAGAAAACCCTAGCGAAGACGTTAAAAACGACATAGAAGACAAATGAACTATATTTAAATAACTTTAGTCCGCCTCGGCACAGGACCCCCTAGTGAGGAGTACTAAGAAATACAATATTTTATACTTAATTTCACATTACATTCTGTATGTAAAAAAATTTTATGTAGTCGCTATAATAAAAAAAAAAAAGTTTTTATTTCTAGTAAAGCGCATGATGAAGCACTTAGAAATATTTATTTCCAGACAATGGGCATTACAATACGTGCTCAAACGTAGCATATCATCTTGCAGCTTCTGACAGTCCTCGATTGAGTTTATAGGTGAAAATATTTTCATGTCATCTGCATGCAGGATAGTTTGGGAGTTTAGAAAACAGTTGCCAACATCGTTGATATAGATGTTAAATAATAATGGTCCCAACAGGCTGCCTTGAGGAACTCCTGATCTAACAGCAACAGAATCTGATTTAAATCCAGCAACCACTACTATTTGGCTACGGTTGGAGATATAAGAAGAGAGCCAACGATAAAGATTGCCATGAATACCAATCTCTAAGAGCTTGTTTAACAAGATTGAGTGATCGACCCTGTCAAACGCCTTACTAAAGTCGGTATAGATAGCGTCCACTTGTATTCGGTTATCCAAATTATCCTGGAGGTACTCTGTGAAAGTTAAAAGATTTGTGCTTGTTGATTTACCACTAATGAAACCGTGCTGGTTCATATTCAGGCTAGGTTTAAGAGCACCATACAGTTGATCATAGATTATTTTTTCTAAAATTTTGTTGAATATGCAAAGTTTGGAGATTGGCCTATAGTTTTTTTACCATTCTTGAAGATGGGAGACACAAATGCGGATTTCCATATAACTGGGACAGTGCATTCAGTAAGAGAACGATTGAAAATCAAAGAGAGGGGTAAGGCTAAATTGTTTGCACATCGTTTAATAAGGATTGAAGGTATTTCGGCTATAAAAGGTAATTTTTTGCATTGGTACGCGAAGTAAAATTTCACTTTACGAAATTGAAATTTAAAATGCATCATTTTCCGCCACCCCAAATGCAAAAAGTTTCCTTTTATAGTAATTAAGGCGAACCTAAAGGGTAACAATTATTATAAGCAATAATTATCAGCCTGAAACACTTATCTATACTTGAAGATAAGAAATCTTCAAGTATCTTTTCTCGGAAGATTTTTCAATGTAGATGAGTGTTTCAGGCTGATAATTATTGCTTATAATAATTGTTACCCTTTGTGCTATGCATAAAAATCTTGTCTAAACGTTAGTTTATCAATAAATAAAATAATAATTAATATTTGACAAGGTTAAGTATTTCCCCAAAAGATGTAGACAATTTGTCTCGACGCCACCTAGCGAAGGATTTAACACAAACAATGTCTCTCTCGCAAAAATAAAGTTGGTTGTTTTCAGGTGGAAAAAATATAATAAGCAGTAATTGTTGAATGAAACACTAGTAAATATTGAATTATTTGGCGGGTATTAGCAGTACCGGATTATCCCTAAGGCAGAGTAGGCAACTGCCTAGGGGCCCCGCATTGGCTAGGGGCTCCGCGTCCTGAGAAAAAATGACTTGCTTCAATTAGTGAGCAACGAAGTTTGGGAAAAAGTCAGCTTTCAAGATGTTTTAATTTTTTTAATTAGGAACATTTACAGGTTAATAACATTGGGTACACGCATTAAAGAAAACAAAAAATTATAATAATTAGGTTATAATCCAATAAATAACTGATGTTCACATCATGCACAAATAATAAATAAAAAGTCTATAATTAAAACAAATTTATTAACATAGTTGTATTTTAATTTTCTTTCCTTCTATTTGTTGCAACATTACTTAGTATCTGAAGTGATTGAAGGTGCCGTGTGTGGTTTATATTGGCATTTGTTTTGTTTTGTTTTTTGCTTTTATTTCTATCTATATGTTTAAAATATAAATGTTGCACAAGCTTCAGTATGGACTATCCATCTGCTAGCTAAAATTCTTTGGGAAAGGTTGTCTGGAAGAGATTACTTTAGTGACGAGACGGCTCATTGTAATGTTTTTTTTTAATAATATATGTTTTTGTTTCTATGTATGTGTTCTTTTATGTGCAATAAATGGTTATTTATTGTATTCGTTTTTTTACTGAATGGGGTGATGGCATACCTTTTGTAATGTAGTAAAGACGACCTCCGTAGTCCAGTGAGTAAGACTCTTGACTCATGATCCGGAGGTCGCGGGTTCGAACCCGGCATGCGCAAATAAATTTTATTTGATTAATTTGTGTTATTTCACAATTAATTCATTTAAAATAATATATAGTATATTTGCGGCATGTTCCAGAGTGGAAGATACTATTAGTATCGCCCTGGTGTAAGACCACCATTCAGAATTGAAACGTTGCTTGAAAATGGCTTTAGCCGTGTTTGGTGACCAGATCTGAATAGCCAGGTACTTCCCAACCTTCCTCTTCCCCACCTCCTTCCCCTCACCACTACCTTCAGCCTCACAACATACCCCAATTGGGGATGCCATAGTCTCACTGGCTCCAGACGGGAGCAGTTGAGATTCTTGTGCGGTATTTACTGTAAAAAAAAAAAAAAAAAAGGAGCCCCCAGTAACCCCCCCCCCCAGTCAGCCATTGGTAACGGGGCCCCGAGACGTGGATTGCCTAGGGGCCCCGTCATGGTTAATCCAGCCCTGGGTATTAGATAAGCCGCCATAGCTCAGTGGTCAAGAGCAGCTGACTGGCAATCAGAAGGACACGGGTTTAAGTCCCGTTGGCGGCAAGTATCTTTTCTCGGAAGATTTTTCAATGTAGATAAGTGTTTCAGGCTGATAATTATTGCTTATAATAATTGTTACCCTTTGTGCTATGCATAAAAATCTTGTCTAAACGTTAGTTTATCAATAAATAAAATAATAACGAACCTAAAGGTTTTTTCTAAAAATTATTCGTAATAAGCGTGGACAGTGCGATCGACAATTTACTGAAAATAATCGATCTTTATTTATATTTATTGAGTATATTGCCGAAAAGATGCCACAGATGTATCAATGAAGATTCAAAAGTATCTGATCTTTGATATGTTACTTTCATTTGATTTAGGTAGGTAGTAGGGTATTTATTTATTTGACATAATATCTAACATTTTTAAATACAAATTCAGCAATGTCGGCCTCACTGGGTAGCTCACCTGTGCTGAGGCCTCCATTTTAGAAAACAAAAATTTATACATATTACGTTTAAAATAATATAAAAATAATGCCGCGTAAAAAAAAAGCTAAAATTAAACTAAAAATAAAAATTTATAATTTACGTAAAATGTATTTTTTTAATGATGTGTTTTATATTTATTTTTGTGTGTTACATGTATCTGTTTTATTCTTATTATGTAACTAGCTGGTCCCGGCATGCGTCGCTATGCCACTTAATAAAGAAATTGTTTCTCCCTGAGTGTCCTTTTCCATCGTCCCGTTCCCCTTCCGCCTCCCCTTCTTCTCCTGCGTCCTCTTCCCCTCTCGCGTTCCCACTCCGTCACCTCCACCTTCCCTCTCCCTACTCTACTCCCCCCCCCCCCCCTTTCACCGTCCCGCGAACCCCCCGCCCGAGTTCCCCTCCCCCACCCAGGTCCCCCTTCCCGCGTTCCCCTTCCACCTTCCCCGCCTTCCCTCTTCCCTTTACCGCTCCCTCGTCCCGCCAACCCTCCTCCCGCGTTCCATATGGTCCCGGCATGCATCGCTTTGCCACTTAATAAAGAAATTGTTTCTCCCTGAGTGTCCTTTCCCATCGTCCCGTTCCCCTTCCGCCTCCCCTTCTTCTCCTGTGTCCTCTTCCCCTCTCGCGTTCCCACTCCGTCACCTCCACCTTCCCTCTCCCTACTCTACTCCCCCCCCCCCTTCACCGTACCGCGAACCCTCCTCCCGAGTTCCCCTCCCCCTCCCAGGTCCCCCTTCCCGCGTTCCCCTTCCACCTTCCCCGCCTTCCCTCTTCCCTTTACCGCTCCCTCGTCCCGCCAACCCTCCTCCCGCGTTCCATATATTCAATCCCAGTACATTCAGTTCTTAAACAGCCCGCGTGCCACCTTTTACAATTTTTATTCAAATTTCCATTTTTCATGTATATTAAATTTGGTACCTAACATAGGTATCTATTTAAAATATCTAAAATTCTTGATTCGATTCAAAATATTATGGGAGTACCTACTTTAAATAAATTTTTCAACTTTTCAAAAATAGAATCCTGATTGCACAATCATTCATTGTTTTGCAAAATGTCATTCTCTAACATGCGAACTGTCAAACGTGCGATGTTTTCTGTTATTATCTAATTTTCTGCGCAATTTTCTTAATTTTTCTCTCCGTAAGAACCATCCTCGCACTTCAAGGAATATTCTAAAAAAGAATTAGCGAAATCGGTTCAGCTGATCTCGAGATTTGCGCTTTTTTTTTTTTTTTTTTTTTTTTTTTTTTTTTTTTTTTTATTTCATACAATTTTTGAAAATACACTTTTATGTTTTTTTTCTTGATTACCATACTAGGCTAATGCCTGTGTTAAGGTAATCATACATGATATAAATTATACAGTGTATGAACTAGAACAAAATATAGGTTTGAAATAGAAATTATAAGATATTAGAAACAAGAGATAGAAAAAAGATAAAAATATTTAAGGTAAAATATAACAAGATATATGTATACGTATGCACATACAAATGCATATGCACATACATACACAAATACATATAAATACATACAAACACACATATATACATATATATATATATATATATATATATAAATATATAAAGGATTATAAAAAAGAAAAATTTTTAAAGAAGTTAAAAATAAAATACTATATAAAATATATGTAAAAAATAAAATACTGAAATATAAACTTATAACTATATAAAATACTAAAATATAACTATATAAAATACTAAGAAGTAAGATTTAAATATGTTAATCTATAATTTTTTTTTTTTTTTGAGAGCTAAAATTTTTACTGGAGGTTTGTCAATGTAGGTAATCGTCTAGAAGAGTATATATTTAGGTTAGATTAGATTTCAGTGAAGTCAGGTTGGAAAAAGATGTGAAGTATGATATTTTATTTAGTTAATTTAATTATTTTCTTTTCTTTTAAAATGGTTAGGAAGTCATATATTCTTTAAAAAAATCTCGTCCCCTTTCAAATATCCAATTTTGAACACGAATAGTAAAAAGAGGTATGGTAATATTTGATTTTATATCGGTGCTCAATGCATTGTATATTTTGGGGGCAATGAACCAAAATTGTCGGTGAGCGAATGTGGTTCTAGTTTTTGGGACCACGCATCCCAGATTTGATGAAAAGCGGGTTTTGGCTTGATGTTGTGGAGCCACCAGTAGGTTATTTTTACGTATGTAGGATAGGCTTGTCTTAGTGAATAGTTGGCGAATATCTAAGACCTTAAATTTAGTAAATAGCACATTAGAGGGGTGGGTAGGTTGGCATTTAAATATGATTCTCAGTATTAGTTTTTGAACTGTAATTATTGGATTAATGACGGATTCTGTGCAACCACCCCATCCCAAAATACCGTATGTTGCAATGGATTGAAAAAGGGAAAAATATACGCTTCTAAGGGTTTTTAGGTCTAAGATGGATCTAAGAGAGCAGAATATATGGCAGAGCTTACGGAGTCTTTTTACTGTGCCACTTATGTGTGCTTCCCAACGTAGTTGGTCATCTATGATTATGCCCAGATATTTAACTTCCTTAGATGATTTAAGGGTAGGACACGTGCAATTTGTAATAGGTGGGGTTCCGGGTGGGTGTGGGTGCATGTTTAGTGAACACGAGTGAATTATTGGTTTAGGGCAGTTGTTGGGAAAATTATTTTTGCGTATGGAAAACGTCATATATTGTGTTTTGTCAATATTGAGTGTAAGGAGATTTGTGTCAAGCCAATGCCTCACTTTTATTAGGCCATTATTAGTTTTGTTTATAACTGCTTGCCATGTTTCATCTTCGAATATTAAGACTGTATCATCAGCAAATGATAATATCTTACCTCCAATATCCATGGTACATAGTGTGTTGATGTATAAAAGAAATAGGATTGGCCCTAGTACACTGCCTTGCGGTACACCGTAAGACATGGGTAATTTTTTGCTTTTATTTATTTTGTCAGAGTGGATAAGAGTTTGTTGAGTTCGGTTTGTTAGGTAGTTTTCGAACCATGTGTAGGGTATCCCAGTTATTCCGATCTGTTGAAGTTTTTTAAGCAGTAAGGGATGAGAGACCGTATCAAATGCTTTTGAGAGATCGAGGAAAACAGCAAGCGGTTTTCGACCAAGGTCGAGATTAAAGGAAACTATTTTTGTGAGGGCGGCTATTGCATCTGAGGTACTCCTACCTTTGCGGAAACCATATTGGTTGTCCGATAATATTTTGTTATCTTCAAGGAACTTGTAGAGTCTATTCTTCACCGCTTTTTCTATGATTTTAGATATTGTGCTAAGTAAAGATATCGGTCGATAGTTATTTACAGACAGTTTGTCTCCTGATTTGAATATTGGGATTATTGTGGCCTGTTTTAAGGGGTTAGGAAATACACCAGTTTTAAAGCTTAGATTGATTATATGTTTCAGAGGTGAGGCTATATATTTTTGGATATGTTTGATGATTTTTGTTGAAATGTGATCTATACCTACAGAGTTACTGTTTTTAAGGGATGAGATTAGTTCTAAAATTTCTGCGTCAGTAGTGGGAGTGAAGTGGAAAGGGTTATAGCTAAGATTAGTGAGGGGTATATTGTTTGCAAGATCTTTGTCTGAGACGTTGTGTCTGTCTAAAATATTTTTTGCTAAGTTAGATCCAATATTGGAGAAAAATTGATTGAAATGGTCGGAAATTTTTTCGGGGTCGGAATTGACATGTAATATTTGGTCTTCGATGTTAATCTTAACAATGGGTGTATTGGTTTTATTAATATTGGCTATATCTTTAACGATATTCCAAATTTTTTTATTATCACCGGAAGCTTCACTGATTTCTTTATGGTAGTAATCTCTTTTAACACTGTCAATTATTTTTTTGCAGTTATTTCTATAACGTTTGTAGAATAAGAGAGATGCATAATCGTGGGGATTTTTTCTACAGAAGTTATGAATCTTATCGCGCTTTCTGATACAGTAGAGAATTCCTGCAGTGATCCATGGTTTGAGTTTTGTGTCAGATCGTTTTTTTTTACTTTTTGTGTATGATGTAGCATCGGTTAAGTGGTTACGTAAGGTATTTATAAATAATTCACATGCAGAGGTGACGTCGGTACAAGAATAGATAAGTTCCCAGTTTTCTTTAGAGACACTGTTTAGGAGAGTTTCATATGAGATCTTTTCTTGGGGAGAAGTATTTTGTGGTGATTTGTGATTTTTATGCGAGAGAGAAGTGATGATTGAATAGTGATCTGTAACAGTTGATTGATAGACAATGGATTTGGTGTCTAGTTCACTCTTAACAAATACATGATCTATACAACTGCTAGTGTTTGAATCTGATTCTCTAGTTGGTGCTGTAACAGCTGGAAAATATCCTAATAAAGTTAGTGCGTTTAGATAATCATTTGCTTGAGGGTGCATTTTATTAATTATATTTATGTTAAGATCACCAATTATAAAGGTGTTTTGGCAGTGTTTAATGTTTGATAAAATTTCATGCAGTGAATGTATGAATGGGGTTATATTATGTGTATTCGGAGATCTGTATATTGTAAGAAGTGTTATATGATTATCAAGTTGAATTTGTAGACAGTTTGCAGATTTAATTTTGATCTCTTTTACTGAGTGTGAGATGTGATTTTTAATGTATACAATGACTCCATCGTTCTGAGTTTGGTTGTGTAGAGTATTATAGTGATTGTAGTTTCTTATCGTTTTAGGGATGAAATTTTCTTGAATCCAGCATTCACTCAAGACAATTATATCAAAATCTAAGACAAGGTCAGTGAGGAGAATTAGGAGTTCATCAAAATTTTTGTTTATACTTCTTATGTTCATAGAGAATATCGAAAGGGTTGAATTAAATAATAGTTGGCGTACTACTTCGGAATCATTGGTAGATATACATGGGATTGGTGTTGTGTTATCTATTAAATCTGCTATGTCTTCCATTTTCTGGTTTTTTGTTTTGCATAAATTATTAACAACCAAGTTGTAGTGACATTAGTACGTTTATGAGATAAAGATTTAGTTGATATAAATATATAACATATGCATAAATATATAAACTGTAAATATAGTTGTTGTGAATATATAATATAAGCACATAATGAATATATGACATAAGCATATAGTGTTAGCTTTGTGAAATAAGAATTTCGTTGTTGTGAATTTATAATATAAGCATATATAGTACATGTAATACAAACATAGATATATAAGGTATACAAATAGTTGTTGCGAAAATATAGTATAAGCGTATAGATAATATATAATACGAGCGTATATAGAATATAAAATATGAGCATGTAAAAAATAAACTGTAAATAAAACATAAGCTTATAAACAGTATAAAACATCAGCATTAGCATAAAAAGTATATAAGTGGTATAAGGATTTAGTTGTTGCGAATATTTAACATAAGCATATAAAGTATTTATAATATAAGCATAGGTGTATAAAATGTACTTATAGTTGCTGCGGATGTATAACATAAGCATATAAATTATAAACATAAGCACATAAAGAATATAGAATGTAAGTTTGAAAAGAAAATAAAACATAAGCTTAAAAAGATTATAAAACATAAGCATACAAAGAAAATAAAACATAAGCATAAGCATATAAAATATACCAGTGATAAAAGGATTAAGTTGTTGTGGATATTTAACATAAGCATACAAAGTATTTATAATATAAGCATAGGTGTATAAAATGTACTTATAGTTGCTGCGAATGTATAACATAAGCATATAAATTATAAACATAAGCATATAAAGAAAATAAAACATACGCTTAAAAAGATTATAAAACATAAGCATATAAATAAAATAAAACATAAAGTATTGTGGCCTACAGAAAATTAAAAATGAGAGACATACATCCATAAGCTTGCCAAAAATACGATGAATTAAATTAAAAGAGTTTCGCTCCAAAGAGGTAGTCATTGGAGTAATATTGATTTTATATATGATCGTGTTACGAGGGTAAATATTATGTAGAAAGAAATAATAGTTGAGAATATTAATATTATCAAACAGATGTTCATTATATTTAGTTTGTTGATGGCATTTCGGGTAATGATAACAGTAATCGATCTTTGTTTGTTTCACTGACGAGTATTGCAGGCGTTCCGAAGTCCTCACGCAAGTATATACGTCCTTGTTTAATCCACGCGTATTTAAATTTGTCGTCTCTTGTTGCCTTACGGGCCAGGTACCATAGATGTTTGGCTCGAAAAGTCAGGTGTTCGGAAACGTAGACTTTCGAGCTAGTGCCAGCAATCCCCAGTTGTTGTGTATTTAATTTTTCGGCTGGACTGGATGCTTGCTTGTTGTAGGTTTTGACATCGGAAAGAAATTGGTCACGGTCCATGTTAGTTTTGAATTTGAAGATGATGGGTTTAGGTTCCTTATTAGTTATTTGAGAAATTCGGTAAGCTGCTTCAACTTCGTTTATATTAACATTAGACTTTGTAGTTTGATGAATGTTATATAACACATTTTTTAAGTTCTCACCCTTTAGTTCAGGGATTCCCCGAACTTCAATGTTTTTAGACCTATTTGCACGGTCTATACTATCCATTTGCCCTTCCAAAAATTCAATTCGGGTTTCCAGTTTAGTGTTTTTATTTTTTAGCTCTTCATTTTGTTCTTCTAGATTATGAACTCTTATGAGTATATCTTCATATTGCTTACTCATATTCGATATCGTTTCCAGAATTTTATTATTTTGTTTAATAATAGCATTTTGAGATTGAAGGAGCTCGTTTGAGTTATATACACTCAAATCGGTCGAGTTTTTTATGGTATCCTTGTTTTGTTTATTGGATAGTACTTCCAATGGTTTGCCATCACTGCCCGTCATCGAGTTGATGCACTGCTTGCATTTTTGCTGAGCGCGACGTTCTTTGGTGAGGCGGCGATGTGTGTTCTCTGTCACGCCACCACAGTGGAGGTGATATGTCCCTTTGCACTTTGAGCAAACGAACATAGAATCGTCGGAGAGAATGTTTTCTGGGCAGGCACGGCACTCACTCATGTTGAATTTAGAGGTATGACTTATTAAATTTTTATGAGAATTATTTTCAGTGTTTTGCGCCTGTCTGTTGTAAAGTCCGCAATAGGGCTAACTTTCTTGACTTGTTTGTTTGTTGTCAAATGAATAGCGGAGATCCGTATCGAACTTTATAACGTTTATATTTTTATTAATCGGACAATTTAGACACTGTTTTTTGTGTTGAGTATTCCACTGTAATGGTATATACACTACTTCACTGTTATTAGTTAAATTTTCACTCGAGTTTCATAGATTTTTATGAATGTTTATATTCTTCGTTTAGTCACTGTGAATGAGATTTACAACGGCTGATAAATCCGAAAAAATACACTAATTTGAATTGGAAATAGGCACAGTCGATGCGCGATATTGAATTTAGTAACTTCAGCAATTTACGGATCGATCACTTTAACTTTTTCTGTTATTATCTTTAATAATCTAGGAGATGACAGTGGCACGACACTTTGTTTGGTTGGTAGGTAGTAAGTTACTTACCAACACTTAGCGATTCATTTTTATATTATAGATGAGATTTTGGAAATATTGTCTTTTTTGTTCTTTAATCCAATTTTTAATTTTGAGTATGAATTTATTTTTGTTTTCCTCTATTTTATTTTCAAGGGTAAGACTGTTGAATGCTTTATTAATTTTTGGAGATCGCTGGCAACAGTTAATATGCACTTTTTTTGAAAAAACCTTTTGATTCACCTTAATTACATTAAAAGGCAACTATTTACATTGGGGGAAGTGGATAATATTTCATTCTAAATTTCGGTTACGTAAAATTAATATTAGCTTTCGTCTTGTGAGATTGTACGCCATTAGCTATTAGCTCATTCGCTGTCACTTTGGTATTCCTGATACACTTGAATGTATAACGAACGGCTAGAAGATTTTGAAGGTACGGGGCACTTTCTTTTGAATCACAAACCATGTTACACAAACCTAGCGTAGCCGCTAAACTACTTGAAAAATGTTGGAGTTTTACCTACCATTAAAACTCTTATTATGTTGTCTTGCTTATCCAGAATATATAATATATAATGTGAGATATCAGCCCTATTCCCCGCCAGCGTCGGTCTTATCCATTGCTTTATCTTGAATTTCCCACCATTCCTCTGCAATTCCCTTCAGCTGTCAATTGTCACCGTGCAGTTGGCATCTTGAGATGCCGTGTTAATTCAATTTGGACTCACCAAGCAGAGCTTAAATATATTCTGGATAAGCAAGACAACATAATAAGAGTTTTAATGGTAGGTAAAACTCCAACATTATGTGTGTCGTTGCTTATCCAGAATATATAATGTGAGAAGTGTTTGTTATCGCTTGGTGACAATTCTAAAGCCAAAATTGTGACTATTACTGTATTGCTTGCAATAACTTGGTCAAAGACTGAGAGTGAATGGGGGGATTCAGCACCTCAACATTGAGACCTCTGATTTGTCTATATTTCTTGAATGTGTTTTCTGAACTCCAGCTTCCTCTTTCCAAAATGGTGTCTATAGGACACTCTTCCAGCCAACTTCCTGAAGCTGCAGCTGATCTTAAACTCCCAGGAGAGGCATCAATCCCAGCATCCTTCAAAATTGTTTTAATCCATCCACCAATAGCAGTTCTCGAGACTGGCCTTGCAGGCCCCAACGTGGAAATAAACAGACATTCAACACCAGCTTCATGTCTTCTGTTCTCACCCAAAGACATAAGCTTTCGCAACCAGAATATGGAATCTATATTACGATCCTCTGCTTTGTAAAGCTTCCAACCAGACTGTCTATGTGTAGAGGTGTCCTTCTTAGAACCAAAAAATTTGGCAATAATACAATGTGATCATCATTGTCAACAAGATTATCAGAAGATGCATGTAGTAAGGTCAGATCCTGTACTTGTCTTCCTGATGCCAGAAGTAAATTAACAGAACATCTACGAGATGCTTCGAAAAGAGTCAGGTCATTTGAAGGATTCTTACAAAGCTAAGACACCAAGTGTCCTGGATCCCAAGTAAATGCTCTAAGCTTCTTATTTGCAGAAGTTCCTATACCTCTCATCACTTGCTTGACCAAGGGATGATTACTTATCCTCAAATCGCCTATGGGGTCATACAAAACCGACACTACAGACTTGTGAAGTGCTATAGTATTGCCTTTCCTCACTCTTAAGTATACTAAAAAACCGTGCCAGCTGAGATCACGAAGGGTTATTAGGACATGTATTATTAATGGCGCACCATTCCTTCCAGCTCTTCCATGCCATGTGATAAGTTGTAAGCTTAGGTTTGCGCCAACCCGCATTCAATAGAGCTTTTTTCTTGCTGTGACCAATCGTTCAAAGCTTCACTCCACCCCTAATCTTCCACACCTGTAGTTGGAGCTTCTGGACCTGTTCAAGATGAAGTCCTGTCGATAAGTCTATCAAGTTGTCGACCAACATGGGTATTATGTGAGGTCGGTCTAGGGCTCTTCTCTTTAGGTCTGGTAACCAAAACACTTTTGGCCAATTTGGGGCTACAACCAGGTACACCCCTGATGATTTGTTCAGATGTGCCAGCACTCGTGGCATTAAGCAGGGGGGAGGAAAGATCCATGCCAAGGGGAAATTCCAACTCCTGCTGAACATGCTGTGAAGCATTGCTCTCTTGTCGTGGGAATCTATCGAGACACACTGATCCACGAAGTGAGCCCTCGAGGGAGCGAATAGATCCACTACTGGACTGCCCCTAACTTGTGAAAAACAGCTCTTACCGCTGGGGGTAGAAGGTGCCATTCTGGTAATGTCATCCCTCAGGATAGATAATCCGCGAGGCCATTGTAGCGTCCCGGCAAATACTGCACTTGTAAAGAGATTCTGTGCTTGTCCAAAAGTGCAAGAATCTGAAATGTTAGATGAAGGAGACCCATCGACTTGGTGCACCCCTTGTTCCTCAAGTAGGCTATGACTGTCCTGTTCTGAACTTCTCAAATTCTGAGTCAGAGACGTTAAGGCATTTAAGATTGCTGTCATCTCCTTCATGTTGCAATATCCCCCCCTCTAACTGTCTGTCCAACAACCCAACAGAGGTACATAGTCGATCAGGGCTCCCGGCCGTGATCTGCCGCATCCGTAGCCAGAGAATGTGTTGGGCTGGGAAAATGAAGAGTTGAAACATGATCTAAGTTGATCATCCACCATTTCATTTCTGACAAGACCTCATTCTTTATCAGAGACTTTTGCTGAGGGGTCAGCTTCAGCATTAACTGTAATTGTATCAGCCGAGTATGAAGTCGACCTCTGGGGACCACAAAGGTAGCAAAATTCAACTTTCCGAGAATACTCTGAGCTCCTTTCAGAGTCCATCTTCCTTTTGTCACGGATCTCTGAAGTGAGTTCCAAAGACCTTGGCGTCTGTATTTGTTTAAGGACTTCTGTTTCAGATGGGGGTTCTACACAATTCCAAGATATTCCACTGACTGTGCTGGCTGACGGACACACTTTTGGAAATTTACCGACCAACCTAACCGCTCTAACAATTAAAGAGCTTCTCAAGCTTGACTGAGGATCTCTCTGGTCTGATGAGCCAGGAGAAAGTCGTCTAGGTACACAATGATCCTGATAGCCTGTCTACGCAGGATTTCTGCAATCCAATTTGTGATAGCTTTTAAATTGAAGATCGACTGTTTCGAGCCTTCACTCGTTTGAACCAGAAAAAGTGTTGATAGGAAGGTGGCATTGTCGTCAGCTCTTTCCATGTACCATCTCTCATCATTGTCATTTCCGGGATTACTTTCGTTTTGAACCTCCTTGCGGAAGATTGGCTTGGACTTATCAACGAGGGCTCTTGGATGAATGGTATGCGGTATCGTCTTATCATATGTAAGATGGTCTCTGGGACACCTAAGGCCTGCCACTCTCTCCAATAATCCTGTAGTCTAGTTGACCCGCCCGAAATGGTTGATAGTCACCTGTTGAAGCGGCCACGAGAGGTCTGCCCCCTCGCGCCATGCTTCTGTTCCCTCCCCTTACCCCTCGTACAGGAGGAATATTGGGGGTTTCGCCCGTGGTCTGCCCGCCGGGGAAACGAGGTAAATGCCATATTTTCCTTTGATGTTTGCTTGGGGGGAAGGCAACAACCTCCTTAGATGTTGAAGGGCGGTTGTGCGCGACACCTGTTGAAGCGGCCACGAGAGGTCTGCCCCCTCGCGCCACGCTTCTGTTCCCTCCCCTTACCCCTCATACGGGAGGAATATGGGGGGTTTCACCCGTGGTCTGCCCGCCGGGGAAACAAGGGAAATGCCATATTTTCCTTTGATGTTTGCTTGGGGGGAAGGCAACAACCTCCTTAGATGTTGAAGGGCGGTTGTGCGCGGCACCTGTTGAAACGGCCACGAGAGGTCTGCCCCCTCGCGCCACGCTTCTGTTCCCTCCCCTTACCCCTCATACGGGAGGAATATGGGGGGTTTCACCCGTGGTCTGCCCGCCGGGGAAACAAGGGAAATGCCATCCTTTCCTTTGATGTCTGCTTGGGGGAAAGGCAACAACCTCCTTAGATGAAGGGCGGTTGTGCGCCGAGTGGCTACCCTGAGGTAGACGCACTGGACTAAAGCACTTTGCTACACCACCTAGTTTCTGCAACTGGGCAGAAAGTGCTTCTTCCCCAAAAAGGATGAGTGGTAGAAGGAGGAATTCTGCTGAAGAGCCTCCGTTCCACTCCAATCTTACAGCTGTCCATTGTTCCTGTAAAGACCTGACAGGGAACCTTCTGAACTGCTTTCCCATTTGATAAGTTTTTTGGAGAGCCTGTTGAAAGCACTCTCTGCTTCAATGAGGCATGCAATGCCAGCATCTTTTCCATGGCCGTAAATATTGGTGAGGCGGTGACAAATGCCAGCACCTCGCAGTTTACCTCCAGCTCCTTGAAGCCTGGATCAGCCAAATATTCCTTTAAAGCAGATGCATAGCGGACATTGGCCCACTCGCCCGAGTTTGTAACATGCTTGAAACTGTCAAAAGCAGGACCAAACTTTTATAAATAAAGCTGAATTATAGATAAGTCTAACTACATCAAATTGCGTCAAACGATTATCAAACGAACATGAATGTCATGATTTCGTATTTGTAATTTGAGTATTTTAATATGACATCGCCGATGGTCATATTTCATTAAAAAAAAATCGATTACTTAAATTCCAAAGGTGGAAAAATGGTTAAATGTGTCTACAATTGATCCATAAATCAGGTAATTACGTAAGACAATACATTCAGCTTAATTTATCTTTAGTATGGATATAAATGTGTCGCTCCCAGCGGCAATGCCGGCCGGGCCAACACGTGACAGGAGTGGAGCAAGCCCCGAACATCCCGTCACATTCAAAAAACCAGTTTAATAAACTGGTCCCGTATTGCGGGAACTATCAGATATTAAGCTGATAATACACTTATCTTAGCCAACAGGCCAGGAAGCGATTGCTAATCGGCGCGGCGTCCTTCCGTTTTCGAGAACGGGCGATGCAGATTTATATAGCGTAGGTAGTAGGAATACGCTAATCTGTCAAAAATGTTTGCACTAATCACTTGCACTAATTTTTCATAAAATTACGGAATTTGCGGGTAGCAACAGATATTATTTTCGTTAAAACAATTACGAACGAAAAATTTTTCGACCGGACGTGGGCGAAACAACGCCAAAATTGAATTAACACGGCATCTCAAGATGCTAACTGCACGGCGACAATTGACAGCTGAAGGGAATTGCAGAGGAATGGCGGGAAATTCAAGATAAAGCAATGGATAAGACCGACGCTGGCGGGGAATAGGGCTGATATCTCACATTATATATTATATATTCTGGATAAGCAACGACACACATAATGGGATGTTTTTCTTGCCTTGACGCGAGTAGGCATTATAAAGGGGTACTTTCTTTTGTATCACAAACCATGTTACACAAACCTAGAATTCCCATGAAGTCTGCTACGCTTTGCTCTAGCATCTTTTCGTACAGTAACAAGAATACCAACGTAACAAAATGACATTTGAAAATAATGTTTGAAAATGGACGGTCTCGTTTCACAGAATGAAAGCTAATATTAATTTTATATAATCGAAATTTAGAATGAAATATTTTCCACTTCCCCCAATGCAAATAGTTGTCTTTTAATGTAATTAAGGTGAATCAAAAGATTTTTTCAAAAAAAAGTGCGTATTAACCATTGCCAGCGATCTCAAAAATTTACCAATGCTTTTATAGCATGATATTTATAGTGCCTTTTTCCAAAGCTTGTATTCACTGTCGGAGTTTTTATGTTATTTTTGTACCATTGTCTTACTGGTCTGTTAGTGATATTTTGAGATTGTTGAAATTTGTTTTTTTGGTCGAAAATGTAGTTTAGTAGAGTTTTAACATATAATTGGCGTTTATCTAGTACGTCACAACTGTTGAATATTTGGTCTGTATCAGTTAGTCTATGTTTTTTAAGAATTACCTTTAAGATCGTTTTTTGCGCGATTTCTAAGTGAACGATAGCTGAGTTTGTTGCTCCTCCCCAGACAATTTATTTATTTTTTTTTTTTATTTTATTTATTTATTTATTTTTGATTTTTTTTATTTTTTTTTTAAAGTGTATTTTTATTTAATTTTATTTATTTTATTTTATTTACATATGCATATATATTACAATACATTACAATGTGATCATTTGTCTGTCCAACTGGGCAGAATACCCGTTTCAGGACAGCCAAATTGTATATTTAGTTCATAATATTCTTAACAAAGGAATAGTTTCGTTCAAGATATCATGGGAATTTGCTTCTATAATATTATTCCTCTATTATTGATTGACAAAGTGCAAAATATATTGTTTTCATTTGTTTTATTTTATTTTATGTTCCTTATGTTTAGGAAAATGTGTATTGTTTTGAGGAGTTTATTTGTGATTTGTTTGTTATGATATGTCCATTTTAGGTTATGGTCAATTATGATTCCTAGATACTTTATTTGTTCTGTTTTTTCTAGAGAAGGGCAATTGCAGATGTTGTTATTTAAACATTCATGTATTTTTATGGTGTTTGTGTTGTTTTTTGGTTGTCCCGTGCTGTTTATACTGTACGTTGTAAATTTTGTTCTCGATATGTTTAATGTAAGTATGTTTGAGTCTAGCCATGTTTTCACTCTAGCATATATATATGGTATCTAGCATGGTCGATCGATGTAGGTTTTGTGGAAAATGATGGTAACTTGTCATCGCTCCCGAGCACGACTGCAGGCCGCTAACAAACAAATAACAGTTCACAACGACTAAGGGTTTCTACTTTATTTGACGTAAACTGTTATTTATTCGTTAGCGGCCTGCAGTCATGCTCGGGAGCAATGACAAGTTACTGACATTTTCGATAAAATCTGTATCGATCGACCATGCTAGGTACTCGGAAGACCTTTCGTAAGTACCCAATCTTTGGTAGGTAGGGTACTTTCAGAAGACCGATTCCATATCTTTTGTGGGATTGTTTGAGATAACGGACGTGATCTCCTGTCGGATTTGTGTGATTTTTACATATTTACTCTCACATATTTTCATTTAGATCGTTTTAAACATGAATTCCTTCAAGTATGCATGATTATTTATTCATTTAATGTACGTTGTACAAAGAAAAAGCAAATAATGGCCATAAAAATCACAAAAATCAAATAACGATCTCACAAAATATATAGAATCTCTCGACAGGTAAGTAGTAGGTAGACCTTTCCAAAGTACTCGATCTATGATAGGGTGTTTTCAGTTAGGTAGTTACAGTGAATAGGCCACTTGCATGGATTTCATAACGACTTGGAAAAAATCGTGTGGATAGATTTTTTTACTAAGATTACGAAAATGTTCGTAAATTTTTTTAGAAATATACAGTTTTTTTTATTTTTAAATAAATAAATCCATTATTTGGGCCCATGACGTCACTAAATGAAATTTTCCTGTCTCCGAAAATGTTCCTATTAATTTTGTAAAATTCCACACTGATTTATTTTTTTTATATCGCAACACTTTGAGGCGAATTTTTGAATTTGACATTTAACGTTCACTAGATTTATTGTTTGTTCTCTGCGAACTTATCATTTGGTTTGACTTTTTGACAGATGTTATGAAGAGAACCCCATACATTTTACGCTGTCTGTACATGTTTTAAAGGTAGGTATAATTGGTAGTGGGGCTGATTTTAACAAAATAAAATTTTATAATATTCTTATTTTTATTATAATTTACAAGTACAAGTATATTACATTGGATTTAATAATACAGACGTTGAACATTATAATGATTTATGATCAATAAGATGGATCAAGGAAAAATATATTTGTAAGATGTAATATTTTTGGTATGCCTCGTTATTCTCCTGAAACCTTTGTTGTGGAAAATGTTCTTTTATTAAAATGATTTTCGGCTATGTAATTATCGTTTTCTCGCACCTATAAAATTATGTCCCGTCTTTCCGGTTTATAAAAAAAAAACAGAATGTCTTAGAATATTTGCCTAAACTGGTATTTTTTTTTTAAAATGTGATGCAAGTGGCCTATTAGCTGTCACTTGATCGCCCCACATTATTTTTTTGAGGATTCTATTATTTTGAAGCAGTTTTTTTTTTAATTTTTAGAATTTGTACCTTAGAACATTAGAATTGCACTTATGAAAAAAAATACTCTAAAGAATCTGTTCTTTACCTAGAGACGGGTGCTGACTGAGCTGACAGCTCATCCATCAAATGATCAAATCTTTTTTGAAAAAAGTAACTTGACTGATCATTGGTGGTTCGTGATAGAGTTAAAATGATCAGGTTTTTCAAGGTTGATCCAGGACTACTTTACATTGATTATGGTATAAAGTAGCCTTTTCTAAAAAAGTGTGTTTTCATTTTTAACTGTTTGCACATTTTAAAAGCAGGATATGTGTTTTGCAGGTAGGAGTTCACAGTGCAAAGTTCGACGCAGAACGAGACCCGGAGAATGTGTCATACGCTGCCCAAAGGCTTGGAGTCTCTCATCCCATCCTCAATGACCCCAAGGCCGAACTCTGGAACCGTCTTGGTATACATTGCTGGCCAACCCTATTACTATTAGGTAAAATTTCTTTATATTCCGACCCGTAGGTGATAGAAACAAATGCAATTGGCCTTTATCCATTAGTAGTATGAAATCGTAAGCATAAGTAGACTCGGTTACAGTAGATAGTTGCTAGCTATGAGTCTTAGTTGTAAGTCACTCGTTATTAGTTATCTTAACTGTAAAGAGATTTGCTGACGATTTCACTTCTTCCTTGCTTTCGATAAACGCTGGCGTCCCGCAGGGATCGGGTCTGTCTCCGACTTTGTTTTTGTTGCACATGACATTGACCTTTTTACATGTGCACCAATTCATTTTAGGCGGATGACAGTACAGTTCATGATCGCTTTTTGTTTAACAAACCCATACAGGGCACAGAAAATCCAACAGTTCGGAGGGCCTTTAAGCAGAGAATGGACAGTTTCCTCGAGAGTGTTTCCTCATGGGGTAAGAAAAATCTCACCGAATTTAATGTTTCATAGAGTCAATCATGTGTGATTACATCTAAAAGGGATTGAAATATAATGGGATATGCTTGGTTTAACTCTTAAGTGACCAGCTCAGGTACGGGACTCCATCGAAGCCCGAGTAAGTTTGTCTATCAGAAGCTGGGTGTACTATATAAGGCCGGCAGGTACTTAAATAGAATACAACTCTTTGTCCTTGGCATTAATTAAAAATTTTCCTAGGTTGTTATTTGTATAAAATGCCAGTTTAATTTCTGGTGGGACAGACTAAGCCACTCGGAGGACATACTAAGCGGACATACTAAGCCACTCGGGCATACTAAGAGGAAGGACATACTAAGCCACTCGGGCGTTTATAAAATTAGTTGTAACGATTGTCCAGCGTTCTACATTGGGCAAACATCACGCAATGTGGAAACTAGAGTAAAGGAACACATAAGATGCCTAACCAGTTCAGGGTTTTCAGAATTCACAGAGCAATAAAGATCACACATTTAACCGGGATGCGAGTATTAAAGTCCTTCACAAAAATGGGATAGGCTTAAGATTAAATAATTTATAGGCATTGGAAATAAAAAAAAACAGTTAATACAAAGGCTGAAACCATTAATAATCAACTAAATTTAATATTCAGCCCTATTATAAGTATGTTTCCCGTTATCCCACTCTCTCCTCCCCCACTTCCCTCACACAACTGACGCACTGTCCCACTCTAATTTACTGTCTCTTTCTTGCATAAATATTTCCGCACTGTCCCACTCTAATTTACTGTCTCTTTCTTTCACAATTTGTATATATATGTATTTGTCAGTATTTTTATATTCAGTCCTGATGAAGGTACGGAGGTACCGAAACCGGTAGACGGAAAAAATAACAATAAAGTGATGTAAAACAAAGTACTTTCTTTTTATTTATTTAAAAGAGTAATGTCTAGGTGACAGTTAAATGTATATTTTAATGCATAAGGCATTGTAATCATGGAACAGAACAAGGAAAAAATATTACCAAAAATGCACACTACCATGGTGCCAAAATCTTAAACAAATTATAACAATGTATCGTACCTGATGGACCTGCGAAATAGCTAAGCTAGGATATCACCTCAAAACCGGCTGAGCCGCGCGCCAAAACAAAACCCAGCAAACAGGTACGAGAATACCGCCATGATAGGATTCGCGACCTCCTTCAGAAAGGGAACGGAACATCCTTCAGAGTAGGGACGTGGGACTTCCTCCAGAGTATGACTCCGCGTTGTCTATGAAATATTGCCAGAAGGCCACGCATGAAAGGACCTCCGTAGGAGAAGCCTCGTGGTCTTAGTTCTTCAAAAAAGCCACAAATACATGGATTGAAATCAGACCGATGCCACAAAAAGCAACTGCGCATTCACATTTCCAAAAGATCTGCATCCCAAACAGCGGATGGCTTTGATTAGGCCATTTAACGGGCCGCGCAAGGATTATTCACGCAAGTACAATTACACGCACTTTTGTTTAAAAGAAATAACGGATCTCGCATTTTAGGATCTCGTAACATTAGACTTGACACACGGCACTATCCTCTATAACTCTCCAGGATTTTATAACTCCATTATTTAAAATTATGTGACACAATCAGATGGACGCCGGCTCCTCCATCGGCGTTCATCCAAGAAGTACCTCTACCGGAAACAAACTCCCGAAGTTGCCAATTGATAAAACAAAAATAAAGGCGGTTGATTAATTACAGTGAAACCCTCTCAATAAGTTCCCGCTTAAGAAGTTTCATGGCGAAGTTTGGTTTTTTCGGTCCCTCGGCCCAAAATTGGCCCAATTTTCCCACATATAAGGTTTTCCTGCTTAAGAAGTTTATTTTTTCCGGTCCCTTGGAAAACTTCTTAAGAGGGTTTCACTGTATATACCTAGTCAGGAGGTAGGCAATTATTATCGTGACACTATGTACAACGTACATTAAATGAATAAATAATCGTGCATACTCGCAGGAATTCATGTTTATAACGATATAAACTTAAATATTTGACAGTAAAAATGTAAAAATCACACAAATCTAACAGGAGATCACGTCCGTTATCTCGATAACGATCCCACAAAAGTAATAGAATCGCTCCGCTGATGACATTTGCCGATTTATTTAATTTTTGCTTTAGTTGCCGCCTTTAGGTATTATTGGATTTTATTTTATTTTATCTCAGTTTTTTCAATTATCTCATTTTAAAATATTTATTGAATTTTATTAAATTGTTAAATGGGGGCCTCAGCACGGTAAAGCACCTAGTGAGGCCCATATTATCAAATAATGTTATAGATATGTAAATTTAATAAATGTACCATAAATCTTATTCTAAATGAATAAAAGCGAAGGAATTAATTTAATTTGTAGGTCCGGCCGGAAAGCCCATTCTAGTACTAGCCGGAGAGGGCCATCGGGACATCTTGTTCAGCTGTGTGTCGGTGGCCATCAAACACTTCCGGGAGGCGGGGGAGCTGCAGAGGAAGTTTGTCCCTCCCGCCTCCACCCCCTCCCTCCCGGCCCCTGGCCTCAAGAACACTCTCCGATTCCCCGGGAAGGTCTGTCTAAAATCCTATTTATTTATTGACTGCGTTTTGCAAAGTCCTGTTTTAACTCGACCGTTTTGCATTTCGTATGTTGGAAAATTTGTTTGTGCATTCCGTTTTCTGAAAATCTGCTGCATCCACGTTATTATTAAAGCAAGCCTTACTTTGACTAGTGGCAAATTTTGACGATGGTTCATAAATAATATCTTAGTAAATATTCTCTATTCAAATGTGAAATCATTGTTTTTATTTGGACTTTCTTATTCGCATTTTTTTAATATTTTGGGAAGTTTGAAAAAGAATTGTCGTTGAGGTAGTGGTTTCTTTGGACAAATTATATAATTCCTTACTTGAAATTTAAAAAAAAAACTAACATAAAATACAGTTTCAAATAAGAGTAGAAAACATAGGAGGACGCCACTGTTGTTCAAGTGGCAATACTAAAAATATAACTCATGGTAGAAATATAAAGCTGTGTAATCTACAGTTTTGTAAAAAAAAATAAAAAGGCATAAAAGTGAAAAAAATATTTTGTTCATTGCAATATAGATACCTACTGATCTCAAAAATAGAATTGCATATAGGCATATTATACTTTTGCAATTTTGTGTTAACATAAAAAAGAATAACGATATTGTAATAAAATATAAAGCACAGTTTATAAATTGCTCACATTTATTTAATACTAGCTTAAGTACCTAGCATTAGATTGTGTCTCTAATTTTAGATCTGAATATATTTAACTCATTCAGATCTAAAAGTAGTGTAACTAAACTCACCATTAGTGATTCTTCCTTTCTATCTTTTGTTAAATTCAAATTTATGTTCAATTAAATTTAATTTAACAAAAGATACAAAATTGCAAAGGTATAATAATAATATACCTATATGCAATTCTAATTTTGAGATCTGTGGGTATCTATACTGCAATGAAATATTTGAAAATATATGAAATATAAATATTTTTTCCACTATTATGCCTTTTTAATTTTTTATAAAAATGTAGGTTACACAGCTTTACTTTAACACCATGAGTTATTTTTGTAGTATTGCCATTTGATCAACAGTGGCGCCCTCCTATATTTTCTACTCTTATTTGACAAACTGTAAATGTGATTTACAGTGTTCTATATACTCAGTGCACCTTAAAATAATATTTGACAGTTAAATTGGTGTTGCCAGCCTACAAATTTTGTAGTTCCATTTTTAATATTTTCTACTCTTAATTTTTTTTTTTTTTTTTTTTTTTTTTTTTTTTTTTTTTTTTTTTTTTTTTTTTTTTTTTTTTTAGTTGTGCATTGCCTGCCTCACTAGGTGAACCTGTATTGAGGCAGACATTTTGTTAATTGTTTCTCGTAATTTTATCTATGGTTTTTTTATAAATGTGTAAAGTAGGTTTCCATACAGCAAAAACTTTATTTTAGTTAACATTATTGTTTGCATATACCTACACAATTCATAAACTGCAAGGTTATTACTATAATAACAACTGTCAATGACTGGGTGTTTGGGTGAGGGCACCAGTATAGGCTCGATCATTAGAATGTATCCATATTTTAACATATTTTTTAAACTCTCTCTGTGTTTGACTCAGTTTGATGTTTTCTGGGAGAATGTTGAATATTTTTGTGGCAAAGTATCTAAAGCTACGTTGACCAAAGGTGGAAGAGAGTGCTGGAACTTGCAATATGTCTTTGTTGGAGTTACGTGTAAACCTTAAGTTTATTTTTTTTTCGTAAAGCACATGTTTGTTTTTAAAGAGATGCATGAGGATAGTTTTTACATAGATCTGTCGAACATCAAATACTCTCATTATTTTGAATATAAGGTCACTGTCTGCAGTTAGAGGAAGTTTGAGAATTGACAGACTTTAGGTAGGTATATGGTTTATAATCAAGTAGACGGTTACATAAATTTAACGATTTCAAAGAAAATTTTGATTTTCATTTATTAACCTCTGACAGGCCGGAGACGCGCCGGCGCGCGCGTCATATGCGCATGCGCGAGAAAATAATTAAAATATTTGAATAATATTGTCGACGAAAAACTTTTGGTCTGCGATTTTGACCCTTCTATGTACAGAATTTGTATGAAGAACAGTGTCAGAATCGCTTGCGCCATCATTACTCTAGGTGGTGCTAAAAGTTTCATTCACCTTGTCACCCTGGAATATTTTAAAAACGATTTTATCCATGACAATCCGCTGTCAGAATTTGCCGCGAATTTAACCGTCATAATTAATACGTGTATCGCGAATAAAACATCGTAAAACCTATTAATTTACGTAATAAATGCAAGTAATGTGGTTTTGGTAGATAGTTTATTGTGTTGTGAACGTGTTTCAGTCAATAAAATATACAAAAGCTCAAAATTTATCAACAAAACATTCAATTCAAAATTCAAAGTGGTGGTTTTTTAGTGTTTTTTTGCGAAGTTCCGCGAATTTCCGCGAAATGGCCTGGCCTCTCAGAGGTTAAACAAGAGAAAATTAGAAACTTTGTTATTTGGATGTGAGTCACTGTACACCGAACTATTACAGCCTTACTAAAAAAAAACCACAGCACGCCAGATAACCCGTGTTGTTGCAGCAACACGAATAAAACAAAAATACACTAAAACAGGAAATATTACTAATAAGGTTTGATCTTAAAATGTTTTTTTTTTTTTTTTTTTTACATGAGCTCCACACAGGAGGCCCTGAGGAAAATAATTTCCCTCAGGGCCTATGTCATCTTTCAGGATGCTGTGTGGAGGGTTTTTTTTAAGGAAAAGGGAAGGAGAGGAGAGTTCTGGGAAGGAAAAGGGTTTAAGGGGTGGGTAGGAATCTGGGGTTCAGTGTGTCCCAGTCATCCGCCTCCAAGACCTAGACAAACCTCACCCCATGAACCCGGGCACCCCTGCTAAATCACAAAACGTAGCGAACCACTTGGGGTGACCTATGGCAGAGGTGTTGGTTATCCAATAAAGGTTCCCGGGGCGGCGGTACCCATTCCCGCCTCCGGCAACAATGCATATTTAAGTACTAAATTGTTTGTTTTCCTTCATAACTGTTAGGTGGCGCGGCGGCGCGGCGCCTGCGCATTCGTTGTTCGCGCTCGAAAACGACGCTGGAAGCGCGAAATGATTTCTGTGTGTGCGAAATGATTTAATGCAATATTACTTATGTGATGGTTAATTTCTATTAATATGAATAATTTACTCTTATATTTATATCATTGATATATTTACCGTGTTTTTTGTGGTTTTTCATAAGTTTTAGTCAAGTTATAAAACAATAATCTTACTTTGAAAATTGAAGTGTCAAAAACTATTTTATATGATACATGAGAATTCAAATTTACATTTAACCCTAGAACCGTACCCATCATAGACCATACACTAACAGTACTCAGGGGTACTGGAGTACCCTGTTAAATAAAACATCTTTTTTACGTGAGAAAAAACATTTATTCAAAATTAACTTACATAGACTGTTATGGCACTTATTTCAGTCTTACATAATACAATAAGGCTTAATTAAAAGTAACTTTTCTTAACAATTTTGGCAAATCTTTGTTTGGTGCTCTAAACATATGAAACGTTTACATTTCTGACATTGAGTGCGTGACTTACGATCTTTTGACCTGGGACAAAATGAACATCTTCCAGATTTTGATTCTGAAGGGGTTGGAGCATCATAAGACCGCTTTTTTCCTAATATTCCGCCAATACTTTCATGGAGATGCATCGGCAAAGTTTTGTATAAAAATCGATCCTCCAAGTGAGGTTTTATAAGGCCAAAAGCTAAAGTCTTCAGATAAGTTTGTCTATTCTTGAAAACTTGTTTTCCGGTAGCGTTAGATGAATGCAGTAATATTATAGAATTGATTCCAACGATATTCAAAATTCCATAGAAGACAGAAGACACAAAGGCTCCAGCGACGAGTTTTACGAGACACACTGTATGTATGACAAAGTTGATCAAACGTATCCACACCCCCCTTGGTTTTCCAAAACAAAGTTATGTGTAAGGATATTATGCAAATAAAAATAACATTCAAATAAAGAAACACGTATCAAATAGCACAATAACATGCTTTATTTGGCAAAAACATTAAAATCATAGTAACGAAAATAATTACCTTAACCGTACCCAGGGGTACTGGAGCGCCCCACGCACGTTTTGCCACGACCACACACTAGCAGGACTCCCGCTCGACTGATGCTTCGAAGCGACTCCCCCCCACTTGCAAATACGCGGCGGCACGAAAAGATCCGTTGTGAAACGAAAAAGTTATCGCAAATTTTCAAAAATTTTTTTAATTTGTACCCCAGGGTACGGTTCTAGGGTTAAAGGTTTTATTTTACGATAATTTTCTGAAAGTGGTGTTTTTTTAAATAATAATATCTAAGACATGTGTTCCTAAATGCATCAAAGAAATTAACGTCTTTAGAGATGCAAGAAATCTGATATAAAAGACGGTATAATTTTTAGTTAGTTTTTTAGCAATAAAAAAAACTTTGAAATTTTTTATTATTTTTTTATTGTATGCACGAGGAAAAAGTGAAGTGATAGATTCCTTCCAAATTTATTACATAAAAGGACTGTGTTTTTGAAATTTTGTTTTTTTTTTTTTAATTTTTCTACATTTTAGTCAAAAAAATTTTGGTAAGAAATTTTTTTCCATTTATTTCCGAGTTTGAATCTTAAAATATGTCAGTTTTTGAAAACTAAACTGTATTTCAAATATACAAATCTAAAAGGTAATTTTATCTAGTTTTCATAAATGGTATTTGGTTTTACGACACCTTCAAAAATAAGAAATATATAGAACATTCAAAATACTTTGGAAAAATTTCAAATTTCGTTCGTACATCAATCGTTAAAACAGAGATAAACTACCCTCTCAGGCCGTGTAAACCACGTGTATTTCTTTCAATGAACAAATTTTTAATTAGTAATGTTTTCACATCCGCGGCCGTTTGTCAATTGAATAAAATTTTCACTGGGTTTTTTAGTAAGGCTGTTAGTATTTAAGTTGGTAGAAAATTGACAAACTATTAATTTTTGCGGAGGGAAGATAGATATTAATTTAAGTTTGTAGAGATTTTTTCTTACAGATGATGCTATCATTTTCAGCATCTATAAAATGAAATTCCCCGATTTCCTCCTATTATTGGTTAATTTTTAACTTCTCATTATGAAATTAAAATAAGATCCTTTTTAATTGGTTAATTTTTAACTTCTTATTAGTGAAATTAAAATAAAATCCTTTTTAATCAATTATGATTTTTTAAATTATAGTGAAGAGATAAACCAATAGAAGTGCATTGTGTGTGTGTCTATCTATCTGAAGTAAGGTCATTTTTATCTGACTTTGTGTAAAAATTGATCAACATTCTTATAATACATCGAAATTAGAGTTTAGATGTCGAAAGGTCTAATGTAAATAGGCAACGTTATTTTTTTTCCAAATCGATACCTACGAGTATATATGACACTTTTATGGCTTCACTGCTTACCGACAATAAGTGACTGTTTTATTTTTTCAGATTGTTTTGAATCCCTTTGTTAAAGATTCACCATCGGAACCCTGGATGACGGTTTCAGACTCTGGAAATAATCGTATAATATTAGCGGATTCAGAATACAACGTTGTCTCCATCATTGGCGGCATACAGGCTGGTTTAAGGGTATGAATAAAATACGGAATATTTCATTTTATCACTTATTATAAATTGCGTACGGCATGACTGATTCCATGGCAAAACAGAACCATGAAGAAAAGTGAAGGAAAATTAAGATAAAAATAAACACTTCTGATCTTTCACCGTTAGATCTTTGGGAGCGTTGGAGGGCAACTGAAGGTCAAAAAGTGGAGCCAGTTTTTTCGCTTTGTGTCTCAATAAACAATATAATGTGTACATCAATGTTTGGATGTGTGAGAACTATCAAAAATCAGCAACACATTTGAAAATAATGGCCTTTCTTTAAAGCTAAATACATACCAAAAGGTTGATGATGAAGAATAAATTAATATAAATTTGAGAATTTCATTTAACACTGACGACAATGTTAACGACTCTCAATGGAGAATTTGAAACAGAAAAAGATATGGTCATATCTAGGAATGGAACCCAGATCTTAACCTTTCTTCTCTACCACTGAACTAATGGGACCCTGTCCCCTTTGGTCATATCTAACTGTATCATACTTCGACTAAGAATTAGAAAAAAAATTGTCAACATTATCTTAATTTCCTTGAAACATAGTTTTATTGTCTGCTATTGTTATGTTTGATTGCAAGCTTCTTCTCGAACTGAATGCTATCTTGGATAAATTTATTCATTTTTATTTAATGTGCGATATCTATTGACTTTTCTGCAAGTCTTGGATGTTGGATGAATATTTATTAGAGATGAAACGGATATCCGGTAAATAACCGGTATCCGGCCTATCCGGCCTAAATTTACTATCTGGCCGGATACTGGATATTCAAAAACTACGACAATTTCCTATAATAAAATGCAATACAATCTTTGTGAGGTAAATACCAATAAAATGGCTTATAATTATGACGGCTTTTAAAGTCGAAAAAGTTACAAAAAAGCCATAAGGTCTTCCAAAAAAACTAAAATTTTCTTTTGAGATATTCACTCTAATGATAAATACATAAATAGTAAATATCTAAACTAAAAACTTACAAAAACCTCTCAGCGAAAACTTAAATTAACATGATTAACTAATCACAATCACCATTATAGTGAACTAAAAATCGTAAAAAACACAGAGATTATTGAAATGATTAAATACTGACATTGAAGCAACGTAATATACCTCTCGTTCTTCTTCTTATCAAAGAGAATATTTTCACGATCACTCACGATGGCAACCGAAACCGCCCGAATTGGTCTGATCGCGTTCACCGCACCTGTGCCCTCACAGCTCGCCGGATATCCAATATCCGGTATCCGCCCAAACAACTATCCGTTTCATCTCTAATATTTATTTTAACTTAAAAAATAAAACCACTTGAGAATTTTACTTATGAATACAGTGGCTGTATGCTAATATTTATACGGGAGGTTTTCAATTATTATTTACCATTGAGTTTTTTTTTTTTTACATGATCTCCACACAGGAGGCCCTGAGGAAAATAATTTCCCTCAGGGCCTATGTCATCTTTGAGGATGCTGTGTGGTGGGTTTTTTTTAAGGAAAAGGGAAGGAGAGGAGAGTTCTGGGAAGGAAAAGGGTTTAAGGGGTGGGTAGGAATCTGGGGTTCAGTATGTCCCGGTCATCCGCCTCCAAGACCTAGAAAAACCTCACCCCATGAACCCGGGCACCCCTGCTAAATCACCAAACGTAGCGAACCACTTGGGGTGACCTATGGCAGAGGTGTTGGTTATCCAATAAAGGTTCCCAGGGCGGCGGTACCCATTCCCGCCTCCCAAATTGAGTTATAAATGTATGTATATTATTTTTGCAGGATGGCACTTTTCAAGAAGCCAGGTTTAACAATCCTCAAGGTGTGTGCTGGCTTGACTCAGATTCTTTCATCGTTTGCGATACGGGAAACCACGTCCTGCGTAAAGTGAACCTGGAGTCTAAGACAGTGGAGACTTTTGCTGGGACCGGCGTGCAAACTGAATTCGGTGACCAAGGTAAATTATACAACAAATCAAATATCAAATACAATCCAATAATTAATTTATTTTGTTCACAGAGTTAGGTTAGGATGTTTCAAATTTCATAACATTTGATGACTGTCTATCGACGATCAGCCATTTTGAATTTTTTTACACTTGGATGGTCTTTGTCAAACGCTGATTCTCGCTCTATTTCAGTTTTTAATTGAATTGTGGTCAGCTGTCAAGCATAACATGACTGTTATGATCAAAAGCAAAATGGGCCGACAATCAGCGTGCAACGGGAATCGTTTGAATGTCAAATCTTCTAAATGGTGCTAATTTAATTTGGGAGGCGGGTATAGGTCACCCCAAGTGGTTCGCTACTTTTGGTGACTTAGCAGAGGTGCCTGGGTTCATAGGGTGAGATTTTTCCAGATCTTGGCGACGGGTGTATTTGCCCACCTATTGTGTAGCGGTACGGATCGGAAGAGACTGGATGAGGGAGACCTTTTGACCTATTCAGCCAAACTCTCTGGACCCATTGCCGTGCACCGCATTGGGATGGATTCATGCGTCAGTCAATCCTGGACACGTTGAACCCCAGATTCCTATCCACCCCTCATACCTTATTCCTTTCCAGAACTTCTCCTCTCCTTCTTTTACTTAAAAACACCCTCCACACGCATCCCCAAAGATGACATAGCCCCTGAGGGAATTTTTGTTTTACTTAAGGCCTTCTGTGTGGAGCTAATGTAAAAAAAAAAATAATCATCGATTTAATGGTTTGAAATACCCTAACCTAAATAAAAATCAGCCATTGTTTTATTCATGTCATGTATTTCAAAATGTCAACGAACACACTTTATTTTGTATGTGGGTTTAATTTACAAATTGATTTTTGATAAAGTTCCCCACTTCAATCATCCTGGTGCTATACGCGAGAATACTTATTGTAAATAGCATTTGTTTTGCTGGAGTCAGTGTACTATTCATGAAATGCATTTCGCAATGTTGGAAAATTTGTTTTCTTGGAATTGGTATGTACTTTTAATATCCCTCTTACGGAGATTCAGATTTAGGAAGAGCTAGACATCCACAAAAGGCCTTCAACTATCTGCCTGCAATGTAGCTTAAGATATTTTGGACATGTTGCTCGCCAAACTGAGGACTCCAACTTGGAGAAACTCATAGTCACTGGCAAAGTAGAAGGCAGAGGAAGGTCACCAATGCACTAGAAGGACCAAGTATCACTGGTATCCGGTAAATCAGTGTCCGCAGCTGTCCACGCGAGAAGTGGAGGAGCCTTATCCTCCATGAAAATTGGAGTAGGGGTGAGGATCCTCAGCAATGAAGAACCAGCTTGGGAAGAAGAGATTGAGTATCGTCCTTTATCAATTAATATCATCGACATTCCTCACAGCTCGATGAATAATCCATATTGATAAGAGGAAGCAATGAACATTGGTCTTGAAGAGACCCATGTTGTAGGAAGGAGGAAACACAGAGGCCGGCCAATCATTCCACAGCCGAGCTATTGAACACAAGAACGAGTCGAAGAAGCGACCCGTTCTCATTTGACAAATGTCAACCGTGTACAAATGTTGGGCACGCGTTTGGCGTGTTTCCTGACTAGCAACGGTGTCGAAGGGATCAATGACGCTAATTCCTCGGAGCATCTTCCTTTGTAATACCGGTAGAACAAGGACAGCATTCCCACCTGACGCCTATGCTCTAAGGATTGCAATCCGTCTGTTAAGATGGGCGAATCTATCAAACGGACCGCCCGTTTCTGCACAGAGTCGAGGGTATTTTTCAAGTATTTTGGAGCTCCAGACCAGAGGTGGCTGCCAAATTCAACCGTGGGGCGCACTTGTGATTTGTACAGGGTTAGCAGTTGTGTACTATTAAAGTATCTGCGGGCCCTATACAGTACGCCCAGTTTTTGAGAGGCTAGCTTTACACTGGCTTCGATGGAGCCCCCATATCTGAGCTGGTCACTTAGGGTTACACCAAGCATATCAATGGAGGGCCTGTTCGGAAGATTGCTTCCGTTGAAAGAGACTAGATTTTCATTTCGATCCCTTTTAGACGTAATCAGACAAGTTTGAGTCTTTGAAACATTAAATTCAACGAGATTATTTTTACCCCGTGAGAAAACCCTCTCGAGGTAACCATCCATTCTTTGCTTCAAAGCCCTCCGAGCCATTGGAGTTGGTGAGCCTTTTGGGGGCTAGTCAAACAAAAAGCTATCGTGAACTGTACTGTCATCCGCGTAACAATGAATTGATGCACATGACAAAAGGTTGTTGATGTGCAACAAAAACAAAGTCAGAGACAGAACCGATCCCTGTGGGACGCCAGCATTTATCGAGTGTGAGGAAGAGGTGAAACCATCGGCCTCTCCCTCAGAAAGTCGGCAATCCACAAGGATGCGGGAAGTCCGTAAGAAGGCAGTTTGTTGACAAGTCCTTGGTGCCAAACCCGGTCAAAGGCTTTGGAAATGTCCAGTGCAACTGTTTGGGTCTCACCGAAACGTTCCAGGCACCGTCCTCAAACATGCATCACATACGCGAGAAGATCACCGCACGAGCGGTTCGGCGGAATCTGTATTGACGGTCGTTAATAATTTTGTTCTTCTCGAGGTATGTGAGTATTTACATAAATTTATGTGAAAATTACACTGTTTTCTTCAATGGTTAATATTTTTTGTGTTTTCCAGAGCGTCACCCGGAGCTTCGGATTATTGGGGGTTCAGATTATAGAGATTATTCTGTACTCTGAAAGATTGAAATGAATGACTTAGTACTACGTTATTAATGATGTTTGTATTGTTTTCAAGGTGGTTTGAAGTTTTGCCAGCAGTCCATCTCCTCTCCATGGGACATAATCCTGTACACCAACCCTGACATGGACATGTCTGTCAGGTTGCCTGGACTCAAAAAGGGTGACAGTGCGGAGAAAGACAGCGAAAAGGAGGTAAATGGAATCACTAAACTGTAATCTTAATTTGGGAGGCGGGTAAGCAAACCACCGCCCCGGGAACCATAGTCTCTTTCATTGGCCACCCCAAGTGGTGCACTACGTTTAGTGACTTAGCAGGGGTGCCCACGGCGAGATTGAAATTAGTTTTTCGATATCTCCAAAAATGACGAATTTATGAGTTTTCAAAGTGTACTTGGATAAAACTTGTACAATTGTGTCTCATAACATCTCACAAGACACAATTCAGTACAATTCGTAATTCGAATTGCTGTGCTGCAGTACTGCTGCGTCAGTCACTGTGTGGCCGGCCATAAATATCAACATTTTAACAGCTTATATCTTCGGTACTACTCATACTTGATATTTTTCAAAAAGTTATACCGTCGACATGTTCTAATTAACATGATACATAAGAGCTGTCGCTGAGAGCTCCGTTTTAGGCCCTCTTTCTGATTTTTATTTTATTTTAGAGACTAGATATAAAATAATTGTATATCTATATAAATAAAAATGAATCGCTGAAATGTATGTACGCGCATAACTTCCGAACGACTGCACCAAATTGGATAATTCTTTTTTTTCTGTGTTTGTTATTGTCAGGACGAGGTTTATATGAAAGAAAATTTTTGAAAAATCAGAATTTTTTTTAATGTCATAATATGAAAAGCGGGTGCGTTAATGAGACAGAAGACTGTGAGAGATCTTCAATATTTTGACATAAGGTAGGCATTACAATACCCCTTAATATTTTGCCGAGAAGAGGATGAATATCATTTTTTGATCGAGATGATTAATCCAGTGACTGGTATTTTTTTTGTTTTTTTTTTTGCATTAGCTACACACAGGAGACCCTGAGGAAAATAATTGCCCTCAGAGCCTATGTCATCTTTGGGGAATCTGTGTGGAGGGTATTTTAATGGACAGGAAGGAGAGGAAGTCGTGGGAAGGAAAAATGTATGAGAGGTGGGTAGGAATCTGGGGGCCAGTATGCCCAGGAGTTACAGACGTATGAATCCATCCCTCCAACTGCGGTGCAAGGCGATGGGTTGAGAGTCCGACTGGAAAGGTCAAAAGGCCTCCCTCAACCAGTCTCTCTTGATCTGGCCCGCCACACAGCAGGTGGGCAGACGCATCCGCCGCCAAGATCTGGACAAACCTCACCCCATGAACCCGGGCACCCCTACTAAGTCACTAAACGCAGCGAACCACTTAGGGTGACCTATGGCAGAGGTGTTGGTTATCCAATAAATGGTTCCCGGGGTGGCGGTACCCATACCCGCCTCCCAAATTGTGAATCATTGGTATGTATCAATGCAAAAATTAAAAAAAGATGTTTAGGTTGTGGCCACAACTGTTTATGGTATTACAGACAGCACAAGTGTTATCAGTGTTTATATCCAACTAGCTGACCCGGTCACGCGTTGCTGTGGATAACTAAAGACAACGCCATCTACTGGATGGTTATCCAACCTCTATAACCACCGCCATCTTTGAGTTTATCGCGAAGAGACAGACAGACGCCGCAGAGGACTTTAATGTATAATACGTAGAGATGGTGCGAAAGATTATAATAATGTGCTTGAGGTGACTAACGTTTTTAAGTTGATAGGGATTATTACTGTATCTATAAATAACTTTCAAATTACCGCATTATACGTGACCATTTTTTCAGAAGAAAGAATGGGTATAGTAAGCTATCCGTAAAAGACAGATATATGCCATCATGGACTATTTTGTAGATCTATAAAAGAGGAATATCCCACATTGCATTGTTTTGTTATATCTCAAAGAGATTAGGCAGTGTTTTCGATGAAAGCTCCCAGGCGACTTGACTTTTTCCGATAGTTCTAACAATTATCGTTAAGTTTCAACCAATTTACACAAATCATTGACAAATTATATACTTAAACCTTCCTCACAAAACACTCTATCTATTGGTGAAAACCGCATGAAAATCCGTTCAGTAGTTTGTGAGTTTATCGCCAACAGACAGACAGACAACCCTGAGGACTTTAATTTATAATATGTAGAGATAGAGAACATGTAGAGATAGAGATGTAGAGATTCGGTTGATAATATGTGCATTAAGAAAATGAAGATATTGTTGGTAGTTCTTAGTCGAAGTATAATACAGTTAAAAGTGACCGAATTGGATATAGGCACCTTAGCTCAGTTGGTAGAGTTGTTGCCATGAAAGCAGAATGTTGTACGTTCCAGTCCCAGAGGTGTCAATATCTTTTTCTGATTTTTCTGTCTGGATTTTCGATAGAGTTTCATGTCTATTGTCTTCATTTAATAAAGTAGTTTATGTCTTCATTTAATTAAATTTTACAATTTGAGATTTTACTCATAAAGTTAAAAATAAACATTCCTCCTAGATTTGCAGAAAAGTCAAGTCATTTGCAGATGTCGCATATTAAAAATAAAATGGTTTAAAATTTATCCAGACACTATCTAGATAGCATTTAGTTCGGGTTTGAATCTTGCAATCATATATAAAGATAACAGCCAAAAATATGTGCGAAGTCGAAGTATGAAAAAGTGAAAAGTTTCCGAATTGGATATAGGCACCTTAGCTCAGTTTTCTGTCTTCAGATTTTCGATAGAGTTATGCTAATATTGTCTTCATTTAATAAAAAAAATGACGAATGTTTTTACTTGCTTTTGTTATTAGTTAATGTTCGTCGACCAACTTTATTCGAATTTCTACGAATGTTCAATGGTGAATTGTGCGCAACATATCGAGAAGCCTGTGTGCTACAAAAAGTGCTAAAAAATTGTAAATTAATAATTTGGAATGAGGTTACGATGGTGCACAAACGAGCATTAGAGGCACTCGATCGAACATTAAGAGATTTGCGTTGCAATCAGAACCTCTTCGGAGGCGCGATGGTTCTAATGGCCGGAGACTTTCGCCAAACGCTGCCAGTTATTCCCAGATCAACAGTTACTGATGAACTTGCTTAAAGGCATCAAATTTATGGAGATACATTAAAAATCTCAAGTTAACAATGAATATGCGAGTGTCATTACATGTCATGAAATATCGGCGGAAGCGTTTGCAAATGTAGTTTTAAGTAGACATTGGCAATGGAAAAATTCCTGTTGACACTTCTACTGGCCTCATTTCGTTTCCACCGATTTTTTGTCAATTCACAACGTGAAAGGAAGAATTAATATCGAACGTGTTCCCAAATATTGTGTGAAGTAGTCAATTTTCCTACTGAACTCCTACATTCATTAGATTTGCCAGGATTACCGCCACACAATTTACAACTCCGGAATGGCTCTGTGATAATTATGTTACGCAATCTGAATCAGCCAAAATTTTGCAACGGAACAAGACTCGCTGTTAAAAAATTATGTAAAATTTGATTGAAGCTACTATAATCGTAGGAAAATTCAAAGGCGAAAATGTGCTTATTCCAAGAATACCAATGATGCCAACTGACTTTCCTCTTGAATTTAAACGTGTCCAGTTTCCAGTGCGTCTTGCATTTGCAATAACAATTAATAAATCCCAAGACAAAACGTTAGAAGTGTGTGGAATAAACCTTGAATTGCCGTGTTTTTCGCATATTTAGTTAGTTGTACGTTGCGTGCTCGAGAGTCGGCGCGCTATTTGTTTTCTCTCCAGAAGGAAAAACGAAAAATATTGTACATTTCAATAGTTATGGTTGAATTATTGAATTGTAATTTTATTTCATTATATGGTCGTATTGTAAACGGAAGATTTTGTCTCATTTTTTGCCATAAAGTACGTAACGTGTAACATTCGATATATGGAATTATTGATAATCCAACTGATTTGAATTTACCGGAAGTGTTACATTTTCTTAATCCGCAACTGTAAACCACCCGTGTGAAGCCGAGGCAGGCTAAATAGTAAATATGTTTCAGGAATTTCGAAAATATACACGGAAAAAATATATAGCGGTACGAAGTTCGCCGGGTCAGCTAGTTTAAATATAATATTGAAATTAAGTTTAGATATTGTATTTCTTAGTCCTCCTCACTAGGAGGTCCTGTGCTAAAGCGGACTAAAGTTATTTAATTATAGTTTATTTGTTTTCTATGTCGTTTTTAGTGTCTTCATTAGGGTTTTCTCATTGATCTCTTTCAGCCATATTTTTATTCTTGATGCTTGCATTGTTACTATTGTATGTACATTTAATTGACATACTGTATTTATTTGCAGGGAAATTCCAAGGATGATGAACTGAGGCGCGTGCTGTTGATTGCCTCAGCGGGTTCCCATCAGATTTGGGCCCTGTTTTTAGATACAACTGTTTGGTGGAAGTACAAAACATACACAGAAGGTAAAATTTACATTCCATTTTTGTTCTTTTTTTATTTTTACTTTTCTACTCAAACTTTTACAGCGGGGAAAGCAGAATTGAAATTTGATTGAAAGTGTTAATTCAAATGTGACTATGCAAATCTTTCAAAAACTAGATTTATGAGGTTTCTAAAGTACGCCTTTGTCACATCTGCCCAAATTTTATTTAGTCGGCATACGGGAGGAGTTGTTATGATTATAAAAAATAGTATATCCTTTAAAATAATATCAAATGAAGTGTTTGATGAAAAAAATACATGGATACTGGCAGTACAAATAAGAAAAAACTTGATGAAAGGAACATACGCTGTATTATATCACTCGCCAAACCAAAGCCATTCAAAATTTTTGGATTTCTTCGAAAGTTGGTGTACTAAAAACATGAAAAATCAAAATATGTTTTATGTAACCGGTGACTTTAACATTGACATGAAAGCCTAAAATACCTGCAGTAATAGACTTCAAAATTTAGTAAATAATCTCGGACTGAAACAACTTGTGACCAAACCAACTAGAATATCAAATACATCAGCAACCATTATTGATTTGGTTATGACAAATAATTTTTACTTGAATGTTAATGTTGTGGATACTCCAAAAATATCAGACCACGAAAATATATTAACAATATTTGAAACGAATATAATTAAAAATGAATCAAGGGAAATTACTTATAGAGATAAAAGGAAATATGATCAAACAAACTTTTGTGAAACTTTACAAAATAGTATTTCCCAAGTTACCGAATCAAATAACCTAAACGACAAAGCAGAGAACTTCGTCAATATTTTGACTACAGCAGTTGGATACGCGCCATAAATATATTTGAGCATTAATTTCTTTAAATGAATAATTTATGCTATAAGACCATAAGGGCGCCATCTCTGGGTTTTGTATTGTATTGAATTTAACCTATGTGACTTGAGATGCAGTGTATTCATGCGTTTCCTTACCTTTGTGAATCAAGCAATTACTTCTGACGGGAGTGTCAGTAAAAGGCCAAGAGATGTCTCTCCTGGTCAGTCAGAAGAATAATTCATCCAGTAGACACCTAAATGGATTGATTTTAAAAATAGTACATAAACAAGTGAAACTAACTGTCATCTGTTGTTTTGGAACATTTTGCTGTTTTATTTTTATCATTGTGAAAACTAACTAATTGTGTATTGTTGAAACTTCCTTGCTGTGCAAAACATCGGTCAAGATTATGCGATATCGCCTTGACATTTTTATTGAAAAGAAGTGTCTTTTCGTGTGGACATCGTGGCTGAGCTGCATTCTCTGAGTGAGTGTTTGTTTGTTTTTCACTTTGGTTTTTGGAGTTGCTGGGTCGACTGTTTTTTTGTGTCACATAGGGAAGAATTCAATTTTCGTTAATTTTACATAGGGTAGTCAGCCCTCGTGTCAGGGGCTATTTACACGCCCCTACATATTCAATGGTCCTTCGAGCCGGATTATTAATTCATTCATACATTCAATTCGAGATTATAGCTTAATTACATGGATGTTTGAATTTACGTATTTTTTTTGGTAAATTTGAAGTACCTCTCATTTTTTGAGAACTATAGCTGGTCTTGTTTTTGCTTTTGGATGACATATTTGGATGTTCGCAGAATTATCGTAATTTTGGATAATTATTCGCAACATTATTATTATTAATTAATTGTTAACATTGTTCGCAGAATTGTCGTAATTTTGGATAATTATTCGCAACATTATTATTAATTAATTATTAACATTGTAACATTATTGTAAAATTTTGTGGTAATCTTTTCGCATTTATAAAAAATGCCAAGAATTACGGAGGAGGGTTTTGATGAGGCTCAAGACAGATCGCTTATTCTTTTAACCGCAAAAAAGGAAAATCTTTTTTTTCGTATGAACGATCTGTATAATGCAACAAATAATATATCTAATTTTGAGTCAAGAAATAACGAAGTGTTTATGGCTCAGTCAGAGATGATTGATCAAATGCGAAGTCAATTTGAAAATATTATAGATAGCATCAATGATCGTCAGTTAACTTTAAATCCAGAATTTAAACCAGATTTTCAAGCTTTAAATGCTTTTGATGATCTTTTTTTGAAGGTCAAACGAACTAGATCGAATATGAAAACTTCTGTAAGAGAATCACTGACGTCACAAAATAAGTCGCGGGAGCCGTGTATGATTAATCTTCCTGCAATAGATCTTCCAACCTTCGATGGTAAGAATGAAAGTTGGTCGAAATTTTTTGAGTCATTTAAAGCCAATATCCATAATAATAGACAGCTAACTGACTCGCAGCGTGTGCAGTACTTAGTCGGAAAACTCACACACGGGGCTTTGAACATAACCGCAGGCATTGTGCCTTCGGGTGATACATATCAGATCATTTGGGAGAGTTTAGTTAAAAAATATCAAGATAAACGTACACTAGGAACACATTATTTAAATAATATTCTCGATGCGAAAAACTGCACGAATACATCTGCCAGTCTCAATTCTTTCATTGAAAGATATTCTTCGTCAGTGTCGGCATTAAAGCAGTTAGGTATTGAAGATTTAACTGATTTTATTTTGTTTCACTGCGCGGTAAGAAAAATTGATTCACAGACGGCTCAGAACTTTGAGCTGACAGTTCGTAATAAAGAAATTCCTTCTTATAATAAGTTAGTTTCGTTTGTACAAGATCAAGTAAAGATTTTAGAACGAACGAGTAACTCGCATGGTGTCGTAAATAAAACGCATCCCATTTCGTCCTCCCGATCAAATAATACTAAATCGTTCGTCGCGAGTAATGCGAATATTCCGCGCTTCCCAGCTCCGCCGAAAGGATGTATTCTGTGTAACAAAACTGATCATTTAATCAACGTTTGCTCAAAGTTTAAATGTATGAGTTCCCCACAGGCTCGATTTGAATTTATAAAATCGAAAAATGCCTGTGTAAATTGCCTTAGTGGTTCACATACAATCAAGTCATGCAAATCGGGGTTAGTTTGTGATTTGTGCAATAAACGTCATCATACATTCTTACATTTCGGCAGTGTGAATAATATGAAAACCAATACTCATGTACATACGTCGCAAGTACCTACCAGTGAAGAACCGTCAGTCCCCCCTCCAGTGTCATCCAGCATCAATGGAACTGGCATTGGTGATAAGCAAGTGGAGGGGACCGCGAATGTCAATCCTTCGTGTTCGCTTTGTGCCAAAGTAACACCGAACTCTTCTATTTTACTTTCGACCGCACAAGTATACGCGAAGCTTAAAAACGGAAATAAAGTTATTGTTCGGTGCCTAATTGATAATGGCTCTCAAAATAATTTGATTACGGTCGATTGTTGTAAGACGCTGAATTTACCAATAATTCCTTTGAGTAATTCGTTTGTCAAAGGAATTGGATCAACGTCTCGACCAATTTTCGGTTACGTGTATTTGGATATTGAGTCTCGCGTATACCCAGAGAATAAATATAATATACATGCGCTTGTCGTTGACAGTATCACCGACCAATTACCTAATCACTATATAGCCAAGGGTGATATGAGGTACTTAGAGGGCATACCTCTCGCAGACTTAACATGGAATATTCCTGGATGCGTGGATGTCGTCATCGGTGCACAACTGTTCCCATATATTTATTTAGGGAACAGGGTTGAATCGGGTACTAGTGCACCCCCCGCGTTATCGACCGCTTTCGGTTTCGTGTTGATGGGTGATTACCCCAATAATGTGCTCAACACAAACACATCATTCTCGGCACTCGCACTTAATGATTTAGTGCAAAAATTTTGGCTGTTAGAAGAGATACCTAATATAAAATTTCTAAGTCCGGAGGAGACAGAATGTGAGAATCTCTTTACTTCATCAATTTCTCGCACTGATGATGGTAGATATTCTGTTGCTTTACCTTTCTGTAAAGATCCAGGACAATTGGGTAATTCTCGTACTGCTGCCCAACGCCGATTTTTGGCATTGGAGCGAAAATTTAAACATTCCCCTGCTTTGCAGGAGAATTATAACAAGGTTATCAGTGAATATATTGAAAATAATTACCTATCAGAAGTCTCAGAGTCTGATATCACAGAAGATGGATATTACATCCCACATCATGCTGTCACTCGTCCAGACAAACCAATGCCTCGTATTGTGCTCGATGCTAGTGCTAAAACACACACAGGGCTGTCACTGAATGACATTATTCATACTGGTCCCAATTTGCAAGCCGATTTGTTTCTGCTTTTGCTTGACTTTCGTCTTTTTCCCATCGCTATGACTGCGGATATAAAGCAAATGTATTTACAGATTGAAGTTCCTAGCAAGCATCGCAGATACCTGAGGATCTTATTTCGATTCTCAAATAATGGTCTCATACGAACTTTTCAGTTCAATCGAGTTCCTTTCGGCTTGACGGCAAGTCCATACTTAGCAATGCGGACGGTTCGCCAGTTGGCCCAGGATATGAGACCACATTACCCGGATGCTGCCAAAGTGGCAGAGTCCAAGCTGTATATGGACGACCTGGTCTATTCTATTGCAGATGAGCCCAGCGCCATACGTCTTTCTCGAGAATTAATCTCGTTGTTTAAGTCCGGTGCCTTTGATTTAGTAAAATGGACTAGTAATTCTCAAGTTGTACTTGAGAACCTCCCGGATTCTCACCGCAGCCCAGTGGACTTCACTGTTGGTTCTAACAATACCTCTAAGGTGTTGGGCCTTTCGTGGGAACCAGCTGATGACAGCTTCTTCTTTACGACATCTTATGTTCAGGAGAAGTGCACAAAGCGGAGCATACTCTCCATAGTCGCCCGTTTATTTGATGTCCTCGGCTTGGTCGCCCCTGTCATTCTGTACGCTAAATTACTTATCAAAGAGCTATGGCTGTGCAACATTGGTTGGGATGATACACCCCCTGATAGCGTTATTCGTCGGTTTTCGGCGCTTACACAGGAATTTCCTCTAATTTCAATGATAAAAATCCCTCGCCATGTTGGTGTCCTGAAAGACAGTACGGTGCTCGTTGTTGCTTTCTGCGATGCAAGCATGAATGGTTACGGCTGTGTGATTTATTTGCACACCACTGATCTGTTTGGAAAAATTACAGTGAGATTGTTGTGCGCAAAATCAAAGGTTTCTCCCACCAAAGTGACGACCCTCGCTCGTTTGGAGCTCTGTGCCGCAGTATTGATGTCCAAATTAATACGGACGGTTCAAGATAATTATTCTGAGCGTCTTCCTATTGCTGGAACATATGCGTTTTCCGATTCTACCGTTGCGCTCTCTTGGATACATTCTTCACCGCATCGCTGGTCGGTGTTTGTTAGTAATCGCGTAGCTCAGTGCCAAGAAAATTTGTCTCCAGAGAACTTTTACCATGTTGCTGGTAGTGAAAACCCGAGCGACTGCCTTTCTCGTGGCATACTTCCTTCCCAACTCGTTTCACATGATTTATGGTGGAACGGCCCATCATGGATTCGCAGCCCACCTTTGGAATGGCCATTAAAACTGTTTCACCCTACCAATACTGGTGAAATGCCTGAACACAAGGCTAATGTGCTCATTGCAACATTTCAGGGTGAAAAATCGGTCCTGAGTGAACTGGCTCAGCGTATATCCACTTGGGATAAACTACTAAGGATTGTTGTTTATGTCCTCCGATTCATAAAAAAGATATCACTTTCCTCTGGAACGGTCAATAATCTTATGACTGCTGAAAAGGCTGTGATTCGTGCTGTGCAGAGTATTCATTTTGCAGGAGATATTGCTGCACTCCAGGAAGGCAAATTTCATTCCAAAAGACTTAAGAGTTTATCTCTATTTCTTGATGGAGATAATCTGTTACGTATTGGGGGGCGGCTTTCTAAATCGGATTTACCTTTTGAGGTTAAACATCCGGTTTTGCTTCCCAAACATGACTGTGTTGTCGATCTGATCATCGCTCACTTTCATGTCGTGAACTGTCATACAGGCCCAGGACTTCTTATGTCTATCTTACGTCAACGCTATTGGATATTAGATGCTAGGACTGTTATCAGGGCGATGGTGCGGAAATGCAATTGTTGCTTCCGCTTAAATCCATCGCATCCTACACCGAAGATGGCAGATTTACCGTCATATCGTGTTGCAGAAGCAAAGGCCTTCGTACATACCGGTGTAGATTACGCAGGTCCACTCCGTATTACGCTGACTCGTCGGAGAGGACAACATTCTCAAAAGGCATATATTTGTCTATTCGTATGCCTTGTGACCAAGGCTATTCATATTGAGTTGGTCTCTGACTTAACTTCAAATGCTTTCCTGGCTGCTTTCAGCCGTTTTATTTCTCGGCGTGGCCCGGTAACATGCTTGTATTCAGATAATGGTACTAATTTTGTGGGTGCGAAGGCACAATTAGATGACCTCTACAAGTTTTTGGTTGAATCTGAATATGAGCCCTCATTAAAGCGCGAACTCGCTAAGCGTCGTATAGAGTGGAAAATGATTCCACCACGCGCGCCTCATTTTGGGGGTATGTGGGAGTCGAACATAAAGAGCATGAAGACACACTTGTACCGTGTGATTGGAACTCAGCTTCTCACCTATGAGGAGTTACAGACTGTGCTAGTTCAAATTGAGTGCATAATGAATTCGCGTCCACTTACAGTTATGTCTTCTGACCCTTATCCAGAAGTCCTTACGCCTGCGCATTTTTTAATGTCGACACCATTGCAGTACTTGCCTGCTTCTGTCCTGGCAGACGGTAAAATCAATTTGACTCAGCGTAAGCAATTATTAGACAGCATGGTTCAGTCCTTCTGGAAGAAGTGGCGTTCAGAGTATCTGCACACCTTGCAAGTCAGGCAGAAGTGGACTACTTCTGATCATCCGATTGATATCGGAACTGTCGTACTAGTGGGACAAGAAGATTCCCCTCCGTTAAATTGGCCTTTAGGCGTGATAACTGAAATCCATCCCGGAATGGATAAAATTGTTCGCGTTGCGACGGTAAAGACAAGATTTGGTTCTTTTAAACGTCCGGTTGTCAAATTATATCCCATTCCAACGCAATAATTTTATATTTTATCTATTTTTGTTTATTTTTATTTATTTATTTTTTTTGATTTTAGTCATTGTTTCAATGATCTCTGACCCAGACATGGCATTACTTAATATCCGTTATCTTGGTCAATTGAACTTTATTACATTGTATTTTTAGTTATTTTTCTTTATTTTGTGAGATTCTGCGAATTTCCAATGCGTGTCATTCCTGAATATTACCGGTGAATAGTCACTTTATTTCTATTTCATTTCTTGTTTCATTTGTATTTTTATACTCTTTCTTTTGTAAGCTCTACGAACTTCCAAGGCGGGGAATATGGATACGCGCCATAAATATATTTGGGCATTAATTTCTTTAAATGAATAATTTATGCTATAAGACCATAAGGGCGCCATCTCTGGGTTTTGTATTGTATTGAATTTAACCTATGTGACTTGAGATGCAGTGTATTCATGCGTTTCCTTACCTTTGTGAATCAAGCAATTACTTCTGACGGGAGTGTCAGTAAAAGGCCAAGAGATGTCTCTCCTGGTCAGTCAGAAGAATAATTCATCCAGTAGACACCTAAATGGATTGATTTTAAAAATAGTACATAAACAAGTGAAACTAACTGTCATCTGTTGTTTTGGAACATTTTGCTGTTTTATTTTTATCATTGTGAAAACTAACTAATTGTGTATTGTTGAAACTTCCTTGCTGTGCAAAACATCGGTCAAGATTATGCGATATCGCCTTGACATTTTTATTGAAAAGAAGTGTCTTTTCGTGTGGACATCGTGGCTGAGCTGCATTCTCTGAGTGAGTGTTTGTTTGTTTTTCACTTTGGTTTTTGGAGTTGCTGGGTCGACTGTTTTTTTGTGTCACATAGGGAAGAATTCAATTTTCGTTAATTTTACATAGGGTAGTCAGCCCTCGTGTCAGGGGCTATTTACACGCCCCTACAGCAGTCAATAAAATTATGCCAATGAAAATGGTTAAGTTTAAAAATACAAATAAATGGTATTCAAAACCATTACACAACCTTCAGCAACAAAGAGATAATGCATATAAAGCGGCAAAATTGGAACCATCAGACGAAAAATGGAATGCATATAAAAAAGTTCGTAATATTTACTCCAAACAAATTAAACAACATAAATGCGATTATTATAAGCAAAAATTAGAAACACAGCAGAATGAACCAAGAAAACTTTGGATAGCACTAAAAGAAATCATAAAGGGTAAACAAAAAGAAATTGTAAGGTCAATTGATTTCCCAGATGGAACTGAAGAAGAAGTAGAAAAGACTAAATTAAGGGACTAAATTTAACAAGCATTTAATTTCGAGCATAGATTTTATAATCGAAAGTATTCCACAACATCCTGAGAACCAGCTAGAGGAGCCTATACGCAACCATGAAGAATTTAAATTTAAAAATGTAGATTTACCGTACTTGAAGAGGGTGTTGAGTAATATGAATTCGAAGAAATCCCCAGATGGTATCACAATAAATATAATCAAAGACTCTTTAAATATTATTGGCGAATCGATGGTCCAAATTATCAATGAATCTTTGAATAGTGGAGTATTCCCCAAAACTTGGAAGACATCTGTAATAACTCCTATCCCGAAAATTGATAACCCAAAAAAATTTTACGACTATAGGCCGATCAATTGTTTACCCAAATATGAACAAATACTGGATCACATTGTAAAGGAGCAATTAACGGAATATATTGAGGCCAAGCAGATATTAGTTCCACAACAATCTGGTTTTAGAAATAAATGTTCGTGAGAAACCGCTATTAACTATGTAATAGAGTGGAAAAATTTTAGAGATAAAAAAAGTAAAATTATTGCAGTATTTCTGGACTTAAAGTGGGCATTTGAAACAATCGACAGAGATAGATTAATAAAAAAATTAAGTAACATTCGAATTAATGGTAAAGAAAATAAGTGGTTTATAGGAGATATGTTTGGGGTGCGGTTCGAATAAGATGTGTTTTTACGGCTCGTGTCTTGTTTTTCAAATAACTAGTGTTGGTTTAAGCTATCTATATGAAATTTGGCATCCACACGCGTAATAATTAGTAAAATCAGTTGTAGTTCGCGAAATAGTTTTACCTTTCTTAGAAAACAAGTTGTGCTAATTTGTAATTCGTGTAATTTAAAACATAATACAATTTCTTTGTGAACTGATACAAGCAACGTTAGATAGTCACAGAGGTGCGGTTACGACATCTCAAGTGGTGGACTGTTAAGTGCTAGGTGTCACTGACAAAAAAGGTCCCCAGTTACAGAAGACAACGAATCGCATCACGCTAACAAGATAAGACCCTTATTTTTTCTTTGATTTATTAATTTGTTGAAGATTTTATTTTTGTTTATATTATTCTTAAGCCCTCATAAAGATTTAGGTTAGGAAAAAGCAACCGTTGGATTACGAGACACAGTAAGAGATGCCACGATTTCGAGGCACAGTATGATGTGCCACAATTCCACCAGTGCATCGATGCTTGCCTGACTTCTAATGCTTGTTTGTTTTTTACAATCTTCACACAGGGAATCGTATTTTGTCATTTTCTTGAAAAGATTTTAGGTTATTTTCAGTTTACAGGACTTCACACAAACGCCTGATAAGAAAAGGTTTCTGAACACTGTGTACTTCGATTAACATTCAAGACGTTGCGTCTATTGACACCCAGAAGAGCCATCACCATGGGTATAACTGATCTGATTTGAGGTCTACAAACATTCTCACGTTTAGTTACAACTCACATTTAATGTGTTGTCATTTGCCGTCAAACAAAATAACTATTGTATAAAAAATAATTAAGACACATCGAGAACACCGCCGTACATGCATATTGGTTTATACTAATTAATGTACATGCATGAGATAAATAAAGGGAAAAATTTGAGATAAAGTCTTTTCAAAACCTTTTTGATTATCTAATTCAAATATTCAAGCATATGAAAAAATAGGCAAGAAGAAATAAATGGAGACAATAAAATTTAAAAAAAAAAAAACAAGAAGAGCTGGAAAAAAGAATAGGCAAGGGAAAGGAAGAAGAACCAAGAAAAATTAAGAAGATGCAAGAAGAATGCGACAACGAAAAAAAAATGAGATGAAGCAAAAAATAAATTACAGCAGAAACTAGGATATATTAGAAGAAACGAGAATAGACTAGAAGAAAGTAAATGTACAGTTAAAAGATTTAAGAAGAGCCAAGAGGAGACAAGGCGAGCCAAGAAAGGGCGAGAAGATGCAAGAAAAGGGAAGAAGAGGCAAGAGGATCCAAAAAAAGCAAGAAGAGCTAGAGGTGATACAAAAATAGACAAGGAGAGTAAGAAAAACTAAGAAAAATCAGGAAGACGCAAGAAGAAGCAAGAATAGACAAGAAATACCACCAGGCCCCCTAGCATGGTCAATTGATATAGGTTTTGTCGAGAATGTCGGTGACTTGAAGTCGCTCCCGAGCGCGACTGCAGGACGCTAACGAGGGAATAACAGTTTACGTCAAATAAATTAGGAACCCTTAGTCGATGTGAACTGTTGTTTGTTCGTTGGTGGCCTGCGGTCGTGCTTGGGAGCGATGTCAAGTTACCGACATTTTCGATGGAGTCTGTATTGACCGACCATGCTAGGACCCCAGGCTAGAAGAAGCAAGAAGAGATAAGAAATACCGTCATCAGGCAAGAAAAGTCAAGATGATGCAAGAAGACGCCTCTGCAGAGACTAGAAGAATCAATAAAAAGAGCCAAGAAAAGCCAAGAAGAAGCGAAAAGAAGCAAGAAGAAGCAACTTGAAGCCAGAAGAAACGAGAACGGGCGAGTAGAAGCAAGAACATGAAAGCAGATACTAGGGTAGGCTGAAATTCATGAAAAAGAGCCAAGAAGAGACAAAGGAAGCAAGAATAGGCAAGAAAAGACCAGAAGAAGCAATAAAATGGCTGAACTCAGAAAACAACTCCCACTCAAAATCTTTATTCTTGCAAACGAGAACGGGCGAGTAGAAGCAAGAACATGAAAGCAGATACTAGGGTAGGCTGAAATTCATGAAAAAGAGCCAAGAAGAGACAAAGGAAGCAAGAATAGGCAAGAAAAGACCAGAAGAAGCAATAAAATGGCTGAACTCAGAAAACAACTCCCACTCAAAATCTTTATTCGTGCACATCCTAGTTCGAGTATTGGCTTATTAAGTTGACATGTGGATTAAACTCCGCAAGAAGTTGCAACCAACACAAGGAAAAGCCAAGTAGGAGCTAGAAGAGATAAAAGAAGTAAGACGAGGCAAGAACAGACTAGAAGAAACAAGAAGAAACACAAAGATACACAAAGATACAATAAAATGCAAGAAAAACCGAAACAAGCCAACAATAGGCGAGAATTTGTAAGAAGGTGCAGTAAAAACAAAGGTGAGTAAAGAAACCCCAAGAATAAACAAATATTAGACGAAAAAGCGACAAGAAGTAGCAAACAGTGCCGAGAAGATCCAAGAGATGAAAGAAAAGCATCGAGAAGAGGCAAGAAGAGGCGAGAAGAGGCGAAAAGAGCCAATAAGAGACGAGAACATTCAAGGAAAAGCAGAGACAGGAAGAGACAAGCAGAGGCTAGAAGAGTCAAGAAGATACAAGAAGAGGCAAGAAGAGCCAAGAAGAGACAAGAAGAAGACAATTAGAGGGAAGGAGAGCCGAGAAGAGACGAGTGGATTCCAAAAGTGACAAAAAGAAACAAGAAAAAGCAAGAAGAGACAAGAAGAGGCGAGAAGACCCAAGAAGATACAAGAAGATACAAGAAGAGACAAGAAGACTCGAGAAGAGACTTGAATATGCAAGAAAAGATGGGACAACATCCAGGAAGACAAAAAAGAAACAAGAAGAGACTTGAATATCCAAGAAGAGGCGGTACAAGTTCCAGGAAGACAAAAGCAGCCAGAAACAGCCGAGAAGAGGCAAGAAAAAGGAAGATATAATAAATTAATAAAATAACGCTCAATCCATTCCTTTATTCCTGCCCATCCTAAATTCCAATATTGGCTTATTAGGTTGCCATGTATACCGGTCGATTAAACTCCTATCCCAACCTCCTTCCTATCCTCAGAGCACGTGTTCCTAGTCCTAACAAATCAGTGCCCCCTGGTGTACCGGTTTCACCGGGACAGGAGTGCTCCTGGCTGGAGTGGTACAATCGTATCGTATAGAATCGTAAGAAAATAAGTGGTTTGTAGATTACCTATCAGAAAGAACACAAATAACAAAATATGGTGGTATAACATCTGAACCACATAGTACTAATAAAGGCGTTCTGCAGGGTTCTGTCTTAGGTCCATTGTTGTTCATTATATACATGAATGATATTATCAAAGTGTTAAAGCATTGTTCAATTAAACTATTTGCTGATGATACGTTGTTATACATAACCAGTAAAAATTTACAAGACACCATTGAAAAAATACAAATTGATTTAAATTATGTAGCGCTTTGGCTTCACCAAAACAAACTAAAATTGAATGTAACGAAAACAAAGTTTTTAACACTTAGAATACATAACAAAGAAAATTGCTAAAAAAGTTGGATTCCTAAAAAGGATCAGAAATAACTTGGACCTGAAGACAACGCTCCTTGTCTACAATTCTATTGTAACTCCGCATTTAAATTATTGTTCTAGTGTTTTATTCCTATGTAACGAAGCCCAAAATAATAAACTGCAGGTTATACAAAATAGGGGGATGAGGATGATTTTAAAATGCAACATTTTTACAAGAGTTAATATTGTGTTACAAAATTTAAATATGATGACAACAAAACAACATATAATATATAATACATTAACAATGATTTACAAACTTAAAAATAATATGCTCCCAAATTATCTGAAGAGTACTATTATGTTTCAAGAAAATGTTCACAATTATCCTACGAGAAGACGCGGAGACTTTAGGCTTCCCAAAACTAAACTTTCGTGCACACAAAATAGCGCATTTAAGTAAATTGTATTTTTTATATTTTCCTACTAGATGTATGAAATTATTTACATACATCTAAATAAAAATTTCAAAAACAAAAACAAAAAAACAAATGATGGAAACTGAAAGGCTCTTAGGAACTTTGGCTAAAGAAGGCAACATGGCTTATTACCACAAAAATCAATCTTTTTTATTTGTTTTTCTAGTCTAAAGCTGTAAGTTTGTGTGTTGCAGGCACCCTAATAGCCATAGTGGGCAGTGGGCGCGAGGAGAACAGGAACAACCGTTACCCCAATGCAGCGGGACTGGCGCAGCCCTCGGGCCTCAGTCTCAGTCAGGATATGCTCTTCATAGCTGACAGCGAGAGTTCCACAGTGCGTCGCCTCGACCTGACCACTGGGCACCTGCATCCCGCAGTCGGGGGCGACAGAAATCCTTGCGTAAGCGTTATGTTCACATTGCCGTGTGGTTCAGGTTAAGCGGGGTCCATAGTTTTAACATTTGCCTTGACAGTCCCATCCAATTTTTATGATTAACATCATAAATGTTGACAATTTTTGTTGTGTTTCGAGCTTTCCACGCTCGACTGAAAACATTCCATAAACATTCCATCCCGGGTGAATTGGGAATTCAGGCGGGAGGGAATAATTCATTTTTTGACAGGTTCCGCGCAATGCGGTCGTGTATAGAGAATTAACGGAACGGCCTATTGTGTTTATGTGTGATGAGCGGGCTTAATCACGAGTTTAAAATATTAGTATACCTAAATATAATAAAAATATTTGATAATAAAATTATGATATAATATCAAATATTTATAATTATTCTGTTTTGACGTAAATATTTACGCACTCTAAATTCTTAATAGTAACTTTAGGTCGTGCAATATCTATTAAAATATCTGTGTTTTCTCCCTGATGCATCTCTTTTTCATCAGAATGCATTTTAAAATTGATATAAACGCCAAAACGTCAAAAGTCAAGTGTTAATTGCTTACGCGTCGAAACTTCCTTATCGCAGACCATAAGCCAAATTGTGTGATCGCGCGAACTTCGCACCAATCTTTCAACCGAGTTTAGTGTTTTAACAAACAGAGGAGACGGAAAACAAAAAATGTTTTAGTGACGTTTTAGGGATTGTCACGGCAAATGTTTGAGCTTTGGACCTGGCTTTATATTGTCATTGTACATTATTCAAATGAATTCATTTTTAAAACTTTTCAGAACCTGTTTGCATATGGCGATCTGGACGGTGTAGGATTCGCAGTTCGTCTCCAACATCCCCTTGGGGTGGCCTGCTGCCCCAAATCTCAAACTGTCTTCATAGCCGATTCCTACAACCACAAGATCAAACATCTGGACTGGTCTAGCCTCAGCTGTACAACCATCTTCCCGTTCTCCCCCGACATCCCTCTATCGGAGCCCGGCGGCCTGTGCGTATCACCCTCAGGGACCGTCCTCTACATAGCAGACACCAATAACAACAAGATTGTGTCTGTCGATCTCAACACCAAAAAAAATAAAGATCTCAAATTTAAATTTCCACAAGAAACCAAAGGCCCCGTCAAAAGAGAAAAACTAGTTAATCCTCAAGACTGTATCACGTCCACGGCAGAATTGAAAGTATGTTCTTTTAAAGGAAGCAAACTTATCTTGAACCTCGACTGCAACACTGAGAAAGGTGAAAAGAATCTGCATCTAACTCCGGACGCCCCGCAACGTTGGTCTGTCAAATTTTTCCATACCGATTCAAATAAAATTGATTTGATCAACGAATGGGACGTCACGAGAGGTGTCAGGGACGGGAAGGAATTACCAGGGAGGTTTGAAGCCACACTGAAATCAGGATTCGTATCAAAAAATGCTGATAGAAAAGTCACAGCAGAGTTTAATCTGTCTCTTTGCGAAGGCAGCTTGTGCTTCGTTCGACGCTTCTCTGTCCATTTCCTCCTAATGCTGAAACAAGATTTCAGTAAAAAATCACAATATAATATTAAATGCACCATTGCTAAAGATATAAAAGTGAGTGTGGAAGAAGAGGCTCAGCCTAATTTATAACATATGCATTGGCGAAAAATAATGTGTCTAAAAATGGCACTTTGCGGTTAATTTCATGAGTTTTTTTTCGAGAAGGAAACTTTGCTGAAATAATAAAATGAAGGTTTTTTTAAACATTATTATCACTTTTTGTGTGGATATTTGCGCTTGAACATTAAAATTTCACTAAACGTGAGCGGCTTGTGTTGAGAATATGTTTTATTTATGATGCTAACATGCTACGCAGAGATTGAACATTTTATTGTGAACTTTCAATGTGATGTAAAGGATTTTTTTTTAGGTATTTTACATATAAATATATACTTGATGTGTTTGGTGTTCATCTTTAATATAATTATTATTGTCCGTACATGCATACATTCATGTGATAACTTAGTTTTAACAGCAGTTTTGATGAGAAAACACGGTTACAGGTAGTGATAAACATGTAAATTAATAACCACACAGTTAAAAGAGAATTTGTTCACACCCTAAATTATCTCTCACAGATTAATAATGATGATGTTTTATATGTAGGTTAGTACTTATCCACTGGAGCGATCACGCAAAATAAATAAATTTGACTCAATTGCTCGATCAAGTACTAATTCGAGTCAACATAGAATATTTTCGATTTCTGTAAGTTGTCTGTGGTATACTTGATAATGAAAGGTGCGTATCTATGGAAAAAGGACTTAATTTTAACCGTAAACAGCTGATCAAAAATATGGTGGGAAAAAAATATTTTAATCATTTATTTTTAACATCGTTCTAAAATAGTCTACGACGTTCGGATTTGCGATATCTACGGTCATAATAGATAAAGCATTTTAATAGCTTCGTTTTAAAATAAATGACTGGCCAAGGAAATGTTTTAAATAATTCATTACAATAAATGTTTCAGGAATGGTAGGAAAATGTGGTCCAATTTTGGACCACTGTCAATTGCAGAAAAATAAAAGTGGTCCATTTTTTGACCATAATCGCTCCAGTGGTTAAATAAATTATAAAAATTACACCCTGAAAATACATTAGGTACATATTGACAAAATAATGAGAATTTTGGTTTTTCTGAAAGTCAAAGTTACAGGGACTGTTGCTAAATAGCGGGTATTACACACATAATATATAGAAAAGTAAAATTTGAAAGTGAGGAAACTGTTTTCAGCGCAGTCCATTGTGGGAAGCATACGTGTAATACTCGCTAACATCTCCGGAATCACTTCTTTCATGCTGATTTTTATATTGCAAAGACACAATCAGAGTTATCAAAACACATTGTTGTGCTGGCAGATTGAAGGTATATTCCAACTACATTATAAACAAATAGTATTAATAGCCTGAAAACTGTACGGTTGAAATTTAAGAATCCAGCTAAGAATGCAACTCTGATCCTGCGCTTTACACAAAACTGTTTTTGTACGTGGAGTTTGTATACAAATCTACTTTTGTAAAATAACTCAATTAAAGCAATGCCTAAAGATGGCGTCACTTAGGTTAACAGCTGGCATAAGGAGCATCCCCTGATAGGCTTATGCCTATACTACTCGATTTGCGATTTCGTGAATCTCTCCGGATATGGAGAGATTGTAAGAATAAGAATACCATGCGTCTATCAGTGGCGGTCTGTGAGTTTTCAGTGAGCTAGAGTGCTTAGATTGGGCCAACATTACAACGTTATTGATGTTGTAGATGAAAATGAATTTTATTTTATTTTAATATTTTGTATAAAGATATTCAGGATTCTTTCAGTTTGGGGATGCGCCGCATCCACATTTCAGTATATCTTCATACAAAAAGTTGAAATTTTGAAAAAAAATAAAATTGGTTTTCAGCTACAACATCAATATTTTTCAATCTTAGCACTCTACCTCACTGAAAACTCTCGGACGGCCACTGGTATCTATATATTATACACAGCGCCCTTGAGGTGATTTTTCACAAAAATGGCGCTATATAAATCATCCAAATATTATTATTATTATTATGATGTCATTGCTTGTTGGGGGACTGGTTGTCACTGGATCCCAGTGGATCGGAGGAACCGGAAATTTTTGGAACTATCGGATTTATAAAATGGTCACCGACACTCAAACTAGGCAAAGCCGAATCTGCAGAGCGGGTTTTTAACTGCTAGTATTTTATTATTATCTGTGGGCCGATTTTTTTTTCAAACACATCCAGTTGGAAAACATTTTTCTCTTTTAGACTGTGTTGTGATTGATTCCAAGCATTATCAAATAATCTAATGAAATAATAATAATGTTCAACAATTTCAGAAAGTTGGGCAGATGCAGATGGCAGATATAAACACTTGACAAAAGTTTTTAGTTTTGTGTTAGCTTACGTTATGCAGAATAATGCTCAATAATTTAGCAGAAAAAAATTGATGTACTAAGTGGCTTTAGCACAAATTAATAAAATAATGTGAGACTTAAAAAAAATTACTTATGTACTTTGAACATTTTCTTTTTGGATTTTTTTTGGACACCAATTGCCTTTTCATTTTAAATTAAAATCAAGAAGTTGAAATAAGAAGAACATAGGTAAGTACCTTCATTGTTAATTACATTTAGGGAGTATTTTACCATCCTCTTGATAGCTTATCCGTGGGATAATGTATGTTTATGATAAGTATTGTATTTATAAAGTCTGAGTTTACTATTCGATACTCAAACCTATGAAAAGTCATGGATCTAATAAGCCCAGCCTAGCGATTCTGTATTTTTTTTGGGAGATAGTTATTGGATAACGGACGTTATTTCCTGTCAGATTAGTGTGCTTTTTATGGCTGTTATTTGCTTTTTCTATGTACAACGCACATTAAATGAATAAATAATCATGCGTACTTGCAGGAATTCGTGTTTAAATCGATCTAAACTAAAATATGTGACAGTAAATATGTAAAAATCACACAAATCTGACAGGAGTTATCCAATAACGATCCTACAAAAAATACGGTATCTCTAGGCTGGATAGAGCATGATTTTGTATGAAAGGCATTGAAGCCAAACAATCTAGGGTGAGGGGAAATTGTGCGGCAGCCATCTTGTATGACAAACTTTTGAAATGATTTGTATGCAAAGTGGTACACAATGAACTATGTTTTAACATCTCCCCCCCCCCCCCCCCCCCGCTTCAATTTTTTCTTGAATAAGTACATTCAGAGATTATTAGATCCGTGTGAATAGTTGCTGCAATATCGGATCAGGTAGCCAAGTTTTCTACCTATTCTGAGCATTTATATGTAATAATAAATACATTTATTTGTTAATAATTTTTTATAAATTCGTACATCTTTTTATTTTTATAACATTGATTAAATTGACAAATGGGTCACTGCACAGCTATACATTCAAAATTTCTCCTGGAATGGAGCTGGTTTTCAGCAGTGCCTCTAATGTAATATACATATTATATCAAAATTCTAATTAAAGCAAATAATATTAAAATTCAAAATAAATAATGTAATCACAAACACAAGTAGGTATATCTTTCATTGTAAATTCTATCAATTAAGATGTTGACTGTGCAGTCAGCAACCATTTGCCACAGAGCTTCTTGAAGAACTGCAACGATGTCGATATTCAAATAGGCAGTGGTATTACATTCCAAAGTTTTGATGACGAATAGCTGAAACTACCCTCAAATACGGCAGTTTTATGTCAGGAGAGAGTGAGTAAATGGTCTCTTTGGCGTGTATTGCGTGCATGAGAGTCACGGGACCACTGCAAGCTGTTAAACAGGTAGGCAGGAATCTTCAAATTCATCAAATTGTATATTTAACGCATTTGATGTAACTTCCTTCTGTTCAAAATATTTAGAATCCGATGCCGATAAAAGTAAGGCGAGATATGCATGCATCTCGGAACATTGTGGCAATATCGGATACTGGACACAATTTGTTTTTGAGTATTTTTTTTTTAATAATGAGGGACTATACACTGTGTCTCCATAGTCCAACACTGAGAGAACAAGACGATCAGTAATAATCTTACGTAATTTTACTGATATACAATTTTTTATATTATACAATATACTCATACCTCTATCTACCGTCCACCATTATTCCAAGATTGCGCGCAGCATCAACGTAGGGAATAGTGTTTTTTTTTTTAAATCTACGTTGTCCTATAGATAAGCTATCTAAGGATGGTGAATTACCCTCTGTGTAATGTTATTATCATTATTATACAACAGCAGGAAAATTAATTTGTAGTACTTATCAAATATGATATATTTTAAATAATTGCATTTTTTATTATCCTTTTTAATTTATAATGTGACCGTTATAAATAAAAATATGTTATAATTAAACTATTCAGCTGTATTGTGTATTTTCTTTTATTGTACAAAATTAATTTAAACCTTGGTTTAAAATCCGAGAAGGTGCTCCCCGAACAACTTAATGAGTTAAGTATAAATAAGTCTAAGAATGTAAAACCTTGGGGCACGTTAATTACTGAAGACCTCTCAGATGATGGTGATATTGAATGACAAAGGAGAAATATCCGTATACTGTCTAAGGGGGCGTTCAAGTATTACGTAATGCAATTTTTAAAGATTTTTGACCCCCCCTCCCCCCCATGTAACGCCCCGTAACGTTTTTGTACCACCCCCCTCCCCTAAACATTACGTAATGCCCAAGTTTTCAATTTTTACCTGAAAGTCACAATTAAGTTGCGTAAAGTACTGGAAAGTCGCTTAAATACCTTTTTTCTGGTTTTAATCGCGTTTGCGGTAATAAATAAAACAAGAGATTTCGAGAACGAAAAGGATTGCCAACTTGGAAGATTTTAATTCCCTAGTTTTTTTTTATCTAAATAAAGAAAAACATGTTACGTAACGCGTTGTTCGAACCCCCCCTCGTAACGCACAGTAACGTTTCTCAAGACCCCCCCCCCAAGTGCGTTATGTAATACTTGAATGGCCCCTAATATGATTACCTGAAGATTTTTCCAGTATCGCCCTGTGGTGTAAGACCACCATTCAGAATTGAAACGTTGCTTGAAATGACTAACCATGTTTGGTGACTAGATCTAACTATCTAGGTACTTCCTCACCTTCCTCTTTCCATCTCCTTCTCCTCTCCACTTACCTTCAGCCTCACAACATATCTTAATTGGAGATACCATAGCCTCTTGGCTTTAGGCAGTTGGGAATTCACATTAAAAAAATTGCAGCAATGTGAAAGAGCCTAGTTCAATGCATTTTGTACTGGCCTATATATGTCTGAAACATGGTGCCACTGCTGAATCGATAGAACGACTCCGGATCCAATATAATAATGCCTGCACAATTATATTTGGATAAAGAAGGTACAGCGTTGGATCTCCAATGTTTACAGAACTAGGACTGAATGGATTCGCCGGCCTGATGAGACATCGGTTCATTGGAGCCAGGATGCGGCTAATGGCTTCCGAAAACATGGTGGTGACCGTAGCCCCACATCTTGAAATAAAATAATAATATTTTAAATTACTGCCATCTATGAACTATTTTCAGAACTATAACGATTGTTTTGTTTGCTTGTTTCCATAGCAACACTTATTGCAAAACAATCAAACATTGACAAACAAGAAATCAGGGTTATAAACAGTTATAAAGAAGTCAACATATTTATTTTTATAACACATTCTTCGAATTTGTGAAAGGTTAAATAAATATTTAACAATGTTTTTATACATTGCTTCATTGATTATTTTAAGTATGGATAATCCATCAAACGTAAATGGTTTTCTTGAAATAATGACATATACTTCCTCAAGCAATTGTTCAAACAAACAATATTTTGATTTGGATATGTTCAAATGCACTCCCTGTGGTACAGGATTTGTTAAATCGGATGACGGTAAGTTAAAATAATATGACCTTAAGGTTAAACGTCACATACGTTATAATCTACGTATTCACAGATGGCGCCAATCAAATTATTTTAGGTTTTTAACACTTTCTGCATGTTACGCTCTAATATATTAGGGTAAATTAATTGTTTGCGGCCGTACATATTCAATATGAATATAAATAAATAGTTTTGTCCATAAACAAACCCAAATCTTTCAAGAGAGGCTAAAAAATTCAATTTTCTATCGGTGACTCAATCCAATATTATATTTTTCAGCCTTTCTTGAAAGATTTGGGTTTGTTTATGGACAAAACTATTTATTTATATGCATATTAAATATGTGCGGGAGCGAACAATTAATTTACCTTAATATTTTAGAGCGTAACATACAAAAAGTATGTAAAACCTAAAATAATTTGATTGGCGCCATCTGTGAATGCGTAGATTATAACGTACGTGACGTTTAACCTTAATAAAAAATCATTTGTGGAAATTAATAAAAGTATGTTCAATTAATAAAAGCATTAATTTCCATGTTATGTTTAAAAATTTATAACATCCCATACTTGCAAGACCCCACATCAGTGATAAGAAACCATAAAAAATCATTAAAACTAGAGGGTTATACAATTAGGGGTGCTATTGGGTGCATAATTTAATAATTTTTTTTTTTTTAATATTTCTAGCATGATGGATGAAATAACACAAAAATCTATATAATGTACAAAGTTCTTACAATTAATAATATCTCCTCGAAGCTGGTTCCACTATTAGCTCGTGAGAAGTGATGTGCAGGGTCTAGATAGGTAGTTAGAGCTTTGCAAATCCGGCCTCCAATTAATTGGAATCAATTTTTTTCTTCTTCTCGTATCCTGTCCGTTCAATGGACATTGGCTATCATGTTGATGATGTGGACTTTGTTTACTGTGGCCCGGAACATCTCTACACCAAACCACTGTCTCAAGTTTTTCTGCCACGATGTTCTCCTTAATATGTTCGCTGCATGTGAAACATCAATGCAATCAGGTCAAGCACCCGTAAAGGTGTTAAAATCTACCATATGTAGTTTCCTCAGAATGGTTTCATATTTGTACATATAGTTTTAAATGCGTCCAATCCTTAGCGGAACTTTTGAAATTTTGATCTGAGTGACAAAAATGTCAGTAAATATGATGTTACTAAAATTTTTATGAATTTTTTAACAATAGCATATCTGGCAGTACTAGTTACTTCAATATATATGTGTTATTTAAAAAAACTCACTGCTACAATACATTATAATTATTTTGTATGTGCTATCATTGGGATACCACAATTCCGCTAAGGGAAGGGTACTCTGGCATTCAAAAGGTTAAGAGATAATGCATTTTCAGGAATGTCTTGCAAATGTCCAACGTCCAACAAAATATTGGGGTCTTTGGGCGGACCAGTTCAGCAGCACTGTGTTCCCTGCAAACCCACAGAATACGTCTCTCTGGACCAAAGTATCTGCGTTCCGAGGAACTGTTTTAATAACACCAATGGAAAGATTAGTTGCAATCTGTGTAAAAAAAATCAAATCATGGGTAAGTACTGTATTTTTTTATTATTATTTATTACATTAGATACATACAGCAAAAATAATACAATAATAGTATTTCAAAATAACTGTAAATATTAAAAATGTGTACAATTGTTATTATGTTATATCGTGCAATATTTGAAAACTGGTAAATTCTTTGTTTCAAAGTAAGTACTACAATAAAAAAAACTATTTACTTCGGAGGAGAGTGAAAAAAAAAGCATTGTATGTAGTTCCAATTTAAGCATTTAAAATAATATACACCTGATACGTTTAAGATTCTCACGGCCAAAAGTATTTTCGTTATTTGTTTTTGGGGTGTTATGCCGTGTTGCGCTACCTCCTTCTTTAGCCAACGTTTCGGAAAGCGTTGCAGTGTCCATCATCTGGGTAGATCCGGTAGTTGTGTCTACCGGATCTGTCGGATCTGCCCTGATGATGGACATTGCAACGCTGTCCGAAACGTTGGCTAAAGGAGGAGGTAGCGCAACATGGCATAACACCCCAAAAACATATAACGAAAATAATATACATCTGTTTGATATTTCCCATGTTTCGACACCATGTTTAATCTTGTTGGTAAGATGTGACGTTTGCCAAAATATTTTAACAAACTATTTAAATACAGTGAAACCTCTTAACCACTGGAGCGATTACGTGAAATAAATAAATTTGCCTCGATTGCTCGCTATTTCCCAGAAGATCATTTTTGAAATTTTTCGCAAACAAAAATTATCATACCTTCGAATTTTAACATAGAAACATAAAAAATTATTAAAGTGCTGTATAGCCAATGAATTGACCTATATTTTACCATTTATCTCATATTTGTAGGATTTATAAAAAATATCATAAAGTTCAAAACCGCGCGAATCCTGCGTGTTGTTACTTTGAAACTGCCGTGAGGGGTACTTATTCGAGTCAACATAGAATATTTTCGATTTCTGTATGTTGTCTATGGTAATGAAAGTGCATATCTATGGAAAAAGGACTTAATTTTAACCGTAAACAGCTGATCAAAAATTCGACGTGAAAAAAATATTTAAAATTTTTATTTTTAATGTCATTCTAAAATAGTCTACGAAGTTCGGATTTGCGACATCTATAGTCATAATAGATAAAGCACTTCAATAGCTTGTTTTCAAATAAATGGTTTGTTGGGGAAATGTTTTAAATAATTACAATAAATGTTTTACAAATGGTAGGAAAATGTTGTCCAATTTTGGACCGCTATTAAAATCGCAGAAAAATAAAAGTGGTTTCTTTTTCAACCATAATAGCTCCAATGGTTAAGAAGTTTTCATGCTTAGGAAGTTTGGTTTTTTGGTCCCTTGAAGACTGAATGACCCAATTTATCCCACATATATGGTTTTCCCGCTTGACGTTTTTTCAAGTCCCTTGGAAAACTTCTTAACTTAATTTTACTTCTATTTGCTTCTTTTTATATCTCCTCCAACGTAAACAGTAGTTTCTTGTACTAATTAAGTTGAAACAAAGTGTTATATCAATAATTTTGATGAATTTAGAATCCAGCGGCGCAGTACGGAAATTTTGCCACGAAACTCGAATTTTTTTTAAACATTTTATTTTTACACAGGTACATACATTTTTTTCATATGTGTAAAATATAATAATATATACAATTGCAAAACCAAAGTTAGTAATGGGAACACAAAATAGCATGTATTAAGATCCATTAATTATTAAATTTTAAGTTATAATAATATACCAGTTTATATACCTACCTATAAGTAGAGTTAAAGTAAGTTAGGCTAAAATACAAATTTCATGAATTTAAAAGTATGCACGTCGTATTTATTGTTTCTGTATTGAATATGAAAATTTTTATCATTTTCTAAATATTAATATATAACGTGACCAAAATATGTCATGTTTTGAAAGGGTTTGTCAAAAACAATCAAAAGTTCTTCTCAATTATTAGTTATTACGGAGTCAATGTCTAGAGATGGTCAATGTTTCTCTCCTGGCGAGCTAAACTATATTCAGATTATAAGTTTGCAATCCCCCCAACAAAAATCAACCTGATGTGCAGGTAAACTGTGTATATTTTTTGCATTCCCACCCCTCTATGAAAAAATACCACAGATTTTAGTTTCATACCAACCATCTTGTAAAAATGAAGTACATAATTTATTGAAAAACTATGTTCAATATTGATTTGTTTTCAGTCACTCATGCCGTAAATGGATCAGTCTTGCCAACGATTCAGTGCATAACTTGTGCTGCGGGAACGAATCCGGATGCCAACAGATCATTTTGTCAACCGTGTTCTTTGAGAATTTCCAATGCCTCTAATACAAGGCTGTGTAGCTGCGATCCAAAACTATACACCTTGTCTGGTGATGTCTGTGTTCCCAATAAATCCATAAAGAAAGTCACTTTCACACCTAAAGAGGGATTTCAATCCACTTTTTATGAAAGAAACTGGAATTTGGCCAGCTTTTTGTGTTCAGTAAGTCTTTGACACAAATTTTCTTATGAAAATGTCAGGTTTTAATGTTTCGACCTAGATACACAAAAACATATAAGGGAACGTACCCATACTACGTGACCCATTCAGGGGGGGGGGGGGGGGGATCTTCAAAATACCACGCTTGGTCACAACGAGGGGTGGGGACTTAGGTTTTTATCACGTAGTCAATCTAGAAATCTCGCGTTTATAAAATAAGTTTAAAATTTTGACATAAGTTTTATCTTTATAATATTTTTTTCACTTGTAATTATAGGTATGTATGCACTATTGCTGTCACGCAGCAAGCGCCGTATTAATAAAGACAAATATAAGCCAAATAATATTTTTTTAACTTTTTGTGAGCACGAAATGATTCAAAACTATATTTATGAATTACTATGTGAAAACTGTAGGGGGGGGGGGGGGTCTTGGAAAATACTACACGTGGTCACCGAGGGTTAAAAATCGCAAAAAGTGGGTCACGTAGTATGGGTACGTTCCCTAATATTTTGTAGATAATTTGTTAGAATGAAAGTGGGAGTATATAACTAAATATTTTTCTTCATGGTGGTGTCTCAGTTTAAAAGGAACATTTTTGTTTCAATTTTGAGTGTTGACTTTTTAACCTTTTCTCTGCGTCAAAAATATGTGTCACTTCGTTCACACGCGGGGCTATTTATCACTAATCTAATTTATGGCTTTAAACAATAATCACGAGTGGATTTTAATATTTGTTTTAAAAAATAAATCACTTATGTCTTGAAGTATTTTTTCAAGTGTAAATAAACATTCGGTTTATCAATGGAACTCTATAAATCTTCGACACTTATTTCAGTAGTGTTATGAATACGTTTGGGTCAGGCCGCCATATTAATATTTCAAGGTCAACACAATAAGCATATCAACATACCGGAGTACAGCTCTTCAACTGTGGTGCGATGTCTCGATTGGCTGGATGAATGAAATATTGACACACACTTCAAAAAGGGCCGTATAATAAAAACAACTGCAGCTTCGTAATTGTTATATTCGTCACATTCACTAAGTTGGAAATCATAATCTATTTCTAAAGTTGCCTAATTATTTCGTCGTCATTAAGACTACGACCCGACATTTTGTATGTTGGTAATAAAAATAATTTCAATTATTGATAAAAATTCAAGCGTCTTCAACTTTTCGTAAAGAGTTATAAAATCACTACACTTGATTGTCCACTAAAAACACTCTGAATCACTTATTTTTGTTTAAAAAAAATAATCTAATACTGATCAAATTTTATATTTCTACCACAGTCTGAAAGTATATTTATAAAAAAAACTTATTTTTAAATATGATAAATCAGATAAATGTCCACGTTTATCACAATAGTTCACATCGACAAAAAAGGAAAAATTAATTCGATATAATAATGTATTACTCGGCGAGCCTCTTCGCTTGAGAATCTTACGAGTGCTTATGAGAGGCGCCTGCGCAGTAGCGTGTGTAAAGACGCGGGAAGAATTCAAACTGATTCAATTTTCGCTCTGAGTTGGGAGGTCCCTTCAAATCTCTGTAACTCTGATTAGAATACGTATTACGGATAAATATCGCAAGATGTCAGTAGGGTAAGGATTTGAGAATTTTTAGGAGTATAAATTTTACCATATTCAAGTATGTTTCGTATACATAATGCCGGAGAAACTTCGCGGCGCACAGACGCGCCGCCCGCGTATAGGGCATGTACGGGGTGGCGCAGTGGTGCGCTTCCCGCAGGGAAAGGGTTAAACACGTGATGCTTCAATGCTAGGTGCCCCTGTGATACAGTACACAGCACTTTTTCAATAATATTTTTTCACAGTATGGCTGAATAAATATAAGTCTTAAAAATAATCTATAAAGTTGGATCTGACGAATTATAAACAAAGATCATTATTTCATACTAAAAGAGTTCCAAACATGAGTGTTTATATAAATAAAAGACAAACAATATTATATTGGCCATTTTGGGTATAACAGCACATACCTGAAGAATTTTTACCAGCGATTCCTAAGCGAATTTGGAGAATACTAAAAGAACATCAAATTGTAATAATTAATTAATGAAGACAATATTAGCAAAACTCATTCGAAAATCTGAAACAGAAAAATCAGAAAAAGATACTGTCTCATCTGGGACACGAACCCAGGACCTACGACTGACCAGTTCAGTGCTCTACCAATTGAGCATTATTCAAGACACTATATAGATAGCATTGGTAGAGGTCCTGGGTTCGTGTCCCGGATGTAACCGTATCTTTTTCCGATTTTTCTGCTTCAAATTTTCGATTGAGTTTCACTAATATTGCCTTCATAATTAAATAAAATATATTCCATAATCAACATAATATAAAATCATAACACCACTTCAAACAAAATGTAGAACAGTAAAGAGTATTGCATAAAGTAAGCACTCCTTCATATTAATAAACTAAACTTATGGATTCATGTAATCGACGCACAGGCTGTTCGGTAAAAATTCAGTGGATCAATATTGCACAGGTACTCAAGTCACAGGGAGATTAACAGGAAGTTTTAAATGTTTATAGCGATGAGGGAACATAAACAGAATGTTATTTAAAAAATCTAATAGATGTCACTAGTATAATGAAAGTATGAAGATTTTACAAATATAGACCACAAGACTTCATCGACTACAAAAGTTGTGTGACAACCGCGTACGGGACACAATCGCGCCGCTCGCTATGCAACACAACTGTGTGGTCTACGTATATTATTATAACTATATTATCATCAAAATAATAAGTTTATTGTTTCCTATGATGTTGTGATTACATAAATATTATGCATATGATTTGTAATTTTTAGCTACATAATACAACAGCCTGCCAAATGTTGGCTAATATGTGTGTGATGTCACTTTACATGGAGGGAGATGATTATCCTTGCAGTAAATGGAGGGACCCCAAATCTGAAGGTATAGTAGTCCCAGAGAGAGGTTGTATGTACATCACAGACAAAAATTCTTCCTTCTCACATGTCTTGTACGAAAACGAGAAAGATAGAAGATACTATAAGACTAGTATTATACTTAATACCGTTTTTTTTAAATATTTAAAGTGAAATGTATGTTACTATGTTTTATTTACCTTCATGAAAGGATTATGTGTCTGTTTAACAAATTAATTTGTTTTCCACCGCTAAACTCTGTTTATATCTGAAAATATTTTCAGCTGTTCCGGCTCTAATGTATGGCGAAGATGAGTCTTATTCGGTGCTACTGAGGAAGAAAATTCCTGTCATTTATAGTCTAAATGAAAATTCTGAGGTAATCTTTCGTAACAAGCATTATCTTTTATAAACCTGCCGAGCGATTCTATATCTTTTGTGGGATCATTATGAGATAACGGACGTGAGCTGGCGTCCCACAGGGATCGGTTCTGTCTCCGACTTTGTTTTTGTTGCACATCAACGACCTTTTGTCATGTGCATCAATTCACTGTTACGCGGATGGCAGTACAGTCCACAAACCCAACGGCTCGGAGGGCTTTGAAGCAAAGAATGGACGGTTACCTCGGGAGTGTTTTCTCTTGGGGTAAAAATAATCTCGTAGAATTTAATGTTTCAAAGACCCAATCTTGTCTGATTACGTCTAAAAGGGATCGAAATGAATATCAAGTATCCTTCAACGGAAGCAATCTTCCGAACAGGCCCTCCATTGATATGCTTGGTGTAACCCTAAGTGACCAGCTCAGGTATGGGGGCTCCATCGATGCCATAGTAAAGTTAGCCTCCCAAAAACTGGGCGTACTGTACAGGGCCCGCAGATACTTTAATAGTACACAACTGCTAACCCTGTACAAATCACAAGTACGCCCCACGGTTGAATTTGGCAGCCACCTCTGGTCTGGAGCTCCAAAATACCTGAAAAATACCCTCGACTCTGTGCAGAAATGGGCGGTCCGTTTAATAGATTCTCCCATCTTAACAGACGGATTGCAATCTTTAGAGCACAGGCGTCGGGTGGGAATACTATCCTTGTTCTACCGGTATTACAATGGAAGATGCTCCGAGGAACTAGCATCATTGATCCCTTCAGCACCGGTGCATAGTCGGGAAACACGCCAAATGCGTGCCCAACATGTGTACATGGTTGACATTTGTCACATGAGAACGGGTCATTCTTGTGTTCAACAGCTCAACTGTGGAATGATTTGCCGGCCTCTGTGTTTCCTCCTTCCTATAACATGGGTCTCTTCAAAACCAATGTTCATTCCTTCCTCTCCCCAAAAAGACCCTCCACACAGCATCCCAGATGACATAGGCCCTGAGGGAAATTATTTTCCTCAGGGCCTCCTGTGTGGAGTTAATGTAAAAAAAAGAGCTCCTGTCAGATTTGTGTGATTTTTACATATTTACTGTCACATATTACATATTTTTACATATTATAGTTTAGATCGTTAACACAAATTCTACAAGTATGCATGATTATTTATTCATTTAATGTTCATTGTACATAGAAAAAGCAAATAAATCACAAAAATCTGACAGGAGATCACGTCCATTATCACAGAACGATCCCACAAAATATATAGAATCGCTCGGCAGAATACCTGTGTTGTTGAAGGGCAAGATTCTCTTAAAGAGTGAAATTTGGCATCATGAAATTTATGCAAATTTTTCGGTCTGGAATTTCTAGATCTGCCTTATTTTGATGTAATTTCCACCACGAGCTGTGGATCTTTGAAAAACGTTGCACATACTCTCTGTTCAAGAGTTTGCTTAATCCAATGCCTTATAAAAACAAAATTTTAGGTAAACCATATCAATATTTCTGGAATTGAAATCAATGTTGACGGAAAAATACACGAAATAACAGATGTGAAATCAAAATGGATGATTCCGTGCCCAACAATGTGGAAAGAGACAGAATCCCATTTGTTCAAATTTGGTGTAAATTACAGGTAAACTCTCTTGATTCTTATTTTTGACATAAATGACAGTGGCAAAAAAATATTCTTGATTTTAGTAGAAATTAATAAAATTCACAACTCAGATCAAGTTCGTTTAAACTTATTGCTGTACAATTAATTTTTACAGGTTTAGATGTAAAATGGGAGCGCAGCAGTTGATTGCTGAGTCAAAGACAATGTTCTACGAGCCCTACTTGAGATATATTGATACTGACAAATCTTCAGTACCAATGCTGTACACATTACCAGTCTTAATACGTGGAGATCTGATTAATTTCAATAAAGTAAGGATTATTTCATTCTGTTTCCACCATTTCATTTTACTGTATTATTATTACAAGTGAATCAATTATTATTATAGGTAATATCCATGTGGGATAGTGACTATTATTCATGTCGCCCCATTTCCCTTAATATCATAACTCTAGGATTTAGCGTAGGGAGTGTGGCGAACCCATCGCTCAGGAAGTGGAAACACAAACTTGCAATAGCCATCCCAAGCCACGGTGTGAGCTACCATGCTCAGGCTGAATGTCCCGGGGAACAGTGTCACGGACGGTGCCTCCGAGAAACAAGGTCGCATCTCGGAGTATTTAGACCTTACTGCCTCACTTGGAGTAGACCTTCTATTTCCCTGGTCACTCGTGGGACAAAAAATTGGACCATTCAAAAACTAGAGGCCTTTTGGGAACCTAGGAGTGCTGAGGTCACCTCTGTGGACTTCCTTCCTGGGGCCTGTAGGAGGAACCAAGAAGAGAAGCCGTGGAGAGGAGAGCTGAGGCCACCTCCATGAACTCTTTCCTTGTGGGGCCTTCAGGGAACCAAGGGGAAGGGCACTCTTCCAGCGCGGGGCCTTTGGGGAACCAAGGAGGAGTGAAGTGGGGAGATGATGTCCTCTTCCCATGTGGGGCCTTCAGAGAACCATGTAGGAGTGAAGAGGAGAAATGAGGCCATCTCTGTGAACTCTTTCCTTGTGGGGCCTTCAGGGAACCAAGGGGAAGGGCACTCTTCCAGCGCGGGGCCTTTGGGGAACCAAGGAGGAGTGAAGTGGGGAGATGATGTCCTCTTCCCATGTGGGGCCTTCAGAGAACCATGTAGGAGTGAAGAGGAGAAATGAGGCCATCTCTGTGAACTCTTCTCTTGTGGGGCCTTTAGGGAATCACGGAGGAGTGAAGAGGAGAGATGAAGTCCTCTTTCCTCCTGGGGCCCTTGGGGAACCAAGGTGGAGTGGACTCTTCCCTTGTGGGGCCTTTAGGGAACCAAGGGGAGGTGAACTCTCCGTCGTGGAGCTTTCGGTTAAGTAAGGAATGGAGAGGAGAGATGAAGCTCTATTCCTTCGTGGGGCCTTCAGGGAACCAAGGAGGAGTAAAGAGGAGAAATGAGACCTTGGAAGACACATTGTCGAACCAAAAAATATAGCTTCATTTCCAATGACAATCTTGGTGAACTTTATAATTGGGACTGGGTTACTGTCAAAGGAATTAGGTAAAATAGGAGATAGCACAATGGGCCTATGGTCTAAGGAAGAGGGGAACCCTAAGGCCTAAGGCAACCGTTTCCGCTTTAAAAAAAAAAAACTACCTTGGAAAGCAGAACTTTTTACCACAACCAAAAAGGTTAATGGATTTAACTGGCCACATCTAACTAACTAAGATAATATTTATGTACTTATTTAGTCCCCTAATTTCAAGGAAAATCAGAGAAATCCAAGCATGCATTCGTGGGACTTGCATTTAAATTGAGTACTAACTACGGAGACTTTTATTGTAATTCGAATTCGAGTTTCGTTAATACGCCTTTATATTTTTGCTCTGCTGAGAATATTATAGTTCTTTTTAGGTGTAATACAAATATTAATTATAATATATTACGATTGGGTTTACATTAAATCACTGTTACATTTAAAGGAGAATGACATTAACACATGGCAGCTTGTGAGAAGATTTTATGTATTTGACAAGACGAGCGGACTTTCACTAAATGCAAATGGAAAGGAAATTCTGAAATATTTTCGCTATGCAAAGCACATTCATGTAAATATCAGGTATTAACACAAATATTCTTAAGTGTAGTTCTATTCTATTTCGTTCATGCAAACTAACTTATAAAAAATGAATATAAATAACATGTATTTTATTTATTTTTAAGGATAAGGCGCAAAGGACGAGATGAAAGAAACAAAATTTATCCTCCTCTTTTCATCATAGAATACGGTGAACTGAATGAAATGCAAATAGAAAATGACAGAGATGTTGAACTGGAATTCTCAGTTAACTATGAATTAGATGGCGGAAGCATGATTCATGGAATGGAAGTAAGAAACAAGAACATAATTACCACATCAATGAATATTTTTGGCATTTTTAATAAATTACTAATAAATGCATCAGGATCATAATTTTTATATCACATTATGGAATGGTTGACATTCATAATGCCTTCCCAATTAAAACATTGTTTACAGATTGCTGTGGGAACGCTTTCAGCTTTTGCAACTGTTTATTCCATCCTCCAAAGTTGGTCCCACTCCCGGCGCTCTGGAAGATTGGGCCTTGACCTTTACTCGGTGCTGCAATTCTTCATAATTGTCTCGGGAAACTTAGCGAACACTTTTTTCATTGTGAGTAAATAAATCACTTTGGTTACAGTACATGTTTCTTACTATCGTGGTACGAGAACACAACAGAATGGAGTTTGCAGGAAAACACTTCTTCTTCCTAAGTACTATTTATTGCAATAAAATACAAATACAAAGACACCTCGATATCTCTACCGTCAGTTCTTTACGATACTAAACCGTAGGTACAACATGTACCTCCCAGCTTCAGTTCAATTACAAAATTCACTGCAGGTACCTATCTACCTCTCACCTCGAGTTCAGCTAACTGAAGGTACACCTCATGTACCTTCCAGTTCCGCTGTAATAACAAGACTTACTCTCTCTTAAAAACATAAACATATTGAAAGTAAAATATTCAAATACAAATTATACGAAAAAATTGTGGGAACTGAGATTTGATAACGTTCCCAGATCTCGGATTTTAAAATCTAACATATAAAAAACAATAAAACCATTACATGAAGTCGGCCGAAAGGCCCTTCAATAAAATTACCTCTTAGACACTTAGGGACATACAAATATTGTGAATTTGTGGGTGTCATAAACATAAAACACTTTGAAAACAATAAACATTTTCTTTCAAATTTTTGTAAAGGAATACATTTACATGATACCAGGCAAAATACATATTATTCCACAAGGTTGGGACTTTATTTGAAGAAACCGTGGGAGAATTTTATTTGCATATTTTAAAAGGCGATATTTCGTTTACATGAAACTTACGAATTAATTATGATTAAATAAAAAAAATCGCATTCTGGAACGAACAGTACACTTTAAATTTCGAATCTCGGCCCATTTAATTTTTTGATGTTGTGATCATAAAATGGGGACCATTTAAATGACAAAAATTCAAAATGCAATTCTTGCAATTATCTAATGAGGTTTGAAAGACCCCATTCTTAGAACTATAGAATAAAGACAAGACCACAAGAACAGAAAGTAAAAACATGCCACGTGGGTGTGTTTCACAATTCAAAAGTTTGAGAATTCTCCGCGTAGGGTAGTTTTACAGAACTTGAACAATTCATCAATTTTTAAAGTTAACATGTAATCATGTTATCATCATGGTATAACTGAAAATATTCTAGAATATGAATATATTATGTATTATTTTACCAACAGAATAGTCAACACTATAACTTACTATAATTTACTATAATTTACATGTAAAAACATTATCATATTGGAATGTCCTAAAACGGGCAATTGCCTAGTTGGACATTTTAAGTTCATTATATTGTATTATGTAATATTTACAAACAAACAATAAACAAACAAACAAACAATCAAGTTCTGTGAAAGTTCCATTCAAGTTGTGTTATTATTCCTTTGTTTACTGGTTGTTTCACAGAACAATATAAACTTTGAACTTTCTTGAATTTCTTCATCTTTCAACTTCAGTGGAACAACAACTGGTCGTTAAATTTCATATTTATGCAGAACTCTGTTTCATCATCATTATGAAATTTGAATGGGATGGTAATATTACTATTTAGGCAAATATAAGAGGGTCAGAGAGTATGCTAAATGGGCTAGAACCAAAAGGTTTAAATAGTGGCGACACTGTTTTCCATTCAAATCTATATGGAAGGCAATAGAATCCAATATGGGTATAAGCAGTGATTTAATAATTTATTAATTTTTTAAGTGAAAATTTCTATAGCACCATTGGGATTTGAAACGAAAAATAGCAACACTAAAAAGAGGCAAACAAATATGTACATCTATAGTATTTAGCCTGCGAGAGAATGAGATAGTGTAATCAGTCTCCTTTTTGTGCGGTGCTTCGTAGCCTATCAGTATCCTCTTTATGCGGTGCTTCATAACCTCTTCACTCTTGTCTGCTTTAGTTTTCTGAAGGTTTCACTTTTCACTTGTATTTTTTAAAAAATTCCCTCTGTTTAATGAATTAATGATTTTTCTTTTCTTAGGTCGCATTTGGAGCTAGTGCATTTTCCTTTATGCTATATAAAACACAGAAATCTGTCTATGCTGTACCCCCCTCAGACAGAGATGAATCTGCTCTGCAGTCATACATTATAGTGGCTTTCTCATTAAAGGTTTGATTAATCACTTTATAGGTAGTTCAGATATTGTGAATACATCAATTTCTAAAGTGTAAATTATTTTGTTGTTTTAGATTGTTGAAGTTGTGGCGGTCAACTGGCGACAGATTACTACTGATATTTGCTTCCTGGACTGGGAAAAGCCAATGCAAGCTGCCAATGACGTAGGATTAAGAGGAGCAAGTATGAAAATTTAATGAATACTTAACATCATCTTATTGCTTAACACAATTTGTTGAAATCTTTTGTAATTCCATAATCTTTATGAAACTCTCTCAGATTTTTTTATAATGCTTATTTCAGACGCTAAGACTGAACAACCGTTATCATTTTGGAGGCCGTATTTTGTTGCCAATGAGTGGAATGAGATACAAAGTCTCAGAAAAATAAGCCTTCCAGTCCACCTCGTGGCATGTATTTTCGTACTTGAGGTAGGTTTTGCATTTTTTTTACTTAAAAAATTAGTTACAAGACAGACGTATGCAATCGTTGGACCATGAGAGAGAGTGCCAATAGGAATGCCTTATTTCAGTTTTATGAAGCGACTGACCTATAATGACATAATAACCGATCTTGAATAGAACTTACACAGAATGTGAAAATTAATTGATGAATTGTTCAAATTTTTTTAAACCACTCGTCCGCCCTTGAGGTGATTTTTCACAAAAACGGCGCTATATAAATAAGCCAAATATTATTATTAAGAGTTCACAGCTGTAGATTGAACTGATTAAAACATTGTTGGGTTTTTTGGTTTTGTTCCAGATATTTGGAGTCTCCTCCTTTGCCAATATAGGTATTGACATTTCAAACCTATCGTCCGGTTTCCTCACATCTCCAGTTTATCAGCTCGCACTAAGTGGTCTGGTTTTCCTGACATTGTACTTCATTCATTTGCTTGTGGCAATTCTGGTCTACGAGAGATTCATCTGTAATTTTATCCAAGACTTCATGGACGTCTGTTCCATATCCAATGTTTCTATTTTGCTATTGGACGCTCAGCTTCATGGATACTATCTGCATGGAAGGTAGATTGCTCAACAACATTAACATTTATCATTAATCATCACATATTTAATTCAATTAACTTGATTGTTTTAGTTAAAAATTATATTTACTTTTATATTTCAGATGTGTGCATGCTTCTTGTGACAGTGATGCACGAGGTTTACAATCCGGACTACCTTACAGGGCGTTTGTGGTTCGATGCACTCAAGATTTCAGGTTAAATTATTACATTATGGCTTAATGAGTTAGGTAACTCATTTTTTATAACTTGGAAAAAATAGTGGGAATAGATTTTTCCACAAACAATATGGAAATGGTAAAATAGTGTGAATAGATTTTTTCACAAACAATACTTTCGTAGAGCTGTGCAATGTCACAAATAGTCTGAATTCTCAACAAATCAGTTCCAATTTTGAAAATGCCACGATAAATTTCTGTTAAAAATGGTATAGGATAGATAGGTAGGGTAGAGTGGGGATGGTTGAAACACTTTTACTTTAACTATGTGTAGTAATATTTCTTTTGTATTTATGGATAAGATGTGTATACTAGATGCTCTATGATCTATCTAGTTATCAAATTAAATTTATTGGATGGCCACAACTAGTACAGGTAAGCTGTAATAACCACTTAAAGACGATGCGGAAATCTGTTTCAATTATCCCCATTGTGTGGAGATTGAAACAGTATGTGGGGATAATTGAAACACTCTAAATATCTTTGGAATAATAAATTGGAGTAATTTTAATCAATGTTTAACATTTTCATTATTATACCAGTACTCGAGAGATCATGAATAGTGATTAAACATATCACAAGTATTTTAAAAACTATAAACATAAATGTCTTGAAATGAAGCAACTTTATATATATTTTTTATTTTTTGTGTTTAAGTGCTCTTAGTAATGCTAATTACGAGTATTTGACATAATCAACATAGTTTTACTGCGATATTATCCTGTAGTAGAATAGAACGGTATTAAACACAAGTTTTTTGCTTTCATACAAAAGTGGTTGTTTCAACCATCACACTGTTTCAATCATAACAATGTTGAATTTATTTTCTGTGTAAAATTCAACAATTAAGACGTCGAAAAAATGGAAATTAATTGAATTTGTGGTTTGCGATGTGACTTCATTATACAAAATATCGCAATATTTTAGAACCAAAAAACTTAAACCAATCGGTTAAGTGGCATAAAAATCTATTAAACAAGTAAATAGTAATCTATTAAAATAAAAGAAAAATCTGAGTGTGCAATTCACATGCGGTAGAAGTAAAACATACAGAAATGAAAGAACTTTTTTTTTTATCAATGTGAAGGGTGATTTTTTTCATATTTTTGTCGTCGGATTCCAGTGCGCCTTTTCCTACAGTTGGTCATCTTATTCATATTTGTGGTTTCTTCTTCAAAGTCGCTAGATGTATTTTTCTTTTGCCTGTTCATTTTGGAATGGTTTGAAGATTAAATATTGATTTAAATTTGTTTTTTTTGGATTTCGTAGGATTTGACCGCGATGAATGATTATCAAGTTATAAAAAAACTTTGTGATCTAAAGACGAATTGGTGTCTTTGAAAATGAATTAGAAATTTGGTAAAATCTTCTTCTTGAATCCAGCCAGATTTGTTCGCGGTACCGATCTTTTAAGAACTGGCTCAATTGACACGTGGATATGTGAACATCGGCGGAATTGAGTTGCCAATTGCGTTTGCTGCTACAGACAGTTACGAGAGTTGCTCATTCGGCCGACGTTACAGCACCTACTTCGTTCGTCTGGCTACACCTCGATTAGGTTTTTGAACAGTTGTGACACCGGTCTCATCCACGTTATCGACGTCCTTTGGTTCAAATTTAAAACTATCGACAACGTTCGCTAAATGGTTAAAAGAATTCATCAACATTATGTCAATTAAAACTTGTTGCTTGTGCCATGCTCGTGGCTTGGGCACATCGTAGAGATAATTCTGGATGGCGAATGGCAGTCCAAAAATCCTTCCAAAAATTATTCCGCCGTGCCCTGTCTATTCCGATGTACCATGGATCTGGCCTTGCCAGGTTGTACTGTGGGGTCAAATCAAATGCCAGTTGTCTGAAATCTTTTGAAGATAGCCCAAAATAAATGTCGGCGATTTTTATTGCATAGTTTGCAATCTCGGTTTCTTGAGAAGGGGAATATACTTTCTTCGCCAAATTGTATCTCATGATTACGGAACCAATGTATGTATCTTATGGCGTACTTTTTCTCTTTTTTGTACCTTCCTGATGAGAATTGGTCTAAATCACGCAGTCTTTCTCCACGATTTTCCAGATAATGTTTCTTCATATGCTTTTTGATACGAAAAATTGAAAAAAAAACCGTGTCAGAAATACAGAACTTAATTAAACAATTGCAAGAGTAGGTACCCACCCATCACGAATGATTCAATGAGGTTAATTATTAAAAAATAATTATGAAAAGATAGGGCCTTTACCGGTGCACTCACCCAAATACGACATTATTAAAGCAACCAACCTATTGAGTGAATATACTTTAATACAAGTGTAGGTGTGTTCGGAGGAATTACAAACGAACTAACCAAATGACTGCCTCAACACAGGCTAGCCCACTGAGGCGGGTTACTTGTAACCTCAACTTATAACTATAAATCTCTAATATTTAAATATTACTTACTGTTCATGTGTTTATTTTTTTCTCTGTTGTTAACTTTTGTACTTACATAATTGATAAAACAATGTATTCTATTAACGTTGATTTTTCGTTGTTAAAAATGTAATAAAATCAATAAAGATATGTTATTACTTTATTGTCACGTGAGCAAGGGCGGATTTAGGGGTTATACAGACGGTATTTTTGTGAACGGTGGAGATTCCATCACACTATATACTTAGAAGCTAAAGCTGTCTTTATTGAACATTTAATTTTTCGATTGTTTTGACACCTTCATAAACCTTCCTATGCATACTTGTTAACAGTAATTGTTGATTTTTTTTTGCCCATCCGCCCCTTGTGCCCACCCAGAAAACAATCCTAATAGTAATTGTTGATTTTTTTGCGCGTCCGCCACTTGTGCCCCCCTTAGAAAAAAATCCTAACAGTAATTATTGATTATTTTACGCGTCCGCCCCTTGTGCCCCCCAGAAAAAATCCTAACAGTAATTTTTGAATTTTTTGCCCCTCCGTCCCTTGTGCCTCCCTTCAGAAAAAAATCCTAAGAGTAATTGTTGATTTTTTTGCCCGTCCGCCCCTTGTGCCCCCCCTCAGGAAAAAATCGTAACAGTAATTGTTGATATTTTTACGCGTCCGCCCCTTGAGCCCTCCCAGAAAAAAATCCTAACAGTAATTGTTGATTTTTTTGCCCGTCAGCCCCTTTTCCCCCCCTGAAAAAAATCCTGGATCCGCCCTTGCACGTGAGGGTGTGTGATGTCGAATGTGGTGGAATGAGATCGATTTCATCATCCATGTTCAAGATCACAGAAGTAAACCTAGTGGGAAGACTTATGATTTGAATTTCTGACCTTTTTTATTATAACTTTTAAATTTTCTCTCAGTGTGGACGATTGAAATATGGTTATGATTGAAACTTTGCAATCATCCCCACACAAGTTGTTTCAAACACCCCCACGCTTTATTTTCTGCTTCAAAGTAAAAAATAAGCCTTTTAAATAGACATTAACGCCACGCAAATGCATTAAAAATATTCTAAAATAGATAAAGAAGAGAATGTAATAAAACATTTCGTCAAGCTGCGAGAGTAATAGTTATAAGAAATGAGTTATAAGATAAACAAAAATGTCTTCAATACTTACTTTTCAGTGTGAAATCCAATAATGTCCCCTATGTACGATGCACGATTGAATCACTCGCCGGTTAGTGCGGTAGAAACGTCAAAACAGACCTGACGGAGTTTCGAGTGTTGTGTCACACTCTTAGGTATTATGGGTATTATAGTTTTCGAGTAAATTGAGATGTTTCAATCATGACCTGTTTCAATCGTCCCCACTCTACCCTACTTCCTTTATCGCTTGTCTGAATTCTAAAACAAATAGGTACTACCAATGTTGAAAATGATTAATGTCCGACCGAAACAGGACTTTCCACCGAAACCGAATCTTCGGTGTCTGTCTCAGTTTCGGCTGAAACCGAAACCGAAACCGAAACTGTTTTAGACATGTTAAAAATCGATTGTTTACTGTTATTTGGCTTATTTTTTACACTTATTCAGACAGTTAACACGTTTTAAATTAAATAAATAAATAAAAAAAAAAAACAAAAATTGATGTATGTGAAAAAATACTATATTTTTATATTATTTCTATAAAACAAACAAGATTTGTATAAAAATAACAAAACATGTTATCTATTAAAATTTGTCAATAATCAACACAGGAAGGACCTCATTAATTGAGTATTTTGCTGATGATGGCGGGCAGACATACGAGCCACGAATTCACCCGAAGTCAGTCAAACGAGAAGTTCCAAGAAGTAGTTAACATGTTTTGTTATTTTTTATAAATTTTGTTTGTTTTTTAGAAGCATTAGAATTTTATTGTTATTTTTTCACATTCTTCAATTATCGTTATTTATTTAATTTAACACGTGTTAATTCACTGAATAAGTGTAAAAAATGAGCCAAATAATAGTAAACAATCGATTTTTAACACGTCTAAAAAAGTTTCGGTTAAAACCGAAACTGATGCCGAAACTAGATTTTTTGCCGAAACTTGCCGAAACCGAATCTTCGGTCGGTCACTAAAAATGATAACATTTAAATTCGAAGCAAAATTTCCATAGTTCCTTGAACCAAAGTTACAGGCAGTCACAAATCGAAATTAATATTTTTACAAGTGCCGTGAAAAATCACGGGATGTTATGTTTTCCAATTTTGAGAAAGATAATTAAAATTTCTCATTTAAAAAAAGAATAAAAGTGAATTTTGTCTGATTTTGTCCAAACAAACACTGCCAATTTTGAAATTGACGGCACTTAAATTTAAAGCAAATCTGAATAGAGTTCATTGAACCTAGAGTTGATTACAGACACACAACTGAAATGAGTGTGGTTAATTTTCATGGTATTTATTGATAATTCAAATACTTATCTAAAACAAATTCGTGTTTTTGTCTTATAACGTCACTAAGGTCCATATTTCGAAGAAATTCATTTGTGACAAAGTCATCAAATGGCTAATCAGCGCCATTATTTTTGACAATTGAAAGGCTACCGTTAAAAGCCGATTGTAAGTCCGTTCCAGCTTTTGAACAAATTGTGATCAGCAGAAGTGGACAACTATCATCCTGTTAAGCTCGTAAGCTTATCACAATTTGAAAGAAAGCTGAAACGCACCTAGAATCTGAGTTTAATGGGAACCTTTCAAATGTAAAAGAAAAAACAAAATTGCGCTGAATGGACATTTGATGACTTTGTCACATGTGGATTTTTGCGAAACAACTCAGCCTAAGTTAATACAAGTCAAATTTGAGAAAATTATGAAGATTTTTACAGAATTTTAATATTACCTATAAACGCTTCCAGATTATACTTCAGCCGCCTAAGTATTCACATGAACTCAAGGGACATGAAGTGGCAATGGCACCATCATTTGGCCGTGGGAAATGAACAACAAAATTTGAATGAATCCACACTAACAGGCACGTAGATTATTTAAAAATCATTTAATATTATCTGACGTTCTTATTACGCTAGCGACTGCACGGTTGAGATTTAATAACCCGACTTCGAACACATCTCTGAAGCCGCGCCTTATGCAAAAGCTTCTTCGTACTTGAATTTTGTTAAAAAGCTACTTTCGTAATAGAACCGAATTCAAGCAAGTAGCCAATAATGCCAAAAGATGGCGCCACTTCGGCTGGCAGGCGTCAGTACGGTTGGATTTGTATTTTCGTGAATCTCTCCGGGTATGACGGCTATGGAGAGATGAATGTTAATATGATTATTATTGTAACTGGCAATTGTGAATAATAATACCATCTTGTGATTTCTGCCACGCGTTTATATATTATTATATGACGTCATTGTCTGTCGTGGTCACTTCGTCCCGGTGACTAGCCGTCACTGGATAGCCTGAGATTATTTTTCCGAAGAACCGTTTATTTTTGGAACCAGTTCCTATCGGATGTATAAAATAGTCATCAACACTTAAACTGGGCGAAGCGGAACCAAAAGCCAGCCGCAGGGCCTAGCAACAAAAACCTGAGAAGCGGGTTTTTAACTGCTAGCACTTATTAATCGATCATTGAAGAACATAAGTAAAAGTTATTCCAACAAAATTTTATTATACATTTTTCGAAATATTGCAGAGGTCTTCTTCTTCTTCTTGTGCCCTGTCCGTTCAACGGACGTTGGCTATCATGTTGGCTATGCGGGCTTTGTTTACTGTGGCCCGGAACAGCTCTACAGTAGACTGACCAAACCACTGACTCAGGTTTTTCAGCCATGAGGTTTTCTTTTTTCCAGGGCCCCATCATTTTAATTTAATTTAATTTATTTGTTTGTTTGTTTTTGTTATAAAGAATACATCAGTACAAAGAAGCTTTGACTGTCCAACTAGGAAGGTCTCCCGTTCTAGGACAGTCAAATGATAGAAACATTTTGAAAGGCGTAAATTTAATTTACAAATGACCGATTTGGGACACAAATCAAAAAATCATCGCTGAAAAACTTTATCTTACTTACTGAAGCTCAGGCAAAAATATTTAATTATTTATAATCTATGAAAAATTTAATTATTTACTATTTTAATTATTTAAAATTATGCACAAGTGTCCTTTACGTACATGCACTTCTCTAGATGTCGCAGAGGTCACAAGAAGTGTTTATTATTGATTAAGGCGCAATCTGCATACCAAGCATAAGCTCCCGTAAGCACTTGCCACAAGCAGGCTTAAGCCATAAGCCCTTTGTGCATTGTGCAATATTAGTGTAATATTTTTCTTTTTTGTAAGACGCAACTTTTGAGATATCAGACGTTTCTGAATTCAAAAGTTGAAATAATTGATACACCCTAATATATATCGACCACTAGCCCACAGCGGCGGATTTGCTTTTTTTGATAAGTTACTTTAAATGAGATAGGACCCTCTTTTAGGAAATTAGGACCCCTGGTTTGAACGCCATCAACAGACGTTTAGTGTACAAACTGGACCATGTCTTCAAAAAAAGGAAAACGTACAGATAGAGTATTTTATTCTAACACAGTTAGTTAGAAAAATCTTCAAAATCGGTCCAGTTTTGGGGGAGAAAATCGGGGAAAAAAAAACCTCAATTATAACGATTTTATTTAGCCTGAGGTGCAGTTATCCTTGTTCGAGGTAGTAAGAGCGACAGTGACAGCACGGCCGGGTTTTCTCTTAAAGGCGCTGTATCAGGTGTTAAGTTATTATCAGCACCTTGACTCCTTGGCTCCTTGGCAATGCGCCTGCACCGGACCGGCCCCGATGTCCAGAGAGGTAATAATGCAAGTAGTAAAATCGCTAATGTAATGTTGATGGCAGGTATTCAAGGTTCCAGAGGCAGACCGGGCAGCAGGACTTCTAGGAAGGACGATGGAGACGCAAGGACCCCGGAAGTGATGTCAGGACTCCCTCCACCCCTGGAGAGAAGGGAACAGGCTTCCAGGCTCATCAACAAATTCCTTACGGCCTTCTTTGATCATGTAACTTGAAAAACATATTGTTTGATAAGTTAATTAATGTTTTACAACCTCCGTCGATTTTAGAGTAACTGCCTCCGGATAATTGACCAAAATAATTTTCCCAACTAAGAGAAAGCCCAATAGGCCACTTGCATGGACTTCATAACGACTTGGAAAAAATCGTGTGGATAGATTTTTTTACTAAGATTACGAAAATGTTAGTAAAAATTTTAAGAAATGTACAGTTTTTTTTTAAATTTAAATAAATAAATCCATTATTTGGGCTCGTGACGTCACTATATGAAAATGTCCCGTCTCCGAAAATGTTCCTATTAATTTTATAAAATTCCACACTGATTTATTTTTTTTATATGGCATCACTTTGATTTCAGGTGAATTTTGAATTTGACATTTAACGTTCACTAGATTTATTGTTTGTTCTCTGCAAACGTATCATTTGGTTTGATTTTTTGACAAATGTTTTGAAGAGAACCCCGTACTTTTTACGTTTTACGTACGTGTTTTATAGGTATAATGATAATGGTGCGGATTTTAACAAAAACAAATTTCATAATATTCTTATTATTATTATAATTTACAAGTATAAGTATATTACATTTGATTTAGTAATATAGACGTTGAACATTATAATGATTTATGATCAATAAGATGGATCAAGGAAAAAATATTTATGAGATTTAATATTTTTGGTATGCCTCGTTATTCTCTTGTGTCATTGGTGTGGAAAACGTTATTTTTTTAAAAATGATTTTTGGCTATGTAATTATCCGTTTTTCGCACCTATAAAATTATGTCCCGTCTTTCCGGTTTATAAAAAATGGTCTGATTTGTCGGATTAAAATTTTCAAAAAATCGCCAGGGTTTCAAAAATACGATTAAAATAAAAATAAAAATACAGAATGTCTTAGAATATTTGCCTAAACCGGAATTTTTTTAAGAAAATATGATGCAAGTGGCCTGTTTGGGCGCAGGAACAAAAATCTAAAAAAGGTTTTTCAGAAAGAAGACAAATGAAATAAAACTTTTATTTTTATATCACTGTAATTCTTAATAGGTGCCTACAATTAAAGCACCTCAAAAATTGAACCTAACCAAACTTAACTTACCTTTCATCGAATCGGTTTTTACCATTCATAACACCATCAAACACGTATTTTTTAATTTTTTTTCTCATATCTATAAAAGATAATAAAAATATATATATATATATTATATATATTATCCCTATATATATATTCCCGTCCTTTGCCTCTTAATCCTATTCCTATGTTCCTCCTCCCTCCCCCTTTTTTATATTTTGTAATTAAAAAATAAAACTAAGAAAATACCCTTACAATGTCACACTTTATTATTTATTATTAACTATCATCGGTGGAAAGTTCATAATTGGCATAATTAACATCTTATTATTGTATTATTTTGTAATCTCTGATTTGCTGTCAACTTTCTCTAAAATAAAATAAAATAAAATGATTATTTTACAAAATAATTGTCCGACTTCGAGGGGCAATTATCAAGGGGCAGTTTTTTTTGTGACATGTGGGAATAGGGGGAAATTGTCTTGCAAAAAACTGAAAAATTACAAATTTTGTGATATAAGAAGGTACATAGTAATAAATGTGATATTTATTACTTTTATTTTACAAAGTATTACGTCTGGTTTAAGTGTGGAATTGAAAAGTTTTGTTTATTTAGGATTAATTTGATGTTTGTTTAGGCATTGGAAGATTTGGATTACGAAGTGAGAGAGAAGCGTTGGATAGAGAAATTGTTGGATGTGGAGTTGATAAATGAGAGCAGCAATAAAACCTTGCTGCTGTATAACGCTTCTGGTGACCCGCAATCTTTTCAAAGAACTATCTGGTAAGATAATATACTTAATATTATGAAGGTATATTATGAATAATATGATGAACACTATGAACGTCACGTCGTGAAATTTTTTTTTATCAAATTTCTTACATAATTAATTTTTTTACGTAACCATTGGCCACGATCAAAACCAACATCAATCACCCTTCACTACCCTGAACTTTCCATATACCTTGCAAATTAACAAATAGCCTTAACCCAACCTTTAGGGGGGCACGGGGGGGGGGTTGAATCCCCTAAACCCCCTCTAATATGCACCCTTGCCGGACATATTAGGAGGGGGGTGTTAAGGGTTTCAAAAAGTTTACAAAATTTCTTGAACCACTTGTTTTCATTTTTCATTTGACTTTACTTCAACTAAATTTTATTGACTTTTGTTTGTTGTTCATGTTGCAAGATACACAGGTACCTTTGTTGTTTTATTTTCTCATATTATTGTTTTACATTGTGATTGGGTAGATAGCATTTTTTCTAATTTTGTTTACATTATAAATAAATAAATAACAAAAAATGTTCTAGATGTTATAAAGATATTTACGAGAGAATTGTTTCCAGGTATGGGCAAGAATGGACCCTGGCAACCTTTGATCTCTATTTATTTTGCTTTGTGCAAATGATTTCTGGGAGTTATGTTTTGGCAGCCCTTGTTAATGCAGTTGTGTGGAAGGTAATTCATTAGCTCAATATTTAGTTGGAATCCAACTATTTTCTGTCATTTGCTGAATTAATAATGTAAATACTTTAAATATGATTTTTTTTTCAGATTTTGTCAATGTGCCGAAATTTTGGCGGTAAGAAGAATATAGCACGAAAAACTCTGATAGATGAACGATTTTTAGTTTAATGATGATTGTGATGATCTTCTATGATAAAGTCTTGGCCTTGGGCTCAGAGACGGCGGATTATATTATCAACCGCGTGTTTTGTATGAATATATAATTTTACTTACATGAGTTTTTCATGTAAACAGCTTGTTGTTTTTGTGATTTATTTCAGAGCCATAGAACTTTGAATATTACTCGGCGTAGACACGTCATTCACAATCGAACTATGCTTGAGGCATCGTGGTATCGGATAGTAAAGCTAGTTAATTCGCTTCCTAACGAATAAAATGCGAGTTATTTACCATGTTATTATCAGGAAGATTCGTACTGTAATGCAAACATATCAGGAATTTTTTCATGTAGACGAATTTCCTCATCACAATAAAGTATTCATAATTTCATAATGGTTTATTAGAAAATCCTGATAGTTCGCTTCCTAACATTTATTAGACCACCTCGTCCTGTTAATTCATTTGTAAGGCCTGCAATTCCGTTTTTAACCGGAATTACGAATAATTTGAAGAGAATTCTTAATAAATTAGAAATACATTTTTCTTCGTGTGTAGTTTGAACTACATTTCATATTATGTGAATGCTGTAAACGGTGTCTGGAAACTCGTAGTATTTAAAACTCGGTAGTATCTTCATTTTTCTTCGTGTATAGTTTGAACTACATTTCATATTATGTGAATGCTGTAAACGATGTCTGGAAACTCGTAGTATCTAAAACTCGGTAGTATCTTCATTTTTCTTCGTGTATAGTTTGAACCACATTTCATATTATGTTAATGCTGTAAACCAGGGGTGGGGAACCTTTTTAGCTTCGCGGGCCATTTGGATCATCATACTTTAACCCGCGGGCGGCACTCCGATTTCCGTCTTGAGGAGGGGGAGGGGGGGGGGGGGGAGGGGGAGCCACATCGAACCAAAGAACTAGTTTTACTAAAACTAATTAAAAAAACAGTTACATAACTGCCTACACTCTTTATTTATAACTACACTCAGAACATGCAAATGGTTTTCCTAAAATTCTGACTGCACATAGTCTGCAACCAGAATTTTATAACTGTACTTTGAACACTAGAATGGTTTCCTATTGATGAATGAAATTTTTCGTTGCGTTCTGAACACAGGGCTAGTTTTAATTTAGATTGAATTTGCATGCGGGGAATTAAAACTACATTCAGAACATGAAAATGGCTTTCCTCTAATTCTGGCAGCACAAACCATGAAACTGCACTTCCAACACAAAAAATGCGTCAGCAAATGAAATCTCACTTGACGTGTTTTCGATGAATTCTTAACACAGATCTGGTTTTATTTACACGGTGAATTTGTACGCGGGGAATGAAACCTACTCTCAGAATGTGAAATTGCTTTCTTCCAATTCTGGCATCACAAATGCAACCAACTATAAATTTATAACTGCACTTCAAACACGAGAATGGTTTCTTGCGAAACGCGTTAGCAAGATTAAACCCCACCTGGAATTTTTTCGTTGCATTCTAAACACAGAACTAATTTATTATAAAGTGAATTTGTACACGGGGAATTAAAACTACACTCGATACATAAAAATGGCTTTCTTCCAATTCTGGCAGCACAAAGTACGCAACTAGAATTTTATAAATCCACTTCTAACTAGAGGAATGCGTCAAAAAAATGAGACCCCACCTGGTATTTTTTCGTTGCATTCTATGCACAAAAGTAGTTTTAGTTATAAGGTGAATCTGAACGCGGGAAATTAAAACTACATTCAGTACATGAAAATGGCTTTTCTCCAAAACCGGCAGCACAAAAGCAACTAGAATTTTATAAATGCAGTTTAAACACGAAAACGGGTTTGTTTCTACGAAATGCGTTAGCAGACGAAACCACACTTGGAACTTTTTCATTGTATTTTGAACACAAAACTGGTTTTTTAGAGCGAATTGGATTGTGATTATCCAGCATTAATTAATACTGCACCTAGAACATCAAAATGGTTTTCCTATGATTTTTTGCAGTCGGAACGCAAGAACGGTTTCCTTCGAAATGCGTTAGCACATGAATCTGCAACAGGAATTTGCATTGTGAAAACAAGATTGGCTTTACCTTGAGAATAAATCTGCATAGGAGTCCACTAGTCCACCGGCTTAAATTAAATTGTACACAGATTAAGTCAATGGTTTTTCTGCATTTTGTAGCATATACACAGAATGTTGGGAATATATTAAAAACTTAGATAACACAACGCACTTTTTCCTTCGTGTTTACCATGGTATGAGTTTTTAAAAACCTACACAAATCAGAGCAATGACAGAAAAATACTCAAACGGTAAAATAATATCGGATGGACAATATAGTATGTAGGTCACCCCTAATGTGATGGCTGGAACAGCTTCTCTTTGGCAAGGCGTGCGATATTAGCTGGCATTGATGATGTTACTACTCGCAACTGATTTTCCAGGTTTGTATCGGTTAGTCTGGAGCGCAGATGATTCTTTGCGATGCATAGTTTTGAATAGAACTGGTCACAGCAGTAGGTTGTTCCGAAAATAGATGCATATTTAAGGGCATGCCTCTTTAAATTTAGAAACTCATAATCAGGCACATTCGATGGTTCCACGTTAAACGGTGTAGCAAATATGTTCAAATCCGTTTGTTTGCTTTTCACGTCCTTAAATCGTTCTTTCAATGTCTCACTTAATTTTGGGCACTCACCAGCGTATTCAAACGATGTAGACGGCTTTTGTCCTTGCAGTGTTTAAAAATGCATCGTGTTATTCATTTCGAGTTGCATTTTCCACAGTCCTAATTTAGTTTAAAATGATTTCACGTTTCACTCAGCTTCAACTTTTTCTTCGTAGTTGCTTTACTATCCGCTTTACTTCCGCAACGATGACTAGAAAATAATGTTTATGACAGACTGCCTAAGATTCTCCAAATAGAGTTGCACAACAATCCTGAAATATCAGGACTGTCTCGTACAAGAAAGTTAGAAGTACCGATGGAATTTCACTATCGTTTCACAATACTTAACAAATTAAAATAAAAGCAAAGGGGGTGTTGTGCCACATTTTTATTTGTATCTAAACAATTTGATAGTAACGATTTTGTAATAACGTCTTAAAAATGCATCTGAAACACAGTGAAAAAAACTATCCCCTTCTTTGTAATTTTTTGTGGTTCTTTTAGCAGGGCGCACCAAAAGCGCCGCGGGCCGCACCAAAAGATACGAGTTAAGGTTCCCCACCCCTGCTGTAAACGATGTCTGGAAACTCGTAGTATCTAAAACTCGGTAGTATCTTCATTTTTCTTCGTGTATAGTTTGAACTACATTTCATATTATGTGAATGCTGTAAATGATGTCTGGAAACTCGTAGTATCTAAAACTCGATAGTATCTTCATTTTTCTTCGTGTGTAGTTTGAACTACATTTCATATTATATGTGAATACTGTAAACGATGTCTGGAAACTCGTAGTATCTAAAAATCGTAAATGTGCTGTAGACTAATGTACTTTTTCTTCACCTTATCAATATTATTTTGCTCTCTGATGTTCCATTTTATAATATTTATGTCTGTATTAGCGATAAGTAACTTTTATGACTAATGGTAAAAAACAATTTTTTAAATAAATAAAATATCTGCCAAAAATTAGTAAGGTCGTTCGCAATATTATTACCCTTTTCCTCTACTTACGTTTTACCTCTTTTGGAGAGATGATGGTGAATCTCAAAGTTAGTTTTTAACTTGTTTCATTCTGAACTTAAACTCGTGAAGAATTTTCATTAGAGTTTTACCGGGGTGTGAAAAGGGTGTAATGAACACTACAGGGTGTTCGCGATTAAGTTAGCGCGAATGTTTAACTTTTCCCCCCGAAGAAAGTTTCTAACTTCAATTGGCCGACTGTTTGGGAGTCTAATTAGTGGGGTGATAGCACGCTCTAACGGCGGGTGCTAAGGACAAACGACTTGGATCGTAGGTGTCGAACCCTCCGATGCTGGCCAATTATGCTTAGTACAGGTATTAGGTGGATATCCCGTTGAAGAGATTTGCATTTAATTAATCCATTCCGCTGATCCTCTGATCTCACCGGCATTTGCTGTGTCGAGAGGAAAACCAGGTTCGAATAATTCCTAAAACTTTTTGATAAAAATGTTGACGTGGGGGAGACGTGACCCTTTATTGTGATAAAATGATCCCACCGGTTTTATGCGAACTAGCTAGAAAAAGGGTCATGGCGTGATGGATTGAATTTGCATTTAATAAATTAATCCTCCCAACAATACAGTGTTGAAAGCGAAACGAGGTTCCGAGGAGAGAAGTGTTTAAATGATCCCTTGCGGTAAAAGTAAAAATGCGTCTCACGGGTTTTATAAAAGAACATGGCCGACTAGAATGGTTCCGCGACTTTTCATCCCGTGAAAAATCTAAATATGAATATCCCCGACAAAATATCCTCCTACAAAACTACCCTCAACAAAATTACCACTAAAACCTAACCTAAACTAACCTAACAAAAAATGGGACATCATAATACAGACATCCTTTAAAGACAATAAATTATTGTGATCTGTATTATTTTATCCCATTTTACTATTTTTGAATAATAATTTATTGTCTTTACACGATGTCTTTATTTTTTCTGTGCAATTTTTTTGTTAGGTTAGGTTAGGTTAAGTTTTAGTAGATATTTTGTTCGTAGGATATTTAGTCGGAGAATATTTTAACGGGGATATTTTGTCGCGAGATGAAAACGCGCATTACTGACTAGAATACCTACTACTCACAGGACTTTTCACTGCTTAAAATAGTCATTAATCATTATAATATTTATTTTAAATGCTTACGGTAAAATAACACACAAATCAGCAGTAAAAACGAGTTTCAACAACAATCGCCACCTACTACCGTTGCTCGTAACGTAACGTAACGTAACGTAACGTAATGCTTCAAAATCCTTCGCGCACCAAGTGTGAAAATCTAGCACTAGCATCTACGAGTAGCTGTAAAGATATTATTTAGAATGGTTTGTTTGATGTTACCAACAAAAGCAGCATCCAGTTGAGTGTCAAGACTGAAAAGAGGCTATATAAGCGGTAAGTGCTCGTAATTCGCTTTTTTTTTCAATACTTCCTGTGTTAAAAAAATTATCAGGTTGGTTCGTAGAAAATTACGGTTTTATGTGAATATAATACAGGGTGTCCGGGGGTAAAGTGCATTGACTTCAGGAGGTGATTCTACATGATACTGTAAGTAAAAAAGAAGAATATCTTTCTTCGAAATTCAAACTTTTAGGGGTAGTTTTGTGGTAAAAGGATAAAATTAGATCGGCGTGCGCGGCCAGCTTTATTATTTTCCACTGTTGCGATACGGGCCAATCACCACCATTTATTGTTGCCACGATCGTGCCCGGCAGGCTCCCGGCAAGTATTAAGATCGTACCTCACACTAAGGATTTTTAGTAGGTGGTTCCCTTTTGGTATGGGAAAAAAATGGAATTTCGAAAAAAGTTGATAATCTTTTTTACTCCTACCATCATGTAGAATCACCTCCCGAAGTTAACGCACTTTACCCCCGGACGCGTATTTACAATCCCTACCGCGTTTCAGTCGCGTTTTTTTTTTTTTTAACTGAGGGTGACGACAGTAATTATAGAAGGGTAAGCAGAGAGGATGGACCGCGTTTTTTTTTACTTAAAAAAAAGTTTTACATTGAAAATTTATTTAAGTTTAAAAAAAACGCGCGTTTTTTTTTAGAATTCATCGAAAATCAATTCATCGAAAACCAATTCATCGAATGATCAATTCATCGAATCGCCAATTCATCGAAAAAATATATTTTGTTGATATTTGAGAGAAATGACGAGCGGACCGAGAAGTTGAAAAAGCATTGGTCAACCTAAACTAACCTAACCTAACCTAACCTAACTTAACCTAACCTAACTTAACCTATTTAACCAATTTTTAAATATTTTTTTATCATCACTCTTAATGAACTTCCTGAGTTGTTTATGAGTTGGTTTCATTTTGAGTTGTCTGGTCACCGTTCCTTAGATATCCCTTTTTTGCAGTATCAGACAATCGGAAATCGAAGAGATAACCTATAAATTTACATTGTCACTACGACACTGACAGTTGCTAAACACATTTAACTCAGTTAAACAGACCTTTTTGGGTGTTTAATTTTGACAGCTCTAATATCTACAAAAAAATGTTTTTCGATGAATTGGCGAGATCATTCGATGAATTGTTTTTTGATGAACTCGTTTTCGATGAATTTGCTTTCGATGAATTGATTTTCGATGAACTCGTCGGTTACCCCCTACGATCATACATAACTGTATCATTCTTTGACAAAGAATTACAAACATTATCTTCATTTTCTTAATGCATATTTTTATTGTTATGTATGATTGAACTTAACGCTATCTGGATAGTGTCATGGATAAATTTATACAATTTTTTTTAATACGCGACATCTATTTTGCAAATTTAGGATTCATATTTTTTTATTTTATCTCTCTCTTCTGTCGCTGCCCGGCGCCCGCATTTTAAAATGCGATTTTAACCCTTATGTATAAAGAACTGTGTAAAAAACAAGTTCAGATTCGCTTGTGCCAATATCAATCTAGGACCTAGGCACTATTTGATTATTTTAGCTACTCTGAATTATTTTAAAATTATTTTCTGACATTTTGGCAGCTGTCATTACGTTTTCAAATGAGTAAAGAGGTCATTATTTCTTTAAAAACTTCTTTGAATTATGTTTTTTCATGTTGGGTATGTATTCAGGTTTGTGTAGAAATAATAAAATCAGTTTATATTTATATAAATATGTATATATTTATACAAATTATTTCCAAAATGGGAGATTTTTTATTTATTTAGCTATATTGAAAAAAGTTCTTACGATATTATCATCTAATATACTTAAATAATAAGATAAATTATCTGGTAAACAGAAAACAATCGCAAAAAAACAATTGATTTGTATATATAACGTTTGACCAGAACTGATCAACGTAATTTTCGGGCGTTTTTAAAATGTCATCCAACTTTCAACAGGAAGAGTAAAACCTCAAATTGTAATATTAGCGACTCTCAATCGAAAATTTGGAATAGGAAAATCATAATCTAGGAATCGAACTCAGAACCTTAGCTTTGCCGGGGCGATGCTCTTAAGTCTTGGTAATTATTTTTTCAACCCGACGCAAATATTATAATTTTCACATGAAGAGTACTCAACACCTGAATTTTAGATTTTAATTGAATCTTTTTGTTACTTTTATCAACAACTAGCGAGTTCCCGGCATGCGTTGCAATGCCACTAACAAAGATTTTTTTCTCCCTGTGTGTATTTTCCCATTCGTCCGTTCCCCTTCCGCCTCCCCTTCACCTCCCATGTCCCCTACCCCTCACGCGTTCCCCCTCCACCTGCCGCCTTCCCTCTCCCCGAACCCCTCTCCCGCGATCCCCTCTCCTCTCCCGCGACCATTATATTCAGTCCCGATACATTCAGATAACATAGGTACCTATTTAAAATAAATATAAATTTTGATTAGTTTCAAAGAATTTGATTTTGGTTAGTACCATAGGTGAGTACTTAAAAAAAAAACATTAATTTAAAGAGTTTCGAAAATTGAATTTTGATTGAACAATCAGTCTTTTGCAAAATGTCATTCTCAAATTGTGACATTTTTGACAGTTTTTGTAATGATTAAAAAACCTTTCAGATTTTTTTCGTGTAGTTGTAATGATCCAGAAACCTTTGCGAGGATATTTTGAAAGTTTCAAACATTTCCTATGCATATATTTTATCCAGTGAAAGCAAAATTAAAATTGATGATGAAATTATTGAAAATGTTACTGAAATGAAATACTTAGGTGTTATATTAGATTACAAACTAACATTCAACAAGCAAGCTGAATATACACAAAAGAAAATTGGGAAAAAAATATCTTTTTGGGAAGAATTTGGCAAAAACTATCTATTAAAACTGCAATCACTATCAACAAATCGATTATTGCCTCACATTTTAGCTATTGCTCAACTATCCTTTTCCTATCTAACGAACGAGAACAAAATAAGTTTCAAATTCTCCAAAACAGGGCAATGAGGATAATACTACGGCGAAATAGTTTTTCAAAAGTAAACAAAATGTTAAAGGAACTGAATTGGCTAACAATGAAACTGATGCTGACCTTTTGAATACGATGATATTCATACATAAAATAATTAACAACATTTTACCAAAATACTTTTCAAATAAAATTATATTTAACAAGGACATTCACAGACATAACACAAGGACGTGCAAAGAAATCAGGCTTCAAAAAAGGACAAGGCGAATACGCAGAACAGTTTACTGTACAAAGGGATGAAGTTATATAACAAGCTACCAGAAACTTTAAAGTCCGCACCAATTGGAAAGTTCAAGAAGTATTGTAGGAGCTATATAAAATTACATAAAATTTAGTTTGCAATATGAAATATTATAATTCATTAGAAATTTGTAAACTTAAATGTACAAATTACTAAAATAAAATTTATAAATAAAATAAAATAAATAGACAACTCATAACTCATATACTTATATACTAAGGTGGGTAACGACTGTGTGGGAAAAAAATCATGTTTTGATTTGTCTAATAGTGATAAAAGGGTGTAAAATGAAGATATAAAATCATGTAATTTTTTTAATAGTATGTGGATATCATCTTCTTCCTCCGGATTGATTTTAAAATTTCACATAATAGAGAAAAACCTACCCTTGTTATACCTTAAAAATATGCTAGGTGTATAAACCATTAAAAATGAACTATTTTTCAATAAAACACGAAATAGAGGGAATATTTTGATTTATTTATTTAAAAAATATATTATTACAATTCAAACTATCTCGTATTCAAATACCAGCAAAATCCTTCTTACTTTCAAATTTCGGCACTATTTTGCGAGAGTCAATCTTTGAACTTTTTGTAAATGATATCGTAAATATATTTGCTATGGAAGAACACAAAAAATGTGGTTTAAAGGATTCATAGTAACTTTTGTATACACTACAAATAACCCACTAAAATGAAAAATTTCAAAACTTTGAAGTGCATCCTGAGGAAGAAGATCGTACAGAAATTTGAAAAATTTTAAGCATTTCGTTCTGAACCCATTTGGAATCCTTTTAACGCTCTTAGAATTTAAAAATAACATTTTTTTAAATGACCCACCTTAATAGGTACATACACCCAGGCAAGCATATTTTGATTTTTATATTAGATCTATAAACTCACGAAGAAATGCGCAAAAATTTAAGTAGTTATATATATGTACAAGAGATACAAGCTAAATCGTAAGCACAACATACTAAATTCCTACGCTGTGTGGTGTCTGTGGACTGTAAACAGTAGACTATAAGGCAATGATGTGGGTTGTTTAAGTGAATTCCCAATGTTTGTGCCGCTCAATTGATAGAAACCAGAATACCTCCCGACCCCTCAGCCGCCCGCCCCCGACCCAAATAATACCCTCGGGACCTCCGCCGCTAAAAAGTTATTTGTAAAAATTACGCAGGATCCAAAATACCAACCCTTTGTGTATTCAAAGGGCCGGTGTTTTCCTTTCAATCGAAACGGTTGCGAATGATTTGAAAGGATGAATTAGAAGGGGATTTTTTTTCAATGTTTCTTCAGTCAACCGAATTTCCAATCCGAATGTAGTAAAAAAATCACAGGAATTTAAAAGGAGTGATTCAATAAAGTAATCTGTACTGATTTTTTTTACTATTGCAGGCATCTCAAATCTAAAGCCTGATTTTAATAGAAACGAAGGTTACATTTAAATTATGTTTTATTAAAATTAACTTTTTTTACATTAGTTTCACACAGGAGGCCCTGAGAAAAGTAATTTCCATCAGGGCGTATATCATCTTAGGGGATGCTGTATGGAGGGTCTTTTAAAGGATAGGAAGGACAGAAAGTTCTGAAAAGAAAAAAAAAGGTATGAGGGGTGGGTAGGAACTTGGAGATCAGTGTGTTCAGGTGTGACGTATAATAGTCTGTTAAATAAAGTTGAAAATATAATAAATGGAACTGCGAATTTTGTGGGCTGGCAACACCAATATAACTGTCAAATATTCTTTTAAAGTGCAATGATACTGAAAATACAGAACATTGTAAATCATATTTAAAAAAACATTTATTTGTTATTAAAGAAAAAAAGTTAAAATCAAAGAAGCACTATTGTTAAGGTACCTACAATATGACGCTTATGACATAAATTTGATTAAATGGTGTTTTACAAAGTGATTTGCTTTCATTTAATTTAACATAAATTTGAGTTTAAGAATAGGTAAAAAGGAAGATTCACTAATGGTGAGTTTAGTTACACCACTTTTAGATCTGAATGATTTAATATATTCAGATTTAAAATTGGTGACATGATTTAGCCCGAGCATGATTTAAATTAAATAAATGTACGCAATTTATAAACAGTGCTTTATGTTTTATTACAATATCGATTATTCTTCATTATATTAACACAAAATTGCAAAGGTATAATAATAATATACTTGTATGCAATTCTGATTTTGAGATCAGTGGATATCTATATTGCAACGAAAAAATATCTTTTCACTTTTATGCCTTTTTAATTTTCATAAAAATATAGGTTACATAGCTTTACATTACCACCATGAAATATATGTTTAGTATTGCCATCCGAACAACAGTGGCGCCCTTCTATGTTTTCTACTCTTATTTGACAAACTGTACGTATGAATTTATTCCTCCCACCGAGATGTAAGGCGATGGGTCGAGAGAGTTGGGCTGGAGAAATCAAAATGTCTCCCTCAACCAGTCTCACTCGATCAGGCCCGCCACGCAGTAGGTGGACAAACGCATCAGCCAAGACCTAAACAAACCCCACTCCCATGAATCCGGGCACCCTTGCTAAGTCAACAAACGTGGCGAATCACTTGCTGTGATCTCTGACAGAGGTGTTGGTTATTCAGTAAATGGTTCCCGGGGCGGCGGTACCCAAAGCCGCCTCGCAAATTATCTTAACTTATTAAAACTTTATGCTTCATTATGACAATTTATTATTGAAAAAGCGTTTCCAACGCTTTCTTACTTTCAGGGTATCCACTTTGTTAAAAAAAACAACGATCCGAATTTTTCACCGATTTTATTTGTAGGTAGGGACACTCTGCATAATGAAACTATTCCACAACAAATGGTTAGGAGATCTTTCGAAAGGATTTTTTTGGGCAATTTACTTTGATCCTTACTGTTAGATTAAATAATTTTTGGTCGCAAAGAAAATAAGCCTTAGGCATAGATAGACATATGAATATTACTAGACCAGAACATAAAGGTGAGGGGAGAAACCAACTACAGCGGGGCGCAGAGCGGGAAGATGGCTTTACTGATATGTGATTCGTCAATAACTCAATCGACAGTATATAGGCATCTCGCATTATAATTTCACCATTTAGTTCTTAAAAGTAAACTCTGCTTTTAAATTAATAGACCTTTTTACATGGGAGCGCGAATTGCTCGCCGCGTAGTGAACAAATTTACGAAGTCCTAAAGCCGTCAAAATAAAGTTCGCCTATTTTGAGGGTCCAATATTCTGTTGCCGTATTTAGTTAAGACACTTTTATAAATGTTTCATAATTTACTTACCCCAATAAACATCGGCGAGCACACGACATGTATCTCGAGTGATAGTATATATTTACACGTCTTCAAAACACATACCATATTTTTTGCGGTGTTATTTCGTAAAATACACCGATGAGCGCTCGACGCTGGCTCGCAGAAGAATGATGATGTCACATTTTTTAGATTCACGAGAAGCCATATTCAATCCCAGCCGGTTCCATGGAACCGGTATGGGGGAGGGGGAAATAATATGCTTTTATCACTTAGGGCAGGTCTACTAATATTCATATGTCTATGGCCTTAGGGATCTTTACATTATGCGATATTCTTTATTTGGAAATCAGCATTAAAAGTTTATTTCAACAAGGCTGGCAAATATCACGGTCATAAAACTCGTGTAGTAAAGAATGTTTCGCTGGGGCACAATGGGGTATACCCCGTTCATATGCACTTTTATATAAATATAACGGCTATAAAACTCGCGTAGTAAAGAACGTTACGTTGTGACACAATGGGATCCCCCGTTCAAATGCACTTTTATATAAATATAACGGCCACAATACTCGCGTTGTAAAGAATGTTACGTTGGGTCACAAACCTGTTCCCTACGGTAATAATAAAAGCGCCCATTAGTTTTACCGGTAGTTTCACGTATAAACATATACCTAGTTTCATCATGCATGCATTCGTTTAATCAGTTAATGTAACCAAATTAGTTTCAGGCCCCACGTGTTTTTTGGCTGTATGTAAAGTGTCGTGCAACTAATTTCATCGTGTAAACGTGATGAACCTTGTGACGCGAAAACTCTTCTGCTGATCTGATGCATTTTATTACGCGTTGCAAAAAAAGTCTTTGATGCTGATGGTTCCAAGGTTGTTACTGATACCTACTGAAGATTTCACAAACTCAAAATTTTCAAGTGTTGTCATGAAATTAATTCCAGCATGCTTGAAAGTAGTTTTGTAATGCAAATTCGGCTTCACCTGCAAAACAACTCTCAAATGGACGTTTTCCTATGGAAATATCATTAATTTAATAAATGGAGTTGTCTTTATTGCATCTTTACCGTATCGCCCAGACGTAAATAATCTTGTATCTTGTCTTGTAGTACCTAATTAACTTGAAATGAAGTTCTGTTTAAAAAATCGGGATACGGATATTTTACCGAAGTGTGACGCGGACTTATCTACGAGTCTAAAGTTAGGCCGATTTTATCTAACTTCTTTTATTAATTGACAACATAAGTTTTATTTCAAATCGGTAAAGATCACACCTCTATTGATTTTCTATTCCATGGACGCATGGTTCATACATCACTGGTACATATTACTTATTAGGGTGTGTATGTAACATAATATTTAATATTATATTTTCATAATTTGCGTAAGTATATATATTGTATGATATACGTACACATGAGAACCGTTATAACGTAAGTACCCGCTGTTGCATGAAATCACGAAAACTTCCGAAAATAACGGACGTGTTCCATGTTTGTAAAACATATTTCACATAACTTTTAGGAATTTGGGCTTTCTGAAATACTTGAGCGGAGTTGAAAGAGGGAATTAAATACCGATAGGTACCTTTCTCCGGCTACCGGGAGTTTTGAACGCACGCGAATTTAACGAAAAACAGCCTTTTTCACAAAACGGAATAATTATACGTTTATTTGATTATGATCGACCGTATTATACCGAACGCTCAATGTTTTTTTTATAATAATAACTAACTCAAGTGAAAAATATTATTGCTTAAGTTGAAGTCACATGGTTCACTTGGATGAAGGTTTACTCGATGAAATGTTCCATTCTCGTTTCACCGCGTATTCAGACGGTTCCTTCGAAGGAAGAGTTCACTCGACATTCTCGCTACGAAGTCGTCGAGCGTAGTCGCGGCGCGCATTGGAATTCGTCCAGCGCTGACGGCTAAGTTTGGGAATATTTACGATTTCAATTGACATTTCCGATAACGTCGAACTAAATTTTTTTTTTTTTTTTTACATGAGCTCCACACAGGAGGCCCTGAGGAAAATAATTTCCCTTAAGGCCTATTTCATCTTTGAGGATGCTGTGTGGAGGGTTTTTTTTAAGGAAAAGGAAGGAGAGGAGAGTTCTGGGAAGGAAAAGGGTTCAAGGGGTGGGTAGGAATCTGGGGTTCAGTATGTCCTGGTCATCCGCCTCCAAGACCTAGACAAACCTCACCCCATGAACCCGGGCATCCCTGCTAAATCACCAAACGTAGCGAACCACTTGGGGTGACCTATGGCAGAGGTGTTGGTTATCCAATAAAGGTTCCCGGGGCGGCGGTACCCATTCCCGCCTCCCAAATTGAAAAATTACGAGAAATTGGCGATTCTTGTAAACAGTAAATAAATTTCAGCACCATAAAATGAACACATGGTTAAATAATAACCTGAAAACTGATATCTACCAGTATTTTTGCACCATGAATTTTTATGTATTCCGAAATAGGCCTCGGCTTGCAATAAACTCCATATAAATGGAATATTTATTAACGTATCAAAAAACTAAAAACTGTATTGGAGAGGTGATGAAATATGCTTCCATAATTTATTATTAGAAATAACCACGTAATTTTTTAAATAGAATAATTTTTAATGTAAACTTTTAAAAGTTAAAATAAATGGCTCTCCTTGCTTTTATTCTAACTAAAATTACTGGTAACAAAAAAAATATAAAAACACACACTTATTTTGTTAGAAAAATAAATTTTAAACGTTTCTGTAACCTTACTTTTTTGTCGTTTAATATAAAAATAATTCATAAAAAATTCACAATGTTTCATAATATTTTTTCAAATTCGATCAGAAACTTTGGTTCCATAAAAGTGTAAATTCGTATTATTTTGTGTTTAGTTGTTATATTGAATATATAGAGCATTATTTTTTCTTTCCAATATCGTTTAGATCATATTTTTAACTATGATAGTAAGGAAGAAACAACGATTTCTATAAGACGTGTAGGAGTTATTTCGAAAAGCGAACTAAACGGAGCATTTTGACGTTTAAGCCGCTCCGGCTACTCGTCCTCACGCCAGAACATTCTCGGCCGACTAATTCGCGAGTGAAAGACTGTTCACTTGAGTGTTCACACACATCATTCGCGTCACGTGATGTTAAATTCCGGTTGCGAGTGAACCGTGCCGAAGGAAGTATTCCAACATTGTTGGAATGCTTCATTCGGCACTGTCTCTCTTCACTTTCGTGTTCACACGGTTCATTTCTAGGGATAGAGGCGGAATGAAATCACAAAATGAAAGATAAATGAACCATGTGAATGGGCTATTATCTCTACATATTATAAATTAAAGTCCCCCACGTCGTCTGTCTGTTCGCGATAAACTCGAAAACTACTGAAAGGATTTTCATGCGGTTTTCACCAATAGATAGAGTGTTTCGTGAGGAAGGTTTACGTATGTAATTTGTCAAAGATTTGTGTAAATTGGTTGAAACATCACGATAATTGTTAGCAGTGTCGGAAAAAATCGAGCCGCCTGGTAGCTTTCATCGAAAACGCTGCCTAATCCATTTGGAATATAACAAAATAATGCATAATGAGATATTCCTCTTTTATAGATCTACAAAAAAGTCCGCAAAAGTATATATCTATCTTTTACGGATAGCTTACTATACCCATTCTATCTTCTAAAAAAATGGTCACGTACATTGCGCTAATTGAAAAGTTATTTAGACAGATACAATATTAATCCTTATTAATTTAAATACGTTAGTTACCTCAAGTATTTCATGCACATTATTATAATCTTTCACACCATCTCTACGTATTATAAATAAAAGTCCTCCGCGGCATCTGTCTGTCTCTTCGTGATAAACTCAAAGACGGGGGTGGTTATAAAGCTTGGATAACCATCCAGTAGATGACGTTGTGTTTTATTAGCCACAACAACGCGTGGCCGGGTCAACTAGTAATATATATAGGTATTCTTTATTCATATAGATCAGTAAACGCTGATTCTGGATAAATAAGTTTTATTTTATATTATTACACGTAAAATTGAAAAATCGTCATTTAAAAACGAACAAAACAACATCACATCAAATTAGGTTACGTCTGGTTGGTGCGACTGAAGTTGCTGATTCTGACATCATGGATCTCAGACCAGTCGGTAAGTAAACATTTCATTGTGGTTTTGTATGAATATTGAACCGAAACTGAGGTTTTGTTACGTTGAAAAGTGTTGTTATTTCACATTATCGACGGATTTGAAATATTATTTATATAATATTCATGTATGATAATCAGAGAAGGATTAAATGTTGAGAGCGCCCTAGGCAAGCACTTAATCGGCGCCCCTCTAGCGGCTATTTTTTTAAAATACCAAATTTCATCACAATCGGTTTTGTATTTTTTTGCTTGAAGAAGTAACATTAACCTATACACACATACACACTTTCGCAGTTATAATATTAGTAGGGATAATTAATAAAACAATTTAAAACCTAATATTTGAAAAAAAAAAGTTATCAATTATTTATTTAAAAATAAGTATCTACTAATCACATTCAAGGACATTTGTTTAAAAAAATAAAAAATTCTGCGTCTTCATTTTTGTCTTGCAAAGTTGTCAATAACGTCGTCATAGTTTAAAGATAGCAAAAAAGTTTGATTCAATGTTAAGTATTGCTAACGAATTTTACCTCGGAAAAGCGAAGATAATTTTTCACTCTCCTTAGACAGGAAAAACTCCCTTTGTAGCCCAAGAATAGTTGCAGTCAGGACACGAAAAAGGTTTCTCTCCACCGTGAATAAGCGAGTGCGTTCTTAGACGTCCCTTTTTAGAACAGTTGCAGTCGGGACCTGAAATATATTTTTCTCCTCTGTAAATAAATATGTGACGTTTTAGTTTTATTTTGTAGAACATGAATAATTGAAGCCGTGACACTAAAGTGATTTTTATCGACTATTTTTTTAGATTTCTCTTCATAGTTGGTACATGCATAGTTACAGTCAGAACATGAAAAGGTTTTTCTCCACTGTTAATCGCGCTGTAGATTTTTAAATCTCCTTTTCGGGAACTTGAATAACTGCATTCCGGACAAGAAAAATGTCCATTAAATAGTTAATTTGAACTACATGAATAATTGCTGTCGGGACAAGAAAAAGGTTTTTGTACACTGTTTGTTTTAGTTATTTTTTCGAGATGAAGTTATAAGTTGCAGTCAGGACATGAAAAACGTTTTTCTCCACTGTGGGAAAACATGTGAATTTGATATTTCTTTTCGTAGTACACGAATAGTTGCAGTCGGAAGATGAAAAAGATTTTTCTCCACTGTGAGTCAGCAAGTGGGTAACCGACGAGTTCATCGAAAATCAATTCATCGAAAGCAAATTCATCGAAAACGAGTTAAGGATAAGAATATATATAAGGATGGTCACCTCAAAGTCGTAAGTCACCCCAAAGTCGTAGGTCACCCCAAAGCCGTAGGTTACTCCAAAGTCGTAGGTCACCCCAAGGTCGTAGGTCACCCCAATATCGTAGGTCACTTCAAGGTCATAGGTCACCCCAAGATCGTTAGTCACCCCAAGGTAGTAGGTTACCTCAAGGTCGTAGGTCACCCCAAGATCGTTAGTCACCCCAAGGTCGTAGGTTACCCCAAGATCGTAGGTCACCCCAAAGTCGTAGGTCACCCCAAAAGCAACACTTTACTCCACTTTGATTCACAAGCTGACTCATAGTAAAGTAAAACCTTCATGTTTTAATGCAATTATACAAGTTCTCAAAAGAGAGATTTAAAAATCCACAGTGGTTCATGACGAGTTCATCGAAAACGAATTCATCGAAAATCAATTCATCGAAAATCAATTCATCGAAAGCAAATTCATCGAAAACGAGTTCATCGAAAACCAATTCATCGAAAATGAATTCATAGAAAACCAATTCATCGAATGATCAATTCATCGAATCACCAATTCATCTAAAAATATATTTTGTTGATATTTGAGAGAAATTGATGGTGACCTTGAGGTGACCATCTTTATCCTAATCCTTATCCTTATCCTTATCCTTATCCTTATCCTTATCCTTATCCTTATCCTTATCCTTATCCTTATCCTTATCCTTATCCTTATCCTTATCCTTATCCTTATCCTTATCCTTATCCTTATCCTTATCCTTATCCTTATCCTTATCCTTATCCTTATCCTTATCCTTATCCTTATCCTTATCCTTATCCTTATCCTTATCCTTATCCTTATCCTTATCCTTATCCTTATCCTTATCCTTATCCTTATCCTTATCCTTATCCTTATCCTTATCCTTATCCTTATCCTTATCCTTATCCTTATCCTTATCCTTATCCTTATCCTTATCCTTATCCTTATCCTTATCCTTATCCTTATCCTTATCCTTATCCTTATCCTTATCCTTATCCTTATCCTTATCCTTATCCTTATCCTTATCCTTATCCTTATCCTTATCCTTATCCTTATCCTTATCCTTATCCTTATCCTTATCCTTATCCTTATCCTTATCCTTATCCTTATCCTTATCCTTATCCTTATCCTTATCCTTATCCTTATCCTTATCCTTATCCTTATCCTTATCCTTATCCTTATCCTTATCCTTATCCTTATCCTTATCCTCCGGTAGGGGGTTCGCGGGAGGGAGTGGGGAGTGGAGTAGGTTGAGGGAAGGTGTAGGAGGCGGAGTGATAATGCGAGAAGGGAAGGGGACGCGGGAGCGGAAGGGGAGGCGGAAAAGGAACGGGACGAATGGAAAATTTCTTTATTTAATGGCATATTATTCAAATTCGATTAAGGTTTATCTACCCTTATACCTTTTTATTTGTTTCAGAGTGGAAGATATCTTTTTTATTTGTGAGTACCTACCTACCGCACAAGTATCCCAACTGCTCCCAACCGTCTGTTTCCAGTTAGTCTATGGCATCTCCAATTGGGGTATCTTGTGAGGCTGACGGTAGTGGGGAGGGGAAAGAAATGGGGAAAAGGAAAATATTTAGATGTGGTCACCAAACACAGTTAAACCGATTTCAGTTCTGAATGGTTCTTGTAAGAACCATTCAGAACTGAAATCGGTTTCAGGGCAAAACCGATTACAATTTGTTGGGTAAAAATATTTTGAACTTCCACCAATTTAAATCATAAATTTGTTTTAGAGCTTTGAAATATTATTTTAATCAGTCTATTATTCAGTATGATATCATAGCATGGGGAGGTGGCACTGCATCCGTACTAGTCCTAATTTTAAGGAACAAAATAAATGAATGCGTTTGACATTTGACAGATATACCCAAAAACAATCCTTACTCATCTATACACAAACATCATAAATACTACGAAAACAGATTAAATCCTCGCTGTACTCGAAACAATAACAATTTTTTTTTAAATTCCTTTAACTATACTACTTTTGGTCAACGAAACTTTACACACCTTGCGGCAAGACTTTACAACATTCTACCAGATAGAATTAAAAAAATGTACTTGATTAAAAAAACAATAAATAACATACACATTTGGATCAAAAGTAATGATAGGGCCTTTACCGTTATACTAACCCAAATTTGTAGTTATTAATGCAACAACATTATCAAGTGAATATGTTTTAATACACATGTAGGTATGTTCACAGGCGGTATAAATTAACTTGCAAAATTACTACTAATAATAAAAACAGTAAAAATATATCGCTATAAGTTAATGTATATTATTTTCTATTGTGATCTTTACGTACTTATCTAATTTATTAACCAATGTACAGTATTAACCCTTAATTTAGTTATAATTGCAAGATTATTTGATTAGAGATATTATTATTATAAGTACTGTGAATCAGTAACAAGCCATATTTTTCTATCCGAATCTTGTCAGCTTTTAAAACTAATAACATGACATAAAACGAAGTCCGCTTTAGTTAGCGCGCTGCATTTGTGTATTATTTAATGGCTTTGTCATGCTCAATAACTAGTTTTATAATGAGCTGGTGTCATTTTTAACCCCACTGCTTCTACTGCTCGATCTCCACTTTGCTCTTAAGTGATACGGTGCAACCGCAGTCTACAGCACCCCGCAGACTACCAACGGTAAAGACGCCGAACAAATAAACCGACAGAAGTTTATTGTGGGCGTGTCCGTGTTCCCGAAATCGAAAAAAAAATATATCTAATTTCTTTCTTGAACAAACAATCACTTTTATTTGCCTATCTGCGGCCTAGGAATTGTAACCTTTGTTCTTAGTTTGTTAACTTACCATAAAGAAGACATCTGTTTGTCACAAGCAGTAAAGAAAGACTCTCGATTAGTGAGAAATATGTAGGTATCTACCATCGATGTGTTATAATAACAATTGATTAATCCAATCTAAACATAACGGTTTCTATCAACCACCGACAAAATATCCCCGACAAAATATTCCAAAAAAAAATCCTTCGGACATAACACCCTCACAAAATATCTAATAAAACCTTATTTATTTTCGTCGCAAAACACGCGCGCGGATAATTTTTTTATTAATTTTATTTGATTTAAAATTAAATTTTGGAAAGTAGCTTTCCTACATAATTTATTGGTTTATTTTACTGTGTGATTTGAAATGTGTGTTGTATAATACAAATAAATTATTAATTTTTTTAAATTAACAAATCTGTCAACAATCAACGGTATAACCTTACTTTAATAAAAATAAACGATTTTCAATTTTTTATAAGAACAACTGTCTTTATACTTATGAAGGTTATTCCCATCAATGTGATATATCATTGAAGAAGAAGATAACACTAACAAAAATATGAAAGAGATTTTATACAATTTAAATACATTTAATAATATTTTATACTTTAATAGACAAAATAACAATCTTTCAAAATCAATTTATATTTTTTGTTGAAAAGGGTAGACCCGTCTAGAATTTGGTTTAAAAAGACATATTTCCGGTTGTGTCTGGTTGTTCTGAATGTGTGAATAATAGTAATAAAAAGGAAGAAAGTGTGTGGAGAAATAAAATAAATTTTGATATCAAGATATATATATTTCAAATGGTTAACGATTTTTTGGGGTTCTCCGTAGTAGAGACTAGTTCTTAGCCAATTTTCACCAAAAAAGTGGAGATGAAATATTTGACTTTAAGCCATTGTTATGTTAAATCTTAGATATATTTTTTTCAAATCGGCAGACTTCACTTCTAGAGATAATAGGCTCAGTGAGTACAGAGTACAGGGTGGGTACAGAACACTGGGTGGGCAAAGCTAGACGATTTATGATATATAGGTCAAAGTTCGTTCAAAGTTGTTGGTTCTTTCTCGCTCGCCAGTGAAATATGCACAGCACTGTAATATTTCCATGCATAAATTATTACCACAACGTCTAAATAAGCTGGGTATCTGATTTTCATAGCGTCGCGCTCTGATATATTTTATGGACGCTTGATAAATCACAATAGGTATTATGGCCGATGCAAGCGCTTTATCCATATCGATGGGAGGGTGTAGAGAAGCGGTATTACAAGCTAGTGAAAAGTATTTAAATTAAACCAAACATTCGTAGTTAAAATTCAGTTACCTAAGGTTAGTCGGGGGAAGTGTACGTACGGGAAGTAAAGCTGCTCTCCATCTGGAGAGCAGCTTTATTACCCCCGAAAATATTTGCAGCTTTATTGCTGCATTCATCACAAGGATGCAGACAATAAATGTTACTGAGGATGTCGGAAAAATTATCAAAGTACGTACTCAAGTTACATTTGTAAAATATTATGTATTTTTAATACAAGGTCCGCACAAAATAGGTCGGTGGTCCGGATCCGGACCTTGTGATGTATTGCATTAATCAACAGTGAAAATAAGAAAATATCGTAGCTTCCCACTTTAATTACGAAAAATATCAATTACTTATAAAACGGACACACTTACGACATCTATCGGATCAGAGTAAATTGAGTTCATATTGACAGTAGAGATCTATAATAACCCTAATTGTAATGAGTGTTGATAAAAAATCACAGATGGTATTAAAAATCGTCACGGCGCAAGGAGACCCCCTTTCCTTAAGCGCGAAAACAAACATTGAAATTTTGACAGCCAATTAGATTGAAACAAAAACTATAAGAAATTAAACAAACCAATCACTAAACGGGAAGGCGTACACCAACGGGGAACAAAAGATTGACCTTTACACCCGACAATTAAAGAGATAATTAATGACCTTTTCATTCCCACCGAACCAAGAGGTGAATAAACTCAATGATAAACAAAATACGATTCAAGAACTTTCGTACGATGAACCCAAGGAATGGTATGGATAATCTTTACATTTATGGGATAGTAAACCATAGTTTTGAAGTGATATGGGAACTTTAAGGTGTGGAAAAAAAAACGTGAACAACGATAGAAAAATTTTAATGGAAAATTGAATAGAAAGTGAGAAAATTTTAAAGGAAGCTATTGAATGAGTTTTCATCTCTAAAACGATTGCTTGTGACGACCGGGGATGATCAATTCGAGGGAAAATGTGCGAGGGGAAATTGGAAATGCTGAAAACAATGGAAACTTATTTTGATCAATTGTAGATGAAGCGGCGATATTAGGAAAACGATTTGGAAAGAAAATTTCATACAAAAATGAGCATTTATAAAGAGTGTAGCGACTGAACGAGGGGACTTTTCAGAGATTAAGTGCAATTAAAAGGTTTTGAGGAATTAAAATAGAATACCTAGGGGAGAGCGATAATACTGAACACATTGCGATAGATTTAACTCCGTAAAAGGAGTCATTTTACGTAATTATTATTATTATTTTACGGAAATGTTAATTATTTTGCTGTATTTCTTTGGAGGTTTGTATTATTAAATATTTTTTATATTTATTTATTTATTTATTTATTTATTTACATATGCATATATATTAACAATACATTACAATGTGAACATTGTAATGTATTGTCTATTGGGGTACTTTAAATATTGAAAAGATTTTTTTCAGTATATAATGCAGATTTTTTTTTCAGGATAACCTTAATTATTAATGTTGAACTATTTTGAGAGGATTTAAAATAACGTCATTATGTTCCTCCCCAGTCTGAAATACCGTATTGTAATATAAATAATTGAACAATTGCATAGTACACTCTTTTTAGGTTTTCTGGTCTAAGAATATTTAAGTCTTATTAATTAATATATACATTTCTTAGTTCTTTTTAAAAGTTCCCAAATACGGAATTCTAATTACTAAAAAGAAAATTATGAAAACATTTGTACGGTATAATCGTAGCTTTAAGAACAACTGACGGAGTGGGAAGAAATAATATGTGTTTTTTACAATAGCTCCATTGGACACAGGAGGCCTTGAGGTAAAAAAAGTTCCCCCAGGGCCTACGTCATCTTTGGGGATGCTGCAAGGAGGGTCTTTTTTAGGGAAAAAAGGAGATTATCTGGGAAGGAAAATGGTATGAGGAGTAGGTAGGAATCTGGGAGTCAATGTGTCCAGGAGTAACGTCTGTATGAAGGCGATGTGTCGAGGAAGTTCCGCTGGAGAAGTCTAGGTTAGGTTTCCGTCAACCAATCTCTCCCAATCCGGCCCGCCATGAAATAGGTGGGCATATGCATTCGTCGCCAGGACCTAGACGAACCTCACCCCATGAACCCGGGCACCCGTGCTAAGTCATCGAACGTGTGGAACCACTTGGGGTGACCTATGGCAGGAGTATTGGTTATCCAATAAATGCTACCCGGGACGGTGAAACACACAAAATAAGAACTTCGTTAAAACTCCTGTCTCGTCTATCATCTTAAAAAAAAAATTCGGAGTCAACAAAACGCTGGACGTTATCAACATGTATAAAAATGAATCCCCGTTTCCTTTGGTCACGCCATAGAAGAACGACTTTTCCTATTTCATTATTTTTTTAAAAAATTTTCTAATACTTTGTAGAAGGTTCTTACGGAAAGAAAAATTAAGAAAATTGGATAATTTCAGAAATCTTAAGGACTATTTTAAATTCGCAGGTTTGACAGTTTGCGCGTTTTGTGAAATTGAATTTAGCAGGCAGCTGTTTTTTTTGTATTAAAAGAATTTTCAATGGATTTTTACAATTGTAGATATTTTAAATAGGTACCTATGTTAAGTAGCAAATTTGATTGATTGTTCTTATAATATACACAAATGCATATTTGTAATAAACGAAACATGAAAATTTGAATAAAAAATTTGTTATAGGTGGCACGCGAGCTGTTTGAAAACTGAATGTACTGGGACTGAATACATGGAACGCGGAAGGGGGGTTTGCGAGATGTGGGAGCGGGAGAGGGTAGAGGGTGGGCGAGGAAAGGACACGAAGGGAGAAACAATTTATTTCTTTGAATATGGCATTGCAATGCATGCCGGGAACCAGCTGGTTAGAGATAAATAACAATGAGCTCTGAAGTCTTATTTAGCAGGCAGTAGGAATTATCTGAACCCCGACCTTGAGGTTACAATGGTATTTATTAGTCTCGATCCCTGCATTATCGACAGCTAGGTGCCACCTATGGGTAAATTTGGGGGTATAGCCTCCTTTTTGTTTAGCAATAGTTTTTTTCATACATTCTGTTACAGGGTAGAAGTAATTATGTTGATGTTGTGTTATACATTGTGGATTCGCAATATTTGTGTTCGACATGTTGGAGTTTACTAGGTTTATGACATGACGTTTATTTAGGACTAGCTTTTTCCCGCGGCTTCGCTCGCATGGTGTAAGGGGGGTTCCCACTCCGCCTTCTTCACTTCCCCCCTCCCCCCCCCCTCCCACCTCCCCCATCCCCCCCTCCCTCCCCCATCTCTCCATCCTTCTCGCTTTCCATATATTCAATCCATGTACATTCAGTTTATAAACAGCCCGCGTGCCACCTTTTGCAATTTTTATTCAATATTAAATTTGGTACCTAACATAGATACCTACACATTTAAAATGTCTAAAATTCTTGATTCGATTCAAACTATTAGGGGAGTACCTACATTAAATAAATTTATAAACTTATAGATTTTCAAAAATAGAATCCTGATTTAACATTTTGATAAATGTCATTCTCAAACACGCGAACTGTCAAACGTGCGATACCCGTTAGGTTTTCTGAAATTATCCAATTTTATGTGCAATTTTCTTATTTTTTCTCTCCGTAAGAACCATCCTCGTACTTCAAGGAATATTCTAAAAAAAGAATTAGCGAAATCGGTTCAGCTGCTCTCGAGATTTGCGCTTAGCAACACATTTAGCGATTCATTTTTATATATAAGATATTACAGAAACTTTTTTATGTGTATTTTGTGCGTTATATGTGCTTTTTCCAACTGTGATTTCGGATATGTGCTTGTAATTCTTCAATGATTTGTCTGTAAAATACGTGGGTTTACCACATGCGTCAGGAATCACATGACAATAGTATTGACTCATTGTGGACTGCTAGCCTCGTACCCTTTGATAACATCTTGTTTGTGAGCAATGCGTTCAGTCTTCCATTAACAATATTACCTTTGTTCTCCTTTCGGTCAATATATTTACCAGTATTACCGTATTCACTAATTAGGCACTAAATATTGCTAAGGAGGCATGTCAACACAAGCACATGTGTGTTCATAATAGGCCACAAAGACGTTACGTTTTGTCATGCACCATTCAAAGGAGTTGACCAACCTTGCAGTTATTAGGCTGCTTTACTTTAGCTTTGAGTAACATTCTCGAGAGAGGATCTCAGATACGGCGGCTATAAGACACCGTCTATTGTACTACGTAAGAGCCGGGAAAATACAAAATATTTTTTTACGACACCTCTACACGATAGGGTTCGTTTTTTATCCATGGCTCTTTCATCCAGTTTTACTTCGGGAATGCTGGTTATCTGCAGTCTTAGTTCTAGAATTGATGACGCATTACTGCTGATGTAAGCTTAAGAACAGTTTATTATCAATACCAGACATGCCTTGTCCCGGATAATTTTACGCGAGGCCGCCAATCCAGGCACCTGATTCTTCCTAGGTGCAGAACTAACTTACTTATGACTTCCTAGGTTAATCATCTGTCTTGCAGGAAATGTGGATATTTTCCACATTTCCGACAACGAATTTAAGCATGAAGTATTATTTATCCTTTATGTATTTCTACATACGCGTAACCATTTTTGTCTAACTTATAAATTTATTATGCCGACTAATTTTATTGTAACTTTCTTTATCGATTTTGCAGTGTATTTCACATTATTTTGCAAAATAAATAACTAGTTTACTTAGTGATTTAAAATTGAAACGTTTATTATTTTAGAAGCGAGGCTAGCAGTCCACAATGAAGTGCTAATACTAACCCTAATGCCTTTTTTTTTATTTACTTATTATATCAACTATCAACGCCTTTCGGCTTTTACATAATATAACATAGTGGCAGGTATAACTACAAAATGAAAAAAAAAACAGCTCTAGTGAGCTTGTAAAAAGCAAGACATAGTAAACAAAAGTTGAGAAAGACATTCGTAGATTACAAATCAAACAATAAATACTACAATATGTTGTAGCCGAGCAACGAACAATCTTTAAAATATAATTCAGTTTCGATTTTACAGACTGGTATCACTGAGCACCGCTCCCCGGTCTAGTTCATGACGATGCAAAACCATTCCGGTTTCAACGTTCGTTCCGTTCTACTGCTTTTTCTCTAGGCGAGATAATTATTAAATCTGTGCTAACGTATTGTAATACAACGTTTCTTGTAAATATATTTGACTCGCGTTAATCAAGAGTTATTATTGAAAACCTCTACAACACACGCATCCAGTTTACAGACGTGGCAAGGACTGTAAACTGCCAAATTCCCTGGATAAAACATCTAAACATAATGCCCTTGCCAAAATGTAATTACTACAATATTGCAACAATGAAAAAACATATTTATTTAATATATATATCTTAACATAAAGATGAGGCACGTTGAAGATAAATAATAAGATTGGTAGGTAAATAATAAGTAAAATTTATTTCAAGTTGAGAAGATGTCTGTCTACGTGTTACAGGAAATAAATCTTATTTTCAATGAAACAATAAACTTAAGGAAATCTGTGAACAAAACAATAAGAATAGCCACTTCTGTAGGTTTGTAACATTATTTGTCCAAATTCGAAATGACGAAATGAAATGAAAAAAGTTTTTAAAATAACTAAGTAATATTACAGGTTGTAATGGTTTATAATATTTCTAAAAATATACATTTAATTATCAAATGCATTAATACGTTGGGTAGAGATATGTTTGTATGGCAGCGAGGTGAGTGAAACTGGCAGAGACAGGATACACAAGTAGACATGAGATTCTTGAAGGAATCATTAGAAGAAAGCGTAATGAACAACATCGGAATAGGGATCCTTAGATAGTTTGAAAGTGTGAATCAGATGAACGGAGAAAGTGATAGGAGAATATATCATGACGTGGCAGTGAATGGAAGAAGCCCAAGGAAGGCATGGCATAACCGAGTGAATTTAATACTTAAGTCCTGGTCAAATCACGTCAGAATAAGAGAATTATATATTTGAGTCTATGAATGGATGTGAATGAGGCAAGGAGTGTATGCCAAGACAGAGTTATGCGGGCTGTTTATCTTCTCTTTTATTAATATTAGAAATCTATAAAGCACGCAAAACAACATGCTTAAAGTTTATAACTATTTGGTTCGACGTTTATTGTCCTCTATTTCAAACACCATTTATTTTAATATTCCAATGCAGAGCAGTGAAAATCGCGGGGTATCATAATTGTGGTATTTGTGCAGCTCGAAGAAATTATAAAAAAAATATTTGCTTCAGAATTATTGTATTTCAAAAGACGATCAGAGATTTATCTTTCGAATGAACAACGTTAGTAAACTTAAAAATTACGACATGTCAAAAATTAATAAATACACATTCAAATGTTGTGGAATCATTAAATAATCAAAATAAATAATGTGGGTTTCTATTTACAGCTGTATGAAGGTGATGTCGAGGGAGTCCCGTTGGAGAAGTCTATGTTAGGTCTCCGTCAACCAGTCTCTCCCAATCCGGCCCGCCATGCAGTAGGTGGGCATATGCATCGTTTTCATATGTTAAATCCAAGCAAATTCCCGTTCTAGGGTTCATTGAACCCGAGGAAAAATGCAATGACACACCATTGAAATTATTATTTTTAACTAGCTGGTACCCGGCAGGCGTTGTTATGCCTTTTAATAAAGAATTTGTTTCTCCCTGCGTGTCCTTTCCCATTCATCCCGTTCCTCTTCTACCTCCCCTTCCTCTCCCGCGGCCCCTTCCCCTCTCGCGTTACCGAATTACCCTCCCCCCTCCCGCATTCTATACATTCAGTGCCGGTACATTCAGTTTTCAAACAGCTCGCGTGCCACCTATTGCAATTTTTTATGTAAATTTCATAATACCACCAGTAGTTTTATATAAAATTTGTCCTGACAATAACGAACGCAAAAAAAATAATCCAATTAGTTGCAGTCGTTCGAAAGTTATGCGCGTACATGCATTTCGGCGATTCATTTTTATTTACGTAGATAGATATAGATATATATAAGTTATTATATACTTTTAATTCAAGGTGACCGGGGATAAAGTGCAGTTACTTCGGGGTTGATTCTTCATGACAGTATAAGTAGTGAAAAATATATTTATATTTACGTGTCGAACATACATCTAAGTATGCATTTAGGGGTTGAAAATTTAAAAGCGCCCGTGATCTTGAAGATCTTAGAAATTTGATTTAGTTACCAGAAAGTACTCTAAAACTTCCATTATTTGATTGTGATTGAGTGTGAAGATTTTATTTGAGATATGGATCAGTAGTGAGGTCGAGGTACTTCATCTATGTAGTGCGCTCAATGTAGGGATACTGACAATTTTCATCAAAATTCAACTTTCATGTGTGTATTCTAATAGAGGCATCATCATGAGGTTTACCTGCAATATTTATGCTTTAGTGTGGGCGTATTTGTATCCAACCACTTTTTTGCAATGCTTATATCCGTTTCAGTTTTTTTAGACTGCTAACCAAGTGTCAGCTTCCAACAGTAAGACAGTGTCATCGGCAAAACTAACGATTTCCCCCTGAATATTAATGTTGCATAAGTCGTTTAATATACAACAGGAGCGAAGGTCCCAATATGCTACCTTGTGTCATACCACAATTAGTTAAGCACTGGGTGCTAAGTGTGTTATTTATTTTAACTTATTGCTTGCGTTCATTAAGGTAGCTTTTAAAAAAATTAGGTTCAGTTAAAAAAATTAAGTTCAGTTAGAACGTTTAAAAAAGTTAAGTTGAAAAAGGGCAGAACCTCCTTTCATACCTGTAATGGTTCTTCTGGTGTTGTTGGTCAAAATAGTTCAAATTTATGCTCATTATTTAGTGTAGTATTTGGGTCATCTGGGGTCAGGCCTTGTTATATTTTGTTAGCGAGGTTGGAATCTTACATTAGAAAGAAATTGTTAAATACATTTGAGGCTTCTAAGAGTTTATCTTTACTGCAAATTTTTGAATCATTGTGGCTTATGTTGTTTGATTGTTTTATGTTTGAAATATTTTTTATCGATAATTTAATTTATAATGGACCAAGTCGTTTTACTATCATTTTCAGATAATTCAATTTTTTGTTTATAGTAGTCTTCCTTTATGTTTTTTATTAGATATGTAAATTTTTTTACAAGCTTTGAAATGTTTTTGTAATGTTATATTTTGCGGTTGTTTTTATATATTGTCTATAGAGTGTTTCTTTGGGTCTAATTGAAATGATTAATCCGTGGGTTATCCATGGGTTTAGTTGGGTTAAGTTTAAACGATGTTTTTTGAGGGGAAATATATTTTTGAAAATGATTGAAATGTATTTTTTGCTTTTATCAAGGTTTTTAACAATGAAATCAGTTACGGCAGCAGCGTCTGAGGTACTCTTGTTTTCTTGAAACCCGTATTGATTTTCTGAGAACAGTTTATCGCTCACGAGAAATTTTATCAACTGAACATTGATAATTTTTTCAAATACCTTAGGTATTGGTCAGTAGAGTTATTGGTCTGTAATTTTTCTTATATCTGTCGTAACTCAGAGCCTCCTATTTGAAAGGACGTCTGATCCAAATAAATATTCATTATAAACCTTACAAAAGCTTAAAGCAACTCTTGACGAACCTAGATCTTATTTTGGCGTTTCCCTGAATACATTTCACTAAATTCAATCACTGTGTATCACAAGTTTTGAAAGTCAAAATATTGTTTCGGAAATTTTTACGCCAAGAAATCTATACACAATCTGCGTTGCAGAGCGTTTTACAAATTTGACGTATTCACTTCTAGCAGATATACATCTAAGGTATTTAACTTTTTTTGAAATTCCAACTCATATAGGTAGATTTCCAGCAAAAGTAGAATTTTTGTATGGAAAAAAACTATAGATTATACTTATTTATCTTTTTCCTTCTACCGTCATTTAGAATGACCTCTCGAAGCTGCACTTTACCCCCGACCCTGTATTATGAGCATTCATTCGATTTCTAAATTTGTAAAGATCAAACTCTGGTATTCACTTTGTGCAAGACAATGAGAGCTGCCTTTGCAAACCGGTCCATTGATATACTACGGAGAACGAATGGATGGCTCCGTGATAATTTTTAGCTATAGTTTTCACCTCTGACTCCAGCCGACCCTGGTTCCAGGAGCAAGGGACTATCGACACGAAGAGAGTGCAAAGTGCATGCCAATAACACAAAATATGTGCGCATTTCACGGAATGGGAAAAATTTATTGGATTTCTACCCCTTGTAGGGAAAGCGCATTCTCATGTATCGATTTGAAAGAGACGGGAGAATGGGATCATATTTAAAATGCACAGTCAGGAAGTTTGAAAATAGTTCTCTTAAATATGCAAGATATATTGTAAATATATTTTACGCAAATTTGCAAATAATGGAGGCATAAAACTTCGGTAAATATCGCTACAGTATCGGAACTAGTAAAATCTTTTAGGTTAAACTCCTTTATGTTATTTGATGTCGGTCGTCATTAATCGCTTATCCTTGGCCCGTTTCAGCTTGCGATAAAATTGTGATAAGTTTTTAAGCAGTACGGAAATATCGTATGTTTATCGAAACATTACAATTTGATGAAAATTTGAAACGGCCGAGAATCAGCGTTCAGGGAATTTTCCAATTTCTGAAAATCAAAATGGCGCTGATCGTCGATTTAATTCATTTCGTGAAATCAATATCCGATAGAAACAAATAGATAATTTGTGATAAAAATGTGATTTACGTTTGTAGCAGGTAGCTACTGAATGGTTCCGCATTGTGGTAACTACGCATGTTTCCCGACGGTGGTACGCCTGAGTTTCGGGGTTCGATAGTTTGAGGGATTTCCGCAACCGTCAGTTGGCGTGGAGAGCCGGTGTTGTGAGGTGGGTCGTGCCGACGCACGCAGCTGGGTGGTTTCTGGAAACTTCGATTACGCGTGAGACAAATGAATATAATTATAGTTTAGATTATGGTCACTGGTTTTTAAAATATGTCAGGATGTTTTCCCTGGCTGGCGCCCTATTGATTAAATTCTCCATAGCTTGATGGCATAGATTACCTGCAGTTTGCTATTTAAATGTTTAACCTCTATCAGGATCCTACCTGACACGCTCTGAGATTTATGGTTCTTGCTCTACCTGTTTCTTGCTTATCAATAAATGTCATTCTTTCAACAGCAGACTTATTATTTATTTGATTAATGTCGAATTGGTACCTTCATGCCAGTGTGTGTTGTAGGTAGATTCTACTCTTAGCATATCACGTACGCAAAAAGGTTACAAAATGGCGGCCCAACTGCTTTGTGGAATCTAGGGGTTAAATATTTTGCTGGGTCTGTGCCGTTGAGGTTATGGTGAGTTTATCATTTAGAATTTTGATATATTTCATTTGTCTCATGCGGGGGAGTGGTTTCTCGAATGTTGTGGCGAGGGCGCGATCTCCTCATTTCAACCGGTATGTTAATTATAGTTTTACACAGTTTGTAATCTCCCCAACTCACCAGCGTGAAAGCGCTTTTCAAATTTTATCCGAGTTTTATTTGGTTTTGCACGTGGATGGCGTATCGCAATTTTAGGTGGATTGTGGTTGTTGCATGTGACTAATAATTTTTTTTCTTACCTTGCTATAAGTTAGGTTATGGATTGTGGCGTTTTAACAAGAAGCAAAGCACAGTGCACAATGGCGAAACAAGGAGAAACGTCGGCTACTTCCGTTCCGGTTTCTTTTCCTTCTTCATCACCATCCGTTCCGGTATATAAATGGAATCTCACGTATGATGGGTCGACCAGTGTGAGGGACTTCATAGAAAGGATCGAGGAACTTGCTCAAGCAAGAAATGTATGTACCTCTTCACTTTTTTCGTCAGCTGTGGAGTTATTTGCAGGTGATGCGCTCTTGTGGTTTAGAGTGAATCGCTCGCCTTTCTCGTCCTGGGCGGATATTGTTGTCGCATTAAAGGATGAATATGAGCTTCTCGATCATGAAAGGCGACTGTTGGCTCAACTTCGATCTACTCTTCAATTGCAAAAAGAGAATATTAGTGCTTTCATAACTCGCATTCTTGTACTGAATAACCGTCTATCTACTAAATTATCTGAGGTAGAATTACTCGAAATTATGCAATGCAATATGTTACCTAGGTATATACAAAAATTATCTCTTTCAGTAATTCCTGACATTATTACGCTCAAGAAGCTTGGGAAGATGATTGAGCTGGCTGATAGCCGTTCGGGTGACAGGAATTCTCCGTGCACATCGCAACCTGGGAATAATAATGTTGCGAGGCGGAATGATAATTTAAATTCTGCGAATGCAAATTCCGATTTCAGGAGGAATCAACGTAATTCTCACAATGCTAATTTTAGAGATTCTGGAAATGTAAATCCCAATTTCAATAAAAATCGTTATGGTAACAATGATAAGCTTAGCCCGTCAAGGTCTCATTCCAGGAAGGTGCAATGTTTCCGCTGCGGCAGACCAGGGGTGAAGGCTCCAGCTTGCGGCTGTCGAGATCAGTCAAAAAACTGATTTCCCGGGAGATTCTATCAGCGGACGTCGGGACGCCGTCGTTTGCCGAGATTGCTTCCGGGGAATGGTCTTCCTGGCTCGAGGTTGTAAGAAAATTTTATGCTAATCTTAGTACTGCGAAGGAGGTGCGAGCGCCTGACAGGGACGGGCGTCCTTACATCTCTTTTCAAGTTAATCAGTTTGTGTGCTCCGGTCTGTTGGATTCAGGCTCACATGTTTCAATTCTGGGGAATAACTTTCACAAAAAATTTTTAGATTCAGGTTTTGAACTGTCTAAGTTAGATGTCAGTTTCTCTTTAGTATCTGCCACAGGGCATTCTGTATGTTGTTCGTACAAGATTTCGCTTCCGGTTTGTGTCAATGGGGTGGAAAAAGCTTTTAACTTTGTTGTCATGCCACAGATAAAAGCGAATATAATATTAGGCTGTGACTTCTGGAAGATATTTAATATTTGTCCAAAGATTTCTAAGTTAATGTCTTGCAAAGAGACGGGGAACAAACAGCGCATAGCTGATGCTGTTGGGTTGGAAAATGCTCATAACCTATCAATTTCTCAACGTTCTGTTTTGGATAAGGTAATTAATGAATTCAAGGAATATTCGGGCAATCGGTTAGGTAGAACCTCGTTAGAAAAACACACAATCGACACGGGTGATTGTTCTCCTATTAAGCAAAGGATATATCCGATTTCACCGCATATACTTCCTAAAGTGCATAACGAGCTAGACAGATTGTTAGAGTTAGGGGTGGTTGAACCTAGTAACAGCTCGTGGAATAATCCGATTGTTCTGGTCCCCAAGAAGAATGGTTCCTTCAGACTATGTTTGGATTCCAGACTTTTAAACGCAAACTCAAAACGTGACGCGTACGCGACGCCGTTTATCTCAGACATTCTTAACAGTTTGGGGGGAGCTCGCTACTTAACGACTTTGGATCTTAATGATGCATTTTTCCAGATTCCATTGGATGAGAGTTCTAAAGAAAAAACGGCTTTTACAATCCCCAAACGAGGATTATTTCATTTCGTTACCATGCCATTCGGTCTTCACGGGGCAAGCGCACGCATGATGAGATTAATGGATAAGGTGTTAGGGCCGGAATTCGACGGGAAAGTTTTCTGTTACCTAGATGATATTATTGTAATCAGTTCCTCTTTTGAAGAACACATTCATCTTTTAAGACAGGTTAAACAGAGATTGCAAGCCGCCGGTCTTACCATAAATGTTCAAAAATCGGTTTTCTGCAGGGATTCCTTGAAATACTTGGGTTATGTAATCGACAGCAAAGGGCTCCGTACAGATCCGGACAAAGTTAAAGCTATAGTTGAATTTCCCACTCCTACGACTCAAAAGAGTCTGCGCAGATTCATAGGTGTTCTTTCTTGGTATAAAAGGTTCATACTTAACTTTTCCATAATTGCGTCACCCTTATATAATCTCACGAAGAAGGAGTTCGCGGGGAAAAAGTTCAAATGGAATGAGCAGGCCGAGGCTGCTTTTCTTAAATTAAAGAACATCCTGGTGAACGCGCCAGTTCTTGCATGTCCGAACTTTGATAGACCGTTTACCATTAGTTGTGACGCGTCGAATATAGGCCTCGGGGCAGTTTTAACGCAGATGGATGATAATCAGATTGAACATCCTATTTCGTTTATTTCAAGAACGCTTTCAGCTCAGGAGAGAAATCACTCTACAACTGAAAGAGAGTTGAATGCCATGATTTTCGCGTTAGAAAAGTTTAGAGGATATATCGAAGGCTCTCCCATTCCGGTAAAAGTTATCACGGATCACTATAGTCTTAAATGGCTTACGAAACTAAAGTCGCCGTCAGGAAGGCTGGCCCGCTGGGCAGTCAGACTGCAACAGTTCAATTTTGAGATTGTACATAGAAATGGCAAAGACAATGTCATTCCTGATGCTTTATCCCGTGACCCCTTACTTGTAGAATCCTTAGATCAGAACTTTGTAACTTCTGATGAGTGGTATGTCAAATTGAGGGATAAAATCGTAACACATCCCGAGAAGTATCCGGTATGGAAGGTTTTTAATGGCAAGATATTTAAACACATTCAAAGTATGGAAGCGCTTCACAGGTCTTATGACTGGAAGGAAGTACTCCCTAAAGAGTTCAGAATTAGTGTCATAAAAGAGCACCATATTCCGCCGGTTTGCGCTCACTTCGGCATTTTAAAAACATTAAACAGGATCAGACATAAGTATTATTGGCCCAAGATGGCGGCTGATGTTAAATCGTTCATAGCCAAATGTCATACTTGTTTAGGTTACAAAAGCTCGAATTTGTTACCTCCAGGTCTTATGGGAGATCCCAAATTGGTTCAGCGTCCTTGGCAGATGATAGCGACAGATTTACTTGGCCCATATCCTAGTTCCTACAAGAAAGGATATACTTATTTGTTGGTAGTGTCAGATTTCTTTTCGAAATATACAAGACTTTTCCCACTCAGGAAAGCTACGGGTAGTAATATTGCTTCGATTCTGGAGAATGACATCTTCTACAAATTTGGTGTTCCGGATACTATAGTTTTGGACAATGGACCTCAGTACATTTCTCGTGACATAAAGGCGTTGACCAGCAAATTTCACATTCGTCACCTGTTCTACAACTGTAGATATCACCCGCAAAATAATCCTGTTGAACGAGTAAATAAGGTTTTAGTTTCTGCTCTTGCTTCATACGTTGGCTCTGATCACCGAACTTGGGCGAACTTTATTCCTGAAATAGAATTAGCTATCAACACTGCGGTTCATGAGGTCACAGGGTATACTCCGTTTTTCCTCAACTTTGGTAGGGAAATAATTATTTCAGGGAAGGACTATTTGGGGGTGGATTTCAATGAAGAAGAAATTAAATTTTCAGAACGTGACTCTTGGGCTCATGATTTACAGGAATTGAACGACATTTTTTCGCAGGTACGCACGTCCCTGAGACAGTCCTACGAACGCAACAAACGTCAATATGACCTGCGTCGCAGGGATGTTCAATACAACCTCGGGGACATAGTCTGGAGGCGGTCGTTTGTCCTGTCTGATGCTAGTAAACATTTCTCTGCAAAATTGGCCCCTAAATTCATTAGGAGTAAGGTGATTAAGAAGATTTCCCCTGTTGCCTATGAATTGGCAGACATGAATGGGAAAAAGCTGGGAGTTTTCCATGTGAAGGATATTCTCAAGTCTGAACACTCCGGTTGATCTACGGGATAATTTTTCTTGTATAATGTGAAGGCGAATCTACAAAAGAGTTTGCTTTCCGCTGTTTACAATATTATTAGTTTTTTTTTTGCATGCTTCTGCCACCGTTGCCATGCAAATTTTATTGTTCCTTCTTTGTGATGACACGACATAACACTTGTGTCTTCACATTGATTGGTTTTGTTATTTGTTGGGGTTGTGGTTGTCTGTGTGTCCCTTTGTTGGGTTTTGTTTATGGAAAATTTAACGCGCGAAGATGACTTTTTATTATCTTCGGGCATTGAATTGTGGATCATGTTTATTTATATTTAAGAATGTAGTACGTAACGGATATATATTCACTTCCTGGTTTAGGAAGATGGTTTATCTCAACTCCCTGGTCATAAACCATGTTTTCAATTATGTATCTGGTGCGTACTAAGGATTGTTCTGTTGTATTTATTGTAGCTTGCTTTTTATTAAAACATTTTACACTCACACTTGTTTAAAAACTAAAAATGTAGTGCGTAGACACTCTAAATTATTAATATTGGTATTTGCTATTTAACAACTTCACCCTTTCGGAAAATTGGCTGTGCGGTTTACACAGGCGAGAGTTTCAGAAACTAATAATTATCTATTTTGGATTTTAGGAAATCCACAGGCTATGTCAGTTTTCCGGTAGCGTGATTTTACATGTCATTTTATATATACGTGTTTTTTTTTCACAAGTGATCATTTTATATGTGATAAATAATAATTGTTACTACTTTGTCTTATATTACCATATAATTTTGCATGTGTTTTAAGTATATTCAATACATCAATTTTTTTGTTGTTATTTATAATGATTTTCCCACTAGTTGGAGACTGTGATTTTTCTATATAAGCATTTGGAATTTTTCCTACATGAATTAAATGTTTTCCATTCGTACATAATTAATTTTGAATGTGATTGGCGATAAGCCTTGGTTTTAATGTTACAATCAGTTTTAATGTTCCATTTTGAGCTTTCGGGACCTGCCTCTGAGCTCAAGGCACGTCTCCAGACCTCTTGATGCAATATTAAAATTACGGGTTACTTTGGACATTTTGTTTAATTTTGGTAGCAACTTTTATTTATTTAATTTTCTCAATGGTTTGGATCTCGGGTTACCCATTTCTGGGTCAATAGAGGGCAGTGCCTTAGTCAACAAACTGTGACAATCATAATGATATTCATGATGTCATTCTGGTTTACCTTTTAATATTGAATTTTTTTTTTTTTTTTCTTATCTATATTATGTAGCTTTCATATATTGCCTGTTAGGTATTATATAATTGTTTTGGGGCGTCTAGGCTTTTAATTATCATTGGATAACAGATGTTATTATTCGGGTTTAGCTTTGGATTTTATTTCTATTTTTTTTAAGTAAACTTTTAAGTTCAGATCTTCATTAAGTAACTTTCAGTATCTCAGTGACCCACTATGTAAGATGTAGTTTAGCTGTTAGTGTCTCACACGTATATTCCTCTACGTTCTTCAATCAAGATTCTTCTACACTGCAATCATCACATCACTTGGCGGGAGAAACATCTAAAGTTTTCCACAAGGACCTTGGACATCATCGCCACTCATGCGGATGCTGTTCTGCAATATTACTTGGCAGGAGGAACATCTCTAAAGTTTTCCACAAGGACCTTGGACATCATCGCCACTTATGCGGATGCTGTTCTATAACATTACTTGGTGGGAGGAACATCTCTAAAGTTCTCCTCATGGACCTCGGTCTTTTCCCCACTGGACACTTCATCATCCTTACAAGATTGCTGATGAGGCGCATTAACACTCTGGTTCCTGAAGATGCTTCTAGGATTTTCTACACTTCCGTTCTTTACAACGCTTTCGGGCTATAATCCACAATTATGTGCATCGAAGTGTGCAGAAGTCAAATTGTGAGGCCGTTCGCTGAAGTCTTTCCTGAATCTGTTCTCCTGCAACGTCACCTTGGAGGAACAGCATTTCCAGTAAACATCCGGGGCCTGGTCTTCTTCCTTGCCGCCTGCAGTCAATTGAACCAGTTCATCACTTGGTCTGCGAGAACGTTTTTCTTCCCCGAGCGCCAGGAGGCTTTAGGAAATTTTCCCTGGGAAAATTTCGGATTCGTGGGGGGATATTGTAGCAGGTAGCTACTGAATGGTTCCGCATTGTGGTAACTACGCATGTTTCCCGACGGTGGTACGCCTGAGTTTCGGGGTTCGATAGTTTGAGGGATTTCCGCAACCGTCAGTTGGCGTGGAGAGCCGGTGTTGTGAGGTGGGTCGTGCCGACGCACGCAGCTGGGTGGTTTCTGGAAACTTCGATTACGCGTGAGACAAATGAATATAATTATAGTTTAGATTATGGTCACTGGTTTTTAAAATATGTCAGGATGTTTTCCCTGGCTGGCGCCCTATTGATTAAATTCTCCATAGCTTGATGGCATAGATTACCTGCAGTTTGCTATTTAAATGTTTAACCTCTATCAGGATCCTACCTGACACGCTCTGAGATTTATGGTTCTTGCTCTACCTGTTTCTTGCTTATCAATAAATGTCATTCTTTCAACAGCAGACTTATTATTTATTTGATTAATGTCGAATTGGTACCTTCATGCCAGTGTGTGTTGTAGGTAGATTCTACTCTTAGCATATCACGTACGCAAAAAGGTTACACGTTTGGTGACTTAGCTTATAACGGATTCATGGGATGAGATTTGTCCAAGCCTTGGTGACGGATGCGGCTGCCTACCAGCTACCCGGCGGGCCGGATCGGGAGAGGCCGAATGTAGGAAACCCTCTGATCTGATGAAAACAAATAGATATTTTACCGCCGCGCCACCCCAAAAACCATTCATTGGAAATCAAACACCTCTGCCCAAGGTCATCCCAAGTGGTTCGCTACGTTTGGTGACTTAGCTTGTAACGGATTCATGGTTTGTCCAGGTCTTGGTGACGGGTGCCACTGCCCACCAGCTGCCTGGCGGTTCGAATTGGGAGAGACCGGATGAGAGAGACCCTTTGACCTCTTGAATCGGACCCTCTCAACCCCAACGCCTTGCAACACAATGGAAAGGAAGGATTCACATCCTGGACAAACTGACCTGTCCACCCCGTCATACCTTTTTTCTTCCTTGAACTTCCTCTCCTTATATCCCTTTAAAAGACTCTCCGCGCAGCATCCCCAAAGATAAAACTAACTAACTAACCATCACGCCGTTTTACTGCAGGGGTAGGCAGAGAGGACGGACCGCCAAACAACTCGGTCTTGGTACACACTCCTTGCCTCGTTCACATTCATACATCGTCTCGTACATGGTCTTCTATTATTCTGACTCTTGACATGGCCCGACTCAAGTATCTGATTCACTTGGTCGTGGCATGTCTTTCTCAAGATGATCAGTAAATAATAATAATTATAATCCCCAAAGATGACTGGAAAATATTTTCCTCGGGACCCTCTGTGTGGAGTTAATGTAAAAAGAGGTAAGTGACGTAATGTAAAAAGACGTAAATGAGGAACGATTACCCGCCAAACAACTCGGTCTTGGCACACACTCCTTGCCTCGTTCACATTCTGTTAGCGTCAGCGGTCGGCATACGGCGCCAGTGTCGGCATACTGCAGGCCTACGGCCTCTAGCCAAACCAACCCTGGAAAGGACATGCAGTAATTAATGGGCCAACAAGCTAGCTCACAGTCGGCGCGAGCAAGATCCTCCTAAATCCAGGGCGAGTGTCTGTGGTTCGCTGGGTACTTCTCTTCCTCCTCTCCTCAAAATCTCCGGGGTCTCCCCCCTCAATCAGAACACAGTATGCATTTAAAGGGTTTATTCAATAGTAGGAGACAGGGTTAATACAATTGCCATTCGGGCACACTTCACATGACATGGATAGCACTAAAATACCCTAACCTAACAGGGACTGTTTCTCTCTATCTCTCCACACGCGTTATTGGCTTTAAGAGCGGGACATGGCACACAAAGGAGGGTAATTGTTCAGTCTACTCACTGTAGCAGGAAATGCAGTAGCCCGAAGCTTCTGGTTGCACAATTCACAATATGAAGTACATCGCGAGTTTTAGGTTCTCGATCGCGCATTGGAGCGCTCTCTTTTGACACTGCTGTCTTGCCGGCTGGCAGCCGATGAGTGGGGGATGCTTGCCGGGCTCCGAGAGCGAGCCGACGCGCGAGTCGATTCTCGTAGTGCCGGAATCTGCCGAAGCTATTCTTAGGTAAAACGGGGCGGCCGTGAATCTAGTGGTAACGTTGCTACTTTGCAACGTAACACTTCCCCCCTCGCCGCAAAAAAAGCGACGTGGTAATGGAGCAGTAGGGCTAAGAAATCCTCTTACCCTTCTAGCACTTGTGCCAAAAAACAAAAAAAAAATTAAGAAAGGAGGAGAGAGCGAGAGAGAAAAGTTGCTAGCTACACAATAGTAGAAAACAAAAACAAAAGAGAAAGAAAACATGGTGAACAAAGAGTTAACTCTAAATGTACATGAAAGAGCAGTGACATACATAAATGTGAACAAGGACCTGCTGAAGAAAGGTACAAGGGTTATGCAGTAATAGAAAAAAAATGACTCTAAATTGTATCATTAGTCTGTGAGCTATGTTTGCGTAGCGTGGTTTTTGCGTAGGATGTCTGGGGTGTTTGGACGTTACACTGAAGTTACACGGTTACTTTGTCACAGTAACCTGGCCCGTTTGAGATTACACTCAAGGAACACTAGGGCCTTAAAGGAAACACGAAGAAGAGAACGCAGGATGAGGCTTCTTGGTAGTGGAGAGGGTTCTACCTGTCACAGAGGTCAAAAAGGTAGCTGCTTCCGGGTCCTGTGGGTGGGCCAGTATGACATCATTGAGGTACTGGAGAGTGGAATTGTAATTGGTGGTTTGTCCTTTTTGTAGAGGAGGCGGTTTGTGTGCATGACAGCCGTTGTTGTGATGGTGGTTGGTACACTGGTTTGTATACAGTGGGATTGTTGTGTTAACAATTGTTGGTATTGTTATTTGCGCAAGGGCACAGGAGCATTGGCATGATGGCAACAGAGCATTTGCAAGGTGCAGCTGGAACATTTGCAAAATGGCAACATTTGCAAGATGCCGCAGGAATGTTTGCACCAATGGCAACAGGAACATTTGCAAGATGCCGCAGGAATGGCAACAGGAACATTTGCAAGATGCCGCAGGAACATTTGCACAATGGCAACAGGAACATTTGCAAGATGCCGCAGGAACATTTGCACAATGGCAACAGGAACATTTGCAAGATGCCGCAGGAACGTTTGCACAATGGCAACAGGAACATTGAACCAACCTAGAGCTGACGTGCTCGGGTTTGTTTGAGTGATGGTTTGTGATGATACAATTCGCAACTACACGCACGACTCACACTAGGTTAATTTAGGTGCGGTCGGGTGCTTTTGGTACGCAGGGTTTTGAAGGCATGGGACCTCCGTGACGGTAGTGAAGGCAGCATGAAGGGAGGCGCAGGTGTAGATAGGGTGAAGAGCTGCGGGTCTTCTTATTAATCCGGCGAAAAATTATTATTAGGAACAAAATTCTTGAGGTTTACCTGCCTAGTAGACCAATGATGAAAAGGTTTGGAGAGAAACAAGGTGTGCATGTTGAGAAAGATTGGATTTGGCGTGTAGAGAGAGAGAGAGACGGAGAGAGAGTTAGCTAAATGCAACTACGGACTTATACATATTACAGGTACGTATTCAAGGAAGGTTCCGTTTAACCCATTTAGTTTTTTTGAAACTAAATACATTTCCAAGAACACGTGGGTAAGGGTTTGTACGTATGACAAAATGCCCCGTTCGAAAGAAGTTGGTCTTCCATGACCTATGCTCACGTCTATACGGTAGTATTTTTTCTACTTTCGAAGAACAAAACATTGAGTACAAATAAGTTATGAAAAGTGGGAAAGGAGTAGGAAGTTGAAAGGATCCGTGTATGAAGGTTGTCCCATTTGACAAACGAAACGCCATGTGCGTAACGCATATATCCCCATTCACGGATAATTTCGAGGAAGGGAAAGGGTGACAATTGGGAACATTTGAACGATGAAAACTGCTGAGGATTCGGCTATTTCCGAAATTCGACCTCTGGGTGGAGGTGAAACAAGGTCTACAGCAGTTATCCTGGCACATTACAAAAAACAATAATTTTCTGATAACAGAAAAATAAAAGGCGTGTGGTCTACACTTGGTAGGTCACACAAACAAGGGGTAGATATTATTTCGTTCGCACGACTCATGGTGAATATTGTCACGTTTTCACGTCTCACGTGACAGGAATGAACGATTTACAACAAATTTTTGCCCAGTATTGAAAGACAGTAGCCCAATAGGTATTTAAAACAATTTAATGAGATAAATCACCCTCTCGATCAACAACCCTGTGTTGACGAGCAAACAATGAGTAGTTATGACGGACTCCCCGTGACGTGTAAAAACACAAAGATATTATAAGATTCGCATCTATAGCGGTGGATATTGTAAGGTTCACACCTATAATGGTAGATATTGTAAGGCTCGCGCCTATAGCAGTGGATATTGTAAGGTTCACACCTATAATGGTAGATATTGTAAGGCTCGCGCCTATAGCAGTGGATATTGTAAGGTTCACACCTATAATGGTACAAAAGTTTACGTTCGAAAATGTGGGTCCCCATTCAATACAGACGGCGGGTTGCAATGATGTAATTAATACGGCACTGCTGTAGCTTAATAAATTCATATTAGCATACGTTACAAGACTTGCCAAAAGGCGATAAACACAAATTTTTATTGAAGATCTGGCCAAGATTTTAAACTTCAAACAAGAATAATGGTACAATATGGGACAAAAGGAACTGATGTCATGATAAAATATTGTACCTCATAATGAAGTTGTATGTACACGGAACAATGTTAATGAAGGGACAAAACGTATTGTCACTTTTATAACAAGAAAAAAAATATTTCTCAGAATTCGACAAAAATGCGATTCTGGAAAAAAATAGAGCAATTGGGTTGAGCGTCATTCTAATTTTTGGAAAAAAGAAGAAAAAAAACACAAGTAGCAACGAGGTTGCTCCTGAATAGTTTCGAATCCAGCGAATGTGACCTGATAGGTGTGTTCATTTGGTGTATTCGAGACGATCCCCATATACAACATTATTATGAATGTGTAGGATGGGGTGAGGAGGAACAAGAAAAGGTAAGAAGAAAAAAAACGGGAGGATTTCCTATTATAACAGAAATCGTCGCGGCATTCTTACAATATGGTTCTGTGACCATAGTAGCGAGCTGCGGCCATGGTCTGAAACCAATGGTTATAGACTTGCACTTATGATTTTTATTTACAACATTAGGGTAGGGACGTACTGGTACGACAAAAAACCCGACAGAAAAAAAACAATTAAAAAAGGGTGATATGACAAGATGAGACGATGAGGTGGGAAAAAAAACGCGCGAATGCTGCAAGAGTTGTGAATAGGAAAGCGACGTCTTGGAGCAAGAGTTTTCCGGAACCGTTGATGGTAGGAGGAAAAGGAGGCCCTTTCCCGAAGTGATCAATTTCAGGAAGAGGATGCATACAAGTTATGAAAACGGTGCCCCGAGAGATGCTCTTGTGGTACAGCAGGCAAAGCACGCAGGATGTACAAGAACATATAAAATTATGCAAAAAGAAAAGAGTATACAGGAGTTAGGCTACCGTTGACATTGATATGCTTTCGGGTGTAAGGATTACCTTACGAATGCCCGTATGGGTGATTATTTACATTTAATATTTACAAGTAACTCACGTCATTTATGACAAGAATTATAAGACTTCTAAAAAGACCGCGTCGCACTGATTAACGACTGGCCAAGAGAGGTCAGGGGGGTAATAATGATCTCCGAGGTGACTTCTGGTTGAAATTGCAACCTCCTGATGTATTTTTCGTTGTAGAAAGAGGCATATAGGGACAGGCATTTTTTGGATTTATTCCTAGGAGAAATCTTTCTATTTCTCAGGGCCCGTAGTAGTTCTCCCTTTCTTGAAGTAAAAATGTGTGGGATTATACCCAGCGTGACTTGAGGAACTTCCATGATGTATAAGAACGTGTCAGAGTGACCTTATGTTGGAAAAAGCGGGAGCTAGACTCGCAATTGGAAAGAAATTGACCCGAGATTGACCACTTAGGCGTATTTTTTGCAAAAACGCGTTTTTTTTTTTACAGGTGTTTGGATTATTTGGAAATTTGGGCAGGGGTTTGCCTCAAATAACGTGTTTTGAGAAAAAATCCAGATGTTTTGGAAATTTGTTGAAGAATTTCTCAAGTCCAAAAACGGAAAAAAATTGGGCAGCGATTTGCCTCAAAAAACGTGTTTTTGAGAAAAAATCCAGATGTTTTGGAAATTTGTTGAAAAATTTCTCGAGTCCAAAAACGGGAAAAAATTGGGCAGCGATTTGCCTCAAAAAACGTGTTTTTGTGAAAAACTCCAGATGCTTTGGTCCAAAAGTCCAAAAACGAGCATTTCACGGGCCAGGATTCACCTTAATGGAACACGTTTTTAGAATTTATTCCGATGTTTTTGAAAAAGATTTGCAAATTTGTGAAGGTCCGGTGAATAAAAAACGGAACGAGGTTCGCCTTAAACGAACATGTTTTTTGGAATATTTCCATTTGCTTTCCAAAGGGGAATTCTTCAGAAAAGAAAGAAATATTTTTTCTTTTATACGAGTTTTCGTGGAAGTATTTGTTTGAAGATTCAACAATGTCTTGGGGAATGGTTTTTATTTACGTGGCTAATATGTAAGCCTGAATTGAGCACCACCAATTATTGGTATTTAACGGCCAAATTCCTTTCGTCGAAACAAGTTATTATATACAGATGTATGTATACGGATTTAATGTTTGTTTTTAGGGAATCGACGTCAACGCGAATTAGGCATCTTTGAATTTATGTCGTATGTTTCTTTTTATGAGAAACGGACGGCAAAAGTAGAAAAATGCCCGATTGTCAAATGGCAGAAGGAATTTAATCCACTTGTTTCCTTAGGCTGCAAAGTATGTCGTAGAACGGACCAGCACTTTGCGAAATTGGTTTATTATAATATAATATGTTAATTAACCTTTGGGAAACGAAGCGGTTAGTCGGTTATCATATGCAGGATTTTGATTGTTGAATATCGTTGTTTTTAAATATTTGTGTTCATTTCCACTATTAACTTGTACTTGAAACTAGCAAATTTAGTCGGTCGACACTTGTAGACACTGTGTTATTCGCGGCGACAACTTTCTTGGTTGAACATCTCGCGTGGGAATACCGGTGATAATGTTTTGTCGAGTGACGACTCGAAAATGAAGGAATCGTGCCCGTGATAATTTAAATTGCGATTCGAAGTTACGTACGCGCCGGTGTTTTTGTTTGAAATGCTAGACGGAATAGGAATAACACAAAACATACATTATAGGTTATAAGTTTAAACAATAGCTGATTGAAGAATGAGACCGTGGGACCGTGAAGAGGGGGGGAAAAAAATTAGCCTCACGTTGAAGCCTGTGTTAGCGTCAGCGGTCGGCATACGGCGCCAGTGTCGGCATACCGCAGGCCTACGGCCTCTAGCCAAACCAACCCTGGAAAGGACATGCAGTAATTAATGGGCCAACAAGCTAGCTCACAGTCGGCGCGAGCAAGATCCTCCTAAATCCAGGGCGAGTGTCTGTGGTTTGCTGGGTACTTCTCTTCCTCCTCTCCTCAAAATCTCCGGGGTCTCCCCCCTCAATCAGAACACAGTATGCATTTAAAGGGTTTATTCAATAGTAGGAGACAGGGTTAATACAATTGCCATTCGGGCACACTTCACATGACATGGATAGCACTAAAATACCCTAACCTAACAGGGACTGTTTCTCTCTATCTCTCCACACGCGTTATTGGCTTTAAGAGCGGGACATGGCACACAAAGGAGGGTAATTGTTCAGTCTACTCACTGTAGCAGGAAATGCAGTAGCCCGAAGCTTCTGGTTGCACAATTCACAATATGAAGTACATCGCGAGTTTTAGGTTCTCGATCGCGCATTGGAGCGCTCTCTTTTGACACTGCTGTCTTGCCGGCTGGCAGCCGATGAGTGGGGGATGCTTGCCGGGCTCCGAGAGCGAGCCGACGCGCGAGTCGATTCTCGTAGTGCCGGAATCTGCCGAAGCTATTCTTAGGTAAAACGGGGCGGCCGTGAATCTAGTGGTAACGTTGCTACTTTGCAACGTAACAATTCATACATCGTCTCACACATGCTCTTCTATTATTCTGACTCTTGACATGGCCCGACTCAAGCATCTGATTCATTTGGTCGTGCCATGTCTTTCTGAAGATGATCGGAAAATAAGAATAATAATAATCTCCAAAGAAGACTGAAAAATATTTTCCTCTGGACCTCCTGTGTGTAAAAAGTGTGTTAATGTAAAAATGTAAAAGAGGAACGACTACCAAAAAAGGTAATTCGTCTGATAAGCATCAAAGGAAGGAACATACATACCTACCTACATGAATTCTTTGAAAAAAATTGTTTCATGAATAAGTAAATGAAATTAAAATTATTTTGACATTTATATAATGTATGAAAATATTATTTCGTAAGGTTTATAATATTATTATACCTAATTCCTAATAAAGCCCCTGAAGCCGTCCCTTTGGCGCACTTGGTGAGTAGGTATTTTACTTGGTGTATTACGAAATATCTTTGCTATTCTAAATTACATCGTATAGAATGGTCGTAACTTAGCGGAAACCACAAAATTCCTACTAATATTATAAAGGCGAAAGTTTGTATGGATGTACGGATGTATGTATGTTTGTTACTGTTTCTCGTAAAAACTACTAAATGGATTTCAATGAAACTTTACAATAATAACATAAAGGCTAAAGCTCAGAGCTCTGACATTATGAAATTTGTATAAAAAGGATTGCAATAGGTGGCACGATTACTAAGATTTCTATAATTCTCTATGCGATTCAAATTATTAGGGGAGTACTTCAAAATAATGCGGGATTGGGGAGGGGGAGGATGGCGGGGGGGGGGGGGGGGGGGGGGGGGGAAGAGGTGGAGTGGGAACCCCACTAATACCATGATTTGAAAAGGATTCGATCCCAGGACCTTCGTCTTTCCGCTAATGAGCTAACTGAGCTAAAGTGTCCCTATCCGGTTCGGTCATTTTAACTGTATCATGCTTCTACAAATAACTACAAACATTATGAGTTTATTTATTGTTCTAGTTTAGTTATTGGCAATTGACATTCTTTTGTTACAGAATTTATACAAAATTAAGTAGGTAGGTACACAATGTTAAAGTAGGTACATATGTTTGGGTTTAACATTGTGTACCTAATTTTGTATAAATTCTGTAACAAAAGAATGTCAATTTCCAGCCTGAAGATGTCCATAATAGGATGAAACCGGTACTGGTGAAATAAATAAGTGGAAATAAGTTAAAAAGTGTTTTAATTTCAATTTTAATACAAACATTATCTTTATTTTCTTGCATTGATTGCAAAATTCAAACCCAAACTTAATACTATCTAGATAGTGTCTTGGAATAAATTTATCCATTTTTATTTAACATGCGACAACTTTTGACTCTTCTGCAAGTCTAGGATGAATATTTATTTTTAACATGAGTAAAACCTCAAATTTAATATTTAATTAATGAAGACAGTATTAATGAAACTCAATCAAAAATCTGAAACAGAAAAATCAGAAAAAGGTATGGTCACCTCTGGGACTCGAACCCAGGACCTTCTGGATTCAAAATTATGACTGTGACCCGGAAAGCCGAAGGTCCTGGGATCGAGTCCCAGATGTGACCGTATATGTAAATGTAATTTTTTTTAGTTGTCCTCTCCTAAACACAAGCAGCTGCTTTATTAGGAGAGTGATTGAAATGTTGATGTATATAATATTATGTTGTAAAATTTGTAACCTTGTTATATGTTTCAATAAAAAAAAAAAAAAAAAAAAAAATTCTGTTACAGATGTTCGGTTGAGTTTCGCTAAATTTATCTTCATTAATTAAATATCACAATTTAAGGTTGTATTAATTACGATAAAAATAAAAACATTTTTTTTATTAGAACGTTATTATTTCTATGGATAAAATACCAAACAACGCCGATACGGATATGGAATATGGTTTCTGCAATTTACCAGTAGGACTACTGCTTTTTTTTACATTACTCCACACAGGAGGCCCCGAGGAAACAATTTCCCTAGGGGCCTATGTCATCTTTGAGGATGCTGTGTGGTCTGTGTGGAGGGTTTTTTAAGGGAAAGGAAGGAGAAGAAGTTATGAGAAGGAAAAAGGTATGAGGGGTGGGTAGGAATCTGGGGTCAGTGTGGCCAGAAGTGACGGACGTATGAATCTATTCCTCACACTGCGGTGCAAGGCGATGGGTCCGGAGAATCCGGCTGGAGAGGTTAAAAGGCCTCCCTCAATCAGTCTCCTCTGATCCAGCCCGCCACGCAGTGGTTGGGCAAACGTATCCGCCACCAAGACCTAGTGGAATGAGGTTTGTCTAGGTCCTAGACAAACCTCATTGCATGAACCCGGGCACCCCTGCTAAGTCACCAAATGTAGCGAATCTTTGGGTGACCTGTGGTAGGGGTATTGGTTGTCCAATAAATGGTTCCCGGACGGTGGTACCCATCCCCGCCTCCCAAATTGTATCCACAATTAAGGAATGTGGTGAGCATGGAATAAAGAGTACAAAAAATTCGATGTGGGCGTGTTTCGTTATCCAAAAGTCGGATTATTCATTGCTTAAATTTTAACAGCCTTACTAAAAAAAAAACACAGCGCGACCGATTAACTGTATTATTGCAATAACATAAATAAACCTCGTATACACTAAAACACGTTTTATTACCAATAACGTTTCTTACGTGGTCACGCTGTTAAAACGCATTGAAGATGTGACAACGTTGTATATGGTTTTAATTTGGGAGGCGGGAATGGGTACCGCCGCCCCGGGAACCTTTATTGGATAACCAACACCTCTGTCATAGGTCACCCCAAGTGGTTCGCTACGTTTGGTGATTTAGCAGGGGTGCCCGGGTTCATGGGGTGAGGTTTGTCTAGGTCTTGGAGGCGGATGACCAGGACATACTGAACCCCAGATTCCTACCCACCCCTTAAACCCTTTTCCTTCCCAGAACTCTCCTCTCCTCCCTTTCCTTAAAAAAAACCCTCCACACAGCATCCTCAAAGATGAGGGAATTTATTTTCCTCAGGGCCTCCTGTGTGGAGTTCATGTAAAAAAAAAAAAAATTACTAGAAAAAAATGTTGTTTTAATTTTTCTCCGCAAGGGGCATTATTGGCGCGCCTATGCATTAGTTCTTCGGCCCGCGACAGCCCGCGATGACAAAACAGCTCGGTGTGTTTTATGGCGGGATATCGAAAATTTTGTGATTTTACTTAATAATTTCTATTGCAGTGACGAATTTACTCTTCTGTTCACATAATTGATATATTTACCATGTTATTTGTGTGGTTTACATCAGTTTAATCAAGTTATTGTACAAACGCAGTACTTTCAAAGTTGAACTGTCAGAATATTGTTTTTTATAGGTTACTTAAAAGATAAAATTTTCATTTTAAGAGAATTTCTTAAAAGTGATAATTTTTTATAATATTAAAATCTAATACATGTGTTCGTAAACGTATCAAAAAAATTAACGTCTTTAGAGATGCAAGAAATCTGTTTTAAATTTCGGTATTATTTCTAAGTTATTTTTTTGGCAATAAAAAAAACTTAGAAATTTTTTATTTATTTTTTACTGTATACACGATGAAAAAGTGAGGTGATAGTTTCCTTCCAAATTTATTACATAAAAGGACTGTATTTTTTAAATTTTGATTTTATTTAAATTTCTCTACATTTTGGTCAAAAATGTTGTGGGAGGAAAATTTTTCCATTTTTTTCCGAGTTTGAATCTTAAAATATGGCAGTTTTTGAAAGCTAAAGTGTATTTCAAATACACAAATCTAAAAGGTAATTTTATCTTGTTTTCATAAATGGTATTTGTTTTTACAACACCTTCAAAAATAAGAAATATATAGAACATTCAAAATATTATGGAAAAATTACAAATATCGTTCGGACATCAATGGTTAAAACAGAAATAAACTACCCTCTCAGGCCGTGGAAACCATGTGTATTTCTTTCAAAGAACAAATTTTTAATTTGTAATGTTTTCACATCCGCGGCCGTTTGTCAATTGAAAAAATTTTTCACTTGGTTTTTTAGTAAGGCTGTAAATGTCGAACTGTGTTTAACCATCATTACGAAATTTTGGTTTCGATCAAATGGGCTCTTTTATTATTACCGTGACAATCCACGTTTACGATACCGTGACGGCAAAAAAAGGAAATAAACATACTTTCCTTACTGCCATAATGCTGCAGCTCTTTCTTACACATTAAATAATCGTGAGACAAAAGATGAGACACACAAAATATTACGGCATTAGATGGTGTGTAGGAATCTGGGGGTCAATGCACCGGGGAGTGATGGACGTATGAATCCATCCCTCCCAGTCCGGCTGGAGAGGTCTAGGTTAGGTCTCTCCCAACCAATCCCTCCCGATCCAACCAAGCGCATTGGTTGCCAAGACCTAGACAAACCTCCCCTATGAAACCTAGCACCCTTGCTTAATCACTTAACTACTTGATTGACCTTTGGCAGGGGTGTTGGTTATCCAATAAATGGTTCCGTACCCATACCCATACCCATATACCCACACCGTTCCGTTACCCATACTGCCTCCCGAGTTGAACGAATAATTTTAAATTTTCCCTTAGAGTGCTTGTGCAGTTTAGTAAAAACATGGTGAATTTTTGGTGTTACGTTGGTAGTGAACGCACTGTAGCGACTGTCGGTTGGCAGTTTGGAATGGGAGTATGCGGAAGCAGGGAGCAGATTTAACAGTCAGAAAAACTGTGTTTATTTGAGAATTTTTCGCCAATTCCGGAACCGCTCCAACACAGAATGCGGAAATCCAATACCCCTATTTGACTTTTGCATTTTCATGATCGCGGCGAACATTGCAGAGTTGGCTGTATTTTCCGGCTTTTATCACATAGTTTAAACCCTCAAATTCAGTGAAAAAATATGCACATTCTTGCTTTCCACCCAATACCAATAAACTGATTAATATATTTTTTCATAATTTTTAATAACAACGTCTCTGAAAAATAAATCCTCCAAGATTATGACTTTAAAAAACGTAAAATACAAAATATGACTTATGTTATCTATTAATTGAAATGTAATAATATTATTTTATTTTACTACATCTATATTCTTACTTTTATTTATCTATGTACTATACATCTAATTTATTAACTGCTATGTTAGTAAATTTCATTGTCTATATTTGTTATCATTCTTACAAGTTTTATTTATTTCTTATCCCAAACAAATTTTTAAAATCTTTTTTCTTTGTCTTTTAATGTAATAACACGACCCACCCCCAATTTAAATACGAGAAGTGATTTTTTTTTCTATTAAATTGGGTGGTTTCATTATCAAAAAAAAACTTTATTGTGATTAGTTTTTAAGAACCATACATTTTTCTTCTGCAAATCTCTCATATGGTATGTATGTATTTCAAATAAAAAAAATGTTACGACAATATACAAAATATATAAAATATATTCTATAGGTACTACAAACTTTCAAAGAAATACAGATAAATAATTTACATTATTAAAAATAATTATCTAAAATAATCATGAATTCCAACTTAAATTGAACAATTACCCGAAACTACTGTAAGAGTTCATGTCTATTATTATTATTTCTTTAAAATCTTGAAATTTATTTATTGATATATCTCGATTTTTTGTAATCTTTAGATTTTATGTCCGGGTTAAATCTTCGCCATAGAAAAAACTAAACCCTTTCACATAATTTTCCACAAATGATCATCTAGTCAATTCACGCTATGCAATTGCACTATATAAGTGCATATAACAAATACAAAATAATACAAGAACAACATGTCAACCTACCAGAGACGAAATTGGAAAATAATTCACTGACTCCAGATATTTTCACATCAGAGGGTTCGGCTCTGTGGAACTCCTAATTGGACCTTTAAATCCTACTGATCCCTCAACATAAATATTTAAAATATCTTTTGTAATCCTACATGTCTTTAAAATGACTGATTTTTGCATTTTTTATAAAATAATTTTTTTGTTATTATTTGCAACATTATTATTTATTTACTTACATAATTACATATAATTGAGCATGAATTACCTCACCAAACACAAGAGCCTTGTCTCTTTGTGGTGAGGAAAGGCTATTTTTATATTCATTAAAAACTCTGTATAACATTTAAAAAAATATAATTATTGTAAAACATACAAATATTTAAAAAAAAAAGGTAAATTGAGAACGTTTTCTTTAAATGCTAAACAATTTTTTTGAAAAAACGGAATTTGAACTATTGAAAACTAGGGTTAATTGCACTCAGAACACGGAACAGACAATTCCTAGACATGTAATCTATGTCTATTTAATCGACTTGGAAGAAAACGGATGTCACATTTTACATTAGACCTTTCGACATTTCCATACAGGCCAATGAAATTTTTGAAATTTTATGTCCAAGACCGATTTTCGGTATTTGGAAATGCTTTAGAAATTTCACGAGCAGAAAGAAAAATTACACATAATTCGGTCACCCTGACACGCGTGCGTTCATTTATATCGATATTTAACGAGAATCATCCCTTGTAAACGCGTAGTTACTGTTGCTACCTCGAAACCCCAAAAATTCCCAAATCTCATCTCGAAAATACAGCAAATTATTTTCTAGGAATTTACAAGGGTTAATATCGGAAAGTGCTCTTATAAAATGGCTTGCGAGATATTAATATAAACATCCTTATTTATTATTCCACATTAATATGTTAACGTAGAACGTAAATGTATGGTAACATCTATTTACAGTTTGTTTCAAGTTAAACTTATACATATATTATATTAGGTATTTATTAATTCATGAGCAGCTTCAGTTCATATTTGAAAGTCTAAAATGACATTTTCAAAGAAATACAACGGATAAAACTACATTTTATTTATGTTTTTGATATTCGATGAATTAATATCAAAAATATCTAAAACCGTACATTTTCTTCCTGTCTAAGCCTTCAGATGTATTTTTTTTAATATCGAATGTATCTAAAATACGGTATAAGTTGGAGCTGAAAGGAAGACAGTTTATTAAAAATGAGTATCGTGAATTCAATGGAACGCATTGTTCGAAAATTTCATTTTCTGAATTATCCCAAATCCCAAAAGCCAAAAGGCACCTTGAGAAATTGTTGGTGGATGTGTAAAGTAGGTGTAGGTCTGTAGGTGTAGGTGGAGTAGGGCGAGTGACAAGTTAAGCCCAGAAAACTAAATAAGCCAGTTGGTACATTAAGCGCCGCATGAAGAAGCTTATGGCGCAGAATAAAGCGAATTATAGAGGTGTTTAAATCAAGTATTGATAGCAATAAGAAATTTGTAGCAGAATTTATTTTATTATTATAAAAACCTTGTAAGGTAATCAGTGGCGTAGCGTGGGTTTCGGCCGCCCGGGGCAAAGGCAAATTTTGCTGCCCTCCCCCCCAACTTCTAAAGGTACTTCTTCCGCAGATTTTCAAGCGCTGACCGGGGGGGGGGTAGATATTTTCTGTTTTTTCATGCCGATTTTTATAATTCCATGTGCCGAGTACTCTATCAATAAAATCATGCTTATAAATTCTACTACAAATTTATATATAATTGCTCTCAGAAATTGAGAGTGGTATGCCTGTAATAAAATTTGCATCTTCATCATGCATAAATATGGAATGCAACTCAAATGCAAAGCATCACTAGGAACACGATGTATCGGCAACTTATTGTTATGTTGATAACACAAAACTGGTTTAAATTAAACCAATTATGCGGTGTATCAAAACTACACTCAGTACAAAAAGATTGTTTTTCTTTGATTCTAGCGGCACTAACATTCTGAACACAAGGATGGTTTTAATTAAATCTGTATGCAGTAAATTAAAACAACACTCAGAACATGAAAAGGGCTTTTCTTTGATTCTGCCGGCACTTACATTATGAACACGAAACTGGTTTTAATTAAATCTGTATGTGGTGAATCAAAACTACACTCAGAACATCGGGGCGTAGGAAAATTTCGCTGCCCACTTATTTGGGTACTTCAAGCGGCGGCGGGATGGGGGGTGGGGTTGTATTCGGAAATCCCATTTTTGTATTACGACCTAATCATATACGAGCCGGATTTAAAAAAAATCACATTTGACGAGTATTCTTTCAACTAAAATCATGTGTATAAATTCTACTCCAAAGTTGATTTATTGATACTGCGTTAGAGTTTCCAATTAATAGTTACACACGCAACAAACAATTTCTCAGAATTTTACAGCATTATGTATCTCAAATGTAAAACTTCACTCGATGCACGATGAATCTGCAACTCGTTATTTAATTTATCGTTGTATTCTGAACACAAAACCAGTTCGAATGCGGTGAATTAAATCTACACTCAGAACATGAAAATGGTTTTACTTTGATTCTGGCATTAAATAAATAGTCTGCAAATGGAATTTTATAACTGCACATCGAATAACAGAATGCTTTCCTTTGAAATGTGTCAGTAGATGAATCCAACTGGAATTTTACATTCTGTACTGGTTTAAATTAAATCTGTACTTGGCGAATTTAAACTACACGCAGTACATGAAAATGGTTTTACTTTGATTCTTGCAGCATATATATAGTCTGCAAATAGAATATTATAACTGAACTTCAAATTACAGGGTATGATAGGCTCAATGGAATAATAGCGAAGCAAGTATGGATCCACGCCAAGGAGGAGCTCTTCCAAGTGATGGATACATGCATGAGAAGAGGTACTTTCCCTTCTGAATGGAAGAGGGGCGTGCTTAGGATTATACCAAAGGGGAACGATAAACCAAGGTCGGACGTGAAAGCGTACCGTCCAATCACCCTGCTACCTGTCCTGGGGAAGATTCTGGAGAAACTGATTAGGCAGCGTTTACGTCAAACGTTATCCCCACCCTGCGAGCGGCAGTTTGGTTTTGTCCCCGGTATGTCCACTGAGCACGCCATCACGTATGCGCTTGACTGGGTGAAGGCTTGCCAAAAGAGGTACGTAATTGGAATTTTCCTCGATATCACTGGTGCCTTCGATCATGCGTGGTGGCCGATGATACTAGTCAAGCTCAAAAATAGGAAATGTCCACAAAATCTGTTCAAGATCTGCGCTGATTACCTCTGCGACAGAACGGTCATCCTTTCTTTTGGAGACTACCTGATTGAACGAATAGTTGACATGGGTTGTCCTCAGGGTTCAATCCTTGGACCTGAGTTTTGGAACATTTTGTTTGACGATTCCTCCAGGCTGCCCTTGCCTGCAGGATGTATCTCGGTGGATTACGCTGATGACAAATTGTATCTGGTCTCGGGGAACAGCAGAAAGGAAGTTGAGAGTAAAGCCGAAGAGGTTTTAAGTGTGACTTTAGAATGGGGAAAGAGAAATCGGCTGACCTTCGCTCCCCACAAGACCATGGGACTCCTGATGAAGGGTAACCTCAATAGAAGTAGAAATCCCACAATCAAAATGGGAGATACCAACATCCGATTCGTTGAGAACACTAAATACTTAGGCGTCACTTTGGATCGAACGTCCTCATTCTTGACCCATGTTAAAAGCGTATCAAGTAAGGCCCAGGACCTCTTTTTGAAATTGAGAAGAATCTCTACTGCTGAGTGGGGACTGCGCTCTCCAGCGCTCCGTCTCCTATACAGGGGGGCTTACGTGGCGCAAGTCTCGTATGCGGCCTCTGTGTGGGAGCACCGCCTGGAGAATGCACTCATACTCTCGGCGCTCAAGAGAGGCCAGCGAGTCCCCTTGCTGGCGCTTTCGGGTGCGTCAGAACAGTTGCTTCGGACGCTTTGCCAGTTTTGGCCGGCGTTTTGCCTATCGATCTTGAAATTAGGGAGGTGTTAACAAAGAAGCTTCTAACGAGAGGAAGAACTGCCACCCATCATGGTATTGAGCTAATACCAGGTGGAGCGGTTTCCCTCCCAGGACTTCTTAGAGAGATGCGAGAAAGAACTTTGAGAGAATGGCAGGAACGTTGGGATAGGTCAAATACGGGAAGGTGGACTTTCTCCTTCTTCCCGTCAGTTAAACTCAGAATGGAAGGGGCGTACATCACTAAGGATCATCATATGACCCAACTTCTGTCCGGTCATGGGGAGTTCAGAGGGAGACTTCATAGTCTCTCTCTATCACCCCATCCTAACTGCGCTTGCGGTAATACTGATCAAACAGCTGAGCACATTCTGTGGCACTGCGAGATTTTGACGGATGCCCGAGAGGAAATGCTCGATGGCTTGCAAGTTACTACGAGACCAGCTTGGAATGCGGATCTCGTTTCGAATAAGGTGAACTTTGAGTGTTTGAGGAAATTTACGAAAGTCTGGGTAGAGAGATGGCCTGATCTTAGAGTCGCTGACTAGCTGTAAAATCATGTAGGTACCAGGTGTATCTGCTCTTGAATCCACGGACATTCTCTTTACTTTATTACATCTACTGCTAGAATTTTATGTCTTATGCTTTATATCTGTTTATATATTTTTTTTTGTTATAATATCATCTCTATCTTAGGTACCTTTTTCTTATTCTATTGTATACATTTTGTTCCTTTTTCTTTTATTTTTCTGTGACTTACCTCTTTTTTGTTAATTTTATTTCTTTTCACATGGTTTATTTTAGATTTCACTAAGCTGAGCTACACGATGTTCTATCGAGATACCTGTTTATTGTTTTCATTATTTTTCATCAATTTTTTGTGATCTTCTTTTTTTTTCCAGCTTCATATTCCAAGGAACACTATTGATTCAACTAACATACTCGACTTTGTTTTTTTTTTAAATTTTGTTTTGGTTTCTTTGTTCTCTTTTTGTTTTTAGTCTCACAATGCTACTTCGCTTCGTTCAGAAGGCTGAACTGAACTGCATCTATTTATTTTGTTATGTTTCTTTTTCCCCTTCTGGGGGTGCGTTAGACCTCGTCCTTGCATCAACAGGAGTCGGTCGACGATGGCACGGTGTCCTCTAAAATTAATTGCGCCACCCCCAGCAACATGTGCAGGCTTTGGGTTTGGGAGGGGCGACCTCGGCTCTCCTTCGCCTTGCCTCCGGCTACTCGACGCTGAATTCCTTAGGGTCGTCGGGTATTTCCCCCCAATCTCCCATTTACTTTTCTTTGAGGCATCACCGAGGAACCGGCTAAGGGGCGCGGAAGCTGAGTGTGGTTCACGACTAGACCGAATGTCATGCGCATTCTTGCTGGGACTGCCAATCGATTGAAGAGGACTCCCAACCGTTTGCCATTCCCTTATTACTTATCTACTGTGTCTTCTTCCCAAACAGGTGCTTGTAGGATACGCTGGATACAATCACCCTGCGCTTGCCACCTCGTGAACTTTCACCAACCTGTCTCATTGTCTTGCCTATATTTTATCATACTAACACCTATTGTATCTGTATTTCCCGCTAAGCACTTGCATACTGCTTACTAACAACGTATGCAGGGACATTGGAGGTCTAGTTTCGTTATCAAATTTAGAGTCGTTTTCACCAAAAAAATTAGAGTCCTTGCAAGAGCCTTGAAGGGGTAACCATCTGTTACCTATACCAGGGCGGGTAAGTGGTGGGTCCTCCAATGAACTTCAAATAAGAGGATGTTTTCCTTTGAAATGTGTCAACATACAGATGAATCCAAATTGATGAACTGGAAATTTACGTTCTCAACACAAAATGGGTTTGAATTAAGTCTGTATGCGGCGAATTAAAAGTACACTCCGAACATGATAATGGTTTTTCTCTGATTCTGGCAGCAGGTACAGGATACAGAGTCTGCAACTAGAATTTTATAACTGAACTTCGAAGAAGATAATATTTTCCTTTGAATCGTGTCAGCAGATGAATCCTCAAAAGGAATTTTACAGTCTGAAAACTGGTTTAACCCTGATATTGAAAATGTGGATTGGCTCAAAAATACACGCCTGCGAATATTCGAATTAAAGTACCTAATAGAATATACTTAAAATTTTAAATACAGATTCCTTTTAAAAAAAAATTGTAATAAAACTGTATCTTAACTATTTATCGCAATCACAAATTTATTTTAATTAAATGTGTGGGACATAATTTCACAATTTTATTTTAAAATTAAATGTGTGGGACAATTTGTGTCTCCTGTGATTAGACGGGTTAAATTAAATCTATATTTGGCGAATTAAAACTACACTCAGAATATGAAAATGGTTTCTCTTTCATATTGGCAGCACATACATAGTCTGCAAGTAGAATTTTATAACTGCACTTCGATTAAAATAATAGTCTCTTTCGAAATGTATCAGCAGATGAATACATAAATGAAATTTATTCGTTAATACATTCAGAACACAATTCTGGTTTTAATTAAGAGTGAATCTTTTTGCGAGTTATCAGCTTTAATTAGACATTTTGTTTTTTTGAAGAGTTTTATTAAATGTACATTTGTTACTTAAATTAAATTTTTCCGCGACCGGTTTCGATACAACCGTATCATTCACGAGCAGAATTAAAACTAACTTAAAAAATAAATGCAAGTACCAAGGATTAATTAGGTGGGAATAGTGGGAGGGATGATTTTGGGGGGAGGGGGAAAGCGGTGGGAGGAGTCAATATTATACGGAAACATGGTTAGTAAAGGAGATTTGCAAGGCGCTATTATTTTATTCACTAAATTAATTTTAGATTTAATTTTTTTGTTTATTTCGAGCGTTTCTAAAGCGCAAAGATTAAAGCATGAATTTATATTGCAATGTTTGAATTTTGTTTTTTCTTTATTAAAGCTATGGCCTGACTCTATTAAATGATTCGCAAATTCGGAATAATTATTATTTCTTAAACAAAGTTCATGTTCCCTGATTCTAGTTTTGAAATTTCTAGTTGTCATACCTACATACTGTGCGTCACAATCGTTACATTCTAAAGTGTATATCCCGTTTTTTTCAAATTTATTAGAAACATCCTTATTATTTATCAAATTTTTTATTTTAGAATTAGTATAGAAAGCTGGAGAAATATGATCTGGTAATAAACGGGATATTTTTAAGGATAAATCGCCTGTAAAAAGGAGTTTTTTATATATTGGGTAGTTACCAGGTTTGCTCATATTATTACCACTGTAAATGTACTTTTTTGTTAAAAAATTTGCTTGTTTCTTATTAACTAAGCGTTCAATTATTTCAGGTTTATATCCATTGTTCATGGCTATCTGTTTTATAATGTTAATTTCATTATTATAATTATCATTGTTTAAAGGGACATTAATAGCGCGATGTATCATTGAGTTGAAGGAGGCGAGTTTATGTGATAAAGGGTGAAGTGAAGTAGACGGTATAACACAATCAGTGTGCGTAGGTTTTCTGTATATATTAAATACACACTTATTATTATCTAAATTGATATTTAAGTCTAAGAAATTTAAATTGTGGTTATCATTATGTTCCAGTGTAAATTTTATATTTTGGTGAAGGTTATTAATAAAAGTGAGAAAGTTGTCTAATTGTCTGTTACTACCTGACCAAATTACAAAAACGTCATCAACATACCTAAACCATACAAAAACATTAGATAATAGGGAAAGTCCACAATCGAATAATTTGTTTTCAAAGGAGTTCATAAATATCTCAGCGAACAAAGGAGAGGCGGGATTCCTCATTGGAAGGCCATTATGTTGTTTGTATAAGTTATCATTAAAGGTAAAATAGTTTTGATTCATGCAAATTTCTAAGAGAGTGGACATTTCCTTTACAATGGTTCGATCTAAATGGGAATTATTTAAAATATTTAAAATTAGGTTTTTACATTCTATAGCGGGAATACTAGGAAAAAGATTAACAACGTCAAACGAAACTAATTTACTGTTGCTAGGTATGTCTAAATCTTTGATTTTATTGATTAACTCCAAACTGTTTTTAATCGAGCGATGTGGTGTGAATAAGTTATTGGATTTGAACAAAGATACAAATTTAGAACATATATTAAAATTGGGGCTAGAATAAGCAGGAACAACAGGTCTGATAGGTATATCTTCTTTATGAATTTTCGCTAAACCATACAGTTTAGGTGGCTGAGGATTGGTCAATACTAGAGTGTTATATTTAGGTTTTCCGCAAATTAAAGGACAGCTCTTGATTGTCTCCTTGACGTCTTCTTGAAACTTCTTTGTGGGGTCTTTTAGAAGGGTTGTAAAGTAATCACTCTTTAAAAAATGTTCAACTTTTTTAATATAGTCTGTTTTCTTTAAAATAACTATGGTGTTGCCTTTGTCAGCTTTTGTTATAGTTAGATTATTTTCTTTTATGGTTTTTTTGATACTGTTTAAGGTTAGTTTTTCATTATTTTTGTGGTTATTAATGTAATTATTTTTAAGGCTTTTCTGGATTATTTCACTAGATTTGTGTTTAATGGATTCAGAGCATTTGAAGAGGGCTTGATCAATGTCAGCAGACAATATTTCGATGTTTTGAATTTTATTGTCTTGAATATTATAATTTAGTCCTTTAGATAAAAAACACTTTTCTTTCACGGTTAATTCGTCGTCCGATAGATTTATTACTCTATCATTAAATTTATGATTAGAAAATGTAATATTTGGTAGAGAGTTTTGACACTCATCTAGTTTTTTGGAGGCGAGAATAAGATTTTTTATTTTTTTACGTAAGGTAATTTTCTTTTTGAATGCGACTTCACTGGCACGATTTCTGATTTTATCGTCGAACAAATCCCATTCCATGGGATGTAAACTGTTAACAAGTTCAGTATGTAAAACTTTTAACAAAACTTGTATGTTATCTCTGATGTAGAACCACGATTTTATTTCTTCTTTTAACCACATTTTCTTAGCAAAAAGAATTGATTTTGAAGCTGATGAACTGTTGTTTTTAGTTTTTATATTTATATACTTTGGGAACACTTTGTTTTTCACACACATTTGATTGAATTATATATTAAGAGACACAATTCTGTACTTGCACATAAGTTTTAAATAATATTTGCCTTGGTATGCTGTACTAGCGTTCACAATTTTTTGTATTTCCAGATCAGTTTATTACCAGATCATATTTCTCCAGCTTTCTATACTAATTCTAAAATAAAAAATTTGATAAATAATAAGGATGTTTCTAATAAATTTGAAAAAAACGGGATATACACTTTAGAATGTAACGATTGTGACGCACAGTATGTAGGTATGACAACTAGAAATTTCAAAACTAGAATCAGGGAACATGAACTTTGTTTAAGAAATAATAATTATTCCGAATTTGCGAATCATTTAATAGAGTCAGGCCATAGCTTTAATAAAGAAAAAACAAAATTCAAACATTGCAATATAAATTCATACTTTAATCTTTGCGCTTTAGAAACGCTCGAAATAAACAAAAAAATTAAATCTAAAATTAATTTAGTGAATAAAATAATAGCGCCTTGCAAATCTCCTTTACTAACCATGTTTTCGTATAATATTGACTCCTCCCACCGCTTTCCCCCTCCCCCCAAAATCATCCCTCCCACTATTCCCACCTAATTAATCCTTGGTACTTGCATTTATTTTTTAAGTTAGTTTTAATTCTGCTCGTGAATGATACGGTTGTATCGAAACCGGTCGCGGAAAAATTTAATTTAAGTAACAAATGTACATTTAATAAAACTCTTCAAAAAAACAAAATGTCTAGAAATTGTTACATAGTTAATGCCCAAGAAATACAAAAAAAAAAAAAAAGCTTTAATTAGTACTAGTAATTAGTATTACTCTCATAACATGCGTACGGTTTTCCTACGAATTGCGAAATTTGCAGCTTAAAAAAATATAATTATTGATATTTTTAATAAATAATAATCAAAATTGTTGGATTCGTAAACGAAAGTATCGTATAACATTTTAAAATAATGATTTGAAATGGTTAAAATTTTTCCAAGATAATATTATTATTTATTGTGAAAATTTGCCGCCCCGCTTAAAAGTGCCGCCCCCCCCCCACGCCACGCCGCTGAAGGTAATGAGTTTATTATTTAGTCAAACCAGTTTCACCCTATCAAATAATGGAAGACAACAAGAGGTTGACATTTAGATGGGGTTACAACCATGAATTAATATTATTATTCGTGACAATTTAAAAATCAGAAATAATTGTTAGAGCTGAAGTCGCCAGCGTTGTCCGAGCTTTACACAGAGTTTTCCAAAATCAGACTTCCTCTTGTTTTGAAGGTCAACTGTGCGAAATTTCAACATACTCGGAATAAAACTGTAGATCTGTATAAAAAAAAACAGACGTCGCTCGCCCGTCAGCCGGCTGCCATGGATTTTTTTTCTCTGAATAGAGTAAGAAATATTTATTACAGAATGTATTTAAAATTGTGCACTATTTTCAATGACTATAACATCTGGTTTCAATAAACATGTGCCTAATAATAAGTGGATGGCACTCTTAGCACAGCCCAAGTAAAATACCACCAATCAGAATGAAAAATTTAAATTATTTGAGCCGGGTTTAGTGATCACATCTGAATATCCGGGTTGTTTCATAACGCTGATGGGGTTCATTCGTGTTTGTGTTCCGATCGGCCTAGTAGATCGGAGAAATCCAGATTTTGGAATTCCGCACATTAAGGGTACCTACCTACACGGTAGACAGGAGTCAAGTACCGACTTATCGCCAGTCCGTCGCTAACAACCATCATGCGTTGACATTTTGCTTTCCGTTGAAGTGTTATTTATCTTATTGTAACATAAAGTATAAACCTTATCGTATTGTATCGTATGCTTTGGGTAAACTTCTTATGTGCATCGACTCACGACTCAGATTTTTATCGTGGATTATAAAATAACCCATAATTTTATCGCGCGCTTATGTAACAAGTGTCTACGTCCCCGAATGGAAACCAAGCCAGAAGACACCATAGCAGTGAGTACCACTTAATTGTGAATTACCGTATCTTGTTTGGTGGTCGAAATCCATAAGCATTTTAAATAGCAAAGAGTGGCCGCAAGGTTATTCTGACCCCCGTGAAATGTCACGAAAAACTGGTACGTTCCAACCTCACTCTTCCTCGCTCCCCTTAACCTCACAATATTCCCCAATTGGGCATGTCTTAGTACCACTATAATGGTGACTCCTGTGCGGTATTTAAAAAAAAATTATAAACAGCAAATAATTTTCACACCAGTTTTACATTACAGTTTACGCTCTTAAAAATATTGTTCCTTCGCTTAGTTCTTAGATTGCGGCAAACTGCAATATATCGTTAAAGTTCTAGTGCTTACCTCACGGTGCACTTTAATATTTAGTTTAAAGTGGAAGGATCATGGCGGTTTCCACCAATTTTTGTTATCCTGGAAAATTTGAGAGATAACAATTTTTTGCATTCCCATACATATTTTTTTCTGTAGTTTTGGGAATATATTTATTTTATAGCTATGTTTTGAGGATTAAAATAAACTTATCTTTGATATATCATACGATCATAGATACAATTCTCAACGGAACGATATTAGGTACACTTCAAAGAACTTCTCTGAATCTTTGAATGAAGATGTTGATCGAAATTAAAACGTTGTCATATTCTACGTACAAGCTCGTATGAACTAAACATGCGAATAATACTTTAAACATTGTACATAGTATATTTGTAATACCTTCATAGGCACTAAATAATATTAGCATTGTATCTGAAATAAACTTAATTTTTTCTGTGACATTTCTTAAAAATTGAATTTCTTTGATTAACAAATTATCTTTTACCAGTGGCTCAGGAGTCGATCGTCTTATGTCTTATAGTCTTAAAGTCTTTGTATTCTTATTGCCTTATGACCTTATAGTGCAAGTATTGCAGTCTTATAGTTCTATAAATATCCTATTGTATTCTATCTCTTAATATCGTGCAGTCTTATTTATTTATCTATATAAGGTATGTTTACATTACATTAGTCTTATAACTAATATAATTTTATTATAGTCTCATAACCATAACTCTTATAAAATAGTCTTGGTTGAGCATTGTAAGGGGGCATACATTAATTACGTGAGCTCAAAAGGGGGGGGGGGGGGAGGGTGCAGCAAAATCTCACGTCTACTCGAAAAGAAAATACGAAGGGGCCCAAATTTAACTCACCAAAGGGGGGGGGGGGGGGCGGGAGTGGTCTAGATTGGGAGAAAAACTGCTCACGTAATTAATGTACTCCCCCTAATATGTTTCTTTTGTTTTGTTTATCCTAACTAACAAGTTTCTATTGCAAAATGCACTTTCTTAATAAAAACGAAGCTACAATCTTTGGTTCGAAAAACGGCTAAATCATCGTGCTGGACAAAATCAACCAGAGATGTCGCCCGCTTGTCTGTTTGATGAGCTAATGCAGTTGAAATAATATATTATTGTGGCAAATGAAGGCGCTGCATCCGCGCTCGAAAATAAGAAGATGGAGAGATATATAATTACGAATATTAGAGGAGCGCGCTAATATTTAAAGCGATAAAATCGATGCGAAAATTGCGAAAATGTTTAATAAAATACGACTGATTTAAAATTAAGCAAAGATCTCGTGGAAGGTATCTTGACTATTATTTAAAGAAACATTGTAAATTTTTTCGCAACTATAATTTGTAAAATAACTGAAACAAACGTGTTTATAATAATTTTCGGAGCACACTTTGCGATTTTTTTCTATCGAGGGAATTTCATATAATTTGCGTTTCAATGTTTAAAGGAGATATATAAGAAAACTTCAAATGTTTAAAGAAGATATGTAAGAAATCGGTAGAAATTCGGGTAGCGGCGCATTTACTACATATTGTCATCTGTGGTTCGAATATTTGCCGATCATTGTGAATTTGAATCCAGTATGTACGCTTGACACCGGACTTGTGTGTTTTAAAAATTACGAAACAATCATACGGAGATTAATCCGAGTGAATGAAATTGATTTGGAAGGCCTTCCAGATGCAGGAAAAATCGACAATAAGGTCATTATTCTTTTGTTTTTCCTTTTGAGTTCCTGCCAGATCACATTATCTTATGTAATTTATGTTCACGCAAGATAGATTCACATTCGTATTTTTTTAGTATAATGCTCAAGAGTTCTGGCTATTTGCACGCCATTACAGGACTTAACCAAGTCTTCTAGTTTTTTAACTAATATAATAGTCTTACAGCCTTACTAAAAAAAAACCACAGCACGACCGAAAACCTGTGTTGCTGCAGCAACATGAATAAAACAAAAATACACTAAAACACGAAACATTACTAATAAGTTTTGTTCTTAAAATGTATTTTAAATCCGGCAACAATGTAATTTTTTATAGTGTACATAATAAATTGTTTGTTTTCCTCCGTAACCGCTAGGTGGCGAAGTTTTAGTCAAGTTATGACAACAATAATCGTACTTTGAAAATTGATAGGTCAAAAACTATTTTTTATGATACATGAAAATTCAAATTTACATAAAGGATTTTATTTTATGAGAATTTCATAAAAATGGTGTTATTTTCAAGTATTAATATATAATACATGTGTTCCTAAACGTATCAAAGAAATTAACGTCTTTAGAGATGCAAGAAATCTGTTATATCATTTTTTAGGTTAGTTTTTTGGCAATAAAATTTTTTTAAAGTTTTTTATTATTATTTTTTTTTATTGTATGCACTAGGAAAAAGTTTCGTTCCAAATTCATTATATAAAAGGTATTTTTTAAATTTTGCTTTTTTTATAAATTTCTGTACACTTTCATCAAATATGTTTTGGTAAAAAAAAATTTAATTTTTTTTCGGGTTTGAATCTTAATATATGGCAGTTTTTTAAAACTAAACTGTATTTCAAATACACAAATCTGAAAGGTTATTTAATCTAGTTTTCATAAATGGTATTTGTTTTTCCGACACCTTCAAAAATAAGAAATATATAGAACATTCAAAATACTTTGGAAAAATTCCAAATTTCGTTCAGACATCATTACTAAAACAGAAATAAACTACCCTCTCAGGCCGTGTAAACAATGCGTATTTTTTCCATGAACAATTTTTTAATTAGTAATGTTTTCACATCCGCGGCCGTTTGTCAATTGAATAAAATTTTCACTGGGTTTTTTAGTAAGGCTGTTAATGTTTAAAAGAGATATGTAAGAAATCGGTAGAAATTCGGGTAGCGGCGCCTTTAATACATATTGCCATCTGTGGTTCGAATATTTGCCGATCATTGTGAATTTGAATCCAGTATGCACGCTTCACACCGGACTTGTGTGTTTTGAAAAATTACGAAACAATCATACGGAGATTAATCCGAGTGAATGAAATTGATTTGGAAGGCCTTCCAGATGCAGCAAAAATCGACAAGAAGGTCATTATTCTTTTGTTTTTCCTTTTGAATTCCTGCCAGATCACATTATCTTTTGTAATTTATGTTCAAAAATCGACAAGAAGGTCATTATTCTTTTGTTTTTCCTTTTGAGTTCCTGCCAGATCACATTATCTTTTGTAATTTATGTTCACGCAAGATAGATTCACATTCGTATTTTTTTAGTATAATGCTCAAGAGTTCTGGCTATTTGCACGCCATTACAGAGCTTAACCAATCTTCTAGTCTTTTAACTAAAATAATAGTCTTGAGGCTGATAACTTTAATAAAATAGTCTTATGGTCTCATAGTTCTATTGACTTAGTCTTATCTCTTATAATAGTAAGATGGCGTAGATCACACACTCTAAGAAATAATCTTTTCAGTCCCGCTACATGTGACTTTGAAATGGTTTTAGCTTTGTTTGGTGATCAAATCTGCAAAGACAGCTACTTCCCATCTCTATTCCATCCCCTCTAGCTTCATCTCCACAATACCCCAATTATCGGTGATGCCATGGTCCCTCCGGTTACATGCATTTGAGAGCTGTTGGAACTGTTTTGCGGTATTCACACGAAAAAGAAAGAGTCTAATAATAATTAAATGTTATATTAAACATAATGTATATTTTTAGTATTTTAGGTATTGTACCATTATTTTCAGAAATCTTAATATTCCGTAGTTTTAACCGTGGGTAACAGGTCAAGTAAAGTCGCGTGAGGCCGCCCGATATGAAATTTATTTACCAGTAAAAGCGCTGATTAAAATCAAGATTCGAAAAATGCGACAGAAACCAATTTTGGGGCTAAATTCGCTAAATAGAAATAGGAACACCGTGATACCACAAAACATCTGGGGGCTTTCGGTTACAGAAACGGCCGCCACGATATCCAGCGAAATGAAACGCCAATAGAAATGTATTGTGGGCTTATCCGTATTGCCAAAATAAGGTCGATTTTCCCTTTCCTAGGGAGCAATTGATCAAACGTTTTGAAAAATCGAAAATCTTTCCCGAACAGATAATTACTTTCATTAGCCCTTCTGGGGCCATGGGAAGAGCATGGTCTTATACAATTGAGTGACATCAGCTTTATTAATCAAATTAATGTTTTATAATATCAAATAAAGCTAATGTTATTTATCCTCGTTAGATTCTTCTTTTTAGCTAATGTATAAGATTAAGAAAGGGACGCTCCGATGGTTTGGGCACGTAGAGCGAATGAACGAGGAAGAGAGTGCAAAAAGAATATATGTATGACGTAAATATGAATGGTAGAAGAAGTCGAGGACGCCCAAGAAAGACATGGCATGACCAAGAGATTCAGATACTTGAGTCGGGCCATGTCAAGAGTCAGAATAATAAAGCTAAAAGTCGGACAAAATTTAGCTACACGGATCGATGAAAATTATAAAGTAGATAATTTCGAGAAGGATTGTCTTAAACAAAATAACCTGTCAGCTTTCCAGCCAGTAACAACAAATGACATAAAAAATATTATTAATGAATTAAAAGGTGGATCTGCACCAGGATTTGATGGAGTTACAGTAGAAATATTGAAAAAATACAACAATTTTTTAAGCATTCCAATTGCACACATTATAAATATTAGTTTAAATAGTGGAATATTTCCTTCCATTTATAAAAAATCTATCGTAACACCCGTTTTCAAATCAGGCAGCCCTGAAGAAATATAAAATTATCGACCTATATCTCTTGTCTCAAACATTGCAAAAATTTTTGAAAAGATCGTAAAAAAGCAACTCATGTACTACATTGATAATAAAAAATTCTTAGTCCTAGCCAATTTGGATTTAGAGAGAAACTAAGTACTCATGACGCTATTGCTGAACTCTCCTCAACTATATACAACGCATTAGATAAAAAAAACAAATGCCTTGGCATTTTCATTGATTTACGCAAGGCTTTTGATAGTATCTCCCACACAAAACTAATTAATAAATTAAATGATATCGGTATTTATTGGTAAGGTTAGGTATTGGCTGAAAAGTTATCTAACTCAAAGAAATCAAAAAGTAAAATTAAATAACTCACTAAGTGTAGATGAAACTTTAGAATTTGGAATTCCCCAGGGGACTGTTATTGGACCAATTTTATTTATAATATACGTAAACCAAATGTTTAAATTATCACTTAATGGTAAACTTATATCCTTTGCTGACGACACTGCAATAATTATCGAAAAAAAGACGTGGAACGATATTACCAATGCAGCCAATCAAGACATGAAGGTTTTAAAAAATTGGTTCGATAACAATTTACTATCACTCAACACAGAAAAAACTTATTACATTCCATTCTCTCTACAAGAAGATGTGCCAAATAATTTAATTAACATAACAATTCATTCCAAAAATTGTGCAAATGACGGTACATGTAATACGGACTGCGCTAAGCTGAATCATAAATCTAATGTAAAATATCTTGGAATCTTAATAGACAAAAATGTTAAATGGAAAGATCATATCAATCTCACTGTGGAAAGAATAAGAAAACTTATCTATGTTTTCTATAACATACGAAATATTTTAAACAAGAAAACTATCAAAATTGTCTATTATGCATTAATTCAGTCTTTATTACAGTACGGCATTATTGGGTGGGGAGGGGCCTTTAAGGCTTCCTTACAGCCCATAATTATAATTCAAAGAATAATTATAAAAACCATTCTTAGGAAACCATACGACTACCCTACTATACAGATATTTCGGGAATTTAATGTACCATCTATTACAGAATTGTATAAGAGAAACGCCTTATGCCAAATTTATAAAGAATATTTTATTCAAAAAGTTCACCCCTCAGATAGCATAAGCAATAGATTTAAAACTAATGGCTTAATAGCCATCCCTATGCTTAGAACGACCACGGCTCAGCACCACTATTTGTATTTAGGTGTAAGATGGTACAATATATTATTATCCAATAACAAAATTAATATAACAGATACACTGAAATATGAATTATTCAAAAAACAAATTAAGTCCCTTAAATTGGATAATGATATATTGTACCCTTAATGTTTACCCTTTATGTAATTAATTAATTTACCCTTACTTAAACAGCAATATTTAATATTTAAAAAAATTGTATTGACATTGTCTAAATTGTGTACCTACCTAAGATATTTATTTCATTAGTTCTTTGAAAATTGTTTACATAATGAACATTATTATAATTTTTTTGCATGTAAAATACTCCTCCCATAAACACGAGCTCCTAGAGCTCAACTTATGGAGTAGTAAAATAAAACATGAATTATTTTGTAATCTTGCATATATTATCATTGTAATGTATAAACAAAAATCTTGAAATAAATAAATAAAAAAAAAAAAATAAAAAAAAAAATAGAAGAGCATGTATGAATATAAACGAGGCAAGGAATGTGTACCAAGACCGAGTTGTTTAGCGGTCCTCTCTGCCTACCCCTGGGGAGAAACGGCGTGATGGTTAGTTAGTTAGTTAGTTTTTAGGTTCTTCCGTTTTGGGGATTACTTTTACTTATTAAAATTTAATACCATTTTTTTACATTTTTGCTACACGAAGAACATAATTCCATTCAGGGCCCGTGGGCCATCTTTACCATCTTTGGGGATGCTGTGTGGAGGTTCTTTTTAGAGGAAGAAAGGAGAGGAAATTCTGGGAAGGAAAAAGATATGAGGGGTGGGTAGGAATTTGGGGGTAAGTGTGTTCAGGAGTGAAGGACGAATGAATCCATCCTTTCCACTGCGATGCAAGGCAATGTTCCGAGAGAGTCCTGCTGGAGAGGTCAAAGGATCTTCCCGACCCGACCTGCTGTTGGTGGCAGACACATCCGCCGCCAAGATCCGGACAAACCTGAGTCCGTGAACCCGGGCACCACTGCTAAGTCACCAAATGTATCGAACCATTTGGGGTGACCTATGGCAGAGGTTTTGGTTATCCAATAAATGGTTCCCGGGGCGGCAGTACTCATACCCACCTCCCAAATTAGTTTATACATAGTTTTAGAATAGAGTTAGATGTTAAGATTGTTGAAGATGTCGTCAGTGCTAGTTCTTAAATCGGTTCAGATCACACTTCTATTAATTTTCTCTTCAGTGACCGTTACAATAACCACGACAGCTTACAAACCAAGAGTAAATATAATGCTCCCAAATAAACCTGCCTACTCCGTTAGTTGAAACGTTTACGATTTACCCAACAAATTGTAATTGGTTTTCGGTAAAGTTCTATTAAATTGAAAAAAGCAACCCAAGCGGAAGTATTCAAATAAAAATACCGCTAAAGAGAAAATTCATGGAAGTGTTATCTCTAGCGATTTACGAAGAAAAAATATCGAGGTCGCCGAATTATTAAAACTTTTGATTCCTAGGTCTCTGAATGAAAAAAAAACCAATATTTAAAAGTGTAAAGTAAAGTTGCTTACTTCCGTCACACAAAGCCTACTTAATACTGCCGTCGACATGTCGTGTTTTCAGTGCTTACTTATTTCTAGTTTTTGCAAATGATTTACTCAACAAATTTTTTTTAAAAGCTTGAAAAAGAATAAATTGGAACTAATTATTATCGAAAAAAAATTCTAATCCTGTTAATTAGGAAAAGTAAATCAATTTGAGAATAAAACTTAGTTTAATAAAAAATTAAGTTTGATAAAAATCTTTAGACAGTATATTAAAAATCTTTAGACTGTAGGAGTGGGCGAAACAAAAACAAAATAAGTAGATTTTTATTAGAATTTACAATAAAATTTTATGGTTTATAAAAAAAATATCCTAAAGCTATTTTTTTACATTAGCTCCACAGAGGATGCCCTGAGGAAAATAATTCCCCTTAAGGCCTATGTCATCTCTGTGTGGAGGATCTTTTTAGGAAAGGAAGGAGATGAAGTTCTGGGAAGGAAAAAAAAGGTATGACGATTGGGTAGGAATCTGGGGGTCAGTGTGTTCAGGAGTGGCGGATGTTTGAATCCATCCCTCCTACTGCGTGGGAGGTGACATTCCGAGTTAGTACGGCTGGAGAAGTCAAAGGGACTCCCTCAACCATTCTCTCTCGATCCGGCCTGCCATGCAGCTGGTGGGCAGACGCATCCGCCGCCAAGACTCAGGCAAACCTCACTCCATGAACCCGGGCACCCCCTGCTAAGCATCAAAAGTAGCGAACCACTTCGGGCGACCTATGGCAGAAGTGTTGGTTATCTAATAAATGGTTCCCGGGGTGGCGGTACCCGTACCCGCCTCCTAAATTGAGCTATAAAAAGTAGAAACAAGCACTCATACAGATGCAAAATACTTGTGTGATGCTTGTTTGAACAATAGTAAGATTATGAAATAACCACTAAACTTGTATTTATTCAAATCTCTCTACATTATAAAATAAAGTCCTCCACCGCGTCTCTCTGTTCATTGGTTGAAATGTATAATATATAAAGGAGAATATAAGGGAGTTTACTTTTAGCCAGTTTTGAAGTACAGCCATGCCATTCCGCCTCCTTGTAGGTGCTTGTCCAGTCTTGTTAGTGGAATACAATAACAGTGTCATCTGCAAAGCTCATTATTCATTATGTGTCCATTGATGGGAAGATTCATAAAGTCATTTATATAAATCAAAAATACTATACGCTTACTAATACCATACGATCCTAATACGCTTCCCTGGGGGACCCCGAATATATTGATTTTGTTGCTAACTTTATCTAATAATATTTGGATGATTTATATAGCGCCGTTTTTGTGAAAAATCACCTCAAGGGCGCTGTACAAACTTATAATACATTTCTAAAATCTAAAAAACTACAAGCTAGGCAAACAATTATAAACAACTTATGGCTAAAAATTGCATACATCGGTTCATTGATCACCGATACGAAAATATGTGTACAATATTTTGACCAATGAACGCGATGCTGCCTAAAATTTAATGAAAACAGGACCATACTTACCTGGGAGGTCGCTTGAAATTAACACTGTATATTGTCCATTTAAAGAAATTTAGATAGAGTTCGCACGCAGAGGACATTATTGTAAACACATGTTATTTAATCCTGAAAAATATTTTAATATTAATATGTAATGTATTCTTTGACGAGTGTATTTTGGAAAGTAAAAGCAACATATAAAGGTGGGAGGTGCAGTAGTACCTATAAATGTGATTCGTCAAGAGACAGATTGATGTGTAAGGAATCGAGTTATTTTAATTCAGTAAAAAAAGTGTGATTAAGACATATCATAGACAATGCAAGTATGATGCTCTCAAATAGGTATATTTAAATTACGGGTATGAGAGCCCAAAAAGGAAGGTTTTTAGTTTGGACCTAAACTCTGTTGGGCTTGTTATGCATCTTAATTCCGGAGGGAGTCTATTCCAAGCCTTAGGCCCAGATACTCCGAAAGCACGATCTCCAAACATAGTATTTGGCTTTCGTTTAGGTTCTATTAGTCTGCCTTTAGCAGATGAAGTTGCTGATCTAAGAGTTAATTGTCTCGGACCGGTATTTTCCAGGACGCATAATTCGGATATGTAAGGTGGGGCCATTTCGTAGATTGATTTAAAAACCATCCAGCACAATTTGTACTGGATTCTCTCAGGGCACTTGAGCCAGTGAAGGTTACGAAGGTGTTCTGAAATATGCGAATATTTAGAAACCCCAGATAATGCCGTGAAAACGGTATCTGGTCTCACGTTTAACCCCTCGGGCATAGAATAAATAATACCATGTCAAATACACAAATTTAAAACGTAAATTTATCTGGTTTTTATAAATGGTTTTTGTTTTGACATCTCCCAAAATCCTACTAACATTATAAAGGTGAAAGTTTGTATGGATGTATGTTTGTTACTCTTTCACGCAAAAACTACTGAATAGATTTTAAAAATTCTTTCACTAATAGAAAGCCACATTATTTGCGAGATCTATAGGCTATATATATATTGGTAAGCTCTGGCGTTATGAATAATCTCTGGCGTTATGAAATTATTTATCATACGTTTTCTGTCGCTAACAAAATCGATTTATTGCAAACGCCAATTGTCGCCTTGGAAACGATGTTTTTTTTAAATTAGGTTACTATGGACATCCCTTTGATGTTAAAATTCAAATATGTATAAAATACTAATTCCTACTTTACTGAATGGATTTTAATGAAACTTTACAATAATATTAACATATAGGCTCAGAGCTCTGGCATTACGAAATTTGTATGAAAAATTGCATAGGTGGCACGATTAGTAGGATATCTATAATTCTTTAATCGATTCAAATTTTTAGGGAATTAGGTACTTCAAATGAATTCGCTACTTTAAATATTTTCTAAAATAGAATTTTTATTTAAGAATCTTTATTTAGCAAAATGTCATTCTCAAATTTTGACATTTTTATCACCATTTTTATCATTATTTTGACATTTTTATCAACAATTATTGTTTTAATTGGATACAGGTATCGCATTTTTGAAGTATAAAACTGCCGTACAGGATTTTTTGGTGGAATATAAAAAGAAGAATAATAATTCGTACTTAATTCTCTAAAAATGAATCACCGAAATGTAAGTATGCGTATAAACCCGAATAACTGAACCAAATTGGATAATTCTTTTTTTGTTCGTATTTTTTACAAAACTACCGTTCAGTTCTGGCATTATGAAATTTGTATAAGAAATTATAATAGGTGGCATGCGAGCAGTTTGAAAACGGAATGTATCGGCAATGAATGTGTGGAATGGAATGTGAGTGGGGGGAGTGGGGAGGGGGGGAGGGGGCGTTGGGAGGGTGTTGGAGAAGGGTGGGGGGAGGGGGTTAGGGGAGGGAGAGGGGGGAGGGAAGGAATGGGAAAGGGAATTTTGAGGGGTAGGGGGTGAGGTGAGTGGTGGGTGGAGCGAGTTGATGGGGGGAGTGGAGTGGAAAGAGGGAAGGTGGAGGAGGCGGAATGGGGAGGAAGAGGGGGGAGGGGTGGAGGAAGGTGGGGGGATGTGGAGTGGGCAGGGTGTGTGGTGGAGGTGTGGTGGGTGGAGGAGGGGGAGGGAGAGGGGGGTTGATGGATGAGTGGTGTTTGGAGAGGGAAGGTGGAGGGGGGAGGAGTGGGGGAAGGGGTGGGTGGAGGGGGAGGGGGGTTAATGGGGAGGAGTGGAGTGTGGGGAGGGGTGGGTGGAGGGGGAGGGGGGTTGATGGGGGGAGTGGAGTGTGGAGAGGGAAGGTGGAGGAGGCTGAGTGGAAATCCCCTAATACCATGCGAGCGAAGCCGCGGGAAAAAGCTAGTAAGACATATAGAGAACATTCAAAACACATTAGAAAAATTTCAAAATTTGTTCTGAAATCATTAACAAAACAGTTGTACACATGAGATAAACTACCCTCTCAGGCTGTGTAACCAAAGTTTATTTCTTTTCATGAACAATTTTTTTAATTTGTTACATTTTCACATACACGCTCGTTTATCAATTGAATAAAATTTTCACAAGGTTTTTTTAGTAGGTAAGGCTGTTTTACGAGGACCTGTCATTCGTTGACAGATTTAGCACTACGTGGTCTAAGTGGATTCCATATTCAAATTAATTACAAAATAAAAATAGCAGCGATGTTTCCTCAGAGGTAGAAGACCTTATTATATTGTACCTTATTCTCCTTCCTTTCCCTTAAAAACCCTCCACACAGCGTCCTCAAAGATGACATAGGCCCCTAGGGAAATTGTTTTCCTCGGTGCCTCCTGTGTGGAGCTAATGTAAAAAAAAGACTAGAAATCTAACTAATTAACTAACCGTCACTACGTTTCCCCGCAGGGGTAGGCAGAGAGGACGGACCGCCAAATAACTCGGTCTTTCACACACTCTTTGCATCGTTCACATTCATACCTCGTCTCATACTAACTCTTTTATTATTCTGACTCTTGACATGGCCCGTCTTAAGTATCTGATTCGCTTGACCGTGCGATGTCTTCCTCGGACGTCACCGACTTCTTTTATCATTCACATTTGCACCATGTATTCTTCTTAGACTACTTTCTTCGTTCACTTCATCGACTTCCGTAATACGGGCATGTGCCTAGCGTGGTAGTCGAATCACCTGTAAAAACTATATAAAAAGTTATATGATGAATAAAAAAAAAAACAAAAAAACTTGCCGAACATGCCTAAACCATCTGAGGGTCTATATCTTAATCTTACTCATTACGCTTACATCAGCCTTGCATTCTTTGCGGATCTCTCATTTCTCACACGATCATACATGGTTTTATCACACATACGCCTCAGGGATCTCATTTCTACAGTATTCAGTCGGCTTTCATCCTTGAATGCCTATTCCATACATTAATACCATACATCTGGGTAGGTTACAAGGTTGCACTCCATTGTGGACTGCTAGCTTCGCTTCTTTAACAGTTTTTTTATTAGCCCCAAAGTCATTCAGTCCTCCTAGAAATCTAAGAGCAGAATATTTTTTTATATAGATGGAGCCGTCTGTTGAAATTTCGTTTGATGAAACTGTTATTTCAACAGTGATGTAATCAAAAATCCTAAGTTCAACGAAGAGAAGGGGTGGGCCGAGGGTGTCGCGGGCCCGCTCTGTGTTTAAGGGCAATTATTTGGTAGTTTACACAGTCGTTGCGGTTGACTTGCCTCGGTGGAGAATTCATTTTCATTTTCAATTTAGGCCAGGCAAATTACAAATTCTGGGAGTTCATACGCTAAATGATGGAGTTAGCTTAACAATATACCGCCCTTAAAATGTAATTGAAGTAATTTTTTCAAAATTCAGCCTCCTGTTTTAATGAAAAGCTCTTCGTAGCTAACATTAATTATTCACTAATTCACTGAATATTATTTATCTCAGTTTTTTAACTCTCACCTGGTAACGCAAGTCCACTTTCTTTTTGAAGTGAAACTTCTAGAGTCCCGTTGTGATTTGGAATTCGGATGAAACGGAAATGACGCCAGGTCTGCGCTCATTGGCCGCTTTGATTATGACCTCACTTTTCAAGGCTCCTAGACAAGCGTAATTTCCGTTTCATGTCTAACTAATAGGAGCCTTTAAAAGTGACATCATAGTCAAAGCTGTCAATGAGCCCAGTTGATGCAGGTGCAGTAATCGTCATTTCCGTTTCATCCGAAATCCAAATCACAACGGGACTAGAAGTTTCACTTAAAAAAATTACATTTACTTTTCTTAATCTAAATAAGTTCAGAAATCACCGGTGAAAATCCTTCTGGTAAGTGCTGTTACACCCTATACGCTTATATTGCATTATGTTTTGAATAATAATATTTTTTCAACAAGTTTATTCTTAAAAATATCATAATTTTTTTAACATGTATTTCTTTGGAAAGTTCATTATAAAACATGAAATGTTCGATCAAATGTAATGTTGTTGGGGCATAGTATTAATTTATTTTTATTTATTTGTTTTTTTTTTGTTACAAAGAATACAGTACAAAGAGGCTTTGACTGTCCAACTAGGAAGGTCTCTCGTTCTAGGACAGTCAAATGACAGAAACATTTTGATAGGCGTAAATTTACAAATGACCGATTTGGGACACAAATCAAATAATCGTCGCCAAAAAACTTTGTCTTAATTACTAGGCAAAAATATTTAAATATTTATAATGTATGCACAATTTAATTATTTATTAATTTAATTATTTATAATTATGCACAAGTGTCCTTTACGTAAATGCTTTTTTTTCAATATAGAAAGAAGAAAGAAATGTAAAATTATAAGATTACTTGTAAATAAACCAAAAGAAAAATAATACATATTAATTATAAACAAACCAATTGAAAAATAATACATATTAATACAAAGTTAATGAAAGCAGTGAAGAAGAAACAAACAGAAAAAAACCTGTATACAGTGACCTTGTTAAAATATGTACTGCTAAATTGTTTTATTTGTGCATTTTTATACTTAAGTAGAGGCATACAAAAATATCAGAATCATTAGCATAAAAAGTTTTCAAAAATGTTTAAAGTGTTTTCCAATAGTATTGGTTTAGGGATTATTATTTGTCCAGTGGCTCTCGGTCTGACGCTCCACGACTATATTATTATTAGCCATTCTTCGTGAAGTTCAAGTAAAGCTGATAGATTCTATTTAATTGTAAAACTTTAAATTCGTTCGATTAAAAAAAACTGACATTTTTTAGAATAATTTTACTATTTTCTTTAGTCTGCTATTTCAGTTGGCTATGCTCTTCCCCAGCCTACTATTCCGTATTGGTTAATTGGTTGGACTAATGCTTAGTGAACCTTCTGAAGCCTAGTATTTTTAAGAATATTTCATAGTTTGAGGAAGACGTAATAAAGTTTACAAAATTCTAAAGCCTAAATTGAATTTATTATACCCTGAAGCATTTATTGGATAACCAACACCTTTGCCAAAGGTCATCCCGAGTAGTTCGCTATGTTTGGTTTAGCAGGGGTGTCCGGGATGAGGATTGTTCAGGTCTTGGCGGCGGATACTTTTGCCCACCAAACTGTATGAGAATGGTTGGGCGAGTCCTACTTCTCCAGCAAGGACTTGACACATCGCCTTGCACCGCATTTGCAGGGATGGATTCATACGTCCGTCACTTCTGCACACAGATTCCTACCCATTCCTCATCCCTTTTTCCTTCCCAGATCCATTCATTAAAAAATACTCTACACAGGGCTTCCTTCAGGGCCTTCTGTGTGAAGTTAATGTAAAATATTTTTTTTAATTCTTTGGTGGTAAGGTTGGCGAATGGCTAAACCATCGCGAATTTAGTTTCTGAAAAATGTGATATCGAAAACTTACGTACCTTACCGTTCTTGTTGTGATGGCAATGTTATTATTATAATGTCTCTTAATATTCTCTCCAGTAAATATCGTAATATGATACGTACTTGGACTTGCTTATTTAATGACTTTGGTTCTTTATAGCATAGTCTGTTTATTGACGTATTGTTAATATAAATGTATTTCTCTACACAGGGCTTCCTTCAGGGCCTCCCGTGTGAAGCTAATAATGTAAAATAAAAACTTTGATTCTTTGGTGGTAAGGTTGGCGAATGACTAAACTATCCCGAATTTAGTTTTTGAAAAGATGTGATTTCGAAAACTTACGTAAAAATCGGCTGCCATTATTGTTGTAATGGCAATATTATTACTATAATGTCTTTTAATAATCTTTCCAGCAAATGTCGTAATATATGATGCGTACTGGGACTAGGGTTGCCATACGTCCGGAATTTTCCGGACAAGACCGGAAATATAGGTCTTTGTCCGGAATGCGGGGGGAATTCTAAACAGTCCGGAATTTCTACAATTATGTGGAGATTGATATAAAAAATGAAGTAAACAAAATTATTTTTATTACAAATCAAAGTAAAAACATCACTTCTGATATTTAATAAATTTTAAACAAAACGTCTAGACTCTAGACATTTTTACACTTAACGCACAAAAACTACAAAAAAGTTTAATATACATAAAAGGAATACATACCACTTTCCAAATCTTTATTTCAAAGTCCGCCCCCCCCGAAAGTCCGGAATTTTTATCAAATGTCAGGAATTTTCTCCGGGATTTTGATTTTTTGACATGGTAACCCTAACTGGGACCTGCTTATTTAAAGACTTTGGATCTTTATAACACAGTGGCTGTTTAATGACGTGTTGTTAATATAATTGCACTTTTGAGGACAATCGTCCTTCCAGGCTGAAGGCAAGTTCTGATCTGGAAAGCTCTTGAAACCTAATGACTTCGTAGAACTACCTTCGGCACAACTCGGCAAAAAGACCATGTGACCCGAAGAGTCCATAGACTACTATGGTAAAATATGTACTAGATCATAGACTGTTATGATAAATTACAAATAATACCAATCACTTATATTGATGAGGGTAGTTTATAATGGTAGCCCTGTGAATAGGACGTTCGATAAGCTGTCGGTTCCCATTGAATTTCATCCTACTTCCCTTTCAAAAAAATTATGTACAGCAAAAATATTTTCATAACAAAACTTTCACGATTTTGGTTACTTTAAAAACAAATTTAAAAACAGGTACCTGTATCAGCGAAGTCATGTCTTTTTTATTTCAAATAAATAATGATTTATTATTAATAAGAGAAGCTTTTGACTTTGAGATATATATTTCGTAGAAGAAAAAAACGAGTGTGCTTTAGACCGCACGACTGAAGTAAAACTTCTTTAGCTCCATCTACATGATAGAAAGAGATAAAGGAAATTTGAGCGCGCACTGCTCTCTCTTGCTCCTACAGTGTGATACAGACAATAGGCCTGCACTGTGTCTTAGATATACGAAACATAACTGGCTTTGAGAGAAAGAGAGAAAGAAAATGTGTGCTCGGGCTTCTCTCTCTTGCCCCTACAGTAATATACGAAACGTAACTCTCTCTCTTTCTATCTTCACTTATATCTCCCTCTCAACTTCTGTTCGCCTCGCTCGATCACCTTTCGTCACGCATTCACCAGCTACTCTCCAAGTCAAGCGTGCGTAAAGAAGTTTTACTTAAAAAATTCCCACAGTTTCACAATTTTTTTTCAGATTGTGGTCGGAAACTTTAGTTTCACAAAGGTTTTTAATTAAATTTTAACGATTATTGTTTATTATATGACCTTAATGAAGAAGTTGTTTTTATCGAAACCGGTTGGCATATTGTTAAATCTCAAATCATGGTACACACCTTTTGAGTTAGGGGATGATTACTAACAAAATTTACATAACCATTTTACCACATATGTAAATACAAAATTGTTTTATACCACTTTACGAAATCTCTAACATAAATTTATGCGTTTATATCGTGATCATGGAAAGTCACAAAATAAATGCTTCGAATAAAATATGTGAGCATTTTCGATAAATCTGACGTTACATTAATTATTTGCTTATGTTTCTGTTCAGTTTGCAGTTCAACGAATAATGAGTTGAAATAATTGAGTATTTTGGAACCACAAAGGCTGTCGTGGAACTAATAGTATTATTTATAGAGTCATGACTTCCACATTTCGCTTCACAATAACTAATCGTAAAAGTAATAAAGCACTGATTTCGAACTAAAATTCTACTGAAGTAGCAGCGCTCGCGCTCAGCGGTTTGGAAGTTCGTGATGTTGACACATTAATAATAAAAATATTAATATTTGGATGATTTGCAAGGCGCCATTCTTGTGAAAAATCACCTCAAGGGCGCTGTACGATACACTATTGATTAATTTAATAGTAATGTTTCAGCACCATAATATGTATTTCTTTTAGTTTTTTCTTTGTCTCGATGAAATTTGTGTTATAGCCCTCTATCCCCCATTCATAAAGAAGGTTCCCATTTTTAAATGAAGGGCGTGCTTTTGAAGATATAAGGGCTGTAAATTTAGACCTTTAGAAGTTTCTAGAACATTCGAGAGTATTCGAGAGCATTCCACAACATTCCACAACATCCCGGAACATTCTGGATGTTGTAGAATGTTCGAGAACAGTCTGGAACGTTCGGGAACATCCCGGAACATCCCAGATCATTGTGGAACATTCTAGAATGTTTTGGAACATGATGGATCATTTGAAGCCTTTTTGGTATGGGTGGGACTTTTGGTAGGGGTATATAAAGCAAGATTCATCGTGGGTTCGAACGTCGGTTCAATCTCAAATCGAGCGAAGCCGGGTACACCAGTTAGTTATAATAATAATAATAGTTCCAGAATCTATGCAGGGGTAGTGCAATGCAATACATTCCATATTTTGAAATAACAAAAGGAATTAGACAAATAATGGGTTAAGGTTAAAAGAAAAAAAACAACACATAAATAAAATAAAAACTAATAAGCATGAAAAACATGAAAAATGAAACTGAAAAAAAAATTAAACACTAAAATGAATTCATGCAGCTATTTACGGAGGGTATTTCATCGTCTCTCGTCTCCAGAGGGCCATCCGGGGGGACTCCATCCTGGCAGTCATAATAATAATAATATCTTGTTCAAATTTTAATCAATATTTTTGTTGCGTATATGATTCAGACCGATTGAAATGGGAACGGAATTTTTCATTACTTATTCCTGTGACTGGGGAATCCCCTTTCTTCAAATGAATGTATAATAATGTCATCTTGATAACTGCAGCGACTGGCAACACCGTCCGGGTCGAATTTTGTTTTGCGCTTGGATTTTTTATGACTAATATTCGGTGAGAATGATTGAGAGAGGTCCGTGGGCGATGCGCGACAATTCTAAGAAAGTTTCATAGATCGTCAAATCGAATGAATCATCATACCATCCATGTGTTCCAAGTACAAAAGTAAGAGGAAAACCATTTTCTTGTTCTGGGTGTAGTATCTGAGCTTAAGCTGAGGACTTAGCAGATTAAATCCTGGGTTAAAACCAGTTTCATGTTCCGAATGATCTGTCAAAATTCCAGTAGCGGATTAACCTGCTGACACATTTCGAAGAAAACCGTTCTAATATTTAGAGTGGAGTTAAAATTTTTATTTCAAACCATTCCACAAAATTCGTAATTCGTAGGAAAACCATACTACGCATTATATGAAAGTAATATTAATTAAATCTGTGGACACAGATTTAATTAATAAACCATACTACGCATTATATGAAAGTAATATTAATTAAATCTGTGGACACGCAAGCAGATTCATCCTTAATTTAAAATCATTTTTGTGATCAGAATGTAAATTTCCAGTTTTGGATTCATCTGCTGACATATTTTGAAGGAAAACGTTCTCTTATTCGAAGTGAATTGGAGGTTATCCACCACATACCTGCCCGGTGTAAGTAAGAGAAGGTTACTATTTTACAAGGACTCTTATTTTTTATAGAACGACCCTCCAATTATAATTAACTAAAACTAGACCCCTATTGTCCCTGCATATGTTGTTAGCGAGCAGTATGCAAGTGCTTGATCTGATGACAAACCGTTTAGTGTGGAGAAGGCCCGAAGATATCGATCTAGGGATTGGTTTATTTATTACTCAACCGTTGAATAACATCCCCAAACTGTTTAGGAATCCCTCCTAAGCAGTGATGGCAATACCCGCACAGCCTCTCACCACTTACTTAAATTCCATCTATGGGCAGAATAAAGAATTGATATAATATGATTCTTTGGTTAATTCGAAGCTGTTTAGTTAGATGTCGCTACGCTACCCTAATAGGAAGTTTTTTTTTCAATCATGTCAAACAATGAACAAACAGTTTACTAGTATATTATCATAGTCGATGGTATTTCTTAAGGTAGGGCACAGGTATTTTAAGGTAGGGCATTGGCCCCTAATGCCCCCCCCCCCCTAGCTACGGCCCTGAGTCATGTGCTCGGAAAGTGTGCACTCGTCCCTCCAGGAACATTTCCGTAGCACTGCAGTATCTTAGTAGGCGGAAAAGTTGGCGATACGCGTTATTGTAAGCAACCTTTAACTTGTGCCATTGGGATGCTGTCTAGTTAACCCACAGTTCTGATGTCTACAGCGAGGTACAGAAAGCGTTGAACAGTATTCTTTTTACTTTTGGGCTGCATAGGTAAAAACGTCTTGACAGCATACCTGCTCTAACTGATATCGCTCTTCTCTGCCTTTCTATATCTCGATATCCTTAAGGTAGTCTGTGATGATGTGTCCCAGGTACGCTATGATAAACATTCATTTTCCTTTCATCTAACGATACTGAGGGTGTTTTGATGATTTCGTTTTTGCGTTTAAAAACCATAACTATTGACTTGGTAGTATTATATAACAGGTTATGGTTTTTTGCTAAGCCTTCACAAAATTTGAGTAACCTCTCTAATGCGCTAAGTGACGGTGCAAGAAGAACCATATCATCTGCGTAATTAATATTTTTTACACACACTCCATGTATATGGCAACCTATTTTCGTGGCATTAAGTCTTTGAATAAGCTCATCGGTGAATAGATTGAACAGAACCGGAGACATGCTTCCTCCTTGCCTTGGGCCACTTTTAAAATATAATGGATTAGGAAGCTCCCCAGACCATTTTCGTGTTGCGTGTGCCAAATTGAAAAAATAAATAATATAAATAATTCAATATTATTTTTATAGTTTTTTAGTTTTTTTTTTTTTTTTTTTTTTTTTAAGTTTTTTTTTTTTTTATCTTTCATATATATTTCTTTATCATATAAGCATAGTAGGCATAGGAATAGGCAAAGTGCATGTAGGCATATAATTTCACTTTTGTTTTTTATCTTTTTATACTTCTTTTTTATCATTATTATTTTTTATCATTTTTAATATCACATCATTTTTTTATCTTTTTATACTACTATTTATCTTTTTATAATATTATATCTACTCTGATTCATATCCTTTTTAATAAATATAAAATGTTATTTACCTACCTCGGAACAGACTATGTCTAGTGAGGTGGGTAAAATAAAACTTTGTAAATAAATGAAAAATAAATAAACGCCCGGGTTGCCGGCATTGAAACTGAACTGAATATCTCAGAGATGGTATTCTTGCTTCTGTGGATTTGAAGTAGCACTACTGTATAGGTAGCGCTTGTTGAATACACCGTAGATGGCTTTCTAATGTTCGTTTGAATAGAAATTTAAAATTTAATTGTTTAATTGTGACTTGAATTTAATTCGCCTGCGATTTTTCAAAGTTTTCATCATTTTTCGATTTCTGATTTTGCTTTCGTCGGGTTGACTTGGAATCCTTATTTTATTAATCAAAATTATAATATAATTGTGAGAGACTCTAAATAATGTCAGGAATCACTGGTGGATGTAAGTAAAGTACGTTTCTTAACACCCTGCATATGTATAACAATAAAAATAGTATAAAATAAAGATTATTTAAAGATTGGTGCGTTCAAAATAATTTATTTTTCAATGTAGAAAAGTGTAAAACCTTGACTTTCTTCAGAAATAAAAATCCTGTTTTATTCGAATATTCCATCAATAACACAGCTTTAGAAAGAGTCACGGAAATGAGAGATCTTGGAATTATTTTGGATGAAAAACTAAGTTTCGCCAATCATATCCACCAAATTATGAACAAAGGTATGAAAACACTAGGCGTATTAAGAACAACTTTTTGTTTGTTGAATAAATAAATAAATGTGGCGTTGAATAAATGAATAAATAAATAAAATCTACCATTCCCAGTATAGTCCCAGAATAGGTAGTTGTATTCAGAGAAACAATTTTTTTGAAAATATCCTTAATGATATATATTGGCACACAATAATGGAAAAAGGTAAGTAAATACAAGACATCAGTTGTACGTCCATTACACTAAGGTACTCTGAATATGAGATAATAGGTAGGTACTTATGTTTTAATATATATCGTAAGATTACGAAAAACCTCGGGGAAATTTTAAACTTTCGTGACTTTTGAGTAATTTATATCGTATTCCTCGAATTTCAGCAGATATTTGGAATTTACACAAACTCAAACTCCGTGACCTATACCGAGAATAACTTTCCACAACTTTGATCCAAGTTTTTCTACGCAAATAAAAAAATTAAACGAAATTATGATTGCCTTTGATTTAAATTTGCATTTGAAGAGCTTCATTGATATTATGATTATACTTAACAACGGAATGTAATTCTGCAATTCAGTAGTTTTAAAACTATGTCATAATTCTAATAATATCTTTTGAGCCAACGAATTGAAGTTTGATTTGTGTTATGGTTTGAAACTGAAAAGCGTCGCAAAATTTAGGCGAGTAGATTTTATAACACGATAAAAGTTCGAGCAAATTTTTATGCTAAAAAGATGCAATAAAATTGTACGGATAAGGTGAAATTCCATCTATAACTTCTCGTAAGTGTTGCTTGGAACTGAATACTAATATCTACTTGGAACACTAAACCACTTCTAATGTTAGCTTTTAAGGTTTCGCGATATAAAAATATCGATAAAGCTCTCTTGCAATCACAGTTTTCAGCGTGTCATATCCGACCCGAACGGGAACGACTATAATTCGCATGAAACGGCTTTGATAGCTCATATTTTCTGATAAAATCGTCTTGAAGGATATTTCAAGCTCTGTGGATGATGGAAAAATAAACTTTTTACCTATTTAAAATACCACAAATCTTCAGGAAGACCTTTAAAAGTCATTGGTACGATAACCTAACTTAAATTGAATAGTATAGTGAGAAAAGAACGCCTTATTCTATAGAACAGGGGTCACCAAATGGCGGACCGCCGACCTATTTTGTGCGGACCTTGTGTTAGCAATAAACAATATTTTTTCATTAAGGATATTAAATCGGAATTTGAAAACAGATTCACAGATTTTAAGAAAATTGAGAATTTCGTCGACATCCTCAGTAACATTTACTCTGCATCCTGGTGATGAATGGAGCAATGAAGCTGCAAATATTTTCGGGAGTAATAAAGCAGCTCTCCAGATGGAAATGATCGATTTCCAAGATAATACAGTTTTAAAACACCAAAAACTGGAAGTTTCTTGTCAAGAGTTTTGGATAAAATTTGTTTGTGCTAATAAATACCCAGAATTAGCCTTGAAACTTCTCACTTTGTTTGGGTCAACATATGTTTGTGAAGCAGCATTTTCCACGATGAACTTCCTTAAAAATAAATTCCGGCGACTTACCAATGAACATCTCTAAGATTTAATGACAATACCCTGCAAAAACTTTAATCCAAACTTCGGACGGATAGTCCAAGGCAAAAAATGTGATTTTTCTCATTGATATTGGAAAAACCCCTAGCACTTCTTTTTACTCATAATATACGTTTATTATGTAATAAAATAATTATCCCGAACCCATTTGTTCATCGATATTGTGTCTACAAATATGTATAATCGTTAATTTGGTGTAATGAAAATAGACTTTACTTAAATATCTCAAAATGTCATATAGTTAGATTTTCTCGAATAAAAAATCCAGTGATCTTCAATTACAACATTGATAACAATACTCTGGAGACATTAACACAAATTAAAGACTTGGGCATCACTTTTCAATCTAATCTTTCATTTGTTAACCACATAACAGAAATCTCTAATAAGGCCTTAAAAATGTTGGGATTTCAACTAGGCTAACTAAAAATTTTAACAATATTAAGTGTATAAAACTGTTATATTTTGCATATGTTAGAAGTCAACTTGAATACAATTCTCCCGTCTGGAACGCATATTACAATATACATGTACAAGCTGTTGAAAGAATACAAAACAAATTCTTACATTTTCTTAATTTTAAAATGGGTATTCCAGCAATTATGTTGAACTACATTACTATTTTGAATGATATGAATATGCTCAAATTGTCAGTCAGAAGAACTTTTACTGACTTGGTATTTCTGAATAAAATTCTAAATGATTTAGTTGACAGTCCGGTATTGCTAGAATTGATAAGCTTCCGGATTCCACTATGTAATACTAGAAGTCAGGATTTATTTCAGTGCAGTAATTCTGGAACTAACTACCATATGTATTCCTCTTTACCCAGAATACTAATGGAGGGAAAAAATTATACCAAGTCAGTGGACATCTTCAATTTAACTTTAAACAAATATAAAATATTGTTACGAAGGCAGTTCAGTTATGTATAATAAATACTGTATATTTTTTACTATTCATATGTAAAAGCCCCGAAAAAGGGCGTTAATAAATAAGAAGTAGAGTTTATTATTTCAATTGTTAAGCCCAGGGGGGGGGGGGGGTGTTAAGCTTTTTCCCTTCCGGACCGCGACGTCATGTTATTTTAAAAAACGGATCCCTGCTATAGAATAAAGTGCCTTTTTTTTTTTTTTACATAAACTCCACACAGGAGGCCCTGAGGAAAATAATTTCCCTCAGGGCCTATGTCATCTTTGAGGATGCTGTGTGGAGGGTTTTTTTTAAGGAAAGGGAGGAGAGGAGAGTTCTGGGAAGGAAAAGGGTTTAAGGGGTGGGTAGGAATCTGGGGTTCAGTATGTCCTGGTCATCCGCCTCCAAGACCTAGACAAACCTCACCCCATGAAGCCCGGGCACCCCTGCTAAATCACCAAACGTAGCGAACCACTTGGGGTGACCTATGACAGAGGTGTTGGTTATCCAATAAAGGTTCCTTGCCTTGAGACAATCAATATTTATTTTCATCAATACTTCGTCCAGGCGAAAAAAACGATCTAGAAAAGTGCGAACAAATATCAAGCAACCCTTGCACATAAATAATAATGTCCGAATATATTATTTTTAAATGAAGTCTCAAGATTAATCATTTCATACATTTTATTTTCCCTTTTGGTGACTTGGTTATTTATTTGCTAGTTGGAACTGAGTGTTGTTTTTGAAGGTCTGACGATAATATTGACAATACTTGTGATCGCCTTGGGATCCCTTTACATATGGACAGCATTTCCCCTACTAGAAACACATGTCAAAAAATACAATTACATTTTAAATGCGTGTTAAATAAATTTATGTTAGAAAAAAAACACTACTTAGGTTAGGTTCGGGTTTTTTTTGACAGTGTGTGATTCTGGCGGTGTAATATTGCTACGAAAATTGCCATAGTAATTTAGTCATGTTACCCCGAGAAAGACATTGCACGATCATGAATGTGAATCTATTAAGAGGAACGGCTGCGCGGCCCGTTTCACAAAAACATTAATTTTGGATTTGATGCCAAAATATCCAATGAAATTGAAAAACATTATTTTTGATCAAACGGCGTATCAAATATCTAGTGTGGATATGTGCTACTTTATTTATGTGTGTTTTAAATTATAAAATGAAGACCATTAAAGAAATCAATTTTTCATGCTTTTAGAGGCAACTTAAGCAATTATTTGTGAGTAAACGTTGCGTATTTAAAAATAATAATTTTGCTCCATTTATTTTTAAAAATGTCAAAAAAAAAGGATTTTGACGGGCGTAAATTTAAATTTTAAAAGAAATAAGTGTGCTTTAGACCACACGACTGAAGTAAAAATTCACTAATTTATATCTCCCTCTCAATTTCCGTTCGCCTCGCCCGATCACACTTTTCATAACGCTCTCGGCACGCATTCACCAGCTTACTCCCCAAGTCAAGCGTGCGTAAAGGCCCGACCGTTCACCTCGCCCGATCACACTTTTCGTAACGCTCTCGTCACGCATTCACCAGCTTACTCCCCAAGTGCGTAAAGAAGTTTTACTTAAAAGTTCTAAAGTTTCCTCCAAAATCACGCAGAATCGAATTCTTTACTTTCTTCAAAGTACATCACAATTTAAAATTTAAAAAAATAAAATAGCATATATCCGTACTAAAAATTTACCATCATTTCTGATTTAAAAAAATAATTATTCAGTTTGGTTGAGTATTTTGTTTCAATCCAAAATTATGGAAAAGGCCGCGCAGATATTCCTCCTACGTAGGTTGCGATGGGTAATATACATGTATATATGATTTGGTACAATACGGTAGCAAGAATTACACGATTTGAACGTTGGAAAGAAACCAAGAATGCCAAAACTGAGATGTTTCTACTCATCCTTTTCTGTTTAATCCCGTGGAGAAGTGATGTGATGGTAAGCTAATGAAAAAAATGGTAAGATAAATTATATCAGCCCTCTGATAGAAATAAATTGAGCCACCACTGGTTGCAAAAAGTTTAAAATCTTTTTTCCCGTTTGACTCCTTAGATACCTACTGATCGTGAGCGTCCTCGAATACTTTCGATTTTTGTTTATATTTGTAAAAATATTTATTTGAATAATAATAATTTTGGAATAAGAAGATAATACCAATAAATCTAAACGAAAACATGAAAAAGAACAACATTCAGAAAAAAATAAAAAGACAACAGTCGCAACTGGGATTAAAAAACGCACTTGAAGTGGCGCTTAAATTAGTCGAAGATAATATATTCCAAATTTGAAAGATGAGATTAAGAAAAATAACTTAAAAATTAGGGGTCCCAATGGCCGAGTTGGTTACAGCTTTTGTTCCGGTAACACAACCTTGGTTCGCCTCCAAGATATTTAAATATAAGAGATGGGATATCGGCAGTTTTTATTGGGTGGGACCGTGCTTCCTGGTGTCGCCGATATTGTTAACCAATACTACTGCACACCTTAAAAAAATAAACTAAATTCCGCATTCAAACTAGGACCATTAGACCGTAGTCCGCCGACAGTCGGGTGGCCATCATAGCATATCTCTTATACAGTGGTACCGCGAGATACGAGTGCCCTAACATACGATATATTTGAAATACTAGCCGTCGAGCGAGCGAAGTTTTGCTTTGAAATACGAACTACGTTTGAGATGCGAGGAACGGCCAGCTGACTCACAGCGTAAAAAAACCATTTGCTTGTTATGACTGTACGTATTCATCTTCTCATAAGATAGATTTAAAGAAAAGCATTCTGACTCACAGTGGAGAAAAACCAAAGATGTTCCTTCTGCAAACAAGCATTTACTCGAAAGGGATCTCTGACGAGTCGTATGCTGATTCACAGTGAAGAAAAACCTTTTTCATGTTCTGACTGCGAAAAATCATTTTCTCAAAAAGTATGTTTGACTAACCACATGCAGATATACAATGGAGAAAAACCATTTTTCTGTTCGAACTGTAAAAAATCGTTTTACGAAAAACAAAATTTGACATACCACAGCTGACACATAAAAAAGCAAAACCATTTTCATGTTCCGACTGTAAAAAATCGTTTTTGATAAAACGATCTTTGACATACTACATACTGACACACGGTAGAGAAAAATCCTTTTCATATTCCGACTGTAAAAAAATATTTTTTGATAAAACGATTTTTGACATACTTCATGCTGACACACGGTAGAGAAAAACCCTTTTCATGTTCCGACTGTAAAAAAACGTTTTTGATAAAACGATCTTTGACATACTACATGCTGACACACGTTAGAGAAAAATCCTTTTCATGTTCCGACTGTAAAAAATCGTTTTTGATAAAACGATCTTTGACATACTACATGCTGACACACGTTAGAGAAAAATCCTTTTCATGTTCCGACTGTAAAAAATTCTTTTTTGATAAAACGATCTTTGACATACTACATGCTGACACACGGTAGAGAAAAATCCTTTTCATGTTCCAACTGTAAAAAATTGTTTTTGATAAAACGATCTTTGACGTAGTATATTCTGACACACGGTAAAGAAAAATCCTTTTAGGCTTGTTAGTTTTATCCTCTTATTCATCGACGTACTATGTACATTGATGGGTATAACCTTCAATAAGTTATTAAAAATTTTTCCAATAAAAATTGAATAACATTTTTCATTCTAATAAAACATTTTTAACCATAAAGATTTTTTTGTGCGTCTACAATATTCCGCGTGGGTTTATCAAAATAATGTATCAAAAAGTCTTCATGGGTCAAGTCAGTAAGTAAATAAGCTGGTTGTCATATCACGGCAAATTTTCCTCGTAGAACAAAAGCAAAATGACATGTACAATATTATCGTTGTAATGTTTATTAAAACTATTAACCCCGTTAGCAAAATGTCCCGTTAGTTGTGTGTATGCTTAACTTCGTGAAGTTAAAAGTACGTCTCGTAAACAGTAGAATTCAGACCTCCATTAATCTCCCGTTTAACAAACGGGGTTACTTTTGCAAATGTACCTTTATTTGAATGCTAAAACTTATTTTATTAGTATCCTATGTAGATAATCGCATATATTTAATTAAAAATATATTATACAGAACGAAGAATAGGATTTACGATAAAATGATTAATAATACCAAAACCCATTAGGTGGTGCTTAAACCTACATTTGAATCAGTTTTACAACGGGGTAGAGATCCTGGGTTCGATTTTTATATTTTGTGTCCTATTTCATAGTTCGTTTAGATTTAATTGTATTGTCTTCTTCAATAATTGATAATAAATTGATAGACATAACCTTCAAAAGTTATTAAAACGTTATTCCAATGAAACTAATATTATTTCGTTTACACACGTTACTATATCTTGTTTCCAGAACAATGTTCTCTTCATCAAGATGAGGACATGAGGGGGAGGAAGGTCAAACCCAAATCAGCAGAAGAATTAATGAAGAAGTGGAAGAGGTAGGAGTGGGGAGGGTTAATTAAGGAACTAATGTGGTCGTTAGAAGGGGAAAAATGGAGTGTGAAAATTATTCCAACTAGAATAATGGGGCCAACAGTCTTAGCTATAAAAGATAATCGCACGCACGATATCACTCGCCATACAATCCCATACAGATCTGTCACACCTATGCAGATAACGCGCTGTAAGCTCAAAGTTACGCGATATTAGAAAAGTTATGCGACCCCCTCTCCACCGTAAAAGGAGAGGTGGTCATTTTAATTACGGAGCCGCGTAAACGTGCGGATGACAGCTGTTAAGTCAACTGATCCAGTACAAAAAATGATATTACGCGGCAGCTCCCTGATTCAACTCACCCCCTCTCCTACCATAGGAAGAAATAAATCTTTTAGCGCTCGCGGTATATAACACATAAGCGTTCGAGCTTTTAACGCTACGTGTCCGATGCTTTATCGTTTACAGTTTTGTTCGAAATATGAAAAAAAAATTCAAATATATAAAAAAAAAACTAAACGTTTTAAGAATTAAACATGGCAAAGGAGGGGATACATTACAGTATATAAAATATTATAAAGCTTTCTTCGTCTACCCCACCCACTCTAAACGGGTTGAGTAGGTACTTGTATTTAGTCCTAATAACATAGATGGCGCTAGGTATTATTGCAGATATTTTTACAATATATTTTTAAGATTTTGAAAGGCGACAAAGCTTTACCTGCTCCAGGCGCCATTTGGCTCAGTGTCGGGTTTGACGGTATAAATCTAGAAAAATAATCCGTGAGAAAAATATTTTTTTTACTTTTTTATAAATTGATCGAAAGTAGACAGTGTTTACCACAACCTTTTTTTTTTTTTAGTTTTTTTTTAAATTAGTAATAGAAGGTACATAAATTACAAATAAATTTTATACAGTAATTAATTACATAGTAGATATATTTGATGTACCCCCATAATTAAGCAAGGCTTGTGTGTATGGGGGGGTGTTATTGTATTGCTTTTTTTATATCATTCAGTTTATTTATATCACATTTAAATTACCATTTAAACAAAGTTTTCAGTATAAGTTTTAAGGTGAGTTTTAAAATTTTTTATATTGGTATTCATGTTTCTAATTTTTTCTGGTAATGAATTAAAAAAATTTGCTCCGAGATATTTATGACTCAATTGTCCAATTTTTTTTTTAAATTTTGGAGTGGGAAGTATTGATGTTTGTCTAAGACTTCTATTATTTTTAAATGGTGCAACTTGATTTTTAATATTATCTTTATAAATTTGTAATGTTGCATGATAAAAGTATAATGCACTTAATTTTCTGACTTTAAATTGTTTGAATAAAAGTTCTGACGAATATGAGTAGGGTTTTTTAAAAATGGTTTTTATTATTAGTTTTTGTGATATGTAAATTGTTTGTGTTTGATTTGTATATGTACCGCCCCATCCTATAATGCCGTATTGTATAATTGATTGACAGAAAGCGAAGTATGTGGTTCTAAGTAATTTTTCGTTTAAAATATCTCTTAAACATCTAAATATATATGTTAGTTTCCTTATTCTGTTGTTCAGAATATTTATGTGTGGAGACCATTTTAAACGCTGGTCTATTGTTATGCCCAGGTACTTAATATCAGTTTTGCTTTCTATTTTTGAACATGATATATTACATTTGTGGTTTTCTGTATTTGTCACAGGGTGGATTATTAAGTTTATTTCTTTAGGTGTTTCTTGTTTTTTACCTGAAAGTTTTAAATGTATTTCGACGAAATATTTGGCCAAAATGAAAAAAAAATCTTACCTACCATCACACCATTTACACAAGGGGCAGGTAAAGTAGATGAACCGTCATAGAACTCTGACTTGGCACACATTCCTTGCTTTATTCACGTTCATACTTTTTGTCTTCCAAACTCTTTTGTTGTGTCGAAACTTGATATATATGGCCAGAAGAAAGTATTCGATTATCTTGATAGTGTTAATTTTTCTTGGGATGTCGACGACATGTTCTTGCATTTACTTGCGCCGTAAATACTTACCACTATTTAAAAAAAAAATTAATGCACAGGGAACACTTTGATCCTGACTCATTTCTTTGTCAATCCGCTCAACATTTTTCAGTTAAACATAAATGACATCAATAATTGCAAAAATAATGACAGAAGGCTACGTCTCAACTTAGTAATGATCTTTAATGTATGGGTTGTTAATTGTTAATGTATTACGAGTATTTATTAATGCGATGGTTATTAATGCAAATGTTTTTAATGTAATGTACCTTAATAACCATTACGGTAACGCTTATTAATGTTGTGGTTGTTCATGGAATGATTATTAATGTTATGGTTATTAATGCAATGGCTTTTTTGTAATGTTTTTAGCGTAATGGTTATTAATGTAAAGGTTTTTAATGTAATGTATATTTCCGTAATGGTTATTAAGTTAATGCTTATTAATGTAATGGATTTTCATGGAATGGTCATGAATGTAGTGGTTATTAATGCAATGGCTTTTTTGTAGTGACCGACCGAAGGTTCGGTTTCGGTTTCGGCAAGTTTCGGTAAAAAAAAACTAGTTTCGGCATCAGTTTCGGTTTCGGCAGAATTTCTGCCGAACCTTCGGCCGCACCGAAACTCTGCAAAAGATCTCAATAAATGGTAAATTTAGTATTAAGAATGTTGTGATTGTAAACGAAATTTAAATTAAAATACTCAATTAATGAGGTCCTTCCTTTACAATGCACATAAGTGTTAATTATTGAGAAATTTTTGTTCCAAGAAGTAGTTAACTGATTTGTTAATTTTTAGTAATACAAAAAAAATTCACATACTTCAAATATTGCTTTTTTATACACGTTTTAACTATTTGCATAAGTGTAAAAAATAAGCCAAATTTAATAAGGAAAAGATTTTTAACATGTCTAAAAAAGTTTCGGTTTCGGCCGAAACTGAGACAGCTACTGAAGATTCGGTTTCGGTTTTGATGGAAAGTCCTGTTTCGGTCTGACACTATTTTTTTGTAATGTTTATTAGCGTAATGGTTATTCATACAATAATTATTTGCACCAGATTGAAATGTCCGGGTTAAATTTTCCCCACAGGAAAAACTAAACCCTTTCACACACTTCCCCAAATGATCATCTAGTCAAACCACGCTATGCAATTGCAGTATATAAGTATAATAAATACAAAACAATACAAGAACAACATGTCAACCTACCAGAGACCAAATAGGAAAATAATTCACCGACTCCAGATATTTTCACATCAGAGGGTTCGGCTCTGTGGAATTCCTAATTCGACCTATAAATCCTACAGATCCCTCAATATAAATATTTAAAAAGTCTTTTGTAATCCTACATGTATTTAAAATTACTGATTTTTGCATTTGCATAAATTCTTTGACAAATCTAATATGCCTAAATTTTGAATAAGAGACCTAGGTATAATGCCAGTAGCCGAAATGACAAATGGTAATATTTTTATAGTCTGAGAATTCCAAATTCTTTTAATCTCATTTCCTAAATCTGTATATTTTCTTATTTTTTCAGAAACAGATTTTTAAATATTACAGGAATTTGGAATAGCTACATCAATGATATAAGTTATTTTTTTTAAATTTTGTCATGTAAAACTATATCAGGTCTATTATGACTAATTGTTCTGTCTGTTAGTATAGTTTTATCATAATATATTTTATAAAATTCATTTTCTAAAAATGAATTTTCTAAAAATGAATTTGGTTCATATTCATAATATGGTACTATATTACGGCAGTCAATCAAGGTATGTTTAATTACCAAACTTTGGTGGATTATTTTTAAAACCTGATTGTGCCTAAATGTAAACTCTGACGGCGCTAATATAGAACATCCAGATATAATATGTTCTATAGTTTCCGGAAAAGCCAAACATTTTCTACATAAATCATCAATTTGATTTGTATCTTTGATTATATGCTTCCTATAATTTTTAGTATTAATGACTCTATCTTGAATGGCAAGCATAAATCCTTTTATTTCTGCGCTCAACGCTCCAATATTCAACCATTTGTTTGACGAAAGTTTGTCAACATACGTTTTGTTGAGATAATTGAAGTGTTTTGCGTGAATAATTTTATTTGACCATGAATCTAATAATTCTTGGTTAGTATTTATAAGAATGTTGGCATTCTCGTCATATAAATTTAAAGGTGTAATGTTTCTATCTGACTTGCAAATTATTTTGTGCATTTCTGAGCTATTAGCTTTCCTATGGAAAAAGATTCGAAGCATTTCTACCTGATTGTGTTTCAAAGATGTTATTTTGACTACACCTCTACCTCCTAAATTTTTAGGTAAATTAATTCGTTCTATAGCTGAATTTGGATGATGGCAATTAAACTTTGTTAACGTAGTTCTAATTAATCGTTCTAAACTATCTATATCTATATTGGACCATTTAATTATGCCAAATGAGTACGTTAATAGAAGTATTGCCCAAGTATTTATTGCTTTTACTAAATTTTTAGCAGATAGATTGCATTTTAAAATTTTTCTGATCCTAGTTTGAAATTTAATCCTAATATCATTTTTAATACTAGTGTGATCTAATCTATTCGATTGCGGGTATCCTAAATATTTATAAACCTCATCCCCTTTCATACATTTAATTTTGAAATTTCTAAATATACCCTTGTCTCCATCTACAATTTTGCCTTTCTCTATATGGATCGTTTTACATTTATCTAAACCAAAAGTCATTTTAATATCATCTGAAAATTTTTTAACTACTTTAATCATTTTCTCTAAATTTGATTCAGAGTTTGAAAATAATTTTATATCATCCATATATAGTAGATGTGAAACTACACTACTCTCTCCTGTATTACCCTTAATTTTTATTCCAAACTTGCTTTTAATTAACATTTTAGATAGGGGATTTAATGCTAAGCAAAACCAAAGAGGACTCAATGAGTCTCCTTGAAAAATCCCTCTTTTTATTGAAATGCCCGGTACTACTATTTTCTTACCTTTTAAATTAACTAGTAAATCTGTATTCCAAAAAGACAATATTTTTCAAAAAGCTAATTATAATTGGGTTAACTTTATATATTTTTAATATTTTGATTAGCCACGAGTGCGGGACACTATCAAAAGCTTTTTGATAATCTATATAGCAAGTATGTAAACTACGCTTTTGATTTTGAATTTGTTTTAAAATTACGGAATCAATAACTAATTGTTCTTTACATCGCATATGTTTTCTGCGACAACCTTTTTGTTGTTCAGATAAAATATTTTTTTCATCCAAATGAGTATATATTAAATCCGTCAAGCAAGAGGTTAAAATTTTGTATATTATCGGTAGACATGTAATGGGTCTATATTGAGAGGGATTATTAATATTTTCGCTTTTAGGCAACACATAAGTAATGCCTTTAGTTAGAAAATTAGGAAAATTTTAAGGTTGTCTGACATGTTTTGAAAGATTTTTTGCATAAAGAGGATGTAAAGTAGTTAGACGTTTGTACCAAAAATTATGTATTCAATCGCAACCCGTGGCTTTCCAATTATGAGTATTTTTTATAATTTTGGCTAACAATTATTATTACTTATATATTAATTATATTCAACCGATATATAATTAATATATAAGTAATAATATATAATTAATATAATTTATATATATTATTACTTAATATAATAATATATATATATATTAATTATATTAATTATATATATTAATATAATAATATATATAATAAATATAATATATTATTATATTAAGTAATAATATATATTAATTTAAATATTATTATTAGTAGATTTGAATAACGTGGTGGTTATTTTATTAATTAATTAATTTATTTATCTATTTAAAGGTTATTAATTTAACATTATAATGATCTCTTTTCTATGAAATATTATTGAGTGCAGTGTTTTGAAGAATAAATAAAATGAAATTCTTCTTCTTCTTTGCGTGCCGTATCAGGTCCCCCCGACTTTGGCGATCACTCTTGAGAATGTCTCTCTGTCTTGCGCTGCCCGGAATAGCTCCTCCACACTTCTAATGCCGGTCCACTCTCGTATATTACGCAGCCAAGACATTTGTCTCCTACCAGGCCCTCGGCGACCCTCTATTTTGCCTTTCAATATCAAATGGAGCAAGTGATACTTCTCCCCTCGAAGTATATGACCCAGATATGAAATTTTCCTGATTTTTATTAATGTAAGCAGTTCTCTATCTGCTCTAGCCCGTCTGAGAATTTCTGTGTTGGTGATCATGTCAGTCCATGGGACCTTGAGCATTCTCCGGTGAAGCCACATTTCAAAAGCCTCTAACCTGTTCATGGTATTTACTTTCAAGGTCCATGTTTCACATCCATAGAGCAAGACCGACCACGCATAACATTTTAGCATTCTCTGCCTTAGTTTTAAGCTGATATTGTCATAGCAGAAGAGGTATTTCATTTTAATGAACGCAGTTCTTGCTGCTTCAATTCTGCATCTAACCTCCACATCTGGATCAAGAGTCTCCGTGAGAATACTGCCGAGGTATCTAAATCTTTCCACCTTTTCGACATTGCAACCATTTAACAGTATCACTGATTCAGAGTGATCTAGTCGTCCAAATGTCATCCATTTAGTTTTATTGACGTTGATTGTTAGGCCCAGTTGCTCACCAGCATTATTAACAAGATTTAATTGAAAAATGAAATAATAACATAGAAATAATCTGAGCCTATTTACGTAAACTACATAGAAGTGTTCTTATTTCTCGTGATTAGATTATAATATCACTGAAAAGATAAACTTAGAAATTTGATCGATACTGATTTCAATGAAAACAACGATATCGCCTATTGCGTAAAACCTTTCTACTTAAGAAAGAATTTCTACATTAGAAAAAGTTTGATGAATTTCACCGCTAAGAAAAAAATTGAGCTTACATGCACACGTGTATGCCCACTACACTTTTGTGCGCTATACTACATTTGTTACATGGGTTTTACTACGAAGTGTGTCTGCAGTAGATTACATTATTGTACGAGCTCAGATAAATTTAATATCTGCTTATATTATAATAAAACGAATATAAAACTTTATTCCATTTAATTTTATTCGACCGTAACCGGTTTCAGCTCGTTGAAGCCATCTTCAGACTGGTACAAATATTTCCAAGTCTACGGTTTATATACACAACATATTGGGAAGGGGAAGAGGAGTGGTATACAAGGATTTTAATCAATTACAATAATTATATAGTGTAAGAAGAATATACGACGCGAATGTGAATGGTAGAAGAAGTCGGGGACGCCCGAGGAAGACATGGCATGATCAAGTGAATCAGATACTTGAGTCGGGTCATGTCAAAAGTCAGAATAATAGAAGAGAATGTATGAGACGATGTATGAATGTGAGTGAGGCAAAGAGTGTGTGCCAAGACCGAGTTGTTTGGCGGTCCGTCCTCTCTGCCTACCCCTGCAGAGAAACGGCGTGATGGTTAGTTAGTTAGTTTTACAATAATTATATTTGTTGCTAAATCATTTTAGACTATCGAATTTTTAAATATTTTGGTTATTCCAGTAAGCTAATTACATTGGGTTTGCAGTTCACTTCAATGATGATTAGGGAAAAACCTTACAAGTAATATAAGTTACTAATGACCTAATTTTATTGTCAAATCGTTATTATATTATTTATGAAGTTTGGTATTTTTTATTGCTTTTTGAAGGGATACATGTTTACATTGGAGTTGGAATGGTCTAAACTAATTACATATTTTAATATCGAAATTATTATGAAAATTACACTGGATACAAAAGCGGAGACTTAGCAAATGAATCTAATTGATTTATCTTTACAAAGTTACATTATGAAGGGGTACATGTTTACATTGGAGTAGGAATGGTCTAAACTAAATACCTATTTTAATTTCGAAATTATTATGAAAATTACAATGGATACAAAAGCGGAGATTTAGCAAATGATTCTAATTGCTTATTCATTACAAAGTTAGATTCTATTTTTTTAGTTAAGCGGGTAATTTCTAAAGATTCTAGTCTATCCAGTTTATGACCTTTATTGCATATATGGAGAACTTTAACATCTCTGTCTTTATCAAACGAGTGTTTTTTTTCTAATAAGTGTGATGCTACATTCGAAAATTCTCCTTTGTCATTCACCCAGTTTGTAAAATGTTCTTTAATTCGGGTTTTGACTGACCTCCCAGTTTAAGGATACGATGGGCAGTTGGCGCAATTCACTTGGTAAACGCCTGAGTTTTCAGTTTTTCTCTTTTATCTTTATTATTAATTAAAATTCTCCCTAGAGAATTCACATTATAAAAAGCTGTTTTACATTTATCATTATTAGCTAATCTGGATATTTTAGTTGATATTTCGCCAATATAAGGGATTTTAACCCATTGCTTAGTAAAATCTTTTTCATATTTATTATCGAGGCCTTGTGAAATGATTGTTAATGTAAGTTAGGTCATTAGTAACTCATATTACTTGTAAGGTTTTTCCCTAATCATCATTGAAGTGAGCTGCAAACCCAATGTAATTAGCTTACTGGAATAACCAACATATTTAGAAATTCGATTGTCTAAAATGACTTAGCCACAAATATAATTATTGTAATTGATTAAAATCCTTATAGACCACCCCTCTCCCCCTCCCCAATATGTTGTGTATATAAACCGTTGACTAGGAAATATTTGTATCAGTCTGAAGACGGCTTTGACGAGCTAAAACCGGTTACGGTCGAATAAAATTAAGTGGAATAAAGTTTTATATTCGTTTATTATAATATATTATAATGGAATTCCACCATGAAATATCACTCTCAAAAATAGAAATATTAATATCTGCTTACTAATGAATAGGCCAACCCGACCGATAAAATAATATCTTCCCATGGCACGGGCCAACAGCAGGCTTGAGAAAACGGGTATTTAATGAATAATAAATTCATTTGACCGCTCGTTGCAGTTCCAAAGACGTGTATTTACGGGTTGAATTCCTTCCTCCCTAATTTAGAGAACTGCCCCAGTAATTTCAGTAAGTATTTGCAGGTTCCCATATCCCGCCATAATACTTCTGCTCTCCGGGCGGTTAAAATCCTAAATTACGCCTGCAGACTCGGCTTATATTCCTCTACAAATGGACACTATATCTCCCAGGCGAGCTGATACTTTATTATTATCATCTCTAATGGCCACTTTGATATTTTAATCATTCGGAACAGCCGATCATATTCGCAGCAGCACTAATTAAAACTATAAATTATTCGCTTCAACGATGTAGATGATAATTTAAATTTCACTACGGGAACGTGATGCTTTGCTACACGCCTACATTTTCATATGCTCTCTGACCTTGATTTTGACAAATTGCAAATTCGCGCCTTTTAAAATGAATTCTTCATCCGAACAAAAAAAACAGAATTAGAAATAATTTGCGAAATTCAAATAACGAGAGAATGTTATATTCGGTATTTCGACTTAAAGTGGATATTCTCGGAATTGAAATAGGCGTGTGATTCTCGTTTGAAAAAATGTTATTCACTGCTCAAATAAATTGGATTGTTATCATATTTTTTTAAAATTTATTTTAATAAATGTAATCATTAAAGAAAAACCAACATTTTAGGGGAATGGTTCAGATACACCCTTAAATACAAATAAACCCCTTTTCACTGGAAATTTATATACGATACTGAAGACGAATGATTTAACGATATTTCTACAATTTTACACTGATTTACTACTTCCAATTTTATTCTGAATTTTCGGTAGGCTTTTAAAGATAAATTATTTTTTTTCATTAAAATTAATATCGTCACTTTGAACTTTGTGAATAGAGCAGGTTTTTTAAATACAACTGCGGCGATACGAATTACAATTAACCAGTGGATACAGTTTATTATAACTGTAAAATATAGCTAAAAGTATTAACAGTCTGGTTAGTGTTTAAAAGAACGATGACGTAGGGTACCTACCATAATTACCAAGTGAACTTTCTTAAAGTTAAACGTAAGCCAAATTAGCGACGCATGACGTTACGCAAAATGAGGTTATGAAAAAACGAACGTATAAAAATACAAAAAATCATTTTCAGTTAAATAGTAGAAAGCATTAATTTCCATAATTAATTGTATAGAATCTCATAATAATAACTTCTTCAATAATTATTGAAGAAGTAATTATTATAAAATAATTATTATAAAATGCTTTTGGGAACCATTTTAATTAAAAGATAATAAATTACTTTTGGGAATCGGGAATACTTTTGTTCAACATATAAATAATATTATGCATAGTGTTTGAAATAAATGGACTTTTTAGAAGAATAATTTTGGTAATCTGGTAAAATAAACTTAAAAAAATGCTTTTTATCTCCAATTTACTAAATTTATTAACTAGCAGACCCGGACACACGTTGCTGTGGCTAATGAAACCTATAACTAACGAAATCCACAACGCCCGTTTGCCAGTCCGTTGCCCGCTGCCCGCTACCGCTTGGCCAGGTATTTCAACCAATTTTCACAAAAATCTTGACAAATCGTGTACCTAAAAATCTTCCTCGTGAATAACTCTATATATTGGTGAAAACCGCATGAAAATTCATTGCGTAGTTTAAAAGATCTAAACACACATACAGCGTGAGCGATTTCATTTTATAGAAGATTTCATTTTATTAGATTTTATTTTCATTTTATAAAGATAAAGATAAAGATAAAGATAAAGATAAAGATAAAGATAAAGATAAAGATAAAGATAAAGATAAAGATAAAGATAAAGATAAAGATAAAGATAAAGATAAAGATAAAGATAAAGATAAAGATAAAGATAAAGATAAAGATAAAGATAAAGATAAAGATAAAGATAAAGATAAAGATAAAGATAAAGATAAAGATAAAGATAAAGATAAAGATAAAGATAAAGATAAAGATAAAGATAAAGATAAAGATAAAGATAAAGATAAAGATAAAGATAAAGATAAAGATAAAGATAAAGATAAAGATAAAGATAAAGATAAAGATAAAGATAAAGATAAAGATAAAGATAAAGATAAAGATAAAGATAAAGATAAAGATAAAGATAAAGATAAAGATAAAGATAAAGATAAAGATAAAGATAAAGATAAAGATAAAGATAAAGATAAAGATAAAGATAAAGATAAAGATAAAGATAAAGATAAAGATAAAGATAAAGATAAAGATAAAGATAAAGATAAAGATAAAGATAAAGATAAAGATAAAGATAAAGATAAAGATAAAGATAAAGATAAAGATAAAGATAAAGATAAAGATAAAGATAAAGATAAAGATAAAGATAAAGATAAAGATAAAGATAAAGATAAAGATAAAGATAAAGATAAAGATAAAGATAAAGATAAAGATAAAGATAAAGATAAAGATAAAGATAAAGATAAAGATAAAGATAAAGATAAAGATAAAGATAAAGATAAAGATAAAGATAAAGATAAAGATAAAGATAAAGATAAAGATAAAGATAAAGATAAAGATAAAGATAAAGATAAAGATAAAGATAAAGATAAAGATAAAGATAAAGATAAAGATAAAGATAAAGATAAAGATAAAGATAAAGATAAAGATAAAGATAAAGATAAAGATAAAGATAAAGATAAAGATAAAGATAAAGATAAAGATAAAGATAAAGATAAAGATAAAGATAAAGATAAAGATAAAGATAAAGATAAAGATAAAGATAAAGATAAAGATAAAGATAAAGATAAAGATAAAGATAAAGATAAAGATAAAGATAAAGATAAAGATAAAGATAAAGATAAAGATAAAGATAAAGATAAAGATAAAGATAAAGATAAAGGTAAAGGTAAAGATAAAGATAAAGATAAAGATAAAGATAAAGATAAAGATAAAGATAAAGATAAAGATAAAGATAAAGATAAAGATAAAGATAAAGATAAAGATAAAGATAAAGATAAAGATAAAGATAAAGATAAAGATAAAGATAAAGATAAAGATAAAGATAAAGATAAAGATAAAGATAAAGATAAAGATAAAGATAAAGATAAAGATAAAGATAAAGATAAAGATAAAGATAAAGATAAAGATAAAGATAAAGATAAAGATAAAGATAAAGATAAAGATAAAGATAAAGATAAAGATAAAGATAAAGATAAAGATAAAGATAAAGATAAAGATAAAGATAAAGATAAAGATAAAGATAAAGATAAAGATAAAGATAAAGATAAAGATAAAGATAAAGATAAAGATAAAGATAAAGATAAAGATAAAGATAAAGATAAAGATAAAGATAAAGATAAAGATAAAGATAAAGATAAAGATAAAGATAAAGATAAAGATAAAGATAAAGATAAAGATAAAGATAAAGATAAAGATAAAGATAAAGATAAAGATAAAGATAAAGATAAAGATAAAGATAAAGATAAAGATAAAGATAAAGATAAAGATAAAGATAAAGGTAAAGGTAAAGGTAAAGGTAAAGGTAAAGATAAAGATAAAGGTTAAGATAAAGATAAAGATAAAGATAAAGATAAAGATAAAGATAAAGATAAAGATAAAGATAAAGATAAAGATAAAGATAAAGATTTGGTTGGTTATTTGGTGGTTTGTTGAGATGAATGTGGGTAGATCCAATAATGTCATCTGCTATTTCCGTTCAGCGATCCGCGTGGTAATACTTACCTCACACTTCTCTGATCTGACTCCAAGGGTTACCAAATATACCAAAAATGAAAGGAATGTTTCTGAATACTGAAGTTACATTTATTTAAATTACGAGATACTACAAGTATTAACTTGGAAGGTTTATAGGGAAGATACTCAAGCAAACAAGCTAGCGCGTCAGGTAGCCGAGAAACGAATGAATTCCGTTCGCTTGGCCGGAACGGAATTTGCGCAGGCGCGTTGATTGAGTTGCCCGTGCATAAAAATCAATTATTAGGCTGTTGAGCATAATTCCCTACATACCTCCCGCCCAGTTTTTTAGCGATAAAAAATGAAATAAACCTAAATAAGACATATAAGAGCAATGCTTAAATGTATAAACCAGTATGGTTTTTAAATTGTTTAAAACGAAAAAAAAATTAATTATCTTCAATTGTTTACTGGAGCACTTATTTATTAACTCAACATGTTTATGGAGTTTTATTGTAATTAAAAAAACTAGACAGGGTATAGTTATCATCCAGAGTGGACCTATTATTACTTTTATTTTAAAGCTATTGCAAATAGTTATTAAGTGATTAGTAGCTTTAACATGCTTCAGTAAACAGTTGGAAAGAATTATGATAACATAAGTATTAAAATTTGAACAACATGTTCATGCGGTGCCAGTTGAAAACGATAGCAGGTTTATTAAATATTTATACAAGAAATATGAACTTAAATATACATAAAAGTTTTATTAAAACCTAAATATTTGAAATGACTCAACGAAAGCAATAAAGGATTACTAACTAGGATAACGCTTCAACTAGTTGTTAATAGGTGAGTATACATTTTTGTTTACAAAAGTTTTTTGTTTGAATTTATAAAAATGGTAGTTATGAAACCAAAATATCTATGTTTCCTATAAGTTAATTAATATATTAAGTTATTAAAAAAAAAACAAAAGTAACATATATGTGTACATTATACGATTAGCCATGTATTTAATATAGCCTAGAAATATGTTGAAATGATTATATAGTGAAGTCATTGTAGGTACCAATGTAGTACTTCGTATTTCTATATTATAATAAATATGTTACATCACTTTTGTGATACACAAGAATACCTCACATCACTCTGAATGTGGAAAATTTTCAGTAAAATTTTTATCTATTATTTATAATAAAGTAAGTACTTATAAGAAATTACACTAATTTTTAATGTACTGTTACATAATTTAAAATTTGATACAACAAAACAACTGTCATGTGTACATAGAAGTTGATCAACTACTTGATCATTTTTTACGATTTTAAATTTTATTATACTTAAATGCACATACAAGAATTGTTTTTGTTTTCCTTTTTTTCAAAAAAAAAAAAAAAAACGAATAAAAATTATCTTCAATTGTTTACTGGAGCGCATTTATCAACTCGACATACAAATGGAGTTTATTATTATCAAAAGGAACTAGACTGGGTATGGATCGTCCAGAGTAGATCTGTTATTTTCTAAAAATTATGGCAATTAATTATTAATTGACTAATAGCATTTAGTCGCTACCGTAAACAATTGAAAAGAATTAGTACATATTATTTATATAAAGATTCAACAAGTGTTCAGTCAGATGGTGAGTATCATTTTAAAACACATCTGAGTGACCATGGTTAAAATTACCAAAGGTAAAAACATTTTCACTATACATGAATTGATAAAAGTCTTAATGTTTAAGTTGAATCAAGAATTGTTATATATATGTGACATTTATGTTAGTTAAAAGTTATTTAACAATGTTAGATACTAGGTTTATATGTATATGTTAATATATTCCATATTGGGAACACGTTCAATATAGAATATATTAAGATTGTATTACACAATAATTATACATTATTGATTAGCGATTATTGCTGGATAAGAATGTTTCATTGATTGATATACAATGTTTTTTGTTTGCTTAAAAATAGATAGATACATGTAAAAATTTTATTCTAACATTCTATACACGTTTTTCAAAGAAAAGTTGTATAAAATTTATAAAAACTTCAACGCACAAAGCGGAGTGGCTAGATTTACTATTTATATATTCATCGCAAGCTGCGGAATGTTTTATTTTTAAAACAAGGTTATTATTTACGTTAATATGTGTTATATTGAGTATGTGGTCAATACAAGACATATTACGCTTTGTTAATATTAAGTTTAAAAAAATGACTATTGTCTGAGTACATCGTTTTTTACACACTTTCAAGTGTTAAATTTTTCTTAAAACTAGTTACATAGTTTACATGATTTTAAAAAATGAAAAATTTCATTGGTTAAATGGTTCATCACTTTGATGACCGATATGTATTGTATACAACAAATAATAGTACTAGAGTTCAAAATTTCTTTCAAAATTGAAGTCTTTAGTTATCAGTAATTTTACAGATATACGGTTTAAGATAATACAAGCTTTGTATATGCTTTTTTTAATATTATTTTTTGGTAGTCATTTTTAATTTGATATGGGATCTGTAGGAAGGAAAAGAATTAATTATATCTAATTTTGCCAATTATTTGCTTTCCGACCGGTAACGGTCGCCAAAATGGACTCTACGACCAGATCTTGTTCTTTTTATTTCTGGGAGTGGTTCCTGGACAGTTGTAGCAACAGGAATATTTTCTTCTACTGGTACCTTTTCCTCTACAGGTAGGAAGGCTGGTTTTAACCTATCTATGGAAACACGTTTATTTTTGCCCTTTACGTTGATTACAAACGTTTTATCGTCGCGTTCCTCCACTTTATAAGGTCCTTCGTATGAATTTTGAAGGGGCCTTCTTCCACTGTCTGTTCTAAGAAAGACATGGGTAGTTAGAGATAAGTCCTTATGTACAAAGCATTTCCTTGATCCATGGGCGGTGGTAGGTGTTGGCTTGATATTTTCAAATTTTCTTTGAAGTCGACCTACGTAAGTGTCGGGTTCTTCTTTAGGTGTTTCGGTGAAGAAATCACATGGCAATCTTAATGTTCTACCATATGTGAGTTCAGCTGGGGAACATTTTAGATCTTCACGAACAGTGGATCTCAATCCGAGTAGTATGAGCGGAAGAGTCTCCAACCAGTTCGGGTCACCGCTCGCACTAAGAGCGGCTTTCAGAGTACGGTGCCATCTCTCTATTAAGCCATTGGCTTGTGGGTGGTATGCCGTAGTCCTTGTATGTTTAATTCCCAATTTTTCCGCCAGCTTCTTAAAAAGAAAACTTTCGAATTGACGGCCCTGGTCTGTGGTTATCGTCTCCGGGGTCCCGTGACGAGCTATCCAGTGGTCCATCAGTGCATTTGCGACGGTTTCTGCAGACATGTCTTTCAATGGTACTGCTTCAGGCCAACGTGTGAATCTGTCGATCATTGTCAACAGGTATTGGTATCCATTGCATGCTGGAAGAGGTCCAACTAAATCGATATGTACGTTGCGAAAGCGGTCTTCTGGTAAGATATAAGCTGATGGTGGAGCTACTGTATGTTTTGAGACTTTCGCTTTTTGGCAAGGGATACAGTTTTTAACGAAAATTTTTATGTCTTTCGCCATCTTGGGCCACACAAACCTCAATTTCACTGAGTTTGTTGTTCCGAGTATGCCTGGATGACAGACATTGTGTACGCTTTCTATGACCTCGGTTCGCATAGACTCTGGAACGAAAGGTCGGACATGACCAGTTGATATATCGCACCATAACGATTTATCTGTGCCAGGTATCACCATTTGACGTAGGGAGAGGCTGGTGTCATCTTTTGCCTTAATTAGATCGTCAGTTTGACACTGCTCTTCTGCCATTCTCCCATAGTCAATTGTAGAGGGACAGTTTATCTCCTCGATTCGAGACAGGGTATCCGCTACTACATTCTCCAGTCCGGAGATATGCCTAATATCAGTCGAAAATTGTGCGATGAAGTCCAGCTGTCTTTCCTGCCGTGGAGAGCTGGAGGCTCGTTTCTTGTGGAAGGCATAGGTGATTGGCTTATGGTCAGTATATATACTAAAATTACGTCCTTCAACGCTATTGCGGAAGTATTTTACGGCTTCGTAGACACCTGTTAGCTCGCGGTCGAATGTGCTATAATTCCGCTGAGCTGGAGTGAATTTTTTAGAGAAAAATCCAAGTGGCTCCCATGTGTCGCCGTTTAACTGCTGTAAAGAGGCTCCGATCGCCGTATCGCTAGCGTCTACCATGATAGCGAATTTGGAGTTGGGATTCGTATGAGCTAGTAACGCTGCATTTGCAAGATGATTTTTGCAATCCTCGAACGCTGCGGTTAATTCCGAGCTCCATGTAAGTTCTCGTTTGTCATTCTTTTTCCATCCGGCTATACAGTCAAATAATTTCGCCTGGGTGTGGATAGCATTAGGTAGGAACTTTCGGTAGTAATTAAGCATACCTAAAAAACGGCGCAGACCTTTCGCGGTTTTAGGTAGTGGAAATTCTGTTATCGCTTTCACTTTTTCTTTAATAGGGGTCATCCCCTTTGGTGTAATTGTATGCCCCAGAAAATTTACGGTAGAGGCACCAAATTGACATTTTTGGATGTTTATGATAAGACCATTTTCAGCTAGGCGTTTGAATAAAATGTCTAAGTGTCTTTGGTGTTCTTCTTCACTTGAGGATGCAATTAGTATGTCATCAAGATATACAAAACAAAAGTCCAGATCCCTGGTGATGGCGTGCATAAAGCGTTGGAAACTTTGTGCCGCGTTGGATAACCCGAATTGCATGGTGGTAAACTCATACAATCCGAACGGTGTGATGATAGCCGTTTTCGGTATGTCTTCAGGTTCTACAGGTATCTGGTGATATGCCCGCGCTAAGTCAATGGTCGAGAATACTTTTGCTGATGACAGTTTGTGAGTGAAGTCGTGGAGCTGAGGGATCGGATATTTGTCCGGAACGGTCTTTGCGTTTAAACGCCTATAGTCTCCACAGGGACGCCACTCACCGTTAGGCTTTTTTACCATATGCAACGGACTGGCCCAGTTGCTCTTGGAAGGTCGGCATATTCCCTGTTCCATCTTAAATTTAAATTCGCGTTTGGCCGCTTCTAGAAGTGCTGGTGCTAACCTGCGCGCACGTTCGGTTACAGGAGGGCCTTTAGTTTCGATACAATGGGTCACTGTATGTTTAATTCCTGTAGTCTCCATGTTAGGCCGCGTCAAGCTTGGGTATTTACAGAGGATATCTCGATACTTCAGGGTGTTAGATATTGTTGAAATGCCTGAAGAGATTCCTTTGTATTTCGTGCCTCGAATCAGCAATCCTGTAGACGAGTCCGTGATCGCTGCCTTTTTTAAATTTACGGTAAGGTTGAAGTTGTGCAGAAAATCGGCTCCCAAAATAGCTCTTGATACATCTGCCACTATAAATTTCCACTTCATTGTCCTACGTAGACCCAAGTTGAGTTCCAGTATTCTTGTGCCGTAGGTTTTAATGCAATTACCACTGGCGCTGTACAAAGCTGGTGTGCGGCTATCCGAGGTAATGCATTTTTTATTGTGGTTAAAATCTCTAGGGATTATGGAGACGTCAGCTCCCGTGTCCACGAGGAACTTCTGACGTGTTTCGCGATCAAATAGAAAGAGACGACAAGTATTAGCAGGAAGCTCACATGTCTCTACTGTGGTCTTCCTCTGTCGTTTCCCTGGTGTTTTTTTTGGAAAAGAACACGGTTGGTAGCACTTGTATGCCTTTTCACCATAAATGTTATGCCATTTACAATATCCCTCAGGGTTCCTGTTCGGAGATCTCCCACGAGACCCTGACCTTGGTCTTCTAGCGGGGTTTTGTCTAGATGGGGACTGGTCGTGCGAATTTCGGCGAAAGTTTTGTCTATTTCGTCCATTAAAATCGGATTGTCGATTGGCGTTGTTTTGGTCTAACTTCAATTGTTTGATTTCTCTTGTAAGTGTGAGCACTTGTTTTTGAAGTTCTAGAAGTATGGAATTTTCAGGTTCTTCGGCTCGCGATGGGCTTGGTCGCTTGTTACGGTCAACCGCGGTACATTCGGTTGCCTGGTACACATCAATAATTTTATCCGCCGCTGAAGCAAGTTGTTCGAGATCGTTGTCTGACAGTGCGGACAGTATCGCCTGGACATGCTGTGGGAGTCTCTGCAACCATAGTGTTCTGACGATGGCGCTCTTTGCCAAAGCGGGTCCCGCTAACTCCTGCATGTGCCTTAGTAGACCAGTTGGTTTTCGGTCCTCCAACTGGATGCCGGTGAGAAGTCGAGTTAGTCGCTTCTCCTCCGAGTCCTGAAGACGCTCGATGAGGGCTGTCTTGACGCGTACATATTTTTCTTGGGCTGGTGGATTAATTATTATGTCGCTTATTATCTGCAGGGTGTCAGGATCAAGAGCGGCAATTACGATGTTGTACTTGGTGAAGTCATCTTTTATCCGAGAATTCACGAACTGTGCCTCGGCCTGGGCCAACCAGAGAGCAATATTAGACTTCCAACAGCTCGGTAAGCGTACTGAAACTGGGTGTACGTCCGATGCTGGTCTGCTGTCTCCTTCCATGTTGTTTTTGCTGTGATTGCCGCTTGGGATTGTGGGAGGATCAGAAACGCTTGAACTGCTGGCGTTTCCTTCGTTGGTTACGATGTGCTTACTTGAGTTTGATTCGTTGGAGTTTTCTTCTTTATTTTCCTTTTCGATAGTAAACATCTCCCAATTTGGTCAGAACAATTAGCAGCAGATATGGCAAAATTTCAAAGGAAGTGAATGTATGAAATAATTTTTTTTTAAATTTAATACCCATATAAGTTTAAAAATGATTTCTAAAATTGTTTGTTGCAAATTGATAATGTTTTTATTTTAAAAGTTAAAATTTTTGAAATCTGTTAAAAATTATTTTAAAAGTTTAAAAATAACCGAAATTTTTAATATTTTATTTTAGATGATGCCAGAAAGTAAGAAGACAAAATCATCCGTACGATTAATATTGTAATACTATTATTCAAATTTATTACTTGGCTAAAAATATGTATAAAAATCTCCAAAACTCATGAAATTTAATATTATCATCAAAATGAAAAGTGCTAAACTTTAATAATATTATTGAAATATATTAAATGATGATAAATTTATTGGTAGGTAGTTACGTTTTCGAGATGCAATTAGATTACAAGAGCTCTGCAGATTTTTCAAAGGCAACACATTTAAGTTGTAACATATTGTACACGCATCAATTAATGTAACAATTTTCTAAAATGCTGGAAAAAATAATTAGATTAATGTAAAACTTTTTAAAAACTTTCACGTGTCTGATGAGTCATCTTTTTCGTGAGATCGGTTGGCTGCCTTTCTCTCGGCAAAACTGGTCCGCGAAACTCGCCGGTGTGGCTCTGCCTTTATCCGGAAGATTCCAAGCGGTGATGTGTGTCTCCGCCTTTAACCGCTCGCCTTTGTGAAACTAGCTGAAATGGAAGGCCAGCGAATTTAGTCCTTTTTAATGCACAAAACAAGGAAATATACATAATCTTTGACAGGGATTCATGAGACAGCTAGATGATATCAGACAAAAATGGTTAGCAACGGTTTTATACCGTTTTACTTCAAAATGTTGTGATAAAAATGGCGGGTTTCACGATCCGCGACTAATTCAATTTACATTTCACAATTAGAATTATTAACTTGAAATTTGTGGGTATATGAAAAAAACATTATGTTTTAGCTGAAAAACAAAGCACGTTGTTAATTTTAATAGAAGTTAAAACTCATTTTAAACCTTATGCTCGTTTATCACTGTCATTATTTGATAGCATAAACGAAGCATATTATATTTGTAAAATACTGAGGTCCCCCCCGGTGGTCATTGAACGTAATTGAAGCTAAATTAAGAAATGCTTTTAAATATTAAAAGAATAAAATGCGACTCACCGGGTGCGTGATTTCTCAGGATTCGCTTCCCGACTCCTGACGGCTGCTGTATGCGAGTTTCCCATTTCTTCTTGTGTGAGTCGGGTCACCAGTTTTGGTTGGTTATTTGGTGGTTTGTTGAGATGAATGTGGGTAGATCCAATAATGTCATCTGCTATTTCCGTTCAGCGATCCGCGTGGTAATACTTACCTCACACTTCTCTGATCTGACTCCAAGGGTTACCAAATATACCAAAAATGAAAGGAATGTTTCTGAATACTGAAGTTACATTTATTTAAATTACGAGATACTACAAGTATTAACTTGGAAGGTTTATAGGGAAGATACTCAAGCAAACAAGCTAGCGCGTCAGGTAGCCGAGAAACGAATGAATTCCGTTCGCTTGGCCGGAACGGAATTTGCGCAGGCGCGGTGATTGAGTTGCCCGTGCATAAAAATCAATTATTAGGCTGTTGAGCATAATTCCCTACAAAGATAAAGATAAAGATAAAGATAAAGATAAAGATAAAGATAAAGATAAAGATAAAGATAAAGATAAAGATAAAGATAAAGATAAAGATAAAGATAAAGATAAAGATAAAGATAAAGATAAAGATAAAGATAAAGATAAAGATAAAGATAAAGATAAAGATAAAGATAAAGATAAAGATAAAGATAAAGATAAAGATAAAGATAAAGATAAAGATAAAGATAAAGATAAAGATAAAGATAAAGATAAAGATAAAGATAAAGATAAAGATAAAGATAAAGATAAAGATAAAGATAAAGATAAAGATAAAGATAAAGATAAAGATAAAGATACAGATAGAGATAAAGATAAAGATAAAGATAAAGATAAAGATAAAGATAAAGATAAAGATAAAGATAAAGATAAAGATAAAGATAAAGATAAAGATAAAGATAAAGATAAAGATAAAGATAAAGATAAAGATAAAGATAAAGATAAAGATACAGATAAAGATAAAGATAAAGATAAATATAGAGATAGAGATAGAGATAAAGATAAAGATAAAGATAAAGATAAAGATAAAGATACAGATAAAGATAAAGATAAATATAGAGATAGAGATAGAGACAGAGACAGAGACAGAGACAGAGACAGAGACAGAGACAGAGACAGAGACAGAGACAGAGACAGAGACAGAGACAGAGACAGAGACAGAGACAGAGACAGAGACAGAGACAGAGACAGAGACAGAGACAGAGACAGAGACAGAGACAGAGACAGAGACAGAGACAGAGACAGAGACAGAGACAGAGACAGAGACAGAGACAGAGACAGAGACAGAGACAGAGACAGAGACAGAGACAGAGACAGAGACAGAGACAGAGACAGAGACAGAGACAGAGACAGAGACAGAGACAGAGGCAGAGACAGAGACAGAGACAGAGACAGAGACAGAGACAGAGACAGAGACAGAGACAGAGACAGAGACAGAGACAGAGACAGAGACAGAGACAGAGACAGAGACAGAGACAGAGACAGAGACAGAGACAGAGACAGAGACAGAGACAGAGACAGAGACAGAGACAGAGACAGAGACAGAGACAGAGACAGAGACAGAGACAGAGACAGAGACAGAGACAGAGACAGAGACAAAGACAAAGACAAAGACAAAGACAAAGACAAAGACAAAGACAAAGATAAAGTTGCAATCATTTTCGAGAAATCGGCAATCTCACGTTACTTGTAAAGAATATACAAAGTGGCCCAAATTTATCTCACTAAGGGGGGGGGGGAGGGGTTCAGATTGGAAGAAAAACTGCTCACGCAATTAATGTTTGCCCCCTTGTACACCAATATATCATGGAGAAGATTAAAAATTAAAAAGTGGATGGGGGCAGTTTTACTATTTTGGGATACGTGTAAAAAGATAGTTGCAAAACTGCCTGTAAGTAGAATTGAAAATGTCGATGGTCAATGCAGAATCGTTAAGCAGTTGAGTCGCTCTGTTTATTGTTAATAAATAGGCAGAAGTTCTCTTTTTCGGAGAGTAAAAAAGTACGTGGTATCTCCCACGAGTATGCGCGTGAGGGACATAATATAAGTAAATCTCTTTCAACATAAGTGGATTTAGTACAGTACCAGAGGTTAGCTTAAAAAATGTTGTATGTATATAGCCAAAATAAAACCAAATAAAAATGTTGTATGTATATAGCCAAAATAAAACCAATTGTTGTTTTCCTCTTTGTGACTTTACCGCTAATAAAACAACACATAAAAAAAGAAATGAACAGGAGGCCCTGAGGAAAATAATTTCCCTTAGGGCCTGTGTCATCTGAGATGTTGTGTGGAGGGTCTTTTTGAGGAGAGGAAGGAATGAACATTGGTCTTGAAGAGACCCATGTTGTGGGAAGGAGGAAACACAGAGGCCTGCAAATCATTCCGTAGCCGAGCTGTTGAACACAAGAACGAGATGTTGGGCACGCGTTTGGCCTGTTTCTCGACTGTGGACCGGTGCCGAAGGGATCAATGACGCTAGTTCCTCGGAGCATCTTCCATTGTAATACCGGTAGAACAAGGATAGCATTCCCTCCCGACGCCTGTGCTCTAAAGATTGCAATCCGCTTGTTAAAAACTGTCAAACGGACCGCCCGTTTCTGAACAGAGTCGAGGGTATCTTTCAGGTATTTTGGACCTCCAGACCAAAGGTGACTGCCAAATTCAACCGTGGGGCGTACTTGTGATTTGTGCATGGTTAGCGGTAAAGTATCTGCGGGTCCTGTACAGTACGTACAGTTTTTGGGAGACTTACTTAACTCTGGCTTCGATGGAGCCCCCATATCTGAGCTGGTCACTTAGAATTACACCTAGCATATTAATGGAGGGCCTGTTAGGATCTAATTATGTAAAACGAAAAATCGCTCGTTGTTACGAGATTCCTTGTTAGGAAGAACATTCATTTTATGATTCTGATTCTGGTGTTAACTGATGATGTCATATTAAGACAAGAAAACATATTTAAAAAGAAAAAATGATATAGCATTGATTAATTAACATTATAAAGTTCAATTCAGAATTATATAAAATAACAACATAAAGACCCATGATAATAATAATTCAGAAAAACATTTTTATGGCGTAAGACCATGGGGCAGAACCATGTTCAAATAATAATAAGCCCTTTTAGCAGCGCAGGTACGGGCTAATATTTTGATGTAATTAATGAAAACAGTTGTGTTATTTTATTCGTCCCCAACACATGGCGCGTCAGTTAAAGTTGGATATTCAGTGGAAAGTGCTTTATTACCGGGGGTGGGTTTCAACACAACCACCGAATATATAAATATGTAGAATTGTTTGGGCGTATCCGAGATTGTATGGCCAATATGTATAACACAATATTTCCTTATTTGATCAAAGCTTAATTCAAAAAAATCTATCTTGAGAGGACTCTGGGATTTGGGATTTTTCCTAGGCCGTGTACAGAAGAGGTCTCGGCACGCAACATATTTTGAAGTGTCACGTGATCAAGTCAGTGCTACCGAGCAACGACAGTTTGCCAATACGGCAAAAATTATCGCTGATGTGTATGCTGTTTCTTCTTCTTCTTCTCGTGCCCTGTGCGTTCAACGGACGTTGGCTATCAGGTTGGCTATGCGGACTTTGTTTACTGCGGCCCGGAATAGCTCTACAGTAGACTGGCCAAACCACTGTTTCAGGTTTTTCAGCCTCGATGTTCTCCTGGTTCTCCTCACTATTTCACCGTAAGCTTATTAAATACACAAAGATAAGACTTCTTCAAGATAAGCTTATTTTAAAAAGTGAAGTTTACTTAGCGACAGCACTAACTTCGTAATTTGTCGGTCGCGCATCCAGGCCTGTATTCTAGTCGGCATTCTAGTATTTCGAACTTTTGTCACATTTGATGACTGTCAAATCCACGATCAGCGCCATTTGTTTGGCACTTGAACAGTCTCTGTTATGGGCCGTTGCTTGATTGTTTCAGTTTTTGAACAATCATCATCATTTTTGGTAAATGGATCAACAAAATGATCGATTTGCTTTTTACGTAAATACAGCGAAAGAGTTGCAATTGCGCCCTACTGTCCGGAGTGGAACAAGTCCCCAGATGGGGTGTATTAGGTGGCTGTAGGGAATAGTGAAGGGAAGGAGAATGGACAGGGAAACGTTTGGAAATACCCGGCTTTTCAATCAGATAGTCTCCAAACGCTGCTCAAGCCAATTTCAAGCAACGTTTCCATTCTGAATAGTGGTTTTTCACCAAGGCGAAAGTATCTAATAACAACCATTCTGAAAAGTGCCGCAAATGAACTTATTTTATAACTTTTAAAAGTTATTCCCATCAATGTAATTTATCATTGAAGAATAAGATAATAATAATAATCTAAGCGAAAATATGATAGAGAGCAGGACAGTGGAGGTTATCCACCTATTACCCGCCCTGGTATAAGTAACTAATGGCTACTCCTTCAAGGCTCTACAGCTACATTTATTTATTTTGAACGAATCTAGACCTCCAGTGTCCTTGCATACGTTGTTAGTAAGCAGTATGCAAGTGCTTAACAGGAAAAACAAAATGCAAAAAATACTTTAGTAAGACAAAGATAAATTAAACAGGGCAAAAGAAAAACTCATTCATGAGACTCCATGAGGCGGCATTGCATCTGTAAAAACCTGCAAGCACCTGCATAAAATAGAGAACATAAGTAATACAATAAATCTGAAATCAATTGGCAAGTACCAAAAAAAAATGTGAATGGCTTTCGGTCTGACCATAAACTACACTTAGCTTCCGTGTCTCTTAACCAACCACTCAGAGAAGCTTCAAAGAATGTTAACTGAATATTTGGGGTAAAATACCCGAAGACTAAAAGAAAATTCTGCGTTGGGTAGTCAGAGGCAGGACAAAGGACAGTCAAGGTCGTCTGATCAAGCCTCACGCCTGCACATGTCATTGGGGGAGGCGCAGATAGATTTGAGAAAGATCTGCGAAATTAATAATGTAACTAAAGATGAAGCAGGGACGAGGTCCAACACACCCCCACATGGGGATAGGGAAATAAAAAAAAAAAATTGGAGTTCAATTCATCCAGTAAAACACTGAAACAGTTAAAGACAAACACAACAAAACAAGGAACATGGCATAAATTCACAGGTAGTATAGTGATTATTAACAAAACAAATTGCAAGGCAATTATATACATTTTTGAAAATATAGTGAACAAAATAACATAAGGCAAATGTAAAATATAACACACAACTCATAATATATAATAAAATAAATGTTAATAAAATAAAAGAAATAACATATTACAGAAACACAAAACACATAAATCATAACAAATAAATCCAAGCGGTAAATGTAAAGAAATCATGAATAGTGTCCGTGAATTCAGAAGCAAAATACACCTGGTACCTAAGTTATTTTACAGCTACTCAGCGACTCTAAGAACAGGCCATCTTTCAACCCAAACTTTCGTGAATTTCCCCAGCCACTCAAAGATCACCTTATTCGAGACGAGATCTGTATTCCAAGCAGGAAAACAGGACATAATAGCCAATCTCATATTTCAAATTTTAGAATTAACAATATTTTCTTCAACTTATTTATTTTCCATATCACAGGCAACTACCCCTTTATCGGAAACAATCATTCTAAGAATCCTAAGAATTATAACCTGGATAGCGAATACTTAGAATGATTGTTTCCGATAAAAAGGGTAGTTGCGTCTGATATGGAAAATAAATTAGTTGAGATAATATTGTTAATTATAAAATTTGAAACATGAGATTGGCTGTTATGACGGTTTGAAGTAGGGCGCAATGGCGGAATTGGTAAACGCACGTACTAGATAGACGAGAAGTTCTGGGTTCGGGTCCCAGTTGTGACCATTATCTTTTTCTGTTTTTCTGTGTCATGTTCTCTTTCAAATTTTCGTTTAGATTTATTTTTTTTTTTTATTTTTTTTTTATTGTAATATAAAAAATATGAGTTACATATTATATACACATATATTTTACAAAATATTAAATTAAAGGTCTTTTCTGGTCATGTATACCTTATCAGAAAAGAGGGGCTCTTGTGCCTGATAAGGGAGCCACGATTCTTACTTGCGTTGTAAGTTATAATTTGTTTTGTATAAAATATTTACTTTTTACTGTAAGTTTTTTTGAAAAATTGTTTTATTTTATTTATTTGTTCTGATTGGTTGATGATGCAGCGTAATTCAGAAGGGAGGTTATTATAGTTTTTTATGGCTTGGAAAATATAATGATTTTGCATTTGAGTTGTTTTAAAATTAGGTGTAATAAATTGGTTTCCATTTCTCATTGGTTTGTAAAATTCTTGATATTCTGTGTTATTTTTTTCTTTACACATTTTTATAATGGAAGCTTGCTTGAAAATGTCATCGACATTTGGTACTGGAAATAATTTAAAAAGTGATTCTGTTGAGAAGGTAGATTGTTTTTTTAATATTACTTTAATGATGATTCTTTGCGAAACTTTTACTGAGTTTAGATTTTTTTTGTAAGAGCCTCCCCAACCTATAATTCCGTAGATAAGTAAAGAATGAACAAGGGCATAGTACACATTTTTCATTATTTTTACATTTAAAATATTTCTTAACCTAACAAATATATATATACATTTCCTCATTCTCTTCACTAGCTCTGAAATGTGATTATTCCATTTCAGGTTTTGATCAATGATCACACCGAGATATTTAATTTCGGAGGAAGAGTTAATTACGGTACAAATAGTATTATGTTGTTTACAGAGTACATGATCACATTTTTCGTCATGGATTACAATATTAACTTTATGATCATCAGGTATTTTCTGCAAGGAAAATAAGACATATGTTGTTGTTTTTAGCATTAAGTGTGAGTAAGTTATCATCAAACCATGATTTTAAGATATTAATATCTTCATTTGCCATTTCGTTAACTAGTTCCCATGTTTGACCTTTTATTAGCAATACAGTGTCATCAGCATAAGAGATTAATTCACCTTTAATTTCCTGTCGGAAAATGTCATTCACGTATATTAGAAATAATAATGGTCCGAGGACGGTACCTTGAGGGATGCCAAATTTACTTGTGAGTGGTGTACTAAACGATTGATTTAATTTTACTATTTGAGGTCTCTCTGTTAAGTAGCTTACTATCCATTTGAGGGCTATGCAGTCAATGCCGTTATCTTTTAATTTTAAAGCAAGTTTTTCATGGGAAATGCTGTCAAATGCTTTCTTTAAGTCAATGAAAATTCCTATACATTTATTTGATTTGTCCAGGGTACTCTGAATACTAGATGAAATTTTAGCGATGGCGTCTTGGGTACTTTTTCCCTCCGTGAATCCATATTGATTTTTATTGATGGTTGAATTTTTTTTTATGAATGCAGTTAGTCTTTTTTTAGCAATTTTTTCAAAAATTTTCGATATATTAGATAGCAGTGAAATGGGTCGATAATTGGAAACGTCCTCCGGATTACCTGATTTAAATATTGGCGTGATTATTGCTTTTTTGTACATGTTCGGGAAAACACCTGTCTTAAAGCTATTATTTATTATATGAGAGATTGGTGTAGAGATATAATTTTTAATGTGTTTTAGTATTTTTACAGAAAGGCCATCAAATCCTGGAGCAGAACCGCCTCGCATTTTTGATATTGTTTGAACAATTTCAAAAGGATTGGTTGGTTCAAAAAGTTCTAGTTTATTTTCTGTATTTGGAATTTTTCCAAAAAATTTTTTTTTTTTTTATTTGAATTTTTTTGGCTAGATTCATTCCGACGTTTGCGAAGAAATCGTTGAATGCATTTGCTCCTTTTTCAGGTTCCTCAAGACAATTTATTATATTGTTGTTTTGTATTATGCTCTTTATGGTATTATTTTTATTTTTCTGTTTATTTTCCAAGATTTCATTTATTATTGTCCAAACTCTCTTACTGTCGTTTCTCGAGTCATCAAGTTTATCTTTATAATATTTTTCTTTAGTGTTTTTTATAAGAGAAGCTAATTTATTTTTGTATTCTTTAAAATGATTATTTAAATTTATGTCCAAAGGTTTTTTTTTAGTTTCTTTGTAAAGCCATTCTTTATGTCTAATAGATACAACAAGTCCATGTGTTATCCACGGTTTGATTTTACGAAATTTTGCTGAGTTTCCCTTATGAATAATTTTTTATTACAGATTATTATGACAATTTTTCAATTCAATTATTCTTCTTCTTCAATGAGCTTATTTTAATTTTAATTACTAGCGCAAGCCGTAATAAAAATAAAAATATTATGTATTTACACACAGCTTAAATTATGTTCTTTTTCAGAGTGTGAAATAACACATTTAAAATACATAAACAAACCTTATTTTCACACGCAGGGATTGAAATTCGCAACTTTTGGATCACGATATTTTATAACAGTAGTAGGTCTTTATAGGGCCTAAAAGTTTTATGTAATCTGGTACTTACCAAGATTTTCTTTCAAGTCGGTATCTTGGTATTCTCGGTTCAGTGGTTTCAACTAACGGAAACAGCTTTGCAGGGAAGCCTTCGTTATTTCCCTTTTCGGGGCGTGACGTGTTAAACGGAAGGCTGTTTCGGACCCAATGAAGGTCGGGACCTTTCTAAAATACGCATGTGCTCCGCTGAACGTGATAATAATTATACGATAATAAACAGTCCCCAAGTTTAGCAGCGAATTACGAAGGGCTGGATCCCAGAACCCAGAACGCAGAAAACCCTATTTCCCCGGAACCCACTTAGCGCCGAGGAGGGAAATTCATCTTCTTCATTATTTCGGGAGAGATATTTCAAAGCGTGCGGTAGGTTACTATATCCATAAGTTTAAAAGTTCCATCGTTTGAACTAACTTTATAACTTGTAGTTAATCCCGATATTAGTTCTAGCATGGAATCATCAGTAATGTGCAGGTTCATATCTAAAATTGAATAGATGCATTATTATATAATGCATCTATATAATAATGAACTGTGTATTATTATTCTGGAATTGTGTATTATTAAGTGTGTATTATTAACTGTGTATTGTTATTGCATTATTATATAATAATGAACTGTGTATTATTATTCTGGAATTGTGTATTATTAAGTGTGTATTATTAACTGTGTATTGTTATTGCATTATTATATAATAATGAACTGTGTATTATTATTCTGGAATTGTGTATTATTAAGTGTGTATTATTAACTGTGTATTGTTATTGCATTATTATATAATAATGAACTGTGTATTATTATTCTGGTCGTAATTAAAACACTAACAGCCTTACTAAAAAAAACCGTGAAAATTTTATTCAATTAATAGACAACCGCGGATACGAAAACATCAGGTACTAATTAAAAAATAACAAAAAAAAATCATGGAAATATATATACACTGCTTACACAGTCAGAGGCGGTTGTTTTATCTGTTGTAGGTATAATATGGTTGTTGCATTGATGATTTCTGAACGAATTTTTAAAAATTTTCCAACGTATTTTAAATGTCTTGTATAGTTCTTATTTGGCAACGCGAGAACGGGGATTCGTAGGGAAAAAAGTATTAAAACGTTTTTTGTAGAGAATTTTTCAATCTACAAACTCTTCTCATAACTTTTTTCCGAGAAATATGGAAAAAAAACGAAAATTTGTTACATTTGACCTCGTATAAAAAAACAACGCTAAAGCTAGATCGATGGGGACTTTTGATATAGCATTTGTAATGACGTATTCAAGACCTGTACAAAAATTTAGGTGGTTTGGAATTAATGCCAACTCAGCAATTTTTTCGTCTATTTTGACTGGACTATAACAATACCCTGATCGGAAATCCCATCGTCCTGCCGGCTGCTTTGGGACCCTTGCGGGATACGAATTCATATAATAATAGAAATTATGTTGGCATAAATAGGTATTCATTGATATTAGTTAACCTGCCCAAATTTAGCAGGTCATAAAAATATGTTTTTTTATCTCAAGTTTCTAATACGGTCTTTAATTTTCTCTTTGTTAAATCATTTTTAATCTATTTGTGAATTTGGTAGTCTCTTTTTGAAGCACCTATTTTATACTAATTTTATTTTTAATTGTGGAAATTCAATGGGCTCTCCAACGAAAGCAGAGAATATCAACTCCCACAGATTTCTAAATATAACATAAAGCAGTTTTTTTTATATATATTCTCTCTACCTCAATTGCTGAACCTCTTATCATTATGAAGTGGTTTTTTCCCCGATTGAATTAATTAAGACCTAAGTGGGAACGCAATATAATGTATAGGTCTCGCAAGTTAAGTTGACTTCATCACAGTACTCACTAGGGAATGCAATCTCGACCCGAGATTGCAAATTCGAGATTTCGCGAAATTAGAAATTACATTCTCGCGAGATCTCGTAATTTTCGGGATCTCTTTTATTAAAAGAAAATATTATTTGAAAGAAAACAAAAACCTTTATTCTTTAATATTAGTTACTAAATAACTAACAGTTTTTTTTAAATTAAAATAATCAAAAGAAAAAATATAGTTTAAGGCTTAAGGAGATTAAAAAGTAATTACGGGTGATTTTGAAAGTAACTTCTTAAAAAACAAAGTGTATTAAGGGTGCCACGAGTGTCTGCTAAACAGCATCTAATGTCCGTTGAAATGTACCCAGCTGCTCCCCATGCCCTCTCCGACTGGTTGGCTCAGTAGTACTTGATGTTCTTCCGACTCCCCCATTCAATAATTTTGAGTCAATTTTGTGGATTGACATCGTATGGACGTGCAAACCTTTTGTAGACCCGGATGTGGTTTTGAGAACAGCTTTACATAACTTGCATTGAGCAGTCAAATTATTAACTGCTTTCTTGAAGTATCTCCATACGGGTAAACGACTGCTTAACTCAACATACACTTGATCTGGATCAAGGGCGGATCTAGGATTTTTTTCTGGGGGGGGGGGGGGGGCACAAGGGGCGGATGGGCAAAAAAATCAACAATTACTGTTAGAAATAAACTTGAGGTACATACTTCAAGTTTATTTCTACAAGCAAGTATGTTTTGGAAGGTTTAAAAGCACAAAAATACCGCCTGGGGGGGGGGGGGAGGGGGGGGGGGGGGCACGTGCACCCGTGCCCACCCCTAAATCCGCCCTTGATCTGGATTTTTTTTGTTCAGTGATTTTTCCCTATCACCCGAACGAAGCTGCGGGTAAAATCTAGTAAATTTATGAAACAAAAAACAAGCTTTGCCAAAAATATTTATTTAAACAAACTAAAAAAGCCTGAAGTGACAATAGTCTCTCTCTCTGGTTTCAATCGTGGGATTAGTTTTTCAGCAATTTCATCTATACGTTTCTTCCACTCTTCCCTGTCTTGTGCGGCTCTTTTGAAGTCTGCATATGATGAGCAGCGCACGTCCACCAGCAGGTCCTCCAGGTACTCTCGGCGTGGTCGTCCCCTAGCGTTTGTCCCTTCGGTCATACCCTCCATTATGGCATGCAAGAGGCCTTCTTGTCTTATTGCATGGCCGATCCATCTTGCGCGCCTTTCGGACAAGGTCCTGAGCAGGTGCCTTCCTCCTTCGATTCTTTGGAGAACCTCCTCATTTGTGATATGGTCTCTCCAGGAAATTCCTAATAGTCTTCTATAGGACCACATCTCAAAAGCCTCTAGTCTCCGTTTATCTCTTTCGGATAGGCACCATATTTCACAGCCATACATCAAGATTCTCCATACATAGGTCTTGATGAGGAGTATTCTTAATTTTAGGTCTAGGTATATTATTCGATTCTATTATTTTCGACATTTTATTAAATGCAAGCCTAGCCTGGTGTATACGGCTCTCGACCTCGCTCTTAGACCGACCGTCCCATGTTATTTTGCTCCCGAGGTAGACAAACTCCTTGGTGTTCTTTAGTGGAACTCCTGACATCTCTACTCTCATCCGATGTTGCGTTCAGCCTACAGTCAGCAACTTTGTTTTGTCTTTATTTATCTTCATGTTGTAATTGTTTTGAAGAATGCTTTGCATGATTGTTAAGGCCTCTTGCAGTTCTTCTTCGCTTTCAGCAACCATAGCAATATCGTCAGCAAACCTTATCATATCCACCTTTTGCCCGTGTATCTTTACACCTTTTCTGTGACTCATTCTCTCTCTCAAGTCATCACTCGCACTTTGTATATAAGCGTTAAAAAGAACAGGTGACAGAGAGCATCCCTGTCTCACCCCTTGTCTTATACTGGCTTCTTTTGCATCATTGTTACATCTAATTATAGCGGCCTCATTCTTGTATAGCGCCTGGATTATTCGTCTATCTCTATATTTAATGTCAATTCTCTTCAGAATCTCGAAGAGTCTTTTCCATTCAACTTTGTCGAAAGCCTTCTCCAGGTCTTTGAATGCGATGAATGTGTTTTGGCTTCTTTTTATTCTTTTTTCAAGAAGTATTCGTAGTGACAATATTGCTTCTCTGGTTCCTACACCTCTTCTAAAGCCAAACTGGTCTCCGGAAAGGATGTTCTCTACTTTTGGTTCGATTCTTTTTAGAATGATATTAGTCAAGATTTTTGAGGCATGGGATATTAGGCTAAGAGTTCTGTGTTGTTCACATTTTGTCGTGCCCGCCTTCTTTGGTAATGCGACAATTAGGCATTTCTCGAAATCCTCTGGTATCTTTCCAGTTTTATACATTGTCTGTATCATTTTAAACAGGGCATCTATAGTTCCTTTTCCTGCTGGCTTAATTAGTTCAGCCGGAACGTCATCGATTCCGGGTGCTTTTCCGTTTTTGAGATTTTTCAGTGCGAGGTTAAACTCTTCTCTAGTGATTGGATCTCCCAAATCATCTGCGTCTACCTCATTTTATCTTTCTATCAATGTTTCGTTGTCATTATTTCCCTTTCCATTGTACAGCATTTTGAGATACCTTTTCCATCTCTCTCCTATTTCGTCATTTTCGAAAAGTATTTTGCCGTCTTCTCCTTCTATTGCATTACCCTTTCCAACTCTCATCCCAAAGAAGTCTTTCACCGCAGCGTGAACTCTTTCTACATTTCCTCTCTTGAGGTCGTCGTTTATCTCATCGCATTTATTCTGGTAGAATGTTTCTTTCGCTATTGACAATATTTGATGTTTATTGAATGTTTCTTTGGCTATTGACAATATTGTTTCATTGGCTATTGACAATATTTGACAATAGTACGCCTTTGTAAATACTTTTTTGTAATACTGATTTTTGTTTCATATAATATAGTTTTTTTTTAAATTAATTTATTGATAAACAACAATATATAAAAATCTCCCACTACCACCACACTAAGCGGAAAATGTTGTTTGTGTCACGATGGAGGACTTAGCCAGCCGAGGAATCGAACACGCGACGCCCGGGTGGGATCCAAACGTGATTCTCATTCAGCCACTGACTGTTAATAAAGTTTAAAAAAACACCACCAATTTAAAAAAAAAATGTTTTCGTTAAATAAAATACAAAAATCTGAAAAAGCTTAGATAATAATAATCTGCTTTCAGAAATTTTTTTTTTTTTTAGGATGGGTTCAAAAATAGCGAATCTGTTTGAAATTAAATGTCAAGCGGAAATATTAGATCAAATGATTTTTTTTCTCAACCCGATACCTTTAAGACAATGTTTAAACTATTTAAAAAAAAAAACAGAATGAAGAAGTTCATTTAAATTAAACAACATTTTTTAAACAATTCAAACACAACTGGAAAACTTATTTCAATACAAAACTTTACACTTTCATATCGCCACCGGAAATAAAATCTCCTTTTCTCATCTCGGATATAAACTGAGGTTTTCATAAATAAATTTGGTGAAATTGCTGAAAAATAGAGCTGCATACTGCAAGTCCAAACAATGCTCCGTGCATGAAACTGCAGCAACACTTTGCTATCAAGTGCTATTATTCCCAGTCGGGTGAAACAGCACATTCGCTCAGGACCACACTCAGAGAGTGAGGTTGTCTCATATTGCGTCTTGTTTTTTTATAAAAATGTTTTATATTTATACGAAAATTAAAATATGCTTGCTTGGGTATCAGTATATGAGATGTCTATGTATTGCTTAATTACATTAAGCATAGGAAATGTTTGAAACTTTGAAAATGCCTTCTCTAAACCCCTGCGAAGTTTATGGATTTTTATAACCACATGACAATACACCTGAAAAGTTTTTTAATCATTACAAAAACTTTTGCGAAATTATCAAAAATGTCAAAATTTGAGAATGACATTTTGCAAAACAGTGATTGTTATATCAAAATTCAATTTTCGAAACTCTTTAAATTAATGAATTTATTTGAAGTACTCGCCTAATACTCGTACTTTGAATCGAATAAACAGGTATAAATATTTTAAATAGGTACTGATGTTCCAGGTGCCAAATTTTATTGATTACTCTTAGATTATACAAAAATGTTTTTTTTTTTTACATTAACTCCACACAGGAGGCCCTGAGGAAAATAATTTCCCTCAGGGTCTATGTCATCTGGGATGCTGTGTGGAGGGACTTTTTGAGGAGAGGAAGGAATGAACATTGGTCTTGAAGAGACCCATGTTGTAGAAAGGAAGAAACACAGAGGCCGGCAGATCATTCCACAGCCGAGCTGTTGAACACAAGAACGAGTCAACGAAATGACCCGTTCTCATGTGACAAATGTCAACCGTGTACAAATGTTGGGCACGCGTTTGGCGTGTTTCCCGACTATGCACCGGTGCCGAAGGGATCAATGATGCTAATTCCTCGGAGCATCTTCCATTGTAATACCGGTAGAACAAGGATAGCATTCCCACCCGACGCCTGTGCTCTAAAGATTGTAATCCGTCTGTTAAGATGGGAGAATCTATTAAACGGACCGCCCGTTTCTGCACAGAGTCAAGGGTATTTTTCAGGTATTTTGGAGCTCCAGACCAGAGGTGGCTGCCAAATTCAACCGTGGGGCGCACTTGTGATTTGTACAGGGTTAGCAGTTGTGTACTATTAAAGTATCTGCGGGCCCTGTACAGTACGCCCAGTTTTTGAGAGGCTAGCTTTACTCTGGCTTCAATGGAGCCCCCATATCTGAGCTGGTCACTTAGGGCCTGTTCGGAAGATTGCTTCCGTTTAAGGATACTAGATATTCATGTCGATCCTTTTTCGACGTAATCAGAAAAGATTGGGTCTTTGAAACATTAAATTCAACGAGATTACTTTTACCCCAAGAGAAAACACTCTCGATGTAACCGTCCATTATTTGCTTCAAAGCCCTCCGAGCCGTTGAGGTTTGTGAGCCTTTGGGGGCTTATCAAACAAAAAGCTATCATGGACTGTACTGTCATCCGCGTAACAGTGATTTGGTGCACATGACAAAAGGTCGTTGATGGGCAACAAAAACAAAGTCGGAGACAGAACCGATCCCTGTGGGACGCCAGCATTTATCGAGTGTGAGGAAGAGGTGAAACCATCGACTACCGTCTGAATCGACCTCTCCCTCAAAAAGTCGGCAATCCACATACACAAGGATGCGGGAAGTCCGTAAAAAGGCAGTGTATAGACAAGTCCTCGGTGCCAAACCCGGTCAAAGGCCTTGGAAATGTCCAGTGCAACCGTTTGGGTCTCACCAAAACGTTCCAGGCACCGCCACCAAACATACGTCACATACGCGAGAAGATCACCGCACGAGCGGTTCCGCCGGAATCCATATTGACGGTCGTTAATAATTTTGTTCTTCTCGAGGAATGTGAGCAGTTTGTCGTTGATCACACGTTCCATCACCTTAGACAGAACTGATGTGATCGCTATGGGGCGGTAGTTGGCCGGGTTGGAGCGATAACCCTTCTTTGGAATAGGATGAATAACCGCTTTTTTCCAACCAGAGGGCACAGAGCCAGTCTTCAGACACATTTTAAAAAGCTTCGTCAAAATTGGAGCTATTTCCGCAGCGCAGCTCTGCAGTACCAGTGCAGGTATTCCATCAGGCCCACTAGCTTTTAACATCTAGCCCTCGTAAAACATGGAGTACTTCCCGATGCCGGATCCTCAGCTTTTTCATACGAAAACCGCAGTGAGGAACCCACGTCGGGACTGCATCTTGGTCATCGAGGGTTGAGTTATCCGCAAACATTTTACCTAATAAGTTTGCCTTTTCGGTGGCGGTGTTTGCTAGCGAGCCGTCAGGTCTGGTGAGAGGTGGCAGACTGGATTTGCAGAAATTGCGGCCTATTGAGCCCGCAAGCGACCAGAATTGCTTGCTGCCATGCGGGCATGCAGCCAGCTTTCTGCTGATCTGCAGGTCGTGCTCCAATTTTGACCTATCTATGATTCTCTTGGTTTCCTTTGCCATTTTGTTGTAGGCTGTTCTGTCTTCGGATGTTCTAGATGTGTTGTAGGCTCGGTAAGCCGCGTTTTTTCGTCGCACTGCTTCAGCGCATTGTCGACTGAACCACGGCTTTGAGCCTACACCAGTTTCCTTAACAGTAGATGGGATGAAGCCATCCATCGCGGATGTGATGACTTCACCAATTTTCTGGGCACATCTTGAAGGATCCGAAGTCCGAAAACAGACAGCTGACCACGGGAAAGCATTAAAATGTGCCCGCAGTCCGAACCAATCTGCTGACTTATAGTGACACACTTTTCTCTTCAGCTTCTCATTTGGCGGTCTGAAGTTTACAGGGATCGATGTCGTCACCAGGCAGTGGTCGGACGATCCTTAAGGCGCTGTGACTTCAATCCTGTAACCGTGTCGCACAGTGGTTAAAAATAGGTCTAAGAGATTGGAACGGTGAGTCTCGACATCAGGAACCCTTGTAGGCTCCTGAACTATTTGCTCCAATCCGTAGCAAAGGGCAAAGGATTCCGCTTGTCGTCCAGCCGAGTCTGTTGATCCTGATAACTTCAACCAAGGTTTGTTATGAACATTAAAGTCCTCCAGGACCACAAACTCTGCCGTAGGGTAGGGAATATTTTTTATGTGTGAAAAATTAAAATTTGCGTAGAAAATTTGTAATTGGTGGTTCGCAAACTGAAAACTGAATGTACTGGGACTGAATACATAAGGGGGTGGGAGGGGGAGGGGATACGGAAGGCAGGGAAGGGTAAAAAATGTATTTGGGTAAAACGACGGCCCAAAATGCTGCGTCACGAGACACAATTCAGTTCAATTCACAATTTGAATGGCAGTAGTCGCGCCGGTGATTTTATGTATCGTTACGACACACATAAAATATCTACGGCTAATATCTAAGGTACCATTTGGTATCTGTAATAAATTCAAATGTCAGGTAAGATGCTCGATGTGCTATTCAAATTATTGTGACAACTTACGGCTTACGATTGCATACCCTGGTTCTGAATACAAAACTATTATGTACAATGCATTTCCAGGGTGGCAGGATAATCGGCTCTGGAAACATCCTCGTCATGTAAGCCCGCCTCGGTCCGTCATCCAGCATTGATGCACACTGGAGAAAAATACTGGCTCCTTACGTGCTCACAAATCCTAAAAGCTTCATATTAATATTTCTTATGTTCTTTTGTTTTCCTTTTACTACTATTACATTATTATCTTTTTTTTGTTTCATGTACATTCATATCCACCTGCTTTTTCTTCTTTTTTTCTTTCAAATATTTTGTATATGTGTGCGTATATTATATCCCTATGGAATGTGTGGGATTGCACTCTCATCCCCACATACTGGAATGAACATTTATTATCATTATTATTATTTCACCAACGAAAGACATACTGCGTTCGAGTGCACATATATTACTCGTATTTAATCACTGGAGACAATATTACCGACTCCCAGTTGAAAATTTGAAACAGAAAAATCAAAAAAGATACGGTCGCATCCATGAATTGATCCCAGGATCTTAGCCTTGCCGGAGCTCTGCTCTACCACTGAGCTAATAGGACCCTATCATATTTCGACTAAGAACTACCAACATTATCTTCATTATAGCATATTTTTATATGCTGCTTTCTTTATGTAGGTATTTTTGCAAGATTCTTCTCGAACTAAATGTTGTCTAGGTAGTGTCTTGGATAAATGTACCCGTTTTTATTTAATGTGCGACATCTAATGTCTTTTCTGCAAGGTAAAATTCAAATTGTAATGTTTGATCACTGAAGACAAATAAAATATATATGTTATTTATTTTCATCTTGTCTGGCAGATAATATACAGGACCATACTAATCTGGGAGGCCACTTGAGATTAACAATGTTTACTGTTTATTAGAAAAATTTAGATACGGTTCGCGAGATATATTTTTAAATACCAAGAAAGTTTGTTGTAGGGTAGAACCTCATCAAACATACTAATTTCAGTTGCCCTTGCTGTGCGTTAGTCCTGCTAAATCTGAATGAAAGATCATATTTGCTTTGAATTTATATTTAAGTGTCATTTTCGAAGTTGGAACTGAATTTTCGTTATTTGTTTTGGGTTGTTTTGCCGTTTTGCGCTACCTTCTTCTTTAGCCAACGTTTCGGACAGCGTTGCAGTGTCCGCCATCAGGGCAGATCCGGCATATGTGGACACTGCACCGCTGTCCGAAACGTTAACTAAAGAAGTAGGTAGCGCAACACGGCATAACACACCAAAAACAAATAACGAAAATACTTTTGGCCGTGAAAATCTAAAAAACGTACTTGGAACTGAATGTTTGAAGAATTCAGACAAGCGACAAAATAGGTACCTACCTATAATATAATATTTTAAACACATATTAATAATAATAATCAAAACGTTTATTCATCGATATCCATCTATTTTTTCTAATTTAATCTATTTTTTACAATTTTTTCTTGTTATTGACCATTGATTCTATTGATGGAAAATACATTCAGTATTTCTATGCTATACATTCTATTCTGAATGTACTGGTTTTCTAGTGTAAAGCCTATAATATAAAATAGAAAATGAATAATTAAATGAAAATAAAATAATTACAATTAAATTAAATTACCCTCCACACAGGAGACCCTAAGGAAAATAATTCTCCTCAGGGCTTACATCATCTTTGGGAATGATGTGTGGATGTGGAAAAGAAGGAAAAGATTATCATGAACTTTTGAGAGTTCTTCTGGAGACATCAAAAGGTCTCCCTCAACCAGTCTCTCCCGGGCCGGCCTACCATACAGCTGGTGGGCAGATGCTTCCACCGCTAAGACCCGGGCAAAACTCAAACCATGATCCCGGGCACCCCTGCTAAGTCACCAAACGCAGCGAACTACTTGGGGAACTACTACTACCAATAAATGGCGGTACACATACCCGCCTCCCAATTTGCAACTATTCGTAATCCGGAAATGTTGGTCTTTCTTTATAAAAAAAATCTTTTATATTATTTTATTAAATCATTACTAGCAGTTAATAACCCAATTCGCAGGTTTTTGTTGCTTGGCGTCGCCCAGTTTAAGTGCTGGTGACCATTTTATAAAACCAATAGGAATAACCACTCTGATCCAGTGACAGCTAGTCACCGAGAAAAAGTAACCGCAACTCGTAATGACGTGACTGTCCAGGTATATAGCCGCGCGGTATTATTATTCTCAACTGCCAGTTACAATAAAAATCATATTACCAATTACAAATCCGTAGTACTTTTGCCTGCCAGGGGATGCTAACCGTGCGATCTGTTAACGTAAGTGGCGCCATCTTTTGGCATTATTGGCTACTTGCTTGAATTCGGTTAACAAAGGTAGCTTTTTAATAAACTTCAAGTACGTAAGCCTATTAATAACGTCCGATAATGGAATTCCACCTCGAATTATCATTTTCAAAGAATCAAATATAGAAATTTGGAAATTGTAAACTGTGTACAGTTTTCAGAGCATAAAAATTCGGTTCTGCCTCCCATGTAGGTTTTAACATACTCGTTTACATTGCACCATCATGTAAGTTCCGGACTACGGCAGCCAACTTGTATTTTTACGGTAGCTACGAATTCATAGGAATTTTATACCTGCATCTGGCCGTAGTACCCTCTTCCCTACTTTTTGTCAAACTTCGCCTGCAGGAAGTTTGACTTGCACCAAACGGAAACCAACTTAATCTTAAACACTGAATAAAAAAAATAGCACCTCGCGCTTTTGAAACTTCAACTCGATTTACAAGACTTTTAGAGAATGTCTTATTTCATAGAGAGATTTCAAATTTACCATGAAAACTTTGGCAATAAATAACATAAATATATTTTTCGTATCGTACGCTATTTAAATATATCCTATATGTAGGACTGTAGGTGGATACCAATCTGAAAACTAACTATAAAAAAGCACCCACAAACGAAATAAAAATTGTTTGTACTAAATACAAGGTTAGTTTTCATTTCTGTTGATCTATTTTGTTCAGAAACACAATTATGATTAATTTCGGTAAAATACACAAAGTAAAGATTTTTTGTTGTTTGTCCACAATTACAGGTAAATATTTTAAAAATTATGCTATGTAGACAGTTTTGTCTATAACCCAGACACAGAAAAATGGTTTTTCATGTTTTGCACGAATGAACACATAATTTTAAGGACTTTTTATAACTTTTAGTTTTTGTTTTGTTTGTTAGATAAAAACACTCACAGGGGTAAAAATACTCTCTCACTTTTTTATTTCGCTTTTTTTTATTCCAATAAAAAAAAATTACTTTTGCACTCATTTAACTAAAAATAACTAAAGATATTAAACGAAATTAAATATTGTAATACAGCGATATTCTTATTTATTTATTTATTTATTTAATACAAACGGCATAAGTATGCCATAAATATTTATTACATGTCACAAATTCATATTCAAAATATTAGTAATGGTAAAACAGTGTATGTATAACAGTTAATTGTGATGATACATTGGGAAGTGACACCAGAGATACATTTACATGCAAAAATCTATAATACAAATAAAATTAATACTGATTAAAAATATATGATAGCATAGCCGTCTTGTACCTATGTTCCGTGCAGTTAAATAGATCTATCACATCTGCATATCTATTAGTAACTTCATGCAACCTAGGTAAAAGTGAGTGTTTCGTATACTCAGTCCGATTATTGTTACATTTAAAAAGGATTTTAGAACGAGTGGTTCTCGTGGGAATATGAAATTCAATGAGCTTAGTTAGATCAGGACTGTCTATTCTACCATTTACAATTTTGAACATTAATATTAAGTCGGATATAATTCTTCGATCTGACGTCTTAGTAAATTTAATTCTTTCATCAAGTAATTATAATTTATGTTTTCAATGGGAATACCGAGGTTAAAATTAATGTGTCTTAAGAATTTGTGTTGAATTTTTTCGATTGAATCTGAATGTATTTTAAAATGGGGGGACCAGATCGAGTTATTCTATTTATTATATTATTATATTTTATTTATTTATTATATTCTATTTCATTACTTTAATTATCAAGAATAAAAATTAATATATTTTTTTAATTTACCTTTTTTTTACTTTTAATGTCAATTGGGAGGCAATTATATAAGTTGCCTCCCTGGTAACCAATTGATTTTTTAACATAGTTAGTTTGTATGGTGTTTAAATGTGTGTTATCGTGTTTTCGTGTATAGTGTTTGTGTTCTTTGGACGTTTTAATGAATTCTGTGTTTGTATGTACGAGTTTATTGTTTATTTTATATATAACGAGACACGCATTGTATTCATATAGTTTTCTTTGTATTAATAGTTTTGCTTCCATTCATAATTTTTCTGTTCTGGGTCTGCATAGAAATAGTTTTTTGGATTACCTGTAATCATTTATATATGTTTCGCATGCGTTTTCCCAGATTTCAATCAAATATTGAATGTGAATGTACGAGACTCTAATATAAATTAAAAAAAATATATATTAGGTAACAGATATGACAACCTGCTAAGTACGCTAATTAAGTGGGTGATTTTGTATTTAATAAATTGTGTACCGTTATTTACCATCTTTAATATCATTACTAATGATTTGTGGGAAATAAAAAAAAAACTCCATTTATTTATTACTAGCTTTTGCCTCCGGCTTCGCTCGCATAGTATTAGGGGGTTTCCTACAGCGCCTCCTCCACCTTCCCTATCCCCACTCCTCTCCCCCGCCTCCTCTCCTCTCTTTCGATAGGTGTCGTCGAAATATTTCTAGTAAAATAAGTGTGTCTTTTACGGCGAGCGTTTTAAGAGATTTTTTTTTGAAAAATTCAAAATAAATGAAATACTTTTATGAAAGAAATTTACAAAAAAAGTAAAGTATTCTGAAAGATCTATTCAAAGTTATCATTATCATTATCATTACATAGTATAAAATGAAGTCACTCAAAATGTATGTGCGCATAGATCTTTTAAATTACGCAAAGGATTTTCATGCGGTTTTCACCAATAGATAGAGTGATTCAAGAGGAAGGTTTACACGTATAATACATGCTTATTATAGTAGAGAAAAGCCGAGAAATTCAAATATTCAATTCAGGCAGCGGGCAGCGGGCAGCGGGCAGCTGGCAAGCGGGTGGTGTGGATTTTATAAAGGTTGGGTAATGGCGTTGTGTTTCGTTAGCCACAGCAACGTGTGGCCGGGTCTGCTAGTTTTATAATAAAAATTCATAAAGATCTTCAAAAGCAGGAGATACGATTTTTGGAAAAAAAATAGCTTTCTTTTCGCTCTACTCAACAATTAACATTTTGTCCAATTTACCACGATCGATTTGCACGGGAGGTTATATAAATTTTTAGTTGAATTCGTGGCAATTTAAAAGATCCATGTGGCTTTGAAAATTTGGTCCACAACATTAGCGATGCGGAGTCCGTAGGTCCATTCTATATTCCTATTCCCGCTATAATTAGCCCCAGTTAGTCCACACACGTCCACAGTTTTGTCTATTCAACTGGAGACTAGAGAGCCAAGCGGTGAGAGGAGAGAGGGGCATTGTTGGTCCTCCATTAAACAGGAGGCGACCTTCCAGTTTCAGAAATTTTGTTCATTATCTAAACACGGGCCCTTATCAAATAAAAGTGACCGACCAGTTCGCTGGGCAATTATCCCGGGATAGTTGCGGCAGGGCTGCCGCTTAACATCGATGTTTAAGTTCACAACGATGTACAGAGCTTAACGGAACCAATCTGAATTATATCGATGTTGATGCATTTTGATCGTTCGGCGCTTGCATTGCATTGCAAATTAATGTGTTTTAGTTTGAAAATTATTCGAATATTATAAATTTCTTTAAATACTGCTAATAGCATCGTGATCATACGGACATTTCTAGTTCATTTTTTTAAGATCCAAAAAATGTATCAGACCTTTAATGATGATTTGAAGTGTCAAGTCTCTTACGAACCTTTTTTCGGTTTTTGTTTTATTGTAAAACTCGCGCAGAGCCGTGTAAAAAATAGAGATATTATAATTGAATGATTTGTGAAGCTGGAAGTTTTTGTAAAACACATCAGAAACGGGATGATAATTGCTGCAGAACGACCACAAAATTTTCACGAAAATGTACTAATTTATAGGTGTGTATTTTTTCGTCTCTCTGTTTGCCATGTAACTAAGTAACCATCACGCCGTTTCCCCGCAGGGGTAGGCAGAAGGACGGACCCCCAAGCAACCCGGTCTTGGCACACACTCCTTGCCTCGTTCACATTCATACATCGTCCCATACATCTCTCATCATCGTCGTTTGTTATGTAGGCCTAATTAAAAGACAACGGAGAGCCAAAAATTGTTATGTATTAGCTGGGAGCTAATTTGTTATGAAAGGAATTGAAATGTGATATTTTATTTAACACAACATCCGAGTGCAAAAACTATTCCTAGAACTAACTTTGTTGACAAAACCTTACCTAAGCGATGATCTTATCGTTATCGCCCACTCTTTTTTAATTCGAGAGAAATCATATCTTAACTAATTAAAATGTAACCCTGCCAGTTGGCTCACTCCGTGTCAGTGCATAAGTTATCGAAATCGGAAAGAAAGACGACCGACGGCGCCGTCCATACCAATGTTCCGAAAGACAAAGTAATTAAACGTATGTAATTATTAATTACTTACTGGTTCCCGGCATGCGTTGCACTGCAATATTCAAAGAAATACATTGTTTCTCACTGAATCACCTTTCCCGTACGTCCCCGTTCCCTTCCCGCGTCCCTTTCTTTACAAATTATAACTTTTATGTTATTCTGATGTGTGAGCTATATTATTAAAAATTTTCATTAAAATCCATTCAGTAGTTTTTGCTTGAAAGAGTAATATACACACATACATCCATACAAACTTTCGCTTTTATAATATTAGTAAGAAGATGTGACGCGGCGGGGCAAGATAGAAGTAGTAAAATTTAGTGACTTTATGATTATGAAATAATTTTTTAATTACAAATTTAAAAAATCAGTTCTAATTTCGAAATCACAATTAATATATTTTTCTGTTCAAAAATTTATATTGTAGGTGGGTACCAGCTCTATTGCTTTTCTGAATTCTTCACACAATCAGTTGAAATTTTGAAAATGCCACATAAATTCAAAGCAAACCCGAGTTCCTTGAACTAGGGTTACACAGGACATATAAACTGAAATTTATATTTTTGAGAATTTACGATGATGTGGCAAATATTAGGTCCTTACATATGAAATTGACGTTTTGCCGTACTGGCAACTTTGATCTCAAATATCTTCTCTTTGGTTAAGAATTCCAAATTCAAATTTAAAGAGCTATTTACTCATGTATTTGTGTTTCGAAAATTATAATTCATTTGTTTTTTTCTTAATTTTTTTTTCTTTGCGTCACTTAGTTTACAAAATGGAAAACTTGAAATATCGCGTTATTTACGAGTATGAGTTCCATCATGGTACCAGTGCTGCAGAAACGGCTCGAAGGATTAATGATGTGTATGGCGACGGTGCCGCAAAAAAAAAAACACAGTGCATTTTTGGTTCCAACGTTTTCGTTCTGGAAATTTCGATCTGCAGAACAAGCCCCGTGGACGGCCGGAGACCAAAGTTGATAATGAAGAATCGAAGGCTATTGTGGAAGCGGATCCATCGCAAAACCACGTCCTAGTTAGCTGCAGGCTGTAGTGTTAGTGATAAAACTGTTTTAATCTACTTGAAGCAAATTGGGAAGGTGAAAAAGCTTGAAAGGTGGGTACCTCACAAATTGAGTGAAGCAAATCAACAAACGCGCATTAGAACGCTAGACCACATACGGCACAACAGACGACTACCAAATTAGAGGAGCTTCAATTGGAATGTCTAAGACATCCACCGTACTCTCCGGACCTTGCCCCAACAGATTACCATTTTTTTAGAAATTTGGATAACTTCTTGCAAGGGAAAAAATTCAACTCCGATGGGGCAGTCCAAACCTCCTTCAAAGATTTTATTGATTCCCGTCCGAATGGTTTTTTTAGTAAAGGGATCGATGAACTACTATGAGATGGCAAAAGTGCATATATATCAATGGTACATACTTTGATTAAATAAATATATTATATTTAAAAAAATCGACTTTATGTTCCTCCCATACAAAACGCCAATTTCATATGTAAGGACCTAATATAAGTTTCGAGTAGTATTTTATGGTAGAAAAACATTTAAATGTTTCTGCCGGAACTTTTCAAATTAAAATAAAAAACATGCCTAATAGCGATATTTTAGCATTCAGCAAAATCTCACCAGGGGAGAAGCTCACAATAAATGAATTATTAGTAGTGGATATCTTTATTACATGTGTTTTTAAATAAACAATTTATAAAACTTTCTTAAAGATTTCCTCTGGCAATTTTAAATGAACCCAATATTAATGTCAGATATTTTGGTCTGTTCCACAACTTTTCAACCCGCGACAAAATATCCCCGACAAAATAACCTACGGATAAAACATCCCACAACAATACATCTACTAAAACATAACCTAACCTAACCCAACCTAACAAAAAAATTGTACAAAAATAATACAGAAATTCTGTAGACAATAAATTCTATTTAAAAAATAGTGAAATAAGTTTAGGTTAGTTTAAGTTTTAATAGATATATTGTTGGAGGATGTTTTGCCCGTAGGATATTTTGTCGGGGATATTTTGTTGCTGGTTGAAAACGCGCAGTATTATTTTAGCCATTATATTCAGGTTAAGTTTGCTGTAAACAACAATAACTTCTATGTTTTAGAAGTAATAATTGCGTCCCTATTCTAGGTAGTTAAAGGGGACGTGCGGATGGCTAGTAGTAGGTCCCTATTTGGCAGTGGGTCCCACTTCTAGAGTTGGCGGGGAAGGAAAGGAGAAGGGGTTAGATTAATGAGACCGAATAAGTAAATGTTGCGGAATAATATTGTTCAAGTGCGAACAAGCAAGTTTCCCCAATAGATTAATATTAATATTATCATATGATTTGGATTTCGGTGAAGGATAAATTATTGAGGATTTATTAATTATAGATGGCGGAAATATGGGATAGGAATTCGTATGTAAACATCGCATAACGTTCTGCAGAATGAAGCTAACCAAGATGAATTTGGTGATATGTGATTCGTCAATAACTCAATCTGACAGTATATGGGCATCTCGCATTATAATATCACCATTTAGTTCTTAAAAGTAAACACTACTTTTGAATGAATAGACATTTTTACACGGGAGCGCGAATTGCTCGCCGCGTAATGAACAAATTTGCGAATTCCAAATACGACAAAGTAATGTTTGCCTATTTTCAGAGTCCAATATTTTGTTGCCGTATTTAGTTAAGACACTTTTACAAATGTTTCATAATTTACTTACCCCACTAAATAGCGACGAGCACACGCCATGTATCTCGAGTGATAGTGTGTGTTACAAAAACGACCATATTATGTGAACTGAATAAGCTTAAAATAAAGTAAAATAATGCTTGCCTATGGAATGTAATACTAATATTCTCTTTTTCACTTCTATTTTTACAACTCATACGGGAATTAAAATTTTTGTTTTTTATATCTAAATTCGACTTTAAAGATACCTTTAATAATGAGTTGGTGTGGATATCAAACGAATTTCTATGTGATTTTGTTTACTTATACGCTGGTCTATACAGTAGGTACCTACGTAGAAAAGTAGTTTTATCCGTAATGCATTTGAAAGAAAATATGTTTAATACTGTTGTTATTCGGTGGTACATTCTCTCTGCACACCAATTAGTCATCAGTGGCGTAGCTAGCATGGGTGGCACCTGGGGCGGATGTCACCCCCGGGGCCTGGTATCACCCCCCCCCCCCCCCCTATTAAAGTTGACTTGAGAAAAATTTCAAAACGCTTATTTCGACTTCATAAAATTGGTCCATCTTGGGGGGGGTTGTGGCTAGAAAATTTCGGATTTATCCACAAATATAGGCTATTTTCGCCTATAAAAAGACGTAGACACAAAAATTCGGGGCTTTCCACGGGGAACATATGAAAGAAAATAACAGACCGTGTTCGTGTACACAATACTTTGGTGACAATATCCTTCGTATTTTTTTTCCACGGTCGAGTGTCACCCCCTGTCGGGTGGCATCGGGGGCGGACCGCCCCCACTGCCCCACCCCTCGCTACGCCACTGGTAGTCACGTAGTTGAAGTTGTTCTCCCGTATGAGTTTTCAAAGCACAAGCCACTATTTTTGCCGTGTTATTTCGTAAAATACACCGATGAGGGCTCGACGCTGGCTTGCAGAAGAATGATGACGTCACATTTTTTAGATTCACGCGAAGCCATTCTTGATCCCAGCCGGTTCCAATGGAACCGGTATGGGGAGGAGGAAATAATACGCCTTTATCACTTAGGGCAGGTCTAGTAATATTCATATGTCTATGCCTGTTACTTAATTCTATAGTCCCACAGGCTCCGGTCAGTCGGGGCCTTAAGTTGCATTTATTTTACCTGAAATATCCTTGTAATTACTATATTCATTTATATACCTGTACGCCTGTCTCGACACAGGTATACCCTAGTGAGACAGGCATACAAATAAAACCATTGTAAACATATTTTATTATAGATAAATAAATAAATAAAAAATAAAATTTAAAAAAATCTCAAGTCTCTTGTCCTTTCACCATCTGTATTAATAATAGTCCACTTGCATGGATTTCATAACGACTTGTAAAAAATAGCGTGGATCTTTTTACTAAGTTTACGAAAATGTTAGTAAAATTTTTTAGAAATGTACAGTTTTTTTTTTTAAATAAATAAATCCATTATTTGGGCTCGTGACGTCACTACATGAAAATGTCCCGTCTCTGAAAATGTTCCTATTGATTTTGTAAAACTCCACACTGATTTTTTTTATTTTTATATGGCATCTCTTTGATTTCAGGCGAATTTTTAAATTTGACATTTAACGTTCACTAGATTTATTGTTTGTTCTCTGCGAACTTATCATTTGGTTTGACTTTTTGACAGATGTTGTGAGGAGCACGGTACGTGTTTTAGAGAGATAATGGTTATGGTGCTGATTTTAACAAAATAAAATTTTATAATAGTCTTATTATTATTATAATGTACAGGTACAAGTATGTTAAAATGGATTTAGTAATATAGACGTTGTACATTATAATGATTTATCATCAATAAGATCAATCAAGGAAAAAAATAATTTATGAGATGTAATATTTTTAGTATGCCTCGTTATTCTCCTGTGCCATTCGTGTGGAAAACTTTCTTTTTTTAAAATGATTTTCGGCTATGTAATTATCGTTTTTTCGCACCTATAAAATTATGTCCCGTCTTTCCGGTTTATAAAAAATGGTCTGATTTTTCGGATTGAAATTTCCAAAAAATCCCCAGGGTTTCAAAAATACAATTAAAAAAATAATAAATTTACAGATTGTCTTAGAATATTTGCCTAAACCGGAATTTTTTTTTAAATGTGATGCACGTGGCCTATTATTGTGCTCATCCAATAATCAGACCCATTTCCCAGCCTCAGACCCATTTAAATAAGTGTGTTTATCATTCAGCTTATTAAACGAAGCCGTATTAAAACCTATTGACTAGCTAAATATATAAAATTTATAAATAAAATATAAAATAAATATTTTCAATCTTCGTAAAGTCCCAGAGGTGACATTTAAAATAAGTGCGCGTTATTTAGCCAACCGTTATTATTATTAAACCTCGGATAAAATATCTTTGACGATAATCTAAAGCCATAAATTCCACTATTGAAAATTTCATTTCACAGAATTCAGACAACTTAGATTTTGTTGAATTTTCATAGAGATTTTCTTATTATTTGTGTTTCATAGATTTATAAAGATTTGCTACTTGACATTGAGAGAGTTGTTTGTATTCCAAAATTTCAAGTCAAATACAGAAGTAGGAGAACCCAAAACATTTAATGTAAATATTCATGAATTGAAAGGGTAGACAAATGCGTCGATTGTTCACCAAACGTCGCGACTCAGGTTCGACCCGTTAATAGATTTAAATTTTTATTTTTATTTAACTATATATTTATTATTTTTTACATTTTTATATGAAACATGTTCGGTATATATATATAAAATAGAAAATATATTCGTAGTAGGAAATCCTATGCCGAGGGGACTATGCTTTGGATAAGTTTTCAGCGACTTCTATGGTTTAACTTCATGGTTTGGATAAGGTTTTCCATAAACTTCTATGATGATGTTTTAAGTATACTAGTAAGTTCATTTTCCGATAGTTCCTTCAGCCAATATTTAATGTCCTTAAAATGTAGCTATTTTTTGTTTAAATTTGTTTGATACTAAGTGGGAGTTTGTTATACATATAACTTTACTGCTAAAAATTCAGAACTTCTCTGTCCAAATGAAGATTTACACCGTGGTATATTAAGTATGTCTGTTTGTTTGGCTCTGGTTTTATGAGCATGTGAGGTGTCGCCTCTGAATCATTTTTGTGGTGATGTACTAGAATGTTTTTGGCATAGATTTTCTGTATTATTTTCTGTTGTTGACGTCCTTATGGGGACCTTTAGTACGGTCTTTATGATGCGATTCTGAGTTACCTTAAGTTGTTTTATGTGATTAGATGCTGCTGAGCATTTAGAGATAAATCCTTCGTCGCAGCTCGAACATTATTTTGTGATTTTTATGACGGTTTTAGGAGATTTTCATATATTGTCATGATTAAAATTTTCGCAATTTACAAATACATAATTTGCGTCTTTGGTTGTTTTCTCTTTCGCAATTTTCGTTTTGATTTTTTGATTGTTTATATTGTTTGTTCTAAATAAAGAATTTTTTTTTTTTTTAAATTAACTCCACATAGGAGGCCCTCAGGGCATATGTCATCTGAGATGCTGTGTGGAGGGTCTTTTTAAGGAGAGGAAGGAATGAAATTGGTCTTGAAGAGACCCATGTTGTAGAAAGTAGGAAACATAGAGACTGCCAAATCGTTAAACAGCCGAGCTGTTGAACTAAAAAATGAGTCGAAGAGGCAAGCCGAGTTCTCACGTGACAAATGTCAACCGTTACATAATATGTTGGGCGCATGTTTGGCGTGTTTCCCGACTACGCTTATATTTTTGCTGTTTTATATTTGGTTGTTTTAGGAATCTGACATCACAGAACGAGATTTTATGTATTAATAATCTGTTTGGGAAGGTAGGAATAAAAAAATTCAAGTGCAGTTAACACGCGGTAGAAGCGAAACTTTACCAAAACAATCTCAAACAATGAAGAACCAAGAACCCTTGAAAAGTGAGGTCATAATCAAAGCGCAGTGAGCAGGTCAATGAGCACAGACCTCGCGGTGTTTCCGTTTTATATCTCAACCAATAGGAGCCTTGATAGGAGTTTGATGCATCGCAGGTGCTGTATGCGTCATTTACGTTTCATCCGAATTTGAAATCACAACGGGGCAATAGAAGTTTCACTTCAAAAACTTTTAAAGTTAATTAAAGAGTAATTTAATATGAACAAAATGTACACTGAAATCTAATAGCACCATTCCTCTTGTCACGCGGTGCTCGAACATCTGTTCTGCAATGTGTCATCTTCAATAAGTCGTGACGACTATGATATTTACTAGCCACGGCATTCCAAGAGGAATGGGTTATCAACTGAATGTTGGTATACCTACCCAGTATTTTAAAACTAAATTTTCCAAGATTTGCATAACAACTTGTTTCCAGGCTAAATCAAATGGTTAATTTATATATTATTATTATTATGTGATTTGTATATTACCACATAATATACTAAGTAACCACTATAAGGCTATACTATTTTAAGTTAAATAAATAAATAATAAAATATTGTGTATTTTATATTGAAGAAGAAGATAACAATAATAGTCTAAACGAAAACATGAAAGCGAACAAGACACAGAAAACCGAAAAAAGACAATGGTCGCAACTGGGACACGAACCCAGACCTCTCGTCTAACTGGGACGTGCGCGTTAACCAATTTCGCTATTGCCACCTTCTGCAAGCCATCCGAGATACATTTATCCGGGCCGCTATTCAGGATACAAACCAATTTTTAGAATGATTGTTTCCAATAAAAAAGGGTAGTTGCCCTAAATTGGAAAATTAATTAGTTGAAGATAATATTGTTAATTCTAAAATTTGAAATATGAGATTGACTATTATGACGGCTTGACAGAAGGTGGCAATAGCGAAATTTGTTAACGTGCACGTCACGGTTAGACGAGAAGTCTGGGTTCGTGTCCCAGTTGCGACCATTGTCTTTTTTCGGTTTTCTGTATTTTGTTCTCTTTCATATTTTCATTTAGATTTTTATTGTTATTTTCTTCTTCAATGATATATTGCGTTGCAATGTTGCATTGCGGGAATTACCTTCAAAAGTTATAAAAGAGAGTTTTTCTTATAAAAAAATCAGTATTTTATTTTTATATCGATCAACAAGGCCAAAACAAAACTAATGGTGATCGACAGGGCAAACACCTTTGAAAGAACAAATAATGGTCTCACAGACTTAGAAATCTTGTACGACTTTATATACCCTGGCTCGTCTATAAGTAATGAAGGAGGTTGTAAAACAAAAGCGAAAAGAAGAATTCTCATGACGAAAGAAGCCATGAGTGAAATGCAAAGATACGGAATGAATGACAGAAGCATAATGAAGAACACCAAGATGAGACTCATTGGGCGTTGATTTTACCCATATTTCTATACGGCGTGGAAGGATGTACAATGGACACTCAGAGCCAGCGAAAGAAAGCGAATAGACGCCCACGAAATGTGGTGCTGGAAAAAATGCTCAGCATTCCACGGACAACTATGTAGACGCACAAACATATATCTATTTCGGAAGAGCTAAGCACCAGGCACAGTAGGTTTTCAACTACCTATCGCAACTACATGCATTTTAAGGTGCTTTGGATACGTTGCTTGCCAAACCGAGGACTCCACCTTGGACAAACTCTTGATCACAAAAAAAATTGGTAGAAGAAGCAGGGGAAGGTCCACAATGCGCTGGAGTGATCAAGTATCACTGGAGTCTGGTACGTCACTGTTCTTGACTCTCCATGCAGCTCAAACTGCGAGGATGAGCCTTATCCACCATGGAAAAAGGAGTAAGGGTCACGGTCCTCACCAATGACGAACCGATTAAAGAAGAAGAATAATAATATTAGAATAACAACATGTAATGACCGGTCAGTGGCTGAGTTCGCATCGCGTTTGGGTGTCACGTGTTCAATTCCTCGACTGGCTAAATCCTGGATCATGACACAACCAACATTTTCCGCTTACTGCGGTGGTAGTAGGAGATTTTAAAGTATTTATTTATTTATTTACGCCCATTTAGGCTTTTACATATATATATATATATATACACTTAACAATATTTACGAAATTATACTAGTAAATAGTGCAGGAAATGACTGTTTACAACACTTGCACATAAACAAATATAAAGCAAAAATACTATTGAATTTGATCCACACAGTATGCAGGCACAAAATATACAAAACAAAAAAAAATACTATAAAAATAGAATTTGATCCGCACAGTATGCAGGCACAAAATATAAAAACAAAAAAAATACAAAAATTGCTTCTCTCCTTCAGCCGACAAAACACCACCAATATGCTAGTCAATTCAAACAGTTTCATCAACACATTCCCCTACTTAATGAACAAAACTTCAATAAGGTATGCTTATATATTAAAATTGATGTATTAAATATATCAACAACATCGGCGTATTTGTTTCTAAGCTGTTATTGTTAGGTTATTCGTAACCCGGGGATGTCCGTCTTTCTTTTGATAAAAAAAACGAGTGTGCTAAAGCTTGACTGAAGTAAAACTTCACTAACTTATATCTCCCTCTCAACTTCCGTTCGCCTCGCCCGACCGTTCGCCTTGCCCGATCACACTTTTCATAACGCTCTCGTCACGCATCCACCAGCTTACTCCCCAAGTCAAGCGTGCGTAAAGAAGTTTTACTCCTAAAATAATTTGGTTAAAAACTAGTGTCTTTAAAGCCTCTTGTGAGTATTTTAAACAACGCCCCTGAGAACAATTATTAGGATGATTAAACACTTTCGGGAAAACAGACAATAAATCACGTTCTTGGAGTAGGTAGGCAGCTAACGAACGCTCTGGATTCCGCGATGAAAGAATATCAGAAGGGACCCGGTATACCCAGCCTTCCCAAGGCAATGACTAAGCCAACGTTTTCAAATAAAAATATCCTTTGTCTAATTTATCCGTTTCATTAAGGCATGTAATTGCTCCGTGCTTTTGCCCAATTTAACCCGAATTTTCTAAGCACGCTTTCTGATAAATTTTACAAAGCCCTCGGCGAAGAAAATTGCCGCCCGCGACTTGTGTTAGTATTCAAGGACGTCTCGCGTCGGTTCTGCTGGATTGAAACATTTAAATTTCTTGCGCTTCTTCAAATACAACAATGATACACAATCCTTTTATCACTCTGAAGAGATGAGCCGATAGAAATCTATTCTGGGCGTGTCCGTGCCCCAGAAATAGCTCAACTTTTCCTTACTTCTGGTGTAATTATTGTTAAAACATTTTCAAACAACGAAAATATTTCTTGAACAGAAAATCAATTTCAATATCCTTTCTGGAGCCAAGAAGTTAACATACTAGTCACAGGGAGAGATAGTATGCATGTCATCCACGATCGTCCTAAAAGCCGTCCATAATAATAATAATAAATTTGGACAACTTATATAGCGCTGTTTTTGCGAAAAATCGCCTCAAGAGCGCTGTACAAATAACAATAACAATCTTACCTATTTCTCACACGACTTGTATGAAAACAAAAAAGACAGAAGGTTTGAATGCCGCACAAGAATCTCAACTGCTCCCGTCTGGAGCCAGTGAGACTATGGCATCCCCAATTGGGGTATGTTGTGAGGCTGAAGGTAGTGGGGAGGGGAAGGAGGTGGGGAAGAGGAAGGTTGGGAAGTACCTGGCTATTCAGATCTGGTCCCCAAACACGGCTAAAGCCATTTTCAAGCAACGTTTCAATTCTGAATGGTGGTCTTACACCAGGGCGATACTGATAGTATCTTCCACTCTGGAACATGCCGCAAATATACTATATATTATTTTAAATGAATTAATTGTGAAATAACACAAATTAATCAAATAAAATTTATTTGCGCATGCCGGGTTCGAACCCGCGACCTCCGGATTGTGAGTCAAGAGACCACTGGACTACGGAGGTCGTCAAAGGTACCTATTATCTTCAATCATATTCCTTTAAACATTTCGCAAAGTATGTTACTATCGAATTGTAGAACTTTTATGGTACTGCCAGTTATAAAAAAAAGCAAAAAAAAAAATGTGCTTTATTTCATGAAAGGCATACTTCAGTAATAAAATTCGCAACGGATGAGAGGTAGACATTTAACATTAATATTACATACTTATTCGTTAATAATTTTACTGTAAAAATAATAAGTTATTATAGTTATTAACTATAATACTTACTTTCAGATTTAAAATAAAACAATAACTTTGTAAACACCACTTTTATTTTAAATTAATAATGTCACATCACAAAGTATCCGCTTCATATGAACAAAACAAAACAAAAAAAAACTTACTTTTAGATTTGTAACTCTTCGAATTCAAATATCACGTATTGAAATGGTGACCACCCTATTTTGATTATTGGAATTACTAGAACGCGCGAAAAAAAAATGTACCTTCCTGCCTCTTGTTTTAACGATTTTTAATTTGTTATTTGAAAAATGTAATTAATTAAATTTTATTAATGAAATAACTAAAAACACTTACCACGATAATCTTTTTTTAAAAAGTCAACATGTTTCACTTCGTCAGGACATTATATGTACTAAAAACTAAATTATAAAGACAGGCGTGGGTAGAAATGGAAGTAGTGGGGGGGGAGAGAGGTGGAAAGGGGAGGTGCTTAGAAGATCAACAGGGGGAGAAGTGGAAGGGGGGGGGGGGTTGCTTAGAAGATCAAAAATTTTATTTTTATTTCGGTACATTTATTCATCATTATTTATTCAGGCAGTAAATTTTAAGTAGAGAAGTCTGAAGATGTAATAGTATATAATAAATGTAATAGATGTGTGTTTTGGGCGTGTATGCATGTCCAAAGTAGGGACAATTTTTTCTACTTCGGGTGAAAACTTTCAAATGTCGAAATTCTTTCTTGAACATTGAATTGCTAGCAAATTTATTTGGTCTTTCTGAGAGCTAGTAATTGAAACGGCATGTCAACTGGCGAGATTTTCAAATCATTATTGGTCTCATTTCTTTGAATTAACCGTTCAGTGTTTTATCAGCAATTGTGATTGAAACCAATATTGAAGTGGATGGTAATGCGCGTTTTCATCCCGCGACAAAATATCGCCGACAAAATGTCCTCCCACAAAACATCTTACGGACAAAACATCCCCCAACAAAATACCTACTAAAACTTAACCGAACCTAACCTAACCTCACAAAAATGGGACAAAAATAATACAGACATCCTGTAAAGACAATAAATACATGATGTCTGTATTATATATTTGTTCCATTTTTTTGTTAGGTGTTTTAGTAAATATTTTGTTGGGGGAAGTTTTGTCCGGAGGACATTTTGTGGGAGAATATTTTGTCGGGGTTATTTTGTGGCGGGTTAAAAAATCGCGGAGCCGAATGGAATATCAGAAATTTTCAGAATTATTTACAAAGCAAGTACCTACTTAGGTACTCAATTTTTTGTTGTAGTTTTTTGCATACGAATGAGATTGACACATTTCATCAAGATGTCAGAATAGTTTGCGTTGTCCTTTTGTATTTATATTTTAATGTCAGATAGACGACGCGGTAATTGCTTTTTAAACACGATGGTCATTGTTGACGTCGACATGACCTTTATAATGACATTTTAATATTCGAAAGTTAACTAAATGACACCCATGAAAAACATCGCTCTTCTGTGTCACCGGTAAGATAGTAAAAAGTTTTGTAACCATAAAACCGGCCTTTATAGCATTTTTAATTTATTTTATAGCTTTCAAATTTTATGCCTTTGGGGTGATATTAGGATCACAAAAATTCTCCATGCAAAATGTGAGATTAAAATAAGCAGACAATTATTCTTAATATTAACAATGTCCTTTAAAAGTGAATTTTTATAAAAAAAAATCATCCTACTAATATTATAAAGGTGAACGTTTGTATGGATGTATGTTTGTTACTCTTTCACGCAAAAACTACTGAATAGATTTTAAAAATTCTTTCACTAATAGAAAGCTACATTATTTGCGAGATCTATAGGCTATATTATATTTGTAAACTTTGGTGTTATGAATAATCTCTGGCGTTATGAAATTATTTATCATACGTTTTCTGCCGCTAACAAAATCGATTTATTGCAAACGCCAATTGTCGCCTTGGAAATGAAGTTTTTTTTTAATTAGGTTACTATGGACAATGGACATCCCTTTGATGTTAAAAATCAAATATGTATAAAATACTAATTCTTACTTTACTGAATGAATTTTAATGAAACTTTACAATAATATAAACGTATTGGGTATAGCTCAGAGCTCTGGCATTACGAAATTTGTATGAAAGAATTACAATAAGTTGCACGATTAGTAAGATATCTATAATTGTTTAATCGATTCAAATTATTAGGGAAGTAGGTACTTCAAATAATTTGGCTAATTTTAATATTTTCTAAAAAAGAATTTTTATTTAAGAATATTTGTTTTGCAAAATGTCATTCTCAAATTTTGACATCACACAATAATTATTGTTTTAATTGGAAAGACAGATATCGCATTTTTTAAATATAAAACTGTCGTACTGGATTTTTTGGTAGAATATAAATAGAAGAATAAAAATTGGTACTTAATAAATCATCATAATAACACATCTCTAAAAATGTATCACCGAAACGTATGTATGCGCATAAACCCAAACCAAATGGGATAATTCTTTTTTTGTCGTTCGTTTTTTCATATAAAACTACCGTTGAGTTCTGGCATTATGAAATTTGCATAAGAAATTATAATAGGTGGCATGCGAGCAGTTTGAAAACTGAATGTATCGGGAATTAATGTGTGGAATGCGAGAGGTTAGTGGTGCGAGTGGGGAGGGTGGGGAAGGGGTGTTGGGAGGGTGTTGGTGGAGGGGTAAGGGGAGGGGGTTAGGGGGAGGGAGAGGGGGGAGGGAGGAAGGGGAAAGGGGAAGGACGGAGGAGGGTGTGGGGAGGGGTAGGGGGTGGGGGGAAGGAGGTTTATGGGGGGGGAGTGGTGTGGGGAAAGGGAATGTGGAGGGGTAGGGGGTGAGGGGAGTGGTGGGTGGAGGGAGAGGGGGAGGGAGTTGATGGGGGGAGTGGAGTGGAGAGAGGCAAGATGGAGGAGGCGGAGTGGGGTGGAAGAGGGGGGAGGGAAGGAAGGGAAGGGGGAGGGGTGGAGGAAGTTGGGGGGGGGGGTGTGGAGTGGGGAGGTTGTAGGGTGGGGGGTTGATGGATGAGTGGTGTGGGGTGAGGGAAGGTGAAGGGGGGAGGGGGGAGAAGTGGGGAAAGGGGTGGGTGGAGGGGGAGGGGAGAGGGGTGGTTGATAGGGGAGTTGGGTGGGGGAGGGGTGGGTGGAGAGGGAGGGGGATTGATCCCACTTATTGGGAATCCTCTAATACCATGCGAGCGAAGCCGCGGGAAAAAGCTAGTAATTCATATTTTGAGTTAATGTCAAACAATAGTAAATAAAGCCTTTCGTCTGTCGTACACACTGGATTCACAAATAGATACATAGGGAAGTGCTGCCATCTATATTATTAATACGCTAAAAAAGCTATTTTTGTATTTCGGTTTCGAATTCAACAATTCGTCAAAGGCTGGCGCCACTTACGTTAGCAGGTCGCATGAGGACATGCCCCCCCTAAGATTGACGGTAATACTTAAGTTGTGAATAAAGTATCAAGCGGCTATATATATATTACAAATGACGTCATTACCTATTGCGGTTACTTTCTCCCAGTGACTACCTGTCACTGGATCACAGTAGATCTGAGGAACCGGCTATTTTTGGAACCAGTTCCAATCGGAATTATAAAATGTCACCAACACTCAAATTGGGCAGAGCCGAACGAAAAGCCGCATGCAGGGCCTAGTAGCAAAAACCTTTTTTTGTAGCAGCGAAAATCGTTTTTAACTGCTAGTAATGAATTCATTACGTCGTTTTAAAACCGTTGGTGGTGTATTAATTGGTAAGCGTAGTTCCGTTTCAAGCCGTTAATCAGGGTTAGGTTTTCGTCCTTTCCATAAAATAATGTCGAAAACACGTAGCATCTGACCATTCGCATTCGTAATCCAAGGTTGAGATCATGACTGCAGAACATTTTTTTCATGCGGATAAAGGTTGCAGGAGATTGCTCAATGCGGTATTTGATTTCAACCGAAGGATCCATCTATCATTTAAATTGCAGCCCAAGTATATAATACTCTGTACCTTCTCTAGTTTTGTTCCAGCAATATAAAGATTTCCATCCAATGCATTATTTTTGCTTATTAGCTTGTATTTTGTTTTATATATATTCAGTTCTAGCCCAAAATTCTCACAAGTCTTCACTACTTGATTCAGCAAAAGTTGTAAGTCCTCAAAGTTACTTGTTAGAAGTTATATTATATAGTTTATTTCTCATCTATGTCGTTTTTAGTGTCTTCATGAGGGTTTTTTCATTGACCTCTTTCAGCCATATTTTTATTCTTGATTTAAACTCAATATAATTTATTATTCGTTTTATATCTTGGGGAAGGATGTTATGGAGTTTTGTAGCAGTAGTAGTTTTATAACTTGGAATGTTTTTATGTTATTTTTATTCGATCTAGTCATCTGGTGTGATGGATACACGGTCTAGTGGAGGATTCAGTATTTTTGAATAGCTATAATAATATATTTTTGGCATATATTTCATGTATATTTGGTACGTCAAAACTGTTGAAAACTTCAATTGAATTCGTTCTAATGGGTTCTTTTAGTATGGTCTTTATGATTCCCTTTTGAATTGTATTCAGGTTGTGTATGTACTGTGCTTATACAGCAGATTACATCCTATAATTCCATTTTAAAGAGAATGACACAATTAGTAGTAGAACTTTTTCATAATATCTTTTTTATTTCCACATTTCTTAGATTTTTAAAGAAATATATAAGGCTTGGGTGTTTTTCCGTAATACTTTTCAGTAGGTTGCATACCTCTCTACTTCATTGCTTGCCATAGCTTTCCAAAAAACATTTACAGTTTTAAAAGGACACTTTTATTCAAAGCAAATTAGAGTTCTAGAGTTCATTGATCCGGAGCTACGGACAGAAGACAAAGTCACAACGAAAAATAGTATTTTTTTTGTATGTTAACCCCACTCCCTGTCCATTTGATGACTTCCCAAATAGCTTATTTTTTATTCTTTAGAGACGTTGAATGAAGAGCCTTTTTATTAACAGAAGGAGTGAGTAATTCCGGAGATACCCAAATTATAGGAGAGTGGAAATAAATATGTGACAGAAAGGGTTAAAATGAACTTGTTAAGGGCCCACAACCCGGATTTGTACCGATTTATTACATATTTCCCTTAAACACGGTAAGTTTTAAAGCTCTTAAAAAATATATGTTATTCTTGAAGATAATATCTAGACTTTGCCTGCGCCGAAACGCAAATTATATAAAATTACCTCGATAGAAAAAAATCGCTAAGTATGCACCAAAAATTATTATTAACACGTTTGTTTCAGTTATTTTACAAGTTATATGTATGAAAAAATTCACAGTGTTTCTTTAAATGCTGTTTAAGATTTTAGCTATTTTAAACGAGTCGTGTTTTAATAAACATTTTCGAAATTTTCGCATCAATTTTGTCGCTGTAAATGTTAGCGCTCTCCTCTAACATTCGTAATTTCGTATCTCTCCATCTTCTTCTTTTAGGGCCCGGTTGCAGAGCCTTAAAAACGTATATGGAAGACGTAATTAAATCTATTCAATGATTACGACTCTCGTTCGATGCCTACACAATCTAGTAGTGTTAGGAACGTCTGTGGGCTAATATTCAAGTAGAAACAGTTAGACGAGAGTACACACAAAACATAAAAAAAACTACGAACAATAAGCACAAGCTTTGGACAAAGACACCACAATTACCACTCAATAAAAGCATTCAATAATGTTACTCTCGATTAAAAAAATGAGGGAAACAATAAACATTTCACAAAGAAAAACTAAGATATGGATTAAATAACAAAGAGGCAGTGGAGGTTATCCACCTCTTACCCGCCCTGGTATAAGTAACAGATGGTTACTCCTTCAAGGCTCTCGCAAGATTCTAATTTTTTTTTTTAACTTTTAAATAAAAATTTAATTTTTTTGTTATTTTGAACGACTCTAGACCTCCAGTGTCCTTACATACTGTAGTGTCCGAGGTACCTTATCTCCACGGGAGGGGACCGGTTGCCGGAGATGGCCGAACGTAGCCGAAGGTTCCCGATCCCACTCACACAGAGGTAGTGGAGGGGCAGGCGAGAGGCGCCGGCGGTAACGGCCCCCGCGCTTCATTCCTTCGTTTAGCTTATCAGAGTAAACACTGTACATCTTTCTCAAATTGACTTATAATAAATAATTCCTCGTATAAACGTAACCTATTTTTATTAAAGTAATCGTAAGTGTCAAGGACATTACACATACGTTGTTAGTAAGCAGTATGCAAGTGCTTAACAGGAAAAACAAAATGCAAAAAAATAGGTTAAAGAGGAGGAACAAAGAGGCATTGGAGGTTGCCCACCACTTTCCCACGGCGTTCTAAGGAAACAGATGGTTTCCTCCTTCACCGTACTCGTCAGGACTCTAATTTTTTATTTATAAAGAAGCTACTTTTTATTTAAAATGACTGTAGACCCCCAATGTCCGGGCATACATTGTTAGCAGGCAGTATGCGAGTGCGTACATGTTGTTAGTTATTTATTTCACAGTATCACGTCTCATCTCTGCCACCTGATGTAGCTGAAATAAAAGTTTGTTAATATGCAGAATAAAAAAATAAAAAAATACATATTATGATGAGATTGTTTAACTTAACCAAAGCAGCTGAGCTACAGTCACCCGGCAGTCCCGCCGAGAATAAGCGGAGCCATCAGTCCAGTCGCAAGCGAGACTCGGTGTCCACGCCCCTAAGTCGGCTTCCCGGTAGGCCCTCGAAGAAAATGTTGGGATTAAGGGCAGAAAGACCTGAAGACACTAGAGATAAAAGAGAGCATCGGGTCACCGGAGGCAGGGCGGAAGGGCACCGGTCCGCTACGGTTGGTCTTCTGGCCCGCTCATGGCGACGGGGGAGGTGCGGGCGGGTTTTGCAGCGGCTACCTTGGGAGTCATCTTCTCGGTTGTCGCACGGACATAGATCTAGTCCACCCCCTTGATGGGGTGTAGGACAATACAAAAATGAGATGGTAGTTTAGTTCCGGCTCCTTGAATGATGAATGATGGAACAAAGAGGCAGTGGAGGTAATCCACCTCTTACCCGCCTTGGTATAAGTAACTGATGGTTACTCCTTCAAGGCTCTCGCAAGATTCTAATTTTTTTTGTTAAACGAAGCTACATTTATTTATTTTGAACGAATCTAGACCTTCAGTGTCCATGCATACGTTGTTAGTAAGCAGTATGCAAGTGCTTAACAGGAAAAACAAAATGCAAAAAATTGGTTAGTTAAGACAAAAATAAATTAAACAGGGCAAAAGAAAAACTCATTCATGAGTTAGTTAAGACAAAGATATTCAATGAGTTAGTTAGGACAAAGATAAATTAAACAGGGCAAAAGAAAAACTCATTCATGAGGCTCCATGAGGCGGCATTGCATCTGTAAAAACCCGCAAGCACCTGCATAAAATAGAGAACACAAGTAATACAATAAATCTCAAATCAATTGGCAAGTACCAACAAAAAATGTGAATGGCTTTCGGTCTGATCATAAACTACACTTAGCTTCCGTGTCCCTTAGCCAACCACTCAGTGAAGCCTCAAAGAATGTTAACTGAATATTTGGGGTAAAATACCCGAAGACTAAAAGAAAATTCAGAGTTGGGTAGTCAGAGGCAGGATAAAGGATAGTCAAGGTCGTCTGATCAAGCCTCAAGCCTGCACATGTCATTGGGGGAGGCGCAGATAGATTTGAGAAGGATCTGCAAAATTAGTAATGTAACTAAAGATGAAGCAGGGACGAGGTCCAGCACACCCCCGTATGGGGATAGGGGAAAAAAATAAATAAAAATAAAATTGGAGTTCAGTTCATCCAGTAAAACATTGTAACAGTTAAAGACAAACAAAACAAAACAAGGAACATGGCATAAATTAAATTAACAGGTAGGAACAAAGAGGCAATAGGTTTTTAGATTTTCACGGCCAAAAGTATTTTCGTTATTTGTTTTTGGGGTGTTATGCTGTGTAGCGCTACCTCCTTCTTTAGCCAACGTTTCGGACAGCGTTACAGTTTCCACATTACATCTGCCCTGATGATGGACACTGTAACGTTGTCCGAAACGTTATCTAAAGAAGAAGGATGTAGCGCTACATGGAATTACACACCAAAAACAGAAAACGAAAAAAAAGAGGCAATATTACAAAAAAATATATTTAAAAAAAATTGTACGCAAACTATATAACTGTATATTATGTGTACCAATAATTACATGTGTTTTGCCTATTTTTGTACTAAGATGGAATTTATTATTTCATTTTTAGAACTTTATTTTAGCATTACTCTATTCCTTGTATTTCTCGAAATTTCATTTAAGTCCATTTAATTGAGTTTAATTTAATTTCAATAAAATCTATTATATGTTCATACACATTCCTATATTGTAAAATTTATGTCTTATTTATCTATATATTTATGTATATATCTATATTTGTATCTTATTAATTTATTAATCACGTGTAATTTCGTATCTTAGGTTAGGCTCACATTTTCAAATAATGTTTTATAAAAAATATACTGCTAACCTATCAATAAAAATATAAATACGTAGAGTTGTTCTAGTGAGGTTAAAAATTGAAATGTAAATGTAACCATGTAAATAAACAAAAAACAAATGTGTGTAGTTCACACGCGGTAGAAATTAAACCTTCAGAAAACTAAAGCAGACAAGAGTGGGAAGGCTACAAACCACCGCGTAATGAGGAGACTGATTATACTACCTCATTCTCTCATAGGCTAAATCATACAGATGTATGTGTTCATTACAATTGTATATTATATCATAATAACCAACATTAGCATAAGAAACTGTTTTGGCTTACCTCATGTTTAACCTCTTGTATAACTCATCCTGTATATAAATTGCTGTTTGTTTCTTACAATAAATAAATCTCTTTTAAGTGTCACTTTTTCATTTCATTGATTTTCAAATCACAACGGTGCTAAAGAAGTTTTCACTTCAATAAACGATATACACACATCTCAGGATGGGATTTGGCCTCCTCCGCATATTGTTGTAGGAGGGAGATAAAACAGAGGCCAGCAGATCGTTCCACAGCCGAGTTGTTGAACTGAAGATCGAGTCGTAGAAGCGACCCGTTCTCATGTTCTCAACCGTGTGCTGTTTGGCGCGCGTTTGGCGTGTTTCCCGGCTTGGTGTGTGCCGAAGGGATCAAAGACGCTAATGCCTCAGAGCATCTTCCATTGTAATACCGATAGTATAAGCATACAAACATTAAAGAGTCTAAATCTAAAGCCGTGGTCATCAAACTGCGGCCCGCGGCGGATATTTGTGCGGCCCGTACAAATATCTGGCGTTTTTTTTAAATATATGGTTTTTCGTGTACAATTATAGTATCCATTTTTTGCAGCCCGCACAAGTATAAGCCGTTTTCTTTTTAAATATATATTTTTTCATGTACAATTATACCAACCGGTTTTTTCAAATATTTTGTGTACGTATACCCATATGATTTTAAAAAGTTGATTTTAATTGATTGACATTTGATTTTCAAACGCCCTGCTGGTTTTTGAACACATAGTGTACGTCAAAGGTTCTCAACGTGGGTGATAACGCCCCCTTGTGGTCGTTTGTGACTTTCAGGGGGCAGTAGAAGACCCAGAGAAAATTAGAGGGCGCAGAGATGGCACAGTGAGGGTGTGGGTAGGTAAAAAAATGGTCCAATAAAGATAAAAAAACACGCTTATCACGTAGGTACTAATGCAAAGTAAACTTTAATATTGGTTAATTTTTGTGGGCCTATGTGGCCCTTGGCCAGAAAAGTGTGACGACCGCTGGTCTAAAGAATGCAATCCGTTTGTTAAGATGGGGAATCTACCGAACGGGCCGCCCGTTTTTATACGGAGTCAAGAGTTATTTTAAGATCTTTTGGGGCTCGACACCAGCGGTGGCTGAAAAAATTCTACGGGGCCCACTCTTTTTTTTTTTACTTTAGCTCCACAAAGGAGGCCCTCAGGAAAATAATTCCCCTCAAGGCGTACATGATCATTGGGAATGCTGTCTGAAAGTCTTTTTAGGAAAGGAAGGAGAGGAATGGGAAGGAAAAAGGTATTAGGTGTGGGTAGGAATCTGGGGGTCCAGGAGTGACGGACGTATGAATCCATCCCTCCTAATGCGGTGTAAGGTGATGTTCCGAGAGATCACGGCTGGAGAAGTCAAAGGGACTTCCTCAACCATTCTCTCCCGATCCGGCCTGCCATGCAGCTGATGGGCAGAAACATCCGCCACCAAGACCCGAACAAACCTATACAATTTGGGAGGCGGGAATGGGTACCGCCGCCCCGGGAACCTTTATTGGATAACCAACACCTCTGCCATAGGCCACCCCAAGTGGTTCGCTACGTTTGGTGATTTAGCGGGGGTGCCTGGGTTCATGGGGTGAGGTTTTGTCTAGGTCTTGGAGGCGGATGACCAGTACACACTGAACCCCAGATTCCTACCCACCCCACCATTTTCCTTCCCAGATCTCTTCTCCCCCTCCTTTCCTTAAGAAACCCTCCATATAGCATCCCCAAAAATGACATGGGCCCTGAGGGAAATTATTTTTCTCAGGGCCTCCTGTGTGGAGCTCGTGTAAAAAAAAAAACCTCACCCTACGTACCCGGGCATCTCTACTACATCACCAAACGTAGCGAACCACTTGGGGTGAAGTAGGCAGAGGTGTTGGTTATCCAATAAACGGTTCCCGGCTCGACGGTACCCATACCCGCCGGCCAATGCGATTTGTACAGGGTCCAGTCGTTAATGATTGATATAATAAATTCTTTGAAAATATTGCAAATTCGCGTATTTTTAATTAATTTTACCAGTTTTATTATTTTAAAAAATCCCTAGTCGTATAAAAATTTAGATTACGCAGTGATTGGCGCCATGTTTGCACAAATGGAATAATTAAAAATATGGCAACCCGTTGATTTCACCATTGGAAACTTAATGATCCATTACTGAACATTAGATTTAGCGAACCACATTGTTCATACGGTGAGCACATTTTCAACGGAATGGGGATTTTATTACTTCATCAATTTTGAAGAAGGCATTTCCAAAATATCGTTAGTTTTATCTTTTATTTATTTATTATTGATGTAAGAAATAATGCTTTTTTTACACTAATTCCATACAGGAGGCCCTGAGGAAAATAATTTCACTCAGGGCCTATGCAATCTGAGATGCTGGGTGGAGGGTCTTTTTGAGGAGAGGAAGGAATGAACATTGGTTTGAAGAGACCCATGATGTAGGAAGGAGGAAACACAGAGGCCGGCAAATCGTTCCACAGCCGCGCTGATGAGCACAAGAACGAGTCGAAGAAGCGACCCGTTATTCCATTGAAATACCGGTAGAACAAGGATAGCATTCCCACCCGACGCCTGTGCTCTAAAGATTGCAATCAGATTGTTAAGTTAGGAAGAGAATCTATCAAACGGACTACCCATTTTTGCACAAAGTCGAGGTTTTTTTTATATGTTATACAATATTTCTTTCTATTTGTTTATAGGAGTGTGTCTGTGGCGGACGGCGGGCATTTGATTTTTATACAAATTTACGGTTTTATTCCGAGATTGGTGTAATTTTGCACATTTGTCTGTTCAAATGAGATTTAGAAAAAAAACACCCCAGTCCACCTTCCCCAAGCCTTAAAGCAAAATGTTGATATCAATTGAAAAAATTTTGGACTCTAAAATAAAAATAAAATGGACTTTAAAAATAAAAGGAAAATTTTATTTTTGTTTTTCGTTATTAATTTTTGGGGTGTTATGCCGTGTTGCACTACTTCATTCTTTAGCCAACGTTTCGGGCAGCGTTACAGTATCCATCATCACTCATCTGCCCTTATGATGGACACTGTTACGCTGTCCGAAATGTTGGGTAGCGCAACACAGCATAACATCCCAAAAATAAATAACGAAAATGCTTCTGGCCTTGAAAATCTAAAATCAGAAAAATTAATGTCCACATCTAATTTTGAAAAAAAAAACTTTGAAAAAGCCCGAGCAACGCCGGGAACTTCGTAGTACAGTTAATAAAACTGAGCAATGGACACACTATTTGTCGTAAAACATATCATAAAATTTAATTGCCCCATAAGAGCAAGCGAATTGCTTTCCAATACCTTCGTTAAGAACGGTTAAGAGTTCATAAAAATTGATTTTATTACAAGTGATTGGGTAAAAACGTCGAGTTTCCCTTATTTGGGAAAAAAATATCATGGGCTTATAAAATAAATCAATTTGATAATGATGTTTTTGAACTCAGCGAATACAATACCCGAAGAAACATTATCGGACCGAGTTGTTTTTATTCCAGTTTTTTTTATAGTTTCAGTACAACGTTTTATTCATTGTACAACTAATATATCGAAAATGTGCTTTCAAGGTCACAAACAGATCAAACCTGCACTCGTTTGTTTCTATGTAACATATAATTTAAAAAATTTTAATATCTTTATTTATCAATTTTATTTGATAGATCAAAACTAAGAGGGCTGTCCGTAAAATAAGGTCTCCAAGGTACTGCGGTCGCGAGGAACAATTTTACGCGAGATCCGGGAAAATTGGCGTGTAGCCTGGTTTGCCTACGCCAAATCCCCACAAAGCTGAACTCTCTGCAATACTTAGTCTTGGCGTGGCAGCCGTTCGCGATGAAGCTTCCGCTTGCCGCACCCGCCAGGTGTGAATTACGCTCTATAAATAGATGTTTTGTATGAAGAATAAAACCCCGGTAGAAATTCACTCTCAGCTATTTGAAGTGTACGGAAAACAGTTTTTAATTGCGAAAACGTGCGCAAATGGTGCAGAGAATTTAAAAGCGTGCCGGACTGCCATCGGTTTCAGATGAAAAAATTGCCGAAGTGGAAAAAACAATGATTGCAAATCGACGGGTGACGGTTCGGAAGCTCTGCGATATGATCCATGATGTGAGTAAGGCCACTATTGACAGGATTTTGACAAAAAATTTGGGAGACCACAAAGTCTGCCCAAGGTGGGTCCGAAAATGCTCACCGAAGATCACAAACAACAACGGGTTGAAGCAGCCCTCAGATTCCTTGAGTGCTACGACAACGATGGCGAAGAATTCTTGAACTCAATTATGACTGGGGACGAAACCCGGATACACTATAACACTGTACGACCCCATAGACAAAGGAACAATCTCAGTGGCATCATTCAGATTCGCCGAAGCAAAGTTTAAAAACGAATTACAGAGTGTAACTCACACCTGGCGGGTGCGGCGATTGGAAGCTCCATCGCGAATGGTTGCCACGCTGAGACTAAGTGTCACAGAGGGTGCGACGTGGTGGGGATTTGACAAGGGAAAACCAGGCAACATGCTTGTGTTGCAGGATTCCGCGTAGAATCATTCCTCGCGACCGCAGCGCCATGGAGACCTTATTTTACGGATAGCCCTAGTAATAGATCAAAGTCAGAAGAAAATTAACGGTAGGTTTTAATTGTAGGGGTATTTCAGTGAAAAACTGGCGTTTTTAATCCATTCGCCACCAGTATGGAAAAACGGCCAGGGGGCAACAACTCGCTTTTATAAATCCTTTTTGTAGTTTTTAAAATTTATTTATGTAAATACCTCACAAGAGTCTCAGCTTCTCCCGTCTAGAGCCAGTGATACTATGGCGTCCCCAATTAAGGTATTTTGTGAGGCTGAAAGTAGTGGGGAGGGGAAGGAGATGGGGAACAGAAAAGTGAGGAAGTACCTAGCTATTCAGATCTGGTCACCAAACATGGCTAAAGCCATTTCAAGCAACATTTCAATTCTGAATTGTGTTTTGTGAATGAATTAATTGTAAAATTACACAAATTAATCAAATAAAATTTATTTGCCCACGCTGGGATTCGATCCCGCGCCCTTCGGATTACGAGTCAAGAGCCTCTTCCCCTAGACCACGCCAATCGTGTATTATCTTTGTTGGGCTGTGGAACGATACCTTTACCGCTTTTTGCAATTTCTCCCTCCTTGAACATGGATTTCGTAAAAAATGAGGATCATCCCTTCTTTTCCCTAAAAATACCCTCCAGATATGTAGCATTCTCAAATACGACATATTTGTATCGAATTTTAATAGTTCTTTATGTATTAGCGTATTAAACATATGTGCCGCCCCGGAAACTATTTTTTGGATAACCAACACCTCTGCCATAGGTCACCCCAAGTGGTTCGCTACGTTTGGTGACTTAGCAGGGGTGCCCAGCTTTACGGGGTGAGTTTTGTCCGTATCTTGGCTTCAGATGCGTCTACCCACCTTCTGTGTGGCGATAGAGACTGGCTGAGGGAAGCCTTTTGACTTTTCCAACCGGACTCTACCCATCCCCTTGCACTGCAACTGATGGGTTGGATTCATACGTCTCTCATTCTTGGACACCGACCCCTATATTCCTACCCACCCCGCATACCTTTTTCTTTTTCCAGAACTTCCTCTCCTTCCTTTCCTTGAACAGATCCTCCACACAGCATTCCCTGATATGATATAGGGCCTAAGCGAAATTATTTTCCTCCAGGCCTCTTGTGTGACGCTAATGCAAAAATAATAAATCTGTCAGGATTTTATAAATTCCGATACCGCTTTCAATCTAACGTTTTTTATTTATCTCGTTCAATTAAATATTTTTATTATACGTACTAATATTATGAATTCCTATAAAACTTATATAAGACCGTTAACTTTTCCCCCTTTAAATGTTTTCTCTTTTTGCATTTAACATAATTTTCTCGTTAAAATTCTTGAGAAAAAAAGGTAAGTATGTATTTTTTCATTTTGGCATACCTACTGTCTAGAATTTAAAGGGAAATACTTAGTAACTAACACAAATTGTTTGTAAAATATTGTAGCAATGTTTTTCATGTTTGCTTTCTGACAGTTAAAACATATTATGGCTCGAGTGAATTGTACACGTCCTTCAATTCAAATATCGTCAGAAATAAACGAGCTTCCTTTTCTGTATCTTTTATATATTGTTGATAAGATTAACGAGACGGAAATAGAATTGAAAGACAGATTAATCAAAGTTTTTAATTGTGATTTTAATTTTGAAGCTATTTTCAAATAGGTAGGTATGTCGCAAGATTAGAAAGTTAGTATTTTTTTTACATTCGCTTCACACAGGAGGCCCTGTGTGAAGCTATGTATAATAATTCCGCTTAGGGTCCATGTCATCTTTGGGGATGCTTTGTGAACGGTCTTTTTAGGAAAGAAAGGAAAGGAAGTTCTATGATGGGAAAAAAGGTATGAGGGAGTAAGGTAAGATTCTGTGGGTTAGCTTGTCCAGGAGTGACGGATGTATGATTCCGGTGCAAGGTGAGGTTCTGAGAGAGTCCTGCTGGAGAGGTCTTAAGATCTAACTGAACCAGTCTCTTCCGATCAGGCTTGTCATGCAGTTGGTCGGCAGACGCATCCAACGTCAAGACGCGGACAAACCTCACCTCATGAACCTGGGCACCACTGCTAAGTCACCAAACGTATTGAACCGATCTATTCGACGGCCGGCGTGGTCTAGCGGTAAGGCTATTGACTCGAATCCCAGCGCGAGCAAATACATTTTATTTGAATAATTTGTGTTATTTCACAATTAATTCATTTAAATAATGTATAGTGTATTTGCGGCAAGTTCCAGAGTGGAATATACTCTCAGTATCGCCCTGGTGTAAGACCACCATTCAGAATTGAAAAGTTGCTTGAAATGGTGTTAGCCGTGTTTGGTGACTAGATCTGAATAGCCAGGTACATCCTTACTTTCCTCTTTCCCAATTTTTTCCCCTCCCCACTGGCTCCAGACGGGAGCAGCTGAGACTCTCGTTAGTTATTACTATAAAAAATATAAAAAAATGCGAAGCTATGGAAAGTTATACATATTCACACGATGAGTTTGTTTTATTCTTCGAGATAACTTATCATCTGATAAGATTTACACTTCATAAATAATCCCCACTCCGCTGTATCGAAACTCTAGAGCGATCCCTTCCACGATGTTTAAAATTCAGGGGGAGGGGCCTCCAATGGCAGAATGTTTGAGAGTTGCATCATTTTTAGTGCCGAAGCGTGTCGGAAGCCTCATTTGCATCCATTTGAGATGATACGGGAATCTTTGTGCGCTGGTGGAGAACATGTTCCTGCAGGCACCTTTGCCATCTCTAAGGTAGCTTCATAGGAGCTGTATAAACTGAAGCTTATCAAACGAAAATCTATTTTATTTGATGTTGACCCCACCCATACAGTTGGCCCCCCGAATATACAATTAGCATTACTTACCAATTTCAAACCTAAAATGGACTTTAATGATAAGTTGGTATGAATATCGAACAAATTTGTTTACATTGTCGAGTTTTTATGCTTAAACGTTGGTATATACGTATACAGTATGGTTCCATGACAGTTGATCCGCCGGCAATTGGTTCCCCGGCGTACTTGTACATTAAAATGTGCAGTCGTTTTAGGGAAAATACGTTATATATAATTGCTCAAAATATAATTAAGTTACCCAGTAAGGATATACAGAGAGGATATATCGCAGAATAACAAAAGAATAAACATATTTTCTTTTTAAATAAATGAAGACAATATAAGCGAAACTCAATCGAAAATCTGGAAATAGAAAAATCAGAAAAACATATTGACACCTCTGGGACTCGAACCCAGGACCTCTTGCTTTCCGGGCAAACGCGCTAACCACTGCGCCACGGTGTCGATATGAAATTCGGTCATATTTAACTGTACCATACTTCGACTAAGAACCACCTACATTATCTTCATTTTCTTTAACGCATATATTATTGGCAACTATCTTTATGTATGATTGCAAGATTCAAAACCGAACTAAATGCTCTCTAGATAGTGTCTGGATAAATCTTTATCCATTTTATTTAATGCCATAATTGCCAATAATATATGCGTTAAAGAAAATGAAGATAATGTAGGTGGTTCTTAGTCGAAGTATGGTACAGTTAAATATGACCGAATTTCATATCGACACCGTGGCGCAGTGGTTAGCGCGTTTGCCCAGAAAGCAAGAGGTCCTGGGTTCGAGTCCCAGAGGTGTCAATATGTTTTTCTGATTTTTCTGTTTCCAGATTTTCGATTGAGTTTCGCTTATATTGTCTTCATTTATTTAAATATTACAATTTGAGGTTTTTCTCATAAAGTTAAAAATTAAAAATAAAAAAACATATTTTCATTAAAATGCATCAAGGAAAAATTTGCTTCTCTATTTACTGTATGTACCAGCGCAGAAGTACAAAAAAAAATCGACAATGTGCACAAATTCCTTTGATATTCGTACCAACTTATTATTAAGAGTATTTTAGAAGTCGAACTGAATATTTTCTACTTTCGAAATTGGTAAATAACGCACAAAAAATTATAATTATATGGTAAATATCATTTCGGGTGATCAATTGTCGGGGGATCAAGTATCGGGTCACCATACAGTATAAAGACAAGTAGTTTTATCCTTGATGCATTTGAATGAATATATGTTTTCTACGTTTGTTATTCGGCGTTACATCCTCTCTGCATACTCCGTTTGTTGGTGGTTCTTGGCGGTGGATGCATCTGTCCACCAACTGCGTGGCAGGCCGGCAGCAGAGAGACTGGTTGAGGAAGACCTTTTGAGATCTCCAACAAGACTCTCTCAGAACATCACCTTACACAGCAGTGGGAGGGATGGATTCATACGTTCGTTACACTTCTTAGATTCCCACCCACTCTTCATACATTTTTCCTTCCCAAAATTTCATCTCTTTCCTCTCCTCAAAAGCCCTCCAAATAACACTCCCAAAAATGACGTAGGCCTCGAGGGAAATTATTTTCTTCCACAACGCACAGAAGTATTAATTATATTTTGTGTAAGTAGATATGCCGTATTTTTCCTAAACCGAATGCACATTTTATATAGGTACGCTGGGGGACCAACTGTCAGCGATCAACTGTCATGAAATCTTATTTGAATTCTGAGTACTGAAGTATTGCATTTATCTTTTATAATTTGGAAACTTTAACATTACATTACACAAATGACGTCAATGTCATGTTTGAGAAAAATAGCATATCCACTCACTTGTTTATAACTCTAATCTAAAGTGAGAGTTACATACGCTTGCGTAATAAATTAAATTCAGCTCGGATTGTGAACGCTCTAAAGAAATATTACATTTATCTGAAATACAATTTCAAACTCTGTAGAGATGAAATGAACACTCATATATATTGTATATCTCATTAAAAAGCGTTGGAAACGAGGACGTCCAGTGAATTCTGTATAAAGTTTTCAACAGAGTTCCCGGAATTGTGCATTTTCGAATAGTAAAACAGTTGGAATCTACTTAAATGTACTGGATTTTGTGTGTTTTTTTAATTTTTTATTATCATACATTTGTTCCGCCCGGTTGAAATTAAAAATGCTCATATTTTGTTTTCGGAAAAAGGTACAATTTTAACACTTTTTTATAGCTTTGGAATTACTGCAAAACCACACTTCTCTTCACATATGCACCCTTTAAAGCTCCAATTAAAGAAATTGCATTTTTAAGTTAAGTATTAGGAAATGCTTAGAATGGTTGCCCGACAATTGGCCTCCCGGCAATTGGCTCGCAGACAGTTGATCCCCTTGAAAGTTGACCCTCCCGACAGTTAACCCCCGACAGTTGATCCGGCGGACAGTTGGTCTCTTGGACAATTGATCTCCTAAAAGATTTTCTCAAGTAAGTATGCAAAAAGGATATAAGGCCGTACAACTATATCTACAAGTCGTTATGCTTATATCTACAGGCATCTTGACTGAAAATCCGCTGTAAAAATATTTTTTACTATCAATAATTTCGACTCAGTAAATACGACATACTTATACATTCAGTCGGCTTAGCAAAAAACTGCTAAAGGTTCCTACTTGCACATAATATTACTTTTTTTTATCAGAAGACAAAACAAGAGGTCCAACTATCTGAAGCCAGTGAGACTTTGGCATCCCCAATTTTGGTATGTTCTGAGGCTGAAGGTAGCGGGGAGGGGAAGGGGATGTACTTGGCTATTCAGAACTAGTCACCAAACACGGCTAAAGCCATTTCAAGTATTAAGGCATTTAATATCTACATACATACCTGAAAAATACCCTCGACTCTGTGCAGAAACGGGCGGTCCGTTTGATAGATTCTCCCATCTTAACAGACGGATTGCAATCTTTAGAGCACAGGCGTCGGGTGGGAATGCTATCCTTGTTCTACCGGTATTACAATGGAAGATGCTCCGAGGAACTAGCATCATTGATCCCTTCGGCACCGGTGCATAGTCGGGAAACACGCCAAACGCGTGCCCAACATTTGTACACAGTTGACATTTGTCACATGAGAACGGGTCGTTTCTTCGACTCGTTCTTGTGTTCAACAGCTCGGCTGTGGAATGATTTGCCGGCCTCTGTGTTTCCTCCTTCCTACAACATGGGTCTCTTCAAGACCAATGTTCATTCCTTCCTCTCCTCAAAAAGACCCTCCACACAGCATCCCAGATGACATAGGCCCTGAGGGAAATTATTTCCTCAGGGCCTCCTGTGTGGAGTTAATGTAAAAAAAAAAAAAAAAAATATATATATATATATATATAAACAATAAAAAAAAATATTTTAAGGGATGAATTGTCCGAGGGATCAACTGTCCGCCGGATCAAGTGCCGGGGGGGGGGGGGGGGAGAGAGGGGGGGATTAACTGTCAGAGGATCAACTGTCGGGGGGATAAACTTGCGACGGGCCAACTGTCGCCGGATCATGTCATGGAACCACTTAGAATAACTGTTGCAAAATATTCTTATTTTTTTAAAGCTTTTTATTTACTTGAATAACACCCTATCTCTTTACATATTCACTAGTAACTCAGTTCGACAGTGTAAAAACTAAAAAAATTGCATTTTTTTGTTAAGTAGGTATTAAGCAATACTTAGAATATTGGATGCAAAATATGCTTGTACCTATAGGTACTATACTTCACAATAATGATAAAAATAAAGTTTCCGAATACGAAATGCTTAGATAATGAATATATTTACACCAGTTGAAAAATATAACAAGTGGCAATTTATGGTTATTTTAAAATGACCTTTCATATAATTCTTTAGATTTCTACTATTTTTTAAAATGACCTTTCATATAATTCTTTAGATTTCTACTATTTTTTAAAATGACCTTTCATATAATTCTTTAGATTTCTACTATTTTTTAAAATGACCTTTCATATAATTCTTTAGATTTCTACTATTTTTTTAAAATGACCTTTCATATAATTCTTTAGATTTCTACATAGACATCAGAATTCAATATGTCCGTGGATTTCTACTATTTTTACTCTAGCGCCTTGACTTGAAATTTAAAAACTGTGACTGGAAATGCGTCACAACTCAGTACTACACAAATACTCGGTTCTAATATGTATAATGCGGTATATTCGCATCTCAGCGCGTGCCTTCCTTAGCGTAGTTGGCAAAGTGCCTGACAAGTCTCAGCGGCCAGAGAGATAGACATCAAGCGAATGGGCGTTCGAATCCTACGAAATCCAAAAAAAAAAACATTTTTATTTTGTGAAATCAATATCCAATCTTCAAACCACTTCATAAAAACAAGCACAAGAAAAGAAAGCGACATCTACCGACTTTCTAGTTTCATTTCTACTACGTGTGTATTACACATTCTGATTTTTTTAAAAATATTTATCAAAGACTAAATAAAATACCCTAAGAGAGGACTTGGCATACCAGAAAAATGTTCTGTTCAAACGGTTATATTTGTTATTTGAACCAATATATTTGTTATTTGTCATATAAACTGAATAATCACCATGAAAACCGCCGCCATTTTTGTGTAACCGTTTGGACAGAATGTTCGGTACGTACCTATTTGGATTCGTATGCCGTCCATCTCATAGTCAATTTCATTAAAATTCACAAAAATTAACTGTATGGTTAAAAATTAAAACGGCACAAAATCTTGTTTCCAGTTATGTCAAAACATTGCTTTTTGAGTTGTTACTCTTTGGATCTGAGTTATTAGTTATAACCAATATTTATTGCTTCTTGTGGTTCTTCAATTTGATTTCAAGGTAAAATTAGAAGTTTTAAAATCTAAATTAGGGAGTTAATTTGATCTTAAAAAATACTCACTAATTTTAATATAGCTTAGATACGATTATAGTTATCAAATAATACAGAATTCCATCCCCGCTAAACATCCTAACGACACTTTTTTTTGGCACTATATAAAAAAGAGAACTTAATTACTCTAATTACTCCGTGCAAACTGCTTTTGCAATGTTCATTTCGACGGAGTGGTTTTTGCTTTTAGATAAATTGAGGAACGATTCTTTTGGCAAATCCGCCCACCCGACCGTGAGCAGCAATAACGCCAGCATTTTAATGAATATTTTTTAATTATTTTATTATGTGCATCTATATAAAAAGGTTTACAAATATTTTTTTTGGAAATCCTGTGTCGAGACAGACTAGATTACAAATATTTTATAAATATAAAGTACATTTTTCAATAAAGCAAAAATATTTGACAAAAATTTTCAGGTTGGTAGGTAGTGGTATCAATAAGGAGATGGAGGATTATATTTTGGGTGAGGTGACTAATTATTGCACGACCTTTTTCGATGATCCATTGTTTGATCAGGATTTTGTATTTATGAATGTTATTCGATTGTCTTATTTTGTCAGGTAGGTTATTGTATATTTTAGGCGCAATGTATTAAAGCTATCGAATAAAGAATATATTATTAAGATGTGCTTTCCATGTCACTTTCAAAAGAGCCTAACGTTCCACAAGATTTGGTACCGTTTGATTCTAGCCCCGAGAGAGCCAATGAAAATACTGCATACAGCTGTGCCTCTCGCACTGCCTACTGACTGCCCAAGGTTCGTAGAAAATGCGTTTCACAAGGTTAGCTCATCGAGGAGGTAAAGCGGTGATTGAATAAAAATTCTTGACGTAGCTTGAAGTCCATGTTTCATTGGGAGATTTGAATTAACTGCAATACAAGTTGTAGCGTCTTTTTTCAAAATTTATGTTGTGAGGCTGGAAAGGAGATAGGGAAGATGAAGATGGAGAACTACCTAGCTATTCAGATCTGGTCATCAAACATGACTGCAGTCATTTCAAGTAACTTCACAAGTCTGAAAAGTGATCTTTTACAATGGCGATCTGAAAGTATCTTCCATTCTCGAACGTGCCTCAAATAAATTATATTAATTAAATGAAAACAAATGATCTGCCTAATTTTATGATTGGCCTGCGACATATACACCACTCGTTTAAAATAAGTGTTGTAAACAAAGTGATTTTTTTTCATTTTAGGAAGTAAGAATTTTTAAATGCTGGCAATGTTTATTGAATTGCCACACTGCAGCGCATGCTTGTCTGACTGCGCATTTTCAATGACGGGCGGTTTAAAAAACCAACCATTATTCTGTTTTGAAAGTCGCCTACGCCTTCAATATTTCACCGTTTTTGCGTATTATTTTAACCTTCATGTTTTAAGCCTTTTTAATATTAACTCCACACAGGAGGCCCCGTGGAAAATAATTTTCTTCAGAGCCTATGTCATATGAGATGCTGTGTGGAGGGAGTTTTTGAGGAGAGGAAGGAATGGACATTTTTTTTTTTTTTTTTTTTTTTTTTAATTCTTTGAATTGTTCATTACATGAATTGGGGATTTTTGGTCTTGAAGAGACCCATGTTGTAGGAAGAAGAAAACGCAGAGGCCGGCAAATTGTTCCACAGCCGAGCTGTTCTCATGTGACAAAATTTGTCAACTGAGTACATATTATATATGTTGGGTGCGCTTTTGGCGTGTTTCCCAATTATGTACCGGTGCCGAAGGGATCAATGATGCTAATTCCTCAGAACATCTTACATTGAAATACCGGTAGTACAGGCCTTGACTAATAACTTCGCGTTTGGAAGCTATGTGATTGATAAAGTTAATCTGTTTTAAATAATTAAACCTCTTTATTATACACATCATAATAATATTTCGATCCCGTCTTATCATTTAATTCATAGATAATATTTTATTTAAAATGAATTGTTTGGAACTATATAAATGAATTAAATAAAATTTAATTGCGCACCTGCAATGCCAGTTACCTCTCTTTACACTGTAATTAATAAAACAATTGTAACAAAACAATTGTAAACATATTTTATTATAGATAAATAAATAAAAAAAAAAAAAAAAAAAAATTACGTTGAAAATTGTAATCTATATTATGTACAACTGATACGTTTATTTTCAGTAATGATACAGAAAAATTGATTTAGAATACTAAAAGGGGATCGTAATGAGATTAAAAAGAAAATGTTCTTTGAATGAGGATATATTGACAATAAAAATGTCAACGTTTGAATTAGGTATATCTGTTTCCAAGCAGTAAATGCGGAAAGGACGCATATGTGCGATAGCTGGTCTTTGAAAAATAAATTACATTTATGTGACAATGCCTGAAATTAAAATGAAACAAGATTATCATTATCAGAGGATAGTAGATACCTCCTCTCAGTATCGCCTTGGTGAAAGACCACCCGTGTTTAATGACCAGAACTGAATACCCAGGTACATCTGAGCTTTCCTCTTATCTTCTGCATCACCTTCCCCTACCTCTCTCTTTAGTTTCTTAAATCATTCATGGATGTCGTAGTTCATCTGTCGAATAAAAAAAGAGTAGTCAGTGATGTCTTGTATACGGTGTCTGGAAACGAGTAGTAAAAGCGGAAAACAAGGGAATCTATATCACATCGAAAACCCGAAATCCTTTTTTTTAGTACTAAACATTCAGATTTTTTAAAACTTTTTCAACAATCAAAGGGTTAAAAAAACTTTTGGAACATATCTACGCTTCGACGCTTTAATAGGAAAGAATAATATTGGTGGTTATTTTGAAGGTAACTGTGGTGGTTGTTGTGGTGGCGGTGGCAACCGATTTCTGAAAAATTTCAATTTCAAACGAAAAATACATATAAATTTGTTTAAGACCACTTTTATTTTAAACACTCTACCGGTTTCAGAAGCACCCTTCCTTCGTCAGGAGAATATCATAACTGGTGCTGCTGAAACCGGTAGAGTGTTTAAAATAAAAGTGGTCTTAAACAAATTTATGCGTTTTTTATTGTGAATTATGGCGAGCCACAAAGTTAATGCTTTAGAAGACAGACGTATAATAAACGATTTAACCTTTTTATTCAAAATACTAAACTCTATGTTCTACTGTTGCGAACGCTTGTAACTCGTAAACTTACGAATACCTACAATAACAACACGGCAAAATACACTATTCTACTGCAGCATTTATAAGCGGAACTACATTGCCCACTCTCCGAAACAACGATTTCACACTATCGGAAATCAGTACTTAGGTGTAGTTGACATATTTAATACCATCTTGGCGAGTTTTGTGGATCTTTTAAAATGTTTACTCCTTTAACACATCTTGAATTTTTGTAAACTTATCAAATCGCTGTATTTTTTCAGTTTTTGTTTCTTGTATTTTTACAACTGTGACATTTGTGTGCATTCGTTATCTAATTTTCTAAAATTATTACTTTAAGTTTCAAAATTATCTCTTGTGTTAAAACTGTTCTATCAATCATGTAAAAGCCCTGTGGGCGTTAAATAAATAAAAAATAAATAAAAATAAAGTTTCTATCAAAAAAGGAATACCACAATATTTACTCCAAGATGTACCTACCTATGTTAATTCACCAGTTTTCTGCTTATTCTACTAGTTTCCGGACATCACGTATGTTCATTGAATTTTTTAAGTTAAAGTAAAGAGAAACATTTCCGGAATACGAAAAACATGATAATATTCTACTAATATCATAATAAGCGGAAGATGTTTCTTGTGTAATGGTGGAGGACTTAAGAGCAAAGGGAATTAAACACACGACATCTGAGTTGAAACAAGACCCCTTTGTCAACTTGTGACATATGATATTTACCTTTAATATATTCCCACCAAGGTTGGTCATCCATCAATGTATAGAGTATTTAATCTCAGATATAGCAAGCAAGACCATGAGGGTAGGTATGTAATAAAAAGAATGCCAAGTCAGTAACATTGAATAATTTATTGTAAATTACAAACCCTGCCCTTGGGAACATACTAATATAAGCAATGAGACTCTAATATAACAAATGTAACTACTCATCAGGGGTGGCTGGATACGAAAGATCGATCCAGCTGTAATGATCGTAAATTCTCTAACCGTGTCAATACGAAACTTAACATGTAATGATTTATAGATTAAACTGATGGGCGCCTGTAACGTATAAACGAAACATATTTTAATCTCAGTAATCTCTAAACATATCTAAAACAATATCTCGATCTGTTAAATAATAAATTTAAATCTCACATCTCGTAGTCCGATAATGATGTATTGGGTTACAGCAAATGACAGCCCGTGCCACAACACCACCACTCGACCCGCGGTACTTCCGTCAAATCAAGAGCCGAAGATTCTAGAATCACGCCTTAAGCATGCGTAACCCCATTCGGTGTACAATGCAGCCAACCAGGCCATGCAAAATTGCGAATAGAGACACCTCGCTAGCAGCAATGTTACAAACTCAGCCACTAATCGGTCCATTGAGAAAAATCATTTACTTGTGTCAGTTCATGTCAAGTGTTAATTACAGTAACACAAAAACCATCGGTAAACGACTTTAAAAACTTTATTTATGTTTGCATTCATAATTTTAACATTTAAAATTTGTATTACTAAAATCTGAAGGAGTCCTTGCTTTCAGAGGGAATTCATTTAGAAATATTTCCCGTGCAATCAGTATTTTAACGGTTCGTTTGAGAATACTTCGCAAAATACCAAAGGCTTTAGGAGTTTAATTGTTAAGTGTTATCGTTAACTACAAATAATGAATAGGTTTCAATCCTATTTGAATATAAGCAAAATGGTGATTAAACAATATATTCGACATTAACATATCCACGTGCAAGGAAATGAAGATCAGTGGTTCATAGAATAATCGGAGGTTGAATATTATTTTGTTCTCCCGACATTGTTATGAAATCAGAACGGCGGCTTGTCAAAACAATGTTTCAAAGCAAAAAAAAAACATTTTGAAGGTAGGTAATACATAAGTAAAGCATGTAATATTTTGGAACCAGCAAAAAATATTGATTCCATTGAAGTGTAAAATTGGTGAAAAAAGATATTTTTCGTTATTTTATTTATTTATTTAATGACGCCCTATAGGGCTTTTACGAGTACATATTAAATACAAATTTCATTTATAGCAACGTATACACATAAAAAAGATTACAAAATATACCAATAAAGGATAAACTACTATAATGTATGACTTTAGAGAACTCGTAGGTAAAGGCGGCTGGTTGCACAGTGTGTTCGTGTGCAGAACTGGTAAATTATGTCGCCTAAAATTACTTTATAATATCTTACCGAAAAATATAAAATTTATGAATCTCATTAAAAATATCACCTACCAATATAATCAATATCAATATATATTATAAAAGAAAACCCAAAAAAACGTAAGGAACGCAAAAACTCAGAAACGAGTGCCGGTACGACCAAGAGAGTTATATGGTATGGTAGATCTCTATCCCCCCTAGGGAATAAGGGTATTCGTTTTTACCTAAAGGGCTTGCTTTTGAAGATATAAGGGCTGAAAGTTCTAAGAAGACTCTAGAAACTTCAAGAAGAGTCTGGAAGATTCCGGAAACTTCTAGAAAATTCTATAAGACTCTGGAATGTTCTGGAAGAAATGGTGGAGTATGTCAGCGAGTCCAGAAGGTTCCGGAAAGTTCAAGAAGGTTCGATAAAGCTGTAGAAAGTTCTGAAAGGAGTGGAGGAGCGTGTCGGTGTGTCTAGAAGGTTCCGGAAAATTCTAGAAGGTTCCATAAAGCTTTACGAAGTTCTCGAAGGTTCGATAGGGCTGTACAAAGCTCTGGAAGGAGTGGCGGAGTATGTCAGTAAGTCTAGATCGTTCCGGAAAGTTCTAGAAGGTTCGATAAAGCTGTAGAAAGTTCTGAAAGGTGTGGCGGAGTAAGTCGGTGAGTTTAGAAGGTTCTGATGGCTCACGAATGCTTTAGAAAATTGTGGGAGGAGAAAGTTCTAGAAGCTTTAATAGGCGGTGAGTCTAAAAGATTCAGGAACTTCTAGAACGTTCGATAAAGCTTTACAAAGCTCTGGAAGGTTCCATAAGGCTGTAGATAGTTCTGAAAGGAGTGGAGGAGTGTATCGGTGTGTCTAGAAGGTTCCGGAAAATTCTAGAAGATTCCGCAAAGCTGTAGGAAGTTCTAGAAGGTTCGATAAAGACGTACAAAGTTCTGGAAGGAGTGGCGGAGTAAGTCGGTGAGTCTAGAAGAATCTGATGGTTCGATAACGGGAGTTATATCGTGTGATAGCCCTCCATGAAGAAAGTTTCCATTCTTACCTGAAGGGCGTGCTTTTAAAGATATATGGGCTGGAAGTTTCGCCCCGTTGAAATTTCTAGAACACTTCAAAAAATTCCAGAGTATTCTTGAGCATTCCACCACATTCCAGAACATCTCGGATTATTCTGGAACATTCGGGAAAAGGATGTAACGTTCAGGAACATACCGGAACCATTTTTTGTATGGGGTATGTAAAGTAATCGTACCCATATGGGGTATGTAAAGCAAGATCCGTCGTGGATTCGAATGTCAATTCAATCTCACATCAACTCTATGAGTGATGCCGGACACCCCAGTCAGAGTATTTGAGAGCTTTTCACAACGTTCCAGAACATCCCGGAACCTTCTGGAAAATTGTGGAATGTTCGAGAATAGGGAATCGGGAACATCAAAGTGAAACATTCCAGAACACTCTCGAATGTTTTCCTGAGCGAAGCCGGGTAACCCAGCTAGTGCCTAATATAATATGAATCAGGGAGAGCAAATTCTCAAAGTTCCGCGCGAAGTTGCCTTGTCGGGTGTGCAGGCCGATTGCAAGCGGAACGAATACCACCTTCATACCACCCAGAGTAAAAAGGCTTAACGACTTATTCCACATTAGCCGGACGCGTACAAATGCTGGTGTCAGGGATCCAATCAGAAGAATGTGCGAATCGTTTAATCAAAATCAAAACATCAAGGATTCCGACTTATTTTTTGATACACGCAGTACTTTTAGTAGAAAATTGAAGGCCGTTTTCCTACAAAGTACAATACCTTAGACATTGCTTGGTTTATAATTTTAACTACCTTTCTTTTTTTTAAATTTCTGTATGACATTATTTTTTATCTATGTATATTTTTGGTCTTACCATCAAAATTTTTCCAAAAACAATTTGTAAACTTCTATAAGGATATTGCGCATTTTTTTTTTCATCTGTCTGTAAAATAATATTTACTTATGTATATACGTACGTCTTTTCCGAATTTAACGGTAAAAATATTTGTATATGTACGAATTCTCTATTAATTGTTTTGTATATTCTTGTCAATTGACGTCTGTATCTGTATTTTCTCCTTAATAAAAAAAAAAAATTAAGTTTTTGTATCGAATATCCCAAACATCGCCAGCGCGCAACGCCAGCCATATATGTATACGAAAAATTAAACTATATTGGTGTGCCACCCAGCGGCCTTTATCATACAAACTTAAATTTGGATTTGAGGCAAAAATACTTAACCAAACGGAATAATTATTTTTTTAATCAAAAGGTACAGCAAATACCTACATTTTGCATATATTTGCTTTTTTATTGATTTGTGATTTAAATTATAAAACGCAGATCATTAAGGAATTCAATTTTTTTATGGGTAACTTTGACAATTTTGCCGACGTGCTGTTTATACATTGTTTATAAATACTGTTTGTATACTGTTTATAAAGAAATATAAAACTAAGTAACTAACAGGTAGGCAGAGAGGACGGACAGCCAAACAACTCGGTCTTGGCACACACTCTTTGTCTCACTCACATTCATACATCGTCTCATACATTCTCTTCTATTATTCCAACTTTTTACATGGCCCGACTCAAGTATCTGATTCACTTGATCATGCCATGTCTTCTTCGGGCGTCCCTGACTACTTCTACCATTCACATTTGCGTCGTATATTGTTCTTACACTATTTTCAAATTTATTTTATTTTATGAAATGTGAAATAAAATAAATTAAACGTTGTAAAAAAAGAGCTTTTTGGGTTGAAATTTAAGATTTATTTACGAAAAATTAGTGTGGTGTTTTTATTTCCTTAGTACAGAAAAAAGATCTGTACACAAAAATTAAAATTTCAATTAAAAAGCGATATGTAGAAGTTTTCGCCCTTCGAAAAGAGCTTAGAATAGACCTTCTCTCCAAATAAGATCAGTGGAATCATTTTTACCTAATGTTACTTAGTAATCGTTATCTCATAGGTACCACCACATTTTCAGGGCAGCGGCCGCCACTGCTCAACAAAAACATAAAAAATAAAAATATCAAATTCATTAATTTTTACTTACATAAAAACTCTTTTTTGCATTTAGAATATGAACATTTCAAAAAACAATAAACAAAATAAAATCGAAATAAAATAAAATGATTTCTTATTCATTATTTACATCTTAAAAATGGTGGACTAATTTTGATTAAAGTTTATCGAAGTTTTAATTAAATATGTCAGCGATATCAGTTAGATCATTGCCGAATCTATATTTGTAGATTAATTTCTTTTTTAAAGTAAAACTTCTATAGTATCGTTGCGATTTGAAACTCGGTGAAACGGAAACGACACTCAAAAGACACAAACACATACATCTATTCTATAGGATTTAGCCTGGGAAAGAACGAGGTAGAATAGGGATGTCGAAAGTGAAAAAAATACTGATATATCGATGTATCGACATTCATTAAAAAATCAATATCGACGTCGATATATCGAGGAAAAAATATCGATGCATCGATATATCGGTCAAATTTTCAAAAGATTTTGCCTTTTTAAAATAATAGTGTATTCATCTCAATATAGCATTCTCAAGCTCAATGGTAATTTTTATACACAATATGATTTTTTTAATGTAAATCTCAATAAAAATGAAGGTATTTTTATCAGTATTCATTTTTATTAGATAATAATTACAAAAATATCAAAAACTAAAAAGCTGTCTTCTAACATGTAAACTGAGATGCATACAAAGTTTATATGCGTCTCAGTAACATTCTATTGGCGTATTAATCTGTCAAAAAGGACTTCGTGTTTGGAACAAGGTATAGTCAATAATCATAGATAATTGGGAACCAACACATAGGAGTGGCTTAGAAAAAAATGGCGAAAAATAGCATACATTATGTACACATATGAGATAGGATTAGTGATCACAAATACTAATGCAAAGACAATAGATTTGTAAGCTATTAATAGTTAAAATTTCAACCGCCAGATGTCATGACCCAATACAGTTACTTTGTCCGTTCGTTCCTATACAGTATTGGATTATAGTGACTTTAGTTACATAAATAAAAAAAAAATACCGTTTTTGATACAATTTTCGATATTGGATATTTTGTATCGATATATCGGATCAAAATATATTGGATAAAAATAAAGGAACTAACTAATTGGGTAACATTGAACACGATGATATTTATCTGTAAAATAGTAAACAACCTGTTACCAAAATATCAAATAAAATTATATACAATAACCACATTCACAAACACAGAACAAGGTCGTGTAAGGATATCAGGCAACAAAAAAGGACAAAGCGAATGCTTAGAATAGTTTACTGTACAAAGGGATGAAGTTTTATAACACGCTACCAGAAACTTTAGAAGGTACATCAAACTGGAAAAAATATAGTATGCAATATGTAATGTTATAATTAATAAGCAATTTGTTAACTTTAATGTACAAATTACAAAATTAAAATTATTAATAAATAAAAATAAACAGGGAACAATAAAAAAATAATAAATTCTTAAAGTAATTTACTCTTGTATCCACCGCAGAGTAAAACTGATAGACCTGTGTTGTGGGCGTATCTGTGTGTCCGAAATGAGCTCAAATTTAACTTTATTTATCAAATTGATAAAACATTTCAAGTGTCGGTAATCTTCCTCAAACAGAAAATCAATCCATTGGCCCGTCTGGGGCCCAGGAGTCGAAAAGCCTTTTATAAATTGGCGACTTTAGTTTTATTTCAGATCGACATAGAAGATTGCACTTCTAGGGAATATGCGTTCAGTGATTGTACCAGATTCAAAATGGAATCCAATGCTAATAGCAGATTTAATTGAAATTCAATTATGAATGCTATTATTCTATACCATACCTACGCGCTGCAGATAACGTAACGAATGCGCATTTGTCCCCCGGTTCTCAAATATACATAATAACTATCTATCGGTGGTTGGTAATTTTAACTAGCAAACCCAAACAGCTGTGATCTAATTTGAACATTTCAATGGTTTCAAAATTTCGTGAACGAAAATAAAATAATGAAATTATTTTAACGTGAAATTAATTGCCAAATTATGCCCGTCCCACGGAATTATGCTAACGGCCGGCGCATGTGACGTGCAAATTGCACGTGGACACGTTGATTGATAAGGTTATTTGCTTGTCGCGTCGGGTGATCATGAATATAAACTTGTAAGTAAGGTAGGTATGACTGGTGATCGTGATGACTGACAAACCGTATAAACTACAATAAATCAAATATGTTCGGTTGTTGTCGTCGCATACATTCTCAATGCAATTTCCCGGCCAACCGCCTCATTTCCAGGAAATACCTTTGAACTGAAGGCGACAACCCTCCTGAAGGCAAATAGTCATGGCGAATCCAGTGGCAGACCTCGGACCATTTCACCTTGTTATTTGATGCAGGGTAAGGTGGGTCATTTAAAAAAATATATAATCTTTTAATTCTAAGAGTGATAAAAGGGTGCCAAATGGGTTCAAAACGACGCGTGCGTCGCTAAATTTTTTGAAATATCTTCTTCCTCCGTATTCACTTCAAAGTTTTGAAAATTTTCATATTAAGGGGTTATTTCTAGTGTCGGCCCATCGCGCCTCGACATGAGATGTCTCCCAACCTACCAACACCAAGCACGCGCTTTCTGTTTAGGTGCAACCCGTTCTCTGGCATCCGAAACCCATCGCGTTCTGCTGCCAGAGCTCATCCTCACCGCCTCTCAAGGTTTAATTTCCCAACCCGTCTCTACCGATCCGGAGTCCGCTCCCTCATATGTGTACCCATCGACATATCAATAATGTGTGGATGTGGAGGGATATACAAATTCGTTCAAATAATTCTGCCCACCAACGAGTAATATCAAAATTCTTCATCTGTCTCGCTTCGTAAGCATAATAATACGAATATCTTGGGAGACAAATTCGCTCCTTGCAGACCAACAAATGGTGAAATTTATCGCCTGCGAGACAATGTACTTTATTTTTGATACAAATATTTTCGTAATTCTATTTTTTTAACCAATAATTTTGGTTTGGGTGTCATTTTTAACATTCACCCGCCCTGTCTAGTCTTCGTTGGTCGATGTATGTACCTCTACCTGTTTATGTTATCGGTGCACATAAGAACGGCCAAAGGGAATTACAGCGCCAAAAATAGGAAAAAGCATTGTCTTTAAACTAATCATAAATATTTTTAAAACGTTTCCATAAACCATTTCAAACGTTTCCATAAACGTTTCCATAAACCATTTCAACCATACTATCAGATATGGAATAACGTCTTGGGGAAACTCGTGCAAGACAAATATAGGTTACATTCAAACAATTCAAAACTCTTTGACTAAGCTCTTGATAAGCAAAAGTATTTATGCACAAAGAAGAGACATAAAATTATTATATGAGTCAGTTAATATATTACCTGTTCGAGGGATATTATGGTTTAAGATTGTATGCCAAAACCTTTTGTCGGATTCAATATATAAAGAAAAAGTTGCCCATGCACATGGCACTAGATTTAGTAAAAATGAGGGTTTATCCATTTCAAAAATTATAAATAAATACAGACAATGGACATTCACTTATCTTGTCCCTACCATATATAATAAGATGCCAGTAAACATAAAAATCGAATCAAATTGCACCACCGATTTAAAAAAAAAATAATTTAAAAATGGCTAATGGATCAAAACTTTTTATACTGATATTGTTTGTAATCTTATGTATAAATATGACTAAGATTAATTTTCCTGTGTTATATCTGTCTATCTGTATATTTTATGCCTTTGTATTGTAGCTATTTAAAAGTTATTCTTCTGCATCTATTTTGTGTATTGTGGTTTCTTGTTATATTTGTGATTTAATGTTATATTAATATTGTTAAATTGACTTGCTGACAAACTGCTTTGGCAGTTTAGCGGGTGCTTAAAATGAAGAATAAAAAAATAAAAAATAAAAAATTGAACCACAAGAATTTGTATTAAGAACGCAACCCAACATCCTGGGCATGCCGTCAAGTTGAGATGCATATTGCGCTGCCAATATTTCTGATTTACGCCTGATTCCTTGATGGGGTAGCTTTGCTCATTCCGTTTTCCCTATTTAAAAATCAGAAAGTTTTCAACATGGATATTAAAGCTACAGATATTTACTTTAATCTATAATTATTATTAAAATAACAGATTTAACGTAATATGGATGTAATATATTTTTATGAAATACTATTTTGTTAAGAAAATAAATTAAAATGTTTACTTTAACTAGAGTTTAGAAAAAAGTTCCACCGAGTTCCACGACATTATTTTACAAGTTCAAAAATAAATATGTGGCGGCCACTTTTGCCGAATTCATTGCGCCGCCACTGAACTCCACCGAACGCGCTAGAAGCACACTACGAAATACCTACAGCGTAAGGTATCGCGCACCGGCTGGTACACCTACCTACAGCGGTGAATATTCCGCTACTTACACGAAAGGCCTCGAACATGTGGCGGTGCAATACAAATGCCCACAGAAAGTTCGAGCGATTTCTCTGCTTTGCGTGAATTCACCCAACTATACCTGGCGCGCTAGCCAGCTACTCTGCCGATCGCACCAGTATATAAAGCGATGCATTTCGGCGCTCGCTCGCTCAGTCCCTACCAGTCAGTCAGTACCTAGTCTCAGTCTAGTTTTCATGCATGGTTCGACATCTACACACCGGGCAGTGATTCAGTGTTGCTACGCATTATCAGCCCACGCAGGCTGATATCGCTCTCGCAGCAAGTGATTTAACGCATATCTAGTGTGACTCCAGGAACATCTTCATAACACCTTCGAGGACTCCTTCTCCAACCACCATCCGCTGTCCGGCCCATTCGCGCCTCGACATGAGATGTCTCCGTCCGCAGCACATAAAGCCCGCCGTGCTTTCTGCTTGGGATGTAACCCGTTCTCTGGCAAATCGAAACCCATCGCGTTCCGCTGCCAGAGATCATCCTCATCGCCTCTCAAGGTTCCTTCCTGCGTCACGTGTGTGAGCCGACTCAAAGGACACACAGCTGCCATATCTCGTCAGCACGACGACGATTGACAGCCTGGACCAAGGTCACTTCTACACAACCATGGTGTAGAGCAACACGCCGGCTCCCTGAAGACCAGTGATCTTCACCGCCGTAGTCTCCTGACCTTCTTCACTCATCAGCAACCTAGCAGCATCACTAACGGAACCACTGTCACTCCGCTCCGCTCCGACCCTCGCTACGTAGCCAAATAAAGACTGACTCATTACACCGACTGACGCCTTTTATTTCACGTCCCGTCTCTACCGACGCGGCCCGCTCCCTCACATGTATACCTTATAAGTTATGTGAAAACGTAAAATGTATGTCCCCCCTTTTCCCCTTTCTTAAATCGAGCGCATTTTTTTCAGGTAGTCTTGGTGACCCCGCTCTAAAAGAAAAAAGGATTAAAAGAAAAGAACTACATATGTATAACGTTAAAAAATGAAAAATTTTAGAAGTTAACTTAATTTTGCCGTTTAATCATAGTTATGTGCTTTATCTACATGAGTCACTAATCTTTACATAGTATAAAGCAAAGTCGCTCCCGTTGTCTGTACACTTAGATCTTTTAAACTACGCAACGGATTTTCATGCGATTTTCACTAACAGATAGAGTGATTCATGAGGAAGGTTTAAGTATATAATTTGTCAAGGTTTTGTGTAAGTTGGTTGAAATATCTAATATATAAGAGCGGGCTGTGTTTTTGATATGTATGCAAATTAACAGATAGCGTTGGTAATAAAGGTTGGATAATGGCGTTGTCAGTAGATGGCATTGTGTTTCATTAGCCACAGCAAAGTGTGGCCGGGTCTATTAGTTCAAAATACAGAAATAATTTTGCAATTAGAATACTATGATCACTTGACCCCAACTAACACTAATAAGGTATTTTTTGAAAGATTTTTTTAGGTAATCTTTTCGTACGCATTTCTGATCAGAATTTCAAAAAAAAATCTTTTTGGCCTTGTAAATTGATAATTCGGTCATGTGTGCGGTGATGCAAACATAACAAAATAATATGAATTTTTTATATGAATAACTCTCTTTTATAACTTTTGAAGGTAATTTCCATCAACGTAATATATCATTGAAGAAGAAGATAACAATAATAATCTAAACGAAAATATGAAAGAGAACAAGACACAGAAAACAGAAAAAAGACAATGGTCGCAACTGGGACTCGAACCCAGACCTCTCGTCTAACCGGGACGTGCACGTTGCTTGTTCTCTTTCATATTTTCGTTTAGATAATTATTGTTGTCTTTTTATTCAATGATATATTACGTTGATGGGAATAACCTTAGATTTTAACACAAAGAAATACAATGTCCTTCACTCGTTGTAAAAATATTATATTTGACGATTATAAAATAAAAGGCGAAACGTTATCACGTGTAAAATCCGTGAAGGATCTCGGTGTCGTCTTTGATCCCGAACTGACATTCTCTTGCCATATATCGCAGCTCACTCAGTATTGCTACAAACTTCTTGGGTTCATCATCAGGACTTGTAAGCAGTTTGATAACCAAGAAGCTATGCTAGCATTATTCGATGGCATACTGAGAAGCAAGCAGGAGTACGCGAGCGATGTTTGGGCACAGAACCACCAGAAGTACATTGATATGTTAGAGCAAATCCAAAAGAAATTCGTCAGGTATGTTTATATGCGGAAGCATGGAACCTATCCAAGGTTCATGCACCATATTGACTTACTTACAACAGACATCTTGGCAAAGCATAGCATGACGAGGAGAGTGGTACTGTTAAAAATGAAATTGCAAACCATTTGGATGTAAGTGACTGTTCTTTATATGCCTTAAAAATATTATTGAAGAATCACTTGCCTAAATGCTGATAGGGTAAGTAAATTGTATTGTAATTGGAATTATTCTGTTGTATAATAATAATAAAAAAATAAATTAAAATAAAATTAAAAAATACCTTTAAAAGTTATAAAAGAGAGTTTTTCTTATAAAAAATTGAATATTCATTTGGACTTTTATAAAAAGTCAATAGTTCCGTATGAATAAATTCGGATGCTTTTATCCGAGACGCTAACCAGGATACAAACCAATTCTTAGAATGATTGTTTCCAATAAAAAGGGTAGTTGCCCATAATATGGAAAAATAATTAGTTGAAGATAATATTGTTAATAAATTCTAAAATTTTAAATATGAGATTGACTATTATGACGGCTAGACAGAAGGGAGCAATTGGTTAACGCGCACGTCCCGGTTAGACGAGAGGTCTGGTTTCGAGTCCCAGTTGCGACCATTGTCTTTTTCTGTGTCTTGTTCTCTTTCATATATATTGTTTATATCTTCTTATTCAATAAAATAATATCACACCGAATTGTTACTTTCCATAGTCCATGCAATATTATTTCAGATTTTTTATTTTTATTTTTCATTATCACAATACCCAGCAGCGCAATGGGACAAACTGAGGGTGTGCTACAACAATGCATACAGGCAACTTATGCAACTACCGAGGTTCTGCAGTGCCTCCACGATGTTCACCGAGGGGAGGGTACACTCATTCCCAGCCTTACTTCGCCACCGACTAGCCAGCTTCTGGAGCAGGACACGGACTTCAACCAATATCATTGTCGTGGCTGCATCCGGGTGGCTCAGTTCCCCAATAAATGAGCGATGGATGCAGATGATGAGGCGACCTCCCCGATGGATAATCGAAAAATATCTTTTTTATTTTTATTATCCATCGGGTTTTTTTTTTTCATAAAATGGGATGGAATTTTGTTTTCATTTTATGTTTGAATTAGGTACCTACCTAATATGTAAACATTTTTTTCTTTCTTTTATAGTTGCTTATGTAATATGGCAGACTGGGATTGCACTACCCTCCCAGTCCTGCTGGAATAAAAACTTAAATAAAAAAAATTATTCATTGGTTTGAATGGTTACATAATTAGTGGATTTTACGACCACCATGCTAGGCACATGCCCTTGTTATGGTGGTCGAGATTATAATGGAAAATATGAAAAGACTTAGTTTGGTGTGAAATTTTCATTTTTCGAATCCCACACGCTTGTACAACACGTCATGTTACCTTAAAATGTTTTTCAAAACAATTTTTTTGTGGTTTTCTATCAGATTTTAAAATTGGAAATCTGTCAAGTTTTGTTAACTTTTGTATTCCCGTTTTACAATATATACCTCCGCGGGCAAATTCTTTTGTTGGTTGTAAAACTGATTTTTCGATTATTTCGTAGACAAGCGCTTTGAGCAGACCCTGAACAGATCTGATATTCTCTAGAAGTGTGATTAATCTCATTTAATTTCTTTTTTATGTTGTAATATTCTTTACCTAACGAGTCGATTGCATTCATATTTATTCTGTTTTATTGTTTATGTAATACATGTAATTAATATTGTTTATTATATATTTGCTTCTTTTCTTGTAAAAGCCCACTAGGGCGTTAATAAAATATAAAATAAAAATAAAATAAATAAAAATAAAAAAATACAAATTTAAAGGAAAACAAAAGTCATCATTTTACATAAGATATGTGAACCCAGAAAGGCCAATTGATTATGTCCAGTGGCGTAGCTAGCATGAGTTGCACCCGGGGCGGATATCGTGGTAAACCCCCCCCCCCAATGTCGACTTCACAAATGTGTAGAAAACTACAAAACTACCGTTTCGGGCACTCCCATGGGGAGCCATGGAGCTATAGAGCTACGGAAATATAAATGACAGACCGTGTTCAATATTTTTGTGACAATATCTTTCGTATTTTTTTTCACGGTCGGGTGTTATCCCCCGTCGGGTGTATTGTCACCCCCCGTCGGGTGGCACCCGAGGGGACCGCCCCCACCTCCACCCCTCCTCACTACGCCACTAATAATGTCCAAGGAAGAATTTCTGAATAACAATAAATTTCACCCATAGTAGCACCCTTTTTCTCAAAGGCCCAAAAGAAAATAATTTCCCCCAGGATCCGTCATCTTTGGGATGCTGTGTGGAGGATCTTAAAAAAAAAAATAGAATAAGTTCTGGGAAGGAAAAAGGAATCTGTTCAGTGGGTCCAACGGTCACGGTCGTATGAATTAATCTCTCTCACAGCGGTGCAAGACGATGAGGTCGTGAGAGTTCTGCTAGAGAGGCCAAATTATCCTAAACCAGTCCCTCCTAAACCGGCCCGCCACCACGCAGTAAGTACGCAGACCCATCCGCAGCCCAGACCTTGACAAATCTCACCCCATGAACCCGGCACCACCCCTGCTAAGTCACCAAACGTAGAGAACCACTTAAGGTGACCTATGGAAGAGGTGTTGGTTATTCAATGTTTATAATATTCATAAATGATATTGTTGATGTATTTAATGATATAAACGTTCTATTGTTTGCAGATGACATGAAACTATATAAAGAGATCAACCACATTAATGATTGCATTACACAATAAATTCTTAAGATTTATTAATTTTAAAATTGGTATTACAAGGGATTGTGTCAACTATGATTATCTACTATGCCAACTCAATTTATTAAAATTATCTGAACGTAGAATAGTTAATTACCTAACATGTTTATACTTTATACTTGATTTCTTTTCATAACCAACATCGAGGCAATATCTACCGTTCTATTGTGATAACTCCAACACAGAATCACAGTTGTATACCCCCGCTCGCCGCATGCAAAATTTGGGAAATGACTATAAAGATGTTGTTGACATATTCAACACACCATTCACCAAATATAAGCAAGTCATTACCTAATTTATATTGAAAAGAATAATACATGTTACATACAACAATACAACCTTTACATAGTCTTGGTAACAAATACTATATGGATGTTTTGATAACAATTTTTAACTTGGCAAACTTTAAACGCCGTTATGTGCCAACTATTTCAACTTGTTTCATTAACTATTGTGAACACCAATTTTATGCACTTTTATTAATATTATTGTTTATATGGAGGATATTAGAAAATTATCTAATACTAGCTGGGTTACCCGGCTTCGCTCGGGACAACATTCGAGATAGTTTTGGAATACTTTGCGTCTTGTATTTTATGTAACCTTTATTTTATTTTCTATATTTTATGATATCTGTATTTTGTCAACTCTTTATTTTGTTTGTAATAAAAAAATGTACTGCGTTATATGTAAAAGCCCTTTGGGCATTTAAATAAATAAATAAATACACTACAAACTAACTTGAGATATCTTTTTGAATAGTGCTCTATCAACAAATTAGCATTGAACACCATTAAATGTCATTTCATTCATTTTTCCAAAATAAGTAATCCTATAGGTATTATTTCAGTATTCATTAAATGATGTAAATATAAATTATGTTAGTGAAATTATTGATCTAGGCATTATATTCGACAGTAAACTCACCTTTGTATGTCATATTAATAATATTATCAATAAGGCCCTTAAAATTCTTGGTTTTGTGTTGATAGCTGCAAAAGATTTCAATAATTTAGGCACATTTATCATGTTATATAAAACCCTTGTCAGATGCTAACTTGAGTATAACTCTACGTTATGGTCTCCCTTTTACAATATTCATTTAGACAACATTGAAAAGATTCAACATAAGTTTTTAAGGTTTATGAACTATAAATGGCATATTCCTATACAAAACATTGATTACAATTACCTCCTGGATAAAATGTCACTATTGAAACTTTCAGAAAGAAGAATAAGTACAGATTTAATATTATTACATAAAATACTGCATTACAAAATTGACTGTCCTGAATTACTTCAATTTATCAATATCCATGTTCCCAAAAAATCATGCCGACATTTATTACCCTTTTACTTCAATAACACCAGGACACTAGCTTCTCAAAATTCTCCGATTCCGAGACTTCACAGTCTCGCAAATAAATATTCTAATCTGGGCGATATATTTCATATTAAAACTAATCGGTATAAATGTTGTATATTCTATCACTTTTATTTTTTAAGACAGTGGTCCCCAACCCAACCCAACTCCAACAGTGGTAATAACCTAACCAACCTATGGGCCGCGGCCCAGTAATGGGCCGTGGACCAAATGGTAATGGGTCGCGCAAGGGCTTGCATAAAATCAAAATACTTTTGAAAAAAAAAATAAGCTGTTATTATCGTTGTTCTTATGTAAATGTAAAATTCGGGTGAAGGTTTTTAATGAATGTCAGAAAATTCTTTAATTATCTGTTGCTAACTGCCAAGTAACGAAGATATTTTCAACCATAGATAATTTTACCGCCCCCCTGTGGGCCGCGGTAAAATTATTAAACAATAACTGGGCCGCGGCGACAAAAAGGTTGGCGCCCACTGATTTAAGACAAAAATAGACCTATGCACCTACCAAATAACTTCTATGTTACAACTATATATTGTTTTGAAGAATCTCTTAAATTCAATTTTATGCGTGAGGATTCTTAGTTTCTGTTTACATTTTTATCTATGTATTTTGTTTTGTGTTTTGTTGCAACGTTTTTTTGTTATTATCTTTATGTTTTCTTTATTGTTTAAATTTTTAAGTATTTACTTTGATACAAATAGTTTGTAAATATTTTATAAGAAAAGCCCACAAGGGCGTGTAATTAATAAATAAATGATTGGCGGTACCCCTAATCCGCCTCCCAATTGCAAATAAACCCGCCTTTCTATTTTTCTCTTCAGTGGTCCTAGTTCACCCTTGTGTAAAACATTTTATCCGATCCTCACGTCATTATTTCCATATTTGACTATGGCTCACTCTTCAACAATATCCTCGTAAAATTCCAGATACTTATCGTCTTTTAATTTAATTTCCGATCAAATGAAAATTCCATCGCGTGGGAAACTTGATAATGCCTTGAAGTTATCAGATTTTATAGAATCAGAGTTGTAACCTGCCATATTTTGATCATAAAGATCCACACAAGGCATTTGAATTTATTTGCCCATTAGGAATCAGTGATTTGCGGAACGTTTTGTTGCCTGAATAATTTATCGCAGGAGCCCTGGGGGGTAATTTCATAAGACAATTAGGAATATTAACACGGGGAAGGCTTGCCTTACTACATTTTATTCGTATTTTGCTCTGAATGTAAAATAAAGCAGATTATTTAATGATTACGAAGAATTTTGGGAATTACTTGTAATTTTATATAAGTCGGAAACTTCACGTGCTTTCTAAAATAACAAATGATTTATTATCTTTCTATTTTTGTAACAAGTTGAGATAATTATATTATTCTCACTGGTATCTTCCGTGCTGAGGATATCATATAGATATATATTATGGAATATAAGAAATATTGTAAGTATAATTATAGAAATGTGAAACTGATGAATCTACATCACACAGAGAACTTTGAACAATTTATTTGTTTTTTTAAACCATTTATAGTTTTTATTTTATTTTGTTATATCATAAATGTTTACATGCTACAGTTTTTGCCATTTTTTTAACTACCATACTAGGCTAATGCCCCTATTGTGGTAGTCATGGACATACACCAAAAACAAATAAAAATATAAAAATTAAAAGTAAGCTGAAAAATACAGAATTAAAAGATATTTTAAAGGAGATTGAAATAGAAAATAGAAAAAATTAAAAGTTAGCTGAAAATTAAAGATTAAAAATATATTTTAAAGAAGATTGAAATAAAAAGAGAAATAAAAATTGGTAAGTATTCTTCTGCAGGAGAATACATGTTTATAGTCACTTTTGAAATAGTCACGAAAGAAATTGGAAAATAGATGTGCTAGAGTAAGTAATTATTTTTTTAACGTATTTTTTGGCAATTAAAGTGTTAAAAAAAACTTTTAGAGCCGAGTCTACGATTCGACGCATTTTAAAATACATTAAACAGCTGATATTAACCCCCAAGCAAACGATTTCTTCAAATTTAACTGATTTTCCCTTTGTATTGACATCCAAATGTGTAAAACTTCATCAATCTTTGAATAAATTTGTACATAGATTTGTATAAAAAACAATACAACACCGCCACGGACAATTTTATATTTTATTTATATAGGAATAATAAAACATTACTCTGAAAAAGCTCCCTTTGAAAAGCTATTTGCAGTAGCGCGTACAAATTCTTATTAAGCAAATAAAAACCAAACCAAGAAAAACAGAACGAATAAATAAAGGAAAACATTGAAACTGAACTCTGTCTAAATGAATAAAACTCCAACGAATCATTGAGCTTTCTACACAATTCAGTGGTTCATAGAATGAGGGGTTCATAGATCCAGTGGCTCACAGATGCCCAGCCCGTAAATGTGCACTGGGTAATGGGCAATGGGCAATGGGAAACGGGCAATGCAGTGCAGGGTAAGAGTGTGCGGGGTAAGCTTTAAGCCCCTAATCACCGGCTGTAGTTCAATGCTGGCTGCATTTCGATCTCCGTACCGTTACCTGGGAAATCCAGCGATTAGTTACGGCTGATCGGGTGCAATGGTGTGAATGTATTTGCGGAATGGTCATCAAAGCGCTTCCGAATGATCTCGCGCTATCACCGGGCACTGATACGGTACGAGGTACGAGCGAGTATTCTCGGATAGCAAAGTACTCGCGCCGTGTTACATAAAGAGGGAAACTTTTTCACGAATGCGAAGGACGATCGGTTTTGATAGGCTGAATCATGAATGTGTGGTCGAATTATGTAAAATTTGTTTTGAAACAACAAAAAATCACGGCTGTGTAAATCAATATGTCAAATAAAAAATGACTGCATCACTTCAACCATTTTTATGTTGAATTTTACAAATTTGAAACACCCACTCCATGAGACAGCGTCATATTTATTTGTAGACATTGTAAGGGCAGAAGGTAGAAGTAAGGGAGAAGAAGATGTCATTGTAATGGTCAACTTTATGCAGCGCTGTTTTGTGATAAAATCACCTAAAGAATAAGATTAAGTATAGATATACAAGGCCTTTCATTTCTAATAACTAAGCTAAATAAAGCCATTTTAACTCTTAAAACCCTACCACTCTGGGAATGCAATTACTCCTACCATGGGGTACTGAAATACCCCGCGCAAAAAACATAATAAAATAAAGTATTTGTTATTTTTTTAAATATTACTTTTATTATGGCAAAGTAATAATAAAAGACAATAAAATTTATTAATAAAAACTAATAGACATTTTTGTCGTTACATGAAGGACAGATTTTGTATTGATGGTCAACACAAATGTGGCGGCGACAAGTGTTACAGACAGATCGAGATTTTCTGTCCTTTATGCGCGACAAAAGCAGCCACGACCAGGTTTGGAATTATCAGGGACCGGCCAATATTCACTATGAATATTCAAGACTGCGCGTATAGTTTCTCCGATATCCCGGGATAAACTTGGCCATTGTAATTTTGCTCTCATATGAGGCTGTTATTTTCTCTTTATCAATGTTAGTTGACAGCTTGAATAAGACCCAAAAGTTGACACCTACGGCATTTAGCAACCCGTAGAAGAGACACATGGGCCACCTTTTGGTCTTCCTGGACGTCGAGTACTTCTTATAAAGTTGGTCGAACACATCCACCCCGCATTTGGTTTAATTATAGAAATGTATTTTTTCTGGAAGGTACACTTCATTATCCTTGCCAAGGCTGTCATGCACGGTGGACAGCATGATTACAACTTTCTTCTTAGCTGACTTCAGAGGACAATACGACAAAAGTAAACTAACACTATTCCTGCCACGGGGTACTGGGGCTATCTAGAGTAGATTAGCTAGAGCTATTTTTGCAACAGTGCAATATTGTTAAAATTGTTGATATTTTAAACACCAGGGGGGGTACTTCAGTACCCCAGGTAAGGTTTAAGAGTTAAGAGGCGATTCTTTTTACGTAAATTTCTCTCTTGATATACAGCTACAGAACTGCAAAATAATACAAATAATATAATAAATTAGTATTATCATTGAATAAAAATAATACAAGAAATGGCTTGTGGGCGTGTTACGTGACTCAAAAGTCATTCTCTCCATTCTTTGTGTCGGTACCTAGCATTGCTCCTAACGGTAAGTTCACATTGATCAAGTAGTAAGTCAAGTAGTGAGTACACTTGCTACTTGAATCGTCAAAAACCGTTTGCATTAATTTCAAGTAGAGTACACTTGTACCCGCCGCCCGTTGCAAGATGACGGCGGATGACAGGGTATTACAAACCAAAGTAAATACGCTAATTAAGCTTATTTTCATGCTTATTTGAGTGTTTATTTTAGGAGTGGAAGAATAAATTAGTAAGATGAAAACAAATAACTTATGGACACGAAAAGAGATTAATAGCAGCATTAATAAATAAATTTAGGGTAGCATCTTCGCTCTATCACCACGACCCTTTTGGAGTTTACAAATAAACACTGCTAAGGACCAATTGCATCGAAAAAAGTTAAAGTAAGGTTTAAAGTTAAATATTTAAACTGAGTTTAAGCCCTAACTAAAGTTAAGCTGCATTACAACACAATTCAGTTGCATGAACATTTAAATAGTTAGTTTAAGGTTACCAGTGTTACCATTGAAATGGCTTCGAATTTTCCTTGGATTTGATATATTTCTGTAAAAATAAACACACAATTATTTTTACGGGAGTCAATACCGATCTTTAGATTGTATGTGTTTGACGTTTATTAAGTTTTTGAGGGTTATGTTATTTGGGAATTGGTTAATTTATGATTATTATTTGTTATTTCACAGTTGCGGTTTAGAAACGTGAACGTTTGATGATATTATTATATTGTGGCCGAAGCCGGGCTATTATTGCTCTGCTAACCCTGTCTATTATACACGAGACAATACTGCACCTCAGAGATGTCTCCTGTAAATCTTTGCATCGTTCTAGTTGCATAAAAATGCAATGTTATTAGAACCTATAAAATAACATATATTATATTATAGTACGTGGGTGGTTTGGTATATTTATGCCTAGTACAGTTTCAAATATAATAATGTAAGTATAAATTATCAAGACAAGTGTAGGTATAAAAGTTTGAATAATCACTTGTTTGTAAATAATGTAGTTTTTCATTGGCATCGAGAAAAGTTAATTGCTTAACCATACTTTTGGACTTCCGAAATCTGACAATAGAATCCATCTCTTCCCACGGAAAATGATCGGTTCATGGTATAATTCCTTATTTTACCTATTTCCTATATTATATTGTTATGGTACGCCCAAACGACAAAGAATTCAAACTCCTAATTCGCCGCAAACTACACAACACCCTGCTCCCCCCCTGTTCCCTGCTTCCTACTTCCTATCCCATCCGCCCACCCGCACGCGATCCCTTCCACCAGTTGAGGATTGCGAGCCGCCTCGGGCACACGTTAAGCCCGCGCGTGGATTCCCACTGTTCGCGCCCGGCGTACTATCGCTCGAATTGTACTCAAATATAACCTGCAATGTTAATTCAATAACCTACGGGTTTAGCGCTGATATTTCACCATGCCTGTGTAAACTTCGGTCCTGTCCTAAACTCGGGAGGTCCCCCTGGAAGCCGGAAGACGAACACCCCCAACATCATGTAAGCTGTACAATTGTTTCCTCATTTGATTGTGTCCTTTAACGATAGACTGTAAACTCCCGCGCAAAGCCATCACTCAGAGAGTTTCGTTTAGGGATCTTGAGGTTATAAACACGATAGCTAGGATTGTGTAGTATGTATTTCTTGTGTTGAATTGTACTGTATTGACCTATGTACTGTGTTTTAAATTTGCAATACATGAAACTAGTTAACTCAATCCTGTTATTATTCTGCTACGGCAGGAGGGTTTCCTAGAGAGGGAGTATCCTGCCAGACGACTGAGATGCGAAGGAATTTCTGAAGCCTCGAGCGACCCACCACCTGAATAGAGGGTAAATCATGCCTCCCCTGAGAGCTAGCTTGGGACATGTTTGGGGGCCCGCTCCTAACACTGGCGTCCATAGTGGGGCCCAGAATTTTTTTTTCATTTTTGCCATTGTCTCAGTCGCCTTACGGAGTGCTCCCTGTCGAAATCTTCCCCGCATAGGAACTGTTTGTAAACATTGATTGTACTGTGTCTTGGTGTTTTATACCCAGTGAATAATGAATTCTGTGGGAAACCACAGAAATCCATGTGCAAGTTAAGTCCATAACGCAGATTTGATTGCAATTATAAAAAAATTGCGTCAAAGTTGAAAACATGGCCATTTTGTATCAACCAGAAAGACGGCAGCATTTAAACCGCGAATCTGACTGCGCACGCGCCGACCCCTTTGTTCACAAAGCAGCGGACGAGCAACAGTAATTCGCGCCAAATCAACGGCCCGATGTTTCACGCGGTAAATACATACCTAATCTCTGAGTTGCGCGCGCACCCACGCGCATCGAAGCACAAAAGTGCGTTTATCGCGCCAAACTCCAACGGCAAAAATCCGTTTGAATCAGGCAGAACAATTCCCTGTCACTATGCAGTGTTTTGAATAATAAAATCGCCCTTCTGTCACTAAGGTCGGAAGCAATGGAGATCGCTATTGTAAATTTGGTTTTGGAATTCCAATTACCTTGTGGATTCTTTAATTAAAAAATCTCACACTCACGTTTTTCTTGCACAATATACCGATCGGCCCACTTGTGGTGTCTGTCAAATTAGTACCACGTATATTTCACCAAATGGACAAAATAATGACTTCCTTTCCACATTCTACGTTATAGGTACCGCATTTTTTTTTTCAGCATAAGTGTAAAGTGAATTGTGTTTTTTTCCTTACATAAAAAAAGTGAAATAATAATAAAACCAATGATTGGTTCCATGAAAAAATAAAATAATTTTAATGTGGTTTCGTAACAAATCCCATATTCAGTTATTTTCATCCGGAAGTTTGTCCTTATTTGCCAGAAGAGTGCCTTTTGTGAATTTTAGTGCCTTTCTCAGTGCAAAGTGGTTTGTGAAAAATAAAAAACCCGTTTTCTAAAGGTCAGTCCTGGCAAAATTTTTTGGAAATAAATAAATACTTGTGAATTTCACAGTTTTCTCAAAAGTGGTTTGTGAAAAATAAAAAACCCGTTTTCTAAAGGTCAGTCCTGGCAAAATTTTTTTTTGAAAAAAAAAAATAAATACTTGTGAATTTCACAAGTTTTCTCAAAAGTGGTCAGTGAAACACAAAAACCTTTACTACTTAGGTCTTTCCACGCAAAATTTTTTCTTGTGCCTTCCTTTGACAAAGATTCTGGTGTCATATATACCAAATTGTAGTATGGAATACAGTTTTCTATAACTATTTTAGAAATACCAACCAGTGATTACCAAGTGAAAAGTGCCTCACAAAATTAATTTTGCGTTTACTAAAGGAAACCCCTGGCAATTTTTCACCACCTGGGAAACTCACAATGGAAAACAATCAAGCTATGGCATCATCCAATTTGGGCATCATTCCCAACGTGCACAACTTATCCAAAACTCACTTACAAACTGCTTTAAGGGATAGAGGACTCTCGCCATCAAGCAAATCTAAACCTACATTAAAGGCTTATGCACTTTTATTCAACAAAAAGTACATTAAGAGAATAAACCTCGCCCCCTCAAGCGAAAATAATTCACGCTCGGCTACGCAAGTTTTGAATAATCTTGTTCCTAACGAAGAACCTATGCCACAAGTAATGATAAAACAGGACATCGCACCCACCTTGACACAAGATAAAACCTACGATTTATCCTCGTGGAAAATCAAATATAATGGCGTCTCCGATGTACTGGATTTCATTGACCGTATTGAAGAAACGGCTACAATCAAAAATATCCCATTCGAGATTCTACGAAAAAACTTCATAGAACTCATCTCCCCAGAATTGATACCCTGGCACCGCATTCAAAAAACTAAATGCAAAGATTGGAATAAACTCAGATCTGCCCTAATCTCGAGCTTCGGAAAAACGGAAGCCCAGCACCGGATCAAATTATCTTTACTATCTATTAAACAGCTAGTAAATGAACCTGTAGCAACATTCATAGAAAGGGCTGAATCCATTAACATCAAGCTTTCACATCCCGTTTCGGAAGCTGAACTATTACCAGTCATAACTGATGGCCTTTTAAGCAAATACGAGAACATCATTACCTCACAGAAAATTGCATCCCTAGCCCAGCTAAACGAAGTCTGTCTCCTTCTGGAATCGTACCAGGATAGGAAAAACATAAAGAATGTGTCAAATAATGTAGTTGTGCCAAGCCGTTCGTCTGGTTTAAAACCAGAATTCAACAACAAAAAAGTGTGCTCTTTTTGCAAAAAAGTAGGCCATCTGGCCACTACTTGTTTCAAGCAAGCAAGGTTTCTGGAATCTAAGGAACCCCGAACTTTCAAGAGGCATCACTCTAGGGACCGCTCTCCTCCAAGCGACGAACTGCGCAACATTTTCAAGAAATCAAGGCACAACATGGAAAGGTTACAAAACCCAAGCGATGTCAGACCTCAGGTGGATTTCTCCAAACCCCCACCAAATTTCTACATGAAGAGGCCAAAAAACTAAATAATAACCTCTCAGGCACCCATTCTGAACCAAGGTCTAAAGAATGGACTGATTGGTTAGCACACATTAAGTATTTTAACCAGACCTTAAATGTTTCTTCGGTTTGTTGCAAACAAGCTAAAGATGGGAGACCCTATGCTTTTTTCTCTGTTAACAATGTGCCCTTTTCCGGATTACTTGATAGTGGTGCATCTGTCAGCTGTCTTGGCAACAATGCTCACCTGCCTTTTGTTAACAGTGATTTTAGAATTTCGCCCCAATCAACACACCTGACGACTGCGGATAATGTTTCCCAACCGGTCATCGGTGCCCTTGCCCTGCCAATTAATTGTAACAATAAAATAGTTACAATCAATTTTCTAATAGTGCCCTCTATATCCCAGAATTTCATCCTTGGCGTTGACTTCTGGAAGGCATTCAATGTTGCTCCCCAAGTATTTAATACTCTTGGCAAAACCTCCACTGCTGATCAAATTAGTGAGATCCGCACAATAATACCTCACGAAAATTTAAGCACGGACCAGGCTCTCCAACTAAAAGAAATGGTCAATAAATTCGAGTCAATATCTTTCGAAAAATGTGGATTAGGTTTGACAAATTTGGTTGAACACCATATCAAAACCAATGGCCCACCCATCAAGCAACGTTATTACAACTTAGCCCCCCAAAAACTTAAACTTTTAGAAAACGAACTTGATGAAATGTTAAAAATGGGTGTGGTGGTTCCCAGCAGAAGTGCATGGACCAACCCAACTCTTTTGGTTTCTAAAAAAGACGGCTCTGCACGTTTCTGTCTCGACAGTAGACGTTTAAACTCTTGCACGGAAGCTGATGCGTATCCCTTACCTCACGTTCACGCAACCTTAGACAAGCTGCGTAACGCCAAGTTCATCTCTTCTGTCGATCTCAGCAAAGCGTTTTGGCAAATACCCTTGGACGCAGAATCGTGCGAAAAAACTGCTTTCGTTGTACCTGGTAGGGGAATGTTCCATTTTAAAAGATTACCCTTTGGTCTAAAAAACAGCCCCGCCGAGTTACAAAGACTGATGGACAAACTTTTCGGTCCTGAAGTCGATAACAGCCTGTTTTGTTACCTTGACGACCTCATCATCGTCAGCGATACCTTTGAAAAACACCTATTAATGCTGGAAAAAGTTTTTCAACAACTCAAGTTCGCTGGTTTAACCATCAACTTGAAGAAGTCTGAATTCTGTAAGTCCCGTCTACGTTATTTGGGATTCATTATCGACGAAAAAGGTCTAAGAACAGACCCCGCTAAGGTGGAAGCCATGGCAAATTTTCCCCGACCCAAAAACGCGAAGGAAGTCAAAGGTTTCCTTGGACTTGCAGGTTACTACAGGAGATTCATCAAAGACTTTTCCACTATCGCAGCCCCCTTAAATAAAATTACCGGCATCCGTAAAGGTGTCAGCAATTTCCGATGGTCTGTCGAAGCTGAAGAAGCGTTTACAACTCTAAAAAATGCCCTTCAAAAAGCTCCCGTTCTGAATTGCCCGGATTTTGCACTCTCTTTTACCCTCCACACGGATGCCTCCAATGTAGGAATCGGTGGAGTCCTTACTCAAGAATTCCCAGATGGCGAACACCCTGTAGCGTATTTTTCCCGTACATTAAACAAACACGAGAAAAACTACGGAATTACCGAGAAAGAGTTATTGGCTGTATTGGATTCTGTTCACCATTTCCGCGGTTACATAGACGGTAGCAAATTTACTGTAGTTACAGACCATAGTAGTTTGAAATGGTTGATCTCTTTAAGTAATCCCTCCGGTAGGCTCGCTCGTTGGTCCTCCCGTTTGTCTCAATACAATTTTGATGTTGTTCACCGTAAAGGCGCGGACAATATTGTTCCCGACGCCCTTTCAAGAATTGAACTGGCTTCATTAAATGTTGACACAATTGCCCCCCCTCCATCTACAAAAGATGAATGGTACTTGAAAATCTTCGAAGGTTGTAAAAATAACCAACAAAAGTTTCCTAATTTTATCATAAAAGAAGGACAACTATACCGTAATTGCAAGGTACCACTATCCATCCTCGAAGACTACTCGTGGAAACTTGTCGTTCCCCTCGAAGGTAGAGAACAAATAATTATTGACAATCATAGTGCTCCCGACTCCATACACCCAGGAAATTTCAAGACGTATAAAAAGATCTCCTTGAAGTATTACTGGCCTGGTCTCTTCAAGCAAATTCGCAATTACATCTCTAAATGTGAAACTTGTAAAGCTTATAAACATAGCACGGCAGCACCTGCCGGCCTAATGGGTAATCCCAAACGTGCCGACAGACCCCTACAATCATTGTCAATGGACCTCGTCGGACCCTTTCCCCGAAGTTATGCCGGACACATGCACATACTTAGTGTAGTGGATGTTTTCACTAAATTCTGTTGGATCTTTCCTTTAAAAAGAGCCAACGCGTCCGCCATCATCAAACTTCTGGAAAAACACATTTTTATACCTTACGGAACACCCAGAACCGTAATTGTTGATAACGGAAAACAATTTATTGCCCAAGAATTCAAAGATTTTCTTGCCAAATACGGAATCAAGGATATTTACTATAATACCTTGTATACTCCACAAAATAACACCGTCGAACGTTATAACCAAACAATCAACACAGCTCTGGCTATTCTAGTTGATAAAGATCAACGTACTTGGTGTAAAAACCTAGATAAAATTCAGGCTGCAATGAACAACACTGTTAATCTGGCCACTGGTTACACACCTTTCTTCTTAAAACACGGTATGGAACAAGTTGTTCATGGTTCTCTACATAGGAACACAAACTTTCCTACGTCAATTGCCACCACAAGCAACCCTACCGCGGACTATGCCCATCGTCTGGAAGAACTGTCGGCCATCTACAGTGAAGTCACTGATGCTTTGCTCCTGGCTCATCAAAAGAGTGCGGACAGATACAACCTACGTAGGAAACATGTCACCTTCAATACAGGAGACATAGTTTGGAGAAAGAACAACACACTTTCCCAAGGAGCCATGTATTTCTCTGCCAAGCTGGCACCACGTTTCGTGAAGGCCAAAGTTCTAAGAAAGATATCAGATCTAGTGTACTCCTTGTCTGACTGCTCTGGAAAACACATTGGTAATTACCATATTAAGGATATCGCAAAATCTGGAAGTGAGGAGTCAAGTAAAACTGCCCCCACTATCTCAGCAAACTTAAAATGATCCAGTGTGTATCACCACAACCTTTTTGTAAGCACACCAAGTCTTACAATGGCTGGCGTGTAAAGTGTCAATTACATGCCCACCCTTTCGTTGATAAAACGAATATTGTTAAAAAATCATTTTTGTAAATTTATGTACAATCCACGGTGTAGTTTGCCCCGTCCATGTTCGTGAATTGGCAACCACCGTTATTTTTGTCTCACACGTTTTTTTTATTTTTATTTTTTTCTTTCTTTTTTCTCACCTGTTCCAAAATTGATCACTTTAGAGCAGAGACACCCCTCGAGTGACAGTGTTCGGGAAGTCATGAACCCAATCATTGCCTCTCAACCCCTCACACTACGCAACGTTCATGCCATGGCACGCTTTGCCATGTAATGCAATATTGTAATTTTCACCATTTTTGTTTGTTGTTTTTTTTTTCATCATATCGGAAGGAATCTCTTCAATTTTTTCCTTTTTATGTTCTGTAAATACTGGAGCGTCGTTCTAAAATCGATTTGGTAAACTCCAAAGCGTTAAATCACGACCCAGGACTAGTAAACCATCTCAACATGCTCCATATTTTACCCATCATGGTAAAGATAAGTGGTTACTCACATAATCACATTCCTTGTGTATAGTAGTTTTCAATTTTTTCTCAAATGTCAAAAATTGATGGCGTCCTACCCGAGCTCTTTGCTAACAAATTGGATTTTGACACATCCATTTTGAAATCATATGTATATAAATAAAGGAAAAGCCTTTAAATTGGTCTTTCCATCCTTGTACAAATCCTCATGGACTCGTTTCAACTAAAGTACGTAAAACCAAATACTCGGTCTTTTGTTGTTATAAGAAGTCCTCGATTTGTCCCTCTTCACAACATGTATGTCTTGTATTACATGCTTCAACCCTTACGGAAAAGGTTAATAAAACCTAACGGCAGCCCTGATTTCCGTACATAAATAACCGCAGTTTAACGTAAATCATCAATGTTTTGTTTGATCATCGTTTTACAAACATAGGCATTCAACTCCTGTTTCGCCATTTAACCAAGTATTTGCAACCTAAATTGCACATAACCTGGTATGTTGTAACCACACAAAGGGTATGTAAAACCACAATTGGTCCCTTTTATGTGTCCCCACTGAAGTTTGCTGCAATAGACAGTATGTAAAACCATGTAGGTCTGTCTTTGTTTGTCACATGGTGTAAACAGAAATGTACTCTGTCATCACCCCGCCTTTATAACATACGAAGTGACATTAAATTGTTTACCTCCTTGTTATCCTATCGTACGCTCCTGGGCTACGGAGTTAGTTAATCTAACAAATCTTTATAAACTGTGTTAAAACAAGCATAGTTAACGTTTATTGTGTTGTATTTAAACGTAACCCTGTTACATTATAGGAGAGATCCTTAGAACATCCACCATTATAGGAGGGATCCTTAAAATACCTGCCGCGATACGAGAAGTTCGTCATAATCACTTTTTTCTCATAGCTAAATGTTATTGAGCTGGTCGTGTGCCATTCATTTGTCATGAGAACCATTTTGTACATTCTATTTTGGTCGTGTGCCATTCATTTGTCATGAGAACCATTTTGTACGTTCTATTTTGGTCGTGTGCCATTCATTTGCCATGAGTACCACCCTTTTCGTATAACCTGTTCCGGTCGTGTGTCATTTATTTGTCATGAGTACCGCTTTTATGTATAACTGTGTATAAATTCTGTACACGAGACGTGGAGACGTAATAACAATACTTACCGTGATTCGTGTGAACGACATAATATCGGCTTTGCTATCTTCTTTAGGATGCATTGTATAAACTCTTTGACTTCTGTCTATAATTGAGTTATATCTTGTATGTACTTACATATTTTGTACACTATACGTGGAGACGTTAAAACACTTACCATGAGTCGTGCGAACGAAATAATATCAAACCCTTTGTGTGCGATCTACGAAATGTAGTCCACAACCCTTTGTTGTCATTCAACGCCAATGCCCGTGGACTTCCTGTTTTTTTACTTCTTTGCAAAAAGGAAAGAAGCCCAGGAATATCTACTATCCCAAAAGGACTAGTTTTCAGCTTCACTGTCAATTATGGGGCATAGTGCTGTGGGAGTTAATCGATTGAGCAAAAAAAAACCACCTAACTCGTTGTCTGGAGAACGAACAAGAAAACCCCCAGGTTTGTGAAATTGGAGCAAGGGTCTGTCTTTTCTCACAATCATGTAGAAGTTTTTAAAATGACCCCTAATCTTTTGCCCAATACACGCGAAAGATTAGCCTCTTTGATATAATGTGTATTCAAATGTCTCCTCATCCTTTTTGATAAATGTAAAGAGTCAGGAAATCTGCTGGTTGATTATGTTTCATTTTCACATAGAGTTTGAATCGGAAATTAGTCCAGTCTCTAGCAAGTTTCGCAACTCGTCTCCCTTCTCCCCTCCTCCTCCCATTCCCCATGTTTCAGACTTATGTTATGAAGTGAAAAATCTGTCGTTGACCATATCTCGCCCTCACTTGGAGTTCGAATAGGTAACTGTCCGGTTATCTACAGGTTTTCCCCCTCAATCTCTGCATATGTCTCACCAGTTTTTTTTTCTCTCTTTTCTCAATTCCACGAAACACATTCATGAATGTTGGATATGTACGATATGCACTTGGCGTACCGTCTGTCTCCTTTTGACAACCTTTATTCATGAATTGGTTTCCCTTTGCCGTGACTAGTTCACGATTCTTTGTCTCGTTCTTTGAAATTCTACGAAAATGTTACCATCTCATGTTAGCATAGGCCATAGAGGGCCGGTTGTTTTTTAACCAAGACATATTGTCACTAGGCAAACGCCAAGTCATCCTGGCAAAGGAAAATGTTCATGTAATCACAATTTAGTTAGGAATCTCTCTTCGTCACTCTCTGGGTCGGTGGTTAAAATTTCGTTATTTCATTATCTGGACACATTTTGTTTCTCTCCAAACCTTTTCTTCATTGGTCCCTAGGCAGGTAAACTTCAAGAATTTTGCTCTAATAATAATTCCTCCCGGATTTAAAAAGAAGCCCAGGCGGATGTCATCACCAACAGCCAAGCTGAGCTTCACTTCCTGACAGCACGCGCTGTGGTTACAAGGTCTCTCCTGCTGCCATTTTCTACGCAATTGTTCCTGAAAGCACAGACCATACCGCCCATACGTATGTTGTCTTGTCGTGCCACAGCAAGCTGAGTTGTCCCACTATACTTTATGACACTCTAAACTACCTTTTGGGCACGCTAGCTCTTAGGTTTGTTCTTACTCTTGCTATCAATGCCAACCTTGTCGTCTCTTGCTCTGTCATGCAGTGACGCATATATCGTCATGTGTAAACCATCATTACCTTGACCCACCAGTATTCGCTGAATGCGCACCAATACAAGTTATCTTGAGCTACATTATGCTTCAATAACCATTATATACGATCCGTGTTTACCATAATAACACTTAGGATTCGCACTGGCATGTCTGCAGATACTGGATTCTTCTCTTCAATGACCTCTGTAACCATAGTCGCGGCACAGCAACCACAGTCTCCACTTCGTGAACTTCGACGTCTTCGACAAAACCAAGTGTTTTCTAAGGCCCAAGTGTACTCCTGAGCGTTGTCTCAAATGGGTCTGATTACAGTGATAATGTAATCCTTAGAATCCGTGAAGTCACGTCCTTTTCTTCGAAATTCTCCGAAACCAAACAAATCCACGCTTCACAAACTTAGCTCCAAGACCAATGAAACCTTAGAATCACACACTTTTTCTCTTCTCTTGTACAAATGTATTGTCATTCTTTCAATTGCATAACCATGTGTATTGTTATTTTCAATTGCATAACCTTGTATGTTGTTTTACACCATGTACTTTTCCCAAATTTGTCTTGTCCAAACATTGTATGTACCCCCACCCATTCCCTACAAACATTGTGACCCAAACTATAGCATAAAACTGTATGTTCTAGCTAGGAAATCTCTCAAGCAACGAATCTCTCAAAACCCCGATGGAAGCATAAGAGGATTTTTTTTCCCTACAGCTCCATTGCCACGTCGCTTTTTTTCCAAGCGCGGGGGGAAGTGTTATGGTACGCCCAAACGACAAAGAATTCAAACTCCTAATTCGCCGCAAACTACACAACACCCTGCTCCCCCCCTGTTCCCTGCTTCCTACTTCCTATCCCATCCGCCCACCCGCACGCGATCCCTTCCACCAGTTGAGGATTGCGAGCCGCCTCGGGCACACGTTAAGCCCGCGCGTGGATTCCCACTGTTCGCGCCCGGCGTACTATCGCTCGAATTGTACTCAAATATAACCTGCAATGTTAATTCAATAACCTACGGGTTTAGCGCTGATATTTCACCATGCCTGTGTAAACTTCGGTCCTGTCCTAAACTCGGGAGGTCCCCCTGGAAGCCGGAAGACGAACACCCCCAACATCATGTAAGCTGTACAATTGTTTCCTCATTTGATTGTGTCCTTTAACGATAGACTGTAAACTCCCGCGCAAAGCCATCACTCAGAGAGTTTCGTTTAGGGATCTTGAGGTTATAAACACGATAGCTAGGATTGTGTAGTATGTATTTCTTGTGTTGAATTGTACTGTATTGACCTATGTACTGTGTTTTAAATTTGCAATACATGAAACTAGTTAACTCAATCCTGTTATTATTCTGCTACGGCAGGAGGGTTTCCTAGAGAGGGAGTATCCTGCCAGACGACTGAGATGCGAAGGAATTTCTGAAGCCTCGAGCGACCCACCACCTGAATAGAGGGTAAATCATGCCTCCCCTGAGAGCTAGCTTGGGACATGTTTGGGGGCCCGCTCCTAACAATATTCTAATCAATTGATTATCAAAACCCGGATTAACAAGACATTTTTATTATTATTTTTCATTCAAACAGTATTTCGTTCCTTGGTGACGGATCTAACTAAAATCTAACTTTAAACTCTCAACATCGCTGGGTTAAATAAAAGTAACTATTTTGTAACCATTTAGTTAACTTTTATTTAAACGAAGTTGAAACAATCCATTTTTGTAAGAAATGATAAAAAAGTTACTTTTATTTAACTTTAACTAAAAAGTAACTTTAACTATTTTTGATACAACTGGCCCTAAGACGCATGGAGGGGGTACTTACTCGCCCGAAAACTAGAACGAAATGGATTGAATATACTAAAGAGCCGACTCTACCACTATACTAAAATTACGGTGTTCGTACGCGTCTAGTTACTACTATACTCTCCACTCGACTAAAATATTTGATCTATCAGAACGTGGCTTAACACCTTTTCCTAATTTAATTCCTACCTACAAATATTTTTTGTCCATCTACCTACCCCATGCCAACTATAGAGTAGAATCATGGGTGATATTATTCTGTTCGAAATTAAAAGTTATTCTGTCAACGCCGAGGCTCTATGTGTGCAATTTACGGAGCCCGTTATTTGACGGTGAGTTTGTGGTAGTGAATGTGAATGAACCAACGCAATTGAAGACAAACGAAGAAATAAATAAGGTAAGTCGCATACCTGTTTCCCCTCTTCTTACCGCTTTGTGACGGTACCTCGAATAATATAATAATAATATATATATATAACCCCAACACTTTGCTTAAAATCCAAATGCAGAACTGGCTAGAACCAAAAGGTACTAATCAGTACAAATCTACATGGAAAGCAATCCTGGTGTTCTTCTTTATTTAATGAGTGCTATGTTTTATTGGACTTAAACTCAGTCACCACAGTCCAAGATCAAATTTACTGCACTGTTTACGGAGACCACCATTATTCTCATTTTATAACAAATTCCCTTATTTTAATCACGGAAGTGTCCCATGTTTTTTTAATAAAATAACAATATTAACATAACAAGATTATTGCATACTGCACAGTGTTATATTTCTCGCCAAACATGGCATGATTTTAAATCCAATTGTACTGCAATTCCGCGCGGAGACCGTGGACTGTACCGATTGTACGGAACCTCACCCAGGCGAAATTAGTTTAGTTCCTGAACCGGACCGAAATTCAGATCCCTGACAAGAAATGTTAGGCCACCAATCATTCGGGACCAGGGGTGGATGTGTTTATTTTCAATTTAACGTAAAGACATAAATCACTGGACCCGCTGACAGCGGTCACCCGCCGCTGCGAGCTACACCATTGATCGTAAATCCTTACAAATACCCCGAATTCAGAACAACAACAAAAAAACAATCAAGGTCGGATCCCTATGAAATTCCGACATAATTAATTAAGTGGATTATTCTATTCGGAAACGTAATCAAATATTTTTTACCGAATTTACGTTTTGTTGGAAGTTGAGTTATTATCTAATTGGTTTCCAGTAAATTAATTACAAACCACGCTGCGAATTATTTTTTTTTTAAAGCTAAATTCAAATACTGAAACAATATTTTATTCAAATTATATTATCGTGATCAAATTATATATTTTCTGGATTTGCATTTGAATTCACGAAGACTGCACGGCGACTGTTTAAATGATAACTGCATGGTATATTCACCGCTAAATGTGTGTGCAAATCTTCATTTTTTATGGATGAATAAAATTTTATCCACACGATTTTGCTGCTAGGTTTTGTGCCATTGGAACATTTTCCCAAAATGATTTTCTAATAGCTATGCATTTTTAAAAGTAGTCCCAGTGAGAGCTCGTATTACCTTGTCAAGCTTTTTGTTTAAAAACGAAAAAGTCAGAACGTCATCTTAGTTAGACAAGGTTTAACTAACATTTAAAAAAATGACGAAGTGTGACGAAGTTCTAACATCAAGTTTGTAAAGCTTCACGGCCAAAAGCAACACGGCATAACACCCCAAAAACGAATAACGAAAAAGCTTTCAATTCAGTTAATGGAATTCAATACGAGTTAACGGAACCATTTCTGGTATAAGCGTTCATTATATTGTAGATGGTTATAGAATACATGGCTTGCTTACATGATTTTACCTACAGGGGTGTGGTGATTTTTTAATTCATTTATTAGTCTTCAGATTTTCGTGTCAGAAATTTTCCGTTTTTAACCAAATGAATATGATTTTTTTTCTTTTGCTCTTATTTTAACGTTCCATAAAAGATTTTTGTACTATGGCTTCAAGGCTTCATTTACATATTTTTTTTAATTGACGTCAGCTATAAGAGAGGAGACATTGTTATTTTTTTGGCATTCATCATTGTAATTTTTTTTTGTTTCGCCTTTTAAAGTACATATTAGACGTGGAGGTTTTACATCACTTGGTTTTATTTATTTAAATTTATCCAGTGGTTCTTGATTTAATCCAAAGGCTGAACTATTTCTTTCTGCAATTTCGTGCGGTGATTTGTGATTAAACTATTTACTTTAGACTTCTACGCTTTTTTATAATTCCCTTTGTTCACATTTGGCTGTTGTCGTTTCTAGAGTAACTAACTGTCGTTTTTAGAGTAACTTTTTTTTTAACAAATCCCTTTTTAATTTTTAGTGTTTAATAATGTTTTATTTTTAATCTTATATTTTACATGGTATTTGTATGGTAATTATACATCTCAAGTTTTTTTTTACTACCCTAAGGAGAAAATCCAAATGTTGTTTCGGAAAATCCATAATTTAATTTAATTTTTCAGTTGTGTCGTCGTATCTAGCGCTCACAAATTGCGTAGATTTTTTCAGATCGGCAAATTCCGTCTCAAATTTTGTAAATAATTGTGATTTCAACTTATCCAGTTTACGATCATTGTAGTCCGTGAGAATTTTAATTTTGAGTACCTACATCAATGTCAATGAACAGATAAATCCCAGAAGTGTAATATTGCGAAAAGGTCGTGGATGATAACTAATATGGCAATTTTACATAAGAACTATCAACTCCTAAACTTCAGACATGCCAGCGACCTTGGTTAAATTTGACCAATTTCATCTGAAATGTGTAAATTTTTGTCAAATATGCACACTTCATAAAAACTTCGTTCATTAGACATCAAAAATAGTAATTTAGGTTGTCTGTGCGTTAGTCATGCATGAAATCTGGTTCAATGAACCCAAATTTACTTTGAATTTTTGTATCATTTTCAAAATTAAAACTGATTGCGTGAAGAATTGGAAATATTTTTAACGGAAAAATATTTGTTATAGATGGTCAGAAACAATTTATGTGTTTTTATTGTAAATTATGGCAGCCACAAAGTAATTTAAATTTTAATTTGTCGAGAATTCAAACGGTCCGTGATTTATTATATGTGCCTGCGCTAGTAGATAAAGAAAAAAAATATTTTCCTGTTTAAATATATCTAATTGAATTTAAAAAAACATCATGAATGAATTCATTAGTTCATTCAAATTAATGAATAAATGAAATGGAATTTTGGAATTTTGGAATTTTTGGAAATTCCCGACACCCGATTGAGCTGAAACTTGCAGATAGACTAGTTTTTTTTACAATAGCTCTACACAGGAGGCCCTGAGGAAAATAATTCCTCTCAATGTCTGTATCATCTTTCGGGATGCCATGTGGAAGGTATTTTTAGGAAAGGATGGAGAGGAAGTTCTGGGAATGAAAAGGGTATCAGAGTTGGGTAGGTATCTGGGGGTCAGTGTATCCAGGAGTGACGGACGTACGAATCAATCCCTCCCACTGCGATGCAAGGCAATTCGAGTACGGCTGGAGAAGTCAAAGGGACTCCCTCAACCATTCTCTCCCGATCCGGCCTGCCATGTAGCTGGTGGGCAAACGCATCCGTCGTTGTTGATAACAATGCATTATATTAATTGGTGGTGAAAATTAATGACATTCTATGTAAATAATTATGGCAGTTGATATTCTAAATAATTATTTATTGTCGTTACTATCCAATTCACAATTTGTGAGGCGGGAATGGGTACCACCGTAGATGCAACCATTTATTGAATAATCAACTGGTTACCTCTAGTGGTTTGCTGCGTTTGGTGATTTAGCAGGGGTGCCAGGGATATGGGATGAGGTTTGCCTATAGGCGGATAGGTCTGCCCACCCACTGCGTGGCGGGCCGGATTTGGAGGAACCGGACGAGAGAGACCTTTTGACCTCTCCAACCAGACCTCTGAACCCATCACCTTGAACCACGGTGGAAGATCGGATTCATACATCAATCATTCTTTGATACACCAACCCTCGATTCCTACCCAACCCTCATACCTTTTTCTTTCCAGAACTTCCTCTCCTTCGTTTAATTAAAAATACCCTCCACATAGCATCCCCAAGAATGATACAGTCTGTGGGGAAATTTGTTTTCCTCAATGCCTCCTGGGTGAAGCTAATGTAAAAAAACAGGATATTTACTCCAGGTATAGATTTGGCATAGGTGTTTGCGGTATTTACTTAAGTTATAGATTTGGCATAGGTGTTGCGGTATTTACTCCAGGTAGATTTGGCATAGGTGTTTGCGGTATTTACTTAAGTTATAGATTTGGCATAGGTGTTTGCGGTATTTACTTAAGTTATAGATTTGGCATAGGTGTTTGCGGTATTTACTCCAGGTATAGATTTGACATAGGTGTTTGCGGTATTTACTTCCAGTATATATTTGGCATAGGTGTTTGCGGTATTTACTCCAGGTATAGATTTGGCATAGGTGTTTGCAGTATTTACTCCAGGTATAGATTTGGAATAGGTATTTGTGGTATTTACTCCAGGTATAGATTTGGCATAGGTGTTTGCGGTATTTACTCCATTTATAGATGTGGCATAGGTGTTTGCGATATTACTTTACTTACTTGTCCCTGTGCAGGAAGGTTCAATCCTAAGTTAAATAACAAAATCTTTGAAATTGGCCACCAACCGGTTGCAGGGATGGCGCAACTAGGTCGACAATAAATATTGTTGTAAAAAAACTTTCTTTTTTAGGGGTTGACTTTTTTTAAATCTGAAAATCCCTTAAAAACGTTTCGTGCAAAATATAATTTTGTTACAAAATTTTACACAATAATTTATAAATCTAGTCTTTATAATAAAATAAAAGGCTACAATAATGGCAATTTTTTAATTAAGTGCGTTTCTTTCCGCAGAAAGCCAAGAGCATTTTAAATGTAAATATATCTTGAAAAAACGTTAGTCATATCAACATTCAGTCAATTTTTCTGAAATTGCATTAATTTATCCAATACTGCTGCAAACATTGGATGATCGGATCGAAAAAAGATTAAAATAATATATTCCTTCACCGATGCGATGGGAAATCGAATCCAACTGGGATCAATATTGACATTAGACAATAGGTGCACTGGGAGCATGTAGGAGCAATAGCAGTGGATATAGCACCGTGCACGGGTGAGAGCTAAAGCTGCAGTCGTAGCTGGATAAGTTAGAGCAGTGATGAAAACCCGCGGCGCGCGAGCCTATCTCAAATGGCCCTCTTTTTTTAACGTTAGCTCCATACAGGAGGCCCTGAGGAAAAACAATTTCTCTTGGAGCCTACGTCATCTTTGAGGGTGTCCTGGGAATAGATGTCTGTGTGGAAAGGAAATCCTGGGAAGGAAAAAGGGAGTGAGCCAGGAGATGAACTGAGAGACTCCGGCAGGAGAGGTTAAAATGTCTCCCTCAACCAGTCTCTCCTGATTCAGCCCGCCACACAGTAGGTAGACAGACTTAGCCGCCGTCCAAATCTAGACAAACCTCACCCCATGAACCCTGGCAAGTAAAAATTATTCAACCGTTTCTGTTCTGTTTTACTAAAGGGTTTGATGGAAAACTTTAGTCTGTCTTCTGGGATTTTAATATATTTTAAAGGTTTCATTATTATAAAAATTTAATTTTTTTAGGCAAAATTTTGATTGATTTTCCGAACGATAAAATCAACAGCAATTAATAGGTGTAACCTTGGAGACACCAACATTTTGGCCTACGATTGATATTTTGCATGGTTTGATTGATATTTTGCATAAAGGCACATTTTCAAATAATACGTTTCTGAAAAATAAATATATGTAGCAACAGAAGATAGTTTCGATATTAGCAATCGTTCAGATTTTCGGATACCACGATCAAATATAAAAAAATATATATATTACAAGATTCGAAAGGGGTCGAAACTTTTGTATATCTATTTTGAAAGATACGCCTTTTTAATAAGACTTCGTTATTATGCGTTAAAAATAATATTTCAGAAATATCGACATCATTAATTTATTGGTTTGACTTTTTATTATTAATTTTTCGCCTGTGGTTCTTCGTTTGAGGATTCTATGATTTTTTAAATTAAAAAAATAGCGATTCATAAAACACAAATATATCCTAAAATGGATAATTGGCTCACCGGTTAAAAAGGTTGATCATCACTGGGTTAAAGCATAGTTATTGATATAGCTGGATGGTTGGTAGCTATAACTGCAGATACAGTCTGTCAAAAAGTTGTTGATATATTTTTAGGGCGCTGAGATCGTTTGATGGTTTTATAATATTAATAAGTCAGGTACGCCTCATACCTCATTACATATATCTGATAATATTGTAGTAGCTTGAAAACAAGCTTATGGGCCCGGTTGGTTAAATGGTAACATCAAGATGATTTAAAGGAAGACCGTTTGATATTATTATTGTGAAAAGTGAATTTTTTTCACACTAATAAAATCAGACTGTGTTCCGAAATACGCATTGGAGGGGACCCACCACTTTCCCAACGGCGTTATAAGGAAACATATGGTTTCCTCCTTCACCGCACACGTCAAGACTCTACTTTTTTTGAACGAAGCTACATTTATTTGAACGACTCTAGACCCTCCAATGTCCATGCATACGGGGTTAGTAAGCAGTATGCAAGTACTTACATTAACATTATACAAAAGATAAATAGAAGTAGCAGCCCGTGGAATAATTCTTCTGAAATAGGTAACATCAAAAAGAAATAATAGTGTTAGTAAAAGAAAAAGAAAAATAAAAATAACGGCTATGACGAGTCGAAGAAACCTTCTGTAAATAAAATAAGTAATGAGGAAAAAACAGTTATATGATTATGTTATAATGTAAGTAATTACTGTAGTAGCGGAAATAAAATAAAATATATTAAAAAAAGCCAGAGAAAGTATTCCATAGACCACCGGGCAGTCCCAATGAGAATGCGTATAACTATCGGCCCAACCGCAGACGATGCTCGAAGTCCGAAATACGCAATACGCAATACGCAATAGATAATTCAATTGAATTTTACTACATATTCTATGAAACGTTTCTGTAAGGCTTTAGCCGTGTTTGGTAGCCGGATCTGAACAGCCAGGTACTTCCCCACCTTCCTTTTACTTTTTCCTTACTACCTCCAGCCTCCCAGTTGGTCTAGGTTATCTTTGAGGATGCTGTGTGGAGGGTCTTATTGTGGAGAGGTAGTTCTGAGAAGGGAAAAAGGTATGAGTGGTGGGTAGGAGTCAGGGGTCGGTCCAAGAGTGACAGATGTATGAATACATCCTTACCACTGAAGTGCAAGGCAATGTTCCGAGAGTCCTGCTGGAGAGGTCAAAATATCTCCTTCAACCAGTCTCTCCCGATCCGGCTTCCCACACAAATGGTGGGCAGACACATCCGCCGCCAAGATCCGGACAAACCTCACCCCCATGAAACCCCTGCTAAGTCACCAAACGTAGCGAACCACTTGGGGCGGCGGTACCCAAACCGCCTTCCTAATTGATGGGAATGTATTCACATAAAGAACCTAAACTAACTTACTTTTTTATCTCCACATTTAGCAAACACTTTGTGGGAATACATGATTATAATAAAATTAAATATAACTAACAGATAAATTAACAGATGATGAAGATATTGACAGGCAGAGGCGCGTACTGAGCATAAAATCCAACATGCTCAGTAGAAGATTTCGGCTATGCAGTCCACGGGTAAAAAGGACGCTATTCCTAGCCTTCTGCACAACCCTGTATACATGCGAGCTTTGGGCAACCTTCAAAAAAAGAACCATGGAAAGGCTTCGGGTGCAATATAACAATGCTTATCGTCTGATGTTTGGACTCCCCAGGCACTGCAGTGCTTCCTCAATGTTTACAGAAGGGCGAGTTCCAGGATTTAAAGCTCTATTAAGAACCAGGATTGCAGGACTGAAGGGAAGGATAAACCACTCCAGAAACTTTCTCATAATAGAATCCCGTTTGACTTCAGGATCGAGCTTAGAAGAACATTGGAGGAAGACACTGGCTCCCATAACCCCAGACTGATTTTTTTATTTTTTATTTTTTACTTGTATTTTTATTTTATTTTCTTATTACCATATTTTATAAATATCTATGTGTTTTATGTATGTACTTACACACTATATAGGATGTGTGGGATTGCACTCACCTCCCCACATTCTGGAATAAAGACCTTTATTTATTATTATTATTATTATTATAAACACAATAAAATTAGAAAAAATAAGATATTTGTAAAAAAGCTGTAAAAACCAAAAGCCATATGTTAATGTATTTTATGGCTGTAATATTTGTTTTATGTTGTCTCCCTCTATAGTTTGTTATATATAAGCACACATTATGTAATTCTTGTTTAGTATTAATTTGTACCCTAAAGATGCTTGAGTAAAGTGAAACCGGTCGGTTCATAAATTAATATCTCGTGGTTTTAAACAAAAAAAGTATTTTATTTTATTAAATATGTCAAACCACAAAGTGATTGCTTTCTACAGTAACAATAAAATAACTTTGTTTGAATTCCACTTTATTATTTCTTAATCCAACCGGTTTCGGTTCGTCCTGAACCTTCCTCAGTGGTGAATAAAAAATTATTACTTTTTTATGTTCTGTTTGGTTGCTAATCTTTTCGGGTAACCCTGTATAGCGCAATGGTCGGGAGTTATAGGTATATACGACGGCGAGGTGCATCTCGTGTTTGAACTACGGGAATCAATTTCGATTGGAAGTCGGCAATAGGGCGCCATTGTTTTTGCAAGCCAGCGACGGACAAGGTGAATCGGGCTATTCGTAATTAGTCTTGGCGAATTTGCCCGACGGTCGCGGTGGTGCGCCGACCTGTGCTGGTAACTGAGCCATAAAGGATAGTGCAGGTAAACCACGTTCCAATGGACGAAAATTTTTGATTTCCAGTTTATCAGTAGGCAGTAAAATATTTTTGAAGTGAAACTTTTTAGCACCGTTGTGTTTTTAAACTTGATGAAACGATAACGACACTTAAAAGAGACAAACACATACATCTACAGGATTTAGTCTGCGAGAGAATGAAACCTTACAGTATTAGCCGCTTTGATTATGAGCTCACTTTTCAAGGCTCCTATTGGTTGAGATTGGATGGTGAAGGTTTCACTTATACCGCGTGTGAACTGCAATCGATTTTGATGTGAAAACTTTTTTAGCACCGTTGTCATTTGAAACTCGGTGAAACGGAAAAGCGACACTAAAAAGAGACAAACACGTATATCTATAGGATTAAGCCTGTGAGAGAATGAGATAGAATAATCGGTCTCCTCTTCGTGTAGTGCTTCGTAGTCTCCCCACTATTGTATTCATTAATTTCTAAAGTTTTGACTTCTACCGGGTGTGAACTGCACACTTGTATTTTTTTTTTCAAGGAATGGTTTTTATTCTGCACAAACAATGCGAGTTGGTAGATCCGCCGCGCAAATTTTGTACTTGAACCAACCAAAACAATAATCAATAATCAAAAATACTTATTTCAATTTCGGTTGTTATCTTAAAACAAGGGGCGATTGAAAGTAATCGGTCTAAGTAAGAAAAACTGAATTTATTATCAAAACTCTTTTTATCCCCATACACTTCGTCCGACGATTTTAAAATTTATAAGAAGATTTCTTGAAGCCCTAAAAATAGGCCTCTTTTTCAGCGATGACCTCCTCATTCGGCTCAAATCTTTTACCACCAGGTTTTTTTTATTAAAGTTTGGAAGTATATAAAAGTCGCATGAGGTCAAATTTGGAGAATATGGTGGATGAAAAACCCATTCACAGCGCAAAACATGGAGTTTTGCCATCGCGACTGCGCGCTTGTGCGCCGGTGTATTGTCCTGGTGGAAGAGCTTTTTTTTCTAAGCCAAATTTTGCCGATTTCACTACAAATTGGAGTCCTATCGGTCCGATAATTCTGCAATGTATCCGCCCGCGATCGTTTTGCCCTTTATCCAAGAAGATACCGTTCGCATCCCAAAAAATGTTGCTATGACCTTATTGGTTGATGGACCTACCTTGGCCTTCTTCGGCTTCGATTCGCCAGGAGCAGTCCACTGTTTCAACTGTTACTTGGTCTCCTGTGTATTGTGATGGAACCATGATTCTTCACGGTTGCCAAAAAGCCTAAAAAACTTTAAGTCATAAAAGTCATCTTTGTATTATTTTTTAATGGCACAAAAAGTCATCTTTATTGCGGTTGAATATCGCCAAACACTACTTCGAAATGATCATTATAGGACCCAACACTTACCCGCCCTGGATAGGTAACAGATGGTTACCCCTTCAAGGCTCTTGCAAGGACTCTAATTTTTTTGATAAAAACGACTCTACATTTGATAACGAAACTAGACCTCCAATGTCCCTGCATACGTTGTTAGCAAGCAGTATGCAAGTGCTTAGCGGGAAATACAGATACAATGTGTTAGTATGACACAATATAGACAAGACAATGGGACAGGTTGGTGAAAGTCCACGAGGTGGCAAGCGCTGGGTGATTGTATCCAGCGAATCCTACAAGCACCTGTTTGAGAGGAAGACACAATAGATAAGTAATAAGGGTATGGCAAACGGTTGAAAGTCCTCTACAATCGATTGGCAGTCCCAGCAAGAATGCGCGTGACGTTCGGTCTAGTCGTGAACCACACTCAGCTTCCGCGCCCCTTAGCCGGTTCCTCGGTGATACCTCAAAGAAAAGTAAATGGGAGATAGGGGGGAAATACACGACGACCCTAAGGAATTCAGCGTCGAGTAGCCGGAGGCAAGGCGAAGGAGAGGCGAGGTCGCCCCCCCAAACCTAAAGTCTGCACATATTGCTGGGGGTGGCGCAATTAATTTTAGAGGGCACCGTGCCATCGTCGACCGACTCCTGTTGATGCAAGGACGAGGTCTAGCGCACCCTCAGAAGGGGAAAAAGAAACATAACAAAATACATAGATGCAGTTCAGTTCAGCCTTCTGAGCGAAGCAAAGTAGCATTGTGAGACTAAGAAAAAGAGAACAAAGAAACCAAAACAAACTAAAAAAAAAAAACAAAGTCGAGTATGTTAGTTGAATTAATAGAGGTTTTGCCTTCAGGAGCTGTGGGATAAAATAGTATTGTGGGCCTCAGGGGAGGCAACGCACGCTCCTGTCCCTCGAATAGGATAGATCCACCGGGAGGTGCTCCAGCAGCTACGCCCGCATAAGTTTTGGTACTTATCGCTTTTTCAAAAACTTGAGTCTTAGGGGACGGACGTTTAATAAGTTCATCTATTTTTTCTGTTAATCCCTTCTGTGAGTTTATAATCTCGGCAAAGGCACCAGCTCTCGCGTTGGCGGCGGCGCAAGCTATTGCCAGGTTTGATAGCTCCTTACGAATTAAATAAATACTTACCTGTACAACTAAACGGTCCTCTTTTTTCATTTTATTTTTCATCTCGTATACCTTATCGGAGATCTTTGAAAGAGGGCTCCAAAATGGGGCAAGATAGTCCTCCTCGATTGCCGTATCGTAGACTTCATCTGAAATTAACGGATGCTCAATCCTGCCAGGCTTTTTTTTTATTGGTTTGGCGACGGGTTGGCCATGTCACCAGTGCCAGTAGAAGTGATTACAGTGGTAACGATGTCTGAAGTGGACTTTTGGGCAGTTGAAGTGGATGCTGCTAAATGTAAACTGCCATGGATGCTGGTAAATGATGAAGTGGACCGTCCGGACTCCTTGTGGCCTCTCATACTAACCGTGAGCACACGATACCTCGGAGAAGGTTCTCGGCTCTTTTGTGCCTCTTGTCTTATTTCTTTACCTCTCGCCTGCGCAATAATAATAACTTCCTCCTTCGATAAATGATGGAGATCAACCTCCTCCTCGTCAGAGGAGTTCACGGAGGACATGTTACATATAAAAAAATGAACTTCTATATAGGAACTCAGTTGTATTCCGATATTATTAAATTTAAAAAAATAAATAATATCAAAACAAAATGCACGACCCGCCGGTGTGGGACTCTTCAAAATATAATCACCACAAATGTATGTAAACCTTATTTGTTTACTTTTTATTTAACACTATTGGATCCATTTATATAAAAATAGGATTAAAAAAAGGAGAGAATAAAAGGGGTAGCCCATGTTTTGTCGCTTACGAAATCACTCACATAAATAAACAGTTCGCATAAATTGTTTGTCGCAGTTTTAATTTGACACTTGGTGTAAATAACACTTCACTTCGTTTTTTGTTTTCGAATAATTTAAAAAAAAAACTGTTTTTGTGAGTCTTTCCGGTGAAAAACCGGAAAAAACTGTTATGAGGCAAAAGTCCTCACAAAACACCATATGTAAACATAACTTATTTAGCACAATTGAAATAATAATATACAAATTAACCTAAAAATAACAAAAGCTCTTTGAAGTCCGTTTGACAGTTTGACTTATTTTTTTTATTTTTTTTTATTTTTTTTATTATTTTTTTTTTTTACATTAATTCCACACAGGAGGCCCTGAGGAAAATAATTTCCCTCAGGGCCTATGTCATCTGGGATGCTGTGTGGAGGGTCTTTTTGAGGAGAGGAAGGAACTTATTAAACTTTTAAACTATTTTTTCAGCCTTCCCGGTAGATAACCGGAAAAAATATTACGGGGCGAAAGCCCTCGCAAAACACTTTATGTAAACACAACTTTAAGTATTTAAATTGGAATAAAAAATTACTAACAAACTGAAATACGAGGAGTGAAAAAAATAATACAGCCCCACCGTAAGTAGGTGAACTGAACTTCGAAACGATCAGACGATTGCTTTTGTTGTCGACTCAGAGCAAATGCGGCACCCATCTAGCAGAGAGCTTCCTCATTCTCAAACATTCATGCAAAACGCTGAGCAACCATTTGGTGGAGATGCCCAAAGCCTAAGTTAGCTCTCTCGCGCTTAGTCAAGTCGATCGTCGATTATCATTCCATGGATTTCATCGATCATTTGTGATGTGGTGACCTCTTTTGGACGGCCTCAACGCTCATCATCAAAAGTGCTCTTACAACCGCATATAATTTCAGGTTTTGAATATTCAACTGTTGATATCAAAGGTGTAAACAATGGAAACATCGTACAATCTGGTTTTGATCTGATCGTTCATTTTCTTTTTCTAAAATAAGTATCTAATCACTGCGCGATACTTGATTTGCTACAATTTTTAAAAATTTTATGTTCAAAAGTTCCATTTCAAAAGACTGCCAAACGTAAACCAAATGACACAGTTGGTTCCAAATTATACAGTAGTCATTTGAAAGTTAGGTTTTACAAAAAACGATATTTATTCGATCGGTGACGCCATTTCTTGCCAATGCCAATAACTTTTCGTTTTTTTTAGTACGTAAAAATGAATGTTTCTTTTTTTGTCCCGTATGCGTTCCGACACCGTTGATCAGATTGCGAGTTATGTGAACACCCGCGAAGGTTTCTATATAGAATGGTGAGCTCTGGCGTTATAAAATTTATTTACTATAGCATTCATCCGAATACGATGGAACATCCGTGATTTGTTGTCCTCACGCCCGCGAATGTTTATGTTTATAATGGCGAGCCTTGGCATTATGAAATGTGTATACAAATTTTATTTGCGCGATTTGTTGAAAAATGTGTGTATTTCATTCAGTTTAGCGATAGGGAGGGAAGGTGGGAGGGGAAGGAAATCCGAGAAGGCATGGGGGAACGAAGGAGAGAGGTGGGGGGGGGGGGGGGGTTCAGGGGAAAGGTAAAATAAAAAAAGTGTATCCAATAGCACTTCAATAAACAGAATTAAAACAAAAACACTTTCTTTCTTCGAATGGCATTGCAACGCATGCCGGGTACTCGCTCCTAATACTAAAATATTTATAAAGCTAATTAGGATTCGGAGAAAATGGCTGGCACAAAACAAAGTTATTCACATTCAGCTTCAGTCAGTTTTCAATTGAACATAATTCAACGAAAATGTCATAATACTCTTAGTTAAACTAAAAGTAGTTAAACCAAACTGAAGCTATTCAAATAAAAAAAATGATCCTCAATTGTTTTTTATTGCCTAAAGTCTCTTTTTGCATTGACTTTGTGACATTGAGGTTTTGTGCCAAATATTTTGGGTACGTGTAGGAAAGGGAGGGATAATCCCTAACACAAGCCCTTACTGGTGTTTACTAAATGAAAACTAGGCCACCTACCAAGTTAAGAGTGTTTGAAATTGAAGAAATTTTGTACACTTAACCTTAAAAACAAAAAAAACCTACTTTACAAAACTTACGTTACTTTCTACATTTGATCACGAAAAATTTTTCTTCCGGGCAACGCCGGGGAATTCAGCTAGATTACACGTAAAGAGGAGTGATTGTGTCAAGGGCGCGGCTTTTTTATTATATTCAGTTTTACTGAAGATTGTTGAAATTTTTCACATTTAACCTTCAATATATGAGAAAGGTCACTGTCCACATGAGATTTCAACCCACACCCTAACCCCCTTTTACCACCCCTTAGTGCTGAATTATGATGCTTCTTGATTAGATTTTGCACAGTTGACGTAAAAAATTAGAAGAAAATTGCCGTCTTCATTGAATTTCGAAATTTTTTAAATAAAGCCTGGGCAAACAAACAACAATTTTATTTTATTTCGTCACATGTTTTTTATTATGGACATGGAGAATAAAATTTAAATAATCACTTTTTGTGTTATTTATTTTGGGGTGCTACGCCGTGTTGCGCTACCTCCTCCTTTAGCCAACGTTTTGGACAGCGTTACAGTGTCCAACATAGGGCAGATATTTAATTGTTAGTGGTGAAAGCATACTGTTATACCAGCTCGTAGTGGAGTGGAGCTGGCGACACGGTATCGCTTCTAAGTACACATTTCACTACTAACAATTACACATCTGCCATGATGATGTAATGCTGTCCGAAACGTTGGATAAAGGAGGAGGTAGCGCAACACGGCATAATACCCCAAAAATAAATGACAAAAATACTTTTGGCAGTGAAAATCTAAAAACATAACAAAATACTATTTCATTGTTATTTCACGCGAATGACGGCAATTTTCTATGGCGTGAAACGCTGTTTTAATTTCAATATCATACCTATTACATGTAAGTATTTTTATTCTCTCATTTTCTGCGTAGCAATGTGGTGTGGAGAAATTACTCGTTTAGGTTAGGTTAGGAAGGAATAAAGATTTTTCTTGTGCAAAATCATTGACAAAAAATATTGTGACTGCTGACATTTCAAAATAAAATAAAACGTATTCAGGAATTTAAATAACTTTTACTGTAACTTGAATGATTTATTACGAAAATCTGACGTCAAATCAAGAAACTTTCCTAATATATTTAATCCGTCTAAGTCTAAGCACTTAGTTCTCCTTTTCTTCCATGTAGCAACAGATAATCTGAGACTTATATTTGAGTAAAAGATTAAAAGTCTTCAACTAATGAAACTCGCCACAAAACTTGTAAAAGTAAGACCATTAGCCGCAAAAATAAACAAAACTACCGAAAACTTCGTCGTCGGATTTCGGTTCATCGTATAAATAGCACGGATTATATTATATCGGGCAGATTCTGTTTGCAAAGGTAACTAATTTATAATTCCAACAGATCTGGATACGTCGGTGATCTATTTTGGGCCCATTGAAATCCGAAATAGATTATTATTTGCGGGAAAAATTCGTATTTAAAAACATCAGTGAAAATCGACCGTTAAAATTACGAAGCTTCCACGACCCTGTTAAACATTTTAATGAATATTTTATAAATAAAGCAAGAATTATCCAACCCAGCAGCCAGCGGGTTGGATAATTATGAAACGAAATGCTTTGTATTTTGAGTTCGAGAGGTCAGCCTGGAATATTCATCAACTTTTGTTTATCTTCTTTAATTAGCCTGACTTTGGTCACGAATGTTTGTCGATTCTTGTAGGCAATCCATCCTTTTGGAGTCGGTAGATCTGATGTTATAAGGGTTGCAAATATCTATTCCCCACCTAATAACCCCTATTGTTCCTTTTTCACTTATTCGTTTTTCATGTTCGTGAGGAGACGCCTAAGAGCCTAGTTATTTCCATTTCCCTTTTTGCGGTGAACATTTTTGATACAACGTTCTTGGTGAGTTCATATTTGCGCTTCTAAATTTTAGTCTGTACAGGATGCACGCATTAATTAGATGCATATATTTGGAGGTGTTGAAATATCTTCTAATTTTTTAGGGTATTGCTTGGTATTGCTATAATTGCTAGAATAAGCCACTTATTCATTCAATTCGTAGAAATTGATAGAATGAGAGTAAAATCTTTACCTACGATTATATCATGTTGAAACGATTCTCACACAGATGCCATTTTATCTAATTTATTAAAATTTTATACACAATATCAACTGACTCACATGCCAGCATTTTTTTCTAAATCACGTTTTCAAGGTGTTGAAAATACTGAAGTTTTTGTTTTTAAAATGTGAAAGCGCTAAGGGAGTAAGTATTGAGTTCGCTAAGGGATTTTGCTCTGATGACTTTATTTTGTTGTGATCTCAACCGCGATGGTGCGACAACGTCCTTAGCTTTATCTATGACGTCAGAGCAAGCCGCACTTTTGATTTTTGATTAGACGGGTGCCACATATATGTAGCTATAAAAGATGTGACTTTACCTATTTCACCATAAAGATCGTCGTATATTCTCATTGGGAATGTACGGCGAGCGATATGCCGAAATACATATTTTATAGCTGCATGTGGCACAGGTCTTATTCTATTGCAGAGCGTTGCGAAGTCCTGTTTTAACTCAACCGTTTGGCATCATCTGTTCGGAAAATTGATTGTAAGTTCCATTTCTGATTTCGAAGACGTGCACTATCCACTTTATTATTCAAACAAGTCTTACTTCGACCAGATGGCTAACTTTGACTAGATGGCTAACTTTGACTAGATGGCTAAATTTGACTAGATGGCTAACTTTGACTAGGTGGCTAACTTTGACTTAGATTTTCAACATTATAACACCTTCCTGCATGAAGATAGTTTCAAAAAAGAATTTTCAAAATAACATTTAAATAACATTTCGTCGGACCAATTTTAACATTACTTATTTGAAATTTCAAAAAGGTCTATAATAAAGTAAGAGGGTACCGACTTACAAATCCTATGAAAACAGAGGAAATTTTGGTTTCGATTTATTAAAAAAGAGAAAATTAGAGGTGCACTGTTAACAGAGATCTACTAGTTTTAGTAGACGGATTTATCTCTGTTATAGGAACATGTCTAATTGTATATGTTTTATAACCATTTACTACATTTTTTAATATAATTTTATTCAAATCGATGTTTATTGTTTCATAATTCTGTATTGCAAATATTGAAATACATCAAAATATTTTCCAATGGTGGTCGTTATATAGTATTTTTTCAATTATTGCAATAAATTTTAGTGATGCTTTAGGATTTGAATGCTCCACGTAAGCCAGTCATTGATTGGTTCTTATTGAGTTCCTGGAGAGATTCTCAAAGGAATAGACAGGACCGTCCCACTCAGCTAATGACCCTTTTGTTTTACTCCCAATTTGAGGTTGTTCAGCTGTGCATTTGATTAAGGGCCGAACCGATGCGGAGTAGGGGTGACTGATGAAGGCTGAATTAAGGCCAAACTCGTTTTATCATCGTTTTGATGTTAAATTATATCCGGACATTAATACTAAAGGGTACAAACAAGGACATAAACGTATATGGTTGTAGTGATCGATGGAAAAAACTTTTTCAAACAAGAATAGTTTGGACAAGGAAAATGAAGGTTTTTATTTTGTTCTTTTTGCGATTATCGTTCTTTGGTATTTGGTAAGTTAACACATTAAGAAAATATTTTTTTAGGTCGTTGAGGTGCTTTGGTATGTATTTTTCATTGAATTAATAAACAATCAATAATTTAACCCGCATCACTAAGTCGCTAAACTAGGAGCTTATTTGGATAGTTTCCCGTCTTTCATACAACAAATGAAACAGAAAGTTGTAAGAAAAACACAATTAATAGATATCAAAAATACTTATTTTGGTGGTGGGTCTGTCTGTGTGCGTAACTCTGGTTTAATGAACTCCGATTTGCCTTGAATTTAAGTGCCATTTTCAAAATTAGAACTGAAGCGTAAAATGTTGCATGTGACTTGATGGAGGACTTAACCTTCCGAGGTATCGAAAACGAGACTGCTGGGTGGGAACCAAACGCTACGCCAACTCCGCCACTGACTGGTATATTTTAAATGTGTTATTTTGTTTGAATTTCTAAGGGTTTATCTTGACAACTAATGTTAAATTTCATGATTTTTCAAGGGTCATCGCTTTTAGCTAAAATACAATTAGGTATCAAATTCTACAGTTATAATATCCCGTGATTTTTACCTGGTCTGGACTAGTATGAAATAATATAAATGTGGCATTATGGCGTACATACTTTATAAAACATCAAATGACCAGAATTAGTTTGTAACAATTATTATAAGCAATAATTGTCAGCCTGAAACACTCATTTACATTGAAAAATCTTCCGAGAAAAGATACCTGCCGCCAACGGGCTTGAACCCGTGTCCTTCTGATTGCCGGTCGGATGCTCTGACCACTGAGCTATGGCGGCTTATCTAATACCCGCCAAATAATTCAATATAAACTGGTGTTTCATTCAACAATTACTGATTATTATATTTTTTTACCTGAAAACAACCAACTTTATTTTTATGAGGGAGGTATTGTAAGTACTAAATCTCTCGCTAGGTGGCGTCGAGACAAATAATTTCTACATTTTTTGGTGGAATACTTTTAACTTATTAAATATTAATTATTATTTTAATTTGTAAACTAATGTTAAAGACAAGATTTTTATGCATAGCACAAAGGGTAACAATTATTATAAGCAATAATTGTCAGCCTGAACCACTCATTTACTTTGAAAAATCTTCCGAGAAAAGATTATTGCTTATAATACTAATTGTTACCCTTTGTGCTATGCATAAAAATCTTGTCTTAAAAATTAGCTTATAAATTAAAAATAATAATTAATATTTAACAAGTTAAAAGTATTCCACCAAAAAATGTAGACATAATGTGGCTCGACGCCACCTAGCGAGAGATTTAGTACTTACAATGTCTCCCTCACAAAAATAAAGTTGGTTGTTTTCAGGTGGAAAAATATAATAATCAGTAATTGTTGAATGACACACCAGTTTATATTGAATTATTTGGCGGGTATTAGATAAGCCGCCATAGCTCAGTGGTCAGAGCATCCGACCGGCAATCAGAAGGGCACGAGTTCAAGTCCCGTTGGCGGCAAGTATCTTTTCTTGGAAGATTTTTCAATGTAAATGAGTGTTTCAGGCTGACAATTATTGCTTATAATAATTGTTACCCTTTGTGCTATGCATAAAAATCTTGTCTTAAACATTAGTTTATAAATTAAAAATAATTATTAGTTTGTAGTTGGTATCGTTATTCGTGTACCATTTCAAAACCTTTAAATATTATTTTGAACTTATCGAGACATATTGGACGTTGGCACTTTTTCCTAGAATAGATTTCTTATATTTCATATTTTAGATTTCATATATTTTTAAAATTTCATACATCCATAGCTTGTCATGGATATGATACTGAGAACTGATTAGAGAAGTGATGACCAAGAGAATCCAGATGGGTAAAAACCAAAGATATTCAAATACAAAAGAGATATGCCATGGTGTCCGCGCAACTGTCGGCGGACTACGACCTAATTAGAGAAGTTTGCATACGAAAAGAATTTGTTCATTTCGTAAATTTTTTAAATGTGTGCATTAGTATTGGTTAACAATATAGTTTGAATACGGAAAGAATTCGTTCATTTAGTTTAACGTCCGTTTGGTTTATTCGTTAATTATTCGTTCATTTAGTTTATTTGTTAATTAGTAAATAATATCGGCGGCACCCGGAAGCGCAGTCCCACCTAGTAAAAACTGCAGATAGCACATCCACTTATATTTCAATATCTTTGGTAAAAACAGTATATTTAACGTGACGCAAAAGCATAGATACTATTCTTCAGTTTTTTTTAGTTTATTTAAATTTATTTATATATTGACCCACCAACAGAATACATAAAATAATTATTACAGTGATGTACATTTTTAATATGACTGAGGTGATGATTATAATTATACCAACCATTGATCTGAATATTCCTTGTATAACAATTAATTAAGTACATAAAAAAATATCATACAACAAGGAGGATCGAAATAAAATATTAGTAAAAATATACACACACATTTACGTATAAGATATATATTATTATATAGGATCAACATGTATATATAAGTTGTTAAGAGACGAACCTTTCTTACTTTAACCAGTGATTCCTGACATTGTTTGAAGTAAGGAATGCAAATTAAATGTTGGTCTTCGGTGACATTTTAGATTTTTTTTTGTTCTGCAAATACATAAGATAGTAGGCGTTGGACAGTTGGGGGCGGGTTAACTCGGCTGAGTAATAACTAGGCATAAAAAATATTAGGATATTAATGACAATATTTAATTTGTTTTATTATTTTCCCAATAGATTAACCGAATTTTTTTATCCACTTTAACTATTACCGGCACAAAGCACTCTTTTCATGGTGAATTGCCTAAAACCAAAAAAAAAGACTTATATAATTTCCATCACATTCCTTATCATGATCGAAACGTGACAGTGGAAGTAGTGCAATATGATGGTAGGTGAGTATAACATCCGACGTGGAAGTTATCCAGCGATAGTCTTATAAATTTGAAACCCATCAATATACATATATATTTTATTTTTTATTGACTAGTCATGGTGTTTGAAAGGGAGAGTACGAAAACAGTATGCAACATAGTTGTGAATGATGAATATTTGGAGCAGGTGGATGAGTTTGTGTATCTGGGTAGTATGTTTACGAGAGATGGGAAGGCTGAAAGAGATATTGAAAGAAGGGTGAATGCCGGTAACTCCATTAATGGTGGACTGAATGCCGTTGGCGCTAATAAAAAACTGTCAAAAAAAGCGAAGCTAGCAGTCCACAATGGAGTCCTGGTACCTACCCTGATGTATGGCAGTGAGGCATGGAACTGGCAGAGGAAGGATGAAAGTAAACTGAATGCTGTTGAAATGAGATCCCTGAGACGTATGTGTGGTAAAACAATGTATGATCGTGTGAGAAATGTGGATATCCGCAAAGAATGTAAGGCTGATGTAAGCATAATGAGTAAGATTAAGAAAGGGACCCTCAGATGGTTTGGGCATGTAGAACGAATGAACGAAGGAAGTAGTGTAAGAAGAATATACGACGCGAATGTGAATGGTAGAAGAAGTCGGGGACGCCCGAGGAAGACATGGCACGATCAAGTGAATCAGATACTTGAGTCGGGTCATGTCAAAAGTCAGAATAATAGAAGAGAATGTATGAGACGATGTATGAATGTGAGTGAGGCAAAGAGTGTGTGCCAAGACCGAGTTGTTTGGCGGTCCGTCCTCTCTGCCTACCCCTGCGGGGAAACGGCGTGATGGTTAGTTAGTTAGTTAGTTAGTTTAAACAAGGTTACAATTTTTAGAACATAATATAACATCAATATTTTAATCACTCTCCTAATAAAGAGCAGCGGCTTGTGTTTAGGAGAGGGCAACTGAATATTTTTACATTTGTTTGAATTAAAACAAAAAAAATATTAATAGTTCAACAAAAAATATTTGTGATTTTATGAGAAAACACGGATAAAAGTAATAAAAATAAGTTAATAAATGATTCAAAGAATTGATAAGGCAAAAACATATTTCTAAACAATGAGTAAAGTTATGAGGTGGTACTAGAGTATTTTAATTTAATTTTTTTTATATTTGTCGTAGTTTACTTCCGATCGTATATCAAGGGGTAATTTATTAAATAATTTTAGTGATGCTGTGCTATCGTGGTTTGTACTAGTGGCACGGTTAGTCCTCCAACAGATATTATTCTTTTGCTAATATTTTATTGTGGTAAATTATTTTTTATTAAAGAGTATATAATAAATATAAAGTCCACATTTCAGAATTCTTGTTAACTGCCTGAAATTCTTCCAGAAACAGATAAATGACGTATGCAAATCCCCATTTCAGTGTATCCGGTCGGAATAAAGTTTGTCGGCTCCATTTCCGGGGACCGTTCTCCGGACATGTAAATATTTGTCACTCTGGTGGGCGCGCGCAGAGGTCTAACAAGGGTGTAGATTTTTACATACACATTCGTGGTATAAATATATTATAAATCCCCTTTTTCTAGCAAATCAGATCATTAATTTCAAATATTATTCTAAGTAAGTAGTACAAACTCCTATTTTCTTCGAATTTAGGAAATTCTTCAATATTTATTAAGTTTTGTGTAGTATGCAAAATTGATGGTGCATTGGCAAATTAAATGGCGTTTCTGTACACTTTGACAGGCTTCTGAAATTAGCCGCTAAACCCTGCATGAAATCGAACAGTATTAATACCGTAGCATCTGCGTGGTTCAATTTCAGAACCCAACTACGAGTGCATGACGGACGCCACGCCATACGCGCCGTGCCACAAATAACATCTTTGTACGTGGAATTTCACACAAAGCTACTGTTAAATTCGTTTTCGAAATCAAGAATTCAACACAAGATGTCGCTACTTCCGTCAGCAGGTCGGACGGGGACGTCTACCCCCTAGGTAAAACTGCTACAAATTTGTGAATATGTGGTATCTCTCCCCATATGAAAAGATTGTCGGTAGTACATGTTGTATCAAGAGGCTATGTACTACATATAACGTCATTGCTCTGACTCGGTTACTTTGTCCCGGTGACTAGCTACATACAGTGGATCCGAGGATCAGGCTGTTTTTGGAATCAGTCAATCTGTTAATAATTGTTAGCTTTTTGTGGAATTTATATCAAGACAGCCACGTAAACATACTATGTAAATACTACACAACTAGTTAAGTAGACTAAGAACGTCAAGTTAGGTACACTTTAATAAGAATGGACAAAGCAACGTACCTTTCGATTTACAAAATCTTTCGTTCTAAGTGAACACTGGCTGTAAGGATTTTGTCGAGTCAAAGTTAGAACTTTTCTAAAAAGTTTGTCGGTAAAATGTTTTGAGAATCAACATCCCGGCAAGTATATGGGGGAGGGCAGGTCATTTAGTTCACAGAACTAGAGGGTGATGGGAGAGGGTAGTTTAACCACAGGCGATGTTTCGACCAGAGTTGAATATATATTATATTATTAGTCGGGATAAAGTCGGGGCCGAGGAGACAATGGCGTGATAATTCCGTGGAGAATTTCCAATGGCGACCAAAGGTTTTGCAATAATTTACAGATTCGAGTCATGCAATCAGTACCTATGGGTTCGTTTTCTTGCCACCTTTGGAATGAAATCATTTGATTGGTGGCTTGGGGTGTTGATAATTTCCTTTGAACCAATAGATCAAAGCATCAATCTTGCTAAATTGGTCTAGTGGAATCTGTTTGGATGTGATTTTGGTGCGGTTTTGATTAATTAGCTTATATTGAACTTTCACACGGCAGAAGGCAGTATCAGAATACAAGGTGATCACTCCCAATTGCTTGCTCATTGCTTTTTGTGGAAAGTGCATTGGGTATTGGGTAGTGTATTGGGGAAAGTGGTTTTCCTACAGACTTGTTACAAGTTGACACGAAGCAAATCAAACAAAGAAATTTCTACATCTGAAAAAGAAGAGGCGAGATATTATTAGATTATTTCACTCACCATACAAATATCTTTCCTAGTAAAATTGTAGATGGCCTGGGAACTAAAGTAGGACCGCCACTGTAAGTTTTACAGCTGATTTTATGAGTATATTAGCTGGTTCCCGGCATGCGTTGCAATGCCATATTCAAAGAAATAAATTGTTTCTCCCTGCATGTCGTTTCCCGTGCGTCCCCGTTCCCCTCCCGCATACCTCCTGTGTTTCCCTTCCATCCTTCCCGCCTATCCTCTCCCCTCTCCCGCTCCACCGTACCGCCAACCCCTCTCCCGCGTTCCATATATTCAGTCCCAGTAAATTCAGTTTTCAAACAGCTCGCGTGCCAACTATTGCAATTTTTTTATTAAAATTTAAAATTTCATATGTTACAAATATTCATTTTTGTACTCTACTTAAAAGGTACCTATTTAAAATATCTATATATAATTTTAAAAATCCATAGACAATTCTTTTGTTACGAAAAAAAAAACAGCTACCTGCTAAATTCAATTTCATCAAACGCGTGAACTGTCAAACGAGCGAAGTTAAAATAGTCGTTAAGTTTTCTGAAACTATCCAACTTTCTGCGTAATTTTCTTAATTTTTCTTTCCTTGAGAGTTTCAGTATTAGAAAACTTTAAAAAAAGATTAATGAAATAGGTAAAGTCGTTCTGAAGTTACGGCGTGACCAAGGGAAACAAGGATTCATTTTTATATATATAGATAGATATAGATAGTGTATCTTTACCTCAATAAATGATATATTAAAAGGACTGTCTTGAAATTGCAATAAGTTTAACACTTGTTGTACATCAACTGCGTTTTCGGGTTTCAAAGGCGTTGCCTTCAACGATTTTTATTATCATACATTGATCAAGACATAATATTTTTTTTATGATCAAAAATAAAACAACGACGTACGATTTTAATTATTTTGCATGTATTCGTGGCCTTATAGCAAAATTATAACGACGACCAACGGAGACGAGAGTGGGTGGGAGTGGGCAGTGGGGGGAGGGCGGCTTATCGGGGTAATGTGCGTCGGGGGTGAAATGAAGGCTTGTGTTATGAAACGCGATCATGCAGAGCGGTTTAACCGTCCAACCAACCAACCCGGGAAGGTCAGATAACTCAAATGATACCCGCCCCACCACGCCTTCCTTTCCACCCCCTACCCGGCCTTACCGAGAAACAGGCCGTCTTTGTTTGCTGTGAACAAATGTTGACTTATTGATGACTTTTTAGAATTTAATATCTGTTTTTTTTTTTGGTATTTTATTTGAGTACAAGCTGAGGTCCCCGGCGAAGTCACAGTAATGTTGATGGTAGAGAGTAATTTTCCTCTAATTTTGAAAAGGGTGTGAGAAATTTTACCACAAAGTATCAACGTACAACTTTAATGGATGGAAACAGGAATTGGGGTGTATTTAAAGATTTCATGTAGACGATGACCTTTCTACTATTTTGAAGGTCAAATGTGCATAATTTCATCTATTCAGGAATAAAACTGTAGATTTGTTTAAAAAACAAACCCAGAAACCAACAGCTGGACCCTCTTCTACGTAATACTGGTATGATATATTAATGAAAGATGCTCCGATGAACTACTTTTGTCATAGATTTATGTATTTTTTTGTATATTTTTTACATTATATTTATAATATGTTATAATGTATTTCATTGGCTTTTACATAGAATGCGGTACATTTTTTTTAATTACAGTGAAAATAATTAGTTTACAAAACACAGATAACAAAACATATTTTAAAAACAAAATATATATCACATAAAATATAAGCGTTAACCAAAAACAGGTAAGATAAAATATAAGAAACAAAATATAGTCCATAAAACACAGGAGTTGACATAAAGTTGGAACCTAACGTTTAAAATTGTTGTTCACATTAGTTTATGGGATAGGTGGAAATACATAGTGGCACATATGACGTTTAAAGTTTGTTAAGTTCAAATTATTGTCAAATACATCCACATTGTTTAAGTATTTGTTACCAAGACTATGTAAACGTTGTATTGGAGAATGCAAATCTCCTTACACATCAATCTGTCTCTTGACGAATCATATTTAGTAAGATCGAATCCTTATAGGTACTACTGCACCTCCCACCTTTATATGTTGCTTTTACTTTCCAAAATACACTCGTCAAAGAATACATTACATATTAATATTAAAATATTTTTCAGGATTAAATAACATGTGTTTACAATAATGTCCTCTGCGTGAGAACTCTATCTAAATTTCTTTAAATGGACAATATACAGTGTTAATTTCAAGCGACCTCCCAGTTAAGTATGGTCCTGTTTTCATTAAATTTTAGGCAGCATCGCGTTCATTGGTCAAAATATTGTACACATATTTTCGTATCAGTGATCAATGAACCCATGTATGCAATTTTTAGCCATAAGTTGTTTATAATTGTTTGCCTAGCTTGTAGTTTTTTAGATTTTAGAAATGTATTATAAGTTTGTACAGCGCCCTTGAGGTGATTTTTCACAAAAACGGCGCTATATAAATCATCAAAATATTATTATTATTATAGTTCGAATGAGATGTACGAAAAATATATTGATGTAAATGAGCGATTTATTAATTGCTATCGGGGCAATATATAATAATAATAATAATAGTAAATAATAAATCTGGTGATTATCAGTACGCGAACATAATTAAAGTACATAAATATTACACCTTTAATTTAATAATATTATTACCTTTCACCAACTTTCCTATTGTGATGAATTGCATTGATCAACAGTGAAAATTAGAAAATATCGTAGCTTCCCACTTTAATTTAAAAAGAAAATATCAATTACTTATAAAACGGACACACCTACGACATCTATCGGATTACAGTAAAGTGAATTCATATTTACGGTAGGGATCTATAATTAGACAAAGTGAGACGAGTATTGATTAAAAAATCACAGATGGTATCAACAAATAATCAGAGGCAGGGACTCCCCAATATAGTTTAGGCCGTGATATCTTGACATCCAATTGGATTGCAGCAAAAGCGATTAAAAACCAAGTCAGCCAATCAACAAGAAGAGGGCCGAGCCCATTTTTAGAACAAAGGAACGACCTTTGGATCCGGCAATTAAGGATGTAATTAATGAGTTTGACGTTCCCACCGAACCGAGAGGTGAATAAACTCCATGGGAAAAAATAATCTGTTCAGGGACAAAAGTACGATGAACCCAAGAAATGTTATGAATAACAGGTACATTCCAGGGATCAGAAACCCTAGTTCTCGAATGCATTAAAGCATATTAGGTGCGAAAAAAGGATACACGTAAACAACGATGGAAAAGTTTAAGTGAAAAATTGCATAGCAAGTGACGAAAACGTGTTGTAAGATGTTAGGGAGATTTCCATCTATAATACGATTGTTTGTGACGACCGGAGATGATCGATTCGAGGGAAAACGTGCTAAAGGGAATGGAAATGTTGGAAAAACAATGGAAAATTATTGTTATCAATTCTATACGGAGCGAGGATATTAAGATGAAAGATTTAGGGAGAAAACGTCAAAAAAAAATGAGAGTTTTAAAGAATAGGCGAGGGTACATTTCAGAGGTCTAGAGCAGTAACAAGTGTTAGAGAGGAAAATAGAGTGCAGTACGGAGGGGAGTGGAAAATGCTGAAAACATTGCGATAGAAAAACTCAGGAAAAGGAGTCATTTTACGTAATTAAAATGGAGTTTATAGTGTAATATAGTACGCGACTGCAGATAAAAATGAGACATTACAATGGTTGTCGATTTCAGATGTATTTTGTTGTGATAAACAAGGAATATTCGAACATGAAAATTGTTTAGATAAGGGCAATTAGTCGTTAAAAGAGCTATAAAAATTATCATGGGTCTTATGAAATATTTACATTAAAGAATTCTCATAAAAGTTAACGACACTGAAATAAAAAAGGATTTATTGCCAGGTGGGTACAGGAATTAATGTATACAACTGTCGAAGCATATGGTTTATGGGATTTTGAGTAAGAATGAGACGGAATTTGGGGGACGATCTCTATGAAGCAATAAAAATGACAGGAATTTAAGGGCCGAAGTGGGGGTATCTCCTATAAAAATGTTAAAAATGATATATTTATTAATAACAAATAGAAAATGAAATTTTCCAAGAGGCAGCAACCATCAAAAAACGACATGGTTATATCAGGGAAGTACAGGGAAGCGAGGGGAGAGAAGATACGACAGTGGAGGTAATCCACCTCTTACCCGCCCTGGTATAAGTAACTGATGGTTACTCCTTCAAGGCTCTCGCAAGATTCTAATTTTTTTGATTAAACGAAGCTACATTTATTTATTTTGAACGAATCTAGACCTCCAGTGTCCATGCATACGTTGTTAGTAAGCAGTATGCAAGTGCTTAACAAGAAAAACAAAATGCAAAAAAATAGGTTAGTAAGACAAAGATAACTTAAACAGGGCAAAAGAAAAACTCATTCATGAGACTCCATGACGCGGAATTGCATCTGTAAAAAACCTGCAAGCACCTGCATAAAATAGAGAACATAAAAAATACAATAAATCTCAAATCAATTGGCAAGTACCAACAAAAAATGTGAATGGCTTTCGGTCTGACCATAAACTACACTTAGCTTCCGTGTCCCTTAGCCAACCACTCAGTGAAGCTTCAAAGAATGTTACCTGAATATTTGGGGTAAAATACCCGAAGACTAAAAGAAAATTCAGCGTTGGGTAGTCAGAGGCAGGACAAAGGACAGTCAAGGTCGTGTGATCAAACCTCAAGCCTGCACATGTCATTGGGGGAGGCGCAGATAGATTTGAGAAGGATCTGCAAAAGTAATAATGTAACTAAAGATGAAGCAGGGACGAGGTCCAGCACACCCCCATACGGGGATAGGGAAAAAAAATAAAAATTTGGAGTTCAGTTCATCCAAAAAACATTGAAATAGTTAAAGACAAACAAAACAAAATAAGGAACATGGCATAAATTAACAAGTTGTATAGTAAATATAAACAAAGCAAATCGCAAAGCAATTATATACATTTTTGAAAATATAATGAACAAAATAACATAACGCAAATGTAAAATATAACATATAACTTATAATATATAATAAAATAAAAGAAATAACATATTACAGAAACACAAAACACATAAATCATAAAAAAATAAATCCAAGCGCTAAATGTAAATGAATAATGAAGAGTGTCCGTGAATTCAGAAGCAAAATACACCTGGTACCTAAGTTATTTTACAGCTACTCAGCGACTCTAAGAACAGGCCATCTCTCAACCCAGATTTTCGTGAATTTCCTCAGGCACTCAAAATTCACCTTATTCGAGACGAGATCTGTATTCCAAGCAGGTCTCGTAATAACTTGTAAACCATCAATCATTTCGTCTCGAGCATCCGTCAAAATCTCACAGTGCCACAAAATGTGCTCGGCTGTTTGGTCGGTATCACCACAAGCGCAATTGGGATGGGATGATAGAGCCAGTCTGTGAAGTCTACCTCTAAACTCCCCATGTCCAGAAAGCAATTGGGTGATATGGTGGTCCATTAAAAGATATGCCCCTTCCATTCTGATTTTAACTGATGGAAAGAAGGAGAAGGTCCATCTTCCCATATTCGATCTATCCCATCTCATCTGCCATTCATTCAGCGTTTTTATTCTCATCATCTTTAGAAGTTCAGGGAGAGGCACTGCTCCACCAGGTATTAATTCAATACCAAGGTGGTTTACGGGTCTTCCTCTTTTCAGACACTTCTTTGTCAAAACTTCCCTAATTTCTAAATCAATTGGCAAAATGCCGGCCAAAATTGGCAAAGCATCCGATGATACTGTTCTGTAGGCTCCTGAAAGCGCCAGTAAGGGGATTCGCTGGCCCCTCTTAAGCGCTGAATGAATAAGTGAATTACCCAGTCGATGTTCCCATACACAGGCACCATATGAAACTTGTGCCACATATACGCATCTGTATAATAGACGGAGCGCAGGGAAACGTAAACCCCATTCAGCAGTTGAGATTCTTCTTAGTTTTAAGAAGAGAGCCTGGGCCTTACTAGAAACGCTTTTAACGTGAGTCAAGAACGAGGATGATCTGTCTAATGTAACGCCTAAATATTTAGTACTCTCTACAAAACGGATTGCAGTATCTCCCATTTTTATGAAAGGGTTTCTACCTCTACTGAGGGAGCCTTTCATAAGGAGACCCACGGTCTTATGGGGAGCAAAAGTCAGTCTTTCCTTTCCGCAGTTAAGAATCATATTCAAACCTTCTTCAGCTTTATTTTCAACTTCTTTTCTACTGTCCCCAGAGACCAAATACAATTTGTCGTCTGCGTAATCAATCGCAATTGTGCCTTCAGGTAAGGGTAACCTGGAGGAGTCATCGAATAAAATATTCCAGAAATCCGGTGCAAGGGGAGAACCTTGGGGACAACCCATGTCCACATCTCTTTCAATGATGCAATCACCAAAAGAAATTATAATTTTTCTATCTTTAAAATAATCGCAAGATATTTGAAAAAGTTTTCTTGGACAATTGCGATTCTTTAATTTAGTTAAAATCATCTCCCACCATGCATTATCGAAGGCACCAGTTATATCTAAGAAGATACCGATTACGTACCTCTTTGTGCAGACCTTCACCCAGTCAAGCGCAGTCATAAGGGCGTGCTCCGTGGACTTACCTGGGACGAATCCATATTGATGTACATATGATGGTGTTAATGTTTCTCGTAGACGATTTTGAATAATTTTTTCCAATATTTTCCCCAATACTGGAAGAAGTGTTATTGGTCTATAAGCTTTAACATCAGTTCTTTCTTTGTCGTTCCCTTTAGGTATGATCCTGAGCACGCCTTTCTTCCATACAGAAGGGAAAACTCCTCTTCTCATACACGTTTCCATAACCTGAAAGAGTTCTTCCTTGGCATGGATCCATACATACCTCACAATTATACAATTCAATTTATCATGCCCTGGTGCCTTCCTAAGACTCAAACCCTTAATTATAATTTCTATTTCAGCTCTAGTAATTTTAGAAATTTTTTCCTCCTGGGAGAGGATTGGAGGAATCCGTGATTGATTTCTAATCTATTGGTGGTGGTCGCTTTCCCCAATGACTGAATCTAAGGGAACTAACTTTCCCAGAAGTGTATTGAGAGTAGTCATCACGTTAATACTCTCAACGTTCCCGTTATCATTGTCGATAACACTAGATAAAAACCGATCAGAACCTTTACCCGTTTTTTCAATGGCGCTACAAATATCCCATGGGTTAGAGTTACCAACATCTTTAACCCAATTATGCCAAGCAGCTCGTTTCGCCAAAAGTACAGCCGATTTGAAAGCTTTACGAGAGCTACTAAGTTGTCTCTTGAGGGTGGATGTCTCCTCCTCCGTACATCCAACCCGTCTAGAGACACCTAAAGCTCTGTAAGCTCTCTTAAAGGTGCCCTTTAGCAAAGTCAGCTCATTCGACCACCACGGAGACCTAATAATCGTCTTCGGGTTTGTTCTTCCCAGAGCCGATTCAGCAGCTGATACTACGGCTGCGTTGAAAAAATTCCCCAAATTGTCCGGATCTCTTGCTGCTACGTCATGAAAACCCCTTAAAGTATCACGTAGAGCATCCCCAAAGTTATCCCAATTCGCCCGAGTAGTTTTGAAGTTCCAGGAGGATCTTGGAGCTTCGGTCTTCTTGACACCTACCACATAAGTTATTAATCTGTGGTCAGAATTAATAGCACATTCGTGGACCTTCCATTTAGAAATCTTGGCCGCAATCGATCCAGAGCAAAGAGTTAAATCAATATTGCTCTCACCATGTGTGTTACTGAAAGTAAAAATACTACCAGATTCATTTATTAAAGAAAGACCTTGCGTCGCAATAAGGTCTTCGACGGCGTCTGAACGTTCCGTCCGTTGTTCAAAATTGTCAAACCACATCGGTGAGCGAGCATTAAAGTCTCCTCCAATAACTATGTTACGTCCTTTAAGCGCGTTTAGTGCGCGCGTCAGGCTCAAGATATGAGGTCCAACTGGATTACAATGTTTGAAATAGACTGAAATTAAAATAATTTCAGTGTCTCCAAAATTAAGTGAAACACAAGTTTGGTACTCGTTTGACAGTCCCACTAGAAGAAGGGGACTAATTAACGAAATGTTAACCAGGACTCCCGCCCCCGGTGCTGGGCCAATTTCGAGTACCGCACCCGGATATTGAACAGGCGTTCTACCTAACCAGGTGTATTGCTCCTGAATGAGCAAGATGTCAATTTTTTTGTCAGTCATAATCTTCAGTGCCTCAAGCGTGGCCACTCTAGACCTCTGAAGATTTATCTGACCAAGGGAAAGAATGTTATTAGAAGCCATAGTCGGTTAGTCTGACTTGTGCTTCAATGGCAGCAATTTGTGCTGGGCATAGCCGATCACCAGTAACATGTGAGGCAGGTTTTTTAAATCTTGTGCAGGTTGCACAGACAGCAGCTTGCGCTTTCCTGGGGCAATTCTCCACATCGTGGCCAGTAGTTGCACAGTGGCGACAAGTAGAATTCTCCTGCGTGCATGCCTTACTAATATGCCTATATTGTTGGCACTTAAAACAACGGGTAGCGCCAACATAGTCCCGAGCACGGCAGGCATTCCACCCAAGGAAACACAAACCACTATCAATTAGAATTTTCCTTACCTCGGGATGACATGTTAATATCATATTCATATTGGCACTGTCTCTCTTACCAAAGAGTGAAACTCTTCTCATGGTCCTCAGATGGTCTTCTTTGGAAATATTACATTTGTCGACAATATTATTGTTATAGATTTCCTCAAAAAGAGCAGCGTCCAAAGATAAATCTCCTTTCGGCACATCATAAAGGACAATTTTAGGTAGACGGCCCTGTGGACTTACTAATTTAATTCCTTTAGCAGAAAGTTTCTCAACTGCCTTTTTAATATTATTAATTCCCACTGAAGTGGTAGTTTGTAGTGCAATACCCCCTCCTTTTATTTTCCTAGTGCGGACAACCTGAAAACCATCATTATTAGGATTAAGTACAGAGGTTAACTTTTTTTGGAGGTCCTCCGATGATTTACCCTCCGGAATAGTTGGGTAAAAAAGAATAGTCGGAAGATACGACAGAGAAAAACAAAGGAAATCTTAGATTAACAGTTCACTGTTATTTTATTCATAAAATAAATACGGCTTGAAATATAAAAATCTATAGAGATATGAACAATAGCGTAAGAATAAATAAGGAAATTCATGGAAAGAGTGTCGTGAATAAAAGAAAATTCGAGAAAAATTGGAAAATTCAAATATACGACGTAAATAGAGAAAATTCGGTTTTAAATGGAAAGGTTCATATAGAATACAGAAAAACTCGAGGAAAAATAATAAAATAAAAATGAACAATTTGCGAGAAAGACTTCGACATGAAGATATCTCTGATAGGCAAATTTGGGGACAGATTTGGAACATATGGTAGATGCCGTACGCACGGACATGTTACGAAATAGATGAAAATAGAACTTTAAAATTATTAAATTCAAGCTAATTTTGTATGAACACCAGGACAAAGGAAGTTGGGCAATTAAGCATGGATCTTACTAAATCCGGATCTTGTAGGTATGGAAGTGCGAGACAGAAATTAAAAGATCAAGCGCGAAAGGGACTAAGGGACCGCATTCGACAATAATGGGGAGGTTTCAAGAAATTACGAGTTGATAGTAATTAGATTGGTTTATTACAGGAGATTCAGATACGCTCTTTTGGACCTGAGAGGGGTATAAAAGACTAGACAAATGCCAGTTGGAGACAGTCTACGGTCGTGGTCGAAAAGGTTGAAAGTTCGCGAGGCGTGACGAAACGGTGGGTGATTTAAAGTTGAAAAATTCTAAGTGACAATTATTATGATACTTAGAAAAATTTCACATTCTAGCCAGTGATCTACAAAAAAAATACTTTGCAGTTAGAATCAGTGAAAATAAAAATAAAGCCAACGCATTAATTACTTGTGAAAAATAAAAGTGCTCGTGATAAATACAATTTGTTTTAGTGGAAAATTCGGATTTTATAATCACTTAATATCGTATTTTTTAACTTAGAAATTTCGCGTCTAATATTAGTGCAATAAATAACTTAAGTGATGTGATAATTAAGCGTGAAGAAGTTATAATTAAATACGTGTGTTCAATCTAAGTGAAAGTGTTCTAACAAATAATAAATATTTAAATTAATTATCTTAAATAATAATAATAAAACAAAATAATAGTTTATTAATACATAAAAGTTCGGAGGGATAAAAATTTAATTTAACAACGATTTACCATCTCTAAATTAATCGTGAAGTAACTATCATTTAAAGTGTTATTTAACCAACGAGTTTTAAAATAAAATACAGTTTAGAACGATAGAGTTTATACATCATTTTAATTAATTAGATTAAATGAAAAAAAAAAGTTGAAGTCAAAAAAAAAATTAATTTAAATTTAGGGAAATAAAAATTAATTTAGGAAAATTGCAGCAAGGTTAGCCGTGTATTTCCCGGTCGGAAAAACCCTGGTAGGGGTAAGTCTTTTTCCGTTATAAAATTTTACAGATTCCAAGGAGAAAGCGGAATTCAGCAAACGTTGGTATTTGAATTAATTATTATAAAAAAAATATTATTCGCTTAATATGTGATATGTAACTATATTAAAATATTATAAATATAATAGGTATATTTTATATACATATATATATGTAATTTTATTGTTCCCAAGAAAAATTTTAATCAAAAAAGAAAAACACTTATATAAAAAGAGGAAAAAAGCGTATCGATTCCTACCTCTGAATTCATCAATAACTATTAAAAGTAGTTATGTGTGATAAATTTACAAATCAATATTTTATATTTAATTTTATATATGTATTAATATAATTTCAGAAAAATCCAGAACATTTGAAATGAGTTATGATATTGGAATTTATTTAAATCATAAAATAGTAGTATATACCAGTATTTAATTATTTATTGAGACAAAGTATATATAAATGAATAAATATGTATACGTAATCGGGGATCAGACTAGACAATTGCGCTAAGTACATCATTATCAAACAAAGAAAAAATTTTAGAGTCATCTCACACGTCTCCGGAATGTCTAAAGTAAACACACCTCATACGCTTGAATCTAGGTCACGAGGCCGTCGGGAATGTTTACAAAACTCAAATTGTTTACAAAATAAGTCGGTCACTGGGACACTAGTTCGAATACGTTAAAAAGAAGAAAAAAAAATGACCTTGATTAGTGGATATCGTACTTAGGTATTAACTTCTAGGAACCGGATAAAATTATTATATTGCGCAATTATTAGAAAAAAAAAAATTAAACACTATCTTTAATTTGAACGTAAAGAGGTATCTACAGACCTAAGCAATTGAAAATTAACAGATTTATTATAGCAGATCAAAAAGGTGTATTGAAGATTTACATGAAACAGTTGACAAATCACGGGATAGTTCAAAAGGGTGTATTGAAGATTTACATGAATCAATTGAAAATCACGGGATAGCTTAATAAGGTGTATTGAAAATTTACATGAAGCAGTTGGAAAATCACGGGATAGCTTAATAAGGGGTAATGATGATTTACATGAATCAATTGAGAATCACGGGATAGTAAGAATTTATCAAAAGTTGAACATTGGAGGGGAGGGAAAGAAAAAAAAAATACAGTTCAACCAATAGAAGGCAGTGGTCGCTTCTATAACATTACCCAAACCATAGAGATGACGGATCTCTCAAACAAAACCGTCAACAAAACCAAACAAAAGCTTGGAGTTATGGCGAATCTCCAGAACACATCGCCAGATAAGATCTTAATTTACTAGTATGTATTTATATCACCCACTATTCGTACGTATGTATTCGGTATCAATCTGAAAATTTCGCAGAATTTGATGGGTGAGATCCGAGCTTGGAATGCGATGCAGGTAGTTTCGTATTGCGAGTAATAAACCTTCCCAAAACGTATGTTTACATATATATCTTTTTATGTACTGTTCATTGAATGAAACGAACTCACTTACAATTAGTGCTTTAGGCCTGTCGGGTCACTCTCGTCTCATTTCTTGAACGTGGAGGGAGGATTCACGACCCGTAACTCCACACAAACCCGTGAGTATATGATTGCATATAGGACGAAACCGGTTCGCCCTAAGTAAATAGTAAACTTTGGAGGAGTAGGAATTTGGGGGTATCTGGGCTCGGGGGAAGACCTGAAGGCAGTGCATGATGGCGAAGGAAGGTTCAGTTGGGACGCGATAACTTAGGTATCAATCAATTGAACCGTGCCAAAAGACTGTGCGAATTTTGGGTTGACACCTGATCACCTTGCTTACTTGATGGAGGCAGGAGCCAAATTTTGCCAGAAAAAGGGTTATTCTGAGTTCGTCAAATATGCAATTAACTAATTACATTAACCTATTAAATCCATCTTTATATGTACCTTATAGCAGCTGAATCAAAATGGAGGGGCGCCCAGCAGATACAAGATACAATCATAATCAAATTTACTAACATTTAACCATTTGAGTTATATTTAATTATCTGTTCAATTAGTCATGTGTAGTTTCGATTAGTATTGCTTATTCATGAATTCATTAGGATGTAGGGAATCATAATAAACGACAAAGGGAAGTTAGCTCATTTAGAAAAACTACTTAAGGTTAGATTTGCAAAAGAGAGACCAATACAGTTTGAAATTCAACACTCTGTTTAGAATCAAGAGGGTTACCACAAAAATTAAAGTAATTAAAGTCCTATATCATAAATCAAAAAATTACACAACGTTTGATGGAGTTTAATTACAACCTAAATACGAAAATATTTACGTTCAAAGTCGTAAATAACATATTTATTAGTTAAGTACATATATCACTAAAGGTATGTAGTACAAGGGAGCTTTAAGTAGCTTTCTGTAGTTATCAGAGGAAATAAGGGTCCAATTTTCATAAAGGCTTGTGTGACGTAGGGGAGGAATTTTCCATCCCTACCACACATATGCAAAGCCTTAAGAATTTAAATATCGATCAGAGCCAAGAGAAAAGGCGAGAATATTACAACTGTCTTGCCGATGACCAGGAGAGTTAAATAAGTATAAAAAAGAGACAGAACATCACACTATGTCTGCGTATTAATTCGAAAAAATAAAAAATAAATATTGCATTCTTTGCTCGTTTTTTTTTTATTACGAACATAATGCTTTTAAGCGACTTACTTATATGTAGAGGGTGAGTTAAATGGTATTTTGGCTATGCTTATTTCGTAGGCGGAGGTCTAAAGAATGGGGAAGGAGAATTGCGTGCGGCGGACAAAAAACCCAACGAGCTGCTAAACTGGAAAACGCAACTATGTGGAAAAGCAAAGCCGGCCCACTACAAATAATTAATACGTACGAATACGCAAATCGTTCGATTCCATGTGAAAACTCACAAATACCAAATATTATGTACTGCCTACCGCCTAGTGAGGTTTATATATCGAAATGTGAAGGCTACGCAAACAATCGATACCACGACTATTTCCCGTAGCAAAGATATTCCGCGTAATATTTGAATAAATTTGGGAAGAATTGAAAACTGGCCTACCTGGCACGTTTTCAGTTTTTTTTTTAAATGCGGTTTTAACGATTAGGGGGATTGAAGTGACGGATTAAGACTTTTAAGGCAAGAAGTAATCTAATATATAAAAATCTCGCGTCACGGTGTTTGTGGTCGTACTCCTGCGAAACGGCTTGACCGATTTTTATGATTTTTTTAATGTTTTTATGTACATATGAGAATAGGTTTTAAAATATATTTTATTAAGCTAGGTGATTAGGGTGTCCCTACCCAGAAAATAAATTTCTATTTTTTTGATAATTTTTTTTTGTATTTTTTTTCATTTGGCATCAAAAAATACCTGTAACTCAAAATTTTAACTCTTCTCGCCCTCCCATTTTTAATCGCGATTTTAGTATTTTTTTATGAACAAATTTAACCGTCTTTCGTATCTTAAACATAGCAAAATTATTTAAATTATATGTTGTTGAATGATAGATGGCGCTACGTCCGCCTGATCCAACTTTCATCCACACATGCGCAAGACATTCACGCAAAGCGTTGCGTCATTTTGTTATTTCATTCGGAATCGAGCTTATATGTGCTGGCTAAAGACGGACTGACAAAAATATCGTACACCCAATTGTGTAATGGAAATGGAAAATTCCGAAAGTGCCACAAAGTAAAATTTTCAGTATTCAATAAAAACTTTATATTGCTCTTCGAAATTCATATTGATTCTCTTTATTTCATTTTTTTACTTTAGTTGAGAGTTTTTTTGCTTTTATCGACGGTCATTGTCTACAGCGCTCCATTCTTATTTCTGCCGTAGATCCCATTCCCCACACACTTACAATACATTCGTTATTTTTTATTTAACAACCAAAATATTTACTAGAAATAATTTATGTGGCAGAACAACGTTTGTCGGTTCAGCTAGTACTTTAAATAATTATTTTCAATGATAATATATTGACTATTTAATAGCGCCATTTAGTGATTCAATTATCTTTACAGCACTTTTAATTGATTATTTCTATTTTTAATTTTTGTTTTTATATTTATTTAGGAAGCATTCAGTTGTTTATAAAATAATTGTACGTAATATAGTGAATATAATTTAAACCAGTTAAGTTCCATTTATAATATTTAGTTGTTGTTAATGATTATGTGATTGTGATGTGAATCAAGTGGTAATTAAACAATTAATTATTTATTTGTACAGCTTTTACATAAATACAGTAATAATATACAACATAAAGTGAACTGAAGTCAAACCACAGAAGTTTCTTATGCTAAAGTTAATTGGCAAAGAAGTTTTATTTTCTTAAAATTAATTTTGGGTTATAGGAAGGGGAGAGGGAGAGGAATATAGGAAAAAGATAGAAGATGCTCCTGATACATTCCATACTCTCGTATTAATAATCGATCGTGAGCGTTACTTCATATCGGTATTTTTTAAAGTTTATTATTACTAAAAATGTCAATGCTGTGAAATTTTGTATTATATTGTGCACATACGCTGGGAATTGGGGATTTTTTTCTTATATTTGTCCTACACGAGGGCAAATAAAATAAATCGGTTTGACGGGTTGATCATGACGGAATATGAAAATTTATTAAATTGGTGAGCTCTGGTGAGTCCAAGCCATTATTTAGAATTTTAAATAATAGGATTTGATCGAAAATTAGACGTCGTGTTTGAAGGGAGTTGAAATTATGAAATTGAATGTTTTCATTATAATTTGAGAAGTGTAAGTTTATAATTTAGGTGTTTAAAATTTTTTGTTTGAATTCTTTCTATTCTTTCAATATGGGCTTGGTAAAAAGGAGTTCAGGTCGGTTTATATTGTATTATATAACGTGTAAAGTGAATATAGAGTGTTTATGTTTCGGAAGGGTTTTGCTATACGAATTATAAATCCCAGAATTTTATTGGCTTTGTTAATGACTTCATCAGTGTGTTGGATAATGTTTAATTTAACATCCAGTGTTACTCCAAGGTCCCTGACGTAGTCTAGTTCATTGATATGTGTCGTTCAATGTGTATACAAAGGAAATTTTATTTTTATTACGTATAAACTTTAATTTATTGTAGTTTGCAATTTTTTTTGCACGGTGTAAGCACGTTGTGAAAAATTATCAAAAAGGTGATAATACTCAATACTGAAATAATAGTTTCCAGTAGTTGTTTAAAATAATAGTACATTGTGTTAAGTTCAAAGTTATTAAAAAGAAAATAATAAACAAGAAATAATAGTTTTCATTTAAGTACATTGTACGGTTAGTTTGATTTTAAACAATTTAAGGGTACAATGGAAAATGTCAATATCTCTTAGGGCATTATAAATTATTAACAAGTTAGAATTAAAGTTATTGAAAATGAATAATTTTGTACACACCACTATTTAATCAAATGGTCAACATCTTTCAAAAACTTTCTTCGCTTGGATAAACGTATAAAAATTTGTACAAAATTATATGTTTTGCATTAATTTTAAATGATGTCTTAACGTAAATTTTCGATTATTGAAGAAATTTGAAAATCAGCTTCTGACCTGATATTAAATGTGAATCAACAATCTTTCCCAAACGTCGCAACATCTTATTCATTTCCAACTGAGACGGGCACAATACGTCACCGATGGGAAAAGGTACTTTAAAGAAAAATGATTTAAAAGGGTAAACATCAAACTTGGCTGACCTGACGAGCCACTCTATATCTTTTGTGGGAACGAGATAGTTCTCGGCCGAGGTCTGCTGTCAGATTTGTGTGATTTTATATGGCGGTTATTTGCTTTTTCTATGGGCCGATGTCAGAATTTCAGCTGTGAGCTGTCACGTATTTTAGTTTATGTCGTTTTAAACATGATGAACAAAGGAGTGCAAGGAGAATATATGATGTTAATGTGTATGGTGGAAGAAGTCGGTAATAACCGAGGAAGACATGGCACGATAGAGTGAACTTATATACTCGAGTTGGGTCATATCAGTAGTCAGATTAACAGACGTACGAAACGATACTTTTTGTACATTAGCTCCACACAGGAAATCTGAGGAAAATAATTCCTCTAAGGGCTTATACCATCTTTGGGGGCGCATTGTGGAGGGTCTTTTAAGGAAAGGAAGTAGAGAAAGTTCTTGTAAGGAAAAAAACTTGAGAGGTGGGTGGGAATCTGAGGGTCAGTGTGTCCAGGAGTGACAAAGTCCTGCTGGAGAGGTCAAAAGGTCTCCCTCAACCAGTCTCTCTCGATCCGGCCTGCCACGCCGTTGACTAGCAGACGTATCCGCCGCCAAGATCCGGAGAAACTTCATCCCATGAACCCGGGCATACCTGATATATCGCCAAAGGTAGCGAACCACTTGGGGTGACCTATGGCATTGGTATTAATGTGACTAAAGCAAGGAGTTTGTGTCAAGGCCCTGCGGGGAAACGGCGTGATGGTTAGATAGTTAATTTTGACCCTCACGTTAATTCCTCGCGATTATTATCGTGCCGGCTGTTTTTGGTAAATATCCATTTTCAAGTTAATACATTTTTTTCATTATTACAATATTATTTTGTATTTTCAAATATTATATGACAACGTGGACCTCACTGGGTACTTGGCCCCGCGCTGTGGCCTTCGTCGTATTACCAAATTATGTGAATTGCTTCAATTTTATTTATTTACATGAGAGTCTGATGAATAACACAATTCAATATTTTGATAATCGTTAAAAGATTTGTTGTTTTTTTTATAAAAGATGGAAGATAACCCGCTGTAAATGAGGCTTCCTGTAATAAGCCTGTTGGGAGACATAAACGAACAACTTATTTTTAGATAAAGGGGGAGAGCAGGGGGCCGGCGGCAGTAGAACCGTGAGGTGATTTCCAAATGTTTTATTTTTTAATCATAAATAAATTATTATTACAGCGCGATTAATTAAATAGTCTGTAAATGATGGTTACTATTAGGTAGAAAATTCAGAGGTAAATGTAGACTGCAAAATAATTACAGGTTTTTGAAAATAAATGAAATGTTTGCGCCCACGACTCATATTAATGATAATGTGAGTACGCACGGTATTATTTTTTCTGGGTTATAACACTTCATTTATTAGATTAAACTTATGAATAATATTTATTAACACAATATAAGTTGAATCTTATTTATATTGCTTTAGTAATGAATAAATGGCCAACTAATAAATTTTATTTTATACTTTTGAATGTAGCTATAACTTTGTGGTTATCCATTATAGATAAATGAAACAATTTTACTTTGTTTGAACCACTTATATAATGAGTAAATTCGACCGGTTTCGGAACAACCGTTCCTTCTTCAGGGAAAGCGTATACTCATTTGACAGTTTCGATATATGGATGGGAACAATGTTTTATTATGGTAGGGGTGGAGCCGTTGCTAGATATTAATGTAGAGTGGGTGGGTAGGTATTAATGTAGAATGTGTGGGTAGGGGAACAAATCCATGATTGGGCTATAAGACAATATTTTTTGTTTGTTGATAACAGATTCATTATTTTTAAGAGATTTTTTTATTTCCAAGGCTTCTAAGTTATCTAAACGTTTTCCTTTATGATTAATATGAAGAATGTTTATTCCTGAATTTTTTTCAAAACTATGGTTATTTTCAATGATATGGTTAGCTAACTCAGAAAAATAAGACACCTTGAATGTTCTTTGATTCTGATTTCAAAATGATGAGTTGTTTTTCCAATATAAAATGAGGGATAATCATTTCATTTGAGTTTATATATTCCGGAATTAGTCAATTTATGGTCTTTATCTTTAGTATTTCTCAAAAAATTACCGATATTATTTCTTGTATAAAAAGCTGGTTTAATATTAGAAGGGAGATTTTTGCAACATTGAACTGAAAAATTATTAATATACAAAATTTTACACCATTCTTTATCATTAATATTTTTAGAATTGTATAGATATTTATTTTTTGAAATTTTACAAAGGTTTTTATTTAGGATGCTATCAATTATTTATTTTAAATACAGGTATTTTTTCAAAAGTTTGATTGATTGTCTAGCTTTTCAATTTGGGACGCGATATGGGTACCACTGCCCCAGGAACCTTTTATTGAATAACCAACACCCCTGCCATATGCCTCTTCAAGTGGTTCGCAACGTAAGGTGGCTTAGCAGGGATGCCCGGATTCATGGGGTGAGGATTGTATAAGTCTTGGCGGCGATGCAGCTATTGCGTGGATTCCTACCAACACCTCATACCTTTTTCCTTCTCAGAACATCCCCTCCTTCAACCCCAAAGATGACATAGGCCCCAAGGGAATTTTTATTTCCCTAGGGCCTCCAGTGTGGATCTAATTTGTATAACTTTTTAAGATTTTTATTTTATTTATTTTATTAATTTTATTTATTTTATTTATTTTATTTATTTTATTTATTTTATTTATTTTATTTATTTTATTTATTTTATTTATTTTATTTATTTTATTTATTTTATTTATTTTATTTATTTTATTTATTTTATTATTTTATTTCTTTTATTTATTTTATTTATTTTATTTATTTTATTTATTTTATTTATTTTATTTATTTTATTTATTTTATTTATTTTATTTATTTTATTTATTTTATTTATTTTATTTATTTTATTTATTTTATCGACTTTATTTATTTTATTTATTTTATTTATTTTATTTATTTTATTTATTTTATTTATTTTATTTATTTTATTTATTTTATTTATTTTATTTATTTTATTTATTTTATTTATTTTATTTATTTTATTTATTTTATTTATTTTATTTATTTTATTTATTTTATTTATTTTATTTATTTTATTTATTTTATTTATTTTATTTATTTTATTTATTTTATTTATTTTATTTATTTTATTTATTTTATTTATTTTATTTATTTTATTTATTTTATTTATTTTATTTATTTTATTTATTTTATTTATTTTATTTATTTTATTTATTTTATTTATTTTATTTATTTTATCAGAAAAAAATTACAGGTTAATAACATTACATGCATTAAAGAAAACAATAAACTTGGTTACAACCCAATAACAAATGTTCACATCATGCACAAAGAATAAATAAAGTCAATAATTATTAACTTTTTTTTTGCCTAATATTATAGAGATAAGTACTAGATAAACTATCGAAACATAGTCTATGTTTACTGTGTGATACATAAAAGATACAGATAAGATAAGATAAAAACAAGAAAAGTAGAAAAAATAAATATATGTATACAGGGTGCAACAGGACGTACCCGAGGGACTTTAACCATCGATTCCTGAGCATATTTGGAGAAAAATTGTAAATGAAATGATAATGCAACTCGTATATTTTTTTTCATGTGTTCTATCTATCACTCTGTTATTTTAGCTATGTTCTTTAAAATTTGCTTTAGAACAAACTATTAACTAAGTTTATAATAATATCAACATAGTAACTACACATTCCTCTATAACTACTTTCATAGTCCCAAGCGTTTTTGTTTTACTCTTATTATATTTAAACTTATTGAACTCCTTTGTACAACTTTACACGATAATGAAACTACAGACATACCAATTTACGCATTGAAAGAGTCCATAAGAAATTTTTAAGGTTTTTATTCTCGCGGCTCTATGGACGTTACCCTTGGCTTTACCCATCGATTTATATATTAGGCATGAGTCATGACCAATTACCACTCCCTAGAGACACGTAGAGGTATTGCTTAGCTAAAATATTTTTTTCAACTAATAAACGGTCACTTATCTAATAATGAGATACTGGCCCAATTAAATTTTTTTGTGCCAGAGTCTCACTCTCGAGGACGTCATCACAACCTCCTATATAGTAGAGCAAGCCGCACTAATTTATTTATGAACTCACCTCTGGGAAGAGCTACGTGCTTTTTGAATGTGGTGGATAAAAAAATAGATTTATTTTTTGAGTCCTATAGCGCATTTGTAAGATTTTTGGTATTGCAAATACACTGCATAAATGGTACAATTATAACGCCTTAGGCTATATTGCCTGTAATTGTTATAAATAAATGTACAAATTATATATATATATATAAATAAATAAATATTGTATCCTTAATGTTCAGTTTATTATATTATATACTATCTTATTATTGTACTCCTGCACAACTTATCTATATATAATAACGTATACATGTAAAAGCCTCCAAGAAAATAAAAATTATATAAAACAAACCTTGTAGAAGACCCCTGATTTCATATTTCTTAAAAAATACTTTGCGAAGATTAGTCAAGCAATATTTTAATATTTTTATTTTTATTTTAACTTTATGAGTAAAACCTCAAATTGTAATATTTAATTAAATGAAGACAATATAAGCGAAACTCAATCGAAAATCTGAAAACAGAAAAATCATTTAATATTGTCTTCATTTAATTAAATATTTTAATAATTGTGATATTTAGTAGCAAAGACGTCATAATATCAAACCTTCTTTACATAATATAAAATATTATAAAGAAGCTTATCCCGGTGTGGGTTTTTGGGTCTATAGGTAAGTGTTTATAATATTGGTGGTAGTTCTTAACCCTTAATTACTCGCATGGGGTCAAAGCATTTTCGGATTAAAAAATGAAGCACTTGGCGCGGCCCGATTCCCCCCGCGCCCTCGCTAGCATCATAATGTGCGTCTAAGTTTGTATTTAAGTAGCGAACAAGTCACGGGAGTGGATAGACGCGTTGCTGCGCTCTTGAGCGGTGACCCCGTGCGAGTAATTACGTTACTTTTTTGGAACCCAACAAAATGCAAGAAATGTACAAGATTTGTGTGCAATAATCACTCTGAAATATACTGACAACAGTATAACAAGAGTGATTCATAGAGTTCCTAAAAAATACCAGTATTAACTATGATATCAGTATACCTAAGTACAACTTGTTTTTTTAACTTGTTTTTGTATAATTAGTAGGTAATTCATGTTTCATAAAAAAAATTGTTTCATTTACTTATATATTTCAATATATTTTAAAAACTACTCATACTATTTGGGGTCATCTGTGACCCCAAGCGAGCAGTTATGTAATGTTCTTTGTGCGAGTAATTAAGGGTTAATCGAAGTGTGATACAGTTAAAAATGATCTAATAGTGTAGGGACACATTAGAACAGTTCGAGTCCCAGATGTGCCCATATATTTTTATGATTTTTCTGTTTCCAGATTTTCGATTGAGTTTCGCTAATGTTGTCTTAATTTAATTAAATATTTATGAATCTACAGTTTTATTTCGAAATTGATAAAATTTTCCGATCTTGAAGGAGGAAGGTCACTGTTAACATAATATATTTAAAAAAACATTCCCTCCCCAATATCTCATCTCAGCAGAATTTTGACTAACTAAATTGATAAAAATAGGCTCACTTGCCTTTCAAAATTAGAGGAAAATTACCATTGTCCATATTAGATTTTAAAAAACTCATCGTAAAAACGGGCAATGTCGGGGACTATAGCTAATAAATTAAATACTATAGATAGAACGTGCGTCATAAGACTAACACGTGGCATCTATGCGAGTATTATTTGTGTAGACCGTTCATTATTTGTCGTCTTGCCAAAGAGCAAGTCATTTAAATACCCTCCTCTCTCCCTGGCGGTTGTTAATCAAGAAGCGTCCGAAACGAAAGCGCCTAGATCCAAAAACTTATATAATATTCCGGGGCTAGTTTATTACCATTGCAGAAATGTATATTTATTAAGGTATAATAAAGCTTTTGAATATTTAACCACCTTTTGCAGGATAAATTAACGGGATGAAATACGAACTGCTTTGAGGCATCGTTGCCCCATTCCCGGCACGCCCGTTCAGGATGCTCCCCCTGCCATTTTTCTGCCTGCTCGGGAGAAAATTCCGATGAAAACTAAAGTTATGAAAACTGATGTTATGAGAAAATTTTGTCCACAGTAATCACAAAAGTTTGCTTTGTGGAGTACAACGCTAACAAGATGCCTTTTCATGGAAAACGTATAACTTTAAAACAGCTTCTATTAGTGAATTGGAAACAGTTATTTTTGAAGTGAAACTTCCTTAGCCCTGTTAGAGTGATTTGAAATTCGAATGAAACATAATGACGCACTACGGCAACTGCGAAGCATCAAACTGCGCTCAAGGCTCCTAATGGTTGAGATTTTTTTTTTTTTTTTTACAGCGACTACCGCACAAGAATCTCAACTGCTCCCGTCTGGAGCCAGTGAGACTATGGCATCCCCAAATGGGGTATGTTGTGAGGCTGAAGGTAGTGGGGAGGGGAAGGAGGTGGGAAATAGAAAGGTTGGGAAGTACCTGGCTATTCAGATCTGGTCACCAAACACGGCTAAAGTCATTTTCAAGCAACGTTTCAATTCTGAATGCTGGTCTTACACCAGGGCGATACTAATAGTATCTTCCACTCTGGAACATGCCGCAAATATACTATATATTATTTTAAATGAATTAATTGTGAAATAACACAAATTAATCAAATAAAATTTATTTGCGCATGCCGGGTTCGAACCCGCGACCTCCGGATTGTGAGTTAAGAGTCTTACCCACTGGACTACGGAGGTCGAGTTATAAAACGGAAACGACGATAGGTCTGCGCACATTGGCCGCTTTGTTTTTTACCTGTATTCGGAATATAATGCGTAAATTCGCGCCTCGCCGAGCGCGTCCCATAGCGCAGAGGTATAGTGCATCGCAAATCTCAACGGCCAGAGAAATCCAAAAAAAATTTTTTTTTTTTTTGTAGATCAATATCCAATCTTCAAACCACTTTAAAATAAACAGGCAAAAGAAAGCGACATCTAGCGACTTTTCAGTTTTACTTCTATCGCGCGTGAATTACACACTCTAATTTTTTTTTGGATTGCACTTTGTTTATAAACTTACTGACAACTGAAATAACAAATATGTATTAAAGAGTTAATAAGAAATTCCTTTAACTTGAGATAAATGTAAGATAACTAATACGGAATTTTAAGAAATGTTTATATTAAGGAACAGAAAAAGAAAACCTTTATGTTGAAGAGGTCAAAGTGTAGGAGAGAGGATTCACAAATTCAAAATAATTGTACAGGCGAACTGGTAAGGCAAATTTTGGGTATTGGCAAATATTCGGCAGGTGGCAGAGTTTTTCCTAGTTGTTCACGGCTACAAAAGGAATCAATAAGTTTGGTTATTTAAAGCATCTTCCAGTAGGTGGTGAATCGTGCACAGGGCACGGGGGTTTAGAATAACCTATGGTTATTCCTTGCTAAATAAAACGCTTATGGATTTCGATAAGAATTATGCCCAATCACCAAACAAGATCCGGTATACACAATTAAGCAATACTCACTGTTGTGTCTCGTAGCTTGATCTTCATTCAGCGACGGTCATAGGTATATCCAAGGCGTGCGATAAGATTGTTCGGTTATTAGAACCACGATGGAGTTTGAGTCACGATACGATTAAGCTGTTCATACAAAGCATTCGAAAAAGACGGCGAGATAATACTTCACATTACACGCTTCCGATTGATAGAAAATAACATTTCAACGTCGAGCGAAATGTCACGTTACTATTTGTTATGATGGTTGTTGATAGACTGACGATATTGTGGTAATTGACTTAGTCCACCGTTTAGGTAAGTACACTTAACGTGCGGAAGTCCAAAATCTGGGTTCGTCCGATCTGCATGGTAAATTGGAACACAAATACGTATGAAATTCATCAGCGTTATGAAACAGGTGGTACCAATACAAAAATCCTCTATGAACTCCTTTTTGTCCGATTCGTTTGCAATCCGATCGATACAATATGGGAAACTTTCCAACTTATGCTGATCGATTAGCGATACTTGTACAAATATCCTGTAGAAGCAAGGTAGTAATTACCCATGTGAGGTATTATATATATATTTGAGTATTTTGGAGTATTTATGACGGTTCAGTCAGAGGCAGAGTTGGCATTGCATGTGTGTCCCACCCAGACGTATTGAGTTCAATTCCTTCACTGGATACGTCCTCCATTTTGACACAAACAATATATTATGCTAATAGATACAGTAGTGTGCGATTTCCAAATATTTTGTGAGGTTATGGGTAACCCGGAAATTTCCTTTAAAAAGAAAAGGAAGAATACTTTAAGGACGGGAGTATTTGAACAATTCGTCAGATTTCAAACCTAATTTTTAAGCTCTCTTTAGTTATGTAAACAACTAGCCCGTAATGACATATTATTGAAACTTTTTGAAGTAAAACTTTTTTACGCACGCTTGACTTGGGGAGTAAGCTGGTGAATGCGTGACGAGAGCGTTATGAAAAGTGTGATCGGGCGAGGCGAACGGTCGGGCGAGGCGAACGGAAGTTGAGAGGGAGATATAAGTTAGTGAAGTTTTACTTCAGTCGTGTGGTCTAAAGCACACTCGTTTTTTTTTACATGAGTTCCGTACAGGAGACCCTCAGGAAAATAATTTCCCTCAGGGCCTATGTCATCTTTGGGGATGCTGTGTGGAGGGTTTTTTTAAGGAAAGGAGGTAGAGGAGAGTTCTAGGAATGAAAAGGGTTTAAGGGGTGGGTAGGAATCTGGGGTACCCGGATCTAGACTTTTAAGGGTGCTAGAATGCTAAAATTAAAAAAATGGCATTATTGATGTTGAAATCAGTTTTGTATGAAAAATTTCCGGAAGTTTCAGTTTGGTCGTGTGCCACACGGATTTAATAAAAAATCTTCATACAAAAAAGTCATATTCGAAAAAATTTTTTTTTATCATTTTTATCAAATTAACATCAAAATGTGCCATTTTTTTTTAATATTACCACTCTACAACTCCCAAAAGTCACGAGCCGCTGGAAACAAATCGTCCAATTTTTGTGACTTAAAACTCACACCGCTTGCAAATAGTTTGCCGTGCTTCCACCATCTATTCAAATTCAGTCAATTACGATTGCGATTTATTAATTCATTAACGCCCTTTTTCAGGGCTTTTAACTCCAAATTTATGGTAGTATTTAAGATAGGTTATTTGCAGAATCTTTCTACAAAACCAAACCAAACCATAATGGATAATATATTATAATAATATGAAGAATAATCTCAGTGCCATATTTCTTAAGCCGATTTTTCTGTAGCGATAAGTCCTCGGAATCGCCTCCCTGTTATCCAGTAGTTTACTTATAAAGTGGACTCGGCTGCCCTGTTCAGCCTATTCCTGCTTTGTGCTATCGTGACAACTTTAATTAACGCCCTCTTTACTGGTACTGCTTGCGGGCGGGGTGGTGAGAAAAGGACGGGGAGGGTTTCTAACAAGGTAATCCTGTAACCCTCGCCGGCCATTATGTGAAGAGATCTCATCTTGTGATTTTTTATTTATTTTTTTGCCTTTTACGGAGGAATTATCTCCAGTCTGGGGTTGACACCGTCGAATAGAAAACTTTTATAAATTTAATGAGATTTTTGAGAAAAATTAAACGTTCATAAAACGGAAAACTTATTTACAAATCTGTTTGTATAACATTTATAACATCATTACTTTGCATGCAGTGGGCAGACGTGCACCTTGGTTTGACAAGTAATTAACACGTTTTTAATTTATTGAGTACTTGCAGACCCGGCCACACGTTGTTGTGGCTAACGAAACACAACGCCATTACCCAACCTTTATAAAATCCACACCACCCGCTTGCCAGCTGCCCGCTGCCCGCTGCCTGAATTGAATATTTGAATTTCTCGGCTTTTCTCTACTACAAGAAGCATGTATCATACATATAAATCTTTCTCTTGAATCACTCTATCTATTGGTGAAAACTGCATGAAAATCCGTTGCGTAGTTAAAAAGATCTATGCGCACATACATTTTGAGCGACTCCATTTTATACTATGTAAATATTTGAATTTATCGGCTTTTCTCTACTATAATAAGCATGTATTATACATATAAACCTTCCTCTTGAATCATTTTATCTATTGGTGAAAACCGCATGAAAATCCGTTGCCTAGTTAAAAAGATCTATGTGCACATACATTTTGAGCGCCTTCATTTTATACTATGTAATGATTCAGAAAATTGCAAGTCCTTCGTGGATTTCAGTATCTGTATTTGGAAATAAAATAAATAAACACATTCAGAAAACTTCGTCGTCTGTTCATTGGCAATCAGCAGTGATGCTCGGGAACGATGACAAGTTTGACATTTTTGTTTTTTTTTTTAAAGAAAGTCACTGGTCACTCAGTCGAGTAACCACCCAACTTCTCACACCGCCCCTAACTGTTCAATAACCACATATTATTGTTTTTAGTTGAAAAAATATCAAAAATGTCACCGGAGACGAAAATTTCGTTTCCATTTTTAACTCCAAATAATGTCAGGAAAGGAGTACTGAGGAGTACATTCCTTAGCACCCTGTTTCGTGAACACCTCATTAGAAGAACCAGCGCTATATTAAATTATTTTTATATTAAACTAGCAGTTTAAAACCCTCTCCGCAGGTTTTTTCTGCTAGGCCCTGCGGGTGGCCTTTACTTCGGCTTCGCCCAGTTTGAGTGTTGGTGACCATTTTATAAATCGGATGATGCCAGAGCTAATTATTTTATACAGAAACCATCGCGGGCATGCGCACATAAAATCCCCAAAGTTTCATCGCAATCGGATGAACGGTTTAGCAATGCGTAATTTCATGATGCCAGAACTCACTATTGTATACATAAATCATCGCGGGCATGCGCACATGAAATCCCAAAATTTTAATCGCAATCGGATGAACGGTTCAGCAATTGCATAATTTCATGATGCCAGAGCTTACTATTGTACACAAAAACCATCGCAGGCATGCGCACATTAAATCCCCAAAGTTTCATCGCGATCGGATGAATGGTTTAGCAACGCATAGCGGACATACATATATACATACATACAAACCAAGAAACAAACATGTTTTGATTTTTATATATAAACATTGTATTTTTAGGTAGTTTAAAGAATATTACGAAAAAATATTATTACACAAAAAAAAAAATTTACGAGTTGATGATGTGCAAGTATGATGATGACATTATCATACTTGTGTAGGAATGGTAGGTAAATGGTTTATAATATATTAGCCTGTGCTGTGGTATTCGCGTTTTTTTTAAAACAGCTACATTATTGATTATTAAAATATAGTGGTTTGGGAAAATCTTGAAAAATAAGATATCTAGGTAGTTTCTTTCATCCCGGCAAGAGGGTTTTTTATTATCTAAAAAAGACTCTTTCGAAATAAATAATAAGACCTTGGCGAATTTACAGGGTAGAACCTGCGACATTTGCGCCTGCCGCAGAGGCACTGATGGAACCCAACTTCACACATTGAGAATACGAAAGACTTGAATCTATTTTAAGAATCTTGTTTATACTAATTTAACACTAAAAGTAAAAATAAAAATCCATATTTCAGGGATTATTGTAAGATATCGTCATTAAGATGCGTGGTATTTTTTTTATTTATTTATTGTTTCTTTACACTGTTGGTAAAAATGTTTACAATACAATTTGTTACCTCACTAGGACAAGCCTGTGTTGAGTATAAATTGATATTGAGTATAAATTGGTATAAATTGATATTATTATTTTAGGTACTTACAGCTTTTTTATGTGGTGATCTTCGAACAAACAGATGTACTTGGTCGAAGATGGTGATATATAACTAGCGAGATCTCAAATCTATTGATTGATTGAGTTTCAACAAAATACAGATTTCTATTATAGGTTATAAGTGCGTATTAACTTACCGTTTTACCGATCACGAATACGAGGTACGTTTTGACTTACTCATATTTTTAATATCATTATTTTAATAATACAATTAATTACAGTAATGACGTATTACCCTTCTCACTAGGTGTGAAACGCCTGTGTTGAGATGGCAATTTACGTAGTGGTTGATAGCTAGGTTTTTGTTTACATAATATTATGAAAATGACAGATAAAATAAAGTAAATATATTTTTTAAATTTTACAATTCAAGTAAGAATGTAAAAGATTAAGACGAAACGAGAAAGCAATCAAAGTTAAGTATCACAAAAAGGCATAGTGATAAGACAAAGGGCAGGCGAAACTTGTCAAATGTACGAGTACATATTATATGAAGTACATAACAAACATATTTATATACACAGTAGGCATAAACGTAAATATGTTATGTAATACCCCTGATGGATTTGTTTATTGGAGGTAATCGATGATTTAACTTTTAAATTAACTTTTTTACTTTTATATCAACCTCTTGCCTTTTTTTACTATTACTTTTATATTAACATAATTCTACTAAAAAGGGTTTTTTCAGAACTCCGTTCGTATTGGTACATCTCCAAAAGTCGATCAGGATTGTAAAGTGTGATGTACAAAGTGAATAAAACAAACGATCTGATGTTACGAATGTGTTTTGTAGTGCTTATATACGAGTAGCCCAGAAAATCTCTACCAGCTGACAAAACTCAAAAGAGTAAAGTAACAGTAAGTTTACCTTGAATATCAACATTTACCGAAATTTAAACTCATTTCTAATCTACAAGCTGCTTTACTAATTTTATATTATTAATAACAATCCAAAACATGCTAAATGCTAACTTTGTTCAGTTATTAAATCATTATGTAAAATAACTTTTATCACCTCCACCTAAATTTGGGCAAATGAACGACTATGCTGAACAGAAAACTTAGTATATAAACTTATAAAGTATACAAACTTGGCAATGCCTATGATCTTATTTAAACATCTTCTAGCGACGTGATGTAAAATTATGATGATGGTCGTCCTGCTGCATGAGGTCAGGTCATCATGTCATCGGTCACTGAGGATTGGCATTGGCGGTAGTGCCCAGCAGTCAATATCGTATCGTTGGATGCCAATAACCGCATGTTGGCTCATCAAATCATTTCATTTACTCGGTCTGTATTTCTTAGATTTCTGCACTGCGAAGCAATCACATGTCTCCGCGATTTGTCAAAGTGTGAATTCAATTGTTCTGTTTTGATCAAATGATAAAGTTATATTTATTAGAGTGTACTCAATACACCATCTTCACAATACACGATGTCTGAACAAAAAATATACAGGCAATAAGGGCCTATAAAAATTATGCTAACGCCGAATATAACTATGCAGTTTTAAGTGGGACTTAAAACTTTTTTCTGAGAAAGCATAAGTCTTCAAATCTTGAGAGTGATTTTGGAGTGTTGATGACATTAAAGTTTATTTTTTCTTTCAAAATGTCTCAGAGATGTTTGTTATAAATTCGTGCTAATCTAGATGATTGGTTAGTAAATTAATGAACCAGACAACAAAGGATCTAGGTATTTTATTTTCTTGATTCTAGAAATCAGAATTTTGACGGTGAAAATTCCCTGACGCATTTAGTGCTCTTCTAGAGATTATTTTACTACGAAATTGAAAGACTTATGCGACTTACAGAAAAATCTGCATTTCGAAGATTGTTAACCCTGGAAAGATAGAATGCGTAAAATTTACGCATGCGTGTTCGAATTATTGCTCTCTCGTTCTTATTAGTGCGAATCCGTTGCTGTGCTTTTTAGACATCTCACTTGATGCTTGGACCTTCCGTGAGGCTCGCGTATCGCTGAGGTAGGTGTCACTGGTTTTGAGATATAACGACCGCATGAGTCAAAAAGCATAATGTTGACACGTTCCAAAGCTGCTTTGATTGATTTTTATATAACTTTATGTTATTATTAAATGTAATATATCCTAATTATAAAGTAAATAAGTCAAAATGGCTGATTATTAGTACGAAATAAGTGATTTGAGATTAATAAATTTGTTTTTATGAAGAAGTTTCACGTTTCGTTTTTTTTTTCATATTACAAATAAATATATATTCGCAAATTGTTGTATTTCTTACGTCATTTATTTGTAAAAATATAATTCCGATTGGTTTATTCAAATCAATTAACAAAACAAAATATTACAGCTACTTAAAACTCATGCGTTAATTTTACGTATGATTTCTACCGTACATCTAAATATGATTATCTTTCTAGGGTTAAAAAATGGCTGCTTTCCTGAAACATCACACATTTTCGGTAAATTCGTCTACACACGTATGCACACCTTATAAATACTCTACAAAAGATTTTATTTTTATTTTTACCGATAATTTTACCATGTTTATGGACAGATACGTACGCAAAAACCTAGCCAAATTAGGTATTTCCAAAAAAAAATAAATTATTTATTGGCTTGCCAACAGAGTTTTTTTTTACATGAACTCCACACAGGAGGCCCGGAGGAAAATAAATTTCCTCAGGGCCTATGTCATATTTGGGAATGCTGTGTGGAAGGTTTTTTTAAGGAAAGGAAGGAGAGGAGAGTTCTGGGAAGGAAAGGGGTTTAAGGGGTGGGTAAGAATCTGGGGTTCAGTATGTCCTGGTCATCCGCCTTCAAGACCTAGACAAACCTCACCCCATGATCCCGGGCACCCCTGCTAAATCACCAAACGTAGCGAACCACTTGGGGTGACCTATGGCAGAGGTGTTGGTTATCCAATAAAGGTTCCCGGGGCGGCGACCCATTCCCGCCTCCCAAATTGTAAAAAGAATAAAATTTATTTATTTTCATTTTGATACAATATTTAACATTTACCTGAAAATTTAATATTGTTGGCCTCACTAGGTGGCTTACCCGAGCTGATGCCCCCATTTATTAACACAATATTTATTTATTTTTTATAAAGAAAGAAAAACATTTCCGGGTTACGAATAACCCATCAAAGTTTGATGATCTCCTACTACCACCACACTAGCGAAAAATGTTGCTTGTGTCGTGATGGAGGACTCAGCCAGCCGAGGAATCAAACACGCCACGCCCGGGTGGAACCCAAATGCGATGCCCACTCAGCCACTGATCATTAATTTTTACATTAATTTTCATTTTCAATATGGTTATAGCGATGATTCCAATTAAAGGTGAGCAACACCTTTCATCTCAACATTCTTAGTGTGAATTTAAGTGAGATGATGCCATACAGTGAAATAAACCTTTTTTTAAAATATGTAATTGAAAATAATTTTGGAAATCTATCTATCTACATAAAGAAGAGGGTCTATTGCGGGAGGTCGCGTGGATTTCGTTTTTATACAAATCTATTTAAGTTCTATTCCAAAGATGATGAAATTTTGGCCACTTAGCTTTCAAAACAGAAGGAAAGTCACTGTTTACATTACATTTAGAAAAATTCTGCGCAGAGCCTAGGAACGCCGGGGACTTCAGCAAGTTGAAGATAAATTAGAAAAAAAAGTTACATGAACGACTTTGCACATAATGTCGCTCAGACTGGTCAACAAACATGGCGTCTGCTTTATAAATTCCCTTGGAACCTGTGAGAGACCGGCCCTGATTTTGTCGGCGTCTTTCTTTACCTAGAATAGTTAAAACAAACTATAAAGAAGATGTCTCGGTGAAACTGTGTTTTTAACTTGGGGGTAGAGGGATAGTAAACATCTTTCATTTTCCACACGAAGAAAGCGGAGTATAAAATCAGGAAAAATTTTGTGTAATCTCGCCCCGTGTCCCCCGGGTTTCACTTTCCCCGCTTTGTTTTATGGACGGAATAAAATTTGGACTTGCTTTATGCTTTGGAAATGACCGGCACTTTGGAGATATTGTGTACAAAATACACGCTGAATACATACTATAGTTAGATAACGTTTTATTTTGCGTACAAAACTTGTTTTTTACTACATTTTGACAAAGCCAAAGTTCTTCATAGCTACCAATTTTTTAGTACAACGCAGTGATTTATGGAAGAATTTTGGGTCCTAAAATTCACTTAGGTTACTTTCGCAGCGTAATATTCTGCTAAATAAGTTCTTTGCTTCGATGGAGTCCGGATGGAGAAGTGTAGGTAAGGTCTCCTTCAAACTGTCTCTCTCGGTCCAACCCTCCACGCAGTAGGTGGGCAAATGAATTCGTCGACAAACCTCACCCCGTGAATCCGGGAACCTCTGCTAAGTCACAAAACGTAGCGAAGCACTTGGGGTGACCTATGGCAGGGGTATTGGTTATCCAATAAATGGTTCCCAGGGCGGCGGTAACCTTAACCGCCTGCAATTTTTTTTTTAAATTTTCATTTTCACAAATTACCAGTGCTCAAGCAGGCACAAGCTGCACATGCTGGTCACCGATTTCTGCGTCGTCCGTCTTGCGGCGACATTACTGCACTGTACTGCGCTGCGCGGCCTGCGTCTCAGCATTTGCCCAGCCTGATTGTTCTCAGCATTGAGCACATGCATTGTGAAAAATGTCCGACACAAGTGTTGCCATATTAGGCTCCTCAACGTGGCGTGAATGCCAACAAATTCACCAGGCTTGTGGCGGGAGATGCTCCGTGCAGATTTATGTTGGTAGATGTCAAGATTCTTGAAACGTCGAGTATCGGATAGCTTAGCCTTGTGGTCGAAGGCCCTTGGAGTGTATTTCCTCCCTACCACAACATGTGTCTCTTCAAGTACTAGTTCACTTCTTCATCTCCCCAAAAAGGCCTCCACGCATCACGCAGCATCCCCAAAGACGGTATACCTAAGTCCCGAGGGAAACTATTTTCTTCATTGCGTCATGTGTGGTGTTAATGAAAAAAATCCGGTAAAAATGGTTAAACGCTTCCACATTTGTAAATCTTCGTAGAAAGCTGTATTTAGTAGAAATGCCAAGGAAATTGTTGAACAGAGTCACTGATAATACTGGCACCGCAATCGCCTCGAGGTATTGCTTCGGGTGCGCCGACTTCTCTATTGCTTGTGACTTTTATTTTCATACAAACTAAAGGAATTGCACCAACTTTTCAATCCAATATATCTTACCTTTTATTGCTGAACGGCAATGTCTTCTTGAACTCCCCCCTTAATCAAGTCACTGATTATTATGCACGAAACCATATTCATGATATAATTGAAACAAACGGAAAAAACCTACTCAATTATTATAAAAATAGGTAAAGTATTATAAGTTTTAAGATTTTCACGGCCAAAAGCATTTCCGTTATTTGTTTTTGGGGTGTTATGCCGTGTTGCGCTACCTCTTTCTTTAGCCAACGTTTCGGACATCGTTGCAGTGTCCATCATCAGGGCAGATCCGGCAGATCCGGTAGACATCTACCGGATCGATGATGGACACTGCAACGATGTCCGAAACGTTGGCTAAAGAAGGAGGTAGCGCAACACGGCATAACACCCCAAAAACAAATAACGAAAAAAGGTAATGTATTCTTTCTATTAATGAACTCGAATCAGGGAAGAAGATTCATGATATTTTATTTTTTAAGTCGGTATTTCTCCTTACAAACAAAAACTAAAATAGTTATTTTTATTTTTAACGTTGCCAAGAACCTCAAATTGTAATATTTAATTAATAAAGACAATACTGGCGAAACTCAATCAAAAATCTGAAAGAGAAAAATCAGAAAAAGATACGGTCACTGGGACTCGAACGCAGGACCTTCGGCTTTCGGCGTTGCGGCCCGGAAAGCCGTAGGTCCGGGTTCGAGTCCCGGAAGTGAGTCAGCCAAGATACCCGGCCCGGCGTGTTCACTTGACAGCTCCCCTCCGGCTGCGGTCCCGCTCTCGCCTCTCCTCATCAAGTCGCGCGTGCGACACAAACACATCTCACCTATCACTATGTATGTAGTTATAAACCTACCTTGGCTGACACCGACTCTAAAAATAACGGTCGTACCTACATATTGATGAGTAGAAAAAGCAAGTTGATTATTAAGTTGTAGAAGAATACGAAATTATTTTTTTTACTTTTTAGTGCATTTTTTTAAGTCGTTTTTTTGTTTTGTTAAAATTTTTGTTTATTTTCTCTCAGATTTTTGATTGAGTTTCGCCAGAATTGTCTTCATTAATTAAACTAAAATAGTTTTTAGACTTTTTGTAAGGCGATTTTTTAGCAATGCTTGGAAATTTTTTCATTTTTAAATTTATTTCCTCGAAGGCGCGCGGCGCTATTTGCTAATTCTATGTACAACTTGTAAATTGATATAATTTATTTGTATTTTCTCCTGGCTTGCTATAACTCTGCTAACATGTATAAAAGCAATTATTTATTTATTTATTTACGCCTATTCAGGCTTTTACATACATATATATATATAACAATATTAACAAAATTATACTAAAAATAGTGCAGGAAACTACTGTTTAAAACACTTGCACAAAAATAAATACAAAGTAAAAATATTAGGTATTGAATTTAAACCACACAATATGTAGGTACAAAATATAAAAATCCGAAATAGTTTTTTTTCTTTCAGCCGACAAAATACTGCCAATGTGTTAGTCAATTTTAATAGCTTTATCAAAATATTCCCCTATTTGATGAAAAAAACTTCAATAAGGTATGCTTATATAATAAAATTGATGTACTAAATATATCAACAACATCGGAGTACTTGTTTCCATGCTGTTGAATCCGTCGCATAGGAGTGTAATATTGGCTTGTTGACTTAGAATTGCTACAATAATATAGTAGGCATTGTCTTGTGACTGACCTGCCTGGAGTATGAAACAACAACAGTTAGTGCCAGACGTCAAGTTTAATTTTGCTCCGTAAAAATAGTAGAATAAAACGCAAAAAAGTTTATTTTGATCATTAAAAACTGGTGTAGCAGTGCATCACTGTGCTGCGGTAATTTTGGGGCTAATATTATGTACGTACTGAACCATTTTCATAAGAGAAACTGATTTTATAAAGTCAAATAACTGTGATTTTGAATAACTTGTATGGTTTACCTACATATGGTATATTTATGCTACCTTTCAATAGAGGGCAGTAAATACTTACATAGAGTAATAAAATTAATTAAGTTACTCTACTGATCAACAGATGGCAATGCATGCGTAATCTGCAAAAGAAAATATTTTAATACAACTATTGCTCAATAGATGGCGATAGTTATAAAAATTAAAATAATATTTATTTATTTTTATTAAATAAAAGTTAATAATTTAAAATGACTTCCCTAACTCCAGAAGAGAGGTTAAAAAATTAATGAAAATTTTTAATTAGACATTAACATCTAACATCTTGTCAAAGGATCAAAAAACCTCCCTAACTGAGGCAATGTGTGAAATGTTGAACCACATTGAAGCCATGGTCCAAGAATACAAGGCACCAACTACCAAATAAGGGGAGGGACTCGACAGATTGTATAAGTCATTATATAAAATTTATAAGAACATTGAAGATTTAAAATTAAATATTGAGTCTAAATCATATGCTGAAATTACGAAATATGGTAAATCTATTGAAGAACCAAGTAAATGTAAAAAACATGAACCTGTCATCATTATTAAGCCGAAAGATAAGGATCAAAAAAATATGGTAACAAAAGATGAAATAAAACAAAACATAGATCCTGTTAATTTTGGTGTTACTGGAATTAGACATTTTAAACAAGGGGCAGTAATAGTGCAGACATATTGTTAATGGAATAATCGAAAAATATTGGATTCTTTATTCAATAAAACCTCATAATTTGACATTTGCTTATGTTAAGTTGCAAGCGGTCATCATGACACTATATAATAAATCTCAACAAGTTATTTGACAATATATGGCAATCATTAATGTTTCTGATTGCTTTGAATAATTTCAGGTCGTCTGCAAACATTAATACTTGAACATCATTGAAAATATAGAACACATCATAACAAATAATAAAAACAGGATTGGACCTAAATGTGACCCCTGAGGAATACCACTCGTAGCAGTGAATTTGTACGAAAATGTACCATCAATTTTAACAGCCAGTAATCTGTTGATCAAGTAACTGTTAAATCACTTATAAAGTGAACCACCTATGCCGAGTTTATGCAGTTTATTCAGCAATAACTCATGATTAACTTTATCGAATGCCTTACTCAAATCGGTATAAATAGAGTTAACTTGACATTTACTAGACATAGATCAGATATATAGTTTTAATACGTTAACAAGTTAGTAAGGGTAGATTTTCCAGTAGAGAAACCATGTTGTTCAGGAGAAATAACGTGGTTTAATCGGAAAATAATTTTTTTAAGAAGAAGTTTTTCAAAAACTTTAGGAATTGTTGATAAAAGGCGTACCGGTCTATAGTTAATCACCTCGTGTTTATCACCCTCTTTAAAAATAGGTGTAAAGTAGCTGAATTTTCATTTAATAGGAAAACATCCTGTTCGTAAAGACTGATTAAACAGCAAAAATAAAGGATACGCTAGATTGGTAGCACAATTATTCAAAAATACAGGAGTTATTTTATCTGGTTCACCGCTTTTACTTTGATCTAGTAATTTTAGTTCAGTCAGTATATCATTATATTCAATGTGGATACAAGATAAATTAAGATTATGATCAGTTGTAAAATTTGACGCTGTACTAGGAGAAACTGGTGTACCACATACATGAACGCTTTTAAAAAAATCAGTAAAAAGGTCAGCGATACTTTGAGTATCTTTGGCCTTTTTACCTGCATATTCCAAGTTGGGGGGTATACCTAAGTTGTTATTTTTCATTGATTTTGCATAGTTCTAGAAATATTTTACATTATGATTTATTGAAGTTTCAACATTATTAATAAAAGATTTGTAGTAAATTTTTGATAAAATTTTGCAATCTTTTCTAACGTTTTTAAATTAAATATAATTTGATAAAGACCTGTCTTCTTTATATTTCTTATGTAAAACTTTTTTAAGGGCAGTTAATTGAACAAGTTCTTTATTAAACCATCTCGAATATTTCGATTCTTTGAAATGAATGATTGGGATTAGATCTGAAATAATTTTATCCAGCAAATAATAAAATGATTCAATATTTTTGTTAATATCGCCTTCTTTAAAAAATGACCAATCTTTTTTGTGGAGACGATTATTTATGTCCCGATAGTGCGCATTTTTAAAGTTAAACGTAGGAGTTGAAATTTTTTGATTGCTTTCTTTAGTACAAGGGATAATTATTGCTAGTGGGGGGGATGGTGGTTGTCTATCGGAAGAATAGACTCCAATGATTCATTTATAATCACATTGCTCCCTTTTAAAAAAAACAGATCAAGAACACGATTATTAATATTACGTACATGGTTAAATTGGGTTAAATTAAAAAGTAAAGACATATCTAGAATTTCTAGTTCGTAGGCGGTTGCTGGTATTGAATTAAAGTTACTGTCAAAAACGTTGAAATTGCAATTAGGTAGGTTGTAATCCCCGCAAATAATTATTTTATGATTTGGGTATTTTGTTATTACTAACTCAATATCTTCAAAGTGTTTTTTATAGATTGATATGTTAGAATTAGGAGGGATATAAACAGTACCAATAATAGTTTTCTTAAAATCACCACTTAACAATACGAACATTTGTTCCACATCAGTATTTTTTATTTTAAGTATTTTCGAATTAATGTGTTTGCGGACCGCTATTAGGACTCCACCTCCTCTTGTATTGGAGCTAGTATTCTGACTACGGTCTGCTTGGTGGACATGGTGACTATGTAGTCCAAGCTCCGCTGAAAAGATCAATGATGTTAGCCAGGTTTCAGTGAGTATGATGACATCGTTTAAGAAGGATGGCGCATTTACTCTGAACTACTTTAGTTTTGTTCTGATGCCCCTGACGTTCTGGTAATAGATGAGGCGTTTATATGGCTGGAGTTTTTTGGTTGAACATTGACAATTTTATGTGAGTTATTAATATATTTTATAGTTAAATTATTTCCTCCCTTATTTTTCCGGTTTTCTAATTCCTTCCATACATTTTGAATTTCTTGGCGCTGAACCCACGTTAAGTCTTTTTGGTTTTAATACTGACATTTAGGTAGTCTATCGCCTTTTTTTGAAGAACCAGTTTCACTTGATGTTGGTCTGACAGTTCAATCTTGATCGGACGTATTTTATTCATTTCTTTTTTACCTAAACGGAACATTTTAATTTCAGAGGTATCAAAATTTTTAAATTTGTTAAGGATACTCAAAATTTTGTTCCTATCCTCCCTTATGCAGTCAGTTTGAGTACCAGCTGAGCATTCGGGTACATTAAACATTATAATATTCTTGGATCGTAATTTTCTTTCCTCAATTTCCGCTAGTGTTTCGCAAATTCCAGGTAGGTCTTGGATGGATTGTTGGACATGGGGCGGTTTCTGTTGTGAGACTTATGTTAGGACTTAAAGAAATAATAATTAATCCTACGTCCTAATTTTTTATTTTTCATTTATATTTTATTTCATTGTATTAATGTACATTTATACGATATAATAATTTAAGTAAACATTCAAATACTTTAATACAATTATTGCATGGAAGCATTAGCTTGTGGCTGGAAGAGTAGTGTACATTCTTTAATGCTATATTATAAGATTTAATAATTACACTATTTTGAACAAAATAAACAAAAAACATGCCACACGCATCACAGAAAATACAAACACAATCATAGATCATATACTCACCGATACAAAACTATCATACTCACTAACGAACTGTGATAATTCTATATCCGATAACAATATACTACTCCTTCACGTAATTTACACATATGTTAAAAGCACGTCTTTAAAATCGTCCCAAAAATATACACATATTAATCTTGATAATCTAAAGAATGATATCATGCAAAATCCCTTTCATTAAATATGAATGACGACTCGGTATTAAATTATGACAATCTTGTAAACTACCTCACAAATAAAATTAATTCCAATAGCACAACTAAAATTAAAACAAAAAACATAAATAACCCAGACTGGATAACAAAAGACCTTATAAAATTAATCAATAAAATAAATAAATTACATCTGAAACTAAAAAAACAACCAAATAACACACTATTAAAAGCAGAATTTTTAAAATTGAGAAATAATATCACTACAAAAAAACGAAACTTAAAACAAACACACTATAGTAATCTTTTTAAAAAATGCGAAAACAACAGTACAAAAACTTGGAACTTAATTAATAATCTTCTTAAGAACCAATCTAGCACCTCGAGAAGTTTTTGTAATAAATTAATCATTAATGATGAAATAATCACTAACAATGCAGAGATATGCGACAAATTTAACAATTTTTTTGCAACATTGGCTAATCCTTAGCCGATAATATACATGGCAAAGTCAAACACAATCCAGCTAATGAAATAACATTACTGTATGAGAGCACTGAATCCTTATATCTTAAGTTAGAAATAAGTTAAATATTAAAATCTCTAAAACCAAATGCAAGTGCTGGTTACGATTCACTTAAATGTACGACAGTGCTAAGTCTCGCCACAGAATTGGTTCCCAATTTAACGAAATTAATCAATCAATGTCTTAAAGAGGGAACTTTTCCCGATAGCTGTAAAATTGCTAAGGTGATACCAATTAACAAAGGTAGGTCCAAAACAAATACCTCAAACTACAGACCCATCTCAATTTTACTATTTTAAAAAAAAATTTTTGAACGTGTAATTTACGAAAGATTAAACAATTTTCTGTTAAAAAAAAAATTCTTTTATAAAAAGCAATATGGCTTTAGGAAAAAATCAAACACACTAGGAGCAGTAAATGACCTAATCAGTAAACTTAGGAATGGCATTGATGGTGGAAATTATATTTTATCTATATTAGTTGACCTTCAAAAAGCCTTTGATACAGTTAGACATAACATACTTCTCAAGAAACTCGAGAAAATTGGTGTAGTTGGTCCTGCTCTTAATCTATTCAAATCATATCTTTGCAATAGAAAGCAATTCGTTAGCATTAACAATCAAAATAGCAACTATGTTCCAATAAACTATGGAGTTCCGCAGGGATCCATACTAGGTCCACTACTGTTCCAAATTTACATCAATGATATTTCGCAATTATTTTTTAAGGTGAAATCTTTTTATAGACAGATGATACTGCAATTTTGAAATGGGGTAGAGATTTAGACATCTTACTAGAAAATGCACAAAGAGACCTAGAAAAAATCAACAGTTGGCTCCAGTCAAATATTTTAACAATGAATATATGATAAAAAAATATGTGATCTTAAGCTCAACCCGTAAAATTATTCCTCCTCATGTACAAATAAAATTAAAAAAAGTTTATATTATAGTCTCGTACAGTCACATTTAAATTATTTGATTGAAATCTGGGGAAATGCACGTGAAACATACATAAATGAATTACAGATAATACAAAACAAGGTAATCAAAAAACTGTTTCACTACAAGCCCAGAACATCCACGAAAACATTATATATTGAAACAAAACTATTAACATTAAGAAAACTATATGAATACAATACGTGTCTCCTTATTTACAAAATAAACAATAAACTCGTACATACAAACACAGAATTCATTAAAACGTCCCAAGTACACAAACACTTTACACGATAACATACATTTAAACACCATCCACACTAACTATGGTAAACAATCCATTGGCTACGAAGGGGGCAAATTATATAATTGCATCCCAAACGACATTAAAAACGAAAATAAGCTGGATATATTTATAAAAAAATATTAAAGTTTATTCTTGGTAAACAAAGTAACGAAATAGAATAGCGCTGTATTGTTATGTTTAATTTAGTTTAATGTGTTTAGTTATTTCTAGTTAAATAAGTGAAAATGTAATTTTCTTTTTACTGGAATAAAAATGAATAAGAAAAAAAATTAAATTACAATGTGAAAGTAAAAAACAATAAGTTGTAAGTTGGTTTCACGTAACTGTAAGTATAACTACTACCAACAATTTTACTATTAAAATAATGTATCTAGAAATATTGTAATTAGTAGTTAAGAACAAAACAAAATTTAACTTATTTGAAAAATGTAGTATCACTTATTCTTTAGTGCCTCCGTTCACGGAGATACTTACAAGCTACTCGATTCTCGTGCGCGTATCATACGCGCCAATCGTAAGTACCCCCCGTACGATTTAGCTGTTGCCCGTTCACGGCGCTACGCGGTGGCCGTCGGCTTCCAATCAGTATCACGATACCGACAGTGCTAATCGCACGCGACAGTCGCATCATTTTTGTCTGATACTTATTCGTTTGACGTTTGACAAAAATGGCGTCGGAACATGAAAGTAATGTTAGATTTGTTCTGGAAGTGGAAAAAATGCATGTTTATGTAACTATACTTTACCAGAATACGTAAGAAACGATTTAGTGGAGAAGGCATGGATTGATGTTGGAAAAAAGTCATATGACATCGCATGACAGCGTGTTCACTCCACGGCTGCACGTGAAAAATGATCAAATTCAGTATTTTTCGGATAGCGCCGTGTACGGAGACTAGCATTAAAAAGTGGTATATCAGCAGGGTACTTGTGGTTTCGTCACAATTACGTAGATTGTAAGTATCTCCATGAACGGAGGGCCTTAGATTAAATTAGCCGGAAACTTTTTTTTAATATTGTCTATAAAGCATATTTTTTTACAGTATTTATGGGTTTTATCGTTAATGTTTATAATTTCTTCTGATAGTCGATTGAAAAAAAAGTATTCTTTGGGAAGTATGATAATTTTGTGCAAAGGAAGTGTTTAATTTTGGGCATGGAAAAATATATTTATGTCTAGTACAGTTTTCAGTTATAATAATAAATTCTTGGTAATATTAACCGAACACACATACACAGAGCCGGGGTAGGTTCATAATACTTGCTTTTGTTTTGTATTAATACTAGCTGAACCGGCTGTTGCTGTGGCTAATAAAACACTTTGTAAAATCCAACCTTTGTAACCACCGCCATCTTTGAGTTCATCGCGAAGAGATCATCAGTGCGGTTTGCACGTGGGTACTCGTAGCTCGTCGCCCATTTGATTGACTTCGACGATCTATGTCAGCTCGTCTTTTCCTTGGCATATTAAAACAGTAAATAAAGTTCTCACGTACTGACAAACTGATGACAGAAGATTTTAAATGGTAACAGAATGACAGGTAACGTTTGACAGCGACAGAAATATGACAATCGGAATTCTTTTTTTTTTTGCATTCCAATTCTAGATTACGTTGTGTTTATGAAAGTAGGTAGAACAGTAGAACTGTTTATATGAGAAAATGAAATTTTTGTTTTTACTATCTTCCTCACATTTTTTTCATATTATCTCACCGTTTAAACCTTTTCTGGACTACGACAAACATTTCAAAACCAAAATCACCTAAATCGGCCCAGCCGCTCTCGAGTTTTAGCGAGACAAGCGAACAGCAATTGATAAGAATAATAAGATAAGAAGATATAATGCGTATAGTAAACTATCCGTAAAAGATAGATGTATGCCTTAGTGGACTTTTTTGTAGATCTATAAAAGAAAAATATCCCACCATTAATTGTTTTATTATATCCCAAAAGGATTAGGCAGCGTTTTCGATGAAAGCTACCAGGCGGCTGGACTTTTTTCCGACACTTCTAACAATTATCTTTATGTTTCAACCAATATACACAAATACTTAACAAATTACATACTTAAACCTTCTTCACAAAACACTCTATCTATTGGTGAAAACCGCATGAAAATCCGTTCAGTAGTTTTCGAGTTTATCGCGAACAGACAGACAGACGGCGCGAGGGACTTTATAATATTTAGAGATACTCGTATGTTACATCAAATACTTAGTTAAAAATGTTGTTTTTACCTATTGGGAAAAGATAAAATATAATTTGAGTTCAAACTTTATTGGACCTTTTCCAAATTGGGGAAATAAAACTATAGGATATTTGAGAATGAAAGCCCATAAAAAGAGAAGTACATCAAAAGTAGATACATAATATTGATTTACGCAAAACGCTGAGCTACAAAGCATTTCACTTTTATTGGAAGAAAACCAGAGACATTTTTACATTAATAAATATCAATACAAAGTCATCTAAATTACAATAATAAATGAGAAAACAGCAACGTCCGGTTAATCGGAATAAAATCTGGCCACTTTTGATTTGTAAGCAAACAAATGGGCAGATTATGGTAAACGCAGAAATAAGTTCTTCAATGATTGTAAATTCAATTGTAGTTTCATTTTATTTCATTGTAAACAAATCACTTTGCATACACCACTTATTTAATCAAAATTATTAACATATTTCGAAACATTTTTTTCATTTTATTCTGACAAAGAAACGGTTTTGAAAACATTGAAAAAATTCAACGTAAGTTTCGAAGGTTTATAAACCATAAATTGCATATTCCTGTACGAAACATTGATTACAGTTATTGTATGAGACCACTTATTTGTTCCATACAAAAACTGTAAACAATAGGGCGCTGGGCCCCGATCGTCACTTTGGTTTCGGGAGATAATAAAAACTCAAAGACCTTTTGGGTAATGACCAAAATATTTATTTTCAGACGGTTTTTATACTAATTTTTACGTACACCTGTGTTGAAGGAAAACGTAAACATGTTTGTCATTTCGGCACCTGCTATTTATCTGGATGATCCCAGGTGTTCGAAGCAGGTGTCCGGTATATAAGTTTGCTATTTTAAATAACAAACTGGTTTGGAAACGAAGTGTTTTCTTGCATGGGTTGACCTCATTTCGCACCTGCGAGGTGTTTTGATTTTTGAATAACACGAGCAGTTTTTCATGTAACATTTCACAAGAATTGACTTGTCAATAAGTTGTTTACTCTTCTCTGAACGGGTGGTAGGCAATAATATTTTAAAGGAATACGTGTGGCGACCAGCTGCAAAAAGTTTCACGTAAACATGATCTAAAGCATCAAGACGTCTGTTACAGTTATTAATAAATATGCCAATGATAAAACAATAAAATTGAAACTTTTTCAGAAAGAAGAATAAGCACAGATTTAATACTATTACATAAAATACTGCAATACAAAATTGACTGTCTTAAATTACTTCAATTTATCAATATCCATGTTCCCAAAAATCATGCCGACATTTATTACCATTTTACTTCAATAACACCAGGGGTTCTAGCATGGTCGAACGATATAGGTTTTATCGAAAATATCTGTAACTTGTCATCGCTCCCGAGCACGACTGCAGGCCCCTAACGAACAAAAAACAGTTGACAACGACTAAAGATTTCTGATTTATTTCACGTGAACTATTATTTCTTCGTTAGCGGCCTGCAATCGTTCTCGGGAGCAATTACAAGTTACCGACATTTTCGATAAAACCTATGTCGATCGACTATGCTAGGGGGGCAGGACACTAGCTTATCAAAAATCTCCGATTCCGAGACTTCAAAGTCTCGCAAATAAATATTCTGATCTGGATTACATATTTCATCTTAAAACTAACCAGTATAAACGTTCTTTATTCTGTCACTTTTATTCTTCTAGACGCAAATAGACCTATGTTACTTCTATGCTACTACTATTTAGTTTTATAGAATCTTTTAAATTCTTAGTTCCTGTTCACATTTGTATCTATGTATTTTGTTTTACGTTTTTGTGTCAACCTTTTTTGTTATTAACTTTATATTTTTCTTTATTGTTTTCATCAAGCTGTTTGATACAAATAGCTTGTAAAATTTTATAAGAAAAGCCCACTAGTGCGTGTAATAAATAAATACATAATTGTGATCATATACGGCGTATATAAAAAATGAGAGGTTTTCTTGCCAAAATGAGTATTTTTTATACAAATTCTTAATACCAAATACCAACTCAGTAGCCCAATGTTTTGTATTACGTCTAGTTTTTAAGTCAGGAGGTTACGGGTTCAAATCAATAGTGTGAAATATTATTATGGATGTTTCGGTGCACATGAAGATAATGCCACATGTTTCTTGATTGAAAATTTGTTAATATAGAAATAATGACTGTACTTATTTTTTTTTTTTTAAAGAACGGTTGATAATACAATTTCTACAAAAAAAATTCTTCTAAGTCTAAAAACAAATCTTTGTTATTTGTTCGTGGTATCTCTCAGAAATATTAAAATTAGCATCGAACTAAATTTTACACTAACGAATTCTCATTAATCATTGTTTTTCTTCAAAGTGACAAATGATTTGTAAAACATATCGCAATTAGAAAAGTCAAACTAATTATCAAAAATAAATCGTTTCCACGAATTTAAACGAGCCTTGTTCTCACGAGGCGACAGAGCAAAAGATTTTCCTTAAAATATAAGTAGGTTTATTGGTTCAACCCTTTATAGGGCTCGATTATGGTTCATGGACAAGTAGCAAGTATATTAACCGACCACCTATGGGGGCATATGGTTTTAATTTACAGTTATTTTTATTATTTTATAAAATTATTAAGCTCAACCCAGACTTGTCTCAGTGCGATTATTATAAGTAATAATTATAATTATTAGGCTTAAACACTCATCTACATTGAAAAAATCTCCCGAGAAAAGATAAATGCCACTGACGGGACTCGAACCCGCGTCCTTCTGATTTCCGGTCAAATGCTCTACCACTGAGCTACGTCGGCTTATATGTGTGCCAAATAATTCAATATATACTAGTGTTCCATTCAACAATTACTGCTTATTACATTTTTCCAGCTGAAAGAAAAGCCCACTAAGAATAATGCCCACTAAGAAAAATAATGGCACCTGACCGGCAATCAGAAGGACACGGGTTCAAGTCCCGTTGGCGGCATGTATCTTTTCTCGGAAGATTTTCTCAATGTAGATGAGTGTTTAAGCTAATAATTATTTTAATGAAAAGAGAAATAACTTTATTTACATCACTTTTATTTGTACACAATCTACATGTTTTGTGAACGATGTTCACATCATCAGGATCAAATGTATACTGATCCTGATGATGTGAACATCGTTATACATTTGATCAGTATACATTTGATCAGTATAAATTTGATCAGTATACATTTGATCAGTATACATTTGATCAGTATACATTTGATCCTGATGATGTGAACATCGTTCACGAAACATGTAGATTGTGTACAAATAAAAGTGATGTAAACAAAGTTATTTGTCTTTTCATTAAAATAAATAATGCCATCACAAAGTGAAAACCTTTCCGAAGACGTTTTCTTCGAAAAATTAATAATTATTAACTTACAATAATTGTTACCCTTTGTGCTATGCATAAAAATCTTGTCATAAACATTAGTTTATCAATTACAAAAATAATGTCTCAGTGCGGTTAAAAATTTAAAAAAGTTCACCATAATACCTTATTTTATTTTTATTGTCCCAGAGGTGTCAATATCTTTTTCTGATTTTTCTGTTTCCAGATTTTCGATTGAATTTCGCTTATATTTCATTTAATTAAATATTACAATTTGAGGTTTTACTCATAAAGTTAAAATAAAAATAAAATATTCATCCTAGACTTGCAGAAAAGTCAATAGATGTCGCATATGAAAGTAAAATGGATAAAGATTTATCCAGACACTATCTAGAAAGCATTTAGTTCGGGTTTGAATCTTGCAATCATACATAAAGATAGTTGCCAATAATATATGCGTTAAGAAAAATGAAGATAGTATGGGTGGTTCTTAGTCGAAGTATGATACAGTTAAAAATGACCGAATTTGATATCGGCACCGTGGCGCAGTGGTTAGCGCGTTTGCCCGGAAAGCAAGAGGTCCTGGGTTCATGCCCCAGAGGTGTCAATATCTTTTTCTGATTTTTCTGTTTCCAGATTTTCGATTGAGTTTCGCTTATATTGTCTTCATTTAATTAAATATCACCATAATACGTAAATATGAATCACTACCAGACGACAAACTATTAATAATATTTTAAATTATAATTAAATTGGTTAAACTGATTAGTATCGACCGGTTAGTTGAGAAATGCATCCGATTCCACCGAGCCGTTGCGCGACGCGTCGTTTCTTTCCTAGCAAGTCCCACAAAATTACAAAATCAACAACTTTGGCACATAATAACGATAGAAAGAGTATTTAAAATATTCTAAACCCGAAAGAATTATTTCTTTTGTTTCTAATTCTCGGGTTAACCCCTAGCTTTTAATAATGTTTCACCACCGCAAAGGAACAAACTGTAACGTATGGAAAGACGTATTAAAATCAGTTATTTAATACTACAGCCAGCAGAGGGCTAATATTAACAACTGTAAATTTGTGAAACCATTTGAGCAACAAGGCTTTTAAGAGAATATAACCTTTAGGCATAAAATAAACCATCTTGGTATTAATAACAGTAAGTTCTAGTCTAAAAGCAATACGTAATGCGGCTATTCATTAACTCCCTCGAAAATGATTCTCATAAATAGCACAAAGGGTCCATTAACAAAGCAACAATAACAGATGAACCTTAATGAAACATTGTAATGCGGGTAGTAGATGGTAGTCTCCAAACACTTTTAGCAGTAATCTGATACCTAGCCTGGATGTTGTCGCAGAAGCCTTACCGTAGTAATTGTTCCGTTTCCTGCTATTTCCACAGCCTTCTTGCGAAGGCTTCACCGCGTACAACCCCCCTGTAAACTCAGCAAGTCAGTCGAGGATCAGATTGTACACTTTATAATTAGCTTCCCATTGCCTTTACTATGGCGAGCCCTGAAAGAACGGTTTTTAATAACGGGCTATATTGTTATGGTTATCATAGCGCACAACACGACTTAATTGAATTAATTTCATATTTTGAGTTGGGTTCGGAAGGTATTTTTGGTGACACGTTGAATTCATCGTAATTAATTAAAACCATCATTCTTATGGCCCCGGTTATACTGGAAACATTACGAATTTAAATGAAAAATTTTGGAGTGAAAAAAAAATCGCAAAAATACTTATTACTATAATGAAATACATTATTAATATAATTGAAAACAAATAACTTAACAAATAACAAATAACTTAATATCGACATGTTTCAATATCAATGTTATCTTCATCAGGACAAGTTGTTAATACTAACAATAATAACATTGTTATTGAAACATGTCGGTATTGTTAATTATATAATGGTGTAAGGTTATTTTTTTTTTCATTATATATTTAAAAAAATCTGATATAAAAATAGATTAAAATAAGTAAAAATAGGACCTCCGTAGTCCAGTGGGTAAGACTCTTGACTCACAATCCGGAGGTCGCGGGTTCGAACTCGAAATGCGCAAATAAATTTTATTTGATTAATTTGTGTTATTTCACAATTAATTCAGTTAAAATAATATATAGTATATTTGCGGCACGTTCCAGAGTGGAAGATACTATCAGTATCGCCCTGGTGTAAGACCACCATTCAGAATTGAAACGTTGCTTGAAAATGGCTTTAGCCGTGTTTGGTGACCAGATCTGAATAGCCAGGTACTTCCCAACCTTCCTCTTCCCCACCTCCTTCCCCTCCCTACTACCTTCAGCCTCACAAAATACCCCAATTGGGGATGCCATAGTCTCACTGGCTCCAGACGGGAGCAGTTGAGATTCTTGTGCGGTATTCACTGTAAAAAAAAAGGTTTTTTAAAAGAAATATTCTTTAAAAAAAACAACAAAAAAACTGGTTCCATGAGAGTTGGTCCGCCGACAGTCTGTCTGTACTTTTATACAATATGCAGTCGGTTTAGAGAAAATACGGTATACCTTATTACACAAAATATAACTTAGTGACCACAAATGGATGTGCAGAGGGGATGTACTTCCGAATAACAAAAGTATAAAACAATTTTTCATTCAAATATGTCAAGGAAAGATCTGCTTCTACTGCGTAGATAATATGTCAAGGAAAGATTTGTTTCTTTATATACTGCGTAGATAATATTATATCAACGAATAAGAACAAATATGTCAAGGAAAGATCTGCTTCTTTATATATTGCGTAGATAATATTATATCAACGCATAAGAACAAATATGTCAAGGAAAGATCTGCTTCTTTATATACTGCGTAGATAATATTATATCAACGCATAAGAACAAATATGTCAAGGAAAGATCTGCTTCTTTATATACTGCGTAAATATTATTATATCAACGCATAATAATAAATATGTCAAGGGAAGATCTGCTTCTTTATATACTGCGTAGATAATATTATATCAACGCATAAGAACAAATATGTCAAGGAAAGATCTGCTTCTTTATATACTGCGTAGATAATATTATATCAACGCATAAGAACAAATTAATATGCCAAGGAAAGATCTGCTTCTTTATATACTGCGTAGATAATATTATATTTAGGCATAAGAACAAAAAAATCGAAAACCGTGAATAAATTAGTTTGATATTCATACCAACTTATTATTATGGGAATTTTTAAGTTGATTTTACTTTTGATATTGGTAAGTAATGCACAAAAAATTGTAATTTTGTAGTAAATATCATTTCGGGGGAACTATTTTTGGGTCACCAACAAAACTACAGGCTGCCTCAAAACACGAAACCCTAGTCAAGAGTGAGGAGGACTGTGAACAGTGACATTATTAAAATATGCCTTATATTCACATCGCGTAAAAATTTTGTCATGGAAACTAATAAAAACATAAAAAAATATAAATCATCGAAGAAGAAGCAAATACTAATAAATCTAAACAAACATTGAAACACAACCAGATTTTTTTTTTTTTACATGAGCTCCACACAGGAGGCCCTGAGGAAAATAATTTCCCTGAGGGCCTATGTCATCTTTGGGGATGCTGTGTGGAGGATTTTTTAGGGAAAGGAAGGAGAGGAGGGTTCTGGGAAGGAAAAGGGTTTAAGAAGTGGGTAGGAATCTGGGGTTCAGTGTGTCCTGATCATCAGACCTAAACACACCTCATCCAATGAACCCGGGCACCCCTGCTAAATCACCAAACGTAGCGAACCACTTGGGGTGGCCTATGGCAGAAAATAAAAGGATAACGGTCACAACCGGGAATCAAACCCAGGATCTCTGTCTTCTCTGTCCTTATATTACCTACGTTGATGGGTAAAACTATCAAAAGTTATTCAAATCAAATTGAATTTTATTCTAGACTTGTGGAAAATGTCAATAGGACTCCCATATGAATAAAAATTTCAAATGTTTATCTAAGAAACTATCTAGGTTACAAATACATAATTTTTGTTATCGCTTAAAACGATGACAGCCAAAAATGTGAAAAAAATAGTAAAAATATAGTGAAAAATATAATATTGCTAATTCTGAATTAGAAATATGAGATCGACAAAAATGACGTAAATAAATTAATTCCCAGTGGCCAAATAGAACGAAGTGTTGATCCGGTGAGACAGAGATCCTATGTTTGATTTCCGGATGTAACCATTATCTTTTTATTTTCTGGGTCTTGTTCTGTTTCATGTTTCACTAATATTTATAATTAATTACTAATATTTACAAATTATTTGTTAATTACATATTTGACTCCCCTGAACTCCTTAGGCTGATTAACTTTCATGTGCCTAGTAGAACGGTTCATCAGAAGGTACCTTACCATTGTAACAATGCAGGTACCAATGCAGAAATAAACTCAGTAATTAACTGGTTGCATAGTGCAGGAAATAAATATTACATGAACACAAACGGTACTGAATGCCTATCAGCCTATAAAAACATTGTTATTAAATCTGTATGTCTATCTTGATGTTTATAAATTTTCAAGATGTATCGAAATTTATATGAATGTGCATCTTATATCTTAATCTATTTGTTGTTTTTAAGTAAAACATTTTATACTCGGTACTTATTTTAATTGTTATATCTCTTAATTCTTTGATTATATAAAATGTATTATTAATTTAACCATATGTAAAAGCTCTAATTGGGCGTGTACAAATAAAAAAATATTTTTTTTTTTAATGTAGCTATTACTTTGTGGTTATTCATTATAGAAAAATGAAACAATATAACTTTGTATAAACCACTTATATAATTTGCAAATTTCGGAACAAACGTTCCTTCGTCAGGGAAAGCTTATACTAATTTGACAGTTTAAAACAATGTTTTATTATGGTAGGGGTGGAGCCGTTGTTAGTTAATAATGCAGATTGGGTGGGTAGGTATTAGTGTAGAGTGGGTGGGTAGGGGAACAAATCCATGATTGGGCTATAAAAAAATTATTACTATTATCTTCTTCTTCAATGATTAATATTACATTGATAGGTATAATCTACAAAATTTATTCCAATAAAATTTAATTTATAAAATTTCATTGAACGTCGAAAAGAATTTTTATTTATTTAAGAACTCGGTTTCAGACTTGAATAGATAATATTGTCGTCAGCAGATTTTATCTTTTTGTAAGAATGCGTATTCTGTATTTCATGCGATAAAATTTTCCAGTCACAAAATTATGACTTCCGTAAAAATGCGTATACGAAATTTATTATTCGAATAAATAAAGGTTTTCTGAATAATTCATTCATTCCACCATCGGGTCGACATTGAGAGCCTTCTCACGAGAAGGACGTATACCCTCAAATTTTCGTTAACAAGTGGCCCTGGAGCACGTCTTAGCCTGAAATTTCAAAGACATCTCCCATAAGGAATATAAAATTCCTCGCTTGGAAAATTGGGTGATTTCCCAGAGTAAGATATTCCCCAGTCCCAAATTCTGACTCTCCGCTGGTAAGATAGTCTGAGAAGTGTTTTGCTTTGAGTTTATATCTTAAATTTATGCCAAAAACCTTCCGTAATTGGGTAAAGCATGCGTATAAAGGCAAGAGACGTGATTAGGCCCAGACTGATTTTATTCTCGTAAAATATCATTTGTTCAAATTAAAGCTACTCTCCGCAGACCAGGTAAAAAGGTTTTGAAACAATTTTTTTGTTCTTTATTTATTTTTGCTAGCATTTAAAGTACTAGCTGGTTCCCAGCATGCGTTGCTATGTCATTTAATAAAGAAATTGTTTCTCTATGTTCCCATTCGTCCCGTTCCCCTTTCACCTCTCCTTCCTCTCCCGCGTCCCCTTCCCCTCTCGCGTTCCCACTCCGATTCCTCCATCTTTCCTCTCCCCACTCCATTCCCCCCTTCCGAGTTCCCCTCCCCCCTCCCGCATTCTATACACCATTCCTGGTACAAACAGCTCGCGTACCACCTTTTGCATTTTTTTTGTACAAATTTCATAATGCCAGAGCTTGTATATGTTATTCTGATGTATGAGCTATATTATTGTAAAGTTTCATTAAAATCCATTCAGCAGTTTTTGCGTGAAAGAGTAACAAACATTCACCCATACAAATTTTCATCTTTATAATATTAGTAAGATTGTACGTTCAAAATAAAATGATTAATTTCAGTATAGTTGACGGCCGGCGTAGTCTAGCGGTAAGGCTTTTGACTGGCAATCCGAAGGTCGCAGAATCGAATCCCGGCTTGGGCAAATAAATTTTATTCGAATAATTTGTGTTATTTCACAATTAATTTATTGAAAATAATGTATAGTATATTTGCGGCACGTTCCAGAGTAGAAGATACTCTCAGAATCGTCCAGGTGTAAGATGACCATTCAGAATTGAAAGTTGCTTGAAATGGCGTTAGCCGTGTTTGATGACCAGATCTGAATAGCCAGGTACTTCCCCACCTTCCTCTTCCCTATCTCCTTCCCCTCCCCACTACCTTCAGCCTCACAACTACCCCGATTGGGGATGCCATAGTCTCACTGGCTCCAGAGGGGAGTAGTTGAGACTCTTCTGATGTACTACTATAAAAAAAAAGTTTTGGTATTTCTTAGTCGTACTCACCAGGGGTTCCTGTGCCGAAGCGGACTAAAGTTATTTAATTATAGTTTATTGGTCTTCAATGTCACTTTTAGTGTGTTTTTAGAGTATTTCGTCGACCTCTTTAAGCCAGATTATTATTCATGATTGAAGTCATTTTTTTTTTCTTTTTTTCGTTTTATGTCTTTAGGATGTTTTGGAGTTTTGTTGCAAAGTAAGTTTAGCTTCTTTGTCCGAATATGGTTTCATAACTTGGAATTTTTTGTTTTTTATGACACTTTTATTCGATCCAGTGTGATGGATACACGGTCTTGTTGAGTGGCCTCAGTCAAACGTTGAAATGATTAACCCGAGAAGTGTAATCTATGCCAACCTGATGGATAGATACTGATTTACATAATACTTTTCGGTGACCGGACAACTCAGAATGAAATCAACTAAGAACTTCTTTTGCAGTCATTAAAATTGATGTTAAAATATATTTAAAAATTGGTTAAATAGGTTACGTTATGTTTGGGTATGAGCAATTTTTAATTAATTTTTACATTGCTTTTAATGACCTTTCAAAGAGGCGTTGAGTTGAATAGATTCTGAAATGGCATAGAACCGACTTTTCAATATTTTATTTTATCTTTTTATTATTTTATTTAGGGTAAGTATAATAATTTACATCTTAATAATAATTTACATCTTGGAGATAGTTACTACCCTTCCACTTGAAGCATTTGCTTGTGTATGGAAGGGAATGTACAATATACATAAATGCAGTCATTAGTTAACACTTAAATATAATTAATTGTACATGTATATATGTGTAGTAAGTATATGTTGGTACGGTTGAAAATAAAGACATCTATAAAAAGGTATATAATATATTTACTGTAGTAATAAATTGACTTTTTTACTTGGGTTACAACTAGAAAATATGACTAAGAATGGACACACATTCATGTTATGTTATGTATTTTGGAAAATAAAGGATATTTTTAATATTAATTTAGGCGGCAGTAGTTTTTTTTTTCTGGAACATGCTCTCTCTGGATGAAACTCTGGAACATGCAGCAAATATACTATATATTATTTTAAATGAATTAATTGTGAAATAACACAAATTAATCAAATAAAATTTATTTGCGCATGCCGGGTTTGAACCCGCGACCTCCGGATCGTGAGTCAAGAGTCTTACCCACTGGACTACGGAGGTCGTCAAATTAAATAAATTTCATTTTTCTTTACTCGTTTATAATTCGTTCGTCCTGAAGAAGGAACGATTCTTTTAAATTATTATTTGGTAAAATGTGATAAAATAAAGCCCTTTAAAGCAGTAATGAATAGTGACTTGTAAATTTGAATTTTTTCAATGTTATACAACGATCCCTTACATTTTAAAGACGGCACAAAATTCATAACTCGATTTCCTAAAGCAGCAACTTGTAGACGCAATTATTATGCGTTCTTGAAAAGAATAGAGATCCACAATTATTAATGCATTTTGTTTCTATTTACTCAACGCAAAATGTCAAAGTTGGGACGACAAGAGGCCAGTCGCAAAAATTAACGCAACTTCCAGAGGGGTGGTGAATTTTCTATCATCTTTTATTTTTACCACTAAACTGGAATATTTTTAATAAGTTTTACTTTGTAGTTTTACAAAGAACGTTTTTATCAGTCTATGTTCTTCAATACCCTTCAATAATATTTTAAAAGACGAGCGATATTTTATCAAGTGAATTTGATCGAGGAATTCCACTTGCATAATGCCTTATAATGGCTTTTTGTGTTTAACGGTACTTCTAAGGAGCTCCTGATTTACTTTTTACCAGATAAGACAATGGTTCGGTATTGCTGAAAGATAAGCAATAAGAACAAAGAATAATTTTTCAACCTTAGAAATTGGCACTAAGAAGGTTATAAAGTCGAGTGAATCTTGAAAACGGTTTTGTAATGTGCCGCCAGACGATTAGAAATTATCGCCTTAGAATATCTAAACGTAATTAATAAATTATAATTTCACCCTTTCTCCCCTTGTGCTTATTGAGTCGGGGGAAACACAGAGGCCGGCAAATCGTTCCACAGCCAAGCTGTTGAATTCAAGAATGAGTCGTAGAAACGACCCGTTCTCATGTGACATAAGTCAACCGTGTACAAATTTTGGGCGCGTGTTTGGCGTGTTTCCCGACTATGCACCGGTGCCGAAAGGATCAATGATGCTAGTTCCTAGGAGCATCTTCCACTGTAATACCAGTAGAACAAGGAAAGCATTTCAACCTGATGCCTGTGCTCTAAAGATTGCAATCCGTCTGTTAAGATGGAAGAATCTATCAAACGGACCGCCCGTTTCTGCTCAGAGTCAAGGGATTTTTTTTAGGTATTTTGGAGCTCCAGACCAGAGGTGGCTGCCAAATTCAACCGTGGGGTGTACTTGCAATTTGTACAGGGTTAGCAGTTGTGTACATACTATTGAAGTATCTACGGGCCATGTACAGTACGCCCAGTTTCTGAGAGGCTAACTTAACTCTGGTTTCGATGGAGCTCACGACCTCAGCTACTCACTTAGAATTACAGCAAGCATATCGATGGAGGCCCTGTTCGGAAGATTGCTTCCGAACAGGACGAGGTTATTCTTACCCCAAGTGAAAGCACTCTCGAGGTAACCGTCCAATCTTTGCTTCAAAGCACTCCAAGCTATTGTGTACTGTCATCCGCGTAACAATGAATCGTAACATGACAAGAGGTCATTGATGGGCAACAGAAACCTAGTCGGAGACAAAACCGATCCCTACGGGATGCCAGCATTTATCAAATGCGAGGAAGAGGTGAAACCGTCAGCAACCGCCTGAATCGACCTCTCCCTCAAAAAGTCGGCAATCTACGTACACAAGGATGCGGGAAGTCCGTAAGAAGGCAGTTTATTGACAAACCCTCGGTGCCAAACCCGGTCAAAGGCTTTGAAAATGTCCAGTGCAACCATTTGGTTCTCACAGAAACGTTCCAGGAAACGCCCCCAAACATGCGTCACATACGCGAGAAGATCACCGCACGAGCGGTTCCGGTGGAATCCGTATTGACGATTGTTAATAATTTTGTTCTTATCGAGGTATGTGAGCAGTTTGTCATTGAGCACACGTTACATCACTTTTGACAGAACAGATGTGATCGCTATGGGGCGTAGTTGGCTGTGTTGGAGCGGTCACCCTTCTAAAACCCATAATTGCCTCGATAAGATGCCTCCAGGTGTGTCTGCCTTGCACTACTGTAAACATATATAAACAATAATCAAAGTTACAGAAATCATGATAGGACACTTCAGTTAAACACAGTTTTAATAGAAAATACTTTTTCAATGTATTTTATCATTTTTTTCTATCGATGTTACATTATATATTAGAAGATTAGTAGCGAAAGTCGAAGTGATACATTTTATATGTTTTTATTGTCCAATTTTTAGGACTTGGAAAATTTAATAAAATGACTTAAAAAGCTGAAAATCTTTATTTGGGTTTAATCAGTAAATATTCAAGGGTAATTAAATTTTTTCGTACATTTCGTCGTTAACAATGTCGTGGACTGTCTTTATGGATATGATTATCTGGTTAAACAGCATAATATGTACTTCATTTTTGGTCTCGAAGTAATTTAAAATATTATTTTAAATTATCAAAAATGGTTGCCTGACCTCTGTGTATTTTAAATAACATTAAATGTACAGTGACCTTTGAAATGCATCAAATATGACATAAAATTATCCATTTAAACAATAATTTGAATTTTTTAAATAATTTGTTATTGTAACAAGAAGAACTTACCTACCTATCACTTCAAACATTGTGAATTTCACTCTTGTCGGATCAACTTTCAATTTTCAATTTGGGAGGCGGGAATGGGTACCGCCGCCCCGGGAACCTTTATTGGATAACCAACACCTTTGTCTTAGGTCATTCCAAGTGATTCGCTACGTTTTGGTGATTTAGCAGGGGTGCTCGGGTTCATGGGGTGAGGTTTGTCTAGGTCTTGGAGGTGGATGACTAGGACACACTGAACCCCAGATTCCTACCCACCCCTTAAACCCTTTTCCTTCCCAGAACCCTCCTCTCCTTCGTCTCCTTAAAAAAAACCCTCCACACAGCATCCCCAAAGATGACGTAGGCCCTCAGGGAAATTATTTCCCTCAGGGCCTCCTCTGTGGTGCTCATGTGAAAGAAACATGGCAATCCTAATTTATTTTCTCACGAAATGTTGTTTTGTGTTTCAACGTGATACGCGAAGATGTTCGCTTTACAGGTTAATGTAGTTTTTATACATTTGGGCAATTGCGGATCACCATTCTTCATATATTTTGTCCGCAAAGTAAATTCATACATTACTTAATGAAATAATTAAAAACACTTTGTTTTTACCACAATAAACTTTTTTTAAAAGTCGACATGTTTCAAGAACGATGTTCTTGAAAAAGTCGTCAAGTTTCAAGAACATCGTTCTTGAAACATGTCGACTTTTTAATAAAGTTTATTGTGGTAAAAACAAAGTGTTTTTAATTATTGCATTAATAAAATGGTGCCACAAAGTGAATTTGCAAAATTTGAAGAAGTTCATACATTACTATTTAATGCCCATCTAGTTTTGGAACTTTTTATATGTCCCAGGCGTATGCATTATCTGAAAAGATGAGTTTTAAGTTTTGCTCTCAATTCTCTGTATTTTTTTTATTTTTTTATTTTTTATTTTTTTTTACAGTTTTTTAGAGAAAATGTGTCCTAACTGGGGTACGTCGTTCTAAGGACACATTGTACAAGTTTTATTATTTGAATTATAAGTAAATACCTAATCTATGTTAGAATATTTCCAAGGAAAATAATTAAGTTAGATCTAAAAGAAAGTACAAAACAAGCATTATTCTTTGTTGGGTTGCAAAATTGAATCTATTTTCTTCCTTCCCATGTCCATAATCCATATTTTTATGCTTCTTTTGAAGGCGGTTATTTTTTTGTGGTTTTCATTGCAAGATGGAGTAAATTAAATAATTTTACAGAGAAGTATTCCATATTTCTTTGTCCAAAAGTCGTTTTAGTTGTAGGTTGGTAGAATGTATGTTGTAATGTAGATCTTGTGAATCGGCCCGAGTTAGTCTGTGTACAGTTATCCTGATTTTTGAATGCGTACATTAGAATATCTTTTGTATACAATTGTTTCAGTGACATTAAATTCAGCGCTTTAAAAACATAGTCTGTAGGGGTTCTGATGGGTACTCTAAGTATAATTTTCAGAATTGCCCTTTGTGCTATGAGGACTGGTTTTATAGTGGAATCGCATGAGCTTCCCCATCCGATAAGACCATATTGTAGTTGAGATTGGGCTAAGGCATAATAGATTTTAATTAGCTGTTCTTTATCTAAAATGTTTCTTATTGTTTTGAAAAAATAGGTTAGTTTTTTAATTTGTTGCTCACATTTTCCACTTGGGAGTTCCAATTTAAGTTTTGATCAATTATTATTCCAAGATATTTTATTGTTTGTATTTCATTCAATTTTGGACAGATCTTTTTCTGTTTGCGATGTATAGCTAGCAATATGGTGATACTAGACCACGCCCACATAAATTATAAAGTTGCCTCTAGTTTAATAATAATAATAATTAGATAATTTGTTAAGCGCCGTTTTTGTGAAAAATCACCTCAAGGGCGCTATACAATTTATTTAGAATTCTTAGTTTCTTTCTAATTTAACTATTTACAAATAGACGCAGAAACATGGTAGTGACAAAAGTACTGTTGATATTTATTTTGAAAGACTGGATAATCTAGGACTCTTTAGGGTTGCAGAATGTTCTTGAAATGACCTTTAAAAAGGCTTACAATTAAGAATTTTTTATTTAATTTTTTATTATTTTTTTTTAACAAATTAGTTATTTTCAGTGTCGCGGGCATTGAAGGTGAAGTTTGTGACTAGCTAATACTAAAGATCTAGTATTGAAATGCTAAGCAGAATATATTTGTTATTTTACTTATTTAAAAATAATACAAGTTTATTGCGTCAAATGTCCTCTGGAGTTCCCCTGTTTCGTTTTGTGCGGGTTTTAGTTGACGACGGTTTTATTTCGAGGAGAATTAGAATATACAAGGTTGTGAAATGTGAAATTCAGTACTTGCACATATATTTAGAGCTACGAATACATTTTTATCGACTTTTTAAAAATAATACACATTTGGAATGATGAACTTAAAGATCCCTTAAATTTTATTATATTTATTTTACCGTGTTTGTTATGGGCGGGATTTAAAGTAAAAGGTGATATTATAAGAAGTAAATTATATTGAGTTTGTTTAGTGTAAAACTATCACAACCGAAGTTTTGGGTTTTTTAAATTTCAGGTTCAGTAAAATTTTATCAATCTTTTCCTGTGCCTAATCAAAATATTTATATATATATATATAATTATATACATAATTATCAATATATATATCAGCGAGTAGGTATAGGTATATAGTATTATACCAGATAAGGACACGTAGATAGATACACTTTTACATTTAACTGCACACTCGACTAAAATTTTGATTTTTCAAAGATGATTTTTCAATTTAAAATTTTGACTAATCATCTGGACGATCGGTGTTCCCATTAAATCAACAATGCATATTAGTCCTAAACGACAAGCTGAGTAATATTTATTTGTATTCTATTATAATATTTCTATAATGTAATCGTAAAACTTTGCTTAGCATGTATCACGGTTTTACATTCACGTAAATATTACATTTTTACCTTGTTTTTTTAGTGTGATGCTATCTACACAAATAGTTTTAGTTACATTAAAAAATGTCTTCGGTTTGCGCTCAATAGGATTGTATTGATCTAAAGGCTGGTTTACACAGTGCGAGCTAGCCTGCGAGTCAGCCTGCCGAGTAACTAACTGCACTGCAGTAACTCGCACTGTTTGGACGTAACTTACGAGTAACTCGTACGTGCTAGTTGGACAGTAGATCGCTTCCGAGTTACTTCAACATTTTTTGTTTTCACTCGCATGCTCGCCCGGCAGCAACTCACACAGCAGCAACTCGCAGCAGCTCGGTCATCACTTGCATCGTTTGGACGCGTGCGGCAGTAGCTCGCCTGTGCCAGCCGGACAGTTGTGAGCAGAAACTGTATTTTAGAAGCTTTTTTGTGATATAGAAGCTTTAGAAATCCTAAAAAATATTGATAACAGTCTGAATGATATTCTGCTTAGGAAACACAGGGTTACTTCCAACTTTACCCTTGCTGCTATGGCATCTCTCGTCAATGTGTCTTGACGTTCTATTTTTGTTTTTATCAAATTTAAAAGTCTTTCGACTTGGTCAGGTGTCACTATCATCACTGCTTTATATTCTCGGGGGTCTTCATGATAAAGCTGCTCCTTGAAAATGGTAAGTGTTGCTCCTAAAGATTTTCTAGCCATCCAGTCTCTAATCCAAACCCTATTCCTTCGCTGTTTTTTTTAAAAGGTTTTCATGGTATTTTCCAATTCTTGACATAATATTTTTGCCATGGACTTTATCACAGTTTCTGTAATTAAAGCACGTTCACTAGACATCGCGACAACTCGCAAGACTGGGTAGCAGCTACTGCGTGTCGCGTGGACAGCTAAGGCAAGCCGAGCTATTGGCGTACGAGTAGACAAGCCGAGTGACTGTCTACTGGCTAAGCAGCAGCTCGCACTGTGTAAACCAGCCATAAGGAATTACAGTTTTCAGTGATCAGCAATAAACCAGTGTTCAGTCCTAAATGATTAAACATAGGTATTAAATATTTAGACAATTTATAAAATGTTACACTGAAAAAAAAAGAGTGTAGTTAACACGCGGTAGAAGCAAAACTTTCTCAAAAACAAAAACAAAACGGAGCCTTGAAAAGTGAGTTCATAATCAAAGCAGCCAATGAGCGCAGAACTGGCGCCATTTCCATTTTATATCTCAACCAATAGGAGCCTTGATAGGAGTTTTATGCTTCGCAGGTGCTATATGCATCATTTCCGTTTCATCCGAATTTCTAATCACAACGGGGCTATAGAAGTTTCCTTTAAAAACCAAGCTTGAATTACTTGTAGCTTCTTCTCTAGGAAGATTTTTTTAATGCTCTCCTCGACAATTTACTGTTTGTCATTTAGTACCATAAACATTATATCTACTTTTAGAACAGTTTTTCACTAAAGAGACAGTTCATTATTCATACAACTATGCAATTTAAATGTTGAAACCAAATTTTGGAGCATGAATTACTTTAGTTCAAATAAACATATCGATAAACATCTTACTAGCATTAAAATCGCGAAAGTTTTCATGGATGAATGTGTATGTGTTTGTTACTCTTTCGCGCAAAAACTGCTCAATGGATTTTATTGAAACTTTACAGTAATATAGCTCATACATCAGAATAACACAAAGGCTATGAATAATGTTAAGCTCTGGCGTTATGAAATTATAAATACTAATATCTACGTGTTGTGTCAAATAAATTTCCTTACAAAAGCGAGTTATTGCTAACGCCAGACGAAAAGCAAAACGTTGTGGTGGAAATTTTATTATCGGCGTCGTTGTTAATATCTATCTTCTATCTAAGTATTTAAAAATAATAATAATATAATAAAAATAAAAATGAATTGCCGAAATGTGTGTACGCGCATAACTTTTGAACAACTGCACCAAATTGGATAATTTTTTTTTCGTCAGGACAAGGTTTGTATAAAACTACTGATGAGCTCCAGCATCATGAAATTTGTATAAAACATTGCTGTATGTGGCACGCGAGCTGTTTGAAAACTGAATGTACCGAGACTGAATGTATGGAATGCGGGAGGGGGCAGGGAACTCGGATACAGAGTTCGCGAGACGGGGGAATGGGGGGGAGTGCAGTGGGGAGAGGGAAGGTGGAGGAATCGGAGTGGGAACGCTAGAGGGGAAGGGGACGCGAAAGAGGAAGGGGAGGCGAAAGGGGAACGGGGCGAATGGGAAAGGACACGCAAGGAGAAACCATTTCTTTATTAAATGGCATAGCAACGCATTTCGGCCAGCCAGCAGCTAGTCAACCAGCTAGTCGATAATAAACCTCCTACTAGAACATTCAAATTTATTAGGTACGTATACGTACTTTTCGAAAAAAAAATTACATAGTTTTATTTGTAATTTTATGTTAATATCACAAATCGTAATCCGTTGTCGGAGTCGTTAAATTCAGTAGCGTTATTTTGTCTCGACGACAATAATGTCGCCCACTTAACAACACTTTGAATGCGAAATGACATTCGTCGCTACTGATAAAGCTCCCTCTATGCTTCATTTGCGTAAGCTCTGCATTACAAGCTTTCGGCAAGATTTGGCTTTTTACTCATTAAATAAACATGGCCCATGAAAGCGCATAAAATTTAACGGCGTCACCTACCAGGATAAAACAGCACGCAGGGGTGAATAGGCAATCATTTACGAATAATTATGTACAAAACTAAATTAATGATCTTTCTCATTGTCATTTTTCAAACAACATAAAATAAAATGCAAACTCGTTGATGTCAATCACATATTATTTCGTTAAATAATATACAATTAATTTTTATATTGACCGGTCAGTGGCTGAGTTGGCATCGCGCTTAGGTCCCACCCGGGCATCGCGTGTTCGATTCCTCGGCTGGATAAATCCTCCATCACGACACAAGCAACATTTTCCGCTCATTGTGGTGGTTGTAGGAGATTTTAAAATATTTTAGGGTTATTCATAATCTGGGAATGTTTGTCTTTCTTTAATATATATATATATATATATATATATATATATCAATTTTAATGCGAAAATGTCCAAGTTTACTACATGCCATAGCAACATTTTTCATGTCAAGATATTTCTTTTTTATTAACTTACGGTTATTTTCAATTAATTTAAAATGATACCACAAATTAATTTTGCAAAAATAAATTGATTTATTTTTGAGATAATAACCAGAATTGCGTTTTGGCCTCCTTTCATCACTGTTTCATATGACTTTCTTAGGCCCTGATGAAAAAAATCCCCTAAATACCTATAATCATCTTTGGGGATGCTGTGCAGGGTGTCTTTTTAGGAAAGGAAGGAGAGGAAGTTCTGGGAAGGAAAAAGGTATGAGGGGAGATTAGGAATCTGGGAATCAATATGTCCAGGAGTGGCGGACGTATAAATCCATCCAAATTAAAATGTCTCTCTCAATCAGTCTCTCCGATCCGGTCTACCACGCAGTTAATGGGCAGACAAATCCACCGCCAAGACCCGGACAAACCGCACTCTATGAACCCGGCACTCCCGTTAAGTCACCAAACGTAGTAAACCACTTAGGGTGACCTATAGCAAAGATGTTAATTATCCTATAAATAGTTCTCATGGTTATGAAAATTTTTAAAAACTTGACAAGTCTTTAAATGTAATACATTTTCATTAAAAAAATACAAGGCGACCTCATTGGTGATGCAAGTCCCGTTGGCTCTGTACATTTGGGAATTTTGGGCGAAAATCATATTTTTGTTGTTGTTGCGAAAAGTCCGGCCCTGAACGGCCGCGCCGCGGGCAATGTTTGACTTTATGTCTTCACAAGCAACCTGGGGGCAGCACCCCGCGGTCCCCGGAGAACAAACTACGGTGAAGTTCTTTCAAAATTAAGAAGGTTTAATAGTTGGGGTCGAACGTAAAATTCGGGTTGAACATTAACAAAAAATGTCTGTTGCCGTGGAAGCCTCGCCCGTATTTTTTATGTTTACGAGTCTAAGTTTCTTACGCTCTTCCTAAAAATTGAACGTAAATTTTTATTTATTTAATTTATGCGTAAATTATTTGATATGGGGACTGAAGAGATAAACTGATAGAAATAATGTATTGTAGCCGTGTCGATGTGCACGAAGTGAGGTCAAAATTTTATTACTTCTTGTGTTACTGATAAAAATAAAACAAACAAAAAAATTCTAACAAAATATCGATTGGTTTATCTAAGTCTCTTGAGGCCTTGAAGTCGAAATGTCTTAGGTAAATTGGCGATATCGGTTTTATTTTAAATCTATTATTTAACAATTGTTATAAGTAATTATTATCAGTCAAAAGCTTGAACCGACTGGAACCCGCGACCTTCTGATTTCCGGTCAACTGCTCTGTCCACTGAGCTACGTCGGCTTATCTCCTGTATATTCTAGTGCAGCATTCAATATATTCTAGTGCAGCACTTACCAACCGGGGGGGGGGCACGCCCCCCTAGGGGGGCGTAGAGAAATGTCAGGGGGGCGTAATAGGTACGTTTGCATTTCCAAAAAAAAAATCTATTCGAAGCAAAGACTATAATCGACCATCTGGTACAGAGCATGCAAGCGCAAGTATCTCCAATAGTACTTTAAAAGTTTTATTTATTTGTTCTAAAATTACTTTGAAAGTTGTTAGACATTATCTAATTATAAAAATAGAAGTTAAATAAATAAAAAATAATAATAGAATAATATGTTTACTTAAAAGACCACTAAGAAATGTAAATGTAAAAGTAATTAATGCTTGAAAGTGTAGGTACCTACTGTTCTATTAAAGATCCATAATAAATGAATATATTGTATCTGTATTGTACCTATTTGAAATTGAAATAAATAATTTAGTTAATATAAATGTGTTTCTTATTTTTGTTGAAACTTTTGTTAACTGAGGGGGGGGGGTGCGAACCTCCCCGGGTGCCACCCGACGGGGGGGTGACACTACACCCGACGGGAGATGACACCCGATTGTTAAAAAAATTCGAAGGATATTGACGCAAAAAATTGATACGTTTTTATTTATGGCTGGCGTCCCGCAGGGATCGGTTCTGTCTCCAACTCTGTTTTTGTTGCACATCAACGACCTTTTGTCATGTGCACCAATTCACTGTTACACGGATGACAGTACAGTTCATGATAGCTTTTTGTTTGACAAGCCCCCAAAGGGCTCACAAACTCCAACAGCTCGTAAGGCTTTGAAGCAAAGAATGGACGGTTACCTCGAGAGTGTTTTCTCTTGGGGTAAAAATAATCTCGTTGAATTTAATGTTTCAAAGACCCAATCCTGTCTGATTACGTCTAAAAGGGATCGCAATGAAAATCTAGTCTCTTTCAACGGAAGCAATCTTCCGAACAAGCCCTCCATTGATATGCTTGGTGTAACCCTAAGTGACCAGCTCAGGTATGGGGGCTCCATCGAAGCCAGAGTAAAGTTAGCCTCCCAAAAACTGGGCGTACTGTACAGGGCCCGCAGATACTTTAATAGTACACAACTGCTAACTGTGTACAAATCGCAAGTGCGCCCCACGGTTGAATTTGGCAGCCACCTCTGGTCTGGAGCTCCAAAATACCTGAAAAATACCCTCGACTCTGTGCAGAAACGGGCGGTCCGTTTGATAGATTCTCCCATCTTAACAGACGGATTGCAATCTTTAGAGCACAGGCGTCGGGTGGGAACGCTATCCTTGTTCTACCGGTATTACAATGGAAGATGCTCCGAGGAACTAGCATCATTGATCCCTTCGGCACCGGTGCATAGTCGGGAAACAAGCCAAACGCGTGCCCAACATTTGTACACAGTTGACATTTGTCACATATTTGTCACATGAGAACGGGTCGTTTCTTCGACTCGTTCTTGTGTTCAACAGCTCGGCTGTGGAATGATTTGCCGGCCTCTGTGTTTCCTCCTTCCTACAACATGGGTCTCTTCAAGACCAATGTTCATTCCTTCCTCTCCTCAAAAAGACCCTCCACACAGCATCCCAGATGACATAGGCCCTGAGGGAAATTATTTTCCTCAGGGCCTCCTGTGTGGAGTTAATGAAAAAAAAAAAAAATTATATTCGGAACGTCCCGAAACGGGAAGAATTATTTTTATTGGCGAAAAATCCTGTTTCTGAAATGAAATTCTCTAGCCACCCCCCCCCCCCATGCCCATGCTAGCTACGCCACTGAAGGGGGGCTTGAAAATATTTTTTTTTGGTTCGGGGAGGCTCGGCGAAATAATGGTTGGAAAACCCTAATCTTGTGTTTCATTCAACAATTAATGCTTATTACATTTTTCCACCTGCAAACAACCATTTTTATTTTTATATGAGAAAGGCATTGTAAGTGCTAAATCTCCCGCTAGGTGGCGTCGAGAAAAATTATGTCTACATTTTTTGGTGAAAATACTTTAACTCGTCAAATATTAATTATTATTTTTAATTGATAAACTAATGTTTAAGACAAGATGCATATCACAAATATAACAATTATTTAAATAATTGTTACTCTTTGTGCTATGCGTAGAAATTTTGTCTTAAACATTTGTTTATCAATTAAAAATAATAATCACTTATGTAAGTATATTTATATTTATTTTATTTTATTTGAACAAAATTATTTTAAGTTAAGGTCACATTTCTAGGCATTATTTTCTGTTGACTGGACGTGGGTAAGTGTCTTTATAATCGTTACATAGTATAAAATGAAGTCGCTCAAAATGTTTATGCGCATAGATAGATTAATTCAAGATGAAGCTTTATATGTATAATACATGCTTATTATAGTAGAGAAAGGCCGAGAAATTCAAATATTCAATTCAGGCAGCGGGCGGCTGGCAAGCGGGTGGTGTGGATTTTATAAAGATTGGGTAATGGCATTGTGTTTTGTTAGCCACAGCAACGTGTGGCCGGGTCTGCTAGTGTATTATAATAAACAAAATATAAATTAGTATTTTATTTTATTTTTTATTGAGTCTAGTTTTTGAACTGTTAATTCGTTGTGCAATTCGATTGTATTAGAATTTTAAATTAAAACACTTTGGAACTTTCTTTCACTTATTTATAAATAAGTGAAAGAAAGTACAAAAGTGTTTTAATTTAATTTTTTTTAATGTTATTATTCATTAAAACATTCCGTAAATATTAAGTGCGGCAAAAAATGTAAAATTTTGATTTTTCGCATTTTATTTTTGTTTAGTAAACTATTATTAAATAATAGCACAGACCCGTAAAAAATCACAGGAGGGCCTGAATTCTTGACAAATCATTTTGGTTTCAAACACCTATATTCAAAACAAATTTCAGTTCATTTAACTAGAGTTGCAATCACAGAGAGACCCGTAACTGAAAATAGTATTTTTGATGATTGATGGTAATTGTAATCTTTATATGTATGCAACCTTTTCATTTGTTCCCATCCCCGTTCCAGGTTTTCCCTCCCCATTCCGCCGTTTCATCCCTGCCGTTAAACAATATGAAAAACACACTTTATAAAATTACATAACATTACTGTCTATCAGTAAAGAAGACCGTCCTGGTGTCCTTTTAAAGATATCCACAGTTTTATTTCGAGGTTGACGAAATTTTGCACTCTTGACCTTCAAAATACGAGTAAGGTCGCTGTCTACATGAGATTTAAGAAAATCAAACCACACCTTAGCAAAAAAAAATTGATACTTCTCGATGAAATTTTGTACAATTGACGTCAATAACAAGAGGAGGGTTACTATCTACATCTGATTTTGAAAATCCCTCAAAATATGAGGAAGGTCTGCGTGATATTTTGAGTCTGTATTCTGAGGTTGATGAAATTTCGCACACTTGACCTTCAAAACAATGGAAAGATCACTGTCTACATGCAATTTCGAAAAACCACTCCCAGCTCCATTTCCCATCACCCAAAACAGTCTTTTGATACTTCTTGATGAAATTTAGCACACTTGACGTTCAAAATAAGACGAGAGTTATTATCTAAATTTGAATTTTTAAAACTCTCAAAACAGGAGAAAGGACGCTGAGATTTCGGAACACCAACACTTAGTAGAAAAGCTGAATTTTGATACTTCCGAATGTAATTTTGCACACTATCTAACTACATATAATTTCGGAAGCGTGTCAAGATATAGGATAACCAACACCTTTGCCATAGGTAACCCCAAGTGGTTCGCCACTTCTGTTGACATAGCAAGGGTGCTCGGGTACATGAGGTGAGATTTGTCCGGGTCTTGGCGGAGGATGCGTCTGCCCACCATGGCAGGCCGGATCGGGAGAGAATTGTCGAGGGAGTACCTTTGACTTCTCCAGCCATACTCTCTCGGAACATCACCTTGCACCGCAGTGGCAGGGATGGAATCAAACTTCCGTCACTCCGGGACACACTGAACCGCAGATTCCTACCCACCCCTAACACACTTTTCCTTCCCAGAACTTCCTCTTCTTACTTTCTTAAAAAGACTCTTCAAACAGCATCCCCAAAAATGACGTAGGCCTTCAGGGGAATTATATTCCTCAGGGCTTCCTGTGTGGAGCTAATGTAAAAAAAAGAAAAACAGTATCTGAAACATTGATTTTGATTTTTTTCCGTAAAACTCGTGCAACGCCAATGACTTCAGCTAGTAAAAGATATAAGTGTAGATGCCCTTGGTAAATAAAATAGTGTGACCTTCAATAAACTATAAACCGAAAATAGCAGTCAGTTGTTATGATTTGTTATGATTATAAAAATATATTATTTTATCCGCGACAAATATTTTCAGAATTCGAGAACAATACCCAGAATTTTAAATTTTTCCCTTCGTCAACATCTTTCTTTTTCCACATGTCATACTATACGTAAGGCGCATGTTAGTTTTCCATTTCATTTTCTATTCCAATGTTATTATCTTAGACTTGTGTTTTGACGTGGAACAATCTTGTGTAAGCTTAGCCTGAGGAAAAAAAAATAGAAAACCAGAAAGTATAATAATTTCACGTAATATCCTCAGGCGGGTCGGGAAAGATGAAAATATATTTACATAATATAAAATAAAGTCGCTCCCGCTGTCTGTGAGCTTAGATATTTTAAACTACGCAACGGATTTTCATGCGGTTTTCACCAATAAATAGAGTTATTCATGAGAAAGTTTTTTAAGTATATATTTTTTCAAGGTTTTGTGTAAATTGGTTGAAATATATAATATACAGGTTTTGCTGCTAGGCCCTGCGGGCGGCTTTTAGTTCCCCTCCCCGCTCCCGAGTTCCCCTTTTCCCCCTCCCCTTCAACCCTCCGCCCCCCACACACCACCCTCCCGCTCCCCCTCACCGCTCCTCCCAACAAATCCTCAAATCTTAATCGCAATCGGATGAACGGTTTAGCAATGCATATTTTCATGATGCCAGAGCCCACTATTGAAGAAACCATCACGGGCATGCGCACATAAAGATCTCAAAGTTTCATTCCAATCGGACGAATGGTTTATCAACGCATAGCGGACGTACTCGTACATATATACATACATACAAACAAAGAAACAAACATATTTTGATTTTTATATATATATACCTTGCCAAGCAGCAGCGGGCGGCGGGCAGCGGGCAGCGGGCTGCGGGCAGCGGGCTGCCAAAATGGCGGTGTGAATTTGATTTAAGAGATAGCGTTGGTTATAAAGGTTGGCTAATGGGGTGGCATTGTATTTCGTTAGCCACAGGAACACGTGGCCGGGTCTGCTGGTTAATAATATAATTGAAAAGTATCTTTCAATTGAAAGAATAATCAACCCGTAAAAAACAAAGTTGTTTATAACCATGATACATCTTTTTTCAAAAGTCTTACGAAGCTCGAAAATTCTTCTTCAGCACCGTTGTGATTTGAAACTCGATGAAACGGAAACGACACTAAAAAGAGAAATCAACACACACATGTGCGAGAGAATGAGTTAGAATTAAGCTTTACCGCATTGGCGGCTTGATTATGAGCTCACTTTTCAAGGCTATGGTTTCACTTATACCGCGTGTGAAGTGCACTAGTTTTTTTTGGTTTGAATGAGATTGAACCTACCCATAAACCGAAGGAAACCACGCTCCCAACTGAACCAAATGCCGAATAAGCTGACGTTCATTTCGTGTATTAAGTTCTAGAATGTCATCGAATTTCAGAGAAATGCATTTATATATCCGCGAATATATGCATTGTCATCGAAGACGAGTCTATCTGCCGAGTTTCAGCTCGATCGAAAAGTGGGTTAATTTCCAATTCCAAGATTCCACGTCGTACACACATTCATTCAATCAAGAAAACGAAAGTGAAATATTTAATCAATATTTAAATGCTTCTTCATGCTTTTCACTTGTAGTGTCTTCTTTATGTCCTTTTTACATTTTATATTATTTTTGTTATATCTCATCATCTCATTATTGCTATATCTGTCATCTCTGTTTTTTTTTATTCGTGTTATTATTATGTTTTTAATGCACTATTGTCCGTAAATTAATAATTTTGGAACGCTCACATAAAATGTTATTTAGAAAATATTTTGTATCACTGGAAATCTCCAAAACGCCCTTTAAGAAATGAAGGAAATTCTTTGGAGACTTATTCGAAAATAGTTTCATTCAACTTGCCGTGTTGAAAATTTCCAAGTGAAATCATTATCTTTTTTAAAAGTTTTCATAAAATTTTGATAAAATATGCCAAAATATTGAAAATGAGATTGAAGAAAGAACTTCTTGTTAACCCTCGACCCGTCGCGTGGGGTCTTTAAAAGCCTAGGTTTTACAGGAATGCTAATTATGTACATTTTAAATATTCCCACTGATTCCTTCCTTTAGGTAGCTTCCTAAAAGGGACTATTTTTGACGCTAGCGCCGCTAACATTCAGTCTGCGCATGTGCGATGTGAGATACAGACTTGTCTTTTAGGCGTGAGGCTCAAAAAATCAACAAAATACAGTGACAAACCAAGTTTATATGTTTTATCATTGTATTTTGTTGATTTTTTTTGTAATAATAATTAGTCTAAATAAATAAGTTTCATAGAAATTGGTTCGAAGTTTTCTATAAAAAAGTATGATTCAAAATTATAAAAAATGTTCCTTGTAGATTTTTAAGTTTTTACATTGAAAATAAATATCAAATTTTAAATGTTTCTTTTTATTTCAATGCAGTCATTATCGCCTGACTATAATTAGTTAAAATAACACATAAAATTTAAGCTATAACAACAATTTAATCATATTAATTTTTGGGGTCTTCAGCGACCCCGCGCGACACCTCGCGTTAAAAAAAGACGCCACGGGGGGAGGGTTAAGATAATTTTTGAGACGTAGCGTAAGACTTAAATGGAAAAAACTTAAGTTTTAAAAGCAAGTTTTTCTTTTTCAAAGACGTTCAAAATTTTAAACGAACATAAAGTTGTGGTTAGCCCAGACAATAAAGGCAACTCCCTGTCATCTTTTTACGAAAGTATTAATTTTACCTGCCACTCAGACGTCAGATTATGTGTCTACTAATTTCTAGAAAGTATACTTTGAATATTCAAAGCAGATTTAACAATATTTCTCGAAGTTTTCACCTGTTCTATATTTATATTTGCTATACATTATATAGCTATGTACAGCATTGTATGAATACACGTGTACTTGTATAGTATACAAGTAACTGGTATTCATAGAAAATAATACGATGTTGTCGCTGTTGACTTGCCAACTATGAAATAATAGTTGCAAATGTTTATAACTAATTATAACATAAGTTAGTTTTAACTTTATCCATAGTTAAATACGTACCTGAGAACAACAAAATTCATTCTAAATCTCTGTTATTCTTGTAGTGTTCCCAATTTTACTACAATAAACGTGAAAAGTTTTTTATTTTCTGCTTTATAGTGAGTTTTTTTACATGAGCTCCACACAGGAGGCCCTGAGGGAATTATTTTCCTTACGTCATCTTTGGGGATGCTGTGTGGAGGGTTTTGTTTAAGGAAAGAAAGGAGAGGAGAGTTCTGGGAAGGAAGAGGGTTTAAGGGGTGAGTAGGAATCTGGGGTTCAGTGTGTCCTGCTCATCCGCCTCCAAGACCTAGATAAACCTTACCCCATGAACCCAGGCACCCCTGCTAAATCACCAAACGTAGCGAACCACTTGGGGTGACCTATGGCAGAGGTGTAAAACTTGCAATGGATATTAAAAAATAAATCGATTGCAGTTTACACACGGTTGAAGTGAAATATTTGCCCACATATTCTCAACTAATCGGAGCCTTGAAAAGTGAGGTCAAAATCAGAGCGGCCAATGAGCGTAGTTCAACGCTTCGTAGGTACTGTGATGCGTCATGTCCGTTTCATCCTAATTTCAAATCGCAACGGGGCTAAAGAATTTTCACTTCAAAAAATTTACTATCTACTATGATTGCCCGAAGATTCTTCCAATGCAACAAGAATGAAAAAAATGCATTTTGTATCAGCTTATGGAGGGTGTGAAAGGTATGAAACATGGTGCCACTACTGAATCAGCTCTATGGAACAACTCCGGAATCAATATAATAACACGTGCAGAATTATATTTGAATACAGAAGGTACAGCAGCACATCGACAATGTTTACGGAGCTAGAAATGCATGGATTCGCCGATCTGATCCAAAACCTCCATCCAAACACAGGGTCACTAGAGCCAGGATGCGGCTAATGGCTTCTGACAACACGTTGATGTACGCAGCCTTCCAGCACCAAGCGCCATTCCCGAACGAGCACTGGGCCCAAGTTTACTCAAGACCACGCTCCACATAATTGACTATTTTTTATTAATATCATTATTTAATTTTTTTAAACTTATTTTTTTCGATTCCACTTGTTTCTTTACTTTTGATTTACTATGATTATAAAATATGTTTAAAAACAGTGTCGGGTGGGATTGCGCTATCCTCCCCTTAAGCTTAAATAAAAAAGAATATATTGTTGTTAGTAAGTTCTGCAGGTATTGTGTTTTTTGTGACAGCTGTTTCGTCTTAAAATGATATCAAACTGTAGTTAAACCTCTCTGAGACGACTTATTTATGGGATTCGAAATTTTCATTTTGAAAGTTAAATTGATTAGACCAGTTTGATGAGAACATGATTGAGACCTTAGATCCTCTATTATGTGGGGTGTTTTGAAATCTGTTTTCCCCGAACTAAATTTGAATATGTTTTTACTTGTTTAATAATGACGTTACTGCTATATCTTATTTAAATGCGTTATATTGATTAGGTTTTTTAAACATACTAAGAAGTGGGGAATAGATCATTTTCCTTACTTTATTAATTAGCGTTACATTAGGGTCATTCGTTCGTTTATTGATTTCTAATTGTTCAAGTAAATTTAATCTAAGATCCTTCCTTTCTTTATGTAATGCTGTAAGCTTATTGTGTTCAGTGGGTCGTGATTATTCACTAAGAGATGTTCTGTGAATTTAATTATTATAATATCGTATATGTTCTTTGAATCAAGTTTAGAATGGATACAATTTTAGATTTTCAAGGCCAAAATATTTTTGTTATTAGTTTTTGGGGTATTATGCCGTGTTGCGCTACCTCCATCTTTAGCCAACGTTTCGGATAGCGTTGCAGTGTCCATCATGAGGGCAGATGTGTAATAGTTAGGGGTGATGTTTGCACTTATCTACTTAGGAGTGATACCGTGTCGCCAGCTCCACTCCTCTACGAGCTGGCGCTACAATATACTTCAACATGTTTTTTTTTGTGTTTAGCCTTGATGTATCCGTCAATTACCGGATACCAAGAACTATTGAGCTTAGCTCCGTCGTCTCTATTAATATTTATAGGATTTTTGTGAATTTCAATTGCCTCCGTAATCAGGCGTGCTCTATGAGCTTTGGGTATTCCCAGGACCTCCGAGCGCTTAATCGCCGATCGCCGAGCACTTAGTCGAAACCGGCCATTACTTTGGATTTGTCCCCGATGATGGACACTGCAACGCTGTCCGAAACGTTGGCTAAAGAAGGAGGTAGCGCAACACGGCATAATACCCCAAAAACTAATAACAAAAAAAGTTTAGAATGATTTACCCGTTTGTCTGATGTAAGTGGCGTTACAGTAGTCATAGTCACATTTTAACCCGTCTGCTTGGTTCAATATATTTGCACCTCACAATCCGGAAGCCTCGGTCCCGCGCGTAAATTCTGAAACTGTCACTTTGGATCAAGATTGTAAAATATCTATGGAAGATAGCTTTCATATTTCAAAGACAATAAGAAGCATTATTTTGTCCCCTTTCTGGTTAAAAGAAAAATACATATGTTTGCATGAGAGGAAGAGAGATATATAGCTTTTAAAATGTATGTTCGCTCGGGTCATTTTTGGTCTTATGAAAGTATACTGCAATTACGTGTTTTGGGATGTATTTATTCCTAAACATGAAGACGGGTTAAATCATATATACGCCACTGTTATTAAGCTTAGGATTTCTACTTTTTGAAGTAAAACTTCTTTTCGCACGCTTGACTTGGGAAGTGAGCTAGTTAATGCGTGATGAGAGCGTTACGAAAAGTGTGATCGGGCGAGGCGAACGGTCGGGCCTTTACGCACGCTTGACTTGAAGGTAAGCATTTGAATGCGTGATGAGAGCGTTATGAAAAGTGTAATGGGGCGAGACGAACGGAAGTTGAGAGGGAGATATAAGTTAGTTAGAAGTTTTTCTTCAGTCTTGTGGTCTAAAGCACAATCATTTTTTTTAAAGTTTTTAATGCTTGTTCAATTATTATTATTATTTCTAAAAGCCATATTTAAACCAACCCTATTTTTAATTTCTTTTGCAATTTTTACAGATATTGGGTCGAGAAATTCGAGACATGCAATTTTTAAAAATATAAAACATTTTTATTTTCCGAAATAAAACTTCACTATTTTTATTGTTATAAATTGAAAATTCTACTTCCGACAGTCCATTATGATATATTTCATACTTTTCCCGGATATTCCATGATGTTTTGCCGACCACAAAATATTTATGAACACAAATTATTTCTTCACATTACAATGTGAAAACCACCAACCCTTCAAGTGATTTTTCACTGAAAATGCTTAGCAAAAAATAAATAATGATACAACCGGTCAGTGGCTGAGTGGGAATCACGTTTGGGTCTCACCCGGGCGTCGCGTGTTCGATTCCTCGGCTGGCTAAGTCCTCCATCACAACTCAAGCAACATTTTCGGCTTTCATTGTTGGGTTATTCGTTACTTGGGATCATTCTTTAAAAAAAAAAAATAAACAATAAAAATATCACTTTAGATAATGGTTTATAAATAGCGATTAAATTAGGTATTTCAATTAATTTCGCTTGTCATGTTTGAATTTATCACAACACATTGTAACGGTTCATAAAAAAAAAGTTCAACCTATATACTGTTATTCTAGAATTGCATTGTGTAAATAATTAAATGTATGGCTAGCTACAGTCTTTAAAAGTAGAACATGAAATAAGTCAAGTCCATCGGAATAAAAGAGGGAAATTAATTATATAAAATGTGATTTATTGAATTTAGATTGTGAGGACATTGAGAAATATTTAATTAATAGACTCTTAGAAAATTATATGATCTCAAGGGGTGCTTGTAATTCTCTTCGAGAATTACAACAATCAAACTATGATTCGAAATAATAATTTAAGTTATGTGGAAGATAAAATGAAAAGTTGGACGCCAGAGCTTTTAAACTACAAAACTCAAGTATTTAAAATGGTATAACCTAATGGTAACCTTGATAATATAATATCTTATCTAAATAAAATGTTAGGATGTGAAATAAACGTTACAATTAGAGACGCCATGGTGTGTCCATTTCGTCCACCGCAGGTACGTGCTTCTTTAACTCAAGGTAGGTACAGTTTCATACCGTAACTCTATGCTCAAGTGATGTGGTCAACGCTCTCCGATATTCGTGATGTATTCGGGGTTGGAAGGTACTGATGTTATTTATCCGTTACAACATACATTTTTTTTCTTTATTTAATACAAAAAAATGATAATATAGGTCTCACTGGATGATAATGAGGCTCCCATTGTACACATTGGTAAAATTCATAGATAAAATGAAATAATACGTTGAAATTTTTTTAAATAAGACTGAGATGAAACAAAACAAAATAAAATAATAAAGGCAATGAAAAAAATACAAATATTATAAAAATCGGCCAATATTATGAGGTAGGTACGGTTGAATACACATGCATAAAAAGATTGTTTATTTAGGATGAAACGATTCATTGTAGGTAAAAACAACGTGGCTGGGGATCGGCCGTCAAGCGGAAACATAAAATGTATTATTGAAATAATAGATAATACATAATATAATCAACAAACAAGTCCTGCTAAGCCAATAGAATCGGCTTGTCAACAGGTGCTTATATTTTAGTTACATATTTATTCATTTTTTAAATTTAAAATTTACATCTTATATCTAAAGATTCAACATTTTTTCATACATATCAAAATCAATATAAATCTTTTTTTTCCGATAGCCAATTTTTCAGCATATATTTAACCTTATTCATAGAATTACATTGCTTTATAGTGTCAGGTAATAAATTAAATATCTTCGGTATGATGTATTCAAACGTTCTCTGTCCATACTTATTGTTAAATTTCGGAACTATTAACCCGTCGTTACACGTGAATCTCGTGCTGTATTTATGTTCTTATTTCTCTTAATTGAAACATGAAATTGAAAATTTAACAAAAAAGTTAGTAAATTTACATTAATATTGTATGTAAATGATTATACGAGTAATAAACGAATTAATCATGTCATTTTTTTTACATTAGCTCCAGGGGATGTTGTGTGGAGGGTGTTTTTAAGGAAGGAAAGGATAGGAAGCTCTGGGAAGGTAAAATAAAAGAGGGGTGGGTAGGAATCTAGGAGTCAGTGCGTTCAGGAGTGACGAACGTATGAATACATCGAAAACATCCCTCCAACTGCGGCGCAAGGCGATGGGTCGAAAGAGTTCGGCTGGTGAGGTAAAAAGGCCACCCTCAACCAGTCTCTCTCGATCCGTCTCACCACGCAGCAGATGAGCAGACGCATCGCCGCCAAGACTTAGACAAACCTCACTTCATGAACTCGGGCACCCCTGCTAAGTTACCAAACGTAGCGAACCACTTGGGGTGATCTATGGCAGAGATGGTGGTTATCCAATAAATGGTTGCCGGGGCAGCATTACCATACCCGCCTCCCAAATTGATAAACTAGATACTATTGAAGTAGAATATACTTAACGCCCAATATTCATATGTTGTCATTTTTTCACGGGAATAAAAATTGCTACATCAATTTTGAAGAGAACGGTAATTTTAGTTAGACTGAAAATGGCTGAATATAAAATAATTTTCTGAATATTTCACTCATTCTTTTTACTGTCAATCATTGGTGTTGAAAACGTTTGACAGCTCCTGAGAAAAAGCGAATTTCTATTCATTTTTTCATACGGGACTTACAGGGGCAGAAGATTCGAGAAAGAGGCTTACCGGAAGGCTTTTAAATATAATAATGTTCAATTTTGCAGCCCTTAATAATGTATTGATATTGGTTAGATATTTTTGGGTTCCTCTGGCAAAAGACGTTTGTCTCAAATGTTGAATCATTCCACTGTATTATTGCATAGAGACTGTATTATTTATAAGACGTTTATGATTACAAATGCTCAAATTTATTACAAGTAAAAAATTCTTGTTCTTATGACCTTATCCATGCTTCCATACTAATATTATAAATGCGAACGTGCGTGTTGCGAAATGCGAAAGTGTTTGTTTCTTACGCTTTCACGCCTAAACCACTAAACTGATTTTAAAAATTCTTTCACCAATAGAAAGCTACATTATCAGCGAGTAACATTGGCTCTTTGCTGAATATAATGGTAAGCTCTGGCGTTATGAAATTTGTATAAATGAAAATGTGTGTATTTCATATATTTTGAAAGGCAGAGGGGGAGGGGAACGGGGGAGGTGGGCTTCGTGGAGAGTGAAGAGATGAGGGAGGGGGAAGGCGGGGAAGGTGGAATTTAAGGGGACGCACGGGAAAGGACATGCAGGGAGAATCAATTAATTTATTTGAATGGCATAGCAACGCACGCCGGGAACCAGCTAGTGTTTACTTAAATTATTTGAAAAATCATTACTGATTTTATTACATCTTATTTATAAAACTTACTTATTTATAGGTAGGTATACGGGGTGTTAGGGGACGTACTTGACTTACTTAAACCAGTGATTCCTGACATTATTTGGAATAAAAAATGTAAATGAATTTTGGTCTCCGGTGACATTTTTGATGTTTTTTTTTCTTTTTTTTTCTACAAAAACATTAAAAAATGGTAGTTGTTGAACAGTTGGAGGCGGGGTAAGGGGTTCGTCGGACACCCGGCTGAGTGACCAGTGAAGCCATGCGGAAGAAAATTTTTTTTGTTTGATTTTGAAGAAAAAAATTTTGAAAAAAAAAGTCTAAAAAAGTCACCCGAGACCAAAATTTCATTTATATTTTTTTCTCCAAATAATGTCAGGAATCACTGGTTAAAGTAAGTCAAGTACGTCCCTTAACACCCTGTATATTTCCATTGGTAGTTTCATGCCGATTGTCTTTTATTTTATTTTAATGTTAATATGTTATTATTATTACTTTGTAAACTGCTTATAATATAAGTGAGGCCCCTAGAAACAAAGAGGGAAGTGTCCACCAAAAGTCAAAAATGAGTTGAATATGCAGTTTCATAGAGAAAGGTTCACTCTATCTCGATAATATTTCTATTTGTAACATAAAAGTCAATAAACCATAGTATTTTGGCTTTAAAGTTTTGTTGTTGAAACAAATACAGCAGTGTCCACCTCCTTCCGAAACAAAAGCGGCAGTTTTTCAAATAGCCAATCAGGACGCTCTATTCATAATGGCTGCCACACTGTAATTCATACAAACTCGTGCGGAAGCCTAAGTGAGTCGTGGCACTGATAAGTTATTTTTTGGGTTGTAATAATCATTTATTGTTAGTGGACGTTATATATTCCAAGAATGGAAACATTCCCCGATGTTTTGCCACCAGAATCAGCGAGGAAACGTGTAAAACAACCGCACAAATGGAAGGCAAACATTGCCAAGAAAAAGAGGTAAACCGCCATTATGTTGTAGGCAATGTCAAAATATGACATTTTTTGTAGATTTGTCTGAATTTGTTCACAATTTTTTTTGTAAGGATGTGGATCGAGTTGGCTAGGCCATGTACTTTGATAACTAGACTTGAATAAATAATTGTATAATAGTTAATATAATATTTCAAATTTATAAGTAATTAATTTTTAAAAATTTATTTGGTAGAGATTCATTTCAAATTTAAATTGTGTTTTTTAATAATAAATGTTGTTTTTTTTAATAATAAATAATAAAAACTGTCTATTTTCATTAAAATAAGTATGTAGGTATTATTAGAAACAGCTTATTACTTTAACATCTAACTATATTATAGCGATACTTTTTATTAAAATAATATATTTTTTTAAATTACAATATGATATTATTATTTCTTTATTAAGAATAATTCCTTTTTATATTACTTACTGTAAAAATAAAATTACCTGGTTTATTATCTTTTTGGTGTAAAAAATACACGCTTTTAATGTTGATTTTTTTTTATTTACCATTAGTAATCACTGATCCCCCTTACTTATAATCGTAGCGTCACTAATAAGCATCACATTATGTCATAAAAGTGAAAAACCTGCTTTAAGGCCAATCTTACGAAGCCAAGGATTCGTCGGCGGATACCGCAATTATAAGTAAGGGGGAATGACTACTAAATAATAGTACCTAATCGTTTTAATATTATTCACAGATATTCTCCAACGTGTCTACCATCTGCTCCCACTTGTAACCACAAAACTTCAAAAAGTTATCAATGCAGGAGCATTAAAATGTCAGATTTGCAGCATTTTAACAAGATTTTTTACTCACAAAAGGAAAAAAAATATCAAGATGCACTAATATTAAAATTTTGTAAACCAGTTACCATTAAACGTCAGCGACCTCGGAAAGGCACTTACAAAACAAAACAATTTCAAACAAAATTTTCATTTAGATTGTCCGACGGCTCCGCAATTCCAGTGTGTCAACAAACATTTCTCAAGAGCATAAATATTTCAAAAAAAAGGGTGCAACACATAATGGAATGTTTTTATAAAACTGGCAAAATAGTCACGGAAAATCGTGGTGGCGATCGTCGGAGTCGTCATTACGTGGAAAAGTTAGAATTCACCATGAATTTTATAAAGAAGTTCAAGTGCACTGAAGCACACTACTGTCGAAATGCTTCAAATCTTCGAAGATATTTATCTGCTAACCTCAGCATTCGGAAAATGTATTTAATGTGCAAGAAAGAAGCACAAGAAGATAAAGGAATTACCATCAGTCATGCATACTTCAGGAGTGTGTTCAATAAAAAAATTATTTGGGGTTTGGAACTCCTCGCACTGATGTTTGTTCCACATGTTTACAATTGTCGGAAAAACTAAAACAAACTTCGGATGAACGTGAAAAAGTAGATCTGATGATAAAAAAACGAGTACATAAAAAAAATATGACGAGTTTTTTAAGTATCTACAGGAAAGGAGAAGTGATTTGGTAACAGTTTCCTTCGACTGTGAAAAAAATCTCGTGTTACCAAAAGTGCCTGACCAACAAGCCTACTATAGTCGTCAGTTATATTTTTATAACTTTACGACTGTAGTTGGTTCATCAAAAGAACCCTTAACCAAAGAAAATGTATTCAGTTACTGTTGGTTGGAAAACACTCATGCAAAGGGATCCAATGAGATAGCATCTGCAGTATACCATAGATTGAAGAATCTCACATTAGATGGGATCAAAACAGTAAGACTGATGGCTGACGGATGTCCAGGCCAAAACAAAAATTCCATAATTATTGGCATGTGTATGCGATGGTTTTCTGAGGCTCCAGCTAGTCTAAAAAAAATTGAATTGATTTTTCCGGTAACTGGACACTCTTTTATGCCAGCCGATAGAGTGTTTGGTAATATAGAAAAATACATAAAAAAACACGAAGAAATTATCCGACCGGAAGAATACTACAATATTGTATCCAATTTTGCTACAGTAATAAAGTTGGGTACCGAAGTAGAAGTAAGCGAATGGAAAAATGCTTCGCAACTTATTCTGAAGCCTACGTCGTCATGGGCATCTCGATTTTCGGAGACAAAAAGGTTCATTTTGAAAAGAAACCGCAATAAAAGTAACATTCTTTTAAGAGGAGAAACAAATTATAGATGTGACCTATCATCTTTCCATAACATATGCAAGAGGAACTCATCTGCAACTATGATAAATCCTAGTTTGTTTGAACCTTATAAAGTTTCAGTTAATCCATTAAAATTACGAGATGTCGCAAAACTACTAAATACCCACTTTGGGGGTGACTGGAGAAATATTCCTGTCTTGGACTTCTACTCCAAATTAATTCCAAATCCTTCGTTTGTACCTCAAGAAGAAGAAGAAGATGATTCTATCGACGTAGAATGTAATGCAGGATCAGCAGAAATCGTGTCAGACTCTTTAATGATTTAGTTATTTTAATTTTTTTGTTATTTTATAATTTAGTTAACTCTTCTAATTTTTCTTTTTCATAGTGGATTTAATTTCACCATTTAAAAAAAAAACTAATACCTTTTTTTCAGAATTTATGAATATTCCTAAATTTGATAAAACTTTAAGCTGTTCATATAATTTCCGTTTCAATAATTATTTTAATAAAAAAGTCTTATTTTAAATATTGTTTTCTTACATTGACTGCAACATCTTCAAAATTGTCATTTAAATCAAAACCGGCAGTGTCCAACTGTTTGTGAAACAAAACAGCAAGTGTCCAAATGTTTGAAACAAAAACGGAAGTGTCCATCAAAAAAACGCATTTTTTAAAGAAACTAGAGCATTTAGATACATAAATGATTTGAAATATTATTCTTAAACCGGTTTACTTACATAATATTAAATGTTCCTTCCATATTGATGATTAACGGACTAATTAAACGTTTTTTTCAGTTTGCCAACAATTTGACAAAGTGGACACTTCCCTCTTTGTTTCTAGGGGCCTCAAGTTGTGCCTGCCCTCAACAAGATTTTCTGGTGAGAGAGGCACATTACCTCACCAAAAGTAATGTAATTATTAAATTATTTTATTAAAAAACGAATTTTAATTCGATAAAATTAGCGTAAACAAACCTATTTATCATGATTCATAAATACGTAGAAGGTGAAACTTGGGACGATGACATCAAAGAAGAATGTTCACAATATCTTAACATGAAATAATAATATGATAGGAGATTACGAAAACCCACTCCGTCGATCAAAGACTTCAAATTTCCCAAATACTCTCCGAATACTTTCGGCTTCAAGCATGAGCGGAGAAGCACGAAGCATAGCGGAGTACGACAAATATTTTTTGTGGAATTTGTAATTTGAGCATCGACATGTCGGCGGTGATTTCGTATCGACATGAGTGAAAGCGTATAAATTTCACAGGGTTCGATTTCTCACGGGAACAATAGGGGAGAATTATTGAAAGGGAAGATGTACCCTGTACGGCAGGAGGAAGTATTTCATAACAAAAGGCTCCACCCGACACCCCTTCTGTTTTATACCTTGTTCTGCCCTTACACCCTCGGCCTTCAAGGAAGCGGGAACACGGGGAAAGGCTGTACTGATTCAATATAGTGTTCTTTCAGGACAAGAGGGCGACCTAATGAAGATAGATTGATGAAATCCATTGAAGAAGCTTGCGGAAAGTATGATACAAGTGAAAGCAGTTATATGTTCATGTTACGCCATACAAAAGTCGCCAACTTTACGGAGCCATTAAAATTATTGCCTTATTGCGGAGAAAATGGAAAAGCGTATGGTTGGGACATAAGTAAATTAATATTTAAATCAGTCACTAATATGTTATACACGCCATGGTACGCGTAGAGAGCAATAGGCAAAACACAGTGGGTCGCTTAAGTACGCCATTAATGCATACCAGTTTATCACAACACTACTACACATACAATGGAGTTGTGCGGTTTAATCAACTGGCAATGGAACTGAAATTGGAACCTGACTATAATATATTCAAAAATAGACTAAACAATGATATCTTAAATAGTTTGGCTACCTAGAGTCATATTGGCAGTTGATTAAAAGTACTTAATTGACAGTTTTTTAAATTTATTTTTTATTTTATGTACCTACTAGCAGACCCAGCCACACGTTGCTGTGGCTAACGAAACACAACGCCATTACCCAATCTTTATAAAATCCACACCACCCGCTTGTTAACTGCCCGTTGCCCGCTGCCTGCTGCCTGAATTGAATATTTGAATTTATCGGCTTTTCTCTACTATAATAAGCATGTATTATACATATAGACTAATTAACTCGCCACTAATTATACAATGCTTGCAGTGCAACACTGGATATTTGAAAAGGGTAAATCAAAAATCTACTTAGTCTTGGACATCTATTTTCCAATTTCTTCCGTAGAACGAATTTTAAAAGTGACTATAGTACGGCCCGCCAGCCGTTTTAAATCGCACAAAAATATGTTTTCTTTGAATTACTCGGCTTTTCTCTAATATAATATACATGTATTATACATATAAACATTTCTCTTCAATCACTCTATCTATTGGTGAAAACTGTATGAAAATCCATTGCGTAGTTTAAAAGATTAACGCGCACATACATTTTGAGCGACTTCATTTTATATTATGTAATGATGATGATAACATAAATGACCTCTCAATGCTTTATAAAATTGTAAATAATCGTGTAGACAGTAACTTAGTCAACCAAGTCAAGTTATACGCCAGGTCCAAATCTACAAGAACCCTTAAGGGTCGGGTTTGGAAAACATCGCTCCGCATTAGCAGTAGCATCCGCGTCTCGTAGCAGCAATACTAGAAAATTATATACAGGTAGTTAGAAAAATGTGTAAAGTTACTAGTGATTAAATTTTTTTTACTGTAATCTTACAAATTCTATAAGTTATACATACTGCAACTTTAGTTAAAACGTTGAAAAAGGCCTTCGCGATTATCTCTCCTGAACCTGTTGTAAACATTTTTACCAAAAATCCTTCCGTAATCTCAGAGTAAACATTATGTTAAATCAAGCTATTAAATTAAAAGCTCTTCAGTGTATCTAGATTTTTATTGTAATTCGCCTAAACTTTCTGAATTTTTCAACTATTCTCCGCCATACAAAAATGTATGGCAAAATATTACGCCGCGCGATGTCTTATATAACGGTTGAATTTCACAGAATTCATTCAGTTGTGAGATAGCAATCAAGGCGACAGCACGCATATTTTTTTCGCAGCAATTTTGTTCGCTGTTTATTCGATTTTTGAAGGAATCATTGAGGAGATAGGTGTTACTGTAACCGGGTAAGTAGAAATAAAATATATTTATTATTATCTAATAAATTATTTTTAACTTGATTTACAGTTTTACATATTTTATTATTATTTTTTTTTTAAACTTCAGGTACCTTCAAAATGGGTAAAAATAAAGGAATTCTTGCTTACCGTGCCATAAAAAATAGACCCTCCCACTGGAAGAATAGGAGAATAAGGTAATAAAGTCAAAATTTAATTTTTTTACTGATTTCTATCAAGGGTAGTTTGAAGGTAGACTGAAGTCATTTTGCTTTTTGACATCTAAAAATTTCGGCATCCATCTTGAATTTATCTGTAGTTATCTACCGATTTGGTTCAATATCAGAATTCGGGCGTTTAGAAGTGCACTGAACTCGGATCTAATGTCAAAATGCAAAATTTCGGCATCCATCTTGAATTTCTCGTGTTCTCTACCGATCTGGTTCAAAATCAGTATTAGAGAGTATTGGCGAGCACTGAACTCGGATCTAATGTCAAAATGCAACATTTCGGCATCCATCTTGAATTTCTCTAGTTATCTACCTTTTTGATTCAAAATCAGGATTAGGGCGTTTGGACGTGCACTGAACTCGGATCTAATGTCAAAATGCAACATTTCGGCATCCATCTTGAATTTCTCTAGTTATCTACCGATTTGGTTCAATATCAGCATTCGGGCGTTTGGAAGTGCACTGAAATCGGATCTAATGTCAAAATGCAACATTTCGGCATCCATCTTGAATTTCTTTAGTTATCTACCGATTTGGTTCAAAATCAGGATTAGGGCGTTTGGACGTGCACTGAACTCGGATCTAATGTCAAAATGCAAAATTTCGGCATCCATCTTGAATATCTTAAGTACTTTGACGATTTGGTTCAAAATCAGGTTAAAGGAGTTTGTGGTTCAACGAACTTAATATCAAAATTTAATTTAACAAAATTTAACAAAATTTAATTTCAAAATGCATAATTTCGACGACCATTTTGAGTTCTCTACCGATTCCGTTCAAATTGTAACTAAGTTTTATTGAAAACAACGACTGTCAGATCCATTGATAAATCGAATGAATTTCGATGTTGGGTAAATTCTGGGTCGTATTATTACAAATAAATTTATTTTATATGTTTTTTTAGAAAAGCAGCAGAAGCAACATAAATGACGTCGTTATAACAGAAACTATCAGTTAACATGTAAGTTTTTTAAATAAACATAAGCGGCCTGAGTAATGGCCTTCCATATAAACTTTTTGCTATAATGAATGATCTAACACACTTTTTGTGAATGTTTAGAATTAATAAATAATATTTGGATGATTTATATAGCGCCGTTTTTGTGAAAAATCAGCTCAAGGGCGCTGTATGAATTATCGATAATAGACCGGGAGAAAGGATGATGTCATTACAAAATGACAGTCTTGTGAATAAATGAGGGGCTAACACTTATCACTCTGTATTGTTTTGTATTTTTTTATTAATAAGTTTACATTACAAATGTATAGTCTAATGTCCTCCACGCTAGGAATTCACCTGTGTTGTGGAGGACATTTTTCAATTGTAAAATTATATAATAGTAAACAAGTATATAATAGTAACTTTATTATTTTTGGATAATGCTGTGAAATAACTATAATAATTGTGGGTAATAATTAATTTATTTTGAACTTACATATAACATTTGCAATTTTACCTGTAACACGCACAACACGAGTTACAGCGTGTTTTATACAAAGAAAAAAAAACTTGTCAATAGACTTCTATAAAAAAAACAGAGTGGAAGATACTTTATGTATCGCCCTGGTGTAAGACCACTATTCAGAATTGAAAAGCTGCTTGAAATGGCTTTAGCCGTGTGTGGTGACCAAATCTGAATAGCCAGGTACTTCCCCTATATTATTCCCCTCACACCTTATTCAGCCTCACAACATACCCCAATCACTGGCCCCAGGCGATTGATAACAGTTGGGACTTTGTAAGTTACATAAAAATAAAAATAAAACATTTAGTTGTTTTATAAAAATTTGTCTGAACTTCTTTATATTTTTTACTGTCTTTTTTCTAAATGTGCTTCGTTCTTCTTTATGTATATCAAAGATAAATTGTAAAATATATTCTTTCTTACTACGTATTAAAAAAAAACTGTATGCATATAAATAAACTTTCAAAAACAAAACTACCTGTTTTTTAATTTCTAAGGCACAGAGTAAAAACTGGTTGTCGTAACTTATTCACACCCATTATTTTCTGGTAAAATTATAAAAAAATTAATAACATTATACAAACCATATATGAACCAGAAATTTTTTCCACATCAAAACACCATTAGATTCTATGTCACATTGAGTCAAAAACTAAGACGTCTGTAAAGGTCCAGGGACTAAAAAAAGTCTATGTATCCTTGCCCTTGCATAATATGATTTATAGTCTGTCAAGCTGTATCAATTATGTTAGAAATAAATTAAAATTATACAAAGCAAGTGTATTTTTATTTCGTATTTTATCAAAATGCTGAGCAGCCGTGCCTGAATCTAACCGAAATACACAGTAGATCGCGGCGGCCGAGCTTGTTTGCAACTACCAAAAATACCTAACTGCAGTGAATGGGCAGTTTGACCCAGGCGCAAATGTCTCTATGAGCTATCCACGCTATTCCACCATATGATTCTTAGTATGTTAAGCTGTATCCATTATTATAGTAGGAACTAAATTTTATAAGGCAAGTGTATTTTTATTTCCTAAGTCCGTAGTGTCTAGTATACCCACATCTCCTCTAGTCAAACGCAGGCGGCCGGCTGCGGCCGTGTTTGTCTACAAGTACAAGAAATACCTAACTGCAGTGTCAGCGCGGTTTGATACCCGACCCTTAACATATTTTGGACCGAAATTTTTACGAATAATACTGGTTATTTTAATCCTATGTCTAGAATGACTCGATCATACAACGATCTTGTTAAAATACACAGTTTCATAGATATTTTTGTAAATAGTATAACATGTTTCAAAAAATATCTCCACAATTTGACCACTTAAAAAAAAAAATTGTTGTTGTATTATTACTTTTCAGTAAATACTTCGTTATAAATATTGTATACTTGTTATTATTGTGTATTTCAATATTGTATTTAAGTTTTCAAGTTATGTATAAATAATACTTGCATTGTTTTTCATGAGTTTGCTTATGTTAAAATGCATATGTGATTACTGCAGACACATTAGTCCAGGGATATTTATATTTGTATTCTAATTTATTATATATTACCCACAAAAATGTTGTATAAATATCCTGTTTGTGTCTCAAATAAATAAATATAAATATTTATTTTTAATTTTTTAAACTTTATGAGTAAAATCTCAAATTATAATATTTAATTAAATGAACACAATATTAGCGAAACTCAATCGAAATCTGGAGACAGAAAAATCAGAAAAGATATTGGCTCCGCTGGACATTATCTAGATTGCATTTATTTCGAGTTGAATCTTGCAATCATATATAAAGATAGCAGCCAATAATATGTGCGTTAAGAAGATGAAGATAATGTTGGTAGTTCTTAGTCGAAGTATGATACAGTTAAAAGTGACCGAATTAATATGGGTTCCGTAGCTCAATCGGTAGAGCTGTTGCCATGTAAGCAAAAGGTCCTGGGTTCGAGTCCCAGCGGAGCTAATATCTTTTCTGATTTTTCTGTCTCCAGATTTAGATTGAGTTTCGCTAATATTGTGTTGATTTAATTAAATATAAATATAATTATTTTATATTTATGCACATATATATTTGAGTTATAATTATTTTTTTAATTTTTTAAAACTTCTTTTTGTTCTTCCTTTTACATGCCAGTCATTGCACTCTCGTAAAGGTTATATATTGTATACATATACGTGTTTTTACAGTTTTTTTATCAATGTTGCATGCTTAATTACTCATGATTATGGTACATGTTGTTAGGAGCGGGCCCCCAAACATGTCCCAAGCTAGCTCTCAGGGGAGGCATGATTTACCCTCTATTCAGGTGGTGGGTCGCTCGAGGCTTCAGAAATTCCTTCGCATCTCAGTCGTCTGGCAGGATACTCCCTCTCTAGGAAACCCTCCTGCCGTAGCAGAATAATAACAGGATTGAGTTAACTAGATTCATGTATTGCAAATTTAAAACACAGTGCATAGGTCATTACAGTACAATTCAACACAAGAAATACATACTACACAATCCTAGCTATCGTGTTTATAACCTCTAGATCCCTAAACGAAACTCTCTGAGTGATGGCTTTGCGCGGGAGTTTACAGTCTATCGTTAAAGGACACAATCAAATGAGGAAACAATTGTACAGCTTACATGATGTTGGGGGTCTTCGTCTTCCGGCTTCCAGGGGGACCTCCCGAGTTTAGGACAGAACCGAAGTTTACACAGGCATGGTGAAATATCAGCGCTAAACCCGTAGGTTATTGAATTAACATTGCAGGTTATATTTGAGTACAATTCGGGCGATAGTACGCCGGGCGCGAACAGTGGGAATCCACGCGCGGGCTTAACGTGTGCCCGAGGCGGCTCGCCATTCTCAACTGTGGAAGGGATCGCGTGCGGGTGGGCGGATGGGATAGGAAGTAGGAAGCAGGGAACAGGGGGGGAGCAGGGTGTTGTGTAGTTTGCGGCGAATTAGGAGTTTGAATTCTTTGTCGTTTGGGCGTACCATAACACTTCCCCCCGCGCTTGGAAAAAAAGCGACGTGGCAATGGAGCTGTAGGGAAAAAAAATCCTCTTATGCTTCCATCGGGGTTTTGAGAGATTCGTTGCTTGAGAGATTTCCTAGCTAGAACATACAGTTTTATGCTATAGTTTGGGTCACAATGTTTGTAGGGAATGGGTGGGGGTACATACAATGTTTGGACAAGACAAATTTGGGAAAAGTACATGGTGTAAAACAACATACAAGGTTATGCAATTGAAAATAACAATACACATGGTTATGCAATTGAAAGAATGACAATACACATGGTTATGCAATTGAAAGAATGACAATACACATGGTTAAGCAATTGAAAGAATGACAATACATTTGTACAAGAGAAGAGAAAAAGTGTGTGATTCTAAGGTTTCATTGGTCTTGGAGCTAAGTTTGTGAAGCGTGGATTTGTTTGGTTTCGGAGAATTTCGAAGAAAAGGACGTGACTTCACGGATTCTAAGGGTTACATTATCACTGTAATCAGACCCATTTGAGACAACGCTCAGGAGTACACTTGGGCCTTAGAAAACACTTGGTTTTGTCGAAGACGTCGAAGTTCACGAAGTGGAGACTGTGGTTGCTGTGCCGCGACTATGGTTACAGAGGTCATTGAAGAGAAGAATCCAGTATCTGCAGACATGCCAGTGCGAATCCTAAGTGTTATTATGGTAAACACGGATCGTATATAATGGTTATTGAAGCATAATGTAGCTCAAGATAACTTGTATTGGTGCGCATTCAGCGAATACTGGTGGGTCAAGGTAATGATGGTTTACACATGACGATATATGTGTCACTGCATGACAGAGCAAGAGACGACAAGGTTGGCATTGATAGCAAGAGTAAGAACAAACCTAAGAGCTAGCGTGCCCAAAAGGTAGTTTAGAGTGTCATAAAGTATAGTGGGACAACTCAGCTTGCTGTGGCACGACAAGACAACATACGTATGGGCGGTATGGTCTGTGCTTTCAGGAACAATTGCGTAGAAAATGGCAGCAGGAGAGACCTTGTAACCACAGCGCGTGCTGTCAGGAAGTGAAGCTCAGCTTGGCTGTTGGTGATGACATCCGCCTGGGCTTCTTTTTAAATCCGGGAGGAATTATTATTAGAGCAAAATTCTTGAAGTTTACCTGCCTAGGGACCAATGAAAAAAAGGTTTGGAGAGAAACAAAATGTGTCCAGATAATGAAATAACGAAATTTAACCACCGACCCAGAGAGTGACGAAGAGAGATTCCTAACTAAATTGTGATTACATGAACATTTTCCTTTGCCAGGATGACTTGGCGTTTGCCTAGTGACAATATGTCTTGGTTAAAAAAACAACCGGCCCTCTATGGCCTATGCTAACATGAGATGGTAACATTTTCGTAGAATTTCAAAGAACGAGACAAAGAATCGTGAACTAGTCACGGCAAAGGGAAACCAATTCATGAATAAAGGTTGTCAAAAGGAGACAGACGGTACGCCAAGTGCATATCGTACATATCCAACATTCATGAATGTGTTTCGTGGAATTGAGAAAAGAGAGAAAAAAACTGGTGAGACATATGCAGAGATTGAGGGGGAAAACCTGTAGATAACCGGACAGTTACCTATTCGAACTCCAAGTGAGGGCGAGATATGGTCAACGACAGATTTTTCACTTCATAACATAAGTCTGAAACAAGGGGAATGGGAGGAGGAGGGGAGAAGGGAGACGAGTTGCGAAACTTGCTAGAGACTGGACCAATTTCCGATTCAAACTCTATGTGAAAATGAAACATAATCAACCAGCAGATTTCCTGACTCTTTACATTTATCAAAAAGGATGAGGAGACATTTGAATACACATTATATCAAAGAGGCTAATCTTTCGCGTGTATTGGGCAAAAGATTAGGAGTCATTTTAAAAACTTCTACATGATTGTGAGAAAAGACAGACCCTTGCTCCAATTTCACAAACCTGGGGGTTTTCTTGTTCGTTCTCCAGACAACGAGTTAGGTGGTTTTTTGTGCTCAATCGATTAACTCCCACAGCACTATGCCCCATAATTGACAGTGAAGCTGAAAACTAGTCCTTTTGGGATAGTAGATATTCCTGGGCTTCTTTCCTTTTTGCAAAGAAGTAAAAAAACAGGAAGTCCACGGGCATTGGCGTTGAATGACAACAAAGGGTTGTGGACTACATTTCGTAGATCGCACACAAAGGGTTTGATATTATTTCGTTCGCACGACTCATGGTAAGTGTTTTAACGTCTCCACGTATAGTGTACAAAATATGTAAGTACATACAAGATATAACTCAATTATAGACAGAAGTCAAAGAGTTTATACAATGCATCCTAAAGAAGATAGCAAAGCCGATATTATGTCGTTCACACGAATCACGGTAAGTATTGTTATTACGTCTCCACGTCTCGTGTACAGAGTTTATACACAGTTATACATAAAAGCGGTACTCATGACAAATAAATGACACACGACCGGAACAGGTATACGAAAAGGGTGGTACTCATGGCAAATGAATGGCACACGACCAAAATAGAACGTACAAAATGGTTCTCATGACAAATGAATGGCACACGACCAAAATAGAATGTACAAAATGGTTCTCATGACAAATGAATGGCACACGACCAAAATAGAATGTACAAAATGGTTCTCATGACAAATGAATGGCACACGACCAAAATAGAATGTACAAAATGGTTCTCATGACAAATATGTCACACGACCAGCTCAATAACATTTAGCTATGAGAAAAAGTGATTATGACGAACTTCTCGTATCGCGGCAGGTATTTTAAGGATCCCTCCTATAATGGTGGATGTTCTAAGGATCTCTCCTATAATGTAACAGGGTTACGTTTAAATACAACACAATAAACGTTAACTATGCTTGTTTTAACACAGTTTATAAAGATTTGTTAGATTAACTAACTCCGTAGCCCAGGAGCGTACGATAGGATAACAAGGAGGTAAACAATTTAATGTCACTTCGTATGTTATAAAGGCGGGGTGATGACAGAGTACATTTCTGTTTACACCATGTGACAAACAAAGACAGACCTACATGGTTTTACATACTGTCTATTGCAGCAAACTTCAGTGGGGACAAATAAAAGGGACCAATTGTGGTTTTACATACCCTTTGTGTGGTTACAACATACCAGGTTATGTGCAATTTAGGTTGCAAATACTTGGTTAAATGGCGAAACAGGAGTTGAATGCCTATGTTTGTAAAACGATGATCAAACAAAACATTGATGATTTACGTTAAACTGCGGTTATTTATGTACGGAAATCAGGGCTGCCGTTAGGTTTTATTAACCTTTTCCGTAAGGGTTGAAGCATGTAATACAAGACATACATGTTGTGAAGAGGGACAAATCGAGGACTTCTTATAACAACAAAAGACCGAGTATTTGGTTTTACGTACTTTAGTTGAAACGAGTCCATGAGGATTTGTACAAGGATGGAAAGACCAATTTAAAGGCTTTTCCTTTATTTATATACATATGATTTCAAAATGGATGTGTCAAAATCCAATTTGTTAGCAAAGAGCTCGGGTAGGACGCCATCAATTTTTGACATTTGAGAAAAAATTGAAAACTACTATACACAAGGAATGTGATTATGTGAGTAACCACTTATCTTTACCATGATGGGTAAAATATGGAGCATGTTGAGATGGTTTACTAGTCCTGGGTCGTGATTTAACGCTTTGGAGTTTACCAAATCGATTATAGAACGACGCTCCAGTATTTACAGAACATAAAAAGGAAAAAATTGAAGAGATTCCTTCCGATATGATGAAAAAAAAACAACAAACAAAAATGGTGAAAATTACAATATTGCATTACATGGCAAAGCGTGCCATGGCATGAACGTTGCGTAGTGTGAGGGGTTGAGAGGCAATGATTGGGTTCATGACTTCCCGAACACTGTCACTCGAGGGGTGTCTCTGCTCTAAAGTGATCAATTTTGGAACAGGTGAGAAAAAGAAAGAAAAAAGAAAAAAAATAAAAAAACGTGTGAGACAAAAATTACGGTGGTTGCCAATTCACGAACATGAACGGGGCAAACTACACCGTGGATTGTACATAAATTTACAAAAATGATTTTTTTTAACAATATTCGTTTTATCAACGAAAGGGTGGGCATGTAATTGACACTTTACACGCCGGCCATTGTAAGACTTGGTGTGCTTACAAAAAGGTTGTGGTGATACACACTGGATCATTTTAAGTTTGCTGAGATAGTGGGGGCAGTTTTACTTGACTCCTCACTTCCAGATTTTGCGATATCCTTAATATGGTAATTACCAATGTGTTTTCCAGAGCAGTCAGACAAGGAGTACACTAGATCTGATATCTTTCTTAGAACTTTGGCCTTCACGAAACGTGGTGCCAGCTTGGCAGAGAAATACATGGCTCCTTGGGAAAGTGTGTTGTTCTTTCTCCAAACTATGTCTCCTGTATTGAAGGTGACATGTTTCCTACGTAGGTTGTATCTGTCCGCACTCTTTTGATGAGCCAGGAGCAAAGCATCAGTGACTTCACTGTAGATGGCCGACAGTTCTTCCAGACGATGGGCATAGTTCGCGGTAGGGTTGCTTGTGGTGGCAATTGACGTAGGAAAGTTAGTGTTCCTATGTAGAGAACCATGAACGACTTGTTCCATACCGTGTTTTAAGAAGAAAGGTGTGTAACCAGTGGCCAGATTAACAGTGTTGTTCATTGCAGCCTGAATTTTATCTAGGTTTTTACACCAAGTACGTTGATCTTTATCAACTAGAATAGCCAGAGCTGTGTTGATTGTTTGGTTATAACGTTCGACGGTGTTATTTTGTGGAGTATACAAGGTATTATAGTAAATATCCTTGATTCCGTATTTGGCAAGAAAATCTTTGAATTCTTGGGCAATAAATTGTTTTCCGTTATCAACAATTACGGTTCTGGGTGTTCCGTAAGGTATAAAAATGTGTTTTTCCAGAAGTTTGATGATGGCGGACGCGTTGGCTCTTTTAAAGGAAAGATCCAACAGAATTTAGTGAAAACATCCACTACACTAAGTATGTGCATGTGTCCGGCATAACTTCGGGGAAAGGGTCCGACGAGGTCCATTGACAATGATTGTAGGGGTCTGTCGGCACGTTTGGGATTACCCATTAGGCCGGCAGGTGCTGCCGTGCTATGTTTATAGGCTTTACAAGTTTCACATTTAGAGATGTAATTGCGAATTTGCTTGAAGAGACCAGGCCAGTAATACTTCAAGGAGATCTTTTTATACGTCTTGAAATTTCCTGGGTGTATGGAGTCGGGAGCACTATGATTGTCAATAATTATTTGTTCTCTACCTTCGAGGGGAACGACAAGTTTCCACGAGTAATCTTCGAGGATGGATAGTGGTACCTTGCAATTACGGTATAGTTGTCCTTCTTTTATGATAAAATTAGGAAACTTTTGTTGGTTATTTTTACAACCTTCGAAGATTTTCAAGTACCATTCATCTTTTGTAGATGGAGGGGGGGCAATTGTGTCAACATTTAATGAAGCCAGTTCAATTCTTGAAAGGGCGTCGGGAACAATATTGTCCGCGCCTTTACGGTGAACAACATCAAAATTGTATTGAGACAAACGGGAGGACCAACGAGCGAGCCTACCGGAGGGATTACTTAAAGAGATCAACCATTTCAAACTACTATGGTCTGTAACTACAGTAAATTTGCTACCGTCTATGTAACCGCGGAAATGGTGAACAGAATCCAATACAGCCAATAACTCTTTCTCGGTAATTCCGTAGTTTTTCTCGTGTTTGTTTAATGTACGGGAAAAATACGCTACAGGGTGTTCGCCATCTGGGAATTCTTGAGTAAGGACTCCACCGATTCCTACATTGGAGGCATCCGTGTGGAGGGTAAAAGAGAGTGCAAAATCCGGGCAATTCAGAACGGGAGCTTTTTGAAGGGCATTTTTTAGAGTTGTAAACGCTTCTTCAGCTTCGACAGACCATCGGAAATTGCTGACACCTTTACGGATGCCGGTAATTTTATTTAAGGGGGCTGCGATAGTGGAAAAGTCTTTGATGAATCTCCTGTAGTAACCTGCAAGTCCAAGGAAACCTTTGACTTCCTTCGCGTTTTTGGGTCGGGGAAAATTTGCCATGGCTTCCACCTTAGCGGGGTCTGTTCTTAGACCTTTTTCGTCGATAATGAATCCCAAATAACGTAGACGGGACTAACAGAATTCAGACTTCTTCAAGTTGATGGTTAAACCAGCGAACTTGAGTTGTTGAAAAACTTTTTCCAGCATTAATAGGTGTTTTTCAAAGGTATCGCTGACGATGATGAGGTCGTCAAGGTAACAAAACAGGCTGTTATCGACTTCAGGACCGAAAAGTTTGTCCATCAGTCTTTGTAACTCGGCGGGGCTGTTTTTTAGACCAAAGGGTAATCTTTTAAAATGGAACATTCCCCTACCAGGTACAACGAAAGCAGTTTTTTCGCACGATTCTGCGTCCAAGGGTATTTGCCAAAACGCTTTGCTGAGATCGACAGAAGAGATGAACTTGGCGTTACGCAGCTTGTCTAAGGTTGCGTGAACGTGAGGTAAGGGATACGCATCAGCTTCCGTGCAAGAGTTTAAACGTCTACTGTCGAGACAGAAACGTGCAGAGCCGTCTTTTTTAGAAACCAAAAGAGTTGGGTTGGTCCATGCACTTCTGCTGGGAACCACCACACCCATTTTTAACATTTCATCAAGTTCGTTTTCTAAAAGTTTAAGTTTTGGGGGGGCTAAGTTGTAATAACGTTGCTTGATGGGTGGGCCATTGGTTTTGATATGGTGTTCGACCAAATTTGTCAAACCTAATCCACATTTTTCGAAAGATATTGACTCGAATTTATTGACCATTTCTTTTAGTTGGAGAGCCTGGTCCGTGCTTAAATTTTCGTGAGGTATTATTGTGCGGATCTCACTAATTTGAGCAGCAGTGGAGGTTTCGCCAAGAGTATTAAATACTTGGGGAGCAACATTGAATGCCTTCCAGAAGTCAACGCCAAGGATGAAATTCTGGGATATAGAGGGCACTATTAGAAAATTGATTGTAACTATTTTATTGTTACAATTAATTGGCAGGGCAAGGGCACCGATGACCGGTTGGGAAACATTATCCGCAGTCGTCAGGTGTGTTGATTGGGGCGAAATTCTAAAATCACTGTTAACAAAAGGCAGGTGAGCATTGTTGCCAAGACAGCTGACAGATGCACCACTATCAAGTAATCCGGAAAAGGGCACATTGTTAACAGAGAAAAAAGCATAGGGTCTCCCATCTTTAGCTTGTTTGCAACAAACCGAAGAAACATTTAAGGTCTGGTTAAAATACTTAATGTGTGCTAACCAATCAGTCCATTCTTTAGACCTTGGTTCAGAATGGGTGCCTGAGAGGTTATTATTTAGTTTTTTGGCCTCTTCATGTAGAAATTTGGTGGGGGTTTGGAGAAATCTACCTGAGGTCTGACATCGCTTGGGTTTTGTAACCTTTCCATGTTGTGCCTTGATTTCTTGAAAATGTTGCGCAGTTCGTCGCTTGGAGGAGAGCGGTCCCTAGAGTGATGCCTCTTGAAAGTTCGGGGTTCCTTAGATTCCAGAAACCTTGCTTGCTTGAAACAAGTAGTGGCCAGATGGCCTACTTTTTTGCAAAAAGAGCACACTTTTTTGTTGTTGAATTCTGGTTTTAAACCAGACGAACGGCTTGGCACAACTACATTATTTGACACATTCTTTATGTTTTTCCTATCCTGGTACGATTCCAGAAGGAGACAGACTTCGTTTAGCTGGGCTAGGGATGCAATTTTCTGTGAGGTAATGATGTTCTCGTATTTGCTTAAAAGGCCATCAGTTATGACTGGTAATAGTTCAGCTTCCGAAACGGGATGTGAAAGCTTGATGTTAATGGATTCAGCCCTTTCTATGAATGTTGCTACAGGTTCATTTACTAGCTGTTTAATAGATAGTAAAGATAATTTGATCCGGTGCTGGGCTTCCGTTTTTCCGAAGCTCGAGATTAGGGCAGATCTGAGTTTATTCCAATCTTTGCATTTAGTTTTTTGAATGCGGTGCCAGGGTATCAATTCTGGGGAGATGAGTTCTATGAAGTTTTTTCGTAGAATCTCGAATGGGATATTTTTGATTGTAGCCGTTTCTTCAATACGGTCAATGAAATCCAGTACATCGGAGACGCCATTATATTTGATTTTCCAAGAGGATAAATCGTAGGTTTTATCTTGTGTCAAGGTGGGTGCGATGTCCTGTTTTATCATTACTTGTGGCATAGGTTCTTCGTTAGGAACAAGATTATTCAAAACTTGCGTAGCCGAGCGTGAATTATTTTCGCTTGAGGGGGCGAGGTTTATTCTCTTAATGTACTTTTTGTTGAATAAAAGTGCATAAGCCTTTAATGTACGTTTAGATTTGCTTGATGGCGAGAGTCCTCTATCCCTTAAAGCAGTTTGTAAGTGAGTTTTGGATAAGTTGTGCACGTTGGGAATGATGCCCAAATTGGATGATGCCATAGCTTGATTGTTTTCCATTGTGAGTTTCCCAGGTGGTGAAAAATTGCCAGGGGTTTCCTTTAGTAAACGCAAAATTAATTTTGTGAGGCACTTTTCACTTGGTAATCACTGGTTGGTATTTCTAAAATAGTTATAGAAAACTGTATTCCATACTACAATTTGGTATATATGACACCAGAATCTTTGTCAAAGGAAGGTACGAGAAAAAATTTTGCGTGGAAAGACCTAAGTAGTAAAGGTTTTTGTGTTTCACTGACCACTTTTGAGAAAACTTGTGAAATTCACAAGTATTTATTTTTTTTTCAAAAAATTTTGCCAGGACTGACCTTTAGAAAACGGGTTTTTTATTTTTCACAAACCACTTTTGAGAAAACTGTGAAATTCACAAGTATTTATTTATTTCCAAAAAATTTTTGCCAGGACTGACCTTTAGAAAACGGGTTTTTTATTTTTCACAAACCACTTTGCACTGAGAAAGGCACTAAAATTCACAAAAGGCACTCTTCTGGCAAATAAGGACAAACTTCCGGATGAAAATAACTGAATATGGGATTTGTTACGAAACCACATTAAAATTATTTTATTTTTTCATGGAACCAATCATTGGTTTTATTATTATTTCACTTTTTTTATGTAAGGAAAAAAAACAATTCACTTTACACTTATGCTGAAAAAAATGCGGTACCTATAACGTAGAATGTGGAAAGAAAGTCATTATTTTGTCCATTTGGTGAAATATACGTGGTACTAATTTGACAGACACAACAAGTGGGCCGATCGGTATATTGTGCAAGAAAAAACGTGAGTGTGAGATTTTTTAATTAAAGAATCCACAAGGTAATTGGAATTCCAAAACCAAATTTACAATAGCGATCTCCATTGCTTCCGACCTTAGTGACAGAAGGGCGATTTTATTATTCAAAACACTGCATAGTGACAGGGAATTGTTCTGCCTGATTCAAACGGATTTTTGCCGTTGGAGTTTGGCGCGATAAACGCACTTTTGTGCTTCGATGCGCGTGGGTGCGCGCGCAACTCAGAGATTAGGTATGTATTTACCGCGTGAAACATCGGGCCGTTGATTTGGCGCGAATTACTGTTGCTCGTCCGCTGCTTTGTGAACAAAGGGGTCGGCGCGTGCGCAGTCAGATTCGCGGTTTAAATGCTGCCGTCTTTCTGGTTAATAACAAAATGGCCATGTTTTCAACTTTGACGCAATTTTTTTATAATTGCAATCAAATCTGCGTTATGGACTCAACTTGCAAATGGATTTCTGTGGTTTCCCACAGAATTCATTATTCACTGGGTATAAAACACCAAGACACAGTACAATCAATGTTTACAAACAGTTCCTATGCGGGGAAGATTTCGACAGGGAGCACTCCGTAAGGCGACTGAGACAATGGCAAAAATGAAAAAAAAATTCTGGGCCCCACTATGGACGCCAGTGTTAGGAGCGGGCCCCCAAACATGTCCCAAGCTAGCTCTCAGGGGAGGCATGATTTACCCTCTATTCAGGTGGTGGGTCGCTCGAGGCTTCAGAAATTCCTTCGCATCTCAGTCGTCTGGCAGGATACTCCCTCTCTAGGAAACCCTCCTGCCGTAGCAGAATAATAACAGGATTGAGTTAACTAGATTCATGTATTGCAAATTTAAAACACAGTGCATAGGTCATTACAGTACAATTCAACACAAGAAATACATACTACACAATCCTAGCTATCGTGTTTATAACCTCTAGATCCCTAAACGAAACTCTCTGAGTGATGGCTTTGCGCGGGAGTTTACAGTCTATCGTTAAAGGACACAATCAAATGAGGAAACAATTGTACAGCTTACATGATGTTGGGGGTCTTCGTCTTCCGGCTTCCAGGGGGACCTCCCGAGTTTAGGACAGAACCGAAGTTTACACAGGCATGGTGAAATATCAGCGCTAAACCCGTAGGTTATTGAATTAACATTGCAGGTTATATTTGAGTACAATTCGGGCGATAGTACGCCGGGCGCGAACAGTGGGAATCCACGCGCGGGCTTAACGTGTGCCCGAGGCGGCTCGCCATTCTCAACTGTGGAAGGGATCGCGTGCGGGTGGGCGGATGGGATAGGAAGTAGGAAGCAGGGAACAGGGGGGGAGCAGGGTGTTGTGTAGTTTGCGGCGAATTAGGAGTTTGAATTCTTTGTCGTTTGGGCGTACCATAACAATGTGTATGTATATATAAACTAATAATAAAAAAGGTCTAATAGGTAATTGGTAATAATAATTACACAGCAGGACTTGTTCATAATAAACTGTTTTTATAGATTAATTAATAATATTATTAAATATACATAATAAAAAAAATTAAAATGGAGTTCTACAAAATAAATTTGATAACAATTAATAAAAGGTAATAAGGTCATTTAATTGCAGGAAAAAAATTAGAGTATTTATTTTCGGATGTGGAACGAGCAAATTTTCTAACACATTTTCTTACCATTCCATCTCTTATGGCGTTTTCTTCATACATCACACTAATCTGCCGATTAATTTCGGTCGGCTTCACATCTCTTGCAGTCTAAAAACTGTGCTGAAAAATATCGTTCGCTAAAGTACGTTAGGTAATGGTTCGCAGCGCAGTGCATTACGGGACACAAGACTGGAAACAATTTAACCATTCCCCGTAATTATAGCCCTGACCTATCGCTCTGTGACCCACCCTCAGTGTTTTGTTCCTGCACTTTGTGAGCAAATCAGGCGGCGATTTCTATAACGACATGATACAGAAGCTGGTCGTACGACACAAGTGTCTTAATATAGGTGGCAATTACGTTAACGTAGACTGAGATCCGGGCGTTAATGTAAAATATATTTTTAATAATTGCAAATTCACTTGTATAGTCATTTTAATTTAATAAAACAGATAGCTTTGTGTACACCGCTTTTAATAAAAAAAATTGATCTGCTTCAAAGGTTCATTGCAGTTGTTCCCCGATAATTGTCTCCTGGCATACTTAAATACAATGTGCAGTCGGTTTACGTACTGCAAAAAACGTACTGAAAAGATACTTGCCGCCAACTGGACTTGAACCCGTGTCCTTCTGCCATAGCTCAGTGGTCAGAGCATCCGACCGGCAATCAGGACACGGGTTCAAGTCCAGTTGGCGGCAAGTATCTTTTCTCGGAAGATTTTTCAATGTAAATGAGTGTTTCAGGCTGACAATTATTGCTTATAATAATTGTTAAAAATATTTTCATTCAAATGCATCGAGGATAAAACTTCTGTGTACACCAGCGTATAAAAGTGCAAAAAAATCGACACCGTAAATAAATTTGTTTGATATCTATACCCGCGGTAATGCGCGTGTTCATCCCCCGACAAAATATCCCAGACAAAATATCCCTCGACATAATATCCCAATGACAAAATGTATCTCCATTACGCTGAATTTTTTTTTATAACAATTTTTTATCAATAATTTATCGTTTTTACAGGCGGTCTGTATTATTTTTGTCCCGTTTTACTATTTTTGAACAATAATTTATTGTCTTTACAGGATGTCTGTATTATTTTTGCCCCATTTTTTTGTTAGGTTAGGTTAGGTTGGGTTAGGTTAGGTGTTATAGATATTTTGTTGGGGGGATGTTTTGTCCATAGGATATTTTATCTTAGGATGTTTTGTCGAGGGATGAAAACGCACGGAACCCGTACCCGCTAATTGTTAAAGGTATTTTTGTAAATAATGAATGTTTGGTAAATAATGCACAAAAATTATAATTTCATACTTATTAAAATGTCGGGGTTCCAACTGTCGGGTCACTTTATAAAGCCAATAGTTTCTTTGTCAGGATAAACGAATGTTATAAAAAAATATTTATAATTTTATTGTGCGTTTATCCTGACGAAGAAACCATTGATTTTGAAATACTCGTATGTCGATAATTTTAGTTTCATAGTGGTGGATATAAAGTTATTTATTTTCATAAAATTGTCATAAATGCGTTGTGTTTTCTATTAAACGGCACCTACTTAACGAAACGAAAAAAATCGCGCTTAGTAGATAAGTTTAGGTTTTCAAATCACCGAACAGTTTCAAACAGTTGTGTCGGATGAAGAATAGCTCGAATAATGAACCCTACTACTAGCATCAAACAGAAAATGCGGTCCTTAATTTTTATTGCTGAGGGGAAAATTACGAATGGTGTAGTGGTGAGGGGTTGTACGTTGAAATCTCACTCGACACCTGGTCTCCCGGTTTCTAGGGAAGGGTACATGATTTCAAAGGGGGAGATAATTTTATTCAATTTTCTGTTAATTGGAAATGTTAAGGGGTACGGGAAACTGGCGAGCGGAAAACCAATATATTGTGCTTCATTTTGTTAAGCTGATTTATAAGAGTTGAATAAGAAATTTGAACCCTTTCAAAATGAATCATCACCCACGTTAAAAATGGAAATTATTTGTAGCACAGTTCATGATGCAGCAAATTTCAAGGAATATTTTAAACGAATGAAATGAGACCCAAGCAGGTTTGAACATTTCCACTTAAAAATATGGCATTAAACTTATTCCACACACACAGTTCATAATATCTAAAAGTTAAATGTGAACTTAAATTTACAAGTCTTAATGTTATGATACCTACAATATGTATTTTTTTCTTCAAGATAGTACCTGATTTAGCCGAGTTTTAGTCCTGTTGTTAACAAACTACTTTTAAACAAGAAAACAAAAATGTTTTCTTGATAAACAGTTGAAAGTAGGAAGCAGAAGTCTTGTTTATTTTTTCTGTTTAACGGACATTTTAAATTTCGATAACTCATGAAAGAACGAAGTCGCTAGCTGAAATAATTGCAATAAATTAAGACAAGTAAAAGTTTTTTTTTTTATTTTATTATTTTTATTTATTTATATATATTACAACAGATTCCCAGTTGGACAGACAAAACACAAAAAGATTAAAATAAAAAGAACTAGAAAGAGTTTTTATTTTTACTAATTTTTGTACAAATAGATTCATATTGGACCTATTAATACTGTGGTGAATTCTTATTGTAACAATTTTTGTGTCAGCAGAATACAAGTAATGAATGGTTTCTTTCTTAAGATCTCAAGTACTTTAGTACAGAAGGTTTTCCAGTTCATTTTGGAGAACATTTACAATTGCTTAATCAGAATCTACACATTTATAAACCAATATATTAGATATGAATTCCCAATGTATTTATGACTATTTAATTGATATAAAGTACTATAATTTTTAGAATTTCCTAAGTAATAGAAATTACACATTTATAAACCAGAGTATAAGATATATAAATATAATAAAGAGAAAATCAAAACATAAATTTTGAAATGGCTAGTCGTTATTTTACAGAATAAATAAACAGAGCCAAAGATTCGTAAGTTTAAATTTAAATATTAACAAAAAAGTGAACAAGTTATTAGGAACATTAAAAAAACATTTTTAAAATTAAATAAAAAGTGACTTTCAGATCTTTTTTCCTAAATCAATAAATAACAAAAGTAGTTCTCATAACGCCAGAGCTCACCATTAGAGAGCTTTTGTCCTACTACCACAGTTGCACAGACTGTTGCTTGGTTATCTAACGATAGAGTTCGATAAGAAACCCTTACTTTAAGGGAAACCTTAAAATAATTCATAATCTGCTCCTTCGTAGATGGCAGTAATTTAAATATTTTAGGAAAAAAAACACCTTTGCAAGTAATGCTGTAAAATATTAAGGTTAATTGTTTGTTTGCACCCGTAAATAAGGAGTATGAATAAATAGAATATTGGATTGAATCATCGATGCAATATTGTATTTGTATGGTTTTTGGTAGGCAGGTATGGGTACTGCCGCAGCGTCTGACTACCAACTGCATGACTAGACGAATCAGGTGAGATCGGTTGAGGGAGATGTTTTGATCTCTCAAGTCGAAAAATCAATCGGGATGAATTTATGCGCCCGTCACTTCTGGACACACTGACTCCCAGATTCCAACCCACCCCTCATACCTTTTCTTTCCAAGAACTTTAAATTTTCTGAAAATACCCTCCACATAGCATTCCCTACGACGATATAAGCTTTGATGGGATTTATTTTGTTGTAAAAAAAAATGATTCACGTGAAAAAAACGAGTGTGCTTTAGACCACATGACTGAAAAAAAACTTCACTAACTTACGAATGAACATAATGACATTGGGGTGACATATGACCATGGGGTGACCTATGACTCTGGAGTGACCTACGACCGTGGGGTGACCTACGACCTTGGGGTGACCTACGACCTCGGGGTGACCTACGACCTTGGGGTGACCTACGACCTTGGGGTGACCTATGGCACAGTTATTCAATAAATGATTCTTTCAAAGGCATCCGACTGGTACTGCCCTTGTTATACTGTTATTATAATGGAAGATGCTCCGAGGAAACTACACAACATAACATATGACATTTGTCACATGAGAACAGCTCGGCCCGGCCTCTGTATTTCCTCCCTCCTACAACATGGTCCTCTTCAAGACCCATGTTCACTCCTTCCTCTCCTTAAAAAGATTAGTCACAAATCATCTGCAAATAAGACAGGCTCATATTTTACAGTCGTAGTGATTAAATAGCTATTATACATAGTAACTGGACATTATATATAATAACAAAATTGTTTAGCGATGTGATAATTAATCACTTTATCCGGATATTATTCATAATATCGGGTCAAAGTAAGCCAAAGTAATAAATACGGTCCAACTAGACCTAACCTAACAATCAAACCTAACCTAACCTAATGCCTCGATGACACACGACGAGTTACAAGCTACTATCTACTAAGTTTTAAAAGCGGGTAAATCGGCGAGTGAGATTGTCATGATGACACACAAAACTGTCCACTGGCTCAGAAGCGTAGGAAACTGAGTTCGCTTTTAGCGCCAGTAACAAGAATAACGACGCCTGCGTGAACTAAATTCTTCAGATTTTTGACAGTCGTAATCAGCTGTTTATCGGAAGCCACGTTGGAAACGTAAATAAACCAATCACGAGCAAGCGGAGCAAGCGTGTAGGCGAGTAAAGTTGACGACCTTTCAACTTTTTTTCGTAGATTGTCAACAATCTGCTAGTTGCTGCTAGTTAGCAAGTGACACGATGACACTGGGCGAGTTTACTAACAGATAGTGAATTTCCCAGATAGTAGCTTGTAAACTAGCCCTGTGTCATCGACGCTTAATCTAACCTGGACAGGTGCAGTTGGACCGTATTTATTACTTTGGCTAACTTTGACCCGATATTATGAATAATATCCGGATAAAGTGATTCATTCTGTGTCAATTATCACTTTGTATAAGTTGGGTAGACATTATAAAAAAATAGCTGGATAGTATATAATATTCGGATTTATTACTTTGGTTGTAACAATGCATATAAAACATAGTTTCATGTAAAAAAATTAAAGAAATTCAATTTTTTTCAACCAACTAATGATTTTTTTTTTTTTTTTTAGATGTGCTCCACACAGAAGACCCCGAGGAAAATAATTTCCCTCAGGGCCTGTCATCTTTGGTGATGCTGTGTGGAGGGTTTTTTTAAGGAAAAAAAGGAGAGGAGATTTCTGGAAATGAAAAGGGTTTAAGGGGTGGGTAGGAATCTGGGGTTCAGTATGTCCTGGTCATCCGCCTCCAAGACCTAGACAAACCTCACTCCATAAACCCATTTTTTGTAATAAAAACATGCCATATTTAACGTAATTAAGTATTTAGAAACATCTACAAATTAAAATGCTAACAGTAAAAAAAATTGGAATAAAAATAACATTGTAAACTATGTTTTTTGAAGGCAGAAGAAAAAAACTTCATAAGGAATAAATTTCACGAATCTGCTCAAATATTTAAATGGAGGATACAGTTTTGTTTCATTAGTAAACACCTAATTAATATGAACGATGCCTCACCACGGGACACGTTTGTATTCGCACTACGACGTTTTAATACAACGCAAATTAGCATTTGTCGACATAACCAGCATAGCCACCCCCGGTAGGGCGGCTAATATTTCAGGCCGAACTGAAAATTATTATTTCGGGTCCGGACCGCTGAAAAAATGTTGATAAGGAACGGAACACGCGGAGATTAAAATTCGTTTCATAAACATCTTTTGAGGTTATGCGGCCGCACGCAAAGTTTTATTCGGTTAATTAGAAAATTATTATCGAGATAGTGGAAAGGCGATAAAAATATTCAAAAATATGTTGCCTGAAATACTAATTTGTCTAACTTTTTAAATTTAAGTTATGGTGCCTGAACCGGTAAAATGCGCGAACAGCGATCATTTATGATAATATTAATTTTTTTAATTAATCTTACAGTGATTATTTAACAGAGTTGTATTTCAGAACTTTTCACGATTATTATATACTAGCTTTTGCCCCCGGCTTCGCCCGCATAGTATTAGGGGGGTTTCCACTCCGCCTCCTCCACCTACCCTATCTTCCTCCCTCCTCCCCTCCCCCTCCATAACCGTTACATTCATTTTTCAAACAGCTCGCGTGCCACCTGTTAAAGCGTAACAATCAAACACACGCAGTTTCGCATTTATAATTTTAATGTCCTGGTTAAATTTTCCCCACAGGAAAAACTAAACCCTTTCACACACTTCCTCAAATGATCATCTAGTCAATCCACCCTATGCAATAAGGAACTCCAATGAAAAATATTATCGCTTTAAAAAAATATGTTCATATAGACCAATAAACGCTGATTCTGAATATATGAGTTTTATTTCATAATACTAAACGTAAAGTTCTTAAAAAATTATTAAAAAGTGCATTTTTTAACGTCTCGTTAAAATACACTGTAAAATTGGTACGATTGAATGGTTAGCGCTGACGTCACGCGTCACCAGTCATTGTATCACATTGTATTGAAATTAATTGAAATGTAGGTATGGCACAAGCCATCAGTATTAACAACATTTCATGTTATTCTTTATTTCATACTGTTTATAGAGATTTAGTTGTTGTGTTAATTGAAACAATATTTAAGCCTTAATAATTCAGTATAAAAAATAGAGGTACCTCTATTAGTTTATCTCAATTATTTAAAATATTCAAAAACTACTGCACAAAAAAAATAGTAATGCTTCTTCTAGGGAGAATACTTCGAACAACGGAATTTCAAAATGGCGGTAGTTGATCAGCTGATTTCCCAATCCTATACTAATTTTTTCAGGAGTGATGACGTCACACGATTTACCATATTTCCGGTGGTTTTCGGGGGGTCTTGAAAAATTAAAACTTTGACAATTATTTGAACTATTAAAACTAACTCTAAAAATAAAAATAAAAATGCAGTTATTTAAGTTAGAAGGACATTATTTATAAAAAAAAATTCAAAAATGGACTTGAGTTCTCTATTGCACTATATAAGTAAAATAAATACAAAAAAACACAAGAACAAAATGTCAACCTACCAGAGACCGAATGGGAAAATAATTCACTGACTCCAGATATTTTCATATCAGAGGGTTCGGCTCTGTGGAACTCCTAATTGGACCTATAAACCCTACTGATCCCTCAATATAAATATCATAGTACTCTAGAGCACTTGACCGGTAATCAGAAGGACAAGGGTTCAAGTCCCGTTGGGGGCATGTATTTTTTCTCGGAAGATTTTTTCAATGTAGATGAGTGTTTCAGGATGATAATTATTGCTTATAATAATTGTTACCCTTTGTGCTATGCATAAAAATCATGCCTTAAACGTTAGTTTATCAATTAAAAATAATAATTTATGATTCACTACTAAAAACGTGTTTGGTGACTAGATTTGAATATCTAGGTACTTCCTCGCTCTTATTTTTCCATCTCTTTCCACTCCTTCAGCCACGTTAACGATACTACAGTCCCACTGGCATCGAGACCCTTATTGATATATAAAAGGCATTTTACATTAATTCAAAAAAAAAAATTGTTAGATTATTTGTAGATACCATTTGTAAAGACGATATTTAAAAATGTAAAACCCGCGTTTTAACGCCCTGCAATCTAATTCCCTTGGAAATTAAAAATTGTTTGCATTAATTTTATGGTATAAAAGGAAAAATGAAATCAGTAAGAATATTTTCGCTTTGAATGGTCACAAAGCCCTGGGAACGCTTTTGTAATATTAAATATTAGGGGAATTAAAAAATAACAAAAAACACAAACAAAAAGTTATTTTCTCAGAAATTTACCAGTGAAACAAAAAAAAACAATTTTTTCGTTGATTCCGAGAAGGCTCGATGAATTCCTTTGACATATTATTTGTTTAATAAATTGTGAGTTAAGCTTGTCGGACTTTTGAAGCACCAGCTGCTCCTTGGGAGGGAGGTGGAAGTAAATGAAAACCTTATTTGATAGGGTTTGTTTCAAAATTGAGTTTTATTTAGACAGTCTTGTTGTCCTTGCTATAGAAACGCAATTAGGAATTTGCAAATAAAACAATGATCAAAATTAATAAATATTTGCGTAAACGTTCTCTGTAAATTGATATTCTGTATAATATAATAAACAAGTTGGAGTTTCCGGTTTTGCCAGGGCTCTACACCGAGTTTTTCAAAATCAAATTGATACAATAATTGTCCTCTTATTTTCAACGTGAACTACACAAAACTTAATTAAACAGTATAAAAATTCTTTCTTAAGGGATGACCTTCCCCTTGAAAGTATGTCCAAGTAATGTCCCTTGAATGTATCTTATGTCCGTGTAAGTTTGTAGATACTTACGCAAGCAATTTCCATTTAAAACTCTTTATATTCCAACTAACTAGCAAGTAGTTGAATAAAATATGAATGATTGTTTACGCTTGCATATGTAATCATTTGTAATGTAAAAACAAAATTCTTGAAATAAATAAATAAAAATATATATATATATATATATTTTATTTTTTTATTTTGAGAATAACAGGGTTTTATTTGAATATTTTAAAGGCAATTTTAGTTTTATCTGCCAAAGATAAAATATTTTTTAAGAAACACGATCTTTCGCTTTATACTTCCAGCCAAATCCTTGGAACAATTAGGTACTCTCAACCGTTGCATGAAACTGAGAAAATAAGTTTAAAATGGAATTTATGAAACAGTAAATATGCGATAGATTTGTAATTAATTTAAAAAAAAAAAATGTCACTATTTTGATGTAACATTTGATTATGGTATTGAAATATTGCCCATCTCACTAGGTGTCAAACCCCTGTTTTGAGGTGGCAATTCACAGAGTGGTTGTTAGCTAGGTTTTTGTTTACATATATTATGTTTGAACATTCGACGCATTTACCAAAAAAAAAAAATTAAATCAAAAAGAAACCTGTTGCTTCTATCTTTTTTTGGCTAAATGCCACGTTTTTTGCAATGAGTGTTATGAAACGTAAATTATTGTTTAATTATTTCAATATGTTCACCATATTCACTTTTCATAAAAGTCATTTTTTATTATTTTATCCGGGATTCAAATTTTGAACCTCATTATCTCAGTTTTGCCCCAAGGGCACGAGGTTTTAAATACTGCTGTGGGCTTGACATGTACATACGACGAAAAAAAAATGATTTAACACGACAAAACACGGAAAAAGATATGATCAGGTCGGGACTAACGACTAGAACCAAATGACAGGCTGGGATAGTGGAGTTGAGAGTTTAGTGTCAATTTGGGAGGCGGGTATGGGTGCTACCGTCCCGGGAACCATTTATTGGACAACCAACACCTCTGGCACAAGTCACCCCAAGTTTTTTGCTACGTTTGGTGACTTAGCAGGGGTGCCCGAGTTCATAGGGAGAGGTTTGAGGTTTGAGAGACTGGTTGACCTCTGTTCCGTCACTCCTGGACACACTGACCCCAGATTCCTACCCGCCCCTCATGCCTATTTCCTTCCCAGAATTTCCTCTCCTTCCTTTCCATAAACAGACCCTCCACACAGCACCCCCTAAGATGACATAGGCCCTGAGGGAAATTATTTTTCTCAGGGCCTCCTGTGTGAAGCTAATGTAAAAAAAATCAGAGTGTGTAATTCACACGCGGTAAAAGTGAAACTAGAAAGTTGCTAGATGTCGCTTTCTTTTCTTTTGTAAAAGTGAAACTAGAAAGTTGCTAGATGTCGCTTTCTTTTCTTTTGCTTGTTTTTTTCAAGTGGTTTAAAGATTGGATACTGATTTCACAAAATAAAAAATGTTTTTAATTCAAAATTAACGTTTTTCTGGATTCCAACCCCCGTTCGTTTGATGTCTATCTCTCTGGCCGCTGAGACTTGTCACGCACCTTTCCCACTACACTGTGGAAAGCACGGGCCGAGGTGCGAATTTACCTCATTATATTTGAACCGAGTATTTGTGAAGAACTGAGTTGTGACGCATTTTCAGCGAATTTCAAGTTACCAACGGCACTAAAGAAGTTTCATTTAAAAAAAAGAGTCGTTAGAGAGCTTTAGTTGATCAGGCCAAATGCCAGCTCCATTTTGAAGTTGGAGTCCTTTGTAAAATAAAATAACCTTTGAGGGCCTTCATTATGAATTTAGTTCCTGGTAACCTTTTTCAGTAAAGAACGAGGAAGGTACGATTTTTGTATGAATATACGAAAAAGTGTAAAATAATGTTTTCATTTCTGCGATAATATCGTGTGCCCCTTCACTGGACAAGAAGTAGCGTGGCGCATACAAATATGTACTTTTAAAATGTAAACGGCGCACGGCTTATATTATTCTGCATGTCGTAATAGCTTTGCCACAGTGGCGGTGCGTGGGGAATGCCTAATGGAAAAAGTGCGAGACGGCTAAGTTTTTCTGTTTACCTTTTCCATTTTCCACTCGCTTGCTCTCACGTACGTGTGAGACTGCACTGCAGGTAAGGCCATTAAATAATAAATAACTTTCGAGGAAACTGTATTTTAGGCGAAACTTCATATTTTATTTTCCCTAACATGGGATTTTTGGCATTTTTATACAAAAAAGGTCAAATTCATGCATTTAAATTTTGGTCTGAAAAATATTATAAAAGTTCTCGGAAATATACATGGTTTAAAATTTATTTTAAGTGAAGCAAAAAATACGAGATTAGGTCTAAGTTATTATTTTACATTATACTAAATAGATTTTTTTTACGTGAGCCGCACACATTCAGGAGGCCATGAGGAAAATAATTTCCCTCAGGATCTATGCCATCTTTGGGGATGCTGTGTGGAGGGTTTTTTTTGAGGAAAGGAAGGAGAGGAGAGTTCTGGGAGGGAAAAGGTTTTTTTTATTTGAGCTCCACACAGGAGGCCCTGAGGAACATATTTTCCCTCAGGACCTATGTCATCTTTGGGGATGCTGTGTGGAGGGTTTTTTTTAAGGAAAGGAAGGAGAGGAGAGTTCTGGGAAGGAAAAGGGTTTAAGGGTGGGTAGGAATCTGGAGTTCAGAATGTCCTGGTCATCCGCCTCCAAGACCTAGACAGACCTCACCCCATGAACCCGGGCGCCCCTGCTAACGTAGCGAACCACTTGGGGTGACCTATGGCAGAGGTGTTGGTTATCCAATAAAGGTTCCCGGGGCGGCGGTACCCATTTTCGCCTCCCAAATTGAACTCCCAGATTAACGAAACTGTCAATTTATTGTTTTAAAAATTGTAAGTCACCCCAAATAGTTCGCTACTTTTTTTTACATTAGTTCCACACAGGAGGCCCGGAGGAAAAAACTTCCCCTCCGGGCCTATGTCATCTTCGGATATGCTGTGTGAAGGATCTTCTTAGGAAAGAAAAGAAAGGAAGAAAAACCGTGTGAGGGGTGGGTAGAAATCGAGGGGTCAGTTTGTCCAGGAGTGACAGACAAATAAATCCATACCAGGACGTTCTGAGAGAGTACAGCTGGAAAAGAAACTCCCTCAACCACTCCCGATCCTGCCTGCCATGCAACTGGTGGGCAGAAGCATCCGCCGCCAAGACCCGGATAAACCTCACCCCATGAACCCGGGCACCCCGGCTGTGTCACCATACATAGCGAACCACTTGGAGTGATCTTTGACAGAGGTGTTGGTTATCCAATAAATTGGTCCCGGGGCGGCGGTACCTGTACCCGCCTCCCAAATTGAATTCTGTGAATTAACAGGGGTGCCCTGGTTCATAAGGTAAGGTTTGTTTAAGTCCTGGCGGTACATACGTTTGCCCACCTCTACGTGGCGGGCCGGATCGGGAGAGATTGGTTGATGGAGATGTGGCGGCCCTGCTTGGAGATCATAAATCTGTGGCAGCCCTGCACCGCGCAGTGACTAACGAAAATGCTAGAAGCTAGAATGGTATCAAGTTTCGCTGATAAGCGAATTCCAGACGCTCGGCGATAAATGCTGACCTTCGAATCTTTACAGGAACCGTCTCGAAGATTCTCTACAGCGCAAGCACCTATATAAACAATGCACCTGACGCCTACCAGTCAGTCAGTACTGAACTCACCGCGATACGAATCGCAGGCCTCACGATGGCCTAGATTTACAACGGATCGCGACACGCGTCGCCGGCTTCTCAATGGATCTCCCGTACTTCCAGCCTCTGCCCGCACGACACCGAACCTCATCCTGGAATACTATTGAAGATCCTAGATCTTCCCTTCCAGAGGACAACGAAGGACCAGCCAGTTATATCGAGACGCGACTTTTACTTTCCTTAAAGAGCAGCACTCAATGTTAATTCTGCTTTGGTTAACTGTGTAACATGTTCAATTAAATAAACGGAGATCAAGACGAACATCTTTAATATCTCTCTACCAACTTTCCCAAAGAGATCTTTTTACCTCTCCAGCCGGACTCCCTTAAATAAATATTCCAAATATCGACGTGTTTAACACGAACCTTGCTTAATTCACAGCATTCATAAAAAAATTCTCTATTGAATGCCACATGTTTCTCTGAATTCTGCATTTCTCTTATTTTTAGTTCACCACATTTTCTCTCCTACTTTTAGCTGTTCGAATTTAAATAAAATCACTTCCTGAAAGATATTATTTTTTCTTCTTCTTCCTTGCGCTATCCCAACTCATAGCATAGGTAGGCTCAGGTTGTAATTTCTTCTGTTCTGAGTATCGCCTTCATCCAGGCCGTTTCTCTGAAGTATTTTGGAGCATTGAGTCATCCAGGAATCCTTCGGTCTTCCTCTGGATGACTGTCGATGAAGCTCCGTAGACATTGCCTGCTTCACTGTGTGGTCTGATGGTCTCCGTCTTATGTGCCCATACCATCACAACTGTCGTTCCTCCAGCTTACTGTTTATGTATGTGACACCCAAGCTACCACGAATGCGTGAACCGTTAATATTCAGACGTTATTGATATCCATTAAAATTTAAATGTAAACCTCGAAAAATTTCATTTGACATTTTTTGTAGATTTAAGTAAGTAGATGCACTTTATCAGAATTGTTTATATCATTTATAGATATCGTTGTATTTTTTTGGTATTATGGTTCTAAATTTAAATTTGTCGTTATTTTATTGGTCAGTGTCGTACACGTTATTATCACTGTGATTTATATATTTATAAATACTGTTTATAACGCTAATAAATAAAATAAAATAAAAATCGTCTTGTAATGGGAGGGGTGGATTCATTCGTCCGTCAGACCCAGACACATTGACCCCCAGATTCCTACCTTATCCCCCATACCTTTTTCTTTCCCCAGAATTTCTTTCCCTAAAAATAACCTCCACCCAGCGTCCATAACGATGACACATGCGCCGAGGGAATTTGTTTTCCTCAGAGCCTACTGTGGGGAGCTAATGTAAAAAAATTATAGTTTTGTATAATTTTATAAAATTAAATAAGTCACTCAAAGTTCCGCTAGTTGATGTGGTCCTTATAATTGCATACCTTTTGGATAATTATATAATCGGAATATATTAAGAGCATAAAATACAATGTTAATACTATTACGAAGGTATTGAGAACAAAATGCAATAATGTAGACTACACAAACGATTGAATTCCCTCGAGTCTTTTAGGTGAACTATCACAATAATTTAAGAATGAAATGCTGACTTCAGGCTTCGAAAAATCTTTTGCGGTGTTGTTGGGAAAAAAAATATAAGACTAAATCAATTGTGCAATCAGAAAAAAGGGAGTAAAAAGAAGCCGGAAACAAAGTCCGTTATATTATCAAACAAGTCAAAGGCCAAAGGAGTTATATTGAAGGTCGAAATATGTATGTAAGTAAGCGGAAGAAACCGGGTTAAGAATAATAAAAAAGTTCAATCAACCTTGGATGTTGTTTGTCTGTCTGTTTGTTTGTTTGTCAACCCCGGCGGAACGCCCCCGCTCTTTCTCCCAAGCGCAGCAGTTTATCCCCAAACAAACACGCCCCCGTGCTTGCCGACTTATTTACTCACCTGGGGGGCAGGCAGTGCGGGTAGGTGAGCCTACCCCCCCCCCCTCACCTCCCACTGCTCTCCATTTATACGCCATGTAAAAAAGGGAAAGTCACGCATGGATGGGATGCGGCAACACACTTTTGCGTTTTCGAGTCAGCGCTTATTTATCAAGGGTGAAACACTTATTTGCCTCATCAAATAATCACTTTACGATATTTTTTGTATCGTTTGTGGTTTATAAAAACTTAATGAGGATTCCTAATCGTAATATATATTTTTAAATAAAAAAAATGTAATGTATATATTTAAAAATCTTGTATCACGGTATTTGTGGTCGCACTCCTACGAAACGGCTCAACCGATTTTTATCAATTTTTTAATGTATATTTCGTAGGTATGAGAATAGATCGTGAAGTATATTTAATACCGCTAGGTGATCAGGGTGTCCCCATCCAGACATTTTTTAGATTATTTTTTTTTGTATTTTTTATTTTGGCATCAAAAAATACCAATAACCCCAAATTTTCACCCTCCTACCCTCACCCTCTCATTTTTTAATCGCGATTTTAGTATTTTTGTATGAACAAATTTAACCGTCGTTCGTATTTCAAACAGAATGAAATTATTTATATTGTTGAATGACAGATGGCGCTATATCCGCCTCATCGAACTTTCATCCACACATAGAAATAATTTATATGGCAGATCAACGTTTGCCGGGTTAACTAGTAAGTAGATATTATTTAGAGACGCAAGTTTCGCTAGGTATTGGTTTTTAATTATTCGTAGAATAGAATTAATATTGCAAGAAAAATGTTTTCCACATACGATAAATATAATTATTAAAATGAACATTGAAAAGTACAAATCATTGAATGAAATAAAACAATAACTTAGTTTGTAACCACGCTTTACATATTTATTTTTACATTTTACGAATTACATTTTTATTTGAATCGTGATTACAAACTAAGTTATTGTATTAATGCATTCAATATGTTCAAACACAAAGTGACTGCTTTTAATCAAAATATATAATAAAAAAATTTAAAAAAAAAAACAAATCATTGAGTTTTGAGGTTGGACGTAAGGTGTTACGATTTGACGGAAATTAGAAGTATATTGAAAACATTTAAATTAATATTTTTAGTTTGACGATAAGTATTTTTATTTTAAAAATTACGGAGCTTTTGTATTTTTTTATTAAAACCTATATTCAATTTATGATTTCAAAATTTGTATGATATAGTATAGAACATTACTATAAGGGGAACGCATGCGCGGTCCATTTCTGCCCGTTTCGTACAAATCTTAGATTTGGATTTGAGATCAAAATACCCAACCAAACTGAAAAATTATTTTTGTAATCAAAGGGTATATCAAATATCTAGTAAGGATATGAGCTACTTTATTTATTTTTGCTTTAAATTATAAGATATAGGCCATTAAAGATTTGAGTGCTTCATGATTTTGGAGGCAACTTAGGCAATTATTTGTGAGTAAAACAAAAACATTAAAAAATATAAATTTTGCTACATTAATTTAAAAAATACAATGTAAAATAAAATAAAAATAAAAAATCTTAAAAATGCCCTTTTTGGGTAGTAATTTTAATATATATTAGACTATTTTTTATTCCGCCGTAAATAGGTAATTTGTATTTTTAATTTACACCCATCAAAATGATTTTTTTTTTAAATTTTAAATTTTTATTTTATATTTTATATTTCATCATATTTTTATGATGAAAATAGTAAAATATTTCTTTTATTGTTTTTCATTTTCTCGCAAATAATTGCCCAAATCGCCTCTAAAATCCAGAAACATTAAAATCTTTAATGGCTTTTTTCTGATAATTTAAAGCAAAACTAAATAAAGTAGCTCACATCCTGACTAGACATTTGATATACCTTTTGATTACAAAAATTTTTTTTTAGGTTGGTTTGGTATTTTGAGCTCAAATCCAAATCTAAGATTTGTATGAAACGGGCAGAAATGGGCCGCGCATACGTTCCCCTTAAAGGCCTTCGCTCACGGAGAAACCGAAAACCGGTTAGCGACTCAATTCACGGCAAAACTCAATTTAGCTCAGGTATGGGGGCTCAATCGAAGCCAGAGTAAAGTTAGCCTCCCAAAAACTGGGCGTACGTACGGGGCCCGCAGATATTTTAATAGTACACAACTGCTAACCCTGTACAAATTACAAGTGCGCCCCACGGTTGAATTTGGCAGCCACCTCTGGCTGGAGCTCCAAAATACCTGAAAAATACCCTCGGCTCTATGCAGAAACGGGCGGTCCGTTTAATAGATTTTCCCATCCTAACATACGGATTGCAAACTTTAGAGGACAGGCGTCGGGTGGGAATGCTATCCTTTTTCTACCGGTATTGCAATAGAAGATGCTCCAAGGAACTAGCATCATTGATCCCTTCGCCACCGGTGGGTAGTCGGGAAACACGCCAAACGCGTGCCCAACATTTGTACACGGTTGACATTTGTCACATGAAATTGGGTCGTTTCTTCGACTCGTTCTTGCGTCCAACAGCTCGGCCGTGGAATGATTTGCCGGCCTCTGTGTTTCCTACTTCCTACAACATGGGTCTCTTCAAGACCAATGTTCATTCCCTCCTCTCCTCAAAAAGACCCTCCACATAGCATCCCAGATGACATAGAAAATATGGAAAATAATTTCCCTCAGGGCCTCCTGTGCGGAGTTAAAGTTTTAAAAAAATCAACCTCCTGAACAAAATCGATACTTTTCTGATCTGACAACCAAATTACTCGAAAACTTGATAGGTCGTGAGCCGCTATTTTGGCAACCTGTCAACAAGGCAACTGAAATGCGAAGGCCGCGGCGACCAGCACTGCTAGCCACTGAGTCGCCCTTGTAACTGGTCTTTAACAAGTTTCCTGTGTGCGGACCGCCAATGAAATTCGCAATTCCCAACTGTTATTTTTTTTCAGTTTCTCCACGAGCGGATGGCCTAAAAGCTGAAGTAGCATTAAATTTTCTTAACTAATACATAAATAAAATTGTTTAAAAACGCTTAGATTGTCATTCTTTTTCACCAAAATCAAATGCACTATCGAGAAAGGTTAAAAAAATATTTTTGTGGATTTGAGAAATTTCACATTTAAAGATTTTTCGCCAGAAATAATATCGCTCATCAACATCATAAAACTTTTTGGCTACCAAGTTTAATTGGTGTGAATTTAATTTGGATGTTATATTCGTGCAGTTTTAAACAAATTAACAAATTGAATATTAGGTTTAATTTGTTTTGTTATTTTAGTTTGTCATTTTTAATTCAATTCATTATCTATTTGGTATGCAAGCGTAACATTTTATTTCGTTTTTTTTTTTGATGTTGTAAGTGTAGGAAAAATTAAAATTATTTATATATTCTCAATGTCTGCCAGCTCAAAGCCTGCGATGACAGCGCCAGCGATATTAAAAGCTCGTATTAAAATAACCTTTCTACACCCACAGTTCATTAAATTACTTGCCTTAAAGCCGTGTCGCATTATAATTTGTACTTTCATGAAAAGTTATGTAAAAAATGTCTTTTATATTTAAATATTTTTATAAGTGAGTATTGTACGGTCCCTGGGTTTGGTCTCCAGACAGTCCGCCGTCAGGTGTAAGTCGAGCAGCTTTATTACTTCTTCATTTCCCAAGCCAAGGCATGCGTACAGAGAGAGGTTGATGTGATAGTTTAAGGTTATCCCTTTGCAGTAAAAACACTTGTGTTGTAAACTGGATATTGTTGTAAAACTTTAATTATTGAGAAGAACAGCAATTTTACAAAGGTTTGATTCTGTTTCTTAGCTCAAGGCCTCTAAATTGGTGAACATAAATATACCAAACCACCCATTGGTGAATGAGAAACAAGACGGAGAAAGTGACAGAACAACCACAGACAAAAAGAACTTAGACAAAATTGCATGGAAATATTTAGCAGAAACGTGACACAGACGAAGGCCCCGCAACCGCGCACAAAAAGGAGAAGATGGAGAGATATGTAATTACGAATGTTAGAGGAGCGCGTTAATATTTAAAGCGATAAAATCGATGCGAAAATTGTGAAAATGTTTAATAAAACACGACTCGTTTGAAATAGAGCAAACATCTCGCAGGAGTTGTCTTAAACAGCACTTAAAGAAATACTTTGAATTATTTCATACATATAACTTGTAAAATAACTGAAACAAACATGTTCTTAATAATTTTTTGAGCATACTTTGCGATTTTTTTTTCTCTCGAGGGAATTTTATATAAATTGCGTTTCGGTGCGATAAATCTCTAATTATTATCTTAAAAAATAACACATATTTTTTTAAGAGCTTCAAAACTTCAAATGTTTAAAGGAGGTTTGCAAGAAATCAGTATAAATTCGATTAGCGGCGTTTTAAAGTTAGGGGTAAGAGAGTCTACACATGGAAGTTAGGAAAATATGATGAAATGTGAAATGCTAAGTACTAAATGATTTTAAATATTAGATACCTATAGTTCAACACAACACTGAACAAGTATAATTGTAGCCTCTGCGTTAAATTTACAAGAACACTACGAATAAGGATATACATATAATATGTTGATAGGTTTAATTCCTTTTTATTAATTTCTAAATAAAACACTTGTGTTGCAAAGTTTTTTTTAACTAAGAAACGACATTTATGTTTATTAATATCACTTTGAATGGTTTTTTCTAACAATCAAATAATAGAATAACAAAACAAATGACAATCGATGATTGCATTCTAATTGACATTATAGGATTCAAATTTAAAGGGAATATATTTCCTTTACATCTCCCCCCCCCCGCGGGAAAGAAAATTATTGCAAAAATTTTCATTCATCTTCGATATTCTCTTCATGGTTCATCAATGCAGGTGCTGGAATTAATTTCGAGATGTGGAAAAAATTTGATTCTAAATTTTTTCGACCAGTATTTATCTTGTAAATTGAGTTTGATAATTTTTCTATTATTTTGTAGGGTCCGATTCTCAATTCGTCGAGCTTCTTCCTGTTAAGTTTGTTTCCATTCTCCACAAAAACAGTATCACCAACTTTGAAGTTAATATGTCTCCTGGTTTTATCGTAAATCATCTTGTTGTAATTATGTGACTTTATAGTATTTTCCAGAGCTTTTTTTCTGTCTTGAATCAAATCGATGTCAGTCTTCTTAAGTTTTAACTCATTTGGCAAAATCGTAACATCTGTGCCGTTAAGTAGGTACTGAGGCGCATAACCAGTGACAGTGTGCTCCGTTTCATTATAGTTTTTTACACAATTACGGGCTATAGTTGTCCAAGCCACTTTTAAGTCATTTTCGTTGATTTTGCATCTAATTTTATTGACTAGCGTTTGATTTAATCTTTCATTTAATCCATTTGAGAAAGGCGAGTTTACTGCAGTAAAAATGATTGGAATATTTTTTTCATCCAAAAATTTTTTGAATTCTCTAGAATTAAGACCCGGATATTGGTCTGATAGTATCATGCCAATGTCATTAGTTTCTGTGGAGTTTAAGAGTTTGATGAAATCGTTGGTATTTTGAGTTTTTGACGTCAAAATATATGCAAACCTCGTGAAATGATCTGATAGCAGGTGCAAGTATCTCTTTGTTGACCGTGAACCCCCAAAACCACCTATCGTATCAATAGAACATATTTCAAAAGGTTTTGTTGCGGGACCCAAGTAGGACATCAATCCATATTTATTTTGACCTCTTGATTTGTTCTTTAAACATACTGCACAACTTTCGCAAGTTCTCTTTATATTGTTTGTCATGTTTTCTGATGTGTACCATGAGCTTATCATTTTTTGCATTTGATTAATTCCTATTAATTCCTATATGTAAACGGCACAATAAAATTTATTTCACAAATTGTATAACAACCGTAGAATACAAAAGTCGAGGACTTCGTTCATGTCATAAACAGAAATACCAAGGAAACACGTAACAACTAACAATACTAATTAAAGTAGGTAAGTGAGTTTCTAAGTGAGCGCCATAATCATAAAACGTAAATAACTTCGTTAGCTCGGAAAATTATCTCTGCTTTAATGTCAATTTTAAACAAAACTAATTATTTCCTTCACCTCGTAATGAACCCTTTAAGCTTTCAGACATGAAATGAATCTGGAAGTTTTTTTAAAACGAGAAAAGTTTCCCTTTGAAATTCTATTCCAACACCCATTAGTTTTTCCTTGGATTTTTGGTAATTCAATACGTTGCCATAAGCAAAAAATCGGAGAAAAACGTAAGTCAAAGAGTAACAATTCATGACATAAGAAGAAATTCTCGGTTCTTCTGGTGAAAATATTGTTTTCAAAACCGCTACACATGAAAGGGATTATTTTATAAGTCTTTCACAAAAATAGACTCGAAGAAAGTTGTAATCCTTCCTTGCACGTTCATTAAAAATGATAAGACGGTGTCGTGGACTAACGAGGGTATCCTTTACGGAAAAAGGCGGCGTCGAAAGTAACTCTCTTGTTCACCTTTTTTATTTTTAAATGAAGAGAAGTCATAGTCGCCGGTACTTCTAGAAAAGGCACTTAGTTGAAGTTTCGTAATTTAAAAAAGAACTTAATGTTTGATACACTTTTAAAATAACCATTTTAATTTAATATTGTCTATATAATTTAAAACGGAAATGACCAAGAACAACGCCTTTGAGGGGTGAAAGGTTAATGCTTTTAATTTTTTTTTCATGCATTTTAACGGCCACTGTGGTCGAGGGGTAAGGCTCTTGACTCGTAATCGGAAGGTCGCGGGATCGAATACCGGCGTGGGCAAATAAAATTTATTTCATTAATTTGTGTTATTTCATAATTAATTCATTTAAAAATTATACATAGTATATTTGCGGCACGTTCCAGATTGGAAGATACTCTCAGTATCGCCCTGGTGTAAGACCACCATTCAGAATTGAAACGTTGCTTGAAATGACTTTAGCCGTGTTTGGTGACCAGATTTGAATAGCCAGGTACTTCACTTCCTTCCTCTTCCTCTTCCCATCTCCTTCCCCTCCCCACTATCTTCAAAGCATAACCCTTTTTTTTACTTGAGGCCCTGAAGAAAATAATTTCCCTCAGAGCCTATGTCATCTTTGGGGATGCTGTGTGAAGGAAAGGAAGGAGAGGAGAGATCTGGGGAGGAAAAGGGCTTAAGGGGTGTGTAGGAATCTGGGGTTCAGTGTGTCCTGGTCATCCGCCTTCAAAACTAAACAACCCTCACCCCATGAACGCGGGCACCCCTGCTAAATCACCAAACGTAGCTAACCACTTGGGGTGACCTATGGCAGAGGTGTTGGTTATCCAATAAAGGTTCCCGGGGCGGCGGTACCCATTCCCGCCTCCTAATTGGGGATGCCATAGTCTTACTGGCTTTGGTGAGGTATTAATGTTAAAAAAATGCAAAGAGTGTTTTTTCAGTTAGCTTAAATAAAAAATTAAATCGGTAATAAGGCTGTTTAAAATAAAGTAGGTACTATGAAAATGTTGTAACTGCCCGGTTCCTAAGAACCAACGACTATCATCATGTTCTGATGCTAAAGAAAGTGAGGAAGGTAATCGAAATGATGATTGTAAACTAAGTACATGCCAATAGGTTATTTGAATCTGATCTAAAGCCATTTTAAGTAACACTTACATCCAGAATGCTGGTTAGACATCAGTGTGACACATGACAGAGATGCACTTGTTCAAAATTGTACACATTTTCTATTATGTGCCTGAAAAAGGGAAGGGGTTTTAGCCTATTCTTTAAAATCTGTCGCTTTTGCCATCAAATTCATTGCAGACCTAGCGTAATTTCCGTTTCATATCTCAACCAATAGGAGCCTTTAAAAGTGACATCATAATCAAAGCGGCCAATGAGCGCAGTTGATGCGTAGCAGGTGCAGTAATCGTCATTTCCATTTCATCCGAAATCCAAATCACAGCGGGTCTTTAGAAGTTACACTTATTACTCAGGTCTAGTTGTTGAAGTTTTGAAAAATATTTTCAATTCCGTTTTCTTCTAGCTGGAGGAACAGCTGTGCGACCTTTTTCAAATAAAACTTTATTTTGAATTTGAGGCTAAAATACACAAAAATTATTTGAAAAGAAAAAAAAGAACTTGGATTAAAAAAAAAAATCTTCTTTTTGGGTCGTTATTTTAATTTATAGGTACCAAACAACAAATTCAAGCTCCAACGTAAATCAATTGTTTGTAAAATCAATTTAAATTCATAAAATAATGTTTTGAATATATTTTTTTAAAGGTCGTATTTTATTTTACTTATCCAACGTATTAGGTTGTGCTGATTAAAAGTTAAAAGTCGTAGAGTTTCCTGATATTATGTGGAGTAAAAAACGTAAATCAAATTTTGGTCTACGGTGACTTTTTCGATGATTTTTTTTAGCTGATTAACCGCCCAGCCTTTTACCCCACAACAAACTGTCCTACACTTTCAGCCTTACTAAAAAAAAACCACAGCACGGCCGATAACCTGTGTTGCAGCAGCAACATGAATAGAATCAAAATACACTAAAACACGATAACATTACTAATAAGATTTGATCTTAAAATGTATTTTAAGTCTGGCAACAATGCAATTTTTCATACTGTACATAATTTAATTGTTTGTTTTCCTACGGAACCGGTAGATGGCAGCGCCTTTGCATTCGTCATTCGCGTTGAAACCGCCAAAAAAACTCACTTCGCGGGTGTGTGTGAAATGTTACACAAATCTGATCTTTATATCTGTTAATATGACTAATTCACTATTAAATTCGCATAATTGATATATTTACCGTGTTTTTTGTGGTTTTTAATAAGTTTTAGTCAAGTTAAAATAACCATAATCATACTTTGAAAATTGAAATGTCAATAAGTATTTTATGTAAAACATGAAAATTCAAATTTACATTTAAAGTATTTTATTTTATGTGAATTTCATAAAAGTGGTGTTTTTTTTTTAAATATTAATATCTAATACATGTGTTCCTAAACGTATCAACGAAATTAACGTCTTTAGAGTTGCAAGAAATCTGTTATAAAAGTCGGTATAATTTTTTTAGGTTAGTTTTTTGGCAATGAAATTTTTTATAATTTTTTTATTGTATGCACGAGGAAAAAGTGAGGTGACAGTTTCGTTCCAAATTCATTAAATTTTGTTTTTTTATAAATTTCTGTACACTTTCATTAAATATGTTTTCGTAAAAAAAAAAAAAACATTTTTTTTCGCGTTTGAATCTTAATATATGGCAGTTTTTAAAAACTAAAGTGTATTTCAATTACACAAATCTAAAAGGTAATTTTATCTAGTTTTCATAAATGGTATTTGTTTTTACGACACCTTCAAAAATAAGAAATATATAGAACATTCAAAATACTTTGGAAAATTTTTAAATTTTGTTCAGATATCATTACTAAAACAGAGATAAACTACCCTCTCAGGCCGTGTAAACCAAGTGTATTTTTTTCCATGAACAATTTTTTAATTAGTAATGTTTTCACATCCACCGCCGTTTGTCAATTGAATAAAATTTTCGCTGGGTTTTTTAGTAAGGCTGGTGTTTTTTTTTTTTGTTTTTGTAGAAAAAAAATCTTTAAAATGTCACCGGAGACCAAAATTTCATTTACAATTTTTACCCCAACTAATGTCAGGAATCAGTGTTAAAGTAAATCAAGTGCGTCCATTAACATCCTGTGTAATAAGTAAGACAAAATTATTTTAAAAAAATAATTATGATTATCTCTCGTGTAATCGCCAAAGTTCCCTCTAAAATCATGAAAAATGGCTTTTAAATAAATAAAATATCTCTCATCCGTACAAGATATTGTCGAAACTTTGTGATTATGAAAAAGGCCGCGCAGCCGTTCCTTAACATGTCGACAACCCGGTATTTGCCACGCGTACTACAACAAGTGAACCCTTTCCACACGAGGTAGAATTAATTAGCACCACGGGTCGGTTAATTTGCCTGTATACTGTACACTGTGCAGTCTGTCTCTTTGGCGAGTTTGTGAGAGAATCTCGGCAGTGTTCAGAATTGCGGCACGCAAGGCAAAGAAGAGATATTTATTTCGTTGGTATTAATTAATTACTCACGTTTCACATGAACATCTGGGTAAACTTGACAATATTCGTTTAGGTTTAGACCCTAGTAATCAATATAAAAATTCAGTGCACGAAGGAGTGTTACCTATTTAGGATTAAAAAGATTACTTAATCACTTACTCTAATTAATATCAAACTAAGAATGTAGAATTTCACTTTGAAACAAACAGAGAAACAGAGTGAAGCAAGAAATTTGACAAATATTGTTAAAGTAGAGGTAAGAAGGGAAATACGAGAAAAACTAAAAAGTTTTAGTCAGTTTAATTTTATACCCTGAAGATGCTTTAGTAAAGCGAAACCGGTCGGTATTATAAATTAAATAAATCGTGGTTAAAAAACCAAGCTTTTTTTTTTATTTCATTAAAAAGTGTTTTTTTTTACATTAGCTCCACACAGGAGGCCCTTAGGGAAAATCTCTCAGGACCTATGTAATTTTTGATGATTCTGTATGGAGGGTCTTTTTAGGGAAAGAAAGTTCTGGAAAGGAAAATGGCATGAGGGGTGGGTAGAAATCTTGGGGTCAATATGTCATTCAATAATATGAGAATTTTTTATATTTTTTATACTTTTTTTTTTTTTTATTTATCTATATAAGGTATGTTTACATTACATTATTCGATGCCTGTCTCACTAGGGTATACCTGTGTTGAGACAGGCATAGAGATACATAAATGAATATCATATATAAGAATATTTAATTACAACATAAGAATATTTAAGGTAAAATACATGCTGATTTATACAATTAAAATAGAAGGATGATTTAAAGTGTGGGTAAATACCATAAAGAGAGCATTAAAATATAGATGAAGGAAGAGATGAAGAAAGTAGTAAATCCTGTCAAATCTATATAGGGAGTTATATTATACATATAGGATTTTACTATTTTAATTTCTTTAATATGGGTTAGGACATACGTACATTCAAAAAGTCTCCCTCAACCAGTCTATTCTGATCCGGCCCGCCACGCAGTTGCTGGACGAACGCATCCGCTGCCAAGATCTAGACAAACTTCATCTCATGAACCTGTGTTTTTGTGTGCATATTTAGTGTTATTGATTGATCAATGATGTCAAAAATTGTGGGTAAATCTTTTTAATTTTGGGTAAATCTTCGTATTTACTCGTACTTTGAATTATTTAATACGCAAAAATAAATCATTTTATATTCATTAAAAGTTTTGCTGAATATTCTTTCATCGAGGAAAATAAAGTGCACGTTAATTAAATGTGCAACCATTAATCAAACTGCTCGAGGTACTAGAACCAAAGAAAAAAATCTCTAACTTACCCTTTTGCTAAAACAACTTTAGGCCAAAGAAAATTTAGATATTTTGCAACAAAGCCACACTACACAGTACACAATGCACTTCCACTGGATAATAGACGTAACGCAACTTATTTTAAATTCGTACATAAATCAGACCACAAGTTTGGATCAGCAGCGAAGGCAGATCTTATCCAATGGTATGATGGTGATTATCTTTATTTTAAACATAGTATTGTATTGTTATTTGTTTATCTGTCATAAATTGCGCCTGCTCTGAACATAGGAGTTCCTAGTGAGACAGTCATAGCACATCATCAATTGTACTAGAAATAATTAAGATGAATAAAATAAATAATATAATAAAAAATCAGTTTCTTGTTCATTTGCGTTGAGCTTACGATAATAAGTTTCGAGCTATATAAACACATGCTTGACTCTTTCGTTCAGATGGAGTTTAAGCAGATCACGAAGCCAATACTGCCCAAGATCAATATGGTTGAACAATCTAAATAAAAAGAAAAGTTTTTTCTGGAAACACAAACAAGTGGAAACCATTGTTTGATCTCGCTTCTCCGTTACGAACAATGTATCCAACTACCCATAGATGGATTTGTAGACACAATAGAAGGTTTTTGATAGACTTTTCTTAAAAAGGATTTAACTTAGATAAGTTTTCCGAAGTGAAGGGTATCAAGTGGCACGTATAAGGTCAAACACCAGTTTTCACTAGCATATGTGAGTAGGAAACCAAATAAAAAATAGAACATTTACAATTCTACGCCGGTTCTACGCCGTAAGCTCGTAGGCCGTAGCCCGTCACTTTTTAGCCAGGGTCCCTACCGGGCTTTTGAATATTTGATTCGAGACCCACCCGCTTGAAAATAGGAAGAAAGGAAACACCTAAGACCTTAAACTATGCAGAAATGTGTTAATTCGCGGGGCCGGAAGAGGAAGGCTGTGTAACCTGTAACCTGTAGCGGAAACACGGTATACAGTGGAAGGCTCCGATGCACAAAATGTAGCGCTTATTATAAAGAATGGGGTTTGCTTAATTAAAGTGGACTGGCGCAGAGCTGAAACATGTTAAATTTACGTTACGAGTGTAATTATTTTTAATGGATCTTGTAAAATAATATTTTCATTTAAAAATTTCTGTAGATACTCAAATCTTAAGTACAGCTACAATAAATACGGTTTTAAGAGGATTGCGTAAGCCAGAAATGTGTATTTTCTTAGTATGCCATATATCCAACGAATGCGTTTAAAAATAGCTTGACAAACCAATCGCTAGGTTGATTTTAGCATAAAAATTATTATTGTTTATTTTGTTGTAGAATAATTTCATAAAAAGAGAAAAAAAAATAATCATGGGAAACGTCACAAGGTAATCTTAGTCATAAATTAATCATGGGAAACGTCACAAGGTAATCTTAGTCATAAATTAATCATGGGAAACGTTACAAGGTAATCTTAGTCATAAATTAATCATGGGAAACGTCACAAGGTAATCTTTGTCATAAATTAATCATGGGAAACGTCACAAGGTAATCTTAGTCATAAATTAATCATGGGAAACGTTACAAGGTAATCTTAGTGATAAATTAATCATGGGAAACGTTACAAGGTAATCTTAGTCATAAATTAATCATGGGAAACGTTACAAGGTAATCTTAGTCATAAATTAATCATGGGAAACGTTACAAGGTAATCTTAGTCATAAATTAATCATGGGAAACGTTACAAGGTAATCTTAGTCATAAATTAATCATGGGAAACGTTACACGGTAATCTTAGTCATAAATTAATCATGGGAAACGTCACAAGGTAATCTTAGTCATAAATTAATCATGGGAAACGTCACAAGGTAATCTATGTCATAAATTAATCATGGGAAACGTCGCAAGGTAATCTTAGTCATAAATTAATAATGGGAAACGTCACAAGGTAATCTTAGTCATAAATTAATCATGGGAAACGTTACAAGGTAATCTTAGTCATAAATTTTTGTTTTTCAAAATTGTTTCTTATTATAAGTGTTTTTGTATTTTTTATTATGTTGTTTCTTTTTATATGCGGTTTTTTAAGTTCTTTCCTATTATACGTTTTTTTAAAGTTGTTTTTTAAAACATGTGCTTTTTTAAAGTTTATAAATTAAAGTTTTTTAAATATATATATATATATTTCATATGAAAAAATACATGTTTTGGTAGTACACGCTTACTTAAATAATGCAACATTTAATTTCTTTTGAAATATTTATCGCCAAGATCTATAGAAAGATAGTTGAACGGAAGTAGGACTGATTTAATTAATTGTACCTTATATTTTTAAATTACCTGTGTGGCAACTTTCCCTTATCCCTGTCCTCCCCTTACCGACCCAATCCAAATAACTGTTTCGCACCATATTTTCTTTACAGTTATAATCGCATTTATTTTATTGTTGTGTTTTTATATTTAGGTTTATCACTTGTTGAATCTACACCTGTATTATATATATATATATATATATATTTAATTGCTGCTTTGTCCTGTTTTTTTTTTCTTTTCTTAAATATTCTAGTTCACATTCAGTTACTTTTATGTTTCTAAATACCTATCTGTGAACATTAATAGTTGGTCTGTTTTTTGTTATCCTCTTATGTATATTATGTTATTAAGACTGTTTGTGTTCCTTAAATAAATAAATAGATAAATAAAAAATCTGGCATCATCCAAATAAAGCATGTATTCGAGGTTGAACTGATTACCTAACTGATCTAAAGTGGCTGACAAGGCTGATAATGATTATATTATCATATTAATGTTAGTGTCGCTCAACCAACTGCCCAAAGTGGTATTGTGGCATCTTTAATATGGGATATGTTTCAATTTGGGAGGCGGATATAGGTACCGTTACGTTTGGTGACTTAGCCGGGGCTCGTGGGGTGAGGTTTTTTTAACAATAGCTCCACACAGAAGGCCATGAGGAAAATAATTTTTCTCAGGGCCTATGTCATCCAAGGGGATGCTGTGTGTAGGGTTTCTTTAAGGAAGGAGAAGTAGTTCTGGGAAGGAAATATGTATGAGGGGTGGTTTGGAATCTGGGGATTATCCAGGAATAATGGACGTAGGTCTCCCCGGGTCTTGGCAGCGGATGCACCTGCCCAGCTGCTGCATGGCAGGCCGGGTTGGGAGAGAATAGTTGAAGGAATCCCTTTGACTTCTCCAGTCGTAATCTCTCGGAACATCGCCTTGCACCGCAGTGGGAGGGATGGATTCATACTCCTTGACACACTGACCCCCAGATTCCTACCCACCCCTAACATTATTTTCCTTCCCAGAACTTCTTCTCCTTCCTTTCCTAAAAATACACGCCACACTGCAACCCTAAAGATGACATAGGCCCTGAGCTGAATTATTTTCTTGTGTGGAGCTAATGTAAAAAAAAAATGTTGCGTGGTAAAGAGAGTTGGAAAATAGCCAGTTCTTCATAATATCTAGTTATAAAACACAGCTAAAGTAAATTCAATCAACGCTGGAATGACGGTATTTTACCTGAGTGATACAATTTTACTTGAGCGATACAGAGAGTGTCTACGATTTCTTGATGAACTTTTCCGAATAATAAAATAGATCTTTGAGTACCACACGAGATTGTAAAGTGCTCACAACAGATTGGAACCAGTGAGACTAAGGTATCCCATAATTGGAGCGTGTGTTGCAAAGTTAAAGTTAGTGGGAAGGAAAATCAGAAATTGTGTTAAGAGCATAGAGCTACCAACAAATATGGCAAAAGTCATTTAAAACAATGTTTCAAATTGGAATTGTGGTCTTTTACCAGAGTGATACTGACAGTACCTACAAATATGGGTAGGTACTAGGTTATTATTATTTATTTTAAATTAAGAGCCACTAACCAGCCAGCGGCCAAGAATTCATGTTTCATCTAAAGATGTTCTTTCAATCGTACAGGGTGGTTCCAATGAGAAAGATTAATTATTCTCCGTACCGGCTTTATAAAATAATAACTCAAAAATGATTTTATTTTATTCAAAATTTGCTTTAATTTAAACCTACATTCAAAAATGCTGAAAGGCGTGAGTAAATTATGTACTTTTTGTAATTATTTTTTGATCATAAGTATTTATAATTTTATATTTTTGAATGTAGCTATTACTTTGTGGTTATCCATTATAGAAAAATGAAACAATATAACTTTGTATAAACCACTTATATAATTTGCAAATCCGACCGGTTTCGGAACAAACGTTCCTTCGTCAGGGAAAGCTTATACTAATTTCACTGTTTAGAACAATGTTTTATTATGGTAGGGGTGGAGCCATTGTTAGTTAATAATGTAGATTGGGTGGGTAGGTATTAGTGAAGAGTGGGTGGGTAGGGGAACAAATCCATAATAATATACCCCTACCATAATAAAACATTGTTCTAAACTGTCAAATTAGTATAAGCTTTCCCTGACGAAGGAACGTTTGTTCCGAAACCGGTCGGATTTGCAAATTATATAAGTGGTTTATACAAAGTTATATTGTTTCATTTTTCTATTTATAATTTTTTTAATAATTCCTTAGCAAAATAAGGATGTAAAAAATCTTAAATATATTAGTTTGTAAGACCGTAAATAAATAGACAAACTGGAGTATTTTCGTCACAAAACACATGTAGAGATCTTTTTTTTTTAAATGATTTTATTTAAACAAAAATTTAAATTTTGATACATAGCTTTCCCAGATAATTTATTGATTTATTTTACTGCATGATTATATGATTTGAAATGTGTGTTGTATAATACAAAATTTAGATTGAAATTTTAACAAATCTGTCAACGACCTACGGTAAAACCTCATTGTACTGAAAATAAACATATTTTCTCAAAATTTAAAACATAGCTTTACTAGATAATTTATTGATTTATTTTACTGCATGATTATATGATTTGAAATGTGTGTTGTATAATACAAAATTTAGATTGAAATTTTAACAAATCTGTCAACGACCTACGGTAAAACCTTATTGTACTGAAAATAAACATATTTTCTCAAAATTTAAAACATAGTTTTACTAGATAATTTATTGATTTATTTTACTGCATGATTATATGATTTGAAATGTGTGTTGTATAATACAAAATTTAGATTGAAATTTTAACAAATCTGTCAACGACCTACAGTAAAACCTCATTGTACTGAAAATAAACAAATTTTCTCAAAATTTAAAACACAGCTTTACTACAAAAAAGAACAGTCTTTCGAAATCAATTTAAATTTTTTATTTATTTTTTTTTATTTTTTTTTATTTTTTTATTTTTTTTTTTTTTTTACAGTGAATACCGCACAAGAATCCCAACTGCTCCCGTCTGGAGCCAGTGAGACTATGGCATCCCCAATTGGGGTATGTTGTGAGGCTTAAGGTAGTGGGGAGGGGAAGGAGGTGGGGAAGAGGAAGGTTGGGAAGTACCTGGCTATTCAGATCTCGTCATTAAACACGGCTAAAGCCATTTTCAAGCAACGTTTCAATTCTGAATGGTGGTCTTACACCAGGGCGATACTGATAGTATCTTCCACTCTGGAACATGCCGCAAATATACTATATATTATTTTAAATGAATTAATTGCGAAATAACACAAATTAATCAAATAAAATTTATTTGCGCATGCCGGGTTCGAACCCGCGACCTCCGGATTGTGAGTCAAGAGTCTTACCCACTGGACTACGGAGGTCGTCGTTTTTTGTGGAAAAGAGTCAATACGTCTAAAATTTGATTTAAAAATTACATGTTTCCGGTTGTGTCTGGTTATTTCCTCTTAATAATTTGTGAAATATCAGAAATTATTTAAATTAAAGGTTTGAACCCGCGACCTTCCGATTCTTAGCCAAGGATCGTAACAACTTAACCACGGAGGCCATCAGTTATTTAAAAAGTAAACTAAAGTAATTCAAGTGATTCGATTTGATAATATAACATCCTTTTTAAAATAGCTTTGAAATATTCATAAACTTACACGATTTAAAAACATTCAAATTCTTTATAAAGTAAAATAATTTCATGAAGCAATTCCGAATAGAAGCTTTTCTGGGTAGCTTGGTGAACACGATCCCGGTGTACTCGGCGCTCGGGGTTATTTCTAACCCGCGTCCATGCCGTGGAAAAATGCTTTTTACGGAGAATGAAATTATATACCGACTGGAAATGTTCACAGCTCAGAGGAATTCTTGTTCATGGATGATGAATAAAAAGTGAATTGTTGGCTTGCATTTTTTATGGTGCTTTTCCCCCAGAGCGCCGACATAAAATAATAGTAAAAACCAGGCACCTGAAACAATTTAAATTGAACAAGGAAACTGTGAAGATCAGACATCTTTCAATTTGAAAGGTGGATATAGGTACCACCGCCTCGGGAAACATTTATTAGATTACCAACACCTCTGCCACAGGTCTCCCCAAGTGGTTCGCTATGTTTGGTGACTTAGCAGGGGTGCTCGGGTTCGTGGAGGTTTGTCCGGATCTTGGCGGCGGATGTGTATTCCCAACAACTGCGTGGCAGGCCGGTTCGGGAGAGACTGGTTGAGGAAGACCCGTAGACCGCATTGGGGGGATTGATTCGTACGTCCTTCACTCCTGGACACAATGACCCCCAGATTCCAATCCATCCTTAATTCATTTTTCATTCCCATGACTTCCTCTCCTTCCTTTCCCTAAAAATATCCTCCACAGCATCCTAAAAGATGACGCAGGCCCTGAGCGGAATTATTTTCCTCAGAGCCTCCTGTATGGAGCTAATGTAAAGAAAAAATCTTTGATGATTTTTTTGTTCATTCGTTTTGCTAACTTATTCTTTTCATTACTTGTGGTTCTTCAAAGGGTTGCAAAATATAGTGGATTAGGGATACGCGTTTTAGTTAAAGTTTCATATAAATTTCAAGGTATTATAAGAGATAATACTGTTTTATCACAAAAAATGCATGTCCGAATGGGAAATGGGTGAAAGTTTGATGGAAAAAGAAAAGGCACCACCATAGTCTATTTTTTAAATTTTTCAAATTTATTTATCTGTAAAAAAACATAAATTGGATTTTTTATGCCTGTCTCACTAGGATATACCTGTGTCGGGATATATTTAAAAAAAGATTGCGAAAAAAAATATTTCTGTAATGTGTTTTGCACATTTCAAAATACATTTATACCCACCTACCTAAAAATAAATCATTTTTCAGATCTTTTTAAAATACAATTTTGAGCATTAGGTGATCGATCGGATGATCGTCGACTATGAATCCTGACCCATATCTCGGCGTGCGCAAATAATACAAAAAATAAGTTGAACACATTTTATTACTATCTTTGAGATAAGTTCCAAGTTCAATTTGGGAGGCGGGAATCGGTACCGCCGCCCGGGAACCTTTATTGGATAACCAACACCTCTGCCATAGGTCACCCCAAGTGGTTTGCTACGTTTGGTGATTTAGCAGGGGTGCCCGTGTTCATGGGGTGAGGTTTGTCTAGGTCTTGGAGGCGGATGACCAGGACATACCGAACCCCAGATTCCTACCCACCCCTTAAACCCTTTTCCTTCCCAGAACTCTCCTCTCCTTCCTTTCCTTAAAAAAAACCCTCCACACAGCATCCCCAAAGATGACATAGGCCCTGAGGGAAATTATTTTCCTAAGGGCCTCCTGTGTGGAGCTCAAGTAAAAAAAAAAAAAAGCTGGTATATACTCTCAGTATCGCACCAATCAGAATCGAAAAGTTGTTTGAAAAAATCAGGTATTCTCATATAGGTCTTCTCGATCTTCATATTTCTAATTTAATCCTCTCCCCACGCCCTTCCAGTCTTCACAATATACCCTATTTTAATGACACCATTTTCCTACTAGATTCGGGCAGTTAGGGAATTTTTGTAGTTCAGTTCATTATTTTATCATAAACTATTTCTTACATCTTAAATATTAGGTCCTTACATATGAAATTGGCGTTATGCCATACTGGCAACTTTGATCTCAAATATCTTCTCTTTGGTTAGGAATTCCAAATTCAAATTTATACAGCTATTTACTCATGTATTTGTGTTTCAAAAATTATAATTCATTTGTTTTTTCCATAATCGTTTTTTTTCTTTGCGTCACTTAGTTTACAAAATAGAAAACTTGAAATATCGCGTTATTTACTAGTACGAGTTCCACCGTGACACCAGTGCTGCAGAAACGGCTTGAATAATTAATGATGTGTATGGCGACGGTGCCGCAAAAGAAACACAGTGCGTTTTTGGTTCCAACGCTTTCGTTCTGGAAATTTCGACCTGCAGAATAAACCCCGTGGACGGCCCGAGACCAAAGTTGATAATGAAGAATTGAAGGCTATTGTGGAAGTGGATCCATCGCAAACCACGTATGAGTTAGCTGCAGGCTGCGGTGTTAGTGACAAAACTGTTTTAATCCACTTGAAGCATATTGGGAAGGTGAAAAAGCTTGAAAGGTGGGTACCTCACGAATTGAGTGAAGCAATTCAACAAACGTGCGTTGACCGCTAGACCACACACTGCACAACAGACGGCTACCAAATTAGAGGAGCTTCAATTGGAATGTCTAAGACATCCACTGTACTCTCCGGACCTTGCCCCAACAGATTACCATTTTTTTCAAAATTTGGATAACTTCTTGCAAAGGAAAAAATTTAACTCTGACGGGACAGTCCAAACGGTTTTTTTAGTAAAGGGATCGATGAACTACCTATGAGATGGCATAAGTGCATAGATAGCAATGGTACACACCTTGATTAAATAAATATAAGAAAGGAACCCTAAGATGGTTTGGGCACGTAGAACGAATGAAGAAAGTAGTGTAAAAAGAATAAATGATGCAAATGTGAATGGTAGAAGAAGTTGGGGACGCCCGAGGAAGACATGGCACGATCAAGTGAATCAGATACTTGAGACGGGCCATGTCAAAAGTCAGAATAATAGAAGAGTATGTATGAGACGATGTATGAATGTGAGTGACGCAAAGAGTGTGTGCCAAGACCGAGTTGTTTGGCGGTCCGTCCTCTCTGCCTACCCCTGCGGGGAAACGGCGTGATGGTTAGTTAGTTAGTTAAAAAAAATCGACTTTATGTTCCTCCCATACAAAACGCCAATTTCATATGTAAGGACCTAATAATGTTCCCGTTTGACTTTTTGTGTAGAAATCAATAACATAATACTACTTGCGGTTAACCCAGTTTATTAACTGTGAACACATAAAACCATAAACCCACTCAACTTTAATCAACTTAATAACTTCATAAACCGGAAGCGAGAAAGGCTGTTATTTCTGCTACGCGGTCATAAAGTGAAGGTTTGTATTTATTTATTTCTTATGTTGATCTTTAATTGCTTCCTGATTGGTTTATTTACCCTGTACGTTTAATACGATTATGTCACCCTAGCAGCCTCTGTGTGTACCTATTCAGTAACTGGGGTGCCTTTGACGGCAGCCGGCGGGTGATGTGGGCGGAGAGGGTTATATGGGGGGTGGTATAAGGTCGGTAGGGAGGTTGGGGAGTGGCTGGTTATAGTCGGCTGAGAGGGGTGGGGGAGGCTGGGAGTAACTGCACTGCGCCCTTGTCGCAGTGGTGAACAAAGTTTTCTCTAGCCCGCAGGGGATGAAAATTATGCATTTACAATCGGACCATGCTCCTTTTGTAACATTGTAATAGATAAATAAACGCGGTTCAATGTTACTTATTTACAAGTGAACCTTAAATATAACAGACTTTCTCAGAAAAAATGAGTAAGTAAATCTTCCAACGATTGAAAAGTCTTTAAATCAGGTATTAAAATACAAAAGGTATATTTTATTTAATTCATGTTAACATGATAGAACATTTTCAATTATCGAAATTATTTCTTTATCGATTTGCTTGGGGTCGGGTAGTCGAATTGTGGAAATAACCACATTATTTTTTTATAGCACGTAATATACAAGTACCTAACACTGCTAGTCAAATGAACACTGTTCGATGATCTGTGAACGTATCCCATAATGAAATACTTTTTTGAAAGTAGAAGACAAACTTTTCAATATTTGTGTATGTATGTATGTATTAAAAACGGACAAAAATATGCACTTACAATTTTGAATGTTAACAAAGCTAAAGTTTTAAAAATCGCTTACCGATGATTATTTTCTTGAGGCCTTATTCTCACTTTATAAGAAACTAAAATAAAAGGTTATTATCACTTAACTTTTTTACATTTTATAGTCCGGTCAGTGGCTGAGTTGGCATCGTGTTTGGGTCCCACTCAGGCGTCGCGTCTTTGATTCCACGGCTGGCTAAGCTCTCCATCACGACAAAAGAAAAATTTTCCGCTTACTTTGATGGTAGTAGGAGATTTTCAAATATTGTCAGGTTATTCGGGAATATTTTTTTTTCTTTTAAAAAAATACATATATATAATTATTTAAAAAATTGGCAGAATTTGACGGTGACAGTGGCGGATACATGTGGGGTGTGCGCGCCCTTCCCCTTGGCCCACCTAAATATAAGAAAATCTTTCTTCAATCATTCGCTCTACATGTCAAAATCATCTAAGCGTCCATTTGTTAATTATTACTTATTACGCTTGCATCAGCCTTGCATTCTTTTCATGTTTTTCTCACACTATCATACATGGCTTTACCATACACACGCCGCAGGGATCTCAATTCTATAGCATTTAGTCCTTCCTCTGCCAGTGTCATGCTTCACTGCCATACATCAGGGTTGGTAACAGCACTCCATTGTGGACTGCTAGCTTCGTTTCTTTCGTCAGTTTTTTGTTAGCGCCAACTGCGTTCAGTCCTTCATAAATGCGGAGTTACCTGCATTTACCCTTCTTTCAATATCTCTATCAGCCTTTCCATCTCTCGTAAACATACTTCCCGAACACACAAACTCATCCACTGTCATTTTTAGGTAAGTACTCGTATTACAAATTGTCTTTGGAAATGCTATGTGAAGGGTCATTTTAGGGAAAGGAAATAGTGGTTAGGACTCTCTGGGTTAGTGTGTCCAGGAGAGATGGACGGATAAACCTTTCCCTAACACTGCGATGTGAGGCAATAGGTCGAGAGATTCCTGCTGGAGAGGTTAAATGATCACCCTCAACCAGTCTTTTCCAGCTCGCCACGCAGTACGTGGGCAAATGCATCAGCCGCTACCTTGAAAAACCACATCAAATGAACTCAGGTATCCCTGCTAAGTCACCAAACTTAGCGATCCACTTGGGATGACTTATAGGTGTTACTGGTGTTGTTTATTCAATAAATAATTTCCATGGTCCGACTCAAGTATTTTCTTCCCTTGATCGTGTAATGCAGCCCTACTGCTCCCTGTGGCCAGCCAAGTTTTAAATGTGCGGTCCGCCAATCTTTTATTTGTTTATTGAAGTAAAAACTTCTTTAGCACCGTTGTGATTTGACAAACACTACGGTGCTAAATGTGATTTGACAAACACTACGTTGTGATTTGACAAACACTACGGTGCTACATGTTTTAGCCTGCGAGGGAATGAGATAGTATAGTCGGTCCCCTCTTTGTGCGGTGCTTCGTATTCTCCCCACTACTTTTTAGTTTTCTAATATCTTTGGCGCCCCCCTCCCCTTGAGTTTTTTCTGTATCCGCCACTGGACGGTGAACCACTACTTTATTTCGGTTTTACAGAATTTTTCAAGTTTTATGGAAGGTTGTCTCATAAACTTTAAAATGCGAAGAGAAGACATGGTGTTTTCCCTAAACATGGTGATATTGTAATATCTGATAATAATAGAAAAGCAGATAGGTCGACTTTAATGAGGACTCGCCACTAGGTGACAGATATTGCACTACATGACCCGAGTCAGCGTTGTTCAAATCTTTCACTCGGAATAGTTCTACCCACACTTATTATTATAACATTTACATTTGGTTATAATATAATTCCGTATTGTAATAATATAATCAAGACAAGAGAGAATTATTTAAAGAATTCCAAGTACCTTCATTCAAAAATTTGTACACTAAAAAACCATGGATTCAAGTATAAAAGAAAAAGACAAACAGGTATCAATTTATAACTGAAAACCGTACTAGGCATAACTATATTTTTCAATGCCCAAAATTAAACACTTCCTTTGCACAAAATTATTATACTTACCAAGGAAGAATTTTTTTCAATCGACTACCGAAAGAAATTAGAAACATAAATGATAAAATCTAATTAATAAACACTGTAAAAAAATATATAAGGATAAAATCTTACAAAAACAAATTTCTGCCTGGTTTAATCATACTTATAATTCATACCTCAGTTTCCTCAAGTGATATTGCCTAAATTTTGTTTAATTATTAACAACTAATTAAGTATTTTTCGATATGTTATTCTGATAGTAAAATAGTTTGATATTAGCAAAATACTTACAATTATATATAACACCTAACAACTTACAACTTATAGTTTTCTACTTATGCATTGTAATTTACTTAATATGCATATATATCTATGACATTTGATGGCAAGGAATTAAATACGTATGATAATATTGCATACAGCTTTGCAGTATTCTTTTCATCCGTCTATAATACTAAACAACCAACTCTCGAAGTTAACGCCATCCTAAACACCGAGCAAATAGGTCAGCCATTCGACTTAGTCAAAATCACACAGGAGGATGTTAAGACGGCAATATCTGCACTGAGTAAGCCCAACTCAATGGGTCCTGATAACATACCAACGTTCATTCTTAAAGGTTGTTCTGACTTTTATTTTACCATTGTGTCATTTTTTTAACACTTGCTTAAAAACTGGATCTTTTCCGGACATAATATGGAAACTTACCAAAATAACCCCGACACATAAAAATGGTGATAAATGCGATATCAGTAACTACCAGCCGGTTGCAATTCTTTGCTCTGTAGCGAAAATATTCGAAAAAATTCTTCATCGGCATTTGTACAGCCATGTCAAACCTCTTCTTTACGATCGTCAACATGGGTTTAGACCCCAGATGTCAGTATCATCAAATCTACTATGCATTTCCGACTTTCTATCAAGAACTCTCGTCCAAGGAAACTAAGTAGATGTTACATACTTTGACCTTGAAAAGGCCTTTGACAAGGTCGATATCGTTGTCCTATTAAAAAAATAGCTAGGTTTGGATTTTCCAAAAAACCTTATTACTTTTTGCTTCATACTTCACTAATCGCAAAAATACGTTTTATATAAGGGTTCTCGTTCTGCCGAATTCCTGGTTTTTTCTGGAGTGCCGCAAGGATCAATTCTTGGACCGCTATTATTTTTGTTGTTCATCAACGATATTGGCTCAATCATCACTCATTCCTCTTATTTATTGTTTGCTGATGACCTAAAACTCTACCGTATAATAAAAAATCTCGCTGACTGTGTCCTCCTACAAATCGATGTGAACTCTGTCGCAAGCTGGGCAAAAATTAACTGTCTAATCTTCAGTGCACCTAAATGTAATGTAGTCTCTTTCACAAGGGCAAAACAGACGATCATATTTGAATATTCAATTAACGGTAACATTTTTCATCGCTTTAGTCAAATAAAAGATCTAGGGGTTACTTTTGACAGCAATATGACATTCCACCAGCACACAGATGACTTATGCAACAGAGCATATAAACTGCTGGGCTTTGTCATTCGCAATTCATGCTCATTTCAAAACCCACTAACAATTACTTACTTTACAACTCACTGGTGCTAAGTGTACTGGAGTCGAATTGTATTATCTGGGCCCCATTTGAAGCATCCTATATTTTGAACATTGAAAGAGTTCATAAAAAATTCCTACGTTTCTTATTTTTACGCCTCTATGGAACATATCCATATTTGTATCCATCGAGATTTATTCTAGGTATTACTAAATACCATTCTCTAGAAACTCGTAGATGTTTTGAGTTGCTAAAATATTTCTTTCAATTAATCAATGGCCTCGACTCTAACGGTGAGATTCTGGCGCAAATCAATTTATTTGTACCAGAGTCTCACTCTCGGGCACGCCGCCATAACATATTATATTGCCGATCGAGTCGTACAAATCTGTACCCGAATTCGCCCGTGGGAAGAGCGATACGCTATTTAAATAAAAAATTCGACATATTCTTCGAAAAATTCAATGAGTTTGTACGGTTTTTGGCGCTTCATTCTCACTGTGAAAATGGTACTTTTACAATTAATTAGATAAAATATCTGTAATGTTGTAAATTTTTTGTACACAAATAAAAAATAAAAATATAAAAATATAATACATATATGTATTAATGTAAGCTTTGTATTGTTGACGACAGTTAAATATCTATAATGAAACATTGTACACTACACTTCCCGCCACAAGCTAATGCTTCTTTGGAAGAGTAGTTTAGGAATATTTGAACATGTACTTAAATATATAAATAACTGGCTTTTTCCCGCGGCTTCGCTCGCATGGTGTTAGGTGATTTCCACTCAGCCTCCTCCACCTTCCCTCTCCCCACTCCACTCCTCCCATCAACCCCCCCCCCCTCCCCCCTCCCCACCACCCACTCCTCCCCACACTCATCCCCCTCTACCTTCCCTCTCCCCACTCCACACTCCTCCCTCCTCCCCCTCTACCTTCCCCCACCCCACTCCACTCGTCCATCAACCCCCCTCTCCCTCCCCCTCCTTCTCCACCCACCCTTCCCCCCACCCCATTCCCCTCCCCACTTCACCTTCCCCCACCTTCCTCCTTCCCTCCCCCTTCCCCTTCCTTCCTTCCCCCCTCTGCCACCCCACTCCGCTTCCTCCACCTTCCCTCTCTCCACTCCACTCCCTCTATCAACTCCCTCTCCCTCCACCCACCCCTTCCCCCACCCCCTACCCCTTCACATTCCCTCTCCCCACACCACTCCCCCTCATCAACCCCCTTCCACCCACCCCCTACCCCTCCCTACTCCCTCCTCCATCCTTCCCCTTTACCCTTCCTTCCCTCCCCCCTCTCCCTCCCCTAATCCCCTCCCACCACCCTCCTCCCCCTGCCCTTACCCCCTCCACAAACACCCACCCAACACCCCCTCCCCCCCTCCCGATCCCCCCTCTCACCTCTTGTATTCCACACATTCATTTCCGAAACATTCAGTTTTCAAACTGCTCGCGTACCACCTATTACAATTTTTTATACAAATTTCATAATGCCAGAACTCAACGGTTTTATACAAAATAACGAACAAAAAAAAAGACTTATCCAATTTGGTGCAGTCGTTCGGGTTTAGGCGCATACATTCATTTCGGTGATTCATTTTTAGAGAGTACGACGCCAACAAAGCACACTTTTTAGGGATTTTAAAAAAAAATTAGGGAATGGCCTAGTTAAAAAAAAAACATCGTTTCCAAGGCGACGTTTGCAATAAATCGATTTTGTTAGGGACAGAAAACGTATGATAAATAATTTCATAACGCCAGAGACTATTCATAACGCCAGAGCTTACCAATATATATAGCCTATAGTATTTGAAAATAATTTAGCTTTTTATTAGTGAAAGAATTTTCAAAATATATTCAGTAGGTTTTGCGTGAAAGAGTAACAAACATACATCCAAACATCTCTACATCCATACAAAACTTTTGCATTTATAATATTAGTAGGAAAGTAGGATAAAAAATAAAGATAAAGTTTTTTAAAGTGAAATTTCTATACAATCTGTTTCTTTATTCACTTCACGATTTAAGCAAAAAAAAAACATCAATCGAAAGGGAAGTAAAAAACCTCTTTCCTATGCAATGCGCATAACTGCGGTGCATTTGTCAATATCGCGCCCCCACCGTCAAGACGGCTAGTTTTTATTACAATAAGCACCGGGAACGCAATAACACTATGCATTTTTCTTGAATGTTGAATACTTACCTTTACGTGATTGTAATACCAAAAAGAAAAAAGAAAGGTTTCCCGACCTTTCAACCCAACACAATTTCAGAATACTTTCCACGCTACGCAGGTAATGTCAAACAAACAGCGATAACCCAACAGAAGTGACATGAAGAAAATCATTTGATTGAAAAATACAAATTTTACTAAAAATTTTAAATTGTTTTTGTATTTAATTCGTAGAACTGCATTAATTTTTTAAAAATTTAATTAAAAATAAATTTGATAATGTTTTTATCAAGTTCTGCAAGTATTTTTGTTACAGCTATTTCGGCTTACAAGACCATTTCCATACTAAAATACTTGCAAAATTTGAGAATAAAATTATCAAATTTAATTTTAATTAAATTAAAAATATGGATAGAAGTGCTTTATTCGATGATTATTTTGTACGAGTTTCAAGTTCAGTGTATAATTTTCTCAAAATTTGTTGAAAATTATAAAAAAAGATGTCCGGCTTTTGTCGTGTGAGACACAATTTATTGAAAATGCTGTTATTTCTGTTTTGTTATTTTATAGATTTGGTCACTATGGATAACATTGTATGTATTAAGTACATATATTTACTTTTATAAAGTAATTATATTTTAGCAACCTAAACATTAAAAAAATTATTAAGAAAAAATCTTAATTATTTTATAATCTCAATTTGGGAGGCGGGTATGGGGTTCGCCGAACGAAAACCATTTATTGGATAACTAACACCCCTGCCTCAGGAAACCCCATGTGGTTTGCTACGTTTGGTGACTTAGCATGGGTGCCCGGGTTCATGGGGTGAGATTGGTCTAGGTCTTGGCGGCGAAAGCGTTTGCCCACCTACTACGTGGCGGGCCGGATCGGGAAAGACTGTTTGAGGGAGACCTAAACTAGACCTCTCTAGAAAGACTCTCACGATCTATCGCCTTACACCGCAGTGGAAGGTATGAATTCATACGTCCGTCATTCGTTTCTCTCCTTCCTTTCCCTCAAAAGATCCGCCACACAGCATCCGCAAAGATGACATAGGCTTTGAGGGATTTTTGGCCCAGGGTCTTCTGTGTGCAGCTAATGTATAAAATAAAACATTTTTTGTACACGAATAACTTTTATTAAACATTTCTGCTGCCCATTCCTAACGGGGGTAAGCTATAATTGGGGTAATTTTACACTGCAGACTTAAAATGTTCTTTTACATAACAGGCTTAAAACTCCTGCCAGTCGCTTAGGTTTATTGTCATGAAACGCAGAGTATTCTTTTAACCCGGCGTGAACGAGGTGAAAAATTGTTACATCAGCTGCGAGGTGGGTATGACATACCCTAATATAGAATTGTCGATTTTGACAACTGAAATGACTTAAGAATAATACTTACTACTGTAATATACTAATTAACTTCAGGGAAATGAGTTTATATGATAAATAATCCAGTTCTCAAAGTATTTATATTACTATATAAAACAAAGTAGTATTTTTAAGCACAAATCAAGATTATTTAGAAACTATGCCTTAATATCACAAAAATTGGGAATATGAGATCAACTGTGTACCCGAAATTAAAGAATAAATCTTTCGTATATAATAACACAAAAAGTTACACCGTGTAAAATAGTAACATATGTCATGTATGTAATACAAATAGTTACGCCGACTATGCGGACGGGTATTACGTACCCGCTCTATGTTTGCGCCCGTGTAGTTTACTCCGCCGCTGGCGCAACACTGTTACTGTCGCTTAAAATCACTCCCCGCACCTCGCCCTCCAGCTACGGAGTCAGCCGAGTTCAATGTCAGCATGTTTAGTCAGCACAGTTAAGAAATATTTAGTGTTTTACAAATCGGTGGGTATGAGATACCCGACCTTATTCACGGCGGGTTAATTCGAAATCTGTCATTCCCCCCACCTGGATGAGACAATCATAAAGAAAACCTTATCTCTACTATCGAACAAAGAAAGGCACTTTTTTATTATAATCATAATTAATTTTGAGATTAAAAATAGAAGTAGGAATATTAGTTAGATAAACATAAGAAAATAAAGTTGTAAATTTAAGAATTATTAGTTTGAGATACGGTATCGACAAATAAGATGGAAAATATTCAGGTTTCAATAGATTCGTGGTTATGGGCGTTGTCCCGTTAAGACAGTCTCGATATACTTTTTTTGTCTTTTTCTATTTAACGTAACGTTCAAAATAATTTATATAACCTATCTCATAAACTATTAAAACATTACGCTTGTGTGCATAACCTTCAACTGTTATTCCAATAAATTGAATAAAAAAAACTGAAATTCCATAGCACGCGGAAGAAAAATTAATAAACATTTACACTACGAGTACAACTTCTTTTTCGCTTGGAAAAAATATACAGTGTTTTCACACCTTCTCAATAACGAACCTGTCGAAGCAAACAATTGAAGCATAACAAAGCAAATGAGGAATGAAAAATGGGAAAATAAGTTTCTTCTCGTAAAATCGCCCGAATGTGGGCTTTCGTGTATAGGTATATTATAATTTCATTGATTCCACCCCTCACTCCCAACGGATCGTATCGTGAGAATAAACAATTCTAAACCTAGTGATTTTATTCATTGTTTGAAATCATCTTGAATTGACTTCAGACGTAACTTGCCGTCAAAACCTCTTATTTGAATAATTTGAATCCCACGTAGCAGACACCCCAAACACTTGCTTTGGAAACACTTAATTAATATTCTCTCAACTTTCGCTTTCAATAATATTTCACAATGTTGCTTTGATTTATTTGAAAGGACGAGATAACAAATATGAAATGTTAAGGCATTTTCATTGTTACGCACAAAGTTATTACGAGTTATCCACCGTACACTATCTACTGAGAAAAGGGCTGTACCTGTAGACGGAGATACAACATACAACTAGGTATTACTTGAACGTAGATTTAAATTGAGAAATAATTTCTAGAATTAACAAGACAAATTGTGAGAGAATATTTCTTAGTATGGTCAAGGACATTTTACATCTGTAAAAAAATATTTATATTTTCACCTTTCTTTGACAGTAGTGGCTACAATGATTATTTATTTAATATTTTTGAGGCAAAGAAAATAATTTCTATGGGTTTAAGTCAAATGTAAAACGTGGAGGCAATTTAAGTGGCGGGAATGGGTACCGCCGCTCCGGGAACCTTTATTGGATAACCAACACCTCTGCCATAGGTCGCCCTAAGTTGTTCGCTACGTTTGGTGATTTAGCAGGGGCGCCCGGGTTCTTGGGGTGAGAATTGTCTAGGTCTTGGAGGTGGATGACCAGGATTCCACCTCCAAGAACCCCAGATTCCAACACACTCCTTAATAAACCCTTTTCCTTCCCAGTACACTCCTCTCCTTCCTTTCCTTAAAAAACCCTCCACACAGCATCCCCAAAGACGACATAGACCCTGAGGGAAATTATTTTCCTCATGGCCTCCTGTGTGGAGCTCATCAAAAAAAAAAGAATTGAAAATAAACAAAAATCAGAGTGTGCAATTCACAGGCGGTAAAAGTGAAACCTCCAGAAAACTAAAGTAGAGAATAGTGGGAAGACTACGAAGTACTTATTTTATCTTTATATTGATACACATGAATATGATGATTTTTTCCATGTTTTTGTCGTCAAATTCCAGTGAACTTTTCCTATACATTTGGCACCCGGGGAATAACAATGACACAAGTCCAAAAATGACATTTTTGAGTTAAGTATGCATAAATGTTCCTGGATATATTTTTTATCCTCGACAAAACGGCATAATTCTTAAAAAATATTATGGTGACTTTAAAAGCTAAAATGTCATTAATAAATTATAATGTTTTACTTAAATTCAAGAGAAATTAGTGGCACAATGATCATTGTACCACTATTATAGTATTAAACATAATAAATATTAATATACTGCTTTTCAACTTTTGTAAAAAAATCTTTTTTTTTGGTTAATAAACGATTTAATACACTCAAACCATATATTCAAAATGCTCTCTAGAAAAAATAGGCTTTTTTGTTATTTTTGAAATGGTCATCTTATTAGTATTTGCGATTTCTTCTTCAGAGTTGCTAGATGTTTTCTTTGCCTGTTTATTTTGGAGTGGTTTGATGACTGGATATTGACTTTCCCAAGAATTTTTTTTCTTTTGGATTTCGTAAAATTCGATTCTTGGTCTCCTAAAGTTTGTCAGGCGCTTTATACCGCTAGACCAAAGGAGACTTGCGTGTGACCGTGGATTTGTCGTATTTATTATATTGGAACCGAGTACCAGTGAAATAAATAAATATTTTCAGGTTTAATCCTACAGAAGTATGTGTTTGCCTCTTTTTTTATTCTCGCTTACGTTTCATCAAGTTTCAAATCACAACGGTGATAAAGAAGTTTTCACTTCGATAAAACAAAGCGAAAACTACTCCTAATAAATAATGAGGACATTTTATATTATATTCTATAAGTTTTTCATGTAATTCCGTGCTTTTGTAGAAACTATATTCGTAGATTGACCTTGATAAACCTTTCAAGTCAACGATTAACGCTGTACAACGGTCAAGATTGTCGTGAAATCGCGTGTAAACAAATACATTATTACAATGGAGAACAAAACGTGGAAAAACATTTATTTATTTATTTTTTATTTATTAAATTACAGAATACATTTTGTACAAAAAAAATTGAGTAGACCCATAAAGCTGTCATATGGCAGCTTGTCTGCAGGTTCTAACAATTTAAACATTCTTAATATAATATCTAAGAAAATATTTGTAAATACATTTATAGTTTTAAGGAAACATTAGAATAGATCACATAGTAACATTAGATAATTTTACTTACAACCATAAATATATAAAATATTTCAATATACCTGCCTAACAACAAGCTATGTAGGCAGCTATATTAAGATATTCAAAGATAAATGGAGTTTTCGTTCATTAACCATAGTTTTATCATTTTAGGACATAGTCTCTCATTTTTTTTCAAATTTTATGTTTTTATTGATTTTATTGAAAATCACTGGAATTAGATATTCAAGAGTACGGCTTCCAAATTAATTTAATATTCGAGGAGTTTTTAGGCCCTTTCCTTCTCTAAATCTTGTGGTATGTTTGTGTACAAGTAGGTGTTTGTAAGGGCTTTCCCCCATATTATCCATAATAGTAGTGAACCAGTGGAGACCTTTTATTGTCAGTAAGCTCTCTGAGCTATACAATAGTTTTAAATTATGTCTCTGTTTGTAAATATTTGTTGTGACAATTTTTTTTATTATGGCAGATTGTAAATTTTCAATATATTAAATGTAAGTAGTACTTGCATGTTCCCAAGTTCCAATACCATATCTAAGGATGGATTCGACCATAGAAAAATATATGAGTTTAAGAGTACAATGAGGCAAAATAAATTTTAATTTGTAAAAGTTACTAGCTAAGGATCTGAGCTGGTTACAAATTTAAGCCACTTGTTTATCCCACTTAAAATTGTTATCAACAATTATTCCCAGATAAGTATATTCATTTGTGAAATCTATTATCTACTTTCTCGACTTGCAACACTTGAAAATGATTTATTTTGCAGTTTGTCAATCTGTTATTGAGTACGGTATCATAGCATGGGGAGGCGGTACTGCATCAGCACTAGATCCAATCATAAAGGCACAAAAAACGATTATAAAAATAATTCTTAGATTACCCCTAATTACGGACTCGAACTTTATCTTTAATATTATGAATGTGTTTGACGTTCGTCAGATATATGCAAAAACAATCCTCACTCATTTATACACAAACATACATAAATACTATGAAAAAAGACTAAATTCTCGCTATACTCGAAACAATAACAAAGATTTACTACAAATTCCCATAACTCATACTACTTTTGGTCAACGAAGCTTTAGATACCTTGCAACAAGACTTTACAACATTCTTCCAATTAGTATAAAAAAATGTGATTCACAAAAAAATTTCAAAAAAAACATAAAAATTTGGATAAAAAATAATGATAGAGCATTTACCGGTGCACTCACCCAAATTCGAAATTAGTAATGAACCAATGCTGTTATTATTGTACCAATGTTATTGTTATTATTAATGCAACCAATCTATTGTGTGATTACATTCTAATATAAGTGTAGGTATGTTCACAGCATTATAAATTGATGTAAAATAACTGCCTCAACACAGGCTAGCCTAGTGAGGCAGGTTACGAGAAATCTAAATTTATAATTACAAATCTCTACACTCTAAGTAACTACTGTTTATATGTATATTGTTTTTTGTTATTAACTTTTGTACTAATGTTACTTTTAAAATATTGTAAGATGTACTTTTTTCTTGTTTGTTATAAATCTTAAAATTTTTTGTAAAATAAAGATATTATTATTATTATTATTATTATTTTGCGGTTATTTTATGAACATTCCACATTTTCAAACTTGGTGATTTTATGTACATGCATTTGGTTTTTTTCACATTAATAATTAATCCTACATCATGAGCCCATTTGAGAAGCTCGTTAAAATCTCTTTGTAATTCTTGTATAGCTATTTCAGGATTTTCATTTGATACAACAAGATCAGTATCATCAGCAAAAATGAATCGACGAGCTTTTTTGAAAATCTTACACATAGCAATTACATATATAATATATAATTTTGGACCTAGAATTGACCCTTGCGGTACTCCCGATTTGATGTATCTTGATTTACTAATTAGATTTAAAATCTTCACACTCATTTTTCTATTTGTCAAATAGTTTTTAAAGAATAAGAGGAGTTTACCCCGGATACCTATAAATTCAAGTACTTTAATTATTTTAATCTAAAGGCTTTCATAATTTCAAAAGGTTTAATTTTTCATGTCTCAAATAAGATTTTTTTTTTTAGAGTTTAAAAAAAAATATATTTAATATTATTATTTAATTTTTTTTAAAAAGAAGTTTTTATTATAAACATAGTATGTTATTAAATTCGATAGATGATTTTTACAAAGATTCTTTTTTGTAGGTAACACACATATTATGAAGAAAAAAAGGTTTTGTTTAGAAGACAAATAACTTACTACTTTATTTTGACAAATGTTATCTACATGTTTCGTTAACAACGTTCTTCAGTAGTAAAAGTTAAAAAATTTAAAAAATAGATCGCCTTTGGAGAGGGGTGTGAGAGGGAGTGGGGAGGAGTAAAAGTTGGGGAAGTTTATAAGAATTAGGAATTACGATGTTATTAGAGGGGAAAGGCCGGTTAAGCGGGAAAATATCTAAAAAAGGGTGTAAAAGAGCATGTATTTTTTTTGCTTAGGAAATAGTAGCTTTATTACTTTAGTTGCTTATTTCTAAAATTTCAAAACGATTAATGCCTTACATTCTGTTTAACCACTGGAGCGCTTTTTACCACAATATGGCACTATTTAAAATACCTCGGATTGCTTTGCTGCCAGTTTTAGGCAAATTTTACTTAATTTGAATTATTTGCACTTAATTTGTTATTTGCACTTAATTTGAATTATTAAGTTTATGTAAGATTTTTTTTTATGTGGGCGGAAAATATTCAAATGATCACCAAAAAATCACGAGCAATTCGAGTAAAAAGTTTTAAATTGGTCTGTCGCTCAAGTGGTTAAAGTCTTTTTTTACCCCTATTTAACTCAAAAGTATGAATTTTTTCAACAAATGATCTGCGAAGTTGGAGTCACTATTACAATGAGACGTGCTTTAATTCGTATATCGAAGCTTACATTAGTTCTATTATACAAAAAGGACTTCCAATCATTATAATTGAATTTACAAACTCGTGTTTTTGTTAGTTCGAATATCGCTATTTAATAATAATAATAATAATTGGATAATTTGTATAGCGCCGTTGTTTGTTAAAATCACCTTAAGGGTGTTGTATTATTATAGGATTTGTTTTATTATACCTTTTGTTACATTTATTCATTTTGTTATTCGTGTAAAACGCAGATTGATAGCCCAGTCAGTGGGGGATAAAAAAGGCCTTCAGCTTGCAAAAGGTCGTCTAGTCGCGATTTTGATATATGTTACTTATATTGGGACTCTAAGGAAAAAAAAAGTTTTCTACCTTGGGGGGGAGGGGGAGGTCGAGCTCGAGCCGCCATCTTGGATTGAAGGTGCCAAAATTTAGTTTTTTTTTTAAATAATTCCTCAACAGTTGATTTTACAACAAAAATGTCTGTGGCAAATTTAAAGAAGACTGAATTACCTACATTTTTTGTTTGAAATTTTTTTTATAAATTTAATATATAATGACTTACAGCGGTAGAAAGAAGAAAATTTTGACAAAAAATCGTAAAACTCAAGTTTTCATGATAAATATTATAAGAACATTTTACACAATATCATTTTAACGTATTTCCAAAACATATATAGCAAAATCTATTTCAAATTACATTAATTTTTCGTGTTACATAGAGGAGAGAAAGAGACGGCAACATGCTGCGTGCCTGCAGTCCTGACTGCAGCGTTGCCACCTCAGCGCCTATATTGCTACAGGCTATGATCCCACTTTGACAAACCCGATGTCATCGAGTGCATGAATGAAACTACTTTGTAGTGGTAATGAACATTTAGTAAGCCTTAAAAAAGCTGGTCTGCCAGTGCATCTTCATTGAGTATACGAATGAAAACAACATGATGCAAAACCAGAAGACATAGCAGATGAAGGAAAACGCTTTCTCGTTGTTTTGTACGGGAGTTCAAAAATGGTATGGAATCCAAAAAAATCCAGAAAACTGGGGCTGGAAACGTGGCACCAATGGGCTTGTTCCAGTAAGAATGACAAAGAAACCAGCACCCGAGACTTTATTAAAAAAAATTCTTGCAATTGAATATGAAGAGATTTTCTCAATGGAAGCCCAGCATCTCAGTACCACAGGCAATGAGTTAGATAACAAAAACTATTATTAAGATTTCAATATCAACCAACCGGGATCAACAAAAAATATGTAACATAATTACGAATACTAGTCAAACTCTGTGCGGCTCGCCATACCATCGCTGGAATATCTGTGGAATAGACATACTGACTTTAACATTGTCGAAAGATCCCTACAGGCTTTAAGAGAGGTTTTTGGAGACTCGGCAAGAGAGGTGGGTTTGCAAATCAATGAGAATAAAACTAAAATCATGATGCGAACCAGAACTCCACACCATAGAATAAAAGATAAATTGAAATTTAAAGACACTTATAATTTCGGAGTGGTCGAAGAGTTTACATACCTGGGCTCCGTCATAACGCATGACAAAGAAAACCCAGTAGAAGTAAGAAAGCGTATCACAGGCACTAACAACACTTACTTCGCGTTGTTGCCAGTTTTAAAACCCGAAACATCCCGATCCATAGGAAAACCCTATATAAAACAATTATTAGAACGGTCTTGGCCTATGGATGTGTGGCGGAAACAGCTGGACACCATCGAAAGAAAGGTACTTCGAAGAATCTTAGGAGCGGTGCGAGAGGGAGAGGCTTTGGAGGGGAACCCACCACTTTCCCAACGGCGTTATAAGGAAACATATGGTTTCCTCCTTCACCGCACACGTTAAGAATCTATTTTGTTGAACGAAGCTACATTTATTTGAACGACTCTAGACCCTCCAATATCCATGCATACGGGGTGAGAATGGAGTGAGGGAGCGGGCCGGATCGGCAGAGACGGGTCGTGAAATAAAAGGCGTCAGTCGGTGTAGTGAGTCAGTCTTTATTTGGCTACGTAGAGAGGGTCGAAGCGGAGCGGAGTGACAGTGGTGCCGTTAGTGATGCTGATGCGTTGCTGATGCGTGAAGATGGCCAGGAGACTACGGCGGTGAAGATCACAGGTCTTCAGGGAGCCGGCGTGTTGCTCTACACCGAGGCGGTGTAGAAGTGACCTTGGTCCAGGTAGTCGATCACCGTCGTGTTGGCGGGATATGGCAGCTGTGTGTCCTTTGAGTCGGCGCACACACGTGACGCAGGAAGGAACCTTGAGAGGCGATGAGGGTTGCACCTATATGAAACAGCAAGCGCGTGCTTGGTAGTCGACAGGTCGGGTGACATCACATATCGAGGCGCGAACGGGCCGGACAGCGGATGGTAGTTGGAGAAGGAGTCCTCGAAGGTGTTGAAAATGTTCCTGGAGTCACACTGTACAAACGTTATTCACTTGCTGCTGACTGCGCGGGCGGTTGCCCCGCGAGGGCTGGAAAAAGTGTTACGGCACTGGACTAATTGTAATCACTGCTCGATGTGTGTTACTCGACCGATGAATGGAGACTGGATTGAACTGACTAAGCGAGCGCCGAAATGAGTCGCTTTATATACTAGTGCCATCGGCAGAGTAGCTTGCTAGCGCGTCAGGTAATGTTGCGGGAATTTACGAAAAGCGGAGGAATTGCCCGAACGTTCTGCGGGCATTTATATAGCACAGCCACAAGTTCGAGGCCATTCGCGTAAGTAACGGAATTATTAACCGCTGTAGGTAGATGTACCGGCAGTACATTGTTCATTGTTCTCGTGTGTTCGTACAGCGCCAGTGGCGGCGCAATTAATTCGGCGCGAGTGGGCGCTACAGCAGTATGCAAGTACTTACATTGAGGGAGGGGCATGGATAATCCGCCACAATAAAGCTCTATGTTATTTACCAAGCTCCCAGACTCTCTATCCATCCTAAGGCTCCAAAGACTAAGATGGGCCGGACATGTGCATTAGGGTGGAACACTTTTGTATGATTTTTTTTTTTTTAAATTTCGAATTGGAATACCAGGTAAAGGTTGCTTTATGTAATTGTAGATAACACTCCTCAATTTGGAAGTTCTAGCTCGACAGCTTGAGCTCCCGCCATAGACTTGAAATTTTATTTTTAAAGTTTTTATAGACGTTTTGTATTATCCACCCTATAAACAAAATAATAAGTAAATATAATATTTAATGCATTAAATGATAAAATAAAAGTAGATTTTAACTAATAAAATCATTTATTTCAAAAGTAAGCACAGGTTCAGAAAGTTATGTAGGTATAAATTACGTCATTTTTTATGACAAAAATCCTTTTCCGTCTCAAACCTTGGCATGAGCTTTCGAGATGCTAATTTAGATTTTATGAATCCTTCTTGTCTTTTCTTGTCGCATACACTTAGAGCTACTTTTGTCACAACTTTTACAGATCTTTCCACAGCCTGGGTGTGGCAAGGCAGTCTCATAAACTCCAACACTGTATCTTCTCCATTTTCAATAAGATCTTGTAACTGCTTATCGGAAATATTCATCAGTATTGGGGGTTTGTATATATTTTGTTGCCAGTCAATCATGTCTATGTAAGAACGTGCATTTAAATCCACTTTTGGCACCTCAAACATGCGCCAAACAGAGTTTTTATTAACTTGACGAGCCTTTAAAATGCGTCTTGCAGCGAGTTCTCTAATGTGCTTACGTGAATCATACTCAACAATAAGTTTTCTGGATGAGCAAAGTAAGTGTTTCTCGTTGGACAAATATCGAGTGCTGTTAATGAGCTTCCATAGATGATTTGAACCATCTTTGCAGGATGAATGTGTTTTGATAGCAAACCAGTCAGGAGCGTATGATTTGCTAAAGTCACAAGATTTTGTTGTGGATTTTCCGTAGACATATTCAAACGCAGTATGCGATTAGCTCTTGTCAACTAGCGGGCACGGGATAGATTACCTGGGCTTCTCTATAATAAATTAGGAGAACAAAATCCATTTATGACAGCAGTAGTAATTTCTTGAAAATATTTCTGGTCTGTATTGAGATCTGTGGATATTTGTGGAGGTAGTTCACTTTCTATCTTCTCAAAGTTGGCCAACGGCAGCGTCTCGCATATCTCTAATGCTTTACCAATTTGACCAGCAAATGATTTAAGTCCTGCAGTAGGGCCATCCAAATAGGTAAAAAAAATGCCTCAATGGTAGCTCATTGGCGTGTAAGAGACAAATTATCCATTGCAATGGTCGAGATAGTATGTTTTCCAAAATACGAATCACGCATCTCACTTTCCCTGCATTTGTGTTTGTTCCATCACAGCCAACAACCATTAAACCCTCTAGTGATATCTTTTCAGTCGTTAAAAAGCTGTTGATAGCTTTTTCAATATTTCTTGCACTGCCTGATGTTGGAACAACATACCCAACAAAAATAGAATCTGGTTATTTTATAATCGAAATAAGTTCCTCTTGTACAATCACTCTAAACCTCTTCGATCCTTTTAAAACAGTTTTAGCCTGTTAGTGCGTTGGTCTTCTAAAAACATTTGTTCCTCTTTTGGCACTCTTTCTCTCAAACAAGTACAGCTTACAAATTCTTTACATTTACATGCAGCTATGTCAAAAAGCTTTCTACTTTGTGCTCTGAACTCTTCTAACTTTTCTTCCTTAAGTTTCTTCAAAGACTTTTTAAAATTATAACACTTTGAGTGATAACTTTTTAGTAATTGTAAGACTCGTTTGTGTGTGACAATTGGAATAGAAGATTTTATCCACAGTTCTTCAATTTTCATTCCAACTATTTCGGAAATTTCCAAAAACATAGGTTCATTTGATGTGTTATTCCTTACTTTTAAGTCTTGTCGAACCCATTCATAGAATTTCATCACATTTTCATAGGAAGGTAGGATATTCTCTTTCAAATCTGCACTTTCACCAAATATCGGACATTTTAACGTTTGTCTTGTAGAAGTCGGGTTAAATCACTTAAAAAACGTTTATCAACAAGTACTCGTGAATATAATTGACGCGCGACCCCTTCACGTTGAGACAATTATCGTTTAAACAAAATAATGCATTTCGTAGATTGTCACGTGCAGCCCCCCGCTTCGTCCAGCGCTTTGCTCCTTTATTACAGCGCCAATAATGAAATATTTGATTGGAACAGCTAGTTAACTATATTTAAATATGTTATTAAATAAAATAAACCTATTTTAATAAATTCTGTACTGTTTTGTAGGCCGCTCAAATAGCCTCAAAACTGTTGTTTTTGTAAATATTCAATGTTTTGACGGGGGCTTTTACCGCTGTCTGATATTTTTTAAATTTTTAATTGAGGTAATTGATGACAATTGGCAACATAATATAACTATTCCAAATAAAAATTCCAAAAAAAAAAATTTCGTTCCGCACTAATGTGCATCGAATGTCAAGCACACGAGTACCGAAGAAGGTTTTAACAGAACACCCAGGAGGTAAACGAAAGGCGAGCAGACCTAGGCTGAGACGGAAGGATGATGTCAGGAAGGATGCAAGAGGACTACTCCATGTCACAGTTAGGAAGACGACGGACGAGGACGGAGGGCGGTGGAGGCTTATGTTGAAGGAGGCCAAGGCTCTAAATGGGTTGTAATGTCATTGAAGAGGAAGAAGACCTACTGGGGATACCACAATAAAAAATTCGCCATTTTCTCTACCTCATGGTTATGTGGAAATGAGTTTACACTGAGAGACAGCCTGGGTTCTCATTGCCTCGCAAACTCTGGACTGCCATCAATAGGATAAGGTGCTCCCATAGCCGTTGTGCTCATATGATGCATAGATGGGGCCTTAAAGAGTCGGCGACGTGTGAATGCGGTGCGGTGCAGACCACCGAACATGTGGTCAACGAATGCCCGCTCCATTCATTCCCCGGCGGGATTGATGAGGTCCACAGGGCAACGCCTGAGGCCCTAGACTGGCTCGCAGACCTAGATGTCCCCCTCTGACCCCCCACCATACGAAAGAAGAAGAATGAGTTTACAAAATTATAATTATGTAATGAATAGCCTGAAAAAAAAACAAAAAATGGGAATTTCACCATTTTTTAGAAAAATATTCACATTTCCGCCACTGTAACTCGTTACCTATTAGACTTACAAAAAAAAATTTGAGACAAAAAATATTTAAAATTTTATCTTCTTTAAGTTTGTCTTTTGAAGTTTGGTCGTAAGATCAACCATTGCACAATTATTTTGAAAAAAAAAACAAATTTTGGCACCTTCAATCCAAGATGGCGGCTCGAGCTCGACCCCCCCCCCCCCAAGGTCGAAAACTTTTTTTTTTTCTTTAGAGTCCCAATCTTAACAAAATATATCAAAATCGCTACTACACGACCTTTTGCAAGGTAAAACTCCCCACTGACTGGGCTATGAATAGTAAGTAAAGGGAACATTTTTACTTATAATTTTTGTACAAATATAATTCTACGCTGTTGTTTCTTTACATCTTTTGACGTAGAGAAAATAAAACTTAACATTTTTTCATTTAAATTTTTTATTACTTTTTGTCGAAATCAAAAAAAAATTATGTTTGTGTTGAAAAAAGTTAGAAGTAAGTTACGGGATTGGCTGTAGAAGGATGAAAGCAGGATTGAATGCAGTTAAATTAGTTCCCGGAATCTTCCCGAAGGTGGAGAGAAGAATCGGAGGTTTTTCATAGTTAGAACACGTAATTCAAATGGGAGAGAATTGTGCCAGAAGAATATAATACGGGCAAGTGGATGAGTCGAAGCCAAGGCTGTCATAGGAACACAGCGGAATCAAGTTGATTAAATACTGGAGTTGGGTCATCTCAAGAGTCTGAACAGCAGAAGGGTATGAGATGCTTTATGAATATGTATTAAGAAAAGGTATAACAGAGACACTGCCTATTACTTAGGGAAATAGCGTGAGAGATTATAATGTACCTGACTTTCTGTTCTTCGTTTGTAAATTTCCGTGAAAAGTTCGATCGCTATTTTCAAGATGGCTTATTTTTCGCCAGATATTGCACTTTTACAGTCTTATATTTAATGAACTTGCAAGAAAACTGTTTCTTAACTTTTACCTCTGTTCGCGCATTATTATATGGGATTGATTGAGTATTGCATTCGCAGACTTGGTGGGTAGCATAATATGTCAAAATCCTGAATTTATCCCACCTATCTAATCTTTCCGTCCTAAATGTCACCATGAAAAATTGTTGCAAGAAAGTACTCAACTTTGGAGAGGTGGCAGTGTGCTTTGCTGTTCAGTGCAAAATATATAAATAGACAGGTTGGCATGTATCATACACAACCTCTTGCTATAAGAATATTGCGATTTTTTAATTAAACATTGTGAAGTGTACACCACAAACTGGAGATCAGCGAGGCCCCATCTGCAACGGTGAGTCCTATTTTCCTTTTTCCAATCTAAACCAACTAAATAGTAAACATGGTACACAGCGTACAAGTAGGAAAATTACGAATCTAATAATAATAACAATAATTATTAATAATTTTATTCCAAACTTGATGATAAACAAAATATTATTCCGAATAATAATATTCCGTTGCCATCTGAATCAGATATGCGCGATTTTTGGACAAACATTTGGAGTAAAGATATAAAACATAATGAGGCAAGTTAGGCCAGTTGAGGCCAGTAACCACCTTATATTTTAATCATTTGCTTGTAAATAAATTTTTATTTATTATTATTACCATTTCAACAACTATGCTAACAATCCACGACTATTTTATGTTTTAATTGGTTATTTCATTTTTATTTTATTCTTTCTCTTCTCTTTTTTTTTCTTTTGCTATGCTAAACAAATAACAGTTAGGTACTATGTTTTAAACTTTTTTTTTATTATTTTATTTTATATTCTTTCTCTTCTTTTTATTTCCTCTTTTTATCCACATGTTCATACCCATAATTATTTGACTGTCCTAAAACGGGATAATACTCCTAGTTGGGCAGTCAAAATTTAATAAATTATGTATATAAATGTATATTGCTGTGCTAAATAAATAAACAAATAAAAAAATATATAAAAAAAGTCCATGGATAGAAAATGAAGAACTTAATTGTTCAGACATTGAACACATGAGTTTTTCTGATATATCGGTTGATTTGTTAGCCAAAATTATAAAAAATACTCATAATTGGAAAGCCACGGGTTGCGATTGGATACATAATTTTTGGTACAAACGTCTAACTACTTTACATCCTCTGTTTTTCAAAAAATCTTTCAAAACTTGTCAAACAACCTCAAAATTTTCCTAATTTTCTAACTAAGGGCATTACTTATATGTTACCTAAAAGCGAAAATATTAATAATCCCTCTCAATATAGACCCATTACATGTCTACCGACAATATACAAAATTTTAACCTCTTGCTTGACAGATTTAATATAAACTCATTTGGATAAAAAAATATTTTATCTGAACAACAAAAAGGTTGTCGCAGAAAACATATGGGATGTAAAGAACAATTAGTTATTGACTCTGTAATTTTAAAACAAATTCAAAATCAAAAGCGTAATTTACATACTTGTTATATAGATTATCAAAAAGCTTTTGATAGTGTCAAAATATTAAAAATATATAAAGTTAACCCAATTATAATTAGCTTTTTGAAAAATATTATGTCCTTTTGGAATACAGATTTACTAGTAAATTAAAAGGTAAGAAAATAGTAGTACCGGGCATTTCAATAAAAAGAGGGATTTTTCAAGGAGACTCATTGAGTCCTCTTTGCTTTTTGCTTAGCATTGAATCCTATGTCTAAAATGTTAATTAAAAGCATGTTTGGAATAAAAATTAAGGGTAATATAGGAGAGAGTAGTATAGTTTCACATCTATTATATATGGATGATATAAAATTATTTTCAAATTCTGAATCAAATTTAGAGAAAATGATTAAGGTAGTTAAAATTTTTTCAGATGATATTAAAATGACTTTTGGTTTAGATAAATGTAAAACGATCCATATAGAGAAAGGCAAAATTGTAGATGGAGACGAGGGTATATTTAGAAATTTCAAAATTAAAAGTATGAAAGGGGATGAGGTTTATAAATATTTAGGATACCCGCAATCGAATAGATTAGATCACACTAGTATTAAAAATGATATTAGGATTAAATTTCAAACTAGGATCAGAAAAATTTTAAAATGCAATCTATCTGCTAAAAATTTAGTAAAAGCAATAAATACTTGGGCAATACCTTTATTAACGTACTCATTTGGCATAATTAAATGGTCCAATACACATTTAGATAGTTTAGAACGATTAATTAGAACTACGTTAACAAAGTTTAATTGCCATCATCCAAATTCAGCTATAGAACGAATTAATTTACCTAGAAATTTAGGAGGTAGAGGTGTAGTCAAAATAACATCTTTGAAACACAATCAGGTAGAAATGCTTAGAAATTTTTTTCTATAGGAAAGCTAATAGCTCAGAAATGCACAAAATAATTTGCAAGGCAGATAGAAACATTACACCTTTAAATTTATATGACCAGAATGCCAAAATTCTTATAAATACTAACCAGGAATTATTAGATTCCTGGTAAAATAAAATTATTCATGCAAAACACTTCAATTATCTCAACCAAACGTAAGTTGACAAACTTTCGTCAAACAAATGGTTGAGTATTGGAGAGTTGAGCGCAGAAACAGAAGGATTTATGCTTGCCATTCAAGATAGAGTCATTAATACTAAAAATTATAGGAAGCATATAATCAAAGATATAAATCAAATTAATGATTTATGTAGAAAATGTTTGGCTTTTCCGGAAACTATAGAACCTATTATATCGGGATGTTCTATATTAGCGCCGTCCGGGTATACATTTAGGCACAATCAGGTTTTAAAAATAATCCACCAAAGTTTGGTAATTAAACATAACTTGATTGACTGCCGTAATATAGTACCATATTATGAATTTGAACCAAATTCATTTTTTGAAAATGAATTTTATAAAATATATTATGATAAAACTATACTAACAGACAGAGCAATTAGTCATAATAGACCTGATATAGTTTTACATGATGTCATGAAGTGCTTTCTTGAATTTTAACTTCCCACCCCTATATGATTATTTCCGTCATCAGGTACTAAATATTTAATATTAGTTGTCAAAAATTGGCAACATTGTCTAGACGTTTTGATTGGCCCGAATTTTGGTGGGGGAGGGGCCCGAGGACCCTGGCACGGCGTCGAGAGCCCTGGGAGCTTCTTCTGGTTTTAACTGCGCTATGGGTCGGTCTTTCGCATTTTGGCTGGGGCCGCCTAGATCCTTTTGGTTTCAGCGTTTGTTGGAACACGTAATTTAAAATAAAGTTAAATTTTATACATCTAAATCAACTCAGTGGTGTTTCCGGACGAGGTTCTCTGCCCAGATGAAACCCGAGACGGGGTAACGTACGTACAACCTATATTATTATGTGTTATCATTCAACCCGTTTATTATATTTTAGAATCATTAACCTTGAGTTCACAAAGAGATTAAAAGCTTTTCCTAGAAGCGTCGAGTCATTAATAAATTCACAAATTATTTAAAAGCGACAAGAGATCTTCTAATTTATTAAACCCTATCTTTATTCAATAAATGAAGCGACGATCGTTTTGAATCAGATCCGATCGAATTGAGAACACAATATCCCTGAGAAGAGCTAGCCGAGGTTTGTATTATAATTTGGTTTTTGTAAGTATTTAAATTGAACCATTGTTGTTGAGTCTTGAATATTGTGGTGTTATTTGATTTCAAATTTGTTATAAGTTCGTAATCAGGCGGTTCGAGCCCGTCGTTACGTAGCACTGACGCCTTTCAACGTGGAGCTAGGTTTGGTTCATTATGACTTGTCGCTTTCCTTGATTTTTTTCATAAACTCCATGCTGTTTTTCGTGATGTATGTATAAATATGTAAATAATAATTAGAATTTTTCCCCTTTAAATGTATAGCTAAATAAGTGATTGTGAATAGTTTTAAAAAGTTCAAGCGTGTTTTCAAACGCCGCCATTTTGATCCACGTGTTTTTTCAACCGCCGGTATATCAAGTGTTTGAGAAGTATTTAAAAAAGTTCACGCGTGTTTTAAGGATCCGCCATCTTGTCGGCCGCATCTCCGAATTTAAAAATCGCCACGTGTTTTTGACCGTTAGACCAAGTTTTTTGTCGTTAACAGCCACCATTTTGGAAGCATCTCAAATCGCCACGTGTTTTTGACCGTTAAATATTTAGTCATGCCGTATTTTGAAAAGATTTGTTTTGTTTTACGCGATTCTTGAAACAAAATGGTTACCGGAAATCTCAGAATTAGATACCTCAGATTAAAATCTGCTAGCGTAGGTAAATGCATTGAAGGTACGGTATACCCGCTCAAAAAGGGAGTTAGTGAAATTCGAGTAAAACCACAATTCGGAATTAAAGCCTTGCTTGAAATGGATTTAGCCATATTTGGTGACTGTATATTGTGATCTTCTGCTAAAAAACGGCGTTGTGGTTATTTGTTAGTTAGTTCTTTAACAAATTTTCCTTTAGTAAGTGCCGCTCACATAGCACGCCAATTTAAATTGTGTGACCTCAAGTTTAGTTTGCTTGACATAGGTTTTAAATATATTTGAATAATTTTAAATCGACGTAATTTACTTGCCATGTTCGAGTTTAAAATTTTACAAAAGTTAAATGGTCGGGGTGCAGGCACCTAAAAGCAGGTAGAATTCTTCAAAATATTTTTTGGAGACCTTCATAAAATTTAAGGTTCGTTTTATTACCGGGTAAGCAATTATCACCGGGTAGCGGGAGGAACGATTGTATGTTGGGTTCCTTTGGAGACAATAACTATTGTCTTTTTTCATAGGCAAAGAATTTATTTCAAATATCTGAAAGTACTTACCTAGTAGATGCGATTATTTTTAGAATAACGGCCATTAGTTTGAAACAGAAAGTGTGTTGAGACCATATTTTAGCGTTATTTTCGTTGAAACGAGCTGATGATTTAGAGTGGTAAAATAGTATTTACCTATTTAAAATATAGATTTATAACAGTTAAAATAACGAACGCAAAAAAATTTAATCGAGTTCAATTCTCGTGATTTACCAGTGAGATATAATTTTTAGTGTTCAATGATACCGCCTTACTTATGGGATATAAATACCTACCAGTTCGAATCTGGAATGATAATATTGCAACGCACTCCGACGTAATTACCTTACTTCAAAATTCAGTCGCGGGTTCGATTCCTTGCGAAATTATATATCTCCGTAACCATGCCGATCTCTCTCTCGAAGAGTAGAAACCTATTAACGATTAGATAAATATGTTTGTGCCTATGATATTTTAGGGGATACTGTGTGGAGGGCCCTTTAAGGAAAGGAAGGAGAGGAAGGAAAGAGGGATGAGGGGCGGATATAAATTTAGTGGTCAGTGTCCAGGAGTGACAGACATAGGAATTCCTTTCTCCAAATTACGGTTCGACGGCAGGTAGTTAGTCCGATTTTACCCCATATGGACTCAGGCACTCGTAGCGAACGAAACACCCAAGTGTAGCGAATCCCTTAAGAGGATTACCTATAACTGAGGCGCTGGTTATACAATAGATAGTTCCGGGGCAGCGGGTACCCATGCCCGCAACAACAAATTGATACGACAACGAAGTCTATGAAAACGGTAATGGAACCGATGTAACGGTCTATGTAACGGAAGTACGATAGCTATTTTTTTTTTTAAAATAGATGGATATAATCGGTATCTGTTAATATTAATGTATAGGTATTACTATTAATTAATTATTTTACGGAAAAGTGATAGTGGGTTCGATTATTACTTTTGATTTTCGAGATTTTGCTCAGGATAGAACAAGTGTCTAGATTTATTCAACTAACGGTGTAGATTGATTGCATAGAAATCAATAGATGTTAATTGAAATTAAAGTTATTATTTGAAATAATAAAGATAAGGAACGAACTTATTTACAGATATTTAATAAGTTGATAGAAGAAGATCAAGACGGAATGCAACTATAATGTTGGCCCATACCAATTAGAAAATAGTTATTCAAAGAAAATCAAGATGGAATCCATCTTAGCCAAGTGGAAAATTATTTCTTCAAATAATTTTGAAATTTATTTGTTTGAGTAGAGTTTCGCGCTAAGCGACGGACGTGAATCGTATTTTGACTGATTTATCACTCAAATGGTTTTGTAGGAACCGGAGAAATCAACGTATTGTGAAAATAAGATATGAAATTGACACCACACCCTTCCACACATACCTACACTCATCGTGCTGTTTTCGAAAGGACGCTTTTGGGATAGTGCATACACGTACATTACAATCGCTTCGGAGTAATTAACCGAATGTGATAACCACTAACATTCGCCACTCACACATACACTAACCTTGACACTGTTTTCGAAGGGGCCCATTCGAAGACAGTGTGTACACACCCTACAATATGGCCACTTCGGAGTAATTAACCGGAGGCGGACACATACACACTACACTTGTATTTTATAACTATTTATGGACATCATTCGACATTCGTATTGTATTTCATATATAACTAACCTCTGCTTGCTATTATTTTCACCTATCTTTCAAGCTCGAGAATGAATGTCGTTGGTGATTAATAATTGCGATTTGATGGTTTGCTCGTTCCGGGAAAAAAACTAGCTGGCGCCCCGCGGCACAGCCCGCGTAAATGAAGTGGAAAAGCTATACTGTTTTATGATATATTTTAACACTTTTGTCCCTGACTTCTGAATTATTATTTCATTATTATTATTTTTGTCATCATTAAAAACATACTATAATGCGCTGACTAAAATAATAACCTTAAATTATTGTTGTCATCATTAAAAAAATACTATAATGCGCTGACTACAATAACTTCAAATATTGCCTTAAAACGCGATAAATCGACGACAATTATATTACAGTGAATGTGATAAAATCTGAGGTATTATATGTGAGTTCCGGAAATATTGGTGGCCTTAAGTAAGAAGGACTCATTATTTCCACTGGGAAGTTTTAATTTGAAGTGGATCATTACGGTGTTCCAATTAGCGCTAAGTTTTTTTCAGCTGTTGTCCTAAATTATACCTACGTCGGAATCTTGTAAGATTTCTGACACTTTGTGGGTCACTAAAGGACTTTGAGTTTTGTTGTCTATTTTGTTATCTGTTTTGTTTTAATATGTCATTAACCAGTAATCCGTACTGTTAAAAAGTGGATACTGACTTAACTGAGCCATTACCCGTTCTTTAAAAGGGGGTTAAATGTGCATTTTGTTCTACGATATGTCAATACATACATCGCGACATCTAATGTGGAGTTACCTTACGCTTTGATCTCTTGTTGCTTATACATTACTGTTCAGATAATTTTGTTTACTCTATGTGCCTTGATGCCTAAGTGTTTGTACCTTTCTAATAATTTTGTTATTTTGTTCCATGTTGACATTTCTCTCCTGCTGAGGAACCTGACTATTCCTCTAGACGCCCCGATGGACATTGCACACTGACTTGCGCTACCTAGGAAGTTGCGTGTAACAAAGTTCCTGCCAGGCCACTTCGACGTGTTGATTTTGCTGTCTATTTGATATTTTATATAAATTGTAAACTATATAACTTATTGTAAACTGTACTACTTTTTGCCTAGGTTTTTAATGCTGAATCTCTATGTGAACGATTTTTTTTGTAAAGTTTATCGAGTCATTCTTTGAAGGGTTTAGATTCAAAAAAACCTTCGTTACAACGGCGGTTTTTTCCTGGTGTTTTCGGGGATGTGTCATGAAGTGCTTTCTTGAATTTTAACTTCCCACCCCTATATGATTATTTCCGTCATCAGGTACTAAATATTTAATATTAGTTGTCAAAAATTGGCAACATTGTCTAGACGTTTTGATTGGCCCGAATTTTGGTGGGGGAGGGGCCCGAGGACCCTGGCACGGCGTCGAGAGCCCTGGGAGCTTCTTCTGGTTTTAACTGCGCTATGGGTCGGTCTTTCGCATTTTGGCCGGGGCCGCCTAGATCCTTTTGGTTTCAGCGTTTGTTGGAACACGTAATTTAAAATAAAGTTAAATTTTATACATCTAAATCAACTCAGTGGTGTTTCCGGACGAGGTTCTCTGCCCAGATGAAACCCGAGACGGGGTAACGTACGTACAACTTATATTATTATGTGTTATCATTCAACCCGTTTATTATATTTTAGAATCATTAACCTTGAGTTCACAAAGAGATTAAAAGCTTTTCCTAGAAGCGTCGAGTCATTAATAAATTCACAAATTATTTAAAAGCGACAAGAGATCTTCTAATTTATTAAACCCTATCTTTATTCAATAAATGAAGCGACGATCGTTTTGAATCAGATCCGATCGAATTGAGAACACAATATCCCTGAGAAGAGCTAGCCGAGGTTTGTATTATAATTTGGTTTTTGTAAGTATTTAAATTGAACCATTGTTGTTGAGTCTTGAACATTGTGGTGTTATTTGATTTCAAATTTGTTATAAGTTCGTAATCAGGCGGTTCGAGCCCGTCGTTACGTAACAATGACAAAATTAAAAAAATAACTTATATCATTGATGTAGCTATTCCAAATTCCTGCAATATTCAAAAAAACTGTTTCTGAAAAAATTAGAAAATACACAGATTTAGGAAATGAGATTAAAAGAATTTGGAATTCTCGGACTATAAAAATATTACCATTTGTTATTTCAGCTACTGGCAGTAAACCTAGGTCTCTGATTCAAAATTTAGGCATATTAGATTTGTCAAAGAATTTATATATAAAAATGCAAAAATCGGTAATTTTAAATACATGTAGGATTACAAAAGATTTTTTAAATATTTATATTGAGGGATCAGTAGGGTTTATAGGTTCAATTAGGAATTCCACAGAGCCGAACCCTCTGATATGAAAATGTCTGGAGTCGGTGAATTATTTTCCCATATGGTCTCTGGTAGGTTGACATGTTGTTCTTGTTTTGTTTTGTAATTATAATACTTATATAGTGCAATTGCATAACGTGGATTGACCAGATGATCATTTGGGAAGTGTGTGAAAGGGTTTAGTTTTTCCTGTGGGGAAAATTAAACCCGGACATTTAAATCTGGTGCGTAAAATTTTTTGACTTATTTATATAGCGCCGTTTTGGTGAAAAATCATCTCAAGGGCGCTGTACAAATAAGTATTTAAATGAATTGATATTACTGGCTTACAACTAAGATTTACAATTATAACTAGTGACTTACATCTAAGACTTATAGCTAGTTATATATGACTATGACATATTAATGCTGACCTAAAGCAAGTGACTTAATAACATACATATTTACATCTTAGTGACTTAATAACATACAAATCTACGACATATTTTGAATATTTTGTTTCATGTAACTTCTTTCGTTTTCAATTTTTGTTTTGGACTAAATTGCATCAGAAATTTAGAATTCATAAATTAAAATTAACAAGCTCGCAAGTAAAATAACAACCTTCTACAAGACCGGTCAAAGTTTTGATGCGATAAGTTAGATTACTAACTCACAAACTAACCGAAGGTAAATCATCAGAATTGCGCATTCGCGCCATGTTCAAATATTTGCACTATTGTTAGATGCAAATTGGTAGATGTTGTCATAACTGGGGTATACAAAAATATAAAATTTGTTAACATTTTTTATTTGATAACCGCAAAATAATTTTTAAGGTTGGGTCTGTAAAATTATGAAATAACGAATTTCATCTGTTTAGGAAGCGGAAGGGAAATAATAGGAAACGAAGGAAAATAAAGAAGGCGGGCCAGAAGAATAAATCATTAGATTCATAAAATATTCCTAGTTCCGATGAAAACAAACATTCTTTGAAAGTTTATTGTTATTAGAACCTTACTGATTTCATAAATATATATCTTGAACAAAAGTTGGCTATGTACAAACTATCCACCACTGAAGAGAAAAACAGATAGAAGTGTATTCAGCGAAATAAGCATAATTTTTCCATTTTTCCGGGTGCATTTAGTTGATCAAAACTTTTCAAATATTTAAAATCTTTATCGAACCGAAAATTAAATGCATTGGCCCGTTGAGAATCTCGGGAGTCGCAAGAAAATCGGTGACAGGATTTCTTGCGACTCAAAATAAGCTGGATGGACAGACATTACGAATGAAGATGTTATGGTTCGAGTGAATAATGAAAAAGAAGTTATCAAAACTATAAAAATCCGAAAACTTCAATATCTTGGACATGTGATGAGACATCCAGAGAAGTATGAGATGTTGCATCTCATAATGTAGGGAAAGATTGCCGCAAGATGGGGCCCTGGAAGAAGGAGAACCTCATGACAGGCTGAAAAACCTGAGACAGTGGTTTGGTCAGTCTACTGTAGAGCTGTTCCAGGCCGCAGTAAACAAAGTCCGCATAGCCAACAAGATAGCCAACGTCCGTTGAACGGACAGGGCACAAAAAGAAGAAGAAGGATTTCTTTTAATAAGTATAGATCACACATCAAGGGACATTCTGAGTGATTTCATTTTGTCCGTTTGTCTGAAAAAAAAAATGATAAAACATTTTAAAATTTCGTGATTATTCTTTCTTGAGCATATAACGACTTTCATTGAACTACCTTTTTTATGAGACACCTCACAAGAGCGCCCCAGCCCATACACATGTAAAGGAAGGGAACTATGTCGCCACTCGGTTTGTGAAGCAGGTTAAGTTAGGTAGAAAGGGATTGTATGAAGGAGGAAAAACAGATGCCAGAAGCTAGTTCCGAAAAACGAATCAAAACAACGACCGTTTCTGCTAAATATTTCCGAGACACTGGAGTAATTTCCGCAAAACATCTCTTAAGAACCTGGGCAGGTATTCAGATAGGTCCACTGACTTTTCTATCCACCTAGGGCAAAGTAATCGTGGAGTCTTTTTATGACACTTCTAGGAATTATTTGTTCAATGCTACCCGCACATAAAATGTATTTGTGTAATTTAGGAATAATAATCCTGCCAAATAGTTCCGAGTTCTGGCAGCAGTGCGCCCGAGACAAAGTTGGCGTCTTTTGAGATTAATGCCGCTAGAGGATTGCTGACAATGACGGCCATTAATAAAATACCAAATAATAATTTTAAACAATGCACCAGAAGTTGGCCAAATGGAAATGCGGCTAAGAAATAGCCTTTAAGGTCACAAGACAGAAACAGGAGCTCGTTCTGGAACGATCCGGTAAACGTGAGAATTAGCCTATCATGTAAAATTTTTAAAGATATCTTTGATGCTCTTCTTTTTCTTCTGACGTCTTCTCCTATTGGTGATTAGATAATATAGATGTATAATATTGTATACCTAGGTGCGTCCATAAGGTACTCTGAAAATTTATTTATTTATTAGTAACAATTGATTGGTTCTTCTCCGATTGGCAAACATTGTAACACTGAAAGAGATAAAAAGAAATCTCCAATATCTTTATGACATTATGAAGGGCAAAAAATACGAAAATACTCAGAAGTGATAGTAGTGAAAGAAATGACACCGTATTTTTTTTTCAACGTTTTAAAAAAATAACCATGTAGGAATTTACCTCTTGGTCGCAATCGTAACCAATATCATAAAAAATAAAACAAACACTTTGTATTTAACCACGAATTTATTATTTTATATATCTACCGGTTTCGCTTCGACCAAGCTTCCTCAGGATACAATAATAACTCTCAGGATATAATAATCTGTTATTATTATATCTTGAGGAAGCTTGGTCGAAGCGAAACCGGTAAATATATAAAAATAATAAATTCGTGGTTAAATACAAAGTGTTTGTTTTATTTTTTATAATATAATGTCTAACCACAAAGTAATTGCTTCTTATGAAAAAAGTAATCAATATCGTTCACCTTCAATTAAAAAAAATCCAGAAACTTTACGTATTTCCAAAGAAGCGACACTTCTCCAAACCTCTTGCGCGACTGTATCGACTATAATATATACACCAGTATGGGGCATGATATCTGACATATTTACTAAATAATTTCACAAAATTTCTTGAATTGTGTACAAAAAAAAAAAACCAACTTTTATTTTCATTATGTATAAAAATTTCCAAATTGTAACAACTGTTAAGTATGTATAGTACTGTCAATCTGATAGTGTTCCCTGTCTAACACGAGAATTTCACAATTAGGGAGGTATTGTTACCACTAATATTATATATTATATTAGTGGTAACAACAACCATCTATATTTCCAACAACACAGCTATTTAACTCTTTTATGGTTCTCAGTCTTAATAAAATTTTGAAAAAGAACTCATTATTGCAAACTCATAAAGATCATTTCAATCCATCAACAACAACATTCACAAACATAAACAACCGACCACGATCACGGGGCAATTTAGAAATTCCAAAATTTAAAACGAGTGCTTCCCAACACCATTATGCTTATCAAGGTATAAAATTTTTCAATGCTCTCCCGTATAAAATCAAGTCTGAAAAAAAATATAAAGTTTTTAAATCCCAAATAAAAACACTAATAGACCAACCCGACACAAATTATAAGTTTTAAATTCATCATCAAAAGAAAACAACAAAAAAATAAACTAGAACATATTCTCTAAAAAATATTTCATCACCATATCAAATTGAAAGCAAAGTACATACGCATTATTTGCAGGCACCAAATAGTTACAACTTTATTATATGTACCTACTCTGACAATACTGTCAGCCCATCCTTTTCAAATATCAATGTTTTCTTGACCAACGATATGTACCTACTACCTACTTACAATCTACATACATAATGAATAAATACAATAATATTATTTTTATTTCTAATATATCTATGCCTGTATTATCTTATATTGCATCTTATTCCAATTTTAACTCTTATTTACTTCTAGTTCATTATGTCCACTTATCTTCATGAATATATATTTTATTAATACAAGTACTTGTAATAACATACTCTGTGTACCTATGCATTTTACAATGGCACTCCAAAATTCAAGCACGAGAAATGTTTTCTCTTTTGAATTGGGTAGTTTCATTAAAAAATTTTTTATATATTGTTATTAGTTTTAAGAATCAAATGTTTTACTACGAATCTGTATACGTATGTATTTTTTAAACAATAAAAAAAAAATACACTTCAAAGGCTTCCACGTTCCTTATAAACGTAATTTTTAAGATCTGAATTTATAAGCTTTACCGAAAAATTGGATGAGCGTGTAAAAGCAGCTCAAAGAATTATTGACAAGTCATATTGAACATTACCTGAGCTAGATACATGTACATTTTCACATAATTAAGAAAAAAACCTTTACATTTTGAACATTTCCGACGCTACGACTTTTGGAAACTCAAGAAAACGCCTATAAACCCACAATGCCACAAAAAGACATTAAAAATTCATCCTAATAATATTATAAAGGCGAAAGTTTCTACGGATGTATGGATGTATGCATATTTGTTACTCTTTCACGCAAAAACTACTGGATGGATTTTAATGAAACTTTATAATAATATAGCTCATACATCAACATAACATATCTTTGTCTTAGTTCTTGTATGTTCGATAGATCATTAGAAAATTTTACAGGAGGAGAAGGTTTTTCATTATTTCAATGAAACATTATGAGAGGTGTTTAAGATAAAGCTATTTCCTTAAAGGTCTCATTGGTTTAAATAATTCTTAGTAAAGTGATTAACTATCATTTTTAATACTTTATTTTTTATTTTAAAGTGGAGATTGAACAAACAGTCTGAAGCGACGATTTATAGCTCAGAGCTCGGGCATTATAAAATTTGTGTAAAAAAGATTGCAATAGGTGGCACGATTAGTAAGATACCTACAATTCTTTATTCGATTCAAATTATTAGGGGAGTACTTCAAATAAATGTGGGACGGGGGAGGGGGAGGGTGAACGGGGGGAGGGGTTGGAGGGGTGGATGGGGGGATGGGGAAGAGTTGGGAGAGTGGAGGGGGGGAGGAGGTGGAGTGGGAACCCCCCTAATACCATGCGAGGGAAGCCGCGGGAAAAAGCTAGTCATCTATTAATTTCTTAAATTTATCAATTTAAAAAATATTCTATTCCGCCAATTGGAATGTACACAATTATTTAATTGTTCAAAATGCTAAAAGGGATAAAGATGTTGTTAACTTTGGAGGTAACAATCTCGATACGATATTACTCTATTAACTAGGTTTTGCCCGTTGCATGCAACTAACGGGTAAAAACACTACGCGATTTGAAGTGTGAACGCGGAAGAAGCGAACGGTCGTTCCTACTGGAAACCGGTCGGCTTTAAACAAGTATACAAATGATGCCCTGATGATGGACACTGCAACGCTGTCCGAAACGTAGCGCAACACGGCATAATACCCCGAAAATTAATAACAAAATAATTTTTGGCCGTGAAAATCTAAAATCGTATACAATTGGTTCAAACAGAGTAACATTGTATCATTTATTTTTATTCTACTTAAATAAAATGTTGTCTGTTATTATTTTTTATTATTTTTTATTTTTTTTATTTTAGCATATAAAATAAAATGTACATTTAGATTATGTAATAATTTGTGTACATTCATGTTCAAATATCTTAATTAATACCACTCTTCCATGGAAGCATTAGCTTGTGTCTGGAAGAGTAGTGTACATTTTTTAAATGCTATATTATATCTTTAGTTCTTAAATTACAATGTGAATGTAAAAAAAAAACAATAAGTTGTAAGTTCGGTGTTATGTAATTATAAGTATTTATCAACTATCAAACAATTCTATTATTTATAACATTGTTTTTTTTTGTATAGTAATACATAATAACATCCTTTACCTAAATACGTGCTTTTATCATACATACTTTGTTATATGTCCATTCTTCTTTTATTATTATTGTAAGACAGATACTCTTCTGTGTACCATTGTGTAATTTCATGTATCATTTGAATGTAAAAGACATTTTATGGCATTTAAATAAATAAATAAACAATTGCCCACATTCACACATCTGCCCTGATGATGGACACTGCAACGCTGTCCGAAACGTTGGCTAAAGAAGGAGGTAGCGGAACACGGCATAATACCCCAAAAACTAATAACAAAAAAAAATAATTATAATAAAAAAAATAAACAATTATTAGTTTTTATAAAAAGGAAAGAACTTTTTCCCTCAAAACAGCCTAAATTTATTCGTAGTCAAGTGGTAGAAAGATGTCTCGCACTTCTGTGTTTGAGTGCTCACCCGAAGATACTCCTTTCAACTTGATCCTATTTTCCTTTAGATTTAATTTATATAAAAATATTCAAATTCCCTCCCAATCACACTGCTCCAGTACCCTCCCATTGTGTCAAATAAGCTTAAGCCAACGACGCGGGCCTTTCTTTAAAATGATGCAATAACTAAAGATGATTTTGGCGGCTAAAAAAGCCTACACGTTTTAGAGATTTAACACAATACACATTTTCTAAAAGGTAGCTTTGAGAATTTTCATTTTACGGTACATAAATTGTAGAGCCTAGACTTTACATAATTATCTGAAGCTCTTTTCAAAGGAAAGCCCTTCGTAAAGCCTACAAGCGTAGTGTTTACTTATATTTTCTCTGTATTTTTGATTGCTGCTAATGAGAGCTGTCAACATTATTTAATAATAATTAGTACAAGAATAAAATTGTAGAATCCAAATAATTCGATCTAATGAACAAGTATACATAAATGTAGATTTGCGTTGAGTGGAAAACGAAAACACAACTTCCTGATTTCGTGTGACTACGAGTGTAGTGCATATAACACGCTTTGTACTGCGTGAAAAACTATGGCCAGTAAGAATAAAATATTAACAGTGGCGGTGTGTAGTTCAGCCCTTCAGCATAAATAAATATTAAAACGAATGATTATTTACACATATTGTTAAAATGTAAATTTGCATGACCGAACCATATAGAAGCAGGAAGAATTCATTTAGTTTCGAGAGTTAGATTTAAATCAATCCAAAACACCACGGGACAAAATTCAAATGAGTCAAATCGTTAGCCAAAACCAAGACTTATATATATTTGAAGACCACCAATCAAACTTGAATGGTTTTAAAAGTTTATATAACGGAAAAAGCTGCATTGTGCAACCAAATCAGTTCTGTAAGGTAGGTATTTCAAATTTCAAAATTCAAAGGAGTCGAATCAAAAAACAAGACTTATATATTTTTAAAGACCACCGTTCAAACATGAATGTTTTGAAAAGTTCATGTTATGGCAAAAGCTGTGTTTTGCAACCAAATCAGTACAGTAAGGTAGGTATTTCCCACCCTTCTCCGAATGCTCTTAGTATCGCCCGGGTGGCGTATTTCCAAAACCTATACCGGTTCAGTCGCGGTAGCGACAATTTAAATTTTAAATACACCTCTATATTGTTTATTTTTTATCACTTTGCAAAAACAAAAGTTATTCTAAAATCTAGATAAAATAATCTCTCCAATGTTTATATTAGAAATTAATAATTTTATTGACTGAACTGGTTATAGGTTTTGAAAATACTTGCCGGGGTGACAGAATCGTATAAATCACACGGTTCAGAATCGTACAAAATAATTGGATTTTTTGGCTGCAAATTACTATTCATTTTCTCGTAATGCTTAATATAAGGTAACAATTGACGTGGAAAAGATGTGAAATAGAGTATTATAATTATAACAAGCGAATTCATAACGTAGTCGGGGTGCCCCAGAAAGACGTGTCACCATGTAGTGGACTAAACGATTTGCATTACGGCTGTCCGTAATATATATAATGTATATAATATATTTAGTAAAAATAGTCTTTTAAATTTAAAATCATTGCGCTAATTAGGACTTTTTTATTAAATACTTACTTGAATCTGTTAGTATCAAGAGACAAGGATAACTAAATGATGGGTTGTTTGAGGTAATTAGTGAATGCTTCATACAGCATTCCTTAAGATAACATAGTCCCTGATGGAATTTATTTTTTTCAGGGTCTCCTGTGTGGAGCAAATGTAAAAAAAAAATACTAGACGAAATCCCTATTTGAGGATGCCATAGTAGGTCCACAAGCTCTAGGACTTTTGGGACAATTTGTGTTGGGAATCTAGTGAATATTTACGTATACTCGTAGTATACACGATAATACTGTACAAGTTCTTGTTGTACGTTTATTTAAAACCGTTATTGAAATAATAACATGAACTTTTTGAATTGTAACGCTGCATACTTTATGTTTCAATTATCTTAAGCCACTTGACAGTCAATAAATTCATTTTATCGTTATTTTATTCCAACTCCCCTCCGTTTCTCCTGATCTGTCTTCGTCTTATTCTCCGCGGATGTTTTTCCGCTCTCCACCACGAGAACTCCTCCACTTCATAGCTGGAATATTCACAATACTTTGGATTACAATTCAAAGATACAAGCCAAGAAATAATTCAATGGCGAATCCACCGGAAAACAGTCACCAAATGGATTTTTAATTGTGTGATGATTTACTCTGGAAAAAAATGAAACTGTTTACTGGGATTAGCTACCAAATTAAATCGTAATGAAGGTCCTACGCGTTTGAGAAGCGGCGGCGTCCTGTTTTTACGCTCAACCAAAAAAGCGATGAAACAAAAAAATTTATGTCACTGAAACAATTATTTACAAAAGATATTCTAATTTTCGGAACAAAAACCAGCATAACTTTACACAGACAACTCGGGCCGATTCAAAAGATCTACATTACAACATATATTCTACCAACCCACCACTAAAACGATTTTTGGACTAAGAAATAATCAATATTTCTCTTAAAAATTATTTAACACACTCCCTCTTGCAATAAAAACCATTTAAAAAATAACCGACTTCAAAAGCAGCATTAACATATGGATTATGGACATGGGAAGGCAGAAGGTACAATTTTGCAACCTAACAAACATTAAAGCTTGTATTGTGTTTTTTTTTCTAGACATACCTTTATAATTTCCCTATTTTAATATTGTAACATAGATACTTACTTATAATTCAAACATGTAAATACGTAAAATGTGACCTTAGAACGGAGTACTCCAGTAAAAACGGTTCCATGCCAACTCAGAAACACCTCAGAAAGGTCATTAAAAGCTATGAAAAAATAATTTAAAAATAACTTGTAACCCTGACCCAACTTAACCAATTTAACCAATTTTTTTATATTTTTTTACCATCACTCTTAATGACCTTTCTGAGGTGGTTTTATTCTAAGTTGTCCAATCACCGTAAAAACATACTCCTTTTTAAAAAACAAAAAAAAAATAAAGGCCGCTGCCTCCGGTGACGGTCTATAACCGCCAAGAAGTCCAGTTTCAATTCGTATACAGTTAGAGTCGGTCGTGTGTCCCAGAAGTATAATAAATTACAAACACGTGAAAATAAATAATAAACCAGATTGTAACAAGGACCTTAATTATCTTGAAGAGCCCCAACACAATTATTAAAGTCTGAAAGTGGATGAGGCAGACATAACATACAGTGTACAGAGGGACTATATTGCCACCCGGTTGGGCAGCGATGTGAAGCGGGTTAAGGTTAGGGCCGTAGGAAAGGATATAATTATGCTTAAAGAGACCCGGATTATACGAAGGCGGAAAACAGATGCCGGTAGCTCGTTAAAATTGATTTACACAAAAACGAGTCGGATAAACAACCTGTTCACGAGTTTCCGCTCGGGTCCATCTTGCTTTACGTACGTGCATTAGTGCACAAGGGATCGATGCTGCTAGTTTCTTCGAGCAGACTCCTTTGAAATACCTGTAAATAGCTTAGCATGCCTGCATTGCGTCAATTTGATATTGAAATCGGTCTGTTGACAACGGATTGACAGACGGACCACCCTCGTTTGCACATAATCAAGTTGATTTATAAATCATTTTTTGGGCACCCAGAGGTGGCACCCAAATTCAATTGTCTGAAGTACTTCAGATTTATACTAGGTTTGTGTTGGTCACTATTAATTTATGGCATTTAAATAAATAAATAAACAATTGCCCACATTCACACATCTGCCCTGATGATGGACACTGCAACGCTGTCCGAAACGTTGGCTAAAGAAGGAGGTAGCGGAACACGGCATAATACCCCAAAAACTAATAACAAAAAAAAATAATTATAATAAAAAAAATAAACAATTATTAGTTTTTATAAAAAGGAAAGAACTTTTTCCCTCAAAACAGCCTAAATTTATTCGTAGTCAAGTGGTAGAAAGATGTCTCGCACTTCTGTGTTTGAGTGCTCACCCGAAGATACTCCTTTCAACTTGATCCTATTTTCCTTTAGATTTAATTTATATAAAAATATTCAAATTCCCTCCCAATCACACTGCTCCAGTACCCTCCCATTGTGTCAAATAAGCTTAAGCCAACGACGCGGGCCTTTCTTTAAAATGATGCAATAACTAAAGATGATTTTGGCGGCTAAAAAAGCCTACACGTTTTAGAGATTTAACACAATACACATTTTCTAAAAGGTAGCTTTGAGAATTTTCATTTTACGGTACATAAATTGTAGAGCCTAGACTTTACATAATTATCTGAAGCTCTTTTCAAAGGAAAGCCCTTCGTAAAGCCTACAAGCGTAGTGTTTACTTATATTTTCTCTGTATTTTTGATTGCTGCTAATGAGAGCTGTCAACATTATTTAATAATAATTAGTACAAGAATAAAATTGTAGAATCCAAATAATTCGATCTAATGAACAAGTATACATAAATGTAGATTTGCGTTGAGTGGAAAACGAAAACACAACTTCCTGATTTCGTGTGACTACGAGTGTAGTGCATATAACACGCTTTGTACTGCGTGAAAAACTATGGCCAGTAAGAATAAAATATTAACAGTGGCGGTGTGTAGTTCAGCCCTTCAGCATAAATAAATATTAAAACGAATGATTATTTACACATATTGTTAAAATGTAAATTTGCATGACCGAACCATATAGAAGCAGGAAGAATTCATTTAGTTTCGAGAGTTAGATTTAAATCAATCCAAAACACCACGGGACAAAATTCAAATGAGTCAAATCGTTAGCCAAAACCAAGACTTATATATATTTGAAGACCACCAATCAAACTTGAATGGTTTTAAAAGTTTATATAACGGAAAAAGCTGCATTGTGCAACCAAATCAGTTCTGTAAGGTAGGTATTTCAAATTTCAAAATTCAAAGGAGTCGAATCAAAAAACAAGACTTATATATTTTTAAAGACCACCGTTCAAACATGAATGTTTTGAAAAGTTCATGTTATGGCAAAAGCTGTGTTTTGCAACCAAATCAGTACAGTAAGGTAGGTATTTCCCACCCTTCTCCGAATGCTCTTAGTATCGCCCGGGTGGCGTATTTCCAAAACCTATACCGGTTCAGTCGCGGTAGCGACAATTTAAATTTTAAATACACCTCTATATTGTTTATTTTTTATCACTTTGCAAAAACAAAAGTTATTCTAAAATCTAGATAAAATAATCTCTCCAATGTTTATATTAGAAATTAATAATTTTATTGACTGAACTGGTTATAGGTTTTGAAAATACTTGCCGGGGTGACAGAATCGTATAAATCACACGGTTCAGAATCGTACAAAATAATTGGATTTTTTGGCTGCAAATTACTATTCATTTTCTCGTAATGCTTAATATAAGGTAACAATTGACGTGGAAAAGATGTGAAATAGAGTATTATAATTATAACAAGCGAATTCATAACGTAGTCGGGGTGCCCCAGAAAGACGTGTCACCATGTAGTGGACTAAACGATTTGCATTACGGCTGTCCGTAATATATATAATGTATATAATATATTTAGTAAAAATAGTCTTTTAAATTTAAAATCATTGCGCTAATTAGGACTTTTTTATTAAATACTTACTTGAATCTGTTAGTATCAAGAGACAAGGATAACTAAATGATGGGTTGTTTGAGGTAATTAGTGAATGCTTCATACAGCATTCCTTAAGATAACATAGTCCCTGATGGAATTTATTTTTTTCAGGGTCTCCTGTGTGGAGCAAATGTAAAAAAAAAATACTAGACGAAATCCCTATTTGAGGATGCCATAGTAGGTCCACAAGCTCTAGGACTTTTGGGACAATTTGTGTTGGGAATCTAGTGAATATTTACGTATACTCGTAGTATACACGATAATACTGTACAAGTTCTTGTTGTACGTTTATTTAAAACCGTTATTGAAATAATAACATGAACTTTTTGAATTGTAACGCTGCATACTTTATGTTTCAATTATCTTAAGCCACTTGACAGTCAATAAATTCATTTTATCGTTATTTTATTCCAATTCCCCTCCGTTTCTCCTGATCTGTCTTCGTCTTATTCTCCGCGGATGTTTTTCCGCTCTCCACGACAAGAACTCCTCCACTTCATAGCTGGAATATTCACAATACTTTGGATTACAATTCAAAGATACAAGCCAAGAAATAATTCAATAGCGAATTCACCGGAAAACAGTCACCAAATGGATTTTTAATTGTGTGATGATTTACTCTGGAAAAAAATGAAACTGTTTACTGGGATAAGCTACCAAATTACATCGTAATGAAGGTCCTACGCGTTTGAGAAGCGGCGGCGTCCTGTTTTTACGCTCAACCAAAAAAGCGATGAAACAAAAAAATTTATGTCACTGAAACAATTATTTACAAAAGATATTCTAATTTTCGGAACAAAAACCAGCATAACTTTACACAGACAACTCGGGGCGATTCAAAAGATCTACATTACAACATATATTCTACCAACCCACCACTAAAACGATTTTTGGACTAAGAAATAATCAATATTTCTCTTAAAAATTATTTAACACACTCCCTCTTGCAATAAAAACCATTTAAAAAATAACCGACTTCAAAAGCAGCATTAACATATGGATTATGGACATGGGAAGGCAGAAGGTACAATTTTGCAACCTAACAAACATTAAAGCTTGTATTGTGTTTTTTTTTCTAGACATACCTTTATAATTTCCCTATTTTAATATTGTAACATAGATACTTACTTATAATTCAAACATGTAAATACGTAAAATGTGACCTTAGAACGGAGTACTCCAGTAAAAACGGTTCCATGCCAACTCAGAAACACCTCAGAAAGGTCATTAAAATCTATGAAAAAAGAATTTAAAAATAACTTGTAACCCTGACCCAACTTAACCAATTTAACCAATTTTTTATATTTTTTTACCATCACTCTTAATGACCTTTCTGAGGTGGTTTCATTCTAAGTTGTCCAATCACCGTAAAAACATACTCCTTTTTAAAAAACAAAAAAAAAATAAAGGCCGCTGCCTCCGGTGACGGTCTATAACCGCCAAGAAGTCCAGTTTCAATTCGTATACAGTTAGAGTCGGTCGTGTGTCCCAGAAGTATAATAAATTACAAACACGTGAAAATAAATAATAAACCAGATTGTAACAAGGACCTTAATTATCTTGAAGAGCCCCAACACAATTATTAAAGTCTGAAAGTGGATGAGGCAGACATAACATACAGTGTACAGAGGGACTATATTGCCACCCGGTTGGGCAGCGATGTGAAGCGGGTTAAGGTTAGGGCCGTAGGAAAGGATATAATTATGCTTAAAGAGACCCGGATTATACGAAGGCGGAAAACAGATGCCGGTAGCTCGTTAAAATTGATTTACACAAAAACGAGTCGGATAAACAACCTGTTCACGAGTTTCCGCTCGGGTCCATCTTGCTTTACGTACGTGCATTAGTGCACAAGGGATCGATGCTGCTAGTTTCTTCGAGCAGACTCCTTTGAAATACCTGTAAATAGCTTAGCATGCCTGCATTGCGTCAATTTGATATTGAAATCGGTCTGTTGACAACGGATTGACAGACGGACCACCCTCGTTTGCACATAATCAAGTTGATTTATAAATCATTTTTTGGGCACCCAGAGGTGGCACCCAAATTCAATTGTCTGAAGTACTTCAGATTTATACTAGGTTTGTGTTGGTCACTATTAAAGAATCTGACAGCACTATATCTGACGCCCAGTTTCTTGGAAGTCGGATTTACTCGAGATTCTATGGAACCCATTGCTTGAGCCAGTCTAAGGTACTTACTTACTTTAAGCATTTCAATGGAGTTTATTTTTTTTGTTTTGTTTACAATATGTCTCCAAATTATTATTTTGTGATGTTACTTTATTATTTATTATTCAGAGAGTTTCTCTTAGGCATGCTCGGTATGAACCATCCACGGGTCAGAAGGGATGTGCTCATTGTAACGCACTTCTAAGTGAAAACTCGACTATCGCGGAGAGCATTAGTTTCTATGTTCCCGATAGTTATCTCCGTCACCGACAACATAAACTATTTTATCTCCCGGCTTGCAGTACTAACTTGCCAATGGTCATTGGTCATGCCAGTCTGGAGACCTGTCTTGTTATTAAATAAAAGCACTTCGAATATCGATATGTTGAACATCAATGAAACACAATTTAAACGGCAAGCTTTGTTGCTGTTAGTCGGATTGTACTTCATTGATATTTAAAGTATTTAAATCTGCTTATTTAATCGAAATATTTTCTCTTTTTAAAAACGGTTTGACATTTTTATTTTGTAATGATTTTCAAATTACTAAATTGAATTTATTTGAATTATATCTACAACTAGCTTTATCCCGCGGCTTCGCTCGCATGGTGTAAGGGGGTTCCCACTCTGCCTCCTCCACCTACACCCCCCTCCACCCTCCCCCCTCATACATTCAGTTTTTAAACAGCCCGCGTGCCACCTTTTACAATTTTTATTCAATTTTAAATTTGGTACCTAACATAGGTACCTATTTAAAATATCTTAAATTCTTGATTCGATTCAAACTATTAAGGGTGTACCTACTTTAAATAAATTTATCAACTTAAAGATTTTCAAAAATAGAATTGTTTTGCAAAATGTCATTCTCAAACACGCGAACTCTCAAACATGCGATAGTCGTTAGGTTTTCTGAAATTATCCAATTTTCTGGGCAATTTTCTTAATTTTTCTCTCCATAAGAACCATCCTCGTACTTTAAGGAATATTCTAAAAAAATAATTAGTGAAATCGGTTCAGCTGCTCTCGAGATTCGCGCTTAGCAACACATTCAGCGATTCATTTTTATATATAAGAGATGATGTTTTCTCTTCCTACTTAATTTCCGCCCTCGTTAACGACACCCAAATTTAAAAAAAAAACTTCTTCTTCTTCTTGTCCCCTGTCCGTTCAACGGACGTTGGATATCATGTTGGCTATGCGGACTTTATTTACTGCAGCCAGCTCTACAGTAGTCTGACCAAACCAAACCACTGTCTCAGATTTTTCAGCCATGAGGTTCTCCTTCTTCCAGGGCCCCGTCTTCCGGCAATCTTCCCCTGCATTATGACATGCAGGATCTCATACTTCTCTGGATGTCTCATCACATGTCCAAGATATTGAAGTTTTCGGATTTTTATAGTTTTAATTACTTCTTTTTCTTTATTCATCCGAACCATAACATCTTCATTCGTAACATAACATCTACATAAAATTTTATTGCAACGGTAGAACGTGCGAACATTTAAAATTTAGATTAATGATAAAAGGTTCATATATAATCAAAGTAGATCGGAGACAAAGGAATAATAGTAAAAACGTATGCACATTCATTTTAATACGCATTATTATAATAACATTTTTAATCCCAACCGGACGTCAAAGACACCGATTGATTAATTCACTTTCGAATTAATTTATCAAATGACCAACCAAACCAGGTGTGTTACCGGATTAGCCCTGGCGCAAATTGAGCCCAGTCCACGCATGTCCACGCACAGCACCGCGTGACCGAAACCCAGCCTACGTACACGTTTTTTAATAGTAGCGCATATTTAACACAGCCCACACCCACACCATACCCAACCCACTTCTCGCAGTATGCAAGATGACAGCAAGGCAACAACTTCTTGTCGATTTACAATCTGAGTCTGAGGATGACGAAATATTCATATTGCAAAAAAAGTAAAACGAATGAGTTTTTACGAAAAAGAGAGGGTCATGGGGAGTTTTAAGTTATCCAGTGAAGTTCCAGATGGTGTGTTTAAAGAATCGTTTAGGTTAAACAGAAGTCAGTTTAGTGAGGTTCATGAAATAATTAAAATAGTGCGTTTTGAGGAGGATTACGTCATTTTATCGTAAAAATAATGATGCCATTCGATTCCTTGGCCTTGTAGTAGTCTGACTGCATATATAAACTCAATTTAGCCCATTTTGGAAATACTCAATTTGCATTATCACCCCACAATAGGGACAAAACTAGGGACACACGATCCACGAAACTGTGTCGAAAGCACAACACGCCCACGCGCGACGAAGCTTGGGACTAGACTGGCCGTGGAATGTGTTTAATATGCGCCACTCCAACAGAAACCATGTTCTACAAAATAACCACGCGTGTGCTGTGCGAGAACTGTGCGTGGACTCAGGGAACCATTTATTGGATAACCAACACCTCTGCCATAGGTCACCCCAAGTGATTTGGTACATTGCGGTGCCCGGGTTCATGGGGTGAGGTTTGTCCAGGCCTTGGCGGCGGATGCGTCTGCCCACTTGCTGCGTGTTGGGCCGGATCGAGAGAGACTGGTTGAGGGAGGCCATTTGACCTTCCAGCCGGTCTCTTTCGGCTCATCGCCTTGCACCGCAGTTGGAGGGATGAATTCATACGTCCGTCACTTCTGGACTCACTGACCTACCCACTCCTCATACCTTTTTTCTCCACAGAACTTCCTATCTTTCCCTACCTTAAAAAACCCTCCACACAGCATCCTCTAAGATGACATAGGCAATGAGGGAAATTAACGTAAAAAAAAATAATTCATTCATTTTTCCTTCCCAGAACTTCCACTCATTTCTTCCTTAAAAGATCCTCCACACAGCATTCCAAAAGATGACAAAGGCCCTGAGGGGAATTATTTTCCTCAGGACCTCCTCTGCGGGGCTACATAATTTTAAAAAAAGAAACATTTTGAAAAAATCTCCAATTTGTGAGGTGATCGCCCGAGAGCAAGTTATGTACTTGATAGTGGGCAGCCCCTCACCTGAGCTCCAGGGCGCACATCTTGAATATCTCCGCCCATGAATAATAATAAATAGTGTTAAATCTTTCCAGGCAACGTGAAAAAGAATTTAACGTCTACGTAGCCGAGAAATATTGCTTACGGTAATACAACCTTCAAATATTTATTATTTACGAGGTGGGAAAAATAACAATCTCCACCGTACAAAGGGCGAGCGTGAGCCACCAGCCCTAGCAGGGGCGAATACGAAAAGTTTAACCTGGTAGAAACATTTTTTTTGGCATACCCAAAGGGAAATGATCCGGCGTAAGAAGCACTTTATTCTTTCCTTCACACTTACATAACTTCTGTTTTACACGCATTTTTTCCTCTCTTTTATTTCGGGTCTCCATTATTGCGTTCTCACTTTTATTAATAAAAAATAAAAAAAAATAAAATTTGCGTACGTAAGGCGGTCTTCAAAATGTACAAAAGACCACGTGAAAATTTCTTGTATATTGGCGAGTATTTTGCTCGAGAGCTTTATGTGCTTTGTCAACCGCGCTATTTTACAGCACTGCCGAGCTGCAAGCGTAACCGTTTTATGAATTTGGAATGAGCTACCACCGCAGGTTGAATTATGTTACCCGTTATGTAATTTTTGAAAGAGGTAGGTGCAACGAATCATTTAAAATGTAATAACCAGATTTCTTGGCTGCAAAAATACGTAAGGTCTTGGAATATTCATGGATTGTTACGTGTAAAAAATAAATAAAGAGCATTTAAGCCCGATACAGGCGAACCCTAGTGGGGTTAATAATTACATGCTAAAAATATATGTACATAAATTGTGAAGAAGCAATAAATAAATAATTACGACAAGTGATTTAGCAGAGAAGTCGGGAACTCCCGACAAAGACATTGAATGTTAACTAAATACTTTAGCCTGCGACATGCGATTCTGTATCTTTCGTGGATATGGAAACGGTATTCGTAATCGACTGTCAAATTTGTGTGATTTTCTATGGCTGTTATTTGTTTTTTGGATGGGTAACTTTGGCCGGGTCTACATAAGTAATTTGACCGAATTCCAATTTTTCGAAATCAATTTTTCGAATTCAATTGTTCGAAATGCAATTTTTCGAATTTCAATTTTTCGAAAACATGTTTTTCGAACATCAATTTTTTTTTTTTTACGTTTACTCCACCCAGGAGGCCCTGAGGAAAATAATTTCCCTCAGGGCCTATGTCATCTGGGATGCTGTGTGGAGGGTCTTTTTGAGGAGAGGAAGGAATGAACATTGGTCTTGAAGAGACCCATGTTGTAGGAAGGAGGAAACAGAGAGGCCGGCAAATCATTCCACAGCCGAGCTGTTGAACACAAGAACGAGTCGAAGAAACGACCCGTTCTCATGTGGCAAATGTCAACCGTGTACAAATGTTGGGCACGCGTTTGGCGTGTTTCCCGACTATGCACCGGTGCCGAAGGGATCAATGATGCTAGTTCCTCGGAGCATCTTCCATTGTAATACCGGTAGAACAAGGATAGCATTCCCACCCGACGCCTGTGCTCTAAAGATTGCAATCCGTTTGTTAAGATGGGAGAATCTATCAAACGGACCGCCCGTTTCTGCACAGAGTCGAGGGTATTTTTCAGGTATTTTGGAGCTCCAGACCAGAGGTGGCTGCCAAATTCAACCTGCCAATTGACCGAAACACTAGTTTTTCGAATTGATATAAGTATGTATACTGAATGCAGTACGTACTACAGTATTTTATCATAGTATGGACAATATCAACTAACTTAATTTAACCTAACCTTACCTAACCTAACCTAACCTAACCTAACAGTATCTCGTTAGACATAAGCGGGTGAAATATAAATTTAAAAGTTGATTAACAAATTCGAAATCGCCTTGGAAACAGCAATTGGTCTTTCGGCCAATTTCTGTTCGAAAAACTGAAATTCAAACAATTGATTTCCAACAATTGACTTCGAAAAACTGAATTCGAACAAAATGTCTGATCCCACGTTCGCCGATATCAGATTTTAGGGATGTTTTCTGTTGCATATTTTTGTTTAGATCATTTAAAACACGAATTACTGTACGTATTAATGTACTGTATGTATTAATGTCTCGACACAGGTATACCCTAGTGAGACAGGCATACAAATAAAACCATTTTAAACATATTTTATTATAGATAAATAAATAAAAAAATAAAAAATTTTTTTTTTTTTTTTTTCAATACTGCAAAGCATTGAAATAAAAAAAAATTTACCGGCAGAGATGTCGAATATTCGAGTTTCACGCCTACCTACTAAAAGTGACGCATTACTATCATCTAGTTTACTTATAATAAAAGCATTAAATTTCAAGTGTAAAGCGCTAAAGTCACTAAAAGCGACGATCGCACTTCGCCTGTTGTGAGATTTTTTCTAAATAAAGTGTCTTTCCGGCATTATCTGCCACTAACAATTATACATTCAGTAACGAAACAAGAGAATAAACAAACTTATGATTACAGTACTGTATTTCGTGTTATAAACTAGTTAAATTCGGCGAAACTGGCTGGCAACTGGCCACGATACCCATAGAAAAAGCAATTGACAACCATAGAAAATCACACGAATTTGACAGTCGATTACGTATGGAATCATTTCCGTATCCACAAAAGATATAGAATCGCTCTTCTGATCATGTCAAAAGTCGTTCCAATATTGGAGGTTATCCACCACTTACCCGCCAGGCTCTCGCAAGGACTCTAATTTTTTTGAATGAACGAATCTACATTTAATTTTGAACGAATCTAGACCTCCAGTGTTCCTGCATTCGTTGTTAGTAAGCAGCATGCAAGTGCTTAGCGGAAAATCAAGATACAATAAGTGTTAGTATGACTATAGACAAGATTGGTGATAGTCCACGAGGAGGCAAGCGCTGGGTGAGTCGTTCGTGAGCTTAGTCGTTCCAACAGAATATAATTTTTTTTGGGGCGATTAAAGAATGATAAGTAATGAAATAATTAAAAACACTTTGTTTTTACCACGATAATCTGTATTTAAAGGTCAACATGTTTCAAGAACGATGTTCTCTTCATCAGGACATTATACCTATGTACTAAAACTAAACGATCAAATATAAAAGGACAGGCGTGAGTAGAAATAGAAGTAGTGGGAAAGGAGAGAGGTGGAAAGGATGATGATAAATTAAGGTTGATAATTAAGTGTGTGCATCATAACATAGTTTTGTGGCGGGCCATGCTATCTGTGTAACCTTACGAAATGTGGCGTGGTAGTTAGGTATGAGGTTAGGTTCTCAGATCTTCTCAACTCACGCTTTTACATAAATGGCGTGGAAAAGTTTATAAAACGCTTGTTTCTGAATACTAGAGTGGGATTCTCACCCCATCACGGGAATAAACAGGATGTTATGAATTTGTTATTTGCCATTCCGGAGATCATTCATCCTAATCGTTAGAGAGAATTGGCCTAGACCTTTTCCAGGGGATGGATTACGGTAACCGCTGTGCCCTTTAATTATTCCGGTTCACGTTTCGTGGAGAGGAGAGTTTACGTATTGATAAGTGAGGAATGACCTCTTTCTTAGTTCTTTTATTGTCCACAATCGGTGTTTATTGTATGGATACGCTAATTTATAATAATAATAATAAATTTGAACAACTTATATAGCGCTGTTTTTGCGAAAAATCGCCTCAAGAGCGCTGCACAAAATGAGTTGGTACAACGCTACAAAGATTTCGAAAGCTTTTCAAGTGAAAAAGAAAGATGAAAATGTGTTGTCGCGACATATATGCGTATATTAAAATGTCTCAAACGCTGAAATCTGGCAACACGGCCGGCGTATTGCAGCGGTAAGGCGCTTGACTTGTATTCCGTAGGTCACGGGGTCATAAATTGGCAAATAAATTTTATTTGATTAATTTGTGTATTTCACAATTTATTCATTTAAAATAATATACAGCATATTTGCGGCAAGTTCCAGGGTGGAATATACTCTCAGTATCGCCCTGGTGTAAGACCATCATTCAGAATTGAAACGTTGCCTAAAATGGCTTTAGCTGTGTTTGCCAGGTACTTCCCTACCTTCCTTTTCCCTACCTCCTGCCCTCCCCACTACCTTTAGCCTCACAAAATACTCCAATTGGGGATGCCATAGTCTCACTGGCTCCAGACGGGAGCAGTTGAGACTCTTGTGCGGTATTCATGTAAAAAAAACACGAACTTTGCAGCGCCTAAAATGAGTTATTTTCCATGAAAAGACTGTAGTATCTCAGCTTGCTTTTTCGGGGTCTCAGAATTATTGTTAGCAAAAATAATATTATGTAGCGGATTTTTACTCTAGATGCTTGGTGATATAAGTACATACAAATATCGACTTTGGTTGCATGGCCTAGGGATGTTGAAAGTGAAAAAAAAATCGATATATCGATGTGTCGATATTTATTAAAATATCAATATCGACGTCGATATATCGAGGAAAAAATATCGATATATCGGTCAAATTTTCAAGAGATTTAAAAATAATAGTGTATTCAGCTCAATATTATCAATAGTAATTTTTGTACACAATTTGCTTTTTTTAATGTACAAAAATCTCAATAAAAATTAAGGTATTTTTAAAAAACTAAAAAGCTGTCTTCTAACTTATACGTAAACTGAGATGCATACAAACTTTGTATGCGTCTCAGTAACATTCTATTGGCGTATTAATCTGTCAAAAAGGACTTCGTGTTTGGAACAAGGTATTGTCAATAATCATAGACAATTGGGACATAAACTGTTTTGGATTCAAGTGACTTTAAATACATAAATTTAAAAAAATATCGTTTTTGATACACTTTTCGATATTGGATATTTTGTATCGATATATCGGATCAAAATATATCGGCTAAAAATATCATTATTTTGAATTAAAAATATCGATATTTCGATGTATTGATATTTTTTCAACAAGCCTAGCATGGCCGTATATTCTCTTTTTGCAAACTTGCCATTACCATTACCTATGAAGAAATAATCTTTCAAAGGATTAACTGTCTGTGGGATCAATTGGCGATGGTATCAACTGTCCGGAGGATCAACAGTCCTGTGGATCAATTGTCCGGAGGATCAACTCTCGGCGGGCCAATTGTCGTCGGACAAATTGTCGGGTCACAATTTTTTTGTCCGCGAGTAACTTAAAACAATAATTCTTAAGTATATATAACGCTCACCATATCAAGATTCCTTATTTTACTATTATTGATTAGTGAATTTACTCATGGGCAAAAGAAATATTTAAAAAAATAGTAATCAGCAAAATACAACAAGACACAAACCCTGTAAAGCGTCGCTCTCTGCATATGGGTTAGATGGCTTTCACACGTTAAATATCACCACGCACAATAGAGAACTCCAGTCCATTTTTTTATTTTTTTTAATGAATAATGACCTTCTAACTTAAATAACTGCATTTTTTAAATTTATTTTTGAGTTAGTTTTAATGGTTAAAATAATTGTCAAAGTTTTAATTTTTCAAGATCCCCCGAAAATCACCGTATGTATGGTGAATCGTGTGACGTCATCACTCCTGAAAAGTTACAATAGGATCGGGCAATCAGCTGATCAACTGCCGTCATTTTGAATTTCGTTGTTCGAAGTATTCTCCCTACAAGTAGCATTACTATTTTTTTGTAAAGTAGTTTTTGAATATTTTAAATAATAGAGATAAACTAATAAGAGATACCTTTATTTTTGAAACATTATTTAGGCCTAAATAATGTTTCAATAAACACAACAACTAAATCTCTATACCTAAACAGTAAGTAAATTAACGGATAAATTAATACGATGGCTTGTGTCATACCTACATTCCCATACAATAACTTTATGGTGACGTAACGACACGAGGAACAGTGATGTCACCACTAAACATTTCAATAATGCGGGAATGGGTACCGCCGCCCCGTGAACCTTTATTGGATAACCAACACCTCTGCCATAGGTCACCCCAAGTGGCTCGCTACATTTCGTGATTTAGCAGGGGTGTTCGGGTTCATGGGGAGATTTTTTTAAAGCCATAATATTTTTACTGGAGTTATTTATTGCAATATGTATAATATTTCGGGACAGAAACAAGTAAGGTCATCAATGCAAGTCGATCCGTGTAAAATTCATAATGATTTTGTAGGTTGAGTTCTTGTTCGTCACAATAACATATTATTTAAAATTCAAATTATTGTTTACAAATATGTACCCTTACATGATACCTGTGGTCCATCCGCAGTTCAAAGGGCACAATATATTTTAACGTCATTGACAATACACAGAGACCGTCAAACAAGCATTTTTTTAATGTAAATAATTGATATTTAATTAAATTATTTCGAGATTAAAATAAAATACATATTATTTTGCTTCACCAACGAATATAAGAAACAACTTTTAAAAATATAATTTTGGTGCTAAGATTATCCTATGTTGATTTTCCTTGATTCACATTTTTCTTCCTTATAAAATTATTCGCAAAAAATAAAAACGACTTTCACCCTTTACAGGCTATGTATTATAAGCGATTTTTATGTCTATTACCTAAATTCGTGGAGATATAAGGCACACTAAGAATAATGTACTTTAACCATTTTTGTCCCAGCTCACACAGCTCTCATATAAATCGGTGTAACTCCCTTACTGTTATGGTGACAAATATGTTCTAAATATAAAAAAAAATATAAATATAATATTAAAAAAATTCCGAAAGGTGTTCGAAAGGCAAAACGCAACGCTTTATATTCAAATCTAAAAAAAACCTACTATAAAAGTAAAATGTAAACCATTATGAAACCACAGTTTTGAATTGCAATTTGAAAATAAATTTGAAACTTTTATTATTTTTTTATTAATTATTTTCATATTAAAAGACAAAAAAGTGAGGTGATAATAAATTTCTAATATAATATGTGTTTGTTTTTTTCTCGTTAACAGTAATTTAGTTAAAAAAAACGTAAGGTGAGAAATTTTTAAAACTTTTTTATTTTGCCGTGCGAAATTTTTATATTTCAAAAATTACATGTTTATTTTGAAATATTAAATTTGGAAGCGTATTATTTCATCACCTTTAAAAAACAGTTTACAGTGTACATTCTGAAATATTCTATTTATTCGCATTTTATTGTAAAGCGGAAATATTTTGACTATCTGTAAAATACGTCAAATTTCTGAAGGGAACTTCTAACTAAGCGGAATGTCGAAACGTAAAGATTGAAAAGTGCAAAGAAAAGGAGTAAATATAAATATGAACCGCATCGCAAGTACAAGTAAAGTGGAGCAAGATAGTTTCCGGAGTGGACTTGCTTGAACCCCGTAGCCCGTAGCACCGTAGCACCGTAGCACCGTAGCACTGTAGCATGTAGTCTGTATGGCTGGTGGCTGTGGCTGAATGTATAAAACTCAATAGAAACTTAGTTCCATTGACCGCGTCAATAAAACTGTAGCCCGTATAAGTTTTCCAATCGCCGGGAACGTCTCTGTGGGATGGTGTTGATCTTTGTGTTAGATCTCGGAAACTCATTTCTTTATGAACAAAAGGAAATAAACGCTTTTTATGAGCTAACTTGAATGGGTTCACTTTTAGGATATCTTAATCGAAACAAAAATAGCAATGTAATGAAACAGGAATTTTTAAAGAAAAAATTCCTTTTTTCTTTCTTCTTTTTTTTTTGTGAGGTTCGTTACACTTAACAATAACATAATTAATAGGTACACAGGTGTAAAAGAGCTCATATTTACATCTTTTCGTCAGTAGGTAACGAGTCATACTTGCTACTTCCTGATAAAAAGATAAGCTTTTTTTAATATTGTTTTTTTACTTTACTAACATATTGTATTTCTAAAATGTAACAAAAATTTTATTTATTATTTTTGAGTAAAACCTCAAATCGTAAAAATTAATTATTGAAATATTAGAGACATTCAATAGAAAATCTGAAACAGAAAAATTAGAAAAAGATATCTATAAATATTATTGATACTCAATCGAAAACTCATCCATCAAACCAATGAGTCCCAGTTGCAACCGTTACCTTTTTCTCTTTTTCTGTATCTTATTCTCTTTCATATTTTAGTTTAGATTATAATCTAATAATAATTAGGTATTAGTGTTTTCTTTTTCTTCAATGATATATTACATTGGTGGGAATAACCTTGAAAAGTTATAAAAAGAGAGTTGTTCTTATAAAAAATTGATATACAAATTCTCTAATGTCACTCAAAACTAGATTAGTTTTAATTTGTATTTTATTCAATTATTTAAAAAAAAAATTACCTATATGTAATTCTGATTTTCTGATAAATTTACTTTCTGATTCACAAACAATCCAGATTTCTTAAAAGACTGTAACGAACAGCAATAATATTGTATATCTTTGTAAAATATATACATCGTATAAATAAACATCTCGTGTCACGGTGTTTGTAGTCGCACTCCTCCGAAACGGCTCGACCGATATTTATGAAATTTTGTATGTATATTTGGTAGGTATAGAACACCGCTAGGTGATTAGGGTGTCCCTATCCAGAATTTTCTTCTTATTGTTTTGAGAGAAATTTTTTTGTGTATTATTTTTTTATTTAGCATTAAAAATACTTATAAACCCAAATTTTCACCCTCCTGCTACCCTCCCATTTTTAATCGCGATTTTAGTATTTTCGTATGAACAAATTTAACCGTCGTTCGTATTTTAAATAGAACGAAATTATTTATGTTGTTGATTGACAGATGGCGCTACGTCCTCCTCATCGTTCATTTATCCACGAGACGACGAGAAGCGTCGCACCATTTTGACATTTCATTCGGTATTTTTTATGTATCACTTTGTTATTTTATGTATTGTTGTGTTGGTTTTTTTTTGTTTTATCGGCGGTCATCGACTACAACGCTCCATTCTTCTATCTGTCATAGATCCCATCCCCACACACCTACAATACATTCGTTATTTTTTTATTTAACAACCAAAATATTCACTAGAAATAATTAATATGGCGGAACAACGCTTTCCGGGTCAGCTAGTAAAATATACAAACAAAATTTAATTAAAATAATAAAAAAAACTTTTTCGCAAAAGAAACATACATTTTAATTTGAATTTGTAGCTTAATAAATAAGTTCCACGAAAAATTCTCTGGAGGATAGTCCAGGAATATAAAAAAGCACAACAGCCTCTTTCACGTACATTTTCTGGTAAAGTTAATTAATTTAGAAGCTCACTTGCATATTCCTTTAAAAATAAGTTCCTCTCCGCCATAAAAAGCGCAGACGTCTTATTTCAGTGTAAAAGTTCTGACCTACCTGTTCCAAGCCTCTCCAAATGCCCGTTTCCTGAAAAGAAAATTGACATCCTGAAAGGAAGTTGTCTCCTTTCCAGGTCTTAATGAATATCCCTGCTCAGTTCTCTTTAACAAGACTTCCCGACGGAATACAGATTTAATGTTTACGACTACTGTGAACTTCTCCAAATGCTGGATTGTAAAGTAAAGAGATGTAAGAGATGATAGGGGAGGCGAGCCGAGGGTTGCTTCGTGTTTCGGTTGACCGTGGGTACCCTCGATGACGCTTTCTACCGTTCCTTAAACACGATATCGCTTTTAGATTACATAACGTTGAATAGCGCAGCGGTTACTGCTGTGCTTGTGGAGGATATAAAATTTCCATAAATGTATTATTTACACATTCAAATAGAAGGAAACTTGGTTTTGGAGGTGAATATTGCTGTATTTCTTTTTTTTTCATTTGTCTTTAACTCCACCTATCCGAACAACTTAAACTTTAAACATTATTATTTTCCCTCGGAAATTAAACATCGAATTCATCAAATCGATAGGTTTGATAGATTCCCCCACCTTAACAAACGGATTGCAGTCTTCAGAGTACAAGCGTCGGGTGGGAATGCTATCCTTGTTCCACCGGTATTTCAACGGAAGATGCTCCGAGGAACTAGCATCATTGATCCCTTCGACACCGGGAAACACGCCGAACGCGCGCCCAACATACGAGTATGTATGTACACGGTTGACATTTGTCACATGATAACGGCGCGCTTCTTCGACTCGTTCATGTGTTCAACAGCTCAGCTGTGGAATGATTTGCCGGCCTCGGTTTTTCCTACTTCTTACAACATGGGTCTCTTCAAGACCAATGTTTATTCCTTCCTCTCCTTAAAAAGATCCTCTACACAGCATCTCAGATGATATCGGTGGAATTAATGTAAAACAATATATATTTTTTATTAGTATTTGTAAAGAGCGTTAACTTCCTGGCTTTCCATAATTTACAATTAAAACACTTTATTTGTTATAGACCACTTTAATTTAATTCACATGCTGCGATTTCTGAATATTCCTTCTTTCATAAAGAACTTTATTTAAGAATCTAATTTTTGGTTTTTTATTCTAATAGATACCTTTAAGATTATATTTTTCTAATACATAACTTAGAAGCACTTGAAATTAGAAATCTTTAAATAAAACTCTAGTTTACTGAAAAACGAAATTAATGTATCTTTTAGTCCCATTCTACATACATTTCCAGTAAACCGCTCTGTTCTTGCCGGAAATCCCCTAACTACACCTTCACCCTTTTCATGTCCCACTAAAACCCCTATTTTTTTATTATATATCTATCAATATTTTGTATCATAGGTTAGATTTAATATTCTTCTCATGAAGGAAGGGTTCTTCTGAAACCGGTCGAGTATGAATAAAATTAAATAGGTCTATAAAAATGTATGTGTTTTATTTAGTCAGCACTGCAATAAAATTAATGCTAGGTATTTTCACCTATATTATTATTAGATATCAAATAGCAGTAAAACATTAATAAAAACTGGATTCCTTTACCGGTCTAGAGATTATAACAGTGAATCAGTGTGATTCTAATTAGGTATCAACGTGAAAAAAAGTTGTTTTGTAATAAATCTTATATTTCTTCACGATTGATTGAAAGCGTTGGTAGAAAATAATTATTGCATTTTAGATTAATCGTTGTTAATGAAAAGTTGGTTGATAGTATGAGAGGTTCTAGTAACATTGCGATTACATCACGAAACTTGTCAACCAATTTCCAAAACGTTGTGCGAATTTTCCTTTGATTCTGTCGTTTTGTTATAACCGTAACCGACGGAACTCTGAGAAATTGCAAAACACCGCAGGAGCCATTGCCACTGCTTTTGAATGGTCTTTGAAACATTTGACCAGTTCGAGAGGTAGTGGACTACGAGGCCACGCGACCACATGACCACGCTACCACGCGGCTATTCGGCCACTCGTCCACGTGAGCGAGCGATACCTTCTCGGCTCTGCATTCTGAAAGGGCTTAAGTGGACCAGAGGGCGGGTTTCTTTGCGCCAAGTTGTATGGAAAACTGCACAAGTTTGCAGAGACTTGGTCCATTTCCTTCCCCGTTAACGGCCCGCAGGCTCCCATTCATGGAAAGTTAATTACCTAGTTTAAGGAATACCGAGCTTAAGAATTACCAACTGGGACTAGTGTAATATCGCGCTGCTGGGAGAATAAGAAGTTTCCTTTAAAGAACTTATTTCTATTAATGGTGAAGTTTTCATATTTTTAGTTAAATTTGCAGTGTTGTTTTTGAAACAACGAGACTTGTTAAACCATTATGAGTTTAGTCCAGGGAGGATAGTTATTAGTCAAGTACCTACCAATCTACCAACCTGTATTTTGAATCATATTTAACTATTCTTTGATTGTAAACCATCTATAAAAATAAATATAGATTCTCTAGAGTGTTTTGAATTATATTTAACTATTCTTAGATATGTAGACCATCTATAAAAATTAATATAGTTTCTCTAGAGTGTTTTGAATTATATTTATTTAATTTCAACGGTATACATATTTACATATACCATAAGAACTGATTACATGTCATAATACGAAAAATAATAATATAGAAATAATAAAAAAAATGTTTAACAGATGATTGTGTCATTTGAATTAGAAATTACACCAGAGAGACAATTACGTACAAAAATCTATAGTACAAATAGAATTAATATTGACTGAAAAGGTTTGATAGAATAGCCCTTTTGTACCTACCTTCCCTGCCACATCTGCATATCTATTAGTAACATCATGCAACCTAGGTAAAAGGGAGTGTTTCGTATACTCAGTCTTATTATTGTTACATTTAAACAGGATTTTAGATCGAGTGGTTCTCGTGGAAATATGAAATTCAATGAGCTTTAGTTAAATCAGGACTGTCTATGCTACCATTTACAATTTTGAACATAAATATTAAGTCGGATGTAAAATTTAACTATTCTTAGATTCTAGTGGGTTTTGAATTATATTTAACTATTTTTAGATATGCAGACCATTATAAAAATGAAAATAGTTTCTCTAGTGTATTTTGAATTATATTTTATCATATTTTGATAGATCATTCATATTAGATCATCTATAAAAATGAATATAGTTTCTCAAGTGTGTTTTGAATTATATTTAACTATATTTTGGTATGTAAACAATCTACAAAAATGAATATAATTTCTCCAGTGTGTTTTGAATTATATTTAACTATTTTTATATATTTAGACCATCTGTAAAAATGAATATAGTTTCTACAGTGCGTTTTGAATTATATTTAACTATTCATAGATATTGAGACCATCTATAAAAATGAATATAGTTTCTTTAATGTGTTTAGAATTATATTTAACTATTCTTAGATAATATGTAGACCATCTATACAATGAATAAAGTTTCTTTAATGTGTTTTGAATTATATTAACTATTCGTAGATATATAGACCATCTATAAAAATGAATATAGTTTCTCTAGTGAGTATAATGTAAACGAGTTAACATTTATTACGTAATATAAGAGCTTACATAAATAATATGAATTACAGATACAAAACAATTCTTTGAAGCACTTGGGTATTTATTATTTTATTTATGCCATAATTTCGCTCTTCACACTCAAATTTTCACGCTATATTTGCGTAAAAATGTAAAAAAACTTTAAGCGTGTTCTAAATATTCCGCGAAAAGGTCCCAAAAGTCTGAAGGAAGATGTTAATTATTCGTTGAATTATTAATATCACAGCAATATAGCATTACGTCACAGGGTCTTAGATTAAAAACTCTTGGATTAAAAAAACATCTCTAAAATTATTAAGGGCCATATGTTTATGAATAAAAAATAAAATAAAAACAAATAAGAATTTGAACAGCATTTTGAAGAGAAGACAAATATTATTTTATCATTGAACTGGCACGTGCCAGCGCTTTACAGAAAGTTTTTCGAAATCAGACGTAGACGGCAATTTTTCTATTATTTTGTACGTCAAGGGATGGGAAAAGAGGGTGGGGATGGATTTACAAAATCTCATTTGAACAGTGACCATCATTTTGTTTTGAAGATCAAGTGTGCATATTTTCATAAATCCCACAACTAAATCGTAGATTTGTATAAAAATTATATGCATGCCGCCCTCCACCGATACTCTTTTTTATTAATTTATTTAATTACAGGCAGTGTGACAGTAATTAAAAACAGTGTAAAAACCAATGCATTGCAAAAGTGGTGTATACATAATAAATATATTTACATTTAAGATATAAATTAAAACATGAGTGATATTTCACGTTTAAACTCATTGTAGGACATGTGGGAAATATCCACATTTCCTGCGAGGCAATTAATTAACATAGTGATTCTTCCCAGGGGCATTATTGGTAAGTTAGTTCTGTACCTGGGAAGAATCAAAAGCCTGTGTTGGCGGCCTCGCGTGAAATTATCCGAGGCATAGAATCCTATTTTAGCCAGAATATTTGGTACCGATATAAAACCATTTAGAAACTTATAAGCCATCAGTACTAATGCGACATCTCTCTGGAACTAAGGCTGCAGATACCCAGCATTCCCGAGATAAATGCTGTTGGAAACAGCCATGGGTAAAAATCTAACTCTCTCATAGAGGTATCGTATTTTTTTTTTTGTATTTCCTCGACCATTTGTACATAGACATTGTCCTCTGGCTCCCATATCTGAGATCCACCTTCAAGAATGCTACGCACCAAGCTAAAGTAAAGCAGCCTTATAACTGCAAGATTGGTTAGTTTCTTTGAGTTATTTATGACAAAACCCAACATCTTTGTAGCTGATTTACAGATCTTTTCAATATGAGCATGGAAAGTTAAGCGAGCGTCATACACAATTTCTAGATCCTTGCAAGTCGCCATGTGTTTCAATGACGTGTCTTTCATTTTATAATGAAAATATATGGTCTTTTGTGACCTCGTAAAGCACATAACTGAACATTTTTGGATGTTGAAACCGAGTTTATTAACAATACCCAGTCAATAATTGCGTTTATATCTTCCTGGAGTTTTCTACAGTCTTCTAATGATCTTATTCTCAAGAAGAGTTTAATGTCATTTGCAAATAGTAAAAAACGGACGAATTTGATATTTTTCCGAATATTGTTTGTAAAAATTAAGAACAATAAGGGTCCGAAATTTGATCCCTGCGGCACACCAGACTTTGTAGGATACGTGTTAGAGTTAAACTCACGATAGGACACAAATTGTTCCCTTTCGTTCAAATAATTACCAAAGAGTTTCAGTAAGTTTTCGGAAAAACCAATTTCTTCAAGCCTACTTAGGAGCAAGTGAAAGTGACCTTATTGAAAGCCTTCGAAAAGTCGTGGTATGATGTGTCGACCAGCTTATTGTTATGGATGTTCTTTTTACATGTACAGACACAAGTAATACCCATGCCTCTTAATATTGACGTAAACATACGCTGTTGATTTCTGAATCTTATATTATTATGCTATGATAAAAATATTAACATTTTCACCTCTAGAGCGAAAATCCCAAAAGAACACAGTGCATCGCATTATCATGCACATCTCTCTACAACCCGGAACTAAGTGTGACTGTGCAGTATTACAATGATGCAAGCTGAAGGTTTCTTGTAATAACGCCTAACAACCGTTATTTTGGTTTCCGAGGTTGGCACTGCAAACAGTGTAGACTGCAGCTCTGCGGAAATGTTCCTGGAGGGACGAATGCACTCCGTTAATACTTTTCAGTCACCACAGGGGACACTAGCGAAGAATGTGAAATCCGAATACTGGTATTGCACAGCACTAACCACAGTGTGCCACTCTGCAAACAATAATAAAACTCAAGTATTTTATTATCATATTTATTTCTAACAACTTTGGTATTTAAAGCGGATTTTTATTATTATACACTTTACGTATTTTTTTAAGTACATAATATGTTGAACTACGCCTCAACTAGACTCCTGAAATGAATAGAATAATTTTAAGATATTGTTCATACATACGATGGTTCAACAACAACTCAAAAAAGTGGCATTTGACCATTTATTTGAAAAGTTATGAAAAAATATTGAAAATATATTTTTTCGACACTTACACCTAGGAATAGAAATATTTGTTTTGACAGATGACTTATCCGTGGTTCCCCGACAAAATATCCTACGGACAAAACATCCCCCAACAAAATATCTACTAAAACTTAATCTAACCTAACCTAACCTAACCTTTTTTTTACATGAGCTCCACACAGGAGGCCCTGAGGATAATAATTTTCTTTAGGGCCTTTGTCATCTTTGGGGATGCTGTGTGGAGGGTTTTTTTAAGAAAAGGAAGGAGAGGGGAGTTCATGGAAGGAAAAGGGTTTGAAGAGTGGGTAGGAATCTGGGGTTCAGTGTGTCCTGGTCATCCGCCTCCAAGACCTAGACAAACCTCACCCCATGAACCCGCGCACCCCTTCTAAATCACCAAACGTAGCGAACCACTTGGGGTGACCTATGGCAGAGGTGTTGGTTATCCAATAAAGGTTCCCGGGGCGGCGGTACCCATTCCCGCCTCCCAAATGAAGAAAACCTTACCTAAGTTAACCTAACTTAACCAAACCTAACCTAACAAACAAATGGAACAAAAATAATAGACATAAAGAAAATAAGTTATTGTTCAAAAATAGTAAAATAGGACAAAAATAATGCAAACATCCTGTAAAGTTAGGTCAGGTTAGGTTTTGGTAGATATTTTGTTGGAGGATGTTTTGTTCGTAAGATATTTTGTTGGGGACATTTTGTCGAGGATATTTTGTCGAGGGATGAAAATGCGCATTGGGCTTATCGATATTGACGATAAATACTTTGGTATTTTTTAAATGGCGATAGATACTCTCACTATTTTACGTTACCATTAGGTAATGCGATTTATTTGTTTTTTAATAATGTTTTTCTCTTTAAATGTAATAATTATAAAATTACATCTCATGTAATATGGCAGACCGGGATTGCAACATACTTCCAATCCTGCTGCAATGGACACATAACTTTGCCTGGGCATATTTCCATAATATTTTTTATACGAGTGTTTTGCAGGGCACAAAATATCACAACATCGTTTTCAAAAAGTAATGTTTAATGGCAAAGTGTTCCGATGAAAATCCACCAAAACTATCAACGCAAGTTAAATTGTTGATCATGGTCACGTTGGTTATTGTTGATCAAACTAAAACCAATCCACATCACAGAGTGAGCACGTGGGACTCTTCGAACAGGGTGGGTGGAAATCAAACAATAACCATGTTAGATAAGTTTTAAGATTTTCACGGCCAAAAGCATTTTCGTTATTTGCATCTACCGGATCTGCCGGATCTGCCCTGATGATGGAAACTGCAACGATGTCCGAAACGTTGGCTAAAGAAGGAGGTAGCGCAACACGGCATAACACCCCAAAAACAAATAACGAAAATAACCATGTTATGTCAACAAGATCTTTATGAAGTAAAGGGTTATTAGATCAATATAATAATTGCGGGATGCTCATTGGTTTCGTTAACCTTTTTATTGTAATGATGGAGGCATGATCAGAAAGTAAGTATACTGAATTTCAACATTATTGAAAAATAATGACAGTATATTGTTAATACACTTGTATTTGAAAAATAATGACAGTATATTGTTAATACACCTGTATTTGAAAAATAATGACAGTATATTGTTGATACACTTGTTGACTATTTTTCCAAATAATTGTCATCCCGTTCAATGCATGTGGTGAGCCGTGGCACAAGTGTCTTTAAGCCCTCCTCGAAGGATTATCCCGCCAGCTCCTTCCCCCACTTCAGAATCACTTTCTGCACCGGACGGCACTCGTTGGTTCAAAATTTAATTTCATCCATATACGCCAAGGGAGGTGTAAAGATGATAGATACTCTGAAGGCGCCAAGTCAGAGGAAAGCGGGGAGTGGTTCAAAACCTCTCAACCATATGAGTCCAAAAGCGTATTGGTGGCTAGGGCTGTGTGAGGACGGACGTTTTCGTGAAGCAAGCACGCTTCTCTGGTCAGCATTCCGATTCTTTTGTTTTGAATGCTCCTTTTAAGTTTTTTTAGATTATCGATGTGATTGTGAAAATGATGTCTTTTCAGTCCCAAAACACAGAGGCCATGATTTTTTGACCGAAATTGTGGTTTTGAACTTTTTGGCAGATGGAGAATTGGTTAGATGCCACTTTGACAACTGTTTTTTTTTTCCAGGCGTGTAATGAGTCACCCACTATCATCTCCAGTCACAATAGAGCTCAGAAATCGCCACTATTTTTCTTGTAGGTGTTACTCCTTCCGTGAGTAAAAAGCGGATCACAGCACTTGGCGGGATTTTTTGCCAACACCTTTCAGGCAACTGGACACTACAACGTGAGTTTACGTAATATTGTGTTCCTGTGATATTTGTTCTGGTCAAGAGATCTCCCTCTACCACTCAGTGCCGCCAACCCCCAAAAAACAAAAAAAATCACAGCCCGTTATGGTCACAGTACACTTGCTTTGTGAACATCCCTAGTATTATATAATACTTATTGATTCCATTAAATCACTCACCGACTAGAAGAACTGCTGACAAATAAAATCATTAAAGTCGGTTGGAATTTGGAACATATATGTTTTTTATGTACTTGTAATTACTATATCGTGATATTGATGCCCTTTTTATGAAACACAAATATCAAAGAGATATTGAACATTGTTTTAGTAATTCTCACTAGGATTCCTGTGCCAAGGGGGAATTTGTTTCGGTTATAAGATTATCAGGGATGGCTCATCTTCGTTGGGGTACGATTTTTTCCTTCAAGTCCTGTGACGACGTGTTTAAAGTACAAGTCAGTTCTTTTAAGCTGTTTTATGTTCTAGAAAGTGCAAAGATAATTGGTTCTTGATGTGTTTTTTTTTTAAATACGAAATAACTAAGGTTCTTTTTTCAAATTAGCTCCTTACAGAAGGCCTTGAGGAGAATAATTTTCCTCTAGCCCTAAGTCATCGTAGCGGATGCTGTATGAAGAGTATTTTTAAGGAAAATAAGGAGAGGATGCTCTGGGAAGAAAAAAGGTATGAGGGGTATGTTGGAATCTGGGGGTAAGTGTGCCCAATAGAGACGTCCTTCCTTTTAACGACGATGAAAGGCGACGGATCGATAGTTCAACTGAAGTGATTAAAAGGCCTCCCTCAACCAGTAGGGGAGACCGAGGGGAGTTGAAACAATTTTCACATTTTGTTTCATAAACCAAATACTATAGACAGAAATCGTATGATATTAGTACCAATTGATAAGTCATTCTTTACACTTGCGAAAGACTAACATAAAGACATTGTAAGCGTTAAATATTGTGGTGAAAAATCGACTTAACCGTAACAAGTCAACTTGTTTCAACTCCCCTCATACCGAGGTAAGATGAAACAGGGGTAGAGGAGAGTTGAAACATATGGTTTTTGAGAAGTATTAAGGGCTGTAAAATAAAAATTATGAAATAATTTAAAGGTATTTATTAAAATTAAACTTTTCAAGTACAAATCAAACTGACAAAAAAAAAATATTATGAAAATAAAAAAAAAAAAACGTCAATCTGAAAAGCAGTTGTGGCAAACAGGTATTTATTAAAATTAACCTTTTCAAGTACAAAACAAACTGACAAAAATAATCAGAAATAAATAAATACTTTTATAATCAGTAGGCATTCTGAAACAAAATAAACAAATTGAATCAACAAAAAAAAAAAAATTATTTTGTGCCCGTTATGTATTGACTGCTGTCCGATATAAAATTGAAAACGAGGAGAGTTGAAACAGTCTGTTTCAAATCTCCTCAGTAAGAAAAAACCTCCCAATTTTTATTTTATCCACAATCAAGAAGCAAATACACAAAAATCAATTGTACCAAACATATGTAATAAAATATAATAATAGTTAATGAGCTTTCGAAACACATACAATTTAAACCAAAATACAAAACCATTATCAAAATATAGGCATCGTAAAAAAACGTTAAAAACTTACTTTTCACGATTTTTGTCACATGGCACGCACAACTCTACAACCGCAGGACTCACGGCACCGAAGCGAACTGACAAGTCAGCAGGCAGAGGTAAATTCTTGAAAAGCGACGTTGCCAATTCGCTAACGGTTTTAAGTCCCGAGAAATCCGTACTGTTTCAAGTCACCTTTGTTTCAAATCCCCTCGGTCTCCCCTATCCCTCAATCCGGCCCGCCACGCAGCAGGTGGGCAAACCCAGACACCCCTGCTAAGTCAACAAACGTACAGAACTACTTGAGGTGACCTATCGTCGCCTTAGTTCTTAATTGTCCAAACGACCATTAGAAAATTTCACAGGAGAGAAAGTTACCTTTCATTATTTCAATGAAAAATTGTGATAGTGTTTAAGATAAAGCTATTCCCGCAAAGGAAAAGATCTCATTAATTTTAATAATTCTCAGTTAAATGATAAACAATCATTTTTTATACTTTATTTTTAATTTTCAAAGTGGAGATTGAACAAAAATTAAAATAGTCGTTCGGACAATTAAGAACTAAGGCGGCGCTATGTTGGCTGTCACATAAATGGTTCCCGGGGCGGCGTAACCATTTCCACCTTCCAATAAGTGTTTTATTGTAAAATTATTTATTTAACTAAGGACAACTTTGAAGTATATTCTCAAACTAATTTTTAGTTTCAATTTCCATTTGACACGTGTACTTTGGAAAATTGTCCCTTCGCAATTATCGTCGCTTCACCTGTTTTAATTTCCAGCAAAATATATATTTTTTTCAATTTGATAAGAAAATATGTTCAGTTTATTTTTTTCCAGATAACACGAGAAATGTCACATTAAATCACTGTAAAGCTTGGTGGTATTTATTATTTTGCCTAGCACCCTCAATTTATAGTCCGATAAATAGTGTTTACCGCGAGAGGTTTATAATTTAGTGTGTTTATTTATTGTTTCGCTGGAAAATGAATGACCTGATGACCTGACCGCAGACTTGTTAGCGTGCCGGGAAATGTTTATTGCAGACCGCAATAATGATTATTGCACCGGGCTACTGCAATGTGACCTGCTATCGATATCTCCGTTGCCACCTCTCTTTCTGATACATGGAAACGTTCATGAGATAGATGGAGATGTTACAACTGTAGCAGAGATACAGTTTTAGCTTACAATCCTGTGGGAATTGAATAATTAATGATTTCACAAAAATTCAGAGGAATAATAAAACCGTTTCCAGTGCGACCATGTCAACTAGACAGTGACGGTTGAAATAGAAAAGCCATAAACAAAGGAGCCGAGTAGATTTAACAAAATGATTTTTTTTTTGTAGAAAGCAGTCACTTTTTGTAGTTTGACATAAAACAATAACATTTTTTTTTTAGTTTAGTCATACAAACCGATTTCGCTCAACACAGGCATCATCTGCGCACAAATTAAACTCATGAAAAAATACATTAATTTTGCTTGGTGACCGAACAACTCAGAATGAAACCAACTGAGAAGCACCTCAGAAAGGTCATTAAGTGACTCCGTTCACGGAGATACTTACAAGATACTCGATCCTCGTGCGCGTATCATACGCGCCGATCGTAAGTACCCCCCGTACGATTTTGCTGGTGCCCGTTCACGGCGCTACGCGGTGGCTGTCGGTTTCCAATCAGTATCACGATACCGACAGTGCTGATCGCGCGCGACGCTCGAATCATTTGTTTCTGATACTTATTCGTTTGACGTTTGACAGAAATGGTGTCGGAACATGAAAGTAATGTTAGATTTGTTCTGAAAGTGGAAAAAATGCATGTTTATATAACTAAACGTTACCACAATACGAGATTTAGTGGAGAAGGCATAGATTGATGTTGGAAAAAAAGTCATATGACATCGCTTGACAGCGTGTTAACTCCACGGCTGCACGTGAAAAATGATCAAGTTCAGTTTATTTCGGATAGTGCCGTGTACGGAGACTAGCATTAAAAAGTGGTATATCAGCAGGATACTTGTGGTTTCGTCACAATTACGTAGATTGTAAGTATCTCCATGAACGGAGGGCCTAAGAGTGATGATAAAAAAAATATAAAAAAATGGTTAAATAGGAAGTTAGGTGAGGGTTACCAGCTATTTTAAAATTATTTTTTCATAGCTTTTAATGACCTTTCGGAGGTGTTTCTGAGTTGGTTTCATTCTGAGATGGCATGGAACACTTGTACTTATGTAACGGCCGGCGCGGTCGTGGGGTATCCGAAGGTCGTGGGATCGAATCCCGGCGTGGGAAATAAATTTCATTTGATTAATTTGTGGTATTTCACTATTAATTAATTAAAAATAACACGTATTATATTTGCTGCATGTTCGAGAATGGAAGATACTCTCAGCATCGCCCTGGTGTAAGCACTATTCAGAATTGAAACGTTGCTTGAAATGGCTTTTAGCTGTGTTTGGTGACCAGATCTGAATAGCCAGGTACTTCCCCACCTTCCTCTTACCCATCTCCTTCCCCTCTCTACCAGCTTTAGCCTCACAACATACACCAAATTGGGGATACAATAGTCTCACTTGTTCCAGACGGGAGCATGTGAGACTCTTGTGAGATATTCACATAAAAAAATACACATTGAGTGAGATAAATGAGTGAGATATTGAGTGAGATAGCATGAAATAAATAAAACAATAACATGGTAAAAGAGGGAAAGAGACAAATAATGTGTATATACTATATGGAGTGAGACAAAGCGCTAAGTGAAGAAGTGATATTGTGTTCCAAGTTCCAACATGATTTATATTAATTTATTTTCTTTTTTTTACATTAACTCCACACAGGAGGCCCTGAGGAAAATGATTTCCCTCAGGGCCTATGTCATCTGGGATGCTGTGTGGAGGGTCTTTTTGAGGAGAGGAAGGAATGACCATTGGTCTTGAAGAGACCCATGTTGTAGGAAGGAGGAAACAAAAATGCCGGCAAATCATTCCACAGCTGAGTTGTTGAACACAAGAACGAGTCGAAGAAACTACCCGTTCTCATGTGGCAAATGTCAATCGTGTACAAAAGTTGGGCACGCGTTTGGCGTGTTTCCCGACTATGCACCGGTGCCAAAGGGATTCATGATGCTAGTTCCTCGGAGCATCTTCCATTGTAATACCGGTAGAACAAAGATAGCATTCCAACCCGACGCCTGTGCTCTAAAGATTGCAATCCGTCTGTTAAGATGGGAGAATCTATTAAACGGACCGTCCGTTTCTGCACGAGTCGAGGGTATTTTTCAGGTATTTTGGAGTTCCAGACCAGAGGTGGCTGCCAAATTCAACCGTGGGGCCAAATTCAATATCCTTAAGGATGTTATCAAAATATTGTTGTTCTGAATATAAGTAAGCTAGTCTGTGGAAACTACTTATACTTATGGTAGATTAGGTATACACTATTTTATAAATACATAAACACGTTATCCATATAAATATTATTTTATTTCGTTTACGCTATTGCAGTTTCATTTAAACAAGAGTAAATTTATTTTTTATCAATTTTCGGATGCAAATTAATTTTATAAAATTTTGGTGTTCTTTCTAATGGGTTCTGAATCTACGGGTGTCCAATTTAATAAATTTTACAAGGCACTGCCTCTGTGGTCGAGGACTCTCGACTTAACTCTCGAACGCAATTCGGAGGTTCAATTTCAAAATTCCGGCATGCGCAAGTAATTAGCCCGTTCCACAGTGAAAGTTTTTTTTTAAAGAAAGCCAAACATTTCCGGGTTACGAGTAATCCAACAATGTTAAAAAATCTCCTATTACCACCACTGTAAGCTGAAAATGTTGCTTTTATCGTGATGGAGGACTTAGCCAGACGAAGAATCGAACACGCGACGCACGGGTGCGGCCCAAATGCGATGCCCACTCAGCCACTAACCGGATACTTTCGTTTCGCCCTGGTGAACGACCATTCACATTTGAAACATTGCTTGAAATTTCTTAGCCTTGTTTGGTGATCAGATCTGAATTATCAGGTACTTCTTGACCCTCCTCTTACCTGTCTCCTTTCACTCTGTTCTTCCTTCAGCTTCATAACGTAACCCGATTGGTGGGGATCTTAGTCTCAGTGGCACGTACGGTTGGGAATCGATTTTGTAGACAATAATTACATGAAATTAATACGGAAAAGATTATTGGTTAGAAAGTACCTATCTTTACTTAGCTAAATGCTTTTCGGGCAACTTTTCGACTTCGATCGGTCTTTGAACAAGGCGGTGCTGAGAGTATCTTTCACTCTGGAGCGAAGAGGAAATATACAGATTTTTAGATCAATGTCTGAAAAACTCTACAATGTTCATGGATTTCATTTGCCTTGTTTGACTATAGGTTAATCATCGCTAAGGAGAACTTAGGTAAGTTATATAGTTTATGTTTTTTTTATTTTTTTTTTATTTTTTTTTTTTTATTATTTAATAAATGTTTACATGATAGGTGGTACATTGTTGGTATTTTTTGACTACCACACTAGGCTATTGCCCGTGTTGTGGTAGTCATGTATAAATAACTTACCTCATATACATCGCTCAACGTAAGTCCCTTACTATCAGCGTGAAGAAATTGTTAGAAACGGTGTTAGAAACGAAAAAAACCACGTTTTATGGTCAGATCTAAAAAATAACCAACAAAAAAGTAAAATGTACACCTTTACGAAACGAAATTTTTGAATCGCGATTTGAAAAAAAAAATTGAAACTCTGAGAATTTTTTATTAATTATTTTCATAAAAAAAGACATAAAAGTGAGGTGACAATAACGTTTATAATACGTTATTTTTATTTTTTTCGTTATGAAAAGTAATTTTAGTTAGAAAAAACGTGAGCACATTTTTTATGTTTGCATGCAAAATTTTCATATTTCAAAAATTATTTATTTAGCGTTTCATAACCTCTCAAAAACAATTTTTAGTTTTGGGATATGTTCAGAAATATTACATTTATTTGCATTTTATTGTAAAGCGGAATATTTTGACCATCTGAAAATACGCCGAATTTCTGTGGGGTTAAATACCATGAAGAGCTAAAAAATTTAAAAGATTTTGGTAACTGGACACATGCATGTGAAAAATAATGTAATCAAGCCTCGTATTCGCGTAACGCCCGAGTCAATTGCAGGAAAGTTTTAGAAAATCCTTTTGGCGACATTTGGTCAAAGAACCATTTATGCAAAGCAATTAAAAGTAAAGGTACCTACCCATTTATAGACAATCCAATTACTTCATTCGCCGGTTCGAGGTAGGGACTTGTTGGTGGACTTATGAAAGAAGTTGGATTAAATGTGGATAAGTATATACATTTAATTTGGGGCGCTGTAGGTACCACCGCCCGCCCGGAAATCATTAACTAGATTACCAACACCTCTGCCATAGACCATACCAAATGGTTCGCTTCGTTTGATCACTTAACTAGGCCCCGGTTTAGAGGGTGAGGTTTGACCAAGACCAAGCGGCAGATGTGTCTGCTCACCGATTGCGTGGCTCAACGTCCGTCACTCCTGGACACACTGACCCCAGATTTTATTTAACAACTCTCTCGCAAAAATAAAATTGGTTGTTTTCAGGTGGAAAAAATATAAAAAAACAGTAATTGTTGAATGAAACACTAGTATATATTGAATTATTTGGCGGGTATTAAATAAACCGCCATAGCTCAGTGGTCAGAGCACCTGACCGGAAATCAGAAGGATACGGGTTCAAGTCCCGTTGGCGGCAAGCATCTTTTCTCGGAAGATTTTTCAATATAGACGAGTGTTTCAGGCTGATAATTATTGCTTATAATAATTGTTACCCTTTGTGCTATGCATAACAATCTTGTCTTAAACGTTTGTTTATCAATTAAAAAAAATAATTGTTATAAGCGTATTAAAAAAAAAAAAAAGATTTCCTATTTGAATAAAGTAGCGTGCCTTCCGAGGGCAGGTTGGTGACGTGGATTTGATTTTTGTACGAATCTACATTTTTTTCAAGGTTGATTAAATAATGCCCACTCGATCTTCAAAACAAGAGGAAGGTCACTGTCTGGGTACATAAAATTTCGTAAAACTACCCCACCATGTAATCAATATCACTATCTCAGCAAATATCGGCTAGATTAATTAAAAACAGGGTGGCTTAATCACGAAACCGTTTCTAAATGAGGTCTGGAAAATTTGCAATTAAATATATTTGATTATTAAATTATATAAGATATTTCTTCACCGCGTAGTCCACTTTTTCTGACATTCTGAAGGGTTATGTAGTGAAGGATTCAACGCCTGAGGACTTTAGCTAATTTAAAAAATCTTTATAATTGCGATTCAAATGAGTAGCTAAATGATATTTTCAACATTGAAGAAGAAGATAGTACTAATAGTCTAAACGAAAATATGAAAGAGAACAAGACACAGAAGAATAAAAAGATAATGGTCGCAACTGGGACACAAACCCAGAACCTCTCGTCTAATCGGGACGGGCGCATCTACCAATCCGTTAATTGCCATTATATCGACGGCAGAAAGGCTAATTGACGTAACCAACATTTTGACGATTTTCAATTTTTGATGCCATTTTACTTGAAAAAAAAACTGCATCGATCTGTATACTCGAAGTTTATTTATTATGAAAATTTTAAAGTTTACGCCCTACTCTACTGTTTTTTGACGGAAGTCCGACCAAAAATTGATGTAAGTGATGGAAAATCCGACGTTTTTTATAAAATGCGGGTTACTCCCTTGAACCCGGGCGTATCCAATGTTTTAGTTTTTATTTACTATGAAAAATTATATGGTTACGTTAATTAGTCTTTCCGTGTTTTAGGAAATATTTTCGCTTACGGCAAACGGCTGACTAAGGTTTTAAGTTTTATTTGGTTAAATTAATCCTATAAGTTGTGCCGCATCGAAAGTTTTTAGTAACATCATTTTGTATGCTTAAAAACTTTATTAAAAGTTGAATACTAGCACAGATTTGAAGACTTTTATTTTGTTGAGAACGTTACACTGTTTTAATCGAAAATGCGTCACGCTAAAACATTGTGTTATTGCATCCTGCTTCGGCGTTCAGTGCGCATCCAACCGATGCAGGGTGAACGTGAAGACGTAAATTTTTGGGTAAATATTTGTGCTAATGATCATTGTGAATGGTCTCATACGATAGGGGTCGATTAGTAAATGAGAAAAAAGCAGGTTTGCCGACTGGCAGCCAGGAAAACGACGGAATCTCTGGAATCCCGTCCGTTCCACAGTGCTTTCGCGTGCCCCTCTAGCAACGACTACATCAAATACATGAATGAAACCAACGAATTACTGCAGTCTAGATCATCCCATTGAATAGTTTTTTGATCGGCTGACCACCAGCCTGGACGTTTTTGGTGTACGATTTATTAAAGTTTTGAATTTTTTCAATATATTTAAATTTTTTTTTCTTATATATTTTTTATTATTTTTATTTCATTATGTTTTTAAAAACTTCGATTGCCATATTTAAAAAAATTGTGATGCTTATAAAAAAAGTAATGATATGTTATGATATAATGACGAGTTATCGCTTTTTAAATAGAGCTTAAAAAACAATAAAAATGATGTGCATAACTCTATTTCTGAAAAAAATGTCAGTTGCGAGCTGTCAATTTATTATAAAAAAACGTTATAAAAAGAATATTTCACCGTACCTTCCATTATAAAAATAATGTTTTTATCTAAATTCGGTTATATAAACTAATTGTAAGTCTGATTCCCTTCGAAGAGGCTTACACCATGGTTTTAGGAGCTACAAATAACACAAAGGTTACGCCCTTCTGCCTTTCCGTAAATTAATCGCACACCGAGCTTTTCATACTAGATATTGTTGGTTACAGCCAAGCAATCGTAAAATTTTCACAAAAAAGAATGGATGTAACCACCAAAATCATAATTTTTTTAAATATAATTACATAGATCTAATTATATTGGTAGAAACAACAACAATATTCTGTTGTTCATTGTAAAAATCAACGAGATAGGGGTTACTATTACTATTTTCTGATTTTTTGTTTTGTTTTTTCGACTTTCCCGAAAGTAGAGGATTTGCTGGTTACGTCAATAAGCCTTTCTGATTATGATATTGTACAACAGAATAATTCTATGATAGTAAAATTTAGTTACCCTATCAGCATTTAGGCAAGTGACTCTTCATTAATATTTTTAAGGCATATAAAGAACAGTCACTTACATCCAAATGGTTTGCAATTTCATTTAACAGCACCAGTCCCCTCGTCATGCTATGCTTTGCCAAGACGTCTGTTCTGCCGTTCTGTACTTTAAATAAGTCATGATGTCGACTTCGGCTGTAGTGGTCTGGTACATATATAAATCATAGCATCCCAAGAGAAATGTAAACATACCTGAGGAATTTCTTCTGGATTTGCTCTAACATATCAATGTACTTGGTGGTACGGTGCCCAATCGTTAACGCTAGCATAGCTTCTTGTATTATAATTCTATTATAATTTTATTCTTCCATTATAATTCTACTAATATAATAATTCTACTACTACCCTTTTTGTTGGAAACTGGTTTGTAACCTAGATTGCGTCTCGGATAAATATTGTCAATCTCATATTTCAAATTTAAAAATTATCAATATTATCTTCCACTTTTTTTTCACATTTTGGCAACAACCCTTTTCCCTTTTTGTATGGAACATGTATTGACCATTATTTTATAAAAGTTTGAATGAATATTATTTTCTTTATAAAACCAACTTTCTTTTTATATCTTTTGAAGGTTATTCCCATCAATGTAATATATCATTGAAGAATAAGATAACAAGAGAACACGACACAGCCAAATAAAAAGCTAACGGTCGCAACTGGGACTCGAACCCAGAACGTCTCTTATTATCTTTTTGTATTTCTGTGTAATGTTCTCTCTCTCTCTGGTTTCAATCCTGGGATTGGTTTGCAGCAATTTCATCTATTCGTTTTTTCCACTCTTCCCTGTCTTGTGCGGCTCTTTTGAATTCTGCATATGATAAGCAGCGCACGTCCACCAGCAGGTCCTCCAGGTACTCTCGGCGTGGGCGTCCCCTAGCGTTTGTCCCCTCGGTCATACCCTCCATTATGGCATGCAAGAGGCCTTCTTGTCTTATTGCATGGCCGATCCATCTTGCGCGCCTTTCGGACAAGGTCCTGAGCAGGTGCCTTCCCATAATGTTCTATTTTATATTTTTGTTTATATTATTTGCGTTATTTTCTACTTCATTGATAAATTTAAAAAACTTTATAATTGTGATTCAAATGACAAAGCGCAATTTTATTTTCAATGCAGTTGCCTGAGTTTAATTTGCACAAAGGCAGTGGTGTTGCGGTCACCCAGTTGACCTCCATGAACTGTTATGAGTTCGTTGACTGTCTCACTAAGCAGAATTGAACCGCACAGCGCTTCCTTTCACAATATATATTTATTAACAAACGTGATAAGCTTTGGTAATGTAATATATATACAGCAGATAAGAAAACAATTCAAGAAGTAATTTGAAAATTCATCTTCATAAAATTGAAACCCAAGATTTTACAATGTATCGCATAGAAAAGATCCAATTACGATATTTTTGAAATGAGTTAATTAAAATTTTGCGATTCGGATAAAACTTCAGGGTTGGAACTTATAAATCTTCTACATTTCCTTTTTCGTTATTTGTTTTTGGGGTGTTATGCCGTGTTGCGCTACCTCCTTCTTTAGCCAACGTTTCGGACATCGTTGCAGTGTCCATCATCAGGGCAGATCCGGCAGATCCGGCAGATCCGGCAGATCCGGCAGATCCGGCAGATCCGGTACATCTACCGGATCTGCCGGATCTGCCGGATCTGCCCTGATGATGGACACTGCAACGATGTCCGAAACGTTGGCTAAAGAAGGAGGTAGCGCAACACGGCATAACACCCCAAAAACAAATAACGAAAATGCTTTTGGCCGTGAAAATCTTAAAACTTACCTTCTACATTTCCTCTTACAATTATTAAAATTGGTAGTATATGTCATATATATAGGTACATAAATGTGAGTGTACGGCGTTGGGTTGGTGAGTTTCTGTTAAAAAAATCTATAGCGGTAGCCGTATTCCGAGATTGATAAAATTTTATTACTCAGTGAGAGTAGTTGCCAAAATTTCCGTGAGTTTTAACGGGTCTGCACTAATTATTAGTAGTTTGGTTTATCATAAGGCTTTCTGACGTGTTACTTTGTTCATATTTATTATGAAGGTTTTAAAATGTTGAAGTAATTAAGTAAAATATCAAGGAAGCTAAAAGTCTTGCAGTTCTTTGTGGTTGTTTTAGTTTTTCTCAATATTGTTGTAGTATATGAGTGTAGTGGTGTAGAATGCCACACGAAAATACCGCGTTCCTTTGGAGATGGTCGGGCGGCGCCGAGTGTTTCCGAACACGCGTACAAGTAACCAGAGAAAAATCACTTTTTCATCTTCAAAAATGTTCTACTAATCTCAAACAAAATGCTTTTATATTCAGAACATGCAATGTATTTGATAAGAATTTTAATAATATAGACATATTTTAATGTACTTTAAGTACCTTAAAAAGTATGTTTAAGCCAACATTAAATAATTTTTTGACCGCATTGCAAGTTACCATGTTATTGCTGTGAATCCTTTCCAGTTGCATACTTGTCATTCGACTTACTATTGTATTCACTCTTGAGTTGTAGGTATGTACAATGTACATATTATTATTATTGCTGTTGTGGAGTGAGAATAGATTTCTGACTCTGACTACTTCATGTTTGAAATTTTATAAGCAGATTATTACAGTTTATATTGTGTTTTTATATCTTTTTTTAATAATTTTCAGGGTTATATTTTCTTACGGTTCTTACGGGTACAGAACCCTTACTTTTTTGTTTTACTTTTTAATTATGTGAAAATCTGTCATTGGATATAATGTAAATTATTAATGTTATTAATATAAGTGTAAAATATCTGTTGATTTTCCATAATAAATAAAATAAAATAAAGTAAAAGTAGAGCAGTCGGCCGTTAGGCGAACCGTGGACAGACCTAATTAGAGATCGCCTGTAAACAGACGCTACTAACAATATTTGTTCCTAATATAATTCGCAATAAACCAGTAAAAATAACTTACAGTTCAAATTTTATTATGTACGTAATAGAATATTATTATAGCAGTTTTAGAATAGATAAACACTAGAAATAAGATGTAAAAAATTACAGCTTAATAAACAAACAAAAAATTGTTTATATCAAGCGGATACTTGGTGATGTGACATTATAATTTAAAATAAAATGCTACCTTAGAAAAAACCATTTTTATTTTTCATATACTTTATGCCAACAGGGTTTCGCTAAAACGGTAGCTTTTTCAGGGCAGTATAATACTGTGCTAAAGTTTAATTTTTTTTATATTTTTTTTTATTTTACACAACTGATTAACAACCGTTTACCATGCATTATTTGTTGTGTATCAGTTGTGTAAAATTTAAAACACGTTTATTAGTAACATATTAGTAACAATTATGAATAATATATTCAGTTTTCGCAGTGGGTTGAATCAAATGGGCACAGCTCCTCCATCAATGAAGGAACCCGGTCGGCATAAAGTTCACAAAAAAATCGAGTGCAGTTCACACGCGGTAGAAGTTTCCCACAAAACCCCACACAATCTCAACCAATAGAAGCCTGGATAAGTGAGCTCATAATCAAAGCGGCCAACGCGTGCAGTTTCATTTTATCTCAATCTCTCGCAGACTAAATCCTACAAATGCATGACTGTCTTCGTCTCTTTTTAGTGTCGTTTCCGTTTCATTGAATTTCAAATCCAAATGGTGCTAAAGAAGTTTCACTTTAATAAAAGTAGTGTTTACTAAGTTTTTGTCTTATTTCAAAAGAAAAATATTGTTTAAATTTTATTGGTTTGTATTTCTCATTCGTTGTATGCACCCTAGTGGAAGTGCGGAGAGCATAGTAAGGAAGACTATTTTTATGGTTCCATATTTTACTAAACCAAGGGTAAAAATGTTTTCTCATATCCCAAATCCCTGCGTCAAATGAGACATAATATTATGTTTGAACAAACACATGAATCTTGATTTTAGACATGTTGTTTTCAGAAAACTTGTTTGTGGTAATTCTAGGAAACGAGATAGTAATTTTTATCTGATGTTGGGAATATGTTAGAAATAATTTCTTTAAAAAAGAGAAAAAAATAGCGTTGAAAGAAGGAGAGTTATTTGTTTTAGTTTATAATTAAAATAGTATTGAAAACATTGGGAAGCAGAATGGAGAAATCCCAATGGGTAGGAAGCCCATATTGCTCAGTTTCTTTGTAGTAGGAGGATGAAATTGAGAAAATTATCCATGTGGTAAGCAAGCAAAATTACAGAACACATGAAAATTTGATCGTTACGTGCGTGATTTCGCTTTATCTATGGTAGCTACAACCGAGTTGGACTAACCAATATAAATTTAATGAAATAATTAAAAACACTTTGTTTTTACCACAATAAACTTTATTTAATAGTCAACATGTTTCAAGAGCGATGTTCTCTTCATCAGGACATATAAATGTACTAAAACTAAATGATCGAACATAGAAGACAGGCGTGGGTAGAAATGGAAGTAGTGTGGGAGGAGAGAAGTGGAAAGGGGAGGTGCTTAAAAGATCAACAAGGGGGAGGGGGGGGGAGAGAGAGGTGGAAAGGGGGAGTGCTTAGAAGAACAAAGACAAAAATTACAATGGAAATATGTTTAAGATAGGGTTATTCACAAAATTAATTTGATTGTTAATAATATTTAAATTTCTAATGATATTTTTCCTAATTTCTAATATTAACGTTAGTGTGTGAAATTTTAAAACCAGTATTTATATCAAATGAAATGAAAAAACAAGTATTTAAAATTTTACACACTAACGTTAGTGGTTTTCACTTAGATTTATTTATTTATTTGTTTATCAAGACATACACAGTACATTATAATACAGATTATAAGGTAAGTTAAATTAAATTATTACATGGTTATGTACCTATTACGTAAGTCCATAGAATGTCATTTGATAATTACGCCTGAGATATGAACCGGTCTTAAAACTTAATTATTGAATGAATGAAGTAATAATAATAAAAAGGAAGAAAAGAGGGGGGGGGGGGGAGATAAGGAGACATTTTGAAATCAAGAATTATATGCTCACTAATTGTAATTGACTGATTAAAGTTTAATGAAAAGTTAAGTGTAAGTAATTTTAAAACAATTATATCACGCCAAGAAATTTAATAAATTAGTTTTGTATGTTTGCAAGGAATCATGAAAAATGTCTAAGTGTAGTAATTTTTCATAGTGGTTATAAGTTATGATTGCGCGAGTAATTGGTGAGTTACTCGCTGCATTAGTGTTATTGGATTCTATATGAAAAAGAGAAATGTGCCTGGTACTTCTCATTGGGACATTTAAACCAATAGTGGATAGCAATTCAGGACTATCTATTTTATTATTTAGCAGGTTATACAGAAACAGCAGATCTGATAATGTGCGTCTTTTTTGTAAACTTAACATGTTATTTGTAGTTTTGTTGTATTTTTTGAATAAATATTTAGAGAATTTATTCTGTATACTTTCTACTATATCTATGTACACCTTATATTGAGGATTCCATACCGGGGAAGCATACTCCAGTGGACTTCTGACCAATGAACAAAACAACATTTCAAGAGTCTTAGCACTTTTGAAAACTTTACATATTCTTAATAGGAAACCTAGCATCTTGTAGGATTTTGATATTATGTGTTCGATATGCTTATCAAAAATTAATTTGTTGTCTAAATAAACACCTAGATCTTTACATGTAGACGTAGATTGTAAAGGTTTATTATTCAAGTTGTAAGAATAGATGATTTTATTTTTATTTCTAGTAAATGTAATTGAGTGACACTTAGAAATGTTTAAGGAGAGTAAATTTGATTCACAATACGCGCACAAATGATCAAGATCGCTTTGTAATTCTATACAATCAGATAAAGACTGCACAGGTTTAAAAATTTTCATATCATCCGCATATAACACAAAGTAACTATTTTGAAAGCATACATAGATGTCATTTATGTAAATATTAAATAAGAGTGGTCCGAGATGCGACCCCTGGGGCACACTCGAGACGATTTCCGTTAAACAGGATGCGAAACCGTTGACAACCGTGATTTGGTGCCGATTACTGACATATGATGCGATCCATCTATAGAGATCACCGTGAATTCCTAGACTAAATAACTTCTGTAAAAGAATATAGTGATTAACACGGTCGAATGCTTTGGAATAACCAGTATAGATGGCATCTACCTGGCATCGCATATCCATTTGAGCATGAAGAAAATTTATAAAAGACACAAGATTCGAGGTTGTGGAGCGATTTCTCATAAAGCCATGTTGATTAGTTAAGAGTGAAGGGGAGATGGTAAAATATAATTGATCGTAAACAATTTTTTCCAAAACTTTAGAAATATTTTTTTTATATATTTACTTTACTTTTAGAAATATTAGAAATTAGGAAAAATGTCAATTGAAATTTAAATATTATTAACAATCAAATTAATTATGTGAATAACCCTATCTTAAACATTTTTCCATTGTAATTTTTGTCTTTTTTCTTCTAAGCACCCCCCTTTCCACCTCTCCCCCCCCCCTCCTCCCCCTTGTTGACTTTTAAATAAAGTTTATTGTGGTAAAAACAAAGTGTTTTTAATTATTCCATTAATAAAATGGTGCCACAAAGTGAATTTGCAAAATTTGAAGCAGCAATATAAATTTCTTTCGGAAGCATGTATGTATTTGTTAGTCAAAATCAATTTTAAAAAAAGAAAAAAGTTTAGTTTTCGAGAGATTTATTCAAATTGTTTGCTTTTGTAAAATATTTTACTTTTTCCAGTGATTCGTAAAATATGCTGACCGGATAACTCAGAATGAAATCAACTCAATACCTCCCTTGAAAAGTAATTAAAAGTGATGAGAATATCCAATTAATTCCTATTAATATTATAAGGGCGAAAGTTTGTATAGATGTATGGATGCCTGAATGTATGGATATATGTATGTTTATTACTCTTTCACGCTAAAACTACAGAATGGATTTTTAAAATTCTTTCACTTATAGAAACGTACATTATTTATTTACAATCAAACTGATTGATCAGTTTTGTAAGATTTAAGTAAGAGAAATTATTGTACAATTAATAACTAAATAAACATATTTAAAAAAAAAAAAAAATTGCGAGTACCATATATAGGCTATACATATAGGTAAGCTCTGGGGTTATGAAATAATATATTATACGTTTATTGTACAGACGAAAAGCAAAGCGTTGCTAAGTAATTGTTTGATGTGCGCTGTCATTTTGTTATTTGTTTAGGTTACTATGAAGGTCCCTTTGATAGTTAAAATTTACTGCGCATGTTTGATTGATACGTTTTAATAGGTGGCACGCGAGCTGTTTGAAAAATGAATGTAACGGGTACGAAGGGGGGGGGGGGGGGCGAGTGGCGCTAGTAATATATAAAAAATGGTTAAATAGATTACGTTTTTAGGTTATGGGCTATTTCAATTTTTTTCATAGCTTTTAATGATTTTTCAAAGAGGTGATGAGTTGACTTGATCTTGACTTCTGAGTTGGCATGGAACCGGAAAATATAATAATTATTCATAGATACAATGGATGCCTATTATAATAAAACACGAAGGAAGCACGCTCCGTTATGGTATCCAGCTTGAATATTAATAAACAAAATTATACTGTTAAATTATGGGCTTTATGTTCTCACGAAAATTCTCAAAAAATGAATACATCTTATAATCCTAGATTATTATAGAATGTTCATTCTCGGCAAAATTTGCTTCTCAGGAAGAAAAACAGGATTTCAAGTATAAAATATTTGGACCGTTTTGAGAACGGATTACTTATTTTACGAATTTTTAGAATTTATTACGTTAAGCTTTTGTGCTGAACTCTATTAACTTTATTCAACCATTTGGAAACATTACATTTTTAATTTTCTATAGGTTCGCCGCCTTTTTTACTTATTTCGTAAAATAAAGACCATCGTACATTCATCAATCATCTTATTTATTTATTTAATTTGTACATAGTGTACATATACCATAAGAACTGATTACATGTCACAAAATGAAAAATAATAATATAGAAAAAAAAAAAAATGTTTAACAGATGATTGTGGCATTTGAATTAGAAATGACACCAGTGAGACAATTACGTACAAAAATCTATAGTACAAATACAATTAATATTGACTGAAAAGGTTTGATAGCATAGCCCTCTTGTATCTACCGTCCGTGCAGTTAAATAGATCTGCCACATCTGCATATCTATTAGTAACATCATGTAACCTAGGTAAAAGGGAGTATTTCGTATACTCGGTCTTATTATTGTTACATTTAAACAGGATTTTAGATCGAGTGGTTCTCGTGGGAATATGAAATTCAATGAGCTTAGTTAAATCAGGACTGTCTATGCTACTATTTACAATTTTGAACATAAATATTTAGTCGGATACAATTTTTCGATCTGAGAGTCTTAATAAATTTAATTCTTTCATCAAGTAATTGAAGTTTATGTTTTCAATGGGAATACCGAAGGTAAAATTAATATTCTAAGAAATTTATGTTGAATTTTTTTGATTGAATCTGAATGTATTTTAAAATGGGGGGACCAGATCGAGGAGTTATATTCGACTTGACTACGTTCTAATTTTAAAATAAATTTATAATGGATATTAAAACAATATCCGCGAAAGTATTTTTGGCTACCTACATTTAAACAAGAGGTGTAAAAACCCTCTCTCGTATATATTTAAAAAAAAATTGAGTGATATTTATACAAAATATATTCAAATGGCAACATCCATCATTTTGTTATGCGACCTCTTGGTAACCCACTTTGATGGATGTGATCGTCGATACCATTTTAAATCATAATCACCTCACCCCTCCCAACCCTCAAGCCGCTCCTACCCCAACCCTCACGACGCTCCAACCCCAACCTATTCGAAGCCCCGCGACTCGCAATTTAACTAGGTATCAAAGATCTTATATTATAAGATTCCGATACGCTATTATCGAAAGGTTTGATGGAGAGGGTGAAGGGGATGATAAGAATGTATGGGAAATGGTTTTATACTAATAGTCTTCTCAAACTTCGGAAGCCGTCAAAATATCAAACTTGTTATTTATAATATCTTAAAAATTATGATTGGCATGGAATTAATGATCCGTATTTGTAAATGTCGCCTATGATTGACATAACGAATTTATTTGAAACTAACTTTTACCCGCGGCTTCACTCGCATTAGGGGGAAATTACTGTATTAATTTTTCCACGGGAATGAAATGTTTTTCCGGGATAAAACGTAGCCTATGTCATTTCACAGTCCTTCAATTGTCTCTGTTTAAATAAAATTACGTCGATCGGTCGCTCCATTTATATTATTATAGCATGTTCCCGGTATGCATTGCTATGCCACTTAATAATTTTTTTCTCCCTTCGTGTCCTTTCCCATTCGCTCGTTCCCCTTCCTCTTCCGCGTCCCCTTCCCCTCTCGCGTTCCCACTCTGCCTTTCCTCTCCTGACTCCCCTCGCCCGCTTCCCCCGTCCCGCGAACCCCCCACCCGAGTTCCCCTTCCCATACCACGGTACATTTAGTTTTCAAACAGCTCGTTTTTTTTTTAGATGAATACCGCACAAGAGTCCCAACTGATCCCGCCTGGAGCCAGTGGGGCTATGGCTTCCCCAATTGGGGTATGTTGTGAGGCTTAAGGTAGTGGGGAGGGGAAGGAGATAGGGAAGAGGAAGGTGGGGAAGTACCTGACTATTCAGATCTGGTCACAAAACACGGCTAAAGCCATTTCAATTCTGAATGGTGGTCTTACAACAGGGCGATACTGAGAGTATCTTCCACTCTGAAAGATACTCTCAGTATCGCCCACCTATTACAATTTTTATACAAATTTAATAATGCCAGAGCTCACTGGTATATACAAAAACCTTCGCGGGCATGCACACATCAAATCCCCAAAGGTTGAATGAAATTGGTAAAGTCGTTCGGAAGTTATGCGCGTACATGCATTTAGGCGATTCATTTTTATTTATTTAGATAGGTAGATAGAAGACAGATGTAAACAGATGTCATTCTCGAATTGAATATGGAATCATAGGATGGGGATCTGCTGCAAATACGTACCTACACAGCCTGAATGCGATTCAAAAAGGAATCATAAAGACCATATTGAAAGTACCAATTAGAACGCCTTCAACTGAAATTTGCAATAACTTTGACGTACCAAATGTACAACAAATATATTCCAAAAATATATTATTGAAGCTCTTCAAAAATAATGAATCCTCTACTAGACCGTGTATGCATAACACTAGATCGAATAAAAATGATATAAAAAATATTCCAAGTTATAAAACCACATTTGGACAAAGAAACTATACATACTTTGCAACAAAACTCCATAACATCCTCCCCCAAGACATAAAACTAATAAAAAATCCAATTGAATACAAATCAAGAATAAAAATATGGCTTAAAGAGGTCAATGAGAAAACCCTAGCGAAGACGCTAAAAACGACATAGAAGACAAATGAACTATATTTAAATAACTTTAGTCCTCCTCGGCACAGGACCCCCTAGTGAGGAGGACTAAGAAATACAATATTTTGTACTTAATTTCACATTTCATTTTGTATGTAAAATTTTTGTATATAGTCGCTATAATAAAAAAAAAAAAATAAATAAAAAAATTTAAGATACTTAATAGATTATGTACAATAATGCCGTCATACACGATTTTCAAATAGTCATCGAAAAAGGTTTTTTTATTGGAGTTTGATTATTCGAAATACTCATAAAACACAATCCTAACTAAAAAACGGGTTTTAAATTTTACTCAGCTGATAAAGAATAATTTTCCGTGCATTAATTGTGCAAAAATTAAAACACATTTTTGGTAAAGCACAATGTGATTAACAGCATTTATAAAACGAGTGTTTAATGTGCACTGTCAAGCAAACGCTTTGAAAATTATATCGAATAGTTGTTTATATGACGAGCATTCATTTTAATCTATTATTATTGTTGCAAAAATTGATTATCATCATTTTGTTGTCCTCCCAAAATTTCCGACAAACACATAAAAAAAAACATTTTTAATCCTATTAGCCCGTTATCACACTTTACTCCTTGCTCTTTACGCGCGCCCAGGGCAACTTTGTTATTATCTAATTCGCTTCTCGGTCCATAGTTTTATCACTCTGTAAAACCACTATCGAAACTAACCCCTCCCCGGGTGGGGTATGGGGTACCCCGGCATCCGTATCCGAAAGATTTAGAAGAGATCTATAAATCCATCCGAGCGGCACCACTAGAAACTAACGATGCGAAACATCAAATACACAAACAGGAAAAAACCTCCGAGGTTTACGATTTAATTGAACTATGCTGTTTAATGATCCTGAAAGAGCGCTTTTTCGGGCCGAAGCCCGGAGCGCGCGGGCTTACAAAGCTTTCTTTGTTTTGCGCTAGATGAGTTTCGTTACGGTTTCTGGAATTTTCGGAATATTCGTCTTTTGTTTAGTTTTATCAAGCCCCCATGTCACATCGTGCCACGTGAAGCCATCTCTCGTCTTCTACCTAGAAAATAACAATATGCCAGTAGATTAGCGGAGACTCGGGAAGTTTAAAGGTCGCCGCTTAAGAAGCCTTTTTGATATACACGCTTGATTACACAACTTTTTAATGAGTTTTAAATTACTTCACATTTTAATGATATTATAAACAATAACTTAATAGATAACCAGCGATTAAGCTTATATTAAAAGTATTAGATATTTTCATTCTGAACTTGCATAAAATAGGTACCTACTTTGCAAATTTGGGAGCCCGGTAAGGGTATAGCCGCTCTGGGAATCATTTATTGGATAACCAACACCCCTGCCGTAGGTTACCCCAAATGGTTCGCTACGTTTGTTTTCTTAGGAGGGGTAGTTTGTCTAGGTCTTGACGGCGGATGCTGTGTGGCGGGCCGAATCGTGTGAGACTGGTTGAGGAAGACCTTTTGATTTCTCTAGCCGGACTCTTTCGATCCATCGTCTTGCACCGCAGTTGGAGAAATGGATTCATAGGTCCGTTAGTCTCAGATTACGTACACTGACCCCCAGATTCCTACCCACCCCCAAACATCAATTGAAGTGTCACCGAGTATGTGCCAGGACAAAGAAGAATAAATTATGTGGCGTTCCGTCTTATATTATAAATGTTTAAATAATATTATATTGACAATAAATAATGGATTTATAGCGAATATCAGATCTCAAGAGGGGGGGGGGGGCAGGTGGAGGAGGCGTAGTGGGAACCCCTTAATATCATGCGAGCGAAGCGAAAATGCGAAAAAGTTAGTACACAATATATGTGATTTTATGTTGTGTTATGTTGTTGTATTACGCAATCAACACACCTGTTTTACAGGAATTATTTCACGTTAGATGAGAGGAGGAATTTGAAGGGCACGTAAACGCATATCTATATTCAATGAAGATATACACAGATATAGATAGAACTATGTGGTGGGTGTGTCAGAGTGCTCTAAGTAAGCGCAATATTTTCTTATTTCTGGTGAAATTATTTAACCAAAAAATTTCAAATGTCGAACTGTCGTTAAATAATGCAGATAATGTACATTTTCAACATAAAAATCCTTTCTCATGTGCTTACCTTATAGTACTCACTTTGATTTTATACTCGTAACTCTTTTAAATTAAATTCTTTTATACTATTTTGTATTCTATAATATTCTTTAATATTATATTATTTTATGCATATGTATATTTTCTTAATGCTCTCACACATTCTTTATATTGCATATGTTAATTTACTGTATAAAAAATCGACCACCACAACACGGGCATGTGCCTAGCATGGTGGTTGAAAAATCCCCAACTTTTGTAAAAAAAGATTTTTTCAACGAATAAAAAACTTAAAAAAAAAAATTAAGTATAAAATGAAGTCGCTCAAAATGTATGTGCGCATAGATCTTTTAAACTACGCAACGGATTTTCATGCGGTTTTCACCAATAGATAGAGTGATTCAAGAGAAAGGTTTATATGTAGTGGAGTGGAGAAATGCTAAGAAATTCAAATATTCAATTCAGGCAGCGGGCAGCTGGCAAGCGGGTGTTGTGGATTTTATAAAGGTTGGGTAATGGCGTTGTGTTTCGTTAGCCACAGCAACGTGTGGCCGGGTCTGCTAGCATATAATAATATGTTTCATTGGCCCCAGAGATACCGGTTGATATATTGTTGAAAGATCACCAGATTGACACCAGTATTCATTCAATTCCTCTCTTAAACAAAAACCTCTTAAGCGTTGAGCTCTGCCGTCACAAAATTTGCCAACATTATTTGATCTGTTGCTTTTAAGTCAACGTAAATGTTTTAGGTTCACCAATCGAGTGTTAGCATATCAAAAAAACTCCTTTAGCGAATATTATACTCGTAGGTTCTAGCTTCGGCCGCGCTTATTCTAAAAATAAAAATTCTGAATACAGAATACCAAAGAAACATATAAACTGCTTACTGTGTGACCTTACAGCCAATGAGTTCACTTTTGTCCCATATTTTTAAGTTTTATAATAAAAATAATACTAACTTATTTTAATTTATAAAAATCACCACTTACGCAACTTTGGGAAGACATCGCTCAAGTATTTCATAACGTCATCGATACCTATCATCTAGCTTTAATAATCGATCTACGACACAGAAGACTGGAAATCATTTAGTTTATAATTTTTATATATTTTTTCAAAGTACAATCCCGTTAAACCACCATTAGGAGGGAATAACCAGACAAAAACCGGAAACATGTCATTTTTAAATCGAATTGTAGACGTATTGAATTTTTTCCACAAAAAAAATATAAATTGATTTCGAAAGACTGTTCTTTTATACATATACTAAGGCTATGTTTTACATTTAGTGAAAATATGTTTATTTTTAGTTCAATAAGGTTTTACCGTAGGTCGTTGGCAGATTTGTTAAAATTTCAAACAACATTTTGTATCATACAACTCACATTTCAAATCATATAATCATGCAGTAAAATAAATCAATAAATTAACTGGGAAAGCCATGTTTCCGAATTTTATTTTTAGATTAAATAAAATCATTAAAAAAAGATCCGCGCACGTGTTTTGTGACGAAAATACTTGATTATTATTTTTAATTGTTAAACTAACGTTTAAGACAAGATTTTTATGCATAGCACAAAGGGTAACAATTATTATAAGCAATAATTATCAGCATGAAACACTCATCCACATTGAAAAATCTTCCGAGAAAAGATACATGACGTCAACGGGACTTGAAGCCGTGCCTTTCTGATTGCCGGTTATAATTTGTCTCGACGCCATCTAGCGAGGGATTCAACACTAACAGTGTCTCTCTCGCAAAAATAAAGTTGGTTGTTTTCAGGTGGAAAAAATATAATAAGCAGTAATTGTTGAATGAAACACTAGTATATATTGAATCATTTGGCGGGTATAAGATAAGCCGCCATAGCTCAATTGGGAGAGCAGCTGACCGGCAATCAGAAGGGCACGGGTTTAAGTCCCGTTGGCGTCATGTATCTTTTCTCAGAAGATTTTTCAATGTGGATGAGTATTTCAGGCTGATAATTATTGCTTATGAAAATACTTGAGTTTGTCTATTTGTTTACGGTCTTACAAAGTAATATATTTAAAAAAAAAACATTATTTTTTTGCTTAGACACTATTGAAAAATTATAAATACACATCAAAAAATAATTTCAAAAAGTATATAATTTTAATAGTTTTATCATCACGAGTTTGAGCATTTTTGAATGTAGGTATTTATCAAAGCAAATTGTGAATGAAATAAAATCGATATTGGGTTATTATTATGTTAAAATGCTGGTATGGAGAAAAAATAATCTTTCTCATCGGAACCTCCCTATACATTTGCAAGCTTACGATCGCAAGATCATCGTTAGACAAAATTTAAATTATCGGCTGCTGGTTAATGACTCTTAATCTTCGTATACTCGCGCCCAATGGCATAACACGTATACTCGCTCACGGTGTCTCAGACCGAGATTTTATCTCGTCTGTACTATTTTAATTACAGATTTTTTAATCATTATTGGTATTTATTATAACATGGAAGAGGGTATAATTGAATTAAAAAAAAAAAAAAAAATATATATATATATATATATGTAGAACAATTTTCTCGGTTTACCCGCGTAACGTAGTCCTTAAAAGGACTTTTTAACTCCTGACGTTTCGGACAGATCACACTGTCCATCTTCAGAGGCCTTATGTCTTGAGTTTTTGTCTCAAACTGATAGCTTTCGCATGTCTGTTCGGTCCAAAAGCTAAAACTTAAGTGAGTGCAAGTCACTTCTTATGTCTAGAACGAAGTACCCGGGTTGCAGGTGATTGATGGTGGAGGGGGTGGGGGGCGGGGCTGACAGTAGATACCTGATTGGTAAAGCTAATTGTAGACACTACTGGTTATTTTGGAAATGCCGTTTTTGGGGTATTTTCATCGATTAAGACTTTCCAGGTGTTGGGAATTCTGATTGCGTCATTTCTAGTATTCATATTATTTTTATGTTTATAAATTTCTATTGCTTCGCGGTAAATTCTTTTTGGTTCATTGTATATGCTAGCTATTGTTTTTGTATTATTAAAGTCTATTTTATGACCTTCATTAAGGACGTGTTCTGGAGGATCTGTCCGAAACGTCAGGAGTTAAAAAGTCCTTTTAAGGACTACGTTACGCGGGTAAACCGAGAAAATTGTTCTACATCTTACACCCGTGAAAACCTTAATATATATATATATATATATATATATATATATATATATATATATATATATATATATATATATATATATATATATATAATTAATTATATATATATATATTAATTATATATATATATATATATATATATATATATATATATATATATATATATATATATATATATATATATGTTGATATTTTATTGTATGTATGGAGAAAATTAAATTCTGATGGTGGAACATTTAAATATTTGTGCCCAAACTTCGCAAAAATATATCAACACATTTTTGGGCATGATTTTTCATGAATAAATCAAAACCGATGACTGATGTTAAACGGGAATTTAATCCTTATCACCATATACCTACATAAGTACAAAAAAAAACTGTCTCTGTATTATAAACTTGTCATGTAAAAGCCCATCAGGACGTTGAAAATTAATAAATAAAAAATAAAATAAATAAATAAGTAGTTTTATTAATTATTATTTTTTAATTTATAAACTAACGTTTAGACAAGATTTTTATGCATAGCACAAAGGGTAACAATTATTATAAGCAATAATTGTCAGCCTGAAACACTCATTTACATTGAAAAATCTTCCGAGAAAAGATACTTGCCGCCAACGGGACTTGAACCCGTGTCCTTCTGATTGCCGGTCGGATGCTCTGACCACTGAGCTATGGGGGCTTATCAAATACCCGCCAAATAATTCAATATATACTAGTGTTTCATTCAACAATTACTGGTGGAAAAAATATAACAAGCAGTAATTGTTGAACGAAACACTAGTATATATTGAATTATTTGGCGGGTATTTGATAAGCCCCCATAGCTCAGTGGTCAGAGCATCCGACCGGCAATCAGAAGGACACGGGTTCAAGTCCCGTTGGCGGCAAGTATCTTTTCTCGGAAGATTTTTCAATGTAAATGAGTGTTTCAGGCTGACAATTATTGCTTATAATAAGTAGTTTTATTGTTAGCGGCCCGACCCAGAATTTTACACGACTTGTCGCATCGCCTTAAAAGATCAATCTACAAACATAAGGTAGGAAATCAGTAACTTGGTATTAAATCAGTAATTTTTTTTTTGAAAATTTTGAAAAATAAATCGACCAATGCCGGGTATTAGCTATAAGTCATAACAAAAACAAAAAATAATATCAGATTTCTATCTTAAATCCGCAAGGTAACAGTGGTTTGTAAATCTGTGACATTGGCGTTACAACTGAACTACTGAAGGCAATGTCACTTTGTTTTTAACAGTCCTCTTTTCGGATTTAAAAAAAAACCTTTTGCTTTTCTAAGGAAATCGCTACCGAGAGTCTCAGTTCTGGCTTTTACGCGTTTTGATAACGTTCTTCGGGAATTTAAGATAAACATCAGGGCCTAAAAGTTTATGTTTCAATATATTACCGTTTAACGACCCAGTCTATTATCTGAATACTCCATTTATTATATTTTTAAGGAAGGTAAATCATAAAACTAAGGAAATTGATTTAAGAGCTCCAAGGAAGAATAAGGGAAATGATATAAAACCAACCAAGTCTTTCTCACATCTATCTTTTTTATGATAAACGAAATCATAAATTCCTTTCAGGACTAAAGTTCAAAATACCTACCACGGCTTATCTTTGCTTTATCGAGGAAGCGCTCCGATATTAATATTGATAAACGGTCGAAAATAGATTTTTACTTTCTAATAAATTGGGTTCTTGCGTAATTTACACCTTTAACCCTCAAACAGTACAAAAAATACTGCCGATGAATTAGAATAATTAATTCCCAAATATTTAAAAATAAATACACAATTTGGAATCTCACCCTATATTTGCCGCGTTTGGTGATTAGCAGGGGTGCCCGGGTTCACTGTGTGAGGTGTGTACAGGTCTTGGCGGTAGATGCGCATTTGGGTGGGTCACGACTGTACAGGGAAAAAATCTTGTTTTGATTTGTCTAATAGTGATAAAATGGTGTTAAATGGAGATAAAACATCGCGTAATTTTTTTCATAATATTTGGATATCATCTTCTTCCTCCGGATTGACTTTGAAATTTCAATTTTTCGAAGAAAACTTCTTCTAAAAGGTTGTTACTTTGTGATGTCATTATTTATTTATTAAAAGAAAATAACTTAGTTTACATCACTTTATTTTTTATACTTTATAATATCAACATGTTTCGTGAACCATGTTCACTTCTTCAGTATACTTTTATTCCTGAAGAAGTGAACATGGTTCACGAAACATGTTGATATTATAAAGTATAAAAAATAAAGTGATGTCAACTAAGTTATTTTCTTTTAATAAATTGAAATTTCACATAACAGAGAAAAGTCCAACCTAGTTAAATCTTAAAAAAATATAAGATAAACCACTAAAAATGAACTGTTTTTAATAAAACACGATACAGAGGGAATATTTTGATTTATTCATTAAAAAATATATGAATATAATTCAAATTATCTCAAGGCAGTGTATTCAAATACCAGCAAGATCCTTCTTACTCTCAAATTTCGGCATTATTTTTGCGAGAGTAAATCTTAGGACTTTTATAAATGATTTTATAAAAATATACTATATTTGCTATGGGAGATTACAAAAAGTATGGTAAGTGAATCCGGAGAAAGAAGATCGTATCAGAAATTAAAAAAAATTTAAACACGTCGTTTTGAACCCATTAGGCACCCTTTTATCGCTTTTAGAATTAAAAAATAACATTTTTTTAAATGACACCCTCCTGTTTGGGGAGACCTTTTGCCTTTTGCCCTCTCCAGCTGGTCCGATTGTCTTGCACCGCGGTGGGAGGGATGGATCTATACGTCCGTCATTACAGAACACACTGGCCCTACCTACCCACTAATTCCTACCCACCACTTATATCCTTTTCCTTCCCAGAACTAATGAAGTTGCGGCATCTTCAAATAAGACATAGGCCCCTAAGGGAGTTTATTTTCCTCACGGGCCTCCTGTATGGAGTTACGAAAAAATATATTGTGATGAAAAAATTCATGAAACAATGTAAGGTTACCCCAATATATATTAAACAGTAGATAGTGCAAATTAGATTTACCTAGCTATTTATTCAGATTTGTGAAGGACAATGACAAAGAAATCAATAATCATAACTACGTTATGTTATATGAATTGGCGTATTTTTATTTGCAATGCATAAATCGTAAGCTTGAAAATGACGTCGGCAGACAAAAAAATCAGCATTTTAAATGTGATAAAATACTTTGATTTAAATTCAATTTATCTAACTCCCATTCATTAAGAATCCAAAACTTTAATCTTGGCTTCAGTGAACTCATTAACCTAACTAATGGGATAACGTGAAAGGTTTTTAGTTACGAGCATATTCACTTTGAAGTCTTAAAAAGTTTGACTTTGTAAATAATACCTTCAGATCAAGTTAATTTAAGATTAACAGCATTACATCGCCAGAAAATGCTGAGAACGATCAGAACTAAAATGCTGAGCAACGCCAGGTGAGTTTATTAGTCAGATATATTAAAGCTTTAAATTTTCTCACGCAACGCGGCTTAAAAACATTTTTTTTATACAAGGCTCCGATTCTTTGAAAAGGGTCTTAAAATAATTGCATTTTTATATTAAAAATTCTCTCGGCTGCAACAGGTGTGGAAAAGTAAACGCTTGCAACATTTGCTCTGTTCGGATCGTCCAATTTTGTCTGCCTAAAAAATCTTTCTCATTAATAACGCGACGGATCCAGAAACGAAGGGGAGGCGTGACTAAGGGTGGCCTTTTTTGAACCCTTTACACTATTTTTTTCAGAGAGAGAGAGACTATATTCAGTCGAGAACTTGCGGAGATAATATCCGTCAAGATATTTTATCTACTTTTCAGGAGATGGCAAAAGAGGCTGGGAAGTATTAATACATAACCGTAGGCAGAAGAAAATCTAGACACGTCATAAAATGTGCCTATAAATCTGAATCTGATTTTAAACGCATTTGCAAAATGGTATTTCATGAAAAATATATAAATTTACGAGAATACATATAAAAAGTTATATTTCATAAATTTATTACGTATTTTATTTTGTTTTGGCTGAGACATACTTTTTTTCATATTATTTATTAAAACATTAAGCATATCTCAAATAATTTTGATAACAACACTTTAAACTACAAAATCTAAATGTTTCGAGATCAAAGTCTACACTTTATACAAAATAACTGATTCTATTGGTCACTATGAAAAAGGCAGCGCCTTGTTTTGTGATTTAATGTTTCCTTTGTAAATTTATACCACTATCTAATAGGCTCGAGTAGTACTATCTAAGTACTACTCCAGTAGGCTTCTTTGATGGTGGGGATCGACATTTTTACGTACTGTACCGTAATCTCACCACTCGTAGAATATAATATAAAATTTCTCAAAAAAATTTTTGAAGATTTAATCATGCTAATCGGATATCTAAACTCAAAATAATATAAAATGTCTAATTATGTATACATATGTACCAATTTACAATATAGTTTAATAAAAATAAAGCTTTATCTTCCAAGATTATTATCGAACTTAATATGAACGCGAGCGATTCCCGCCCGTAACTACGCTAACAAATGGATAAGTGGGGATTCAAAAAATTGTCCCCACAGTATTTGAGTTCACATACGAGTGCACATGCGCATGCGCATGCACAGTTGCATACAATCGCGGAGCTACAGCAAGTACGCAGTAGATTCTGTGCACTGAGAAATAGACCCGCTGTTCTCATGCGCCGTGCATTGTTCGCTATACGCGCGTCTTGTCTTATTAAAATCATCCGGAATATTTTTTGTATTTTATTTCTGCATGTGTTAATTACTTTAATGTTTAAAGAATTAACTCAATTTGGTGAATACAAAGCATCGATCGTTATTTCCTTTAGTAGGTTTCGAGTGTAACTGATGGGGACTGTCCCCATTTTTTTTTTTTTTTTTTTACATTAACTCATCACAGGAGGCCCCGAGGAAAATGATTTCCCTGAGGGCCTATGTCATCTGGGATGCTGTGTGGAGGGTCTTTTTGAGGAGAGGAAGGAATGAACATTGGTCTTGAAGAGACCCATGTTGTAGGAAGGAGGAAACACAGAGGCCGGAAAATCATTCCACAGCCGAGCTGTTGAGTCAAAGAAACGACCCATTCTCATGTGACAAATGTCAACCGTGTATAAATGTTGGGCACGCGTTTGGCGTGTTTCCCGACTATGCACCGGTGCCGAAGGGATCAATGATGCTAGTTCCTCGGAGCATCTTCCATTGTAATACCGGTAAAACAAGGATAGCATTCCCACCTGACGCCTGTGCTCTAAAGATTGCAATCCGTCTGTTAAGATGGGAGAATCTATCAAACGGACCGCCCGATTCTGCACAGAGTCGAGGGTATTTTTCAGGTATTTTGGAGTTCCAGACCAGCGGTAGCTGCCAAATTCAACCGTGGAGTGCACTTGTGATTTGTACACGGTTAGCAGTTGTGTACTATTAAAGTATCTGCGGGCCCTGTAAAGTACGCCCAGTTTTTGGGAGGCTAACTTTACTCTGGCTACGATGGAGCCCCCATACCATACCTCAGCTGGTCACTTAGGGTTACACCAAGCATCTCAATGGAGGGCTTGTTCGGAAGACTGATCCCTTTTAGACGTAATCAGACAAGATTGGGTCTTTGAAACATTAAATTCAACAAGATTATTCTGACCCCAAGAAAAACCACTCTCGAGGTAACCGTCCATTCTTTGCTTCAAAGCCCTCCGAGCCGTTGGAGTTCGTGCGCCCTTTGGGGGCTTGTCAAACAAAAAGCTATCACGGACTGTACTGTCATCCGCGTAACAGTGAATTGGTGCACAAAGGTCGTTGATGTGCAACAAAAACAAGGTCGGAGACAGAACCAATCCCTGTGGGATGCCAGCATTTATCGAGTGTGAGGAAGAAGTGAAACCATCGGCTACCGTCTGAATCGACCTCTCCCTCAAAAGTTCGGCAATCCACGTACACAAGGATGCGGAAGTCCGTAAGAATGCAGTTTGTTGACGAGTCCTCGGTGCCAGACCCGGTCAAAGACCTTGGAAATGTCCAGTGCACCCGTTTGGGTCTCACCGAAACGTTCCAGGCACCGCCCCCAAAAATGCGTCACATACGCGAGAAGATCACCGCACGAGCGGTTCCCCGGAATCTATATTGACGGTCGTTAATAATTTTGTTCTTCTCGGGGTATGTGAGCAGTTTGTCGTTGATCACACGTTCCATCACCTTAGATAGAACTGATGTGATCGTTATGGGCGGTAGTTGGCCGGGTTGGAGCGGTCACCCTTCTTTGGAATAGGATGGATAACCGCTTTTCTCTATCTATTAATATGAAGATGTAAGTCTGAGGCGGATGGCGGACGGGATTGATTTGTACAAATCTACAGTTTTATTCTGACATTGACGAAATTTTGCAAACTTTACCTTCAAAACAAGATGAAGGCTATTGTATACATAAGAAGTCGGTGACACCCGAGGAAGATAGGCATCAAGTGAATCAAATTCTTATGTATGGTAAAATGAAGCGAACGTTATGAACGAATTAAATGGGTGTAAGCACAATGTATGACATGAAGACATGGCACAATCAAATGAACTGAATGCCATAAAAATAAACTTTTTTAAGTAAAAAATAATGTTCTCGTCATCAGGATGAGTCACGCACTAAAATTAAATATATAAACATTGTGTGAGTGGTTAAAAGGGGGGGGGGGGTCGGGGAATTAACCCCAATTCGGTGGAATAGTTGATGAAGGAGTGGAAGAGGAGGAGTGGGAGGAATTATTAGGGAAAAACACGGTCGTTAGAAGGGAAAAAATGGTAAAGTTGGGAAATATTTAATATGGGATTCTTATACAGTAAAAATCTACCTTTAGGACAATTAAAACAAAAATAAATATTTCGATGATGACCCATGTTTTGCCCACCCAGATATAAAAATAATATTCGCATTCACATAATCATATTAGTGAAATCCTTAACGATTGATGATTAAATGAACGGATTCATCAAGCAGAGCATCTAACAAAAATTTTGATGAAATCCATGGTTCAATAAAGGGACACCGAAAAACATTTAATAACCCTGCAGCAAAATTCAATTTTCATTTCGCTGCAAAAAGCATTTTTTTCGTTCGATGAAAGGTCGATTTTGCAACTTTAGTACAGGTTTATTTTTTCATGAAAAGGCTTTCGCCGACCACCTATTTATTGAATTTTATTCCCTTTATAGTAATTAAAACATTTTACATTTTTTCTTTAGATATCGTACAAAAGAGTTATCATTATTTTTCTTTGCAGGTTGAGTTTTGTCTACTATATTTGGGTTGTAACCGTTATTTATTGCGATTTGTTTGATCGTAGATAGTTCTATTGCAAAGTTGGTATTTGATAAAGGGACTGTAACTAATCTATGTGTCATGGAATGAAACGCTGAATGTTTATGGGAGTTGGGATGGTTAGAGGAATTGTGAATCGTTATGTCAGTGAACGTCGGTTTGCGGTAGATTTTAAATTCGATTTTATTATTTATTATGACAACATTCTAAATAAAAAAATAAAAAAATTATCCACTAGTAAATTTTTATACAATAGTCCACCTCATAATAAAAATATATTAAGTAATAATAATCAACCTCATCAATGGCGTAGAATCCTGTACATCAATAATTTCTCTCAAAAAAGTGTTAAAAATCTCCCATCAGAAATCAAACCAGCATTTTACACTAATAATAATGAAGGCAAACTTTTAATGAACGGTAAGGATAAGGAAGACAGTCTATCACACTCGGGAATTTACTCACTTCAATGCAGCGATTGCGCATTTTTTTATATTGGTAAAACAGCGCGCAACCCGTGTCAAAGAACATCTTCGATGTTTACACAGCTCTGGATTTTCAGAATTTGCAAACCACTTGATTGAAAACGATCATAAATTTGACAAAAACGCTGGCGCCAAACTTATTCATAAAAACGACATCGGTCTAAGGTTGGATAATTTAGAGGCACTTGAACTTAGGAAAGCCATAAACACTAATAGTAAGGTAGTAAATAACCAACTTAATTTAAATAAAAGTCCCATACTAAGATTGTTCCCTATTGATAAAGAACACGTCCGTTCCCTTCCCAATTCTCCATCTATGCCTCCCTCTTCCTCCTCCACTTGACGAGTCCAGCCCAGCCCATTTTTGGTAAAATATATATTATAACACAAATGTAACCTAATGTTAGTAGAGTGTTATACTGCCCTGATGAAGCTACGGTTGTAGCGAAACCCGGTCGGCATAAAGTATAAAAATAAAAGTGGTGTTTATAAAGTTATTGTTTTATTTTAAATTAAATTTATTTTCGTTATTTGTTTTTGGGGTGTTATGCCGTGTTGCGCTACCTCCTTCTTTAGCCAACGTTTCGGACATCGTTGCAGTGTCCATCATCAGGGCAGATCCGGCAGATCCGGTAGATGTGTGATCATCTACATCTACCGGATCATCTACATACATCTACCGGATCACACATCTACATCATCATCTACATCTACCGGATCATCTACATCTACCGGATCACACATCTACCGGATCTGCCCTGATGATGGACACTGCAACGATGTCCGAAACGTTGGCTAAAGAAGGAGGTAGCGCAACACGGCATAACACCCCAAAAACAAATAACGAAAATGCTTTTGGCCGTGAAAATCTTAAAACTTATCCAAATAAATTTATGATTTTAATTAATTCCTTACATTTTGGGAATTGCATTGTTTTTTGTAAAACTTTTCTCCGATTATTCAATCGTAGATTGTGCCTTGAGTGATGCACGGTTTCAAGTACTTATTTTGGTGCATTTTTTCATTTGATAAAAACTCTGAAAATATTACTTTAGATTTAAGATGAATATTTTGTCTCGTCGTGTATAGAAAATCGTAACATCGGAATAGGAAATAAATCGATGACAAGCATATGAGGAAGTTTGGAAAGGTTGGAAGGGCGGGTAGGGGGTGCGGGGTCCCTCGACCCGTGAATGATTACAACCACTTATATAACACAGCCTTCCTTGACATTAAAGGCAGTATCAAGAGGCTTGTCACTCGCTCCTCCACATCCTTCATCAGTCACAAGGAACAGCCGGTGACAAAATAGACGCAATCCACAGGACGAGAACTACGTCACATGACATAAATAGCATGAATATTATTTTTAGGTTTGAACCTGAAAATAACGTTGTAAGAAAAATCACAATTAAGTCGATTGTTTTAGCGGGCGTAATGTTTTTTATGTTAATACAAAGGAAAGCGCAAAATAAAATATGCCAAAAACGTGTGTAATAATAACTTTAATCCACACAATTTATTTCGGACATGTTTGGTTTCAACTTCTTACGGGCATCTACAGACTGAAGGTGAGCGTGGAATTGGCCGGGTCGCAAAAAATTAAGCGAAACCGAGTTGTAAAGATTTTAGGTAATTATTTATTTATTTTTTATTATGGAGTAAATACAGATACAGATGTCAATTGACAAGAATATATAAAACAAAACTAGAGAACTCACATGCATCCGTTTTTTGTTGAATCCTATTTCTCACGAATTGACTTAGGACGGGTTGGTTCAAAAATTTTAAAGGATCCATCAAATAATATTTGAAGTTAATTTTCATGTTCTGTGTAAGTTCTATTCAAGTTCTGTGATTATTTAATTTTTATGAACCAACTGGCCTATAATGAAAAAATTACAGAACTTTAATAGAACTTACACTTATTTAGCAGGGGTGCCCGGGTTCATGGGGTGAGGTTTGTCTAGGTCTTGGAGGCGGATGACCAGGATATTCCTACCAGATATCCCCCAGATTCCTACCCACCCCTTAAACCTTTTTCCTTCCCAGAACTCTCCTCTCCTTCCTTTCCTTAAAAAAACCCTCCACACAGCATCCCGAAAGATGACATAGGCCCTGAGAGAAATTATTTTCCTCAGGGCCTCCTGCGTGGAGCTCATGTAAAAAAAAAACAGAACGTGAAAATTAACTTCAAATGAAACAACCTGTTTTAGACAGCGGATAAAAACAAATAGGTACAAATATTTTTACTTATACATAAGGGAAAAAATATACATAAGAATATTCTTTTACATATAGAGAGTTGAGAGAAATGCGCAATATCCTTATAAAAGTTTATAAATATTTAAAGGTAAGTCATTTCTAATAGTAATATTAACTCCCACTTTTGATACTGATAATTCATATTGGAATTTCATTGTAATCACATAATAAAACACATGTAAAATTTAGTTCCACGTAATTTATTTTTTTACCGTAACCGGTGTGAGCTTGTTAAAGCCATCTTCAAAAAATGTGTACCAGTCTGAAGATGGCTTTAACAAGCTGAAACCGATTACGGTCAAAAAATAAATTAAGTCTAAAAAAGTTCTATATGTCTTCTATTATATTATTTATTAAGTGGTGGTAAGTGATCAAGTTGTACTAGTTGTAATAACTGCAGTAATTATAAAAAAATATGGAAAAAAGTTGTATTCATGATTTAAATAAGCCTTTTCATCTTAATTGGCATACTATCAAAATAATACATCAAACGGGACAATTAAAAATAACATTAAAAATAAATATTCTGAATATACTAGATAATTCGACGACCATACGATAATACGACCTCCGTAGTCCAGTGGGTAAGACTCTTGACTCACAATCCGGAGGTCGCGGGTTCGAACCCGGCATGCGCAAATAAATTTTATTTGATTAATTTGTGTTATTTCACAATTAATTCATTTAAAATAATATATAGTATATTTGCGGCATGTTCCAGAGTGGAAGATACTATCAGTATCGCCCTGGTGTAAGACCACCATTCAGAGTTGAAACGTTGCTTGAAAATGGCTTTAGCCGTGTTTGGTGACCAGATCTGAATAGCCAGGTACTTCCCAACCATCCTCTTCCCCACCTCCTTCCCCTCCCCACTACCTACAGCCTCACAACATACCCCAATTGGGGATGCCATAGTCTCACTTGCTCCAGACGGGAGCAGTTGAGATTCTTATGCGGTATTCACTGTAAAAAAAAAAATTTATTCAGAAATATTATATTATAATATATTCAAATAAGCCCACAACAAATACCGAAACTGAAAAGGAAATTACACGACAAGGTCGAATCGGCTTAATACTTAGCAGAATTTATGAATTTTATAGGTAACGCAATCCCGTGATTAATTAGGTATGTGTAATTAATGATATTCAACAAAGCAGGAAGAACGAATTAGTATTTTTCCAATTTATTCCATGTCTCGTTAAGCTACCCTCACAATGGCTGCTATTTGGGACTGCTTCGGGAAAATAACCGATAATTCCCAAAATCAATCATTGGTTTCTTGTAACACGAACAAAGGCATCAACACCACGTTTGCCAAATATGATATCAACATAAATAACAATTCTCGGATTTCACAAAAACAATACAGTATAAGAATTATGATAATTTTTTAAAAGATGAGAAAACACACGCTATGATCAACACATTAACCTAATTTCACAAGGATCATAACAATGTAAGGAAGCTACAGGAGAAAAAATAAATAAATTTTTGAAACAAAAATATCAAACGGGCCAACTTAAATGAAAACAAATTTTACGTGTAAGAAGATTAAGTACCTCATATTAGTATCTTATGTGACACGTGATTCTTAACTATTTAAAGAGAGATTCTTGTTAGGGAGAAACAGTGATTGAGTCCCAACTGCTCCCAACCGTCTGTAGCCAGTGAGACTAGGTATCCACACCTGGAATATGTTATGAGACTCATGGCAGTGAGGACGGGAAGGAGATGTAGAAGAGGAGGGTGGGAAAGTACCTGGCTGTTTAGATCTAGTCACTAAACACGGCTAAAGCCATTTAAAGCAACGGTACAAATCTTAATGCTGGTATAATTCCTTTTTTTTAAAGAAAGACAAACGTTCCCGGGTTACGAATAACCCGACAATTTTTGAAAATCTCCTACTACCACCACAGTAAGCCGAAAATTTTGTTTGAGTCGTGATGAGGGACTTAGCCAGCCGAGGAATCGAAACCGGAACGCCCGGGTGGGACCCAAACGCGATGTCCACTCAACCATTGACCGGTCAACCATTTCCTATTTGAAAATTTATAAATGTTCCCATTCTCAAACGTGCTGCAAATGCGCTAAGTATATATGTATTATTTTACGTGATTATATGCTAAAAAAAAAACACAATTCAATTAAATAAAATTTACTTGCGCCGGAATTTGAATCCGCGACCTCTGGATTCGAGTAGAAAACCCATTCCCTCGACCACGAAGGCCGTCAAAGTGTACTGCATAGGCAATAAATTTTTTTTGACCAATTAATACTGCCGGATATTGAAAACCATACATTTTTCAGAGAGTAATGAATAAAGTTTTATTAATTTGCTAATAAAATTGTGCCCTATAAAATGTCAACAGGGCATCACTTAAGACCGACGTATTTCCCTTTGTCGATATTGGCCCTCCATCAATCACCTGCTTTGTGCTACGTAAAAAGTAGATATTTCACGTAAATCTTTAATAATGCTTCAATATTTAAAAATAACATTTAGTTCCTTCAAATCGATTTTTGAACGGCATGCTGGCTTGCGGATAAGATGCGTAACTCTCAGTATCGCACTTGCTAAGTACGCACATGCAAACCACAGAAAAAACATTGCTTTGCCTGTAATGGAATTGGCAATGATATTTAAGTAAACAATTCTGCATAGCCTAATACATTCCTCTTTCCCATCTCTTTCCCTTCTCCTTTTTTTCATTCTGATCATAAAATTTTATTGGCATATTTTGTACGGTACATAAGTACTAACCTTTCTTACAAAAAAAAACATTAGCACCATATAGCAGGCCCTGAGGAAAATGATTTGCCTCATAGCGTATGTCATCTTAGGGCATGCTGTCCGGAGGATCTTTTTAAAGAAAGAAAGGTGAGGAAGTTCTGAGAAGGAAAAAGGGTATGAGTGATACTCTTAGGTTGGAATCTCGGGGTCAGTCCAGCAGTCCAGCAGTGTCGGACATAATATGCATCTATCCCTTCATCTGCGGTGCACAGCGATAGGGTCCGGCTGGAGAGATCAAAAGGCTTCCCTCAATCAGTCTCTCCCGATCAAGCCCGCCACGCAGTCGGTGGGCAGTCTGATCCGCCGCCAAAACCTAGACAAACCTCACCCTACTATCCCGGGCACCCCTGCCATATCACTGTACGTAGCCAACTACTCGAAGTGACCAATAGCAGAGGTACTGGTTGTTCAATAAATGTTTCCCGGAGCGGAGGTACCGAAACCGCCTCTAAAATGGTTACTGAATACCGTTAATGAAATAGTTGTTTGGAAAATTGATTATTTTCCGTCTTTGATATTTGCCTGTGAACTTGTTAACGTTTGAGCAATAACAAAGAGTAACCAATAAAATTAGCATATTATACACTTTCAACGATTTGGCAAACCCAATCGTGATTTATGGCCGCAGTGATTCGTGCCTTAGTTTTCTACGTGGGTCCCATTCAGGGGTATACAAACTGTCTTTCATAACATTCCGAAATTAAATTTTTTATTATATTACTAGCTGGTACCCGGCATGTTTTACTTTGCCATTTAATAAAGAAATTGTTTCTCTATGCGTGTCCTTTCCCATTCGTCCCGTTCCCCTTCCACCTCCCCTTCCTCTCCCGCGTAACTCCGCCTCCTCCACCTTCCATCTACACACTCCACTCCCCTCCTCCCCCCGTCCCACGAACCCCCATCATAAGTTCCCCTCCCCCCTCTCCCAGATTCCCCTCCACCTCCCTGGTTCCCCTCCTCCCCCTCCCGCGAACCCACTACCCGAGTTCCGCTCCTCTCTCCCTCCTTCCACATTCCACACATTCAGTCCCGGTACAATCAGTTTTCAAACAGCTCGCGTGCCACCTATTGCAACTTTTTATACAAATTTCAAAATGCCAGTGCTCACCAGTAGCTTTATACAAACCTTGTCCTGACAATAACGAACACAAAAAAAAAGAATTATCCGCAGCCGTTCGAAGTTATGTGCGTACATACATTTCGGCGATTCATTTTTTTTATATACCTCGTAGATATGCTATTGTAATACAACCCCAAAATACCTAAGATTTTATTTTTCAGATTTCTCTACCAAAGGGAATACCGCTGTTCTACCGACAGTCTCATGATTATGCTTGGAATGAACCGTCTATGGGTCAGAAGGAATGTATGTACATATTGCTGTATATTTCTTCAAAATAATTCGTTGATGCTTTCAAAATTCGGCTTTCTTAAAGAGAATTCATCTATATTTTTGAATGTAGCTATTACTTTGTGGTTATCCATTATAGAAAAATGCAACAATATAACTTTGTATAAACCACTTATATAATTTGCAAATCCGACCGGTTTGGGAACAAACGTCGGATTTGCAAATTATATAAGTGGTTTATTTTATTTATTTATTTTTTTTATTTTTATTATTACATTTATTACATACAAGATAATAACAATATAAAAGGAAGCTTTGACTGTCCAACTAGGAAGGTTTCCCGTTTTAGGACAGTCAAATTGGCAGGTTGTAACATAATTTCACATTAATGGATTCAATAATAATAAACAATAATGGTACATATTGGGGGAGTTACTTAGATATTAGGTACAATATCAGATAAAAGTTGTGTTATTCTAGGTGTACATCAGTAATAAACAATAAAATCCAGGTAGGTACATGTAAAATATAAAATAAAATAAAAATATAACATATAAATGTAAGAAGGAAAAATAAAAAAAAAGTATTTTTTTAGGAAAATACTAATTAGCAGTAATAAACAATAAAATCCAGATTGATACATGTAAAATATAAAATAAAAATATAATATATAAATGTAAGAAAGAAAAATAAAAAAATATTTTTTAGGAAAATACAAAATACAAAATCGAAGAAATCAACTCATACTACGTTTTTTAATAATTTTTCGGAATCTGTCATACAAAGTTAAATTGTTTCATTTTTCTAGAATTCATCTACGTCACCGATAGCATGGACTGTTTTATTTCCCAACCTGCAGGACTGACATCTAATGGTCATTCCAGTGAGGAAGATAATCGAGCTGTTGAATAGAATCAATCCAGATGTCGATATATTTAGCGACCGTGATTTTAAACGGCAAGCCTTGCTAGTATACTGCCGTGGTAAGTAAAAACAAAGTGCCTTTTTTGAGACTTTCAAGGAAGACATTGTGTTTTTCTTACCACTCGAAGATTTAGTTATTTTATAATTATACTTCCGCATTATAAATTTTATTTTAGGTTTTATAAAATATTATTTAAAAACGTATTAAAATGGAAATTTTGTAATGTTCTTAAAGTATTAATAAAAATTGATGTCAATAAATTATGTAACAAACTAACTAACTAACCAACGGCGTGATGGTTAGTTGGTTAGTTATAAATTATGTAATATGAATTAATGAAGTGAAGGCACTAAGTCGCCTAGTTCTTAATTGTCCAAACGACCATTAGAAAATTTTACCGGAGGAGAAGATTTTATTTATTATTTTAATGAAACATTATGATAGGTTTTTTTTCCGTTATTTGTTTTTGGGGTGTTATGCCGTGTTGCGCTACCTCCTTCTTTAGCCAACGTATCGGACATCACATCTACCGGATCTGCCGGATGTGCCCTGATGATGGACTCTGCAACGATGTCCGAAACGTTGGCTAAAGAAGGAGGTAGCGCAACAGGGGCATAACACCCCAAAGACAAATAACGAAAATGCTTTTGTTGGTGTTTCAGATAAAGCTATTTCCCTAAAGGTAAAGGTCTCATTAGCATAAATAATTCTTCCTTTAAGTATCATTTTTATACTTTATTTTTAATTTCAAAGTGGAAATTGAACAAAAACTAAAATGATCGTTTGGACAATTCAGAACTAATGAGACAACGCGCGTTGTTTCGCCTCTCGCCTAGCAGTGGACATACTTTAGAGGGTAATTCGTGCAGCTATTTTATTTGTACACACATATTCTTTGAATAATTGTTCTTTTCACAAGTGGCGCTACATTTTTTATTCGATTTGTATGAACATAGCCTATTTGCCAAAATAATAATAATTATAGATTTGTGAGGCCAAAAGAAAATATAAATTATTTGTCCAGCACATGAATCATTGCCAATCAAAAAAATATTTAGAGAGATTAGAAATTTAACATTCGTTTGAACACCTTTGGTAATCTTAAAAATAATTTTTAAAATTTAGATCTGCCCGTCATTTAAATGTAAACAAACGAAATATGGATTTATAATAAAAAAAATATTAAAATAATATAATTTTGTTTCCTACTTTATCGTTAAAAATTAAAACTTCATTGATACTAAATAATTTGAAAAAAAATACGCAGGGATATTCACATCATGCAACAGAAATTATTATATATTGTAACAGTTAATTAGATGATTAAATTAGATGTCCAGGATGCCGATTGGGCGAAATTGATATATTATGCACGACGTGACGTCATCACAAGCGAAATTCCTTGGCGCCATTTAACCTCAAATTTTCTGATTTTCTCGGTAAATTAATAAAAGCTTTAAGCAATAGCTTTTCTATTCCAAATAATGGTACGAGTAGGTAGCTACCCCCTTGACTGCAACATTATACAAACTGGTACCTAAACATACTTTTGGTTCAGTAAATGTATTAGGAGACGAGTATATAGTTAGTATTTAGAAATTATAGTTAGTATTTAGAAATTTTTCATTAAATATCGGTGAGTAATTGATGGATTGACTCAAAATTTTTACAGAACATTTTAGCAGAAGGGTGTTTCTATGTATAATGGTTAGCCCTGGCGTTATGAAATTTGTACTAAAAATTTTCAAACCACTTGCGCAAGAAGGGTGACGAGGGAGGGAGAAGACGGGAAGGTGGGAACTGGGACACATGGGAATGGACATGCAGGGAGAAACAATTTATTTCTTTGTATGGCATTGCAACTAGCTAGTATGTAATTAAATGATTATCCAATTTTTATATTGTGCCTATAATTTTTTTAAAACTTAATAAATATTATTAATTATTACAAATAAAAACTTGAGGATAAATAAAAATAAATTATTTTATAACATGTTAAGAGTTCGCTTCGTAGATTTTTACAGCTAGGCCCTGCGGGCGACTTTTCATTCGGCTTCGCCCGGTTGGTGACCATTTTATAGATCCAATACGAACTGATTCCAAAAACAGCCCGTTCCTCGGATCCAATGTAGCTTGTCACCGGGACAAGTAACCGAGACAGAGCAATGACGTCATATGTAACACATAGCCACTTGATACAACATGCATTACCGTCAATCTTTTCATATCCGGAGAGATACCACGTTTTCACAAATTCAGTATTCACAAAAGTAGTAATACCTAGGCGGGATACGTCCGCGTCCGACCTGCTGACGGAAGTAGCGACATCTTGTGTCGAATTCTTGAATTCGAAACCGAATTATAACAGCAGCTTTGTGTGAAATTCCACGTACACAGATGTTATTTGTGGCGCGGCGCGTATGTCGTGGCGTCCGACATGCACTCATAGCTGTGTTCTGAAATTCAACCACGCGGATGCTATGGTATTAATACTGTTCGATATTACCCCTTATAATTTCAGTGTTTTGTTCAGTATTTATTCATTTAAAAAAATGTTGTTTTTCTCTGCCCCGCAATAATAAGTTTAGCCATTAAGCATCCCTTTAGCAAACGTCATGTCGCATAACGGCAAACAAAATGGCGGATTTACGGAATATAAAAAAACTACGTGAAGTGGTCTGCGAACACTTTTTAATGGCGTATTTGGGTTTACGGTGAATGTGACTCCGCTGTCGATTCATTACGGAGTGGATTGGTTACGTTGTAGGAATAAAGAATGACGTGAGGCCATATCGCGACCGATCCGAAAGCCGCAAATGGACCACAAAGTAACAAATCGGAGAGTGTTATTGGTTGGTTAAATGGCGATGTTACGAGTGATAAGTTGGATAAAGTGGGCAGTGGATTATTTCTATTACTTTTTCCCTGACAAACACAGTATTTTTCAAATGGTAGCAATTTTCTGTCATTAAAAAAAAACAAACTTCGCTTTTTGGTGATAAAATTGTAAAAAATTACGGCGCGTCCGGCTACTTGCCAACTTTGAGCTGGCATATAAATAAATAGGTAGGTATGTTGTAGCCGTGTTGTTACACAACTAATTGTCTGAACATGCTCATTATTTTCGTTATTTATTTTTGGGGTGTGTCATGAAGTGCTTTCTTGAATTTTAACTTCCCACCCCTATATGATTATTTCCGTTATCAGGTACTAAATATTTAATAATAGTTGTCAAAAGTTTGCAACATTGGCTAGATCTTTTGATTGGCTAAGAATTCGGTGGGAGGGGCAAGGCGGCCAGCCTGCGGTTTGCGGGCTCCTTCACGAGCTCTTCTAGTTTCAGCTTTGCGATGGGACGGTACTTCGCATCTTGTCGGCCGCCTTTTGGTTTCAGCGTTTGTTGGAACACGTAACTTAAAATATAGTTAAATTTTAGATATCTAAATCAACTCAGTGGTGTTTCCGGACGAGGTTCTCTGCCCAGATGAAACCCGAGACGGGGTAACGTACGTACAACTTATATTATTATGTGTTATCATTCAACCCGTTTATTATATTTTAGAATCATTAACCTTGAGTTCACAAAGAGATTAAAAGCTTTTCCTAGAAGCGTCGAGTCATTAATAAATTCACAAATTATTTAAAAGCGACAAGAGATCTTCTAATTTATTAAACCCTATCTTTATTCAATAAATGAAGCGACGATCGTTTTGAATCAAATCCGATCGAATTGAGAACACAATATCCCTGGGAGGAGCTAGCCGAGGTTTGTATTATAATTTGGTTTTGGTAAGTATTTAAATTGAACCATTGTTGTTGAGTCTTGAACATTGTGTTATTTAATTTCAAATTTGTTATAAGTTCGTAATCAGGCGGTTCGAGCCCGTTGATACGTAGCACTGACGCCTTTCAACGTGGAGCTAGGTTTGGTTCATTATGACTTGTCGCTTTTCTTGATTTTTTTCATAAACTCCATGCTGTTTTTCGTGATGTATGTATAAATATGTAAATAATTATAATTTTTTCCCCTTTAAATGTATAGCTAAATAAGTGATTGTGAATAGTTTAAAAAAAGTTCAAGCGTGTTTTAAAACGCCGCCATTTTGATCCACGTGTTTTTTCAACCGCCGGTATATCAAGTGTTCGAGAAGTATTTAAAAAAGTTCACGCGTGTTTTAAGGATCTGCCATCTTGTCGGCCGCATCTCCGGATTAAAAAACCATCACGTGTTTTCGACTGTTTAAATCATTGAGGTATATAAATAGAGAAGCAAACTTCATTACCGCTCATCGAAAAAAACGTAACCACTTTACAACTCAACGACGCAGTTTGGAATCACTAAAAATTTGAACGTAAACATATCTTTGTCTCACTTGCACAAGTCACGAGAACATTACCACCGCTAGGATTAGACAAAGCCAGAAACGCAAACCTGCAATAGCGGCTTGGTGTTGCATACTATTTGAAATTTTACCCAAAATAAACAATGAAATAGTTTTTTTTTTACGTTAGTTTGTAATAAAATAAACTTATTTAAAATATTTTAATTTGTATTTTTCATTATATGACTAAAAGAATGCACAACTAATGAAATAATGAAGTCATTATTTGTTCCAATATTTTTTATTGAACCAATAGTATATAATACTCAAACAGAAATTGTTTCAAAAGTGTTTTCAATTTAAAATAAAACAATAACTTTGTAAACACCACTTTTATTTTTATACTTTATGCCGACCGGGTTTCGCTACAACCGTAGCTTCTTCAGGGCAGTATAATACTCTACTAACATTAGGTTACATTTGTGTTATAATATATATTTTACCAAAAATGGGCTGGGCTGGACTCGTCAAGTGGAGGAGGAAGAGGGAGGCATAGATGGAGAATTGGGAAGGGAACGGACGTGTTCTTTATCAATAGGGAACAATCTTAGTATGGGACTTTTATTTAAATTAAGTTAATTTAACTTAAATACAAATTAAGTTAATCTTAGTATGGGACTTTTATTTAAATTAAGTTAAATTAACTTAATTTGTATTTAAGTTACACGCATACTAAGATTGTTCCCTATTGATAAAGAACACGTCCGTTCCCTTCCCAATTCTCCATCTATGCCTCCCTCTTCCTCCTCCACTTGACGAGTCCAGCCCAGCCCATTTTTGGTAAAATATATATTATAACACAAATGAAACCTAATGTTAGTAGAGTATTATACTGCCCTGAAGAAGCTACGGTTGTAGCGAAACCCGGTCGGAATAAAGTATAAAAATAAAAGTGGTGTTTACAAAGTTATTGTTTTATTTTAAATTAATAATGTCACATCACAAAGTATCCGCTTCATACGAACAAAAAAAAAAAAAAGTGTTTTCAATGTTCTTTTCTCGGCAATCGAATTATTTCCACCCACTTCTCACGGCGTGCTGCATCTTATGGTGCCCTGCAAAATTATTAATATAAAATACGTAAAAAAATATAATTACTTACTAGATTATTCATTAATAAACTAACATAAGTTTTAATGAAGTATGTTGTATGAAGATTAAAACATAATTTTTATTAAGTATTTTAATATGGTTACCTCCATAGTAACTTATTCCATAAATTATGTATTCTCCCATTAATGTGGGAAAACCAAAACGACTTTTTAGTGGCAACACTGAACCAATATTAGAGTATTTGACATTTTATTTCATTTTCTGCTTTTTTAATTAAATGTGAATATGTAAACAATAAACTTCGGTGTGGAAAGTAATTCCACTTGCTTTATTATGTTGAATCGCATTTTTTCGCGACGCATTTAACCATTTTGGTGATAGTTTTGATCGCGTATCGTCCGGCACAAGTCGGTCGGCGTCACAATGAGCACTGGACTGACGTTAGCGGGGCATATGCTTTTGGACATATGTACAGTGGCAATGCTTTGGCGCGGTCATTAGTCATCTAGCATATATATATCAATGGTTTAAATCAAGTTTTTTTGTCGTTAACAACCACCATTTTGGAAGCATCTCAAATCGCCACGTGTTTTTGACCGTTAGACCAAGTTTTTTGTCGTTAACAGCCACCATTTTGGAAGCATCTCAAATCACCACGTGTTTTTGACCGTTAAATATTTAGTCATGCCGTATTTTGAAAAGATTCGTTTTGTTTTACGCGATTCTTGAAACAAAATGGTTACTGAAATCTCAGAATTAGATACCTAAGATTAAAATCTGCTAGCGTAGGTAAATGCATTGAAGGTACGGTATACCCGCTCAAAAGGGAGATAGTGAAATTCGAGTAAAACCACAATTCGGAATTTAAGCCTTGCTTGAAATGGATTTGGCCATATTTGGTGACTGCATATTGTAATCTTCTGCTAAAAAACGGCGTTGTGGTTATTTGTTAGTTAGTTCTTTAACAAATTTTCCTTTAGTAAGTGCCGCTCGCATAGCACGCCAATTTAAATTGTGTGACCTCAAGTTTAGTTTGCTTGACATAGGTTTTAAATATATTTGAATAATTTTAAATCGACGTAATTTACTTGCCATGTTCGAGTTTAAAATTTTACAAAAGTTAGGGCAGGCACCTAAAAGCAGGTACCTTTCCAATTCAGGTCAATTTATGACAGGGCTGACATTAGAATTCTTCAAAATATTTTTTGGAGACTTTCATAAAATTTAAGGTTCGTTTTATTACCGGGTAAGCAATTATCACCGGGTAGCGGGAGGAACGATTGTATGTTGGGTTCCTTTGGAGACAATAACTATTGTCTTTTTTCATAGGCAAAGAATTTATTTCAAATATCTGAAAGTACCTACCTAGTAGATGCGATTATTTTTAGAATAACGGCCATTAGTTTGAAATAGAAATTGACCAGTCTCAGAGTGTGTTGAGACCATATTTTAGCGTTATTTTCGTTGAAACGAGCTGATGATTTAGAGTGGTAAAATAGTATTTACCTATTTAAAACATAGATTTTTAACAGTTAAAATAACGAACGCAATAAAAATTTAATCGAGTTCAATTCTCGTGATTTACCAGTGAGATATAATTTTTAGTGTTCAATGATACCGCCTTCCTTATGGGATATAAATACCTACCAGTTCGAATCTGGAATGATAATATTGCAACGCACTCCGACGTAATTACCTTACTTCAAAATTCAGTCGCGGGTTCGATTCCTTGCGAAATTATATATCTCCGTAACCATGCCGATCTCTCTATCGAAGAGTAGAAACCTATTAACGATTAGATAAATATGTTTGTGCCTATGATATTTTAGGGGATACTGTGTGGAGGGCCCTTTAAGGAAAGGAAGGAGAGGAAGGAAAGAGGGATGAGGGGCGGATATAAATTTAGTGGTCAGTGTCCAGGAGTGACAGACATAGGAATTCCTTTCTCCAAATTACGGTTCGACGGCAGGTAGTCTAGACACCCAGTCCGATTTTACCCCATATGGACTCAGGTACTCGTAGCGAATAAAGCAACATCCAAATGTAGCGAATCCCTTAAGAGGATTACCTATAACTGAGGCGCTGGTTATACAATAGATAGTTCCGGGGCAGCGGTACCCATGCCCGCAACAACAAATTGATACGACAACGAAGTCTATGAAAACGGTAATGGAACGGATGTAACTGTCTATGTAACGGAAGTACGATAGCTATTTTTTTAAAAATAGATGGATATAATCGGTATCTGTTAATATTAATGTATAGGTATTACTATTAATTAATTATTTTACGGAAAAGTGATAGTGGGTTCGATTATTACTTTTGATTTTCGAGATTTCGCTCAGGATAGAACGAGTGTCTAGATTTATTCAACTAACGGTGTAGATTGATTGCATAGAAATCAATAGATGTTAATTGAAATTAAAGTTATTATTTGAAATGATAAAGATAAGAAACGAACTTATTTACAGATATTTAATAAGTTGATAGAAGAAGATCAAGACGGAATGCAACTATAATGTTGGCCCATACCAATTAGAAAATAGTTATTCAAAGAAAATCAAGATGGAATCCATCTTAGCCAAGTGGAAAATTATTTCTTCAAATAATTTTGAAATTTATTTGTTTGAGTAGAGTTTCGCGCTAAGCGACGGACGTGAATCGTATTTTGACTGATTTATCACTCAAATGGTTTTGTAGGAACCGGAGAAATCAACGTATTGTGAAAATAAGATATGAAATTGACACCACACCCTTCCACACATACCTACACTCATCGTGCTGTTTTCGAAAGGACGCTTTTGGGATAGTGCATACACGTACATTACAATCGCTTCGGAGTAATTAACCGAATGTGATAACCACTAACATTCGCCACTCACACATACACTAACCTTGACACTGTTTTCGAAGGGGCCCATTCGAAAGCAGTGTGTACACACCCTTACAATATGGCCACTTCGGAGTAATTAACCGGAGGCGGTTACATACACACTACACTTGTATTTTATAACTATTCATGTACATCATTCGACATTCGTATTGTATTTCATACATAACTAGCCTCTGCTTGCTATTATTTTCACCTCTCTTTCAAGCTCGAGAATGAATGTCGTTGGTGATTAATAATTGCGATTTGATGGTTTGCTCGTTCCGGGAAAAAACTAGCTGGCGCCCCGCGGCACAGCCCGCGTAAATGAAGTGGAAAAGCTATACTGTTTTATGATATATTTCAACACTTTTGTCCCTGACTTCCGAATTATTATTTCATTATTATTATTTTTGTCATCATTAAAAAAATACTATAATGCGCTGACTAAAATAATAACTTTAAATTATTGTTGTCATCATTAAAAAAATATTTAATGCGCTGACTACAATAACTTCAAATATTGCCTTAAAACGCGATATATCGACGACAATTATATTACAGTGAATGTGATAAAACCTGAGGTATTATTAATGTGTTTTCTTGAAATTTTTGAATGGTCCTGAATTATAGGACGTTGTTTAAATGGTCCTGAATTATAGGGCGTTGTTTGAATGGTCCTGAATTATAGGACGTTGTTTGAATGGTCCTGAATTATAGGACGTTGTATGAGTGTTCCTGAATTGAATTGATGCATGACGCTGTTTGGGTCTTTAAAGGACTCTGATTTTTGTTGTCTATTTTGTTATCTGTTCTGTTTTAATATGTCATTAACCAGTAATCCGTACTGTTAAAAAGTGGATACTGACTTAACTGAGCCATTACCCGTTCTTTAAAAGGGGGTTAAATGTGCTTTTTGTTCTACGATATGTCAATACATACATCACGACATCTAATGTGGAGTTACCTTACGCTTTGATCTCTTGTTGCTTATACATTACTGTTCAGATAATTTTGTTTACTCTATGTGCCTTGATGCCTAAGTGTTTGTACCTTTCTAATAATTTTGTTATTTTGTTCCATGTTGACATTTCTCTCCTGCTGAGGAACCTGACTATTCCTCTAGACACCCCGATGGACATTACACACTGACTTGCGCTACCTAGGAAGTTGCGTGTAACCAAGTTCCTGCCAGGCCACTTCGACATGTTGATTTTGCTGTCTATTTGATATTTTATATAAATTGTAAACTATATAACTTATTGTAAACTGTACTACTTTTTGCCTAGGTTTTTAATGCTGAATCTCTATGTGAACGATTTTTTTTGTAAAGTTTATCGAGGGAATTCTTTGAAGGGTTTAGATTCAAAAAACCTTCGTTACAACGGCGGTTTTTTCCTGGTGTTTTCGGGGATGTGTCATGAAGTGCTTTCTTGAATTTTAACTTCCCACCCCTATATGATTATTTCCGTCATCAGGTACTAAATATTTAATAATAGTTGTCAAAAGTTTGCAACATTGGCTAGATCTTCTGATTGGCTAAGAATTCGGTGGGAGGGGCAAGGCGGCCAGCCTGTGGTCTGCGGGCTCCTTCACGAGCTCTTCTAGTTTCAGCTTTGCGATGGGACGGTACTTCGCATCTTGTCGGCCGCCTTTTGGTTTCAGCGTTTGTTGGAACACGTAACTTAAAATATAGTTAAATTTTAGATATCTAAATCAACTCAGTGGTGTTTCCGGACGAGGTTCTCTGCCCAGATGAAACCCGAGACGGGGTAACGTACGTAGAACTTATATTATTATGTGTTATCATTCAACCCGTTTATTATATTTTAGAATCATTAACCTTGAGTTCACAAAGAGATTAAAAGCTTTTCCTAGAAGCGTCGAGTCATTAATAAATTCACAAATTATTTAAAAGCGACAAGAGATCTTCTAATTTATTAAACCCTATCTTTATTCAATAAATGAAGCGACGATCGTTTTGAATCAAATTCGATCGAATTGAGAACACAATATCCCTGGGAGGAGCTAGCCGAGGTTTTTATTATAATTTGGTTTTGGTAAGTATTTAAATTGAACCATTGTTGTTGAGTCTTGAACATTGTGTTATTTAATTTCAAATTTGTTATAAGTTCGTAATCAGGCGGTTCGAGCCCGTCGATACGTAGCAGGTGTTATGCCGTATTGCTACCGGATCTGCCGGATCTGCCCCGATGATGGACACTGCAACGCTGTCCGAAACGTTGGCTAAAGAAGGAGGTAGCGCAACATGGCATAACACCCCAAAAACAAATAACGAAAATACTTTTGGCCGTGAAAATCTTAAAACGTATGTTCATTATTATCTGTAGTCACTATTTTAGGAAAATTTGTAACGTGGTGTGAAGCGAAACTGCATAATTTTAAAAATTTTCTAATTTATATTTTTTTACATGAGCTCCACACGGGAGACCCTGAGGAAAACAATTTCCCTCGGGGCCCATGCCATCTTTAGGGATGCTGTGTGGAGGGTTTTTTTTAAGGAAAGGAAGAAAAGGAGAGTTCTGTGAAGGAAAAGGGCTTAAGGGGTGGGTGGAAATCTGGAGTTCAGTGTATCCTGGTCATCCGCCTCCAAGACAAACCTCACCCCATGAACCCGGGCACCCCTGCTAAATCACCAAACGTAGCGAACCACTTGGGGTGACCTATGGCAGAGGTGTTGGTTATCCAATAAAGGTCCCCGGGGCGGCGGTACCCATTCCCGCCTCCCAAATTGATAATTGGCTTCCCTAATGACATGATTTGAGAATTCACGACCAAAACAATTATCGTGTTCATTTTTTATGCCGTCTTTCAGTTCCTCTCCTTCCTGTCCGAAACATTGAATAAAAGAAGGAGGAAGCGCGACATTGAATGTTTTTGTAGACAACGTTAATATCGAAATACAAATAATTTTGGTTCTTAATGCAGATTTTTTTTGTGCAATTGAAAAAATGGCGGCTTCGGACTTTTGAGTATGCTGGACCGCTCAGATTTAAAAATAAAAAGTAAATACTGCTGCAGCCATGAAGTTCTGGTGTAATTTATAATATAATATAGATTATCGGTACAAATAGGTACAGTGAACTTTTAATTAACAAACTATTAATCCTTTCTGTAAAAAATCACAAAAATTGTATTACTTTTTTCCAAGAAACTAAAATAATTTATACTTTTGAAAGTAGCAACAACTTTGTGGTTATATGTCAACACCGCGTATGATCTCATTTTACACTGGTTTTCAGGAGGAAAAAAACCTTTTGGTTTATTAAATAAAAAATAGTACATCTTTGAAAAAGAGGGTTAATTAATATTTAGGGATCAATTATTTCAAGAAGTCATTTTTTTCGATGAAAAACTTATCGTTAGGTATTTTAAACTTAATTAAAAAAAAAAAAATCATTGTGTAACACACAAAAAGGCTGAGAAATAACGAGTTAACTCTCGATAGTTCCAAGATGCCAAACATAACGTCCGTAACCACGTGGATTGGCCGATGATCCCATGCAATTTCTTTTTCATTGAAATCATAGAAATACCTTTTTCTTTTTTTTTCTTTTTATTTGTCAATTATTTGGGCAGGGAATATAACCTATATTTATATGTATATATATATATATATACACAAAATATTTTTTCCTGCGATCATACATTTTTTCACATTGTTTTTAAACGGCACATTACGTATTAATCCTTTGCGCAGGAATACCTTAAAATACCAAAAATATATTTAATTTATTTAAGTACATATAAAAATGTAATTTTTGGGGTCTACCGTCGGCCCCAGTTGGCTGCGGGAGAGTTAAGCGTAGTTCGCATGCGAATAATATTTTACGCGCATCGTTCCTCGCGACCCCAGCACTTTGGAGACCTTATTTCATTGTCAGCCGTGGTACGCAATATTTTATTCAACTTTCTTCAAATAATAAAACAAAATAATTATACGAGTAGTAAAAAATTATAATAATTTTGTTCTTACTCGTATCACTAAATAAAACTATTGTATAAACATTACTGCTAATCATTAATAAGTACCATTATTTTGTTAAAAAACTTCGTATAAAAGAAGGGGTGATTGGTCAAAACATTTTTGTGGTTTCAAACCATGGCGCATGCGTGATTTTAAAAGAAATATTTGAGATACGCGGTGTTATAACGTGAGAGACGACATGTGTAAATATTTTTTTTGTTTGTATCTTATTGTTCCTGTACCATTAATCTGAGTGCGATGAAACTTTGGTGAGATGTTGTGCGCACGGCCGCAAAGGTTTCTTTATATAATGGTGAGCTCTAGAGTTATGAAATTTGTATTAAAATTATACAATAGGTGGCGCCGGGTTGTTTGAAAATGTGTATATTTCATATAGTTTAGTGGATGGGAGGGAAGGAGGGAAAGAGGGAAGTAGGAAAGGAGGAGAAGGAAACAGAAAATGTTGGAGGGGCAGAGGGAGATATTGCAATGGAGACATAGTAGCGATAGGGGATAGCAGGGAGTAAACTTGTAAAAATCATGCTTATCACAGGGATGTATGAAGATTTTCCAGGAAATCCGTGTGGCACACAGCCAAATTGAAACTTCCTGAAATTTTTCATACAAAAAACTGATTTTCAAAAAAAAAACATTTTTTTCGGCTTCAACAACATCAATAAAGCCATTTTTTAATATCAGCACTCTAGCACACCCAACAGTCACGGGGCCGCCACTGGTTGTGAGAAGTGTGTGTAATTTGGTTTAGCGTTAGGGAGGGAAAGAGGGAGGGAAAGAGGGTGAGGTTCCCGGAAGGGAGATTTACCGGAGGGAGGATGAGGATGGGGAGACGAGGGAGAGTAGGACCAGGGAGGGGGTAAGGAGGGGAAGGTGTAAGGGGAACACTGAAGTGTGGGGAGCCGAGAAAGCTGGAAGGTGAATGCGGGAGGGAAAGGGGACGCGGGAGGTGTATGAGGGCCTGGAATGGGGACGCGTGGAAAAGGACGGGTAGGGTGGGGAACAATAAACATGAAGAGGAAATTGGTCAGCGTAAAAAAAATAATGATTAAAACGAAATAATCTTGTTTCATTTATTAATATAATATATCAATTCGTATCAATATTTGCTTAAAAATTGAATGTATTTGTGGAGTTTACAGAATTCAATCGTTAGAGATCATGTTTGAAGATGAAACTGAATGTTCAGTAAATGAAAATACAGAAACTCACGAAATTCAAATATATCATACCTAAATACCAGTCTCGACATGAGAACTCCTCCCAGCGAGACAGGCGTAGCTAAAAAACAATTTTAAAAGATTATTAATAAAGAAGTTTTATTAAAAGGCAATTGGAAAATGAGATAACGATTTTAATGAGGACAGATAAAAATTAGATTTAAAGCGGTTTAATATTCTATGCGAACAATAGCGATGAAAGCTTCTTTTTTAAACTATCCCTATTCGTATTTCGACAATTTCCTCTTACAAACGTAAAAGAAAAATAAATAATTCATTAAAATATGACAGCATAAAATATAAGGACCTTTATAAATTTATGAGCATCTTATGAATGCTTACATCAGATAAGAAACCGGAGGGAAGCTTATGTTTTATTACTTGTCTTCTATTTTATTTGGAACACCAACAGTTTATTTATTTATTTATTTACACATAAACGGCACAACATGTGCCATTAATATAATAGACACACTTATAATAGTACAACAACATGAAGAATAACAGTATAAATGTTAGTAAAATTTAAGAAAAATGGTAAAAAGTAAGGTAATAAGTAGTGTATAAAAACTATAATGTATAAAAGTAAAAATAAAAATTTAAAGAAAGAAATAAAACAATAAAATGTACAAATAAAAGATACCTATCTCAAGGTACCTACAAAGATTTAAATAATATAAAATATAAAAAGTAATAAATCCTGGATTATGTTAACCGATATGATAAATTAAACAAGTACCTATGATTTCTAGTGCATTAATAGTTTTAGAGTGAAGTACTGGTAGGCATGTTATGTTTACATGATGAATTATATTTACTTGGTACTAGCAAACAAATTAAGTTTAACGCATCTTTTGTATGAAGCCAGATTACTGGCGGCGTGATCGATATTAGCATATTCATTGCCTAAAATATGCAAGCGATTTATGGTTGAGTTTTGTTCTGCGTTCGTCAAAGTATTGTCACAATGGAAAGGAGTTTTGAGTCGAGTCGGCCTACAAGGTACATGGTAATTTATTAATGAGACCATATTATGAGATGTAATATATTTTTTATAATGTTCGGAAAAATTGGTTTAATTTTATATTGAGTAAACCGGAAACACGTCCGAAGGAAAATCTGTGGACACTTATTCTTAACAGCAATAGCTACAAAAAAAATATATGTATATATATATATGTGAATACCTCACAAAAGTCCTTAAATGCATCCTACCGCTCCCAACCGCTGGGAGCCATTGAGACTGTGGTGTCCTCAGTTGAGCTACGTTGCGAGGGTGAAGGTAATTGTGGAGGGGTAGGATATGGAAAAAAGGAAGGTGAAGAAGTACTAAGCAATTCAGATCTAGTCACCAAACACAGCTATAGCCATTTCAAGCCACGTTTGAATTCTGAACGGAGATCTTACACCAGGGCGAAACTGAGAGAATATTTCGCTCTGGAACATGCCGCAAATATACCTTATATTATGTAAAATGATTAAATTTTCAAAAAAATAAACAATCAAATAAAATGGCGCAAATGCGTGCGGCGTAATTTGAAACTGCGACCTCTGAATTGCTAGTCGAAAGCCTTGTTGAGGCCGTCAAATGCCTCATGCTACACTTTTTCAGGGTGAAGATACACCGATATTTTTATGTGGTAATGTTGTGGAGATCTATTATATTTTGATTTAAAAGTCTTACAATAATTATTATTGACTTGATGTTTCCATGGTAACGGAAGGAGAAATGTTTTAGAAGATGGATTGCGTGCGCTACTTTTGATCTCGTGACACGTGACGTCACATCGCGTGGAAGGTTCTAGAATTACGTCATAACTGGCAAATGTATTTATGGAATATTCAAGTCTGACGAACTGCGTGATGTTCATTTTATATATGGGGGTTAAAAGTGTATTCATGCTTCTGTCACATACTACTTGTAGATGTCGTACGTGTGTATTCTACTTGACGCATGAAAGCCACGTATTATAATATCATGAGAAAGAAAATTGTTTTTCCCGTACGTTGAAAAATATAAGGGTAAGAATTTTACAATAAATTTTAGTTATATTATGATCTGCCGAGTAATGTTATGTTTTTAGAAATTTACATTAAATATACACCGAACTTTTAATTAGCTTTCTAGGAATCCGATTATGTAAACACATTGGTATTTTCTGGAAATAAACAAAGAAAAACTTTTTGAAAGGAAAGGATAGAAAAATGTTATTTGATTTTTTTTCAGTTAAATTAGAACTGCCACTTAAAATACGGAAATAGGTATTTTTATCTTTCCATATAATACTTTATTTGAGATTAAAGCTGTCAAAAATGATAAGGCTTGTGGTAGTTACTCTCAGTATCGTCCTTATGAAGGACCATTGAGAATAGAAATGTTGTTTGCAATCATTATGTAGCCAAGTACTTCGCCCTCTTTTTCTTCTTTCTTACTCCATTTAGTCTCACAGCATACCCCAATTAGAGATACCATTGTCCCATTCCTCAAGTTGTGACTCTATATTTTTATTATGTTATACGGAATCATCTTGAAAACCTGACCTAACCTAGCATAATCTATGCAAAAAGTAAATACCCGTGTACATAATTATTCTTCGTTCAATATCCAGAATGGGTCAATGTTCGAGGTTCTAAATTACAAAAATTCGCCCCCTTTGAGGCCAGCCTAGCGACTCCGTATTTTTTGTGAGATCGTTATTGGATAACGGACGTTATCTTCTGTCAGATTTGTGTGATTTTTACAAATTTACTGCCACATATTTTAGTTTAGATCGATTTAAACACGAATTCTTGCAATTACGCATGATTATTTTTTCATTTAATTTACATTGTACTTAGAAAAAGCAAAAAACAGCCATAAAAATAACACAAATCTGACAGGAGATAACGTCCGTAATCCAAAAATAATCTCACAAAAAATACGGAATCGCTAGGCAGGGCCTTGTCTTGTCCAATATTCACTTTAAAAATGATTTGATGAAGCTGTTGCAGTCATAGAGAAACCTGATTTTAATATTTATTCCGGAAACAGAATAATAAAAGAGTGAAACTATGATTTGGGGATGAAAGAAAGGTAAAGGGTGTTTAACGGTAAGAATGGAACCCTCTTCTAATGTTTTCAATGATAAAACAGGATTAGAAATAACAACACGATCATGTTACCTGCATCGCACCCCTTGTTATATTGTGACACGAGAAACTCTTGAATGCTTCCATACTTCTTCTCAGGATGGTTAGGGCGAAGTCGAAATATAATCGGTGACAATCTTCAACCATTAAATTAATTAATCCTATAAATTAACAATACATTGAGTGAACCCACCTATTCAGAATTTTGAATTCCTCAAGGGACAGTGTTAGGTCCAATATTGTTTATCATTTACGTGAATGAAATGCTTATAATACCGAAAATTGGAAAAATCATATCTTTCGCTGACGACACAGTCTTAATCATAGAAAAAAAAACTTGGGATGAAGTCTACCGAACCGCAAATGTAGAAATAAACAACTTAAAACAATGGCTGGATGACAACTATCTTTCCTTAAACTCTGACAAAACTTACTTCATGACATTTACACTATCAGACAAATTCCTTCCAATTACAAATTCCAATATAACTATTCATAGCTCTTGTAAAAATTATACTGACAACTGCAACTCATCTAAATGCACAAAAATTTCAAAAAAGAACAACATTAAATATTTAGGCATAATAATAGATCAACATATTAAATGGACAGAACATATTGCACAAACTATAAACAGAATACGTAAACTTTTTTACGTATTCCTCAAACTAAGAAATAAACTTCATAAATCTATACTACTGAAGGTTTACTATGCATTAGCCCAATCAGTTCTGCAATACGGAATAATAGGTTGGGGAGGAGCGTATAAAACCAACTTAGCCCCACTTGAAATAGTACATAGAAGACTCATCAAAATTATTCTAAAAAAACCTTTAGACTATTCAACTCAAAAAATATTCGATGAATTCAAAGTTTTACAAATAAACAGAATATATCAAAAAAATGCATTACTTCAAATCCATAAAGACAAACTAACAATAAAGTCATTTAGCACCAGGCCGAGAACAACAGGACAAATAATAATCCCTAAACTTAATACTACAACGGCCCAACACCATTACACATACTCAGCCATAAAATGCTTTAACGAACTCCCTAAAGATATTCAATCCGAAAAAAATTATAAAATTTTTAAGAAAAAAATTAAAATACATTTCACCACTAAGTAATTTCATGTTTGTGTTATATTACGCCCACTTATATTTTCAATGTGTACACAGGTTTTATATTTTATAATTTAAAAAAAAAAAAACTTTCTTCCTAAAATAGTGCACAGGTATATAATTTTACATACATGCTGTTTTTATTTTATTTTTCATAAATACGCTCATGGTAGCATCAATTAAACATATATCATAATATCAATTGTGTTAGTACTCCCTCCCTAAACACGAGAAATTCTCAATTAGAGAGGTATTATTACCACCATTAAAAATATTTGCATTATATGTACATAATTAAAAAAATAATTGTACTTATACCTAACTTAGTAAAATTGTAAAAATGGAATAAATAAATAAAAAAATAAAAAATAAAATAAAATAAAATTGTATAAATTATCGCAGGAATAAACTTCTTTATTTCATTCCACATATTAACTACTAGCTTTTGCCCCAGCTTCGCTCGCATAGTATTAGGGGGGTACCCACAGCGCCTCCTCCACCTTCCCTATCCCCACTCCAATCCCCCCCCCCTCCTCCTCTCCCCCGCCCTCTCTCACCCCTCTCCACCCCACCCCCCCAAATTCCCCCTCACCCTCCCCCACTACCCTCCGCCCTCCCCAATCCCCCCTCCCCCCACCCCCCTCCGCCCTGCCCCACAGCCTATTCCCTCCTCCCTCCCCTCTGTACTCGTTACATTAATTTTTCAAAAAGTTCGCGTGCCACCTATTGCAATTTTTGTATAAAAATTTCATAATGCTAGAGCTCTAAGCTATAGTTTATAGCCTATTCTGATGTATGAGCTATATTATTGTAAAGTTTCATTATAATCCATTCAGTAGTTTTTGCGTGAAAGAGTAACAAACATACATCCATGCAAACTTTCGCCTTTATAATATTAGTAGGATAGGAAGTAGGATAGTAGGATGAAACAAATCGTCCAATTTATATAAATAAAAGCTTATTTCGGTTCCATGACAATATAGAAAGGTGGAAAAGCAGACATAACGTATAAGTAATCATTAATTTATTTATACAACTAAGTAGTTTGACGGCCGGCGTGGTCGAGGGGTAAGGCTCTTGATTCACAATCCTAAGGTCACGGGATCGAATCCCGGCGTGGGCAAATAAATTTTATTTGATTAATATGTTTTATTTCACAATTAATTCATTCAAAATAATTTATAGTATATTTGCGGTACGTTCAAGGGTAAAATATACTCTCAGAATCGCCCTGGCGTAAGACCACCATTCAGAATAGAAACGTTGCTTGAAATGGCTTTAACCGTGTTTGGTGACCAGATCTGAATAGCCAGGTACTTCCACACCTTTCTCTCTCCCATCTCCTTCCCCTCCCCACTACCTTCAGCCTCACAACATACCCCAATTGGTGATGCCATAGTCTAACTGGCTCCAGACGGAAGCAGCTGGGACTCTTGTGAGGTTTTCATATAAAAATAAATAAAAAAGTACAAATAAGTTGTAAATTTGCAAGTTGTTGCAACTGCAAAAATTAATGTGTGAGTTGGCGGCTCTGGGGTTTGGACAGCGGAAAGAGTAAATGGTCAAGATGGATATATTTTAGAGTCTTGTTGAATGGAAAGAACCAGAGCCGCTTGGGTTGTACTGAGATTCTTTCGTGACGTTCTTTCGTAGATCTCTCTCTTTCTCTAATGTGAGATATTTATCTATATATTATTAGTAATTGATAACCATTCTCATATTGATGGAAAATTTGTTGGTAAATGATTACATTTACATTTTAAAAAGTTGCTATTCTTTTTTTAAAGTAGTAGTAGTTTTAACATGAAACACAACCCATCATTTCTTGAGATTGTCTCTTGCAAAAATAACCTACATGACACAGAACGCTAAAGAAAAACAACTTATCTTTTTTATAGTCTTCTGATTTGACCGATTTTCAGTTTTATCCGGTTACCGCTTATTAAAAAAAAATTTTAAATAAGTAAATTCGTCAAGATCTAGCACTCAAGAATGGCCAATAACTTCGCTTTATGGTCAGCCAACTCCAGCAAAATTGCAAATGGTAATTCTTAATAAGTGGTGCATGCTTTCCGGTGAAAAAATCCTCAAACTGTAGTCTTTAAAATTCACAATATTATATAGATACACGTACCATAATATTAACAAAGGGTGCAGTTTAAAAACCAGTGAAGAAATATTCGAACGTTTTATCTGAACGGTACGAATGGAGCTTAGAAAAGAACTTTTACGCTGGAAACCTTTAGCCTCGATGACACAGGGCGACTTTACAAGTTACTATCTACTAAGTTTAAAAGCGGATAAATCGGTGAGTGAGATTGTCATGATGACACACAAACTGTCCACTCGCTCAGTAGCGTAGGAAACTGAGGTCGCTGCTAGCACCAGTAACAAGAATAACGACGCCTGCGTGAACTAATTCTGTGATGTTTGACAGTCGAAATCTGCTGTTAATTGGCAGCCATCTTGAAAAACATAAATAAACCAATCACGAGAAAGCGTGTAGCGAGTAAAGTTTGACGACCTTTCAACTTTTTTCGTAGATTGTCAACAATCTGCTAGTTAGCAAGTAACATGATGACACTGAGCGAGTTTACTAACAGATAGTGAATTTCCCAGATAGTAGCTTATAAACTCGCTCTGTGTCATCGACGCTTTATACATTTTCCTAAAACTACCCGTAAAGAATTTGCAGATAAATCTTTCGTGGTATTTTTTTGCGATAGCAGACTACAAATTTCGATTAGGATTTAGGAAAGTCGGGGAACGTAGAGGGGGAACACAGGAGGGGAAGGGGAAAGGGATGGCGGAAGGGGAAGGGGGACCAACTGTAAAAGGACACGCAGGGAGAAACCATTTCATCAAAGTGTTTCATTTTCATAAAAAAAAAACCATCATTTAAGTGGCTTTGCAACGCATGCCGGTAACTCGCTAGTTACAAATAAAAAATAAGATTAAGCCAAGTAAAAAAGCACAAATGTTTACCTAAGCATTTTTATCATCATCGCTTCACAAGAAAAATGTGTTCAAATATTGGGTTTATTTAGCTAAACGTTTTTTAAATTAAAATTGAAAAAATTTCAATTTTTAATAGCAAATATTAACCTCGTTTAACAGTCAGCACTAATCGAAATTTAGAGTATGTATTTTTAAAGGAACCCGCGTAATAAATTTCAATAAAAAATAACACAATAATAACATATAAATTTGTTTTAAATTTTACTTTATTCACACTCTAGCGGTTTCGAAAGCACCCTTCCTTCATCAGGAAAATATTAGTACTGAAATTCTAATATTCTCCTGACGAAGGAATTTTATTTTACTCAAACTCCTCCGGTTTCGGAAGAAACTGGAAGAGTGTGAATAAAATAAAATTGAAGTGGTCCGTTACAAACATATATGTTGTTATTGTAAATTATGGCGAGCCACAAAGTTAATGCGTTTTACAAATATGGAAAAATAATACATCCAATCAGACAAAACCGGAAATATGTCATTTTTAAATCAAATTTTAGACGTATTTGCTCTATTCCACAAAAATTATAAATTTCGAAATACTGTTCTTTTATCTAGTAAAGCTACGTATGTATTCAATTTTGAGAAAATATGCTTATTTTTAGTACAATAAGGTTTTACCATAGCTCGTTGGCAGATTTGTTAAATTTTCAAACAACATTTTGAATATACAACATACATTTCAAATCATATAATCATGCAGCAAAATAAATCAATAAATTATTTAAGAAAGCTACTTTTCAGAATTTTAATTTTAGTTCAGATAAAATCAGATAAAAATATCCGCGCCCTTGTTTCGAGACGAAATTTTTATTTTATTTTTTTTTATTTACAAAAAGATATAAATTATAATAAATTTTATACAATAATTAATTACATAATACATTTTTTTTACGTTAACTCCACGCAGGAGGCCCTGAGGAAAATAATTTCCCTCAGGGCCTATGTCATCTGGGAAGCTGTGTGGAGGGTCTTTTTGAGGAGAGGAAGGAATGAACATTGGTCTTGAAGAGACCCATGTTGTAGGAAGGAGGAAACACAGAGGCCGGCAAATCATTCCACAGCCGAGCTGTTGAACACAAGAACTAGTCGAAAAAACGACCCGTTCTCATGTGGCAAATGTCAACCGTGTACAAATGTTGGGCACGCGTTTGGCGTGTTTCCCGACTATGCACCGGTGCCGAAGGGATCAATGATGCTAGTTCCTCGGAGCATCTTCCATTGTAATACCGGTAGAACAAGGATAGCATTCCCACCCGACGCCTGTGCTCTAAAGATTGCAATCCGTCTGTTAAGTTGGGAGAATCTATCAAACGGACCGCCCGTTTCTGCACAGAGTCGAGGGTATTTTTCAGGTATTTCGGAGCTCCAGACCAGAGGTGGCTGCCAAATTCAACCGTGGGGCGCACTTGTGATTTGTACAGGGTATATACCCCCATAAATAAGCAGGGCTTGTGTGTATGGGGGGGTGTTATTACACTGGTTCAATTTATTATTTTTTATTCAGTTCAAATTTTCAGTATAATTTTTAAGCTGAGTTTTAAATTTTTTTATGTTACTGGTCATGTTTCTGATTTTTTCAGGTAGTGAATTAAAAAAATTAACTCCGAGATATTTATGATTTAACTGTCCTTTTATTTTTTTTATATTTCGGAATGGGAAATATTGATGTTTGTCTAAGATTTCTGTTATTTTTAAAGGGTGGAACTTTATTTTGAATATTATCTTTATAAATTTTGCGTGATAAAAGTATAATGCACTTAATCTGACCTTAAATTGTTTGAATAATAGTTCTGATGAATATGAGTAGGGTTTTTTTTAAATTGGTTTTTATTATTAGTTTTTGTGATATGTAAATTGTTTGTGTTTGATTTGTATATATACCGCCCCATCCTAAAATGCCGTATTGTATAATTGATTGACAGAAAGCGAAGTATGTGGTTCTAAGTAATTTTTCTTTTAAAATATCTCTTAAGCATCTAAATATATATGTTAGTTTCCTTATTCTGTTGTTCAGAATATTTATGTGTGGGGACCATTTTAAGCGCTGCTCTATTATTATGCCCAGGTACTTAATATCGGTCTTGCTTTCTATGTTTGTGAATAATATATTGCATTTGTGGTTTTCTGTATTTGTCACAGAGTGGATTATTATGTTAAATTCTTTAGGTGTTTCTTGTTTTTTAATGGAAAATTGTAAATAATAGATTTTTTTAGAATTTAAAGTCAACAGGTTTTTATCAAACCATAATTTTAGTGTATTGATATCTGTGTTTGCCATTTTAATTCATTCAAACCGTGTGTTTGCTTTTAGTAGTAGGACTGTATCGTCAGCGTATTTGTAAATATGGAATATATCATTGACATATATAATAAATAACAGTGGTCCCAAAACTGTACCTTGGGTTATTGAAAAGTCGCTATATTTTAAATCGCTGACTTGATTGAGTAATTTTACTTATTGAGGTCTTTTATGTAAATAACTAGTTATCCATGCTAAATTAATATGCACTTTTCCATTAATTCCTATCGATTTTTATTTATTCATTAATTTTTTATGTGATATGCTGTCGAAAGCTTTTTTCAGGAATTCCAATACATTTTTTATCGGAATCTAGGGCCGTATATAAATAGTTAGTTATTTTTGATATCGCGTCATGAGTACTTGTATTTTTTTGAAGCCGAATTGGTTATCATTAATTATTTTATTTTCTTCTAAGAATGTCCAAATTTGTTTTTTTTACAATTTTCTCATATATTTTTGATATATTTGATAGAAGGGAAATCGGGCGGTAATTTTGTGGATCTTTTCGACAGTCTGTTTTATAAATGGGAATTGTAATTGCTCTTTTATAATTATTGGGAAATTCGCCACTTTCTAGACTTAGGTTTATTATATGTGTTATGGGGAGAACTAAGTATGTTTTCATCGCTTTTATTGTCTTTGCATCTATGTTATCAAAGCCGGGGGCGGAACCTCCTTTTAGTTCCGAGATAGTTTTGTCAATATCGGCCTCTGTGACTGGGTGAAATTTATTTATTTGACATTGTGTTATCTGTTGTGGATTTGATATATTGGTTGTATTTATGGATTTTGCTAGGTTTTTTCCAACGTTATTAAAATAGTTATTAAAAATATTACAATATAATAAAATAAAATACTTTTTGTTTAAAACCACGAGATTTATTAATTTATGAACCAACCGGCTTCGCTTTATTAAAGCATCATCAGGGTACAAATTAATACTTACTTAAAAATTAATACTAGGTTCATAAATTAATAAATCTCGTGGTTTTAAACAAAAAAGTATTTTATTTCATTAAATAGGTATGTCAAACCACAAAGTGATTGTTTTCTACAATAATAAAATATTACAACATTTTTTTGTGTCATTCTGTACGTTATATAATTATTTCCTATCTGATATTTCTGATATGTGCTTATGTATTTTTTTTTAAATTTATTATTTCATTTATTGTTGAACATATTTTTTTTATTATTGTCTTTAGCTTCTGAAATAATTTTTGAGTAATAGTCGTTTTTCGTTTTTCTAATTAAAGTAGTTAATATATTTTTATACTTTTTATAATACAGTACAATTTTATTTTTAACTAGTAGCCTGTGTGTTATTTAATAAAGTTTATTTTTTTTCTAATGGCTTTTATTAATCCTAGAGTAATCCAGGGTTTAATTTTCCTCGTTTTTGAATTGGGGACGATCTGTGTTGTTTTTGTTGCTTCTAAAACGTGTTTAGTTAAAGTGTTTTCAAACAGTAAGGCATTTTGGTTGGCGCATTTATTTTTTAAAACTTCTTCCCATTTTTCAGTAATTAATGATTTTTCTAATAATTTGTAGTCTTCTTGGGAATATGGAAGATTTAATTTGGGACTCGTGTTTAGTTTTTAATTGTCTCTGTAATATAAGACAAGCGTAGTGGTCAGTAATATTGGTTTTCCAAACAGTAGATTTAATATTTTTTATTTTATTTAAATGTATATTACACCAGATATGATCTATACATGATGGTGTTTGGTTTTTAATTTCTCAAGTGTAACTTTTAATACAAGATTTATAATTGAGGTGCGTCGTCATGTTAATGTAATAATTTTTTTTATTGAGTTATGGTTTGTAGAAATGTTTATATTGACATCACTACACACAAAAGTAAGTATTTTCGATAATTTCCTTTGATACCTAGTTAATTTGTAAAGTTATTTATGTTTGATTTGTGTATTCTGTACACTGTTATAATTCTGTATAATTTATTTTTCAATTTTATATATATTTTTAGACAATTTACGTCTTGTTTATAAATTCCTTTAATGTTAGTAATTTCACACTCGTCATGAACAAATATAATTATACCACTATTTTTGTTAATTGGTGTTGTTGTTGCGATGCCTTTGTAGTTGGGTAGCGCATTAATGTGTTGATCGTTATTACAGTGCGTTTCTGTTAACACTATGCAGGCGGGAGATAAAAACAGATCATTCATATTTATCAAAAATTCATCGAGGTATTTTGCGATGTTTTGAATGTTCATATGTAATAGCAAAAAGGGGGAACTGTTTGTAATGCACCATATATTGACTTCTGTAATATTTTGACATATTTCTTGGTTTATTTTATATTTTTCGTCAATTTGTTTAACTATAAAATCGGTCATTTTGAATTATAATTATTATTTTTTTAGCAAAGTAAAGCATTTTCATTCTGTGTTTGCATTTTTCACTATTTGATTTGTAGTCTGTTGGAGTCGTAGTTTTAAATTTTAAATTAAGTTCTGTGCAATTAATGCATTTTGGTATTACGTTCTTTTTATTGCAGTTTTTTAAGTTATGTTCACCCGCACAATGATGGCATATTGGTTTGTTCGGTGGTTGGAGGCAACGCATTGCTGTGTGATCATATTTTTGGAAATGGTAACGCTGCATTAGGGGGTTACAGTCCTCTACTTTAATTTGGTAAAAACCAAGGTTTACGCTTTTTTTCATAATTAAAAGGTTTCTGAGATCTCCACTGGTTTCCAGGATTACATTTTTTTGTTGGTGTTTTTTAATTGGTATGGTTCCTTTATATTTTATTTTGTTTGGGTCCATTTCGTATATTATTTTTATATCTTCATTTTGCAGTATTAGATCTGATATAAATTCTTCTTGTGTATATTTTTCGTCAATTCCTTTAAAGATCATGCACGGTCTTTTTTTATCAATGTTTTCAACGTGTAGGTATTCCTTAATACTTCAGTTTGTCTATTTATTTACGGTCTTACAAACTAATACAAAGAGTACATAATTTAATAGTTTTATCATCACGAGTGTGAGTATTTTTTAATGTAGGTATTTATCAAAGCAAATTTTTAATGTAATAAAATCGATATTGAGTTTATTATATTAAAATGCTGGTATGGAGTATAATTGATCTTTCTCATCTAAACCACCCTGTAAAGTTGCAAGAGTACAATTGCGAGATCATTGTTTGATGAAATTTAAATTCTTGGCTCTTAAGGTTTGCGACTCTAATGCATATCACAGTTAAAGCTGGTAATAACGTAATGAGGGGCCATTCATTTATTACGTAAGACGAATTTTGCTAGTTTTCGACCCCCTCCCCCCCTATTATAAGAAAAAATAAGAATAATCCGACACTTCCCCCCCTGTTTAATATTTGTTACGTAAGAATCTAAAGGAAAAAATGAATACACGTTTGGTTTGTTTTAATGTTTATTTTTCAAAGTAACAATTTTTAGAAATGTTTATTTGTACTTACAAAGGTACTAATAATTTTAACTTTGCGCATTTTTGTGATCTTACGGAAGAACTTCGAGACTTCCTCCCACCTCCTTGTAAGAAAAAATAAGACATGGTCGACCCCCCTACCCCCCTAAATCGTCTTACGTAATAAATGAATGGCCCCTAACGGAATAACAGTAATCATGAAATTTATAAAGTTATCTTAATAACGGAATAATAGTAATCTAGAAATTTCAAAAATCATCTTAATAACGGAATAATAGTAATCTTGAAATTTCGAAAATTATCTTCGAAAAATTTTTTTTTCAAAATTATATTGCATTCAAAGCTTCAATGCATTACATGCAAGGTTAATGGTAAGGCTTTACATTAAGGTGAATCTACGAGTAAGTTCTAGTTTTATGTGACTACAGACATAATTGGCTGAGGTAAGTCTAGAAAATTATATCTAATCAAAGAGAAACTATTTTTTTCTCGGAATTTTAACGCATTTTGACATCGAAACGAAAATTTGCAATGGGAAGTAATTGAAATGGTGCCTTGGCGTGCTCTAACTGTTAAAAGCCGTGTGCTCTTATTGTAAAAGTTCCGCGTGCTGAATTTCAACAGAATCTATGTTGCTCCTCGTTTTCCCACGTGCAAGCTTTTGGAGAGATTAGCATCAAACAATTCTTTCCGGAAACTGGAGGCGGTTGGTAATAGAATACTTTTTGAATAAGGTTTTATTTGAAAAGTGTGTTAGGAATGCAATGGAGTTTTCTGTTACAGGTTGCTTGATACCAGCTGTTGAAACTGCAATTCACGAATCATTATTATGGTTTGATTTATGATTCATTCTGCGCCTACTCAACTCTATGATTCATTCTACCAAATGGAAAAGGAATTCTTAAAAACATCAGAATATGATTCAATCAACTAGCGATAGAGCTGAGATTTAGAACTGGATTATAATAAATTTAAAAATAAAATAAACTATTCTATCATAAATAATTTAGCTATTTTTAGAATCAATCGTACTTTTCTTATTGTATTACTTTTAGTGTATTGCTATGCGCTGGGCCCCAACAAGGGGCTCCAATGCAATCGTCTCGGCGTTGGGGGCCCGTTCCGGGCAAGTAGCCGCCGTAATGTCTCTAGTCGAGACGCGAAAGAGCGGATGCTTCTTCTTCTTGCCGCGACCAGCTCAATTTCGGCGGATGTGAAGTCTCTTTTCAGGACCATGGGTCGGCTTTGGCCTCATCTCCCTGGGTTTGGTGTGTAGGGGTATTTCGGGTCAATTGTTAGTGAAACAGAGGGTATGAGCACACAGATTATTCCCCTAATAGCATACAATAGGTAGGTACAATAAAGCATAATAGGTCAATAGCATAATAGTAATAGTATACATAGGTCATAATGTAATAGCATACATAGTCATAATGTAATAGCATACATAGGTCATACAATAGAAGCAGCAACTACGAGGTGGAACCTCGACCTAGATTCGACTTTAAATTACCCTATCTCTCTGGTCTAAGGTTCAACGCGACATGATTACAATAATTTACGCAAGTTAATCAGCACAAAATAGGGAGCTTACATGGATCCGTGTTGAGGCTGAAGGCTATGGCGGTTTGCACACACGCCGTCATCTGGTCTTTGGTCAGACCGCAGGGGCTCGCCTCGGGGACCCTCTTACATATTTATGGGCACACTTAGCCATTACAAAGGCCGTATAACTATACTTGTCGAGATTAGCGGACTAAAAGCCGGGCGTAGAAACGCACCGTGGAGCTCGTACGGGCTGCAACGCAGTGGCCGGGGCGCAGCAAGCTCGTCCAGGGGGGAATGCTAAAATGATCTCAGTCGCCGTTCGTTTTACCGCGCGAGCCCAATCGTAAACAAAAACTCGCGCCTGCGCAGGGGATGGCTAACCGCGCCTGCGTAGAGCGGCTAATTCTGACGGCGCTGCAAGAAAGCGCGCGTGAATCCAAACCCTTCAAATGCGTTTTGTGACAGTATCTAGTACTTTTTTATTTTTATTTTAAATACTTTGTTTTGAATATTTAACTTTATATTATTATAAATACAAATTTCTTTTCACTTTTATATGTAGGTATATTTTTTTTGTTTTTTTTCTTCACTCTGAATGTTAAGTTATAATTTATAATTATTTATTGATTTTTATTTTTTCCCCTTTACACACAAGTTTTTAACTCTCTGAAAGGTGAATATGTCTAGTTTATATTTTGAAATATATATTATCATGTTAATTTAACTACCTTTATGATTGCAATAAATAAATAAATAAAAAATAAAAATAATTTAAAAAAATCTTTGTTATGTACTCTTTTATTTCTTATGCAATAAGTCAGTCCAGTCACTAACATAATATTAACTTTCACAACTTCAACTCTCTTTATACATGACGCATTTAATCTTTGACCAACCCTTGTTACTTACAATTCTGAATAATGGCCTGGACTCGCCAGAGCTTACCATCTTAAGGGCCTTTAAGCAGCCAGCGGCCGAAAATCTACATTTCGTCGAAAGATGTTCTTACGATCGTATAGGGCGGTTCCAATGAGAAAGAATAATTATTCTCCGTAGCAGTTTTTTTAAATTATAACTCAATATCGATTTTATTTCATTACAAATTTGCTTTAATTTATACCTACATCCAAAAATGCTGATAAAGCTGTTAAAATTATGTAACTTTTCTAATTATTTTTTTATCATAAGTATTTATAATTTTTTTAATAATATCTAAGCAAAATAAATGTGCAAAAAAAATCTGAAATATTTTAATTTGTAAGACCGTAAATATATAAACAAAATAGAGAAATTTTCGTCATAAATAAGTGTTCGGATATTTTTTTAATGATTTTATTTGAACTAAAATAAAAATTTTGAAACGTGCTTTTACTAGATAATGTATTGATTTACAATAATGTATGATTATGTGATATGAAATATGTCTTGTAAAATAAGATTTTTCGTTTGAAAATTTAACAAATCTACCAACGACCTATGGTGTAACCTTATTATACTAAAAATAAACATATTTTCTCAAAATGCGTTTACTAGATAAATGAATAATCTTTCGAAATCAATTTATAATTTTTTTGTGGAAAAGAGTTAATACGTCTAACATTTGATTTAAAAATGACATATTTCTGGTTTTCTCCCTCTAAATAAAAATTCATATTCCGACAAGATCAACAAGACAATCCAATTTATTTCATTTGCACACATGTACATAGAACTAAACTTAGAAAAAAATCCCCAATTCCAAGGTACACGTGCGCAATATAATACAAAATTTTACAATACAGACATGTTTAATAATACCCTTCAGAAATACCGAATAAAAGTAAAGCGTTTAATTAAAAATTAATACAAGAGTGTGGAAGGTAATGTATATGGGAACATCTCCTTCTTATATATTATTATTATTTTTAATTTATAAACTAACGTTTAGACAAGATATTTATGCATAGCACAAAGGGTAACAATTATTATAAGCAATAATTATCAGCCTGAAACACTCATCAACATTGAAAAATCTTCCTAGAAAAAATGCTTGCCGCCAACGGGATTTGAACCCGTGTCCTTCTGATTGCCGGTCAGCTGCTCTTGACCACTGAGCTATGGGGGCTTATCTAATACCCGCCAAATAATTCAATTTATACTAGTGTTTCATTCAACAATTACTGCTTATTATATTTTTTCCACCTGAAAACAACCAACTTTATTTTTGCGAGAGAGACATTGTAAGTGTTAAATCCCTCGCTAGGTGGCGTCGAGATAAATTATGACTACATTTATTAGGGAAATACTTAAACTTGTCAAATATTTATTATTATTTTATAGCTCAGTGGTCAAGAGCAGCTGACCGGCAATCAGAAGGACACGGGTTCAAGTCCCGTTGGCGGCAAGTATCTTTTCTCGGAAGATTTTTCAATGTTGATGAGTGTTTCAGGCTGATAATTATTGCTTATAATAATTGCATCTCCTTCTTTTTTCCTATTTTCCTCTTCCTCCCCTCCTCACTTTAAATTAATTTTAAGATATGATAAAACTCAACCTCCAATAACTTTAACATAGGAGACCTTTTAGGCTTGACTTAATTTAATTTTGTAGGTGTATATCTCTATATTTTATGTATAAGCAGCTTTTCTCTTACAATTAAATAATAAATATACTACTTTAAGGGTAGACGGGCATTTAATATAGTATTTTGTAGAAATCCATCAGAAACATGTCACTATTTAAAAAAAACGTTTCGTGTGGCAGCTGTCCCATTTTCAGAATTCATCGCCAAACGTGGTTGGGTTTATTTACACGCCATGAAAAAAAAGTAAAAGACTCCATTTAAAATGCCCACAATAAGTGGACTGTGTGGAGTGTGAATGTGGGTGTGGAAATAATATATTAATATCGAAATAAACAATATTAATAAAAATACAGAAACACATTTTTTTAAGTGAAAACTTCTTTAGCACCGTTGAAATTTGAAACTCGATGAAACAAAAAATAGCGACACTAAAAAGAAACAAACACATACATCTATAGGATTTAGCCTGCGTGAGAATTAAATAGTATAATTGGTCTCCTCTTTGTGCAGTGCTTCGTAGCCCACTCTTGTCTACTTTACTTTTCTGAAGATTTCACTTTTACCGCGTGTGAATTGCCCAATTTGTTTTTTTTTTTAAAATTGATGTACTGGGTACTATTCTTATATCTAATTTTTAGGTCTAGATTGCCTAGAAGAAGCCAGACTGCCCATATTTTCAATCTCGCATTACGGACGGTGTGAAGTAGACAAAAATACTCCACCCCCGGGTTAAAATCAGAAAAGAGTGTAGGATTGTAACCCAGTAAAGAATCACAACACAAGAAATATTCCTTTTAAATTCCATCAAGAAAAATGATTTCTTATTCAAGAGGCCGAGAAGTGTCATTATTTAGAACGTTGTATGTATTTCAATCCCCTAATTGAGAATAGAAGAATAGTCAAGAGCGAGTAACGTGATATTGAAATGGAATGTAAAGAATAAGAAATCATAGGTACAGTTGTTTACTCTTTCCCCGCTTTTTTTCCGAACAATGACTGCATATTTCGCAGAGTTTATGTATTCTGATATTACGTTCTCGAGTTTCAAATTATCAAAGTAAACAGGGGCGCAGAAGGTCCCGATTAAAAATAATATGGAGCAAGACAGTGTTTGCTTTTCACTCGGGGAAATTTGCAAAACGATTTAGTCAGAGATCGTGTAATTGCCTAGAATCTCCGCTTTATCTCAGACAATACAATATGTCAATATTATTAGCAAACACCCGTTTCACATATTTAATTAAAATTTTAGTGAAAACAACTTCCGATGTTAAGAAGTCAACAAAAGTTACCAATATTAAAAAAAAAACTATTTCGAAATGGTAAACATAGAAAAGAATTTTACTAAGAAAATTAATTTCCTATAGTTTCGTAAAACAATAAAATGAAACCAGGACAGACCATTAAATGTATTAGTTATTTTTTTATTTCTGTTGTAAATTACAAAATAATTTTTATTAAATAATTCGATTTTAATAATTTTGTTGGACTCTTTTTTTTTGTGAATTAACAGTAATTAATTATTATCTAGTAAGAAACTAATCTCCCCCATTTTACTCCATTAATTAAATATACATTTTTATTAGTATACAAAATTATCGTGATTTCAACATTAACTCAACTAAATGCTCTCTTAATCCTTATTTTAACTTTTGTATTTTAAAATATGCATAAAAGAGAGGCAAAATATATATTTTTAATTGTTATCAATAACCCGCAAATAATTGTCAAACTTGCCTTTCATTAATTCCACACAGGAGGCCCTGAGAAAAATGATTTTCCTCAGGGCCTAAATCATCTTTGGAGTACTGTGTGAAATGTCTTTTTGAGGAGAGAAGGAGTAAAAATGAGTATTAAGAGCGTTTAACCAGCCAGCGGATGAAAATCCACATTTTGTCGAAAGTTGTTCTTACGATCGAACAGAGGGGTTACAATGAGAAAGATTAATTATTCTCCGTACCAGCTTTTTAAAATTATAACTCAATATCGAATTTATTTCAATCCAAATTAGCTTTAATTTATACCTTCATCCAAAAATGCTGAAAGGCGTGATGATAAAAGTAATAAAATAATGTACTTTTTGTATATTTTTTGATGAGAAACACATGTACGTTTATATTTTTCAATGATTTTATTAAAGCTAAAATTAAAATTCTAAAACATGCGTTTGCTAGATAATGTACCGATTTATTTTACTGCATGATTATATTATTTGAAATGGGTGTGGTATAATACAAAATCTTTTTTTGAAAATTGAACAAATCTGCCAACGACCTATGGAATAACCTTATTATACTAAAAATTAAAAAAAAATTCTCAAAATTTATTACATGTGAATGCTAGATAAAAGAACAATCTTTCGAAATTCATTTATATTTTTTTGTGGAAAAGAGTCAATGCGTCTAAAATCTGATTTGAAAATGACATATTTCTGGTTTTCTCTGGTAATGCCCTCTTAATAAGATCCGTGATTTAGGAGAGAGGAAATACAGACGCCGGCAAATCATTTCAGAGTCAAGCTGTTGAACTCAATAACGAGTCGTAGGAGCGACCTGTTCTCATGTGACAAATGTCAACCGTGTACGTACGATGGGCGCGCGTTTGGCATGTTTTCCGAATTTGCACCATAGCCGAGTTCCTAGGAGCATCTTCCATTATAATACCTGAATAACAAGGCAGTATACCTACCTGACGCCTCTACTCTCTAAATATTGCAAACCGCTTGTTAAGATAGGGGATTCTACCAAATGGACCGCCCGAGTCACAGAGTCAAGGGTTTTTTCAAGAATTTTGGTATTCCGGACCAGAGGTGACTGACATATTCAACAGTGGAGCGCACTTGCTATTTGTATAGGGTCAGCAATTGTGTACCATTAAAGTCCCTGTATAGTTGGCCTAACTTCTGAGAGGCTACTTGACTCCGTCTTCGATGGAGCCCATTTGCCAGAGCTGGTCATCTACAGTTACACCAATCGTATCAATGGAAGGTCTGTTTGGAAGATTGCTTCCGTAGAAGTAGACTAAAGTAATGAAAAATTGAATTCTTTAATGACCCATGTTTAAGAATTTAAAACACAAATAATGAATTAAATGGTTCATATCCGAAATAGACATCTGTAGTATCTTTTGATAAAAAATATTGATGTATATGTACATTTCGCCGCAGGAAAACAATACTGCAATAAACGCCACTACCTACGAAAATATTATATAAAATTTCAACGGAAGCAATCTTCCGAACAGGCCCTCCATTGATATGCTTAGTGTAACCCTAAGTGACCAGCTCAGGTATCATCAGGCCATCGAAGCCAGAGTTAGCCTCCCAAAAACTGGGCGTACTGTACAGGGCCCGCAGATACTTTAATATTACACAACTGCTAACCCTGTACAAATCACAAGTGCGCCCCACGGTTGAATTTGGCAGCCACCTCTGGTCTGGAGCTCCAAAATATCTGAAAAATACCCTCGACTCTGTGCAGAAACGGGCGGTCCGTTTAATAGATTCTCCCATTTTAACAGACGGATTGCAATCTTTAGAGCACAGGCGTCGGGTGGGAATGCTATCCTTGTTCTACCGGTATTACAATTGAACATGCTCCGAGGAACTAGCATCATTGATCCCTTCGGCACCGGCACATAGTCGGGAAACACGCCAAACGCGTGCCCAAAATTCGTACCCAGACATTTGTCACATGAGAACGGGTCGTTTCTTGGACTCGTTCTCGTGTTCAACAGCTCGGCTGTGGAATGATTTGCCGGCATCTGTGTTTCCTCTTACAACATGGGTCTCTTCAAGACCAATGTTCATTCCTTCCTCTCCTCAAAAACACCCTCCACACAGCATCCCTGATGACACTCACAGCACTCAGTGTGGAGTTAATGTAAAAAAATACTTTTGAGGATTTTAAGGTGTGTATATCAGCCAAAAAACGAATTGTTGACAAATCGATTAGTTTTTCCAACGTTGTCGTACAGTTCTTATTTATCGTCGTAAAGTCACGGGACCCAGATAGATCGACGAAGAAAAAAATCCCTGCAAAACGGTGTTTATAAAGAACTAGCTGAACCGGACACGCGTAGCTGTGGCTAACGAAACACAACGATCTACTGGATGGTTATTGGTTACCCAACCTTTATGACCACCTTTAAATTTGCATAAAATCAAATCCAAATCGCCCGATTGCCAGCCCGCATTCTCCATTATATATTTCAACCAATTTACACAAAACCTTGACAAATTGTAGACCTAAACCTTCCTCGTGAATCCATCTGGTGAAAACCTCATGAAAATCCGTTCAGTTGTTTTCGAGTTTATCGCTAACAGACAGACGGACAGATAGACAGACGCGTCAGAGGACTTTAATTTATAATTACATATAGTTTTTCATAGGCAGTGGCAGTTATTGCAGTATTGCCTTTTTGCGACGATATAGAGATAAATAAAAGACAACGCAGCCTTATCTATGTATGTAGATACCAAATTAAAATAAAACATCTCAATTCCACTTTTTGCCAGCTTTTACAAAGCTTGGAGAAGAACAATTAAATTTTCTTCATATTACTTACCAAAATAGGTATGCCCACGCGTTGAGCTGAGCTGTGTAGGTGAGCCTTTTAATTTTGAAGTCAAAATGTGGCAATATGATAAATAACGGAGAATTTTTTTTTAGCTGTTTTTCTTTAACCCCTCAGGTTAATTTGTTCGCTTTTTGGAACTCATATACATAGGTGTCATAGAAACCGTTATGCCTCCCTTACATAGTGAAAAATATGATATAAACGGTGCTAGAAAGAAAAAAACATCACGCTCCGTTTTAATATTTTTAAAGTTAACGACAAAAAGTTAAATGTACACCTTTATGGAACCAAAGTTTCGGATCGCAAATTGAAAAAAAAATATATTTTGGCAATTTAAAAAAATTATTTTTACACAGAACGACAAAAAAGTGAGGTGACGATAATGTTTACACTACATTTTTCTACTAATACATGCACGTGTTTTTATTTATTTTTTGTTATCACTAATTTAAGTCCGAAAAAACGTAAGGTGAGCCATTTTAATTTTTTTATGTTTGCCTGGAAAAATTTTATGCATTAAAAATATGTTCAAAAATATTCTATTTATTTGGTTTTATTGCACAGCGAATATTTTGGCAGTCTGAAAAAATATGGTCGAGGTCTGAGGGGTTAAGAAATGAAGAATCTGCCCACTTTTTTTTACGTTATCTCAACACAGAAGGTTCTGAGGGAAAGAATCCGTCAGGGCCTATAACATCTTTGGGAGTGCTGTGTGGAGAGTGTTTTAAGGAAAAGGAAGAAGAAGAAGTTCTGGAAGGAAAGAGGTATGAGAGGTGGGTAGGAATCTGGGGATCAATGTGTTCAGATGCGATGAACGATTAAATCCATCTCTCCCACTGCGGTGCAAGACGATGGGTCGAGAAAGTCCGGCTGAAGAGATCAAAAGGTCTCCCTCGACCAGTCTCTCAGACACACTGACCCCCAGATTCCTACCATCACTCTTACCCTTTTCCTTCCCAGAACCTCCTCTCCTTCCTTTCCTAGTAAGACCCTCCACACAGCATCCCCAAAGATTACATAGGCCCTGAGGGGAATTATTTTCCTCAGGGCCACCTGTGTGGATATCGATAATTGTAATAAAATGTGACATTACTTGGGAGGTGGGTATGAGTACCGCCGCTACGTACCGAACCATTTATTGGAAAACCAACACCTCCGCCATAAGGCGCCCCAAGTGTTTCGCTAAGTTTGGTGACTTAGCAAAGGTGCCCGGGTTCATGGGGTGAGGTTTGTCCGGATCTTGGCGACAGACGCGTCTCCCCACCAGCTGCGTGGCAGGCCATGCGGGAGAGACTGGTTGAGGAAAAATTTTTGACATCTTCAACAGGACCCTCTCGGAAAATCGCCTTGCACCGCGGTAGGAGGGATAGATTCGATGAACACACTGATCACCAGATTCCTACCCACCCCTCATACTTTTTCCTTCCCAGTACTTCCTCTCCTTCATTTCCCAAAAACACCCTCCACACAGCATCCCCAAAGATGACACAGGCCCTGATGGGAATCATTTTCCTCAGGACCCTCTGTGTTGAACTAATGTGAAAAAAACAGTGAAATTCCAAGAACAAAAAAATTTGTTAGATTCCTTCGTTTCCCAGAGAAATAAGATCCCGAAAAAACTTTATTTTATTTTTTCGTGGTCGCATATTTAATTTAATTATTTTTTGTCCTCGATATGTAATCCGAATTAGGTATTCGAGGTAGGTATAAAGGTAATAGTATAAAGTATTCAGTTGCCTTGCTCAGGCAATCCCAGAGCGGTGTTAACTGTAACGGCACGCCATTTGTTCCCAGGCACAGAAAGGTAGAGGGACCATGAATTATATCTTAAATCATTCTCCAGACGAAACGAATGTAATTGAAAAGCCTTAGGATTATATTCGCAAAACTAGAGCCTTAAATTTATTCGCAAACTATTGAAACATTAATATCAAACTCAAGGAACGATATTTTTCGGTAGTTCTACTGTGATACTGGTTCATTTCAGAGAGAAATAATCTAAATAATTGAGAACGATTCGCTATAAAACAATTAAGAACATCATTAAATGATATTCAACCGAAATATTTCGTATTTTGGTTACGACGAGATAATTTTATAACTTTTAACAGAAAACTAATATTTTCGTTTCCCTGGAGAAAATTACTAAAAATACATTTATTGCGTTTATATTACGCTTAAAATATCAAGGATTTTTTAATGAAATTCCGTCTTGTTAATGTTCATTTTCAGCACTTAGTTTATTACCAAGAGCCGTATTATTACGAAATTTGGAAGAACTGTTTTAATATTTATTTTGCCCTGAAGATATTAAAAGAGTGGTAATCACTAAATAGATTCTGAAAAGGTGCAGCGAAATAACTAGTTGGCCTTAGTAAATATGTACCTATATGTATTTTATATGTACGTATTTTTTTTAAGTGAATAAAATTATGGTCTTCGTTGTTGAGGTGTTTAATTTAATTTGGTTATTATGTGTTCATTAATTTATCTTTTCTTTACACTGTTACCTCACAATTTAATAATCCTATTAATAATATTATAAAGGCGAAATATTGTATGGGTGTATGTTTGGTACTCTTTCATGCAAAAAATACTGAATTCACTAATAGAAAGCTACATAATTCATTTCTGACCGGGATTCACTGAACCCCAGATTCATACCCATCCCTTAAACCCTTCTCCTTCCCAGAACTCTCCTCTCCTTCCTTTCCTTAAATAACCCCTTCACACAGCGTCCCCAAAGATGACATAGACCCTGAGGGAAATTGTTTTCTTCAGGACCTCCTGTGTGGAGCTCATGTAAAAAAAAAAATTGCGAGTAATATAGGCTGTATATATTGGTCAGCTCTGGCGTTATGAATAAGCTCTGGCGTAATGAAATTATTTATTATACGTTTATAATACGCATTGCTTGATAACTATAAGTAAGTATTGGAGGTGCGCTGTCATTTTGTTATTTGTTTAGGTTATTATGGAGATTCCTTTGATATTATAAATGCGAAAGTGCGTGTGTTTGATGTTATGCTTTAATAGGTGGCACGCGAGCTGTTTGAAAAATGAATGGAACGGTGTGGAGGTGGTGGTGGGGGGAGGGAGTGGGAAGGGGAGAGTGGTGGGGAGGGGTGGGGAGAGGGAGGAGTGGAGTGGGGATAAGGAAGGTAGAGGAGGCGGAGTGGGAACCACCCTAATACTATGCGAGCGAAGCCGGGTGCAAAAGTAGTTAAAAATAATACACTAATATGGTTCACGACGAGTTCATCGAAAACGAATTCATCGAAAATCGATTCATCGAAAATCAATTCATCGAAAGCCAATTCATCGAAAACGAGTTCATCGAAAACCAATTCATCGAAAATAAATTCATAGAAAACCAATTCATCGAATGATCAATTCATCGAATCGCCAATTCATCGAAAAAATATATTTTGTTGATATTTGAGAGAAATGCCGAGCGGACCGAGAAGTTAAAAAGCATTGGTCAACCTAACCTAACCTAACCTAACCTAGCCTAACCTAACCTAACCTAACCTAACCTAACCTAACCTAACCTAACTTAACCTATTTAACCAATTTTAAAATATTTTTTATCATCACTTTTAATGACCTTTCTGAGTTGTGTATGAGTTGGTTTCATTATGGGTTGTCTGGTCACCGTTCCTTTGATATCTCTTTTTTGCAGTATCAGACAATCGAAAATCGAAGAGACAATCTATAAATTTAACATTGTCACTACAACACTTACAGTTGCTAAACACATTTAACTCAGTTAAACAGACCTTTTTGGGTATTTAATTTTGACAGCTCAAATATCTACAAAAAAAATGTTTTTCGATGAATTGGCGATTCGATGAATTGATCATTCGATGAATTGATTTTCGATTAATTGATTTTCGAAGAACTCGTTTTCGATGAATTTGCTTTCGATGAATTGATTTTCGATGAACTCGTTTTCGATGAATTTGCTTTCGATTAATTGATTTTCGATGAACTCGTCGGTTACCCACTAATATACCTAGAATATTTGCGGCACGTTTCAGAGTGGTAGATACTTATATCGCCCTGGTGAAAGACCACCATTCAGATTCGAAACGTTGCTGGAAAGGCCTTAAGTCATGTTTGGTGACCAGATCTGAGTGGCTAGGTAAGTACTTCCCTCTCTTTCTCCTCCTCCTCTGAATAAAACAAGCAATTATCAGGTTTTTTCCGACCAACCGATTCTGAAAATGCCTTTAGCATGGTGAAATCGGCTCGGTCCCAAATAAGTAAACAAAAAAAATTAACGGCACTGTTTCAGTATTTCAGCAACATGTTTTTTATTCCAGCAAAGCTGTGAATCTACTGCGGTATGTACTGTGGGCCATGGATGACTAGTCATAAATATTTACAATCCACTGATAGTCATAAATATTTAAAAATACTTGTTTAAAGATCGGTATTGCCATTTTGGGATGTAATATTATAAATAATTTAAACAGGTACCAAAAGCAATTAACGGATGTCCCTGACCCATGTTATTAATTTATATTCCCTTTCCCTATAATATAATCCTTTCTATGAAATGGATATATCTCATCGTTACTCTTGAAACTATAATTATAATATTTATACTTTTTCTAGTCAAAGTCAGAGGGGTCATCTGTCTGAGACTATTTTCAAATATAGCAAAAAATCTAGACAAGACTACCATTTAAGAAATTGAATTAAATAACATCGCACGGCTTTATTGTTATTTTTATAAGAAAATCTGTCTATAAAGACGTACCTACACATCAAAGATATAAAAAATATAAATAATTTTTGTATTAAATAACAGGTGTATAATTTAACAAATGAGAATATAAAAAATTAAAGGTTTATAACATTTTCTAAGTCCTCCTCACTGGGAGACCCTGTGCCGAGGAAAACGTTTTTCGTAGAGGGTTTTCAGCGTTTTATACAATAATATAATTCAACTTGTAAAATCATCTATGATCGTGGGAGAAATGTGAATATCCGCAAAGAATGCAAGGCTGATGTAAGCACAATGAGTAAGATTTAGAAAGGGAGCCGCAGATGGTTTGGAGATGTAGAGCGAATGAAAGTGAAAATGTGAATGGAAGAAGAAGTAGGGGACGCCCGAGGAAGACATGGCTCGATCAAAAGAATCAGATACTTGAGTCGGGCCATGTCACAAATCAGAATAATAGAAGAGTATGTTTGAGACGATGTATGAATGTGAGTAATGCAAATAGTGTTGTGAGTGAGGCAAGACCGAGTTGTTTGGCGGTCCGTCCTCTCTGCCTACAGTGCCTACCCCTGCGGGGATACAGCAAGATGATTAGTTAGATTAGTTAATTCAACTTCGAGGTTTGGGCAGGTTTTTTAAGTAACTTTCGTGATGACGTTTTTTTTTTAAATATTGAACAGTTTTTATACGATAAGCCAAACTGGACTGCAGTTGTTCATTGATTCAACAATCGAATTTGTTCGACGCTAGGGGGGGGGGTTGTTTTATACATAACTTTACAGCAAAAATTGGAGAGCTTCGTTCAAATGCACTTATATTTGGATTGTACGTTTTGCACTATTTTTCTGATTATGGGAGGTGTTCGCCTTCATCAGAAACCACCTTTGAACCAGATTGATAAATTAAATAAAAACTTGTTGCCGTGTTACATTGACACCTCTGCCACAGGTCACCCTAGGTCAGGGATGGCGAACCTTTACGTATCAACGTGCATTTTTACGAAGAAATGTTTAATGAGGTCATAGACATGCCATCAAATAATTTTGACTTTGTGAATATTGAGAAAATAATAATAATAAATGCTTACTATCAATTAAAAACTCTTTATTTCGTACGAAAAATAGGAACATTTAGCATTATACGCGTAATTTAAATTAAAGTAAAATTAGTGTGACTTCTGTTGTTGCAGGTTAGATGACAAATAACATATGTTAGGGTTGTAAGATGTTACTTTTTGCAGAATGCATGCTGAACTGGAGTCATCTGTCAAACGGTAAATACGACTCTTTAATGTTATTCATCTCTAAAAATAATGACTCGCAGGCAAAGGTTGATGAAAATATTGTTAAAATAGCATGAGCCACCTTCTTCAAACAATTAAGTGTGTCTGGTAACGCATTCCATGTTTCGAACATTTTGTTATTAGCATTTTCACTTATATTACCTATCAATCTTTCTGTTTCAATTAATTCTAACTCTCTTCTTGTTTCAATAAATTTTTGAATCCATATTGCACTAAACTGGAAATCAATCAGCTACATTTCAAATTCATCAATTTCTAACCAATCGAATGGGGACACATTCAGTTTATCAAATGACGTCCCACCAATTCACACATTTTTTCGTAGTGCATAATAAATTTTGTGATCACTGATCAGTGACGTGCCCAAAATAATGGCACGCGTGCCATTGGTTCGCCATCCCTGCCCTAGGTAGTTAGCTAAGTTTGGTGACTTAGCAAGGGTACTCGGATTTACGGAGTGAGGTTTGTCCAGATCTTGGCGGCGGATGCATCTGCCCACCTGCTGTGTGGATGTATTCACATATATATACATCAATAAAAGCATAAATTCCTAAATATGTTAGTATAAATTCATTCTGAAGGTAGTGATTGAATTCGAAAATGTATTGAAGTTTTGACGATTGTAGTATTTATTATACAATCGAGATGATTTTTTTCAGTGCAGAAAAAAAAGAAAAACTCGAGGATTTATTTTAGTGCAGGTATTCTGGGACTAACTACATGTATTCCTCTTTGCCCAAATTACCAATGTAGGGAAACAATTGTACCAGGTCAGTGGACAACTTCAATTTATCTTTAAAACAAACATAAAATATTGTTACTAAGGCAATTCAGTTATGAATAATAAATACTGTATATTTCTTACTATTCATATGTAAAAGCCCCAAAAAGGGCGTTAATAATAAATAAATAAATTAACCAACCAACGCTTTGGCTTGAAAAGCTTTTTTTTCTACGATAAGTATCGATCCTAAAAGTTTTAGGGTTTTTCGTAAATTTCGACCTTATATTATATTAGATTAATTATTAAGTTAGTAAGAGCAAAATATGGTACGTACTTTCTGAATTAATGATTTCAATTAAGTACATTGTTATTTGAAGAAATGTTGGTTCGACACTGACTCTGTGCTTATCATAACTTGTAAGTACCTTATAAGTACCTACATACAATGGTTCTTATCAGATAAAAACATCTTCATGATTTGATAGTATTAAGTTCTAGTATTTTATTCCTTGCCATCGCATCGCCTGAGGGTCGGCCCGTGGCGGCAACTCCCCGTTAAGGATCTTTGAGGCAATCGGCTTACAGCCTGTAAGTAGCTTGCACTGAAATGCAAAACAGGCAAGATGATTAACTAAGGAAACATTGCCATGATCAGTACCTAACGCGGGGTAAGGGAAATATTAATGTGATACCTCTTCCTCAAGGGACTCTCCCTCACTTCCGGAGACCGATGAAATTAATATTTATATTTTGATGAAGGGGAATAAAACATTTTGCAAGTATGTTCTACTTGAGAGGTATTAAGGTTCGAAAGCTAGATAAAACAAGGAGTCTTAGTATTCACGGTGTAGAATAAAGATTTCAAGTTGACCTTCGTATCCGAAGTGAAGGGGTTTATTTAAAAACGAACGTAGAGGTTCCACAAGGATACATTAGATCTGACCAAGTCATCAATGAACTAACTATAACTACACGTGATCAAAATATATACCAAAAAAAAATTAAAGGAGAAAATGACGCGCGTAACAAAATTCACCATAACATATTAAATGAAACAATAAGATTTTATTTATTTCTAGCGAGTACCCGGCATGGGTCGCAATGTAACATAATGGAAGAAATGGTTTCTCCCTGCGTGTCTTTTCCCATTCGTTCCCGTTTCCCTTCCGCCTCCCTTTCCCTCCCGCGTTCTCCCTCCTCTTTCACTCCAGCGTTCCCTTTCCAACGTTCCCACCTTCTCCCTCCCGTGTTCCCTCCCTCCTCCTGCGTACCTCTTCCACCTTCCCTGCCTTCCCCACTCCTTCGTGCCCCCCTCCTCCTTCGTACCCCTCCCTCCTGCCACATTCCCCCTCCTTCACTCCTTCTCTCTGTGCTACTAAACTATGTAAAATACACTCATTTAAATATACCAAAATTTGGCTAAAAAACACTGAAACAGATATTTTTTTCTTATAAGTTTAAATAAAGCCGTTAAATATATCTATCATTGGACAGTTTTTAGAGAAGATTTATAATATTGTTTGCTATTTTATTTTGTTTGTTTTTTATGTTTTTAAATTGCACTTGTAACATCTATTCTTACAAAACTTACAAATACTATAATAACAGTGCAGACTGTTATTATGCTGTAGTTTTTAAATGCATTTATTCAGTTACTGTTTTTTTAAATCCCTAATTTATGTATACTTAAAATATTCACTATAACCATAGAAATAAAAGTAAAATATCAATATTATACCCACGCACAGGCATTGCCTTTGTGGGATTTTTTTGTTCATACATTTATTATATTAAGCTTTTATATACTTTTCATTATTTCATGTATCTATTATATGTATTGTATCAAAAATTTTCAATAAAAAAAAATAAAAAAATCTAAATTAAAACAAAAATAAAATTTAGTGAAAAACTAAAAGAAAAAAAAATAACAACATAAATAATAGCAATGCACAAAATATGTTTGTAATATGCAAAATATTAAAAAAATTACGATAGTACGATAGTTAATAGACAATGTGCGACATTAAAATTTCACGATCTGCCGCTAGGCACTTCACAATGTGGCTAGACACATCATGATCTTACTGATTTTACGATCGGCCTACGACATAAATACGTCGACAACTGACACAATTGTGTCGTAAAACCCGTGCTATTTTACTTTATATTATGGTAAGACATATGACATAAACAGCTTTAGCAAGAGAGAACACCAAGTTTTGTCTCTGCATTTAAATGCTTGCAATATTTGCTAAACTGTGCTAAAAATATTATTCAAAAAAAGCCACACAAATGTCTGTTTCTCCTAACTTATAATGATGCACTTGTTATTTAAAAGCTTGCTCAGAATAGGAAAAATTCTTATTTTATTTTAACACTGTTAACAGCAGTTTACCCAGCTTCGCTCTAGTTTCAAACCTCTTTTTTCTCATTATAAAACATTGTTAAAATAAAACAAAAATAATGGTGCTCCATTGAACCAACTGCAAACAAGTACAAAAAACATGAAAGTATAAAAAATTCTCCACTGTGCAATAAGGAACTCCAGTGAAAAATATTATGGCTTTAAAAAAATATGTTAATGTAGACCAATAAACGCTGATTCTGAATATGAATGTTTTATTTAATAAACTTAAACGCAGAGTTTTTAAAAAATTACTAATAAGTGCATTTTTAAACCTCTCGAAAAAACACAGCGTCAAGTTGGCATTACTGAAATGGTTAGTGGTGACGTCACGGTTAACTTTCACCTGGTGATTGAAGTTGTATGTTGTATTGACATTTTAAATCACGACTGAAATGACTTGAAGTGTACACGTACGCAATTCAACATTTCGTGTTTTTGGTTTATTTTCATAGTGTTATAAAGATTTAGATAAATAATAGTTTTTGTGTTTATTGAAACATTATTTAGGCCCTCAACAATTAAAATCATTACGAAAAAGGGCTATATTTGCGGACAATCTGCAATAAATTTTGCCTATTTCAGGTAGTCGTGTCATATTTGACATATTATGGTTTATGATACATCGATCGTACTTTCAAATTGTTTTTAGTATCAAGGGCTTTTTATACAAGTTATTACACAATCGTCAAGATCAGTGTATTATAAATACCAATGTTTCTGTATGTGTTATACATAGTACAATGTACAAAGTCACGCCGGAACACAAAATTCCATGGTTAACGATGTCATCTGTATTTGCAATGAAAAAGATGATTTATTGTTTTTATATAGCACTTTGGTACAGTATAATAACAGTAGCGATGAGATGTGGACATGTGGAGATGTGGACCAATGTTTTTCTATATTAAAAGCAGTTAATCTTGAATCTCACACCTAAAAGTCATCCTGAAGTCATTCCGCTATTGATTCTTCTGGATTCTTCATTCAAAAGAGGGATGTTCTGCCCAAAAAAAATATTTCCCTAGATTTCGAGGTGAAATTTCCCTAGAATTTTACATTTACGCAATTACCTACGTAGCCACTTGATTGTGTAACACTAATCCTGTTATATTTTAATCAAAATGATTAAGATATCGGAACTTGGTAAATGTACTTATAATACTGTGCTTTTCCAAATAAAACACTTTTTGCTACGTGAAATAATAATTTAAAAGTACAAAAATACATTCACCACTGAATAAGAATCTGAATTTAAAAAAAAAAACACTTTGCAAAATAAAAATCAACCGCAATCACCAAAAAAACCGAACTTAAAACATAAATAAATATATTTTTTAAGAGGTCCCATTTATCTTTTTAGATACATAAGGGGTCGTCCATTAATCACGTGATGTTTTTTTAGCAACTTTTTAACCCCCCCCCCTGGTGATATGTGGTGAGGTTTTAGACTAACTCCCCTCCCCCAAATCACGTGTATTTTTTTAGTACAAAGTATTTTGAAATTTTCAGAATATTATCACGAAAAATAAATACACGTGATATCTCATTAAACCCCCCCCCCCCTCATGATATTTCGTGATTTTCTCCGAACCTCCCCCCCCCTACCCCTTTCAAACCTCACGTGATTAATGGACGACCCCTAATATCATTTTGAGTTGTCAGTAATAAGAATAACATTGCTTATAAGTACATGAACAATAATTAAGATTCATGGGAATTACGAAAAAATTGTATTTATAATACCAGTAATATTGTCATATTATTTAATAAAAATTTTCCAAAGTTTGAAATTTCCCTAGATTTTGTCCTGATTTCCCTTTTCCCTAAAAATATTTTTCTCCCCTAGATCTAGGGAAATTTCCCTAGACATAACATCACTGATTCAAAATGACAACTTGAAAGTAAATAAAACTATCGGTGGGTGATGAGTCACACAATCCACAATACATACACGGTGGTTTTCGTGAGGTCTTGAAAAATTAAAACTTTAACTATTAAAACTAACTATAAAATAAAAAAATAAAATGCAGTTATTTAAGTTTGAAGGTCTTTATTCATTAAAAAAAATTTAAAAAAATTGGACTGGAGTTCTCTATTGAAAGTAAAATTCACGTTTCGAAGCTGCATAGCTCAACATGGGGATGATGTTACGATATGAAAATAAAAAAAAAACTGTGCAAATTATGTGGTGTCGCCATCTGTCGGATTATTTATTTCTGTTTAAGCACATACAATTTAATGTTAGGTTTTGGTGGGCGATTGTTGATGCATTTCATTCACTTATTTATGTGTTTCATTCACTTATTTATATCCACGAAAAAGCTATACACAGTTCATCAGATTAGGGAAAGACGTCATTACCAATCTACCATTCTACTCTAATGCCTTCACTATATTTAATCTCGGTTAGATCACCGGAAGGAGTGAGAGGGCAAAAGTAAGGTGGTCACGCTAAATACACTTTTATTTTTGTTTGCTTGAAACAATGATTGAAGTTTTTGTGAAATGTCGTGTTTCGTGACCAGAACTGATTAGTCAGGTGCTTTCAAACTCTCCTCTTCTTCAACTCGGAGTGGAAGATGCTCTCAGTATTGCCGTAGTGATAGCCCAATATTCAGAAATGAAACGTTTCTATTAAGCCGCGTTGTGACCATATCTGAATTCTCAGATCCCATTCCCACCGTACTTACTTCCCATCTCGTTCCCATACCCCAATTCTTTTTGCCTTACAATATGCCCTTTTCGGGGATGCCATATTCTCTCTGGCTCCGGATAGTTGGGAACAGTTCGCTTTTCATTCGATCATTCGAAAATTCGCTCATTTTTTTTTATTATTTACTAGCTGGTTCCTGGCATGCGTTGCAATGTCATATTTTTTCTCCCTCCATGCCCTATCCCGCGCGTCCCCGTTCCCTTTCCCTTCGCCTACCACTTTCCCCTACCACCTTCCCTGTCTACCCTCTCACCTCTCCCGCTCCGCTGTCACGTTAACCCCATACTGAAACAGGGATTCATATTTATTTATGGAATAATATCTACATTGTGATCGTTTTATTTGAATACTAGCTGACCCGGCCACGCGTTGCTGTGGCTAATAAAACACTTTGTAAAATCCAACCTTTGTAACCACCGCCGTCTTTGAGTTTATCGCGAAGAGACAGACAGATGACGCGGAGGACTTTAATTTATAATACGTAGAGATGGTGTGAAAGATTATAATAATGTGCATGAAATGCTTGGGGTAACTAACGTATTTAAGTTAATAAGGATTAATTCTGTATCCGTCTAAATAACTTTTCAATTACCGCAATGTACGTGACCTTTTTTTTAGAAGATAGAAAGGGTATAGTAAGCTATCCGTAAAAGATAGTTAAATGCCTTCGTGGACTTTTTTGTAGATCTATAAAAGAGGAATATCCCACTATGAATCGTTTTGTTATATCCCAAAAGGAATATTAGGCAGCGTTTTCGATAAAAGCTACCAGGCGGCTTTTTCTGACACTTCTAACAATTATCGTTATGTTTCAACCAATTTACACAAATCCTTGACAAATTACATACCTAAACCTTCCTCACGAAACACTCTATCTATTTGTGAGAACCGCATGAAAATCCGTTCAGTAGTTTTCGAGTTTATCGCGAACAGACAGACAGACAGACAGACAGACGGCGCGGGGGACTTTAATTTATCATATGTAGAGATATGAAATCAAGATCCATTTACAACGGCAGTATTGCTATCTTACTCCAACACTAACTTAATGTCTTTCTAACACCATTGGAAGGGGACTCATCACTTACCCAGTGACGTCAAAAGGAAACCTACTGTTTACTCCTTCGCCGCACACTCCAAGACTTTTTAAAACGAACCAACATTCAATCGGTTATGAACGATTCTAGACCCTACAAGATCCCTGCGTACAGAGTTACTGTTGTAGACTCTCAAGATAAAAACTGTGTTTTCACTTAACACAGCAGAACACATGCGGCCTTAAACCCCGTTCTGATTGGACAAGTAATTTAGTCGACTAGCGAGTAACTCGCCACTTGACTGACCAAAATGCTCTTATTACTAAATGTATAGTGTTCGGACACGTTTAGTTACTAAAATACTCGCTACTTTAGTTACTAAAATACTTGCCCAATCAGAACGGGGCATTTATATAGGGTAGCGCGATCTCACTCAGCCTCTTTCTACCTGGATCATCTATTACTTAAATCGGTCAGTCAATTAACTACAAGATCAAAATAACAGAATTGTTCTGAGTTTCCTATCTGACAAAAAACACCGGAAATAATATTTTTGAATGTTAAACGCTTAGCATTTACAGATACAAATTTTATGGGAAAGCCTTATACCGAATACCGAGTATTTGAGTGCCGCACCGAAGTGATGCAAGTTTACGGGTTTCAAATAAAACTTCCACACGGAGGGAGAAAAGAGAATGTCGGGTCCCCGAAGGAACGGGCAGGGACTAAAGCAATACGGCCGCAAGAGGAAAACAAGGCTTTTATTCCAAAAGAGATAAACCTTAGCTCGCTTCCGGCATTTATATTAAATTTTAAAAAGAAAAGACAGTCATTCTACCCGAAGCGATACAGAATACAAAAAGGACATGATTCATTTTATTTCTCCGTTCCGTTTCAGAGTATTAATTGTAAACGTTATTTGTTCGTCTTTTTTCCTTGTTATCGGTAGTAATACAATTTAACCAGGTTTACTGCCGCTTCTTTTATTACCGTCGGGAAACAATTAATATTTTTTATAGTGACGGAACGGTTAAATTCTAGTGTAATCCAATTGGCTTACAATCTATAAATTGGGGCTGGTTTATTGCTTCATGCGTTTAAGTTCGAGTTGTCTTTTTTATATAGATATATGGGTGGATTAGTAAGAATATAAATTCTACCCCCTAATGTGACGCATAATACGTTGCCACTAATGCCACTTAAGCAAAGCTCCCTTTATAGGCTAATGTGAAAAGGAAACTAATATGTTACAATTAAGTGAAGTGTTTATGTGGTTTATTTCTTTTATTAGTCGAACTCATTTTTGCTTAACTGTTATTTTTTTACTTTTAAAACGGTGGACGTAATATGTAAAATGATGTTTATCATTGAATAGTTACCATTCTAAAAATCACAAATTACATAACAGGACAAATATTTTAGTAAAAAATCAACCAGTAAAAAAAAACTTTTTTTTTTCAACAATTTTTTTTTTCAAATCTTATAAAACTTTTTTTTTTAGGTGACTGAGAATTGAACCTTCCTACCCAGGAACTGAACTTTGAATTAGACTGACCTTTGTTTGTTTATTTAGTGCTGTAATGTCATCGAATTTCACAGAAATGCGTGTAAGTGTGTGTACGTGATTGCCACCAAAAGTTAATGATGAATGCATTGTCATCAACAAAAAGTCTATTTGCCGAGTTTCGGCTTGATCGGATGTCGGGAAACGGGTTAATTTCCACTTGCAATATTACACTTTATGCATTCAAACATTTTACAATAGAGAATTATTTGATTGTGCACTTGATCGTGCCAGTTTTTCCTCGGGCGACTTCAACTTTTCTACCATCCGATTCCTCTTTATAATTTTATATCCTCTCAAGTGTGCAAAATTTCATCAACCTCGGAATAAAACTGTAGATTTATGTATTAATCCACGCCACCCGCCACAAACAGGCACTCTGCTTTATACTGGATGTTAACGGACGTACTTGATTTACTTTAACCAGTGATTCTTGACATTATTTGGAGTTAAAAGGTAATCGAAATTTTGGTCACATTTAAAAAAAATTAAGACACAAAAAAATCAGCAGGTATTGGACAGGTAAGCCGTCGGTTACTCGGCTGAGTGACCACTTATGACACGTGGAAGAATTTTTTTTTTTCAAGTTTAAAAAAAAATACGAAATAGTCAGTGGAGACCATAGACATCAGAATTCAATAGACCAGAAGATACAGACGAGGGGGTAAAACCAAACTATGAAGGGGGAAGAGGGGAAAGATGACTGTGATTCGTTATACAATCAATCTGACAGTAAATAGGCATCTCGCCTTACAATATCACCATTTAGTTCTTAAAAGCAAAATCTGCTTTGAATGAATAGACCTTTTTACATGGGAGCGCGAATTGCTTGCCACGATAATAACATATTTGCTAAGGCCAAATGCTCGCCGCAAAAAGACTCGCCCCAATACACATAGCAATATTTTGTTGCCGTGTTTAGTTAAAACACTATTACAAATGTTTCATAATTTACTTACCCCTATAACCAGCGACGAGAATACTGGAGAACCGCCCACATTCGCTATGTCTATATAATATGTACCTATAATGTATAGCGCAAGCTGACGTTTTTGGCGTGATATTTCGTAAAACGTATAGACGTTACTTTCGCGCTGGTCACTACAAGAATGATGACGTCACATATTTTAGATTCTCTCCCCTCCCCATGGAGCGAGCTGGCGCCAAGGCGGAGCTTATAGCCGGTTCCATGGGGAGGGGAAAATATTACGTTTTTATCACTTAGGGCAGGTCCAGATATATTCATATGTCCGTGGTGGAGACAAAAATTTCCTTCATATTTTTAACGCCAAATAATGTCAGGAATCACTGGTTGAAGTAAGTATAGTATGCCCCTTTAACACCCTGTTTATTAGATAACGCTATCTTATGATTCTGACAGCGAAGGACTGCATCAAAGAGCTTTGATATTTTATACATCAAAGCTTTTCTCATTAACATCAATCATTATTAATACTCCCGAAGACTGAGACAAAAATGTCATTTGAATCTTGTGGGGTTAACTAATATGTTATTGATGATACAGTTCGATCAACCATGTGACACAAAATTTGTCAAGTTACGTATCTACCGTACTTATACCAATGTACACTTTAGTATATTATTTTGTAAAAATGGTATACGAATTACGATTTTGCTTCCGGAGATTTTGTACAAAGCCAATACGATTTATACTAACATTTCTAAGAGGCTTCTGGATGTGAGAAGCCACCCTTTACTAGTGTTTTACCTTAACTTGTTATGGCTACATTTATGACAGAAACAAGGCATTGACGTAAACAATATTTGTTACAATTGTGAAATTTTTTTATTTTTTTATTTTTTATTATTAAGTTAAAAGAAACATAATATTTCGCTTTCTTAACTTAAATACAGAGCATATATAGTACAGTTGTAAGAAGTAATATTTTTTATTTTGTTCCAACATTTTGAGTTTAAATAGTTTTTTTTTTAAATGTTTTTATGTTATTTTCCGTTTTTAGGCTATCTGGAAGGAGATTATATATATGAACTCCCTCGTGACCAATACTTCTCTTGCCACTTTCAGTCTTGACAGTATTTGTGTACAATTTATTGTGTTGTCTAGTATAATGTTCGTGTACTTGTGATGTTTTTATAAATGTTGTGTTTGTGTGTATAAGTCCATTTTGTATTTTGTAGATTAAAAGATATATGTTATATTCGTACAATGTTCTTATTTTCAAAAGGTTCATTTCCCGGTATAGTTTTTTTTTGGGAGTGTCTGGGTTATAGTTGAAGAGTTTTTTAATAACTTTGTTCTGTAACTAACTAACTAACTAACCATCACGCCGTTTTCCCGCAGGGGTAGGCAGAGAGGACGGACCGCCAAACAACTCGGTCTTGGCACACACTCTTTGCCTCAGTCACATTCATGCATCGTCTCATACATACTCTTCTATTATTCTGACTTTTGACGTGGCCCGTCTCAAGTATCTGATTCACTTGATCGTGCCATGTCTTCCTCGGGCGTCCCCGACTTCTTCTACCATTCACATTTGCATCATATATTCTTTTTACACTACTTTCTTCGCTCATTCGCTCTACGTGCCCAAACCATCTGAGGGTCCCTTTCTTAATTTTGCTCATTATACTTACATCAGCCTTACATTCTTTGCGGATATCCACATTTCTAACACGATCATACATGGTTTTACCACACATACGTCTCAGGGATCTCATTGTTCTGTATTATTTGTAAGTCGTTTAAGTACGTAATGTATGTGTTTCCCCATATTTCTATTAAATAATTTAGGTGGGACCGGATTAAGCTAAAGTATAAGCCCCTCTTTACCTCTGTTGGTAATAAATAAAATAACGGTTCACGACGAGATCATCGAAAACGAATTCATCCAAAAACAATTAATCGAAAATCAATTCATTGAAAGCAAATTTTTCGAAAACGAGTTCAACGAAAACCTAACCTAATCGAAAACCATCCATCGAAAACCTAACCTAACCTAACCCAACCTAACCTAACCTAACCTAACCTAACCTAACCTAACTTAACCTATTTAACCAATCTTTAAATATTTTTTTTATCATCACTCTTAATGATCTTTCTGAGTTGTTTATGAGTTTCTTTCATTATGAGTTGTCTGGTCACCGTTCCTTAGATATCCCATTTTTGCAGTATCAGACAATCGGAAATCGAAGAGATAACCGATAAATTTTACATTGTCACTATGAAACTGACAGTTGCTAAACACATTTAACTCAGTTAAACAGACCTTTTTGGGTATTTAATTTTGACAGCTCTAATATCTACAAAAAAAAAAATGTTTTTCGATGAATTGATCATTCGATGAATTGATTTTAGATGAATTTGCTTTCGATAAATTGATTTTCGATGAACTCGTTTTCGATGAATTTGCTTTCGATGAATTGATTTTCGATGAACTCGTCGGTTACCAAAATAACAACTTGTGCGATGTATCGCGTTTCTTTTTGTTTGTGACGTTTAAAAGTATATCAAAAGAAATCGACTATAAAATAATGGACAAGCATTTTTTTCATATTTATTAATTAATTACAATAACTTTGTACATTGTATAGATTTTGTGTTATTTCATCCGCCGTGCTAGGGATGTCGCTGTGTTATGGCGGGTGAAGTTTACAGATTAGAAAATTATTCATAACTAGCTGGTCCCGGCATGCGTTGCAATGCCATTTAATAAAGAATTTTTTTCTCCCTGAGTGTCCTTTCCCATTAGTCCCGTTCAGATATTTATTTAATATTTGATATCGTGTGGTTTAATATACGTTTAATATTACGACGCTTATCTGAAAAATTTTAATTGAAGAGATTATAATTAATGAGTACCTAATAAAACACCTTTACCCAATACTTATCAATTAAACTAACGCAATTAAATCAAGTTGCTAATGCTAACATTATTAATTATTATTTTTAACTTTTAAACTAACGTTTAAGATAAGATTTTTATGCATAGCAAAAAAAAATTATTTGGCGGGTGTAAGATAAGCCGCCATAGCTCAATTGGGAGAGCAGCTGACCGGCAATCAGAAGGGCACGGGTTCAAGTCCCGTTGGCGTCATGTATCTTTTCTCGGAAGATTTTTTCAATGTGGATGAGTGTTTCAGGCTGATAATTATTGCTTTAATAATTGCTAACATTATTATTTATCATGATATGCCACGGAGTTGATAAAGGGGTTTGGTGATGTTCACATAACTTGACATGTTAACATACATGTTGACATAATATGTATAACAAAGCTTGAAAATGTGTTTCAGTATTCTGTCTCGAGAATAATAAAACATTGTATTATAATACTTGAATTTAAATTTGTCAGTCCAAGAATTCGTTTCAAAGTCGGAGTAAGAAAGGTGCTTTTAGTTATCTTTATGCTCATGTTAATTCAGAAAGCAACGAGATGAAAGATACATTTTGTAATAGTGTACACGACGTAATGAGGTGCACAAACATGAATGGGAGGATTAACATGGTAGATCTTTTAAACAGGTGGGTGGGAACAACACGGGTTCGAGTCTGCCTTAGGTGATTATAAAATAACGAATGGCATTGTGAAAATTACACTGGAAGTTTGAGAAACCCATTTGTGTCGGAAACCATTTTTCGACCACAGCGGTTATTACCAATGTACGCGGGAAAAAATAAACGATGTGTCATTTATGGATTTGAAATTTACACCGTCAAAACCAGCTCATGCATTTATTTTATATTTATTATTGGAATAACCTTAATGAGTAAAATCTGAAATTGTAATATTTAATTATTGTTGAAAATATTAGCAACTCTCAAGATGCCGTCGCTTTTACGAAGTTCATCTGCGATTTTTCAGTTTTAAATTTTCGTTTTAGGGTCGCTGATATTGTCTTCAGCGGTTAAATATTACAGATTTTACTCATTAAGTCATTAAAAAAAAAGGATTTATCTTAGATTTGCCGAAAAATCAATTTCCAGCAGCAAATCAAAATACAAATGGATATTTGTAATGTCTGTGTGAATTGTATGAGTGCAAGCGAGACAGCATGCTTGCGTGAATCTATAAAAGGCGATGCATGCTAGATTCGTCCTCTCTTTTGGCTTAAGGCAGCTCCCTAATAAATACCTAGTACAGAACACTATCACGCTCTTCATTTAGTGTGCTACCCACTACAATACTCAGTCTTCCACATCTGTAAGTCCGCATCTGGATTAGCTCTGCCACAACTGGCTCAGACGGACATTACAATATTTTTATCAAAGACCCCATCTAGGTAATATTTTTTCGGTAAATTGTTAATTTTATTTAATGTTAATTAAATTTGCAATCATACATTAATATATGTAATAGCAATCAATAAAAATATGCGATACGAAAATGACGATTGTAATATTTCGTCTTTTTCTACTCTCGTATATTTGTTTGTATTTTATTTACTCCTGGGCACTTGGCACCTGTCGTAATATTTCGTTTTTTTCCATTTTTTCTCGAATTTTCTTTTATTCACGACACTCTTTCCATGAATTTCCTTATTTATTCTTACGTTATTGTTCATATCTCTATAGATTTTTATATTTCAAGCCGTATTTATTTTATTCACTGTTAATCTAAGATTTCCTTTGTTTTTCTCTGTCGTATCTCCTTTCCCCTCACTTCCCTGTACTTCCCTGATATAACCATATCGTTTTTTGATGTTTGCTGCCTCTTGGAAAATTTCATTTTCTATTTGTTATTAATAAATATATCATTTTTAACATCTTTATAGGAGATACCCCCACTTCGGCCCTTAAATTCCTGTCATTTTTATTGCTTCATAGAGATCGTCCCCCAAATTTTGTCCCATTCTTACTAAAAATCCCATAAACCATATGCCTTGACAGTTGTATACATTAATTCCTGTACCCACCTGGCAATAAATCCTTTTTTATTTCAGTGTCGTTAACTTTTATGAGAATTCTTTAATGTAAATATTTCATAAGACCCATGATAATTTTTATTACCTTTTTAACGACTAATCGTCCTTATCTAAACAATTTTCATGTTCGAATATTCCTTGTTTATCACAACAAAATACATCTGAAATCGACAACCATTGTAATGCCTCATTTTTATCTGCAATCGCGTACTATGTTACTCTATAAACTCCATTTTAATTACGTAAAATGACTCCTTTTCCTGAGTTTTTCTATCGCAATGTTTTCAGCATTTTCCACTCCCCTCCGTACTGCACTCTATTTTCTCTTCTAACACTTGTTACTGCTCTAGACATCTGAAATGTACCCTCGCCTATTCTTTAAAACTCTCATTTTTTTTTGACGTTTCCTCCCTAAATCTTTCATCGTAATATCCTAGCTCCGTCTAGAATTGATAACAATAATTTTCCATTGTTTTTTCAACATTTCCATTTCCTTTAGCACGTTTTCCCTCGAATCGATCATCTCCGGTCGTCACAAACAATCGTATTATAGATGAAAATCTCCCTAACATCTTACAACACGTTTTCGTCACTTGCTATGCAATTTTTCACTTAAACTTTTCCATCGTTGTTTACGTGTATCCTTTTTTCCGCACCTGATATGCTTTAATGCGTTCGAGAACTAGGGTTTCTGATCCCTGGAATGTACCGGTTAATCACAACATTTCTTGGGGTCACCGTACTTTTGTCCCTGAACAGATTATTTCTTCCCATGGAGTTTATTCACCTCTTGGTTCGGTGGGAACGTCAAACTCATTAATTACATCCCTAATTGCCAAGTCCAAAGGTCGTTCCTTTGTTCTAAAAATGGGCTCGGCCCTCTCCTTGTTGATAGGCTAACTCGGTTTTTAATCGTTTTTGCTGTAATTCAATTGGCTGTCAATAAATCACGGCCCAAAGTATACTGGGGAGTCCCTGTCTTTGATTATTTGTTGATACCATCTGTGATTTTTTTATCAATACTCGTCTCACTTTGTCTAATTATAGATCCCTACCGTAAATATGAATTCACTTTACTCTAATCCGATAGATGTCGTAGACGTGTCCGTTTTATAAGTAATTGATATTTTCTTTTTAAATTAAAGTGGGAAGCTACGATATTTCCTAATTTTCACTGTTGATCAATGCAATTCATCACAGTTCCCTCCTCTGAACTCAATTTGCTGTGGCTAACGTTGTTTTTTTTTTTTTCGTTAGACACCGAAATTGTGTTCAAATTTAGACTAGCTATCTTCCCCTCCTCATTTGGTTATCCCCTATCTCTACTCCGTGTCATATTACTACCTATCTCCCCCTCCTCATTTTGTTATCCCCTATCTCTTTTCCGTATTCTATTACTTCCTATCTCCCCCTCCTCATTTTGTTATCCCCTATCCTTTTTTCGTATCCTATTACTTCCTATCTCCCCCTCCTCATTTTGTTATCCCCTATCTCTTCTCCGTATCCTATTACTTCCTATCTCCCCCTCCTCATTCTGTTATCCCCTATCTCTTTTCCGTATCCTATTACTTCCTATCTCCCCCTCCTCATTTTGTTCGAATTGTTAACAATCTTGAATTTGAATCTCATTATATTCTTTATTTTCTTTTCGCGTAGATTTTACTTTATGAAATTTTCTTTAATTTTGATAGATTCAAAATTAATTTCTTTTTGCTGGAACACGCCCCTCGACTCGCGTGTTTTGGTGGTCCCCAACCAAATTGGACTAAGACCTCCCTTACAATGATTTAAGTAAAGATTGTTTACAATCTCGCGGCCTTTCGAACAACTGAAAAGCGGGTGGTCTCTTGGTGTGCAATTAATTGTTTTTTGTTTTGTAAGTATGAATATTTTTTGTGAAATGTGTGTTTTCGCACGACCTCACCCAATCCGACAATCAGTGGTATACATGTTTCATATAAATTTTCCAGCATTTTTTTTTTTCCTTTATTTATTTAAACTTTATTTTATAATTCTTAATTTCTAATTGTAATTTCTTAATTCATCCAAAGTTGTTCTAGCCTAAGTGTTGCCCACTCTAATATTTAAATTTTTATAAATGTTCTTTATTATCCTCAAATTGGTTCAGCGTTCCTTTTTTCCCCTTTTTTTTTTTTTTCGAAATCTAAAATATTTATATCTTAATTCAAATGTTCCCTTTTTATCTCTATACTTAATGTCTACCCTATATCTATAGATAAACTTTCTTATTTCAATATTTCAAAAAAAATTCCTAAGCATTGTTTATTTTTCAAAATGTCCCTTTTGTGTGCCATATAATATCTCTAATTCTCTCCTTTTGAGTGTTCTTACTTATCTAACATTTTTTTTTTTTTCTCACTAACACATAAAAAAAAGTCAATTTTTTTTTTTTCAACTAGAAAATCAAAATTAACGAATTTATTTGCCTTACTCTATTTCAATAATTGAATATGATTGTCGCTTATTAAGAACTTGTTCACTCACCCTCAAAGACTTGACGACGATCCGCTCCTCGCAAGCAATCTGATAATCTAATATTTTAGTAATTTTCTTTCTTCCCCCTCCCCAATTATAATGTACCCTAACATAATTTTATTTGTATTTCTCAATCGTTTATTTATTTATTAACATTTACAAATATTTGTAAACTTCGCACTCTATCCGTTGATTTCCACTAACTGTAAACCTGATTTTTGTTTCTTATTACTTGTGTAATATCTCGCTAAATGTAAAGCGCTATAATCTCCTTTTATCTCCCGAGTTACCGGATCAATTAGGGTATATGTGTTACTGTAAACTACTGAACCGATGACGTACGGTCCTTCGTAAATTAAACCGAATTTCTTGGTTTGTTTGCGCAAAAAACTTGATTGTGTAATCTTTTTCAACTTGACCATGGTTCCGATTTCATAGGTAACTAGTCTTTTATTGAGATTATAATATTTTTGTCGATTTGTAGCGCTTTTCTCCAAATTCTTTTGAGCTGTTAACCTAATTTCATCTATTGTTTTCGTAGGTTTTCCACACCCTTGAGTATACTTGTCTAAACTATAAGTTGGCGATTTCCCGAAAGCTATTTCATTTGGTGAAAATCCTGTTGAACAATGTATTGAGTTATTGTAGGTCTGCTCTATTTCTTTAAGAAAAGCTGCCCATTTTGTATGTTTCTCGTGACAGTAAATACGAAAAATTCTTCCTAGTTCTTTATTTACGCGCTCAGTTATATTCGGTCCAGGATTTCGCACTGAAGTATGTACGATTCTTATGCCCATCCTATTCATGTGGCTTTCCCATTTTTTTGATGTAAATTGAGATCCGTTGTCAGTTAACAAAGCATCTATTTGTATGGTTTTATTAAAATCCTCTACACAATTTAACACGGTCTTAGTACTTGCTATCCTTAATTTATATAATTTTACAAAAGAATCTTGGATCACAAATATGTATTTCACGCCTCCCACTCCTCTCGGTAATGGTCCGTATAGGTCTGCCATAGCCAATTGTCCTACTTCTTTGGTCATAATTGATTTACTCGGCCCTACAGTTGGTCGAATTTCGCGCTTCGCCAGCTGACAAAGGTGACATTCTCTTACTATGCGCTTTATATCTTGATTCATACCCGGCCAGTAATACCTGTCTCCCATAGCTGATCCTGTTTTAAAAATTCCCCCATGCCCAATTTCTAAATGTATCATTTTTATTAGTTCTTCAGTCAACTCCTGGGGTACTGCTAACACCGTTTTGTTTAGTCCTGTGGTGTAATACAAAGTCTTACCTATTTTTTTGTAATTTTTTAAATACTTATTTACTCTTTTTGTTGGTGTTCCGAATTTTCCCTTGCGCAAATACCCGAAAATTTCTCCCAAAAATGTGTCCTGCTTCTGTAGCTCCGTTATATTTTCTAAGTGTTTTCGAATTTATTGTCTACCTTTAACCGCAAAAGCTGCTATTTCTTGACATGTGTTTTTCTCCTCCTGAACGTTTTCCGCATCACAAGAGTAACGAGATAAAATGTCAGGTCCTATATTTTCTTTTCCTTTAACGTACTCTAAAGTGAAGTTAAATTGATTTAAATACAAAATCCACCGAGTCAGGCGACCACTGTACATCTTCCAGCTCTTCAAAAACGTCAGTGCTTGATGATCTGTTCTAATTATCAAATGTACCCCTCTTAAATATGTCTCAAACTTATGTAAAGCATATATTATCGCCCACAACTCTTGTTCTGATGTGGTCCATTTCAACTCCGGTCCCCTTAAAGCTTTGCTAATAAATCCAATAACGTGGTGATTTCCTTCGGCATCTAGCTGGTATAGCTCCCCCCCTATTGCGAATCCCGAACTGTCTGTCTGTAGGTAGTATGTACTATTTGGATCATGATGGTGTAAAATAACTGTCTCTAAAAATAATGTTTTCACCTTCTCGAATGCACGCTGTTCTGAGTCACCCCACCTCCAAGTTCTATTTTTCTGAAGTAAATCACATAAAACTCGTGTTGATTCCCCATATTTATTCGCGAATCTACGGTAATAATTGCAAAGTCCAAGGAAAGCTCTAACTTGTTTGATTTTCTTGGGTACCGGAAAATTTTTAATCGCGTCTATTTTTTCCGGATCCATCTGAACTCCCAAAGGCGTTATAATGTGTCCTAACATACGCACTTCGGTGAATAAAAATTGACATTTTTCGAGTTTACAAGTCATGTTTGCTGCCTCTAACCTCTCAAGTACCGCGCCTACATGTTCAAAATGATCTTCTTGGCTCCCACACGTATATATTATTAAATCATCCAAGTAATTAGCGCAGAATTCTCTCAGTCCTGGTCCTAGGATTTTGTCAATTCCCCTTGAAATACTCCCAACTGATGTCTTTAACCCCTGCGGTAATACCTTGTATACATATGATTTTCCATTGTATACAAACCCTGTATATTTGCGACTTTCTGGACTGATAGGTATCTGAAAATAAGCTGAATTGAGATCTATCGTGGTGATGAATTTTACGCCATGAAAACGCTGTATTATCTCAGAAGTTAAAGGTGGTTTCTCTACTTCGGCAATCATTCTAGTATTTAAAAACCTAGCATCCAAAAGTATCCTGACTGTTCCGTCCTTTTTTAAAGTAAATGTTAGAGGACTAGAAAACTGTGTGGCCTCTCTACTGATGATTCCGAGTAACTCCAATTCTCTAATTTTTTCGTCAACTTTATCTCTATAAGCAAAAGGTACAGGATAAGATCGCTTAACGAAGGGCGTCTCGTCCGTCATCTTTATTTCGTGAGTGTATAAAGTTGTGAGACCCGGTCTGTCTCTAAATACATTTTTATGTTTGGTTAAAATCTTTTCCAACCCTTCTTTTCCTTTTAAATCTAAATCTAGCCCGGACACAAATGTCGTTATTCTACGCTCGAGACACGCCGTATTATTTTTTTCGGGGTTTACTTCAATACTAATTAATTTTCCACTTGCGCAATTTTGACCGCTAATCTCACCTTTAGATTTCCTATAAGTTATCGATGAATTTACCAACTCTATATCCTTTTTACCATTTTCTGTTTTTATTTTTAACTCTCTATTTTCGCCACACCTAAATTCAGCTATATATTCTTCTAACCAATTGATTCCTAATATAATGGGCCTGATCAACTTGGGTATTATTAAACATGGTGTATTTATCGTAACATTTTCAAATCGCAGTGGTACTAAAACCAATCTAGATATCCTCTGACTTTTGTGTCCTACGGCTACCCTGATCTGAATAGCTGTTACAGGCATAATCGGATAAAGTGTTTGATCATTTAAATAATTTTCGTAGAATTCTTGTGCTACACACGTGATCTGACTTCCGGTGTCTATTAAACAATGAACTTCCGTGTTATCTATATGTGCTTTGGCTTCCGGTAATGACGGTAAAGTGCTACCCTTTTCTACTTCCTCATAATCTCGGTCCTCAAAAATGTTGTTAAACCCCCTAACTTCCCTACCCACTTTTTCTTCAATCATTTCCAATTTATTCCATTCATCAGTTATTTGTTGTAGTAAATTGACGCATCCTTCCACACGCATTTCCTCCTCCGTTCTCGTTTCTTCCGCTCCATCCTTTCGTCTTCTTACATTCCGTTCAGCTTTTACTGGGGCAGTCATCCCTTGTTCACTTTTCCCCAATCCTTTCGTTGGATTCCATCCCCACTTCAGCATAATCTTCAATGCAGTGCTGTGTCTTGGTGCCGGCGTCCCTCTTCCTGTGTGAGTCGTATCCATCGGACTAATGAATCAACCCCCGTCCGTTTCCCGAGTTGTCTGCGACCACTAGCTCCTTCCCGGTTGTAGTTATTGTAGAATTTTTTTTTGGTGAACTGTTAACTTCGGTGCACTTGCTGCAACTAGCGTTTTCGCCCACACTTTCAATTGCGTGTATCCTCCTTTTTATGGCGCGGTAACGGTCACGGTATTTGTCCTTCTTGCTGGATTCCTCCCCACTCCTCTTCTTCATGTTCCGTTCTTCTGGTGTACATACCATTGTATCTAGTTTTCGTAGAAACTCAGCGGCGACAATCTCATCTCCTGATTGCCCCGAAACCATAGCGATTGAATTTCCTTCGGATAATGTCTCATAATTTCGTCAACCATGCCCAACGGCGTGTCAGTAATCTTTAAAGCCTTCGCTAGTTCCCAATAGTTTGCGAAATGAGTGAGCATGGATATATTTTTCTTGGCATCATATACCCCTTCTGCAAGACGACGGCGAACTTCATTTTTCTTTATGTCTCCCCAATAGGTAGCTAAAAAATCTCGTTCGAAATCTAACATAGTCTCCCATCGTTTATTGTACAATTTTGCCCACGATTTAGCTTCCCCTTTCAAATTTTCCCGTACGACGACTAAAGGATCCGTTCGTTTCACCTTTCTAGTGTATTCTTTTAAATCTTCCAGGAAACTAATGGGATTTTGATTTCCACCGGAGAATGATGGTCGTTCCTGCTGTGGTAACATTTCCACTACTTGGAGAACGCTTTTCGGCGCACTATCCTCTCCTATCACCGCCACTGTTGCTGGGCTTTCCAATTGTTTCTCGAGTTCTTGCATCTTATTGACGAGCGGTGCCAAAGCTGCCTGAATTATTGTAGTTATATCTCCTATGTTTATTGTTGAAGTCTCGGTTGTGACATTTTCCCCGATTGCTGTCACTAAAGCCTGGGCTCGCCTACTTGTTCCACGTTTCCCAACCATTTTCTTTATTTTCCGAGTGTCGCCTGGTTAATGTTTATATTTTTATCTTATTAAGCGACAACCTTATAATCTCTATTTTAATTTCCTAAATTACCTTATGTAAATTATGTTGCCTTCCTTATTCTATTTATTTATTTATTTTATTTTTTTTTTTCAATTTTCTCGTTTTTCTATATTTTTTATTTTATTTTTTTATTTTTCCTTTTACTTCGTTAACTTTTCTTGTTCCTTTTCCTCGGGTTTTTCCTGTAACATATCATGTGTGAGTCTCTCTTCACACTCTCGCTTATTTTCGCCCTGTTCCTCCGATTTTGTGTCGGTCTCCCCCTCTGGCTGAACGACTTCTATCATATCCTCGACTCGTAACTTAGACCTCTTTGAACGTCTAAATATCTCCCGTAATTCATCTCCCGACGGTATTTCTTTAGCTTCTAATTCCGTCGCATCCACTTTCCTTTTTTCCGCCATTTTTTGTTTAAAATTTTTAATGAATTATTTTATTGAATGAATTTATTTATTTTTTTTTTTTTTTTGGAACCTGTCCCCCTATAAAACACAATATTTTTAATTATTTATATTTGTTTGCATGATGATTGTAACCCAAATTAGATCAACTCTACCATCACTCTTCATTTCAAATAAATGTAGGTAATTGCAAAAAAAAAAACGGAATGAATATTGTTACTCTAATGTTAATGAATATCCCGTGATTTTCGTTCAACCAATAATTACTTATTGTTTAGAATGCCAACCATTCCTTCAAGTTCCGCAATACCTACGATATTTTCGCAAAATCTGTTTAGAGTTCGCAATACCTATCTTGATGTTATTTCGTCAAATCCCCTCCTTTTTTTGGTCCGAATGATCAAATGTTCCCTTAAATAGGTATATACCTATAAAACATTCGTCTGTGATATTAAAGTTCTCAACTCGACACTATCCCCAATCAAATATTTTATGTTATTTTTATTTTATGTTCCTTATCTTTTATGTTATGACTTTTTATGTGATAATCCTCACATACAAACCCATAACATTAACTATAAACAAAGGGTCACTTTATGTAGGTAAGTTCCCCCGTTTTTATCTGTAAAGTCTGTTTATTTTTTCCGTAACCGAGTGTTGATATCATTTTCGAGTTTGTTTATTCTACAATCTCTTATAGCGATACGCGTTACCCCCGATGTCGCCTACTTCAAAATTTTCGATGTTTTGTTATCACTTTCGATGCTTAGGTTATCAATCTTTCGATGCTTACAAACACCGCGTTATCTCGTATCAGATTGTTTACATTACGGTCATTAACATTCTGGATTCAGGAATGTCAATACCATTATTCTGTCAATTTATGGCCTGCCTTGATTAAACTGTTTACGCTTGTATCTGACCTACATTCTTTGTTACGATATTTATAATCTCATAAGCAATCAACAAATTCATGGTCACTTGATTTAAACTTTATATCGACACTTTTATAAATTATTTTAAAACATGTAGAGTTTATTCGTTAACACTTTTTTATTTATTTAAATGTATTGTTTATTTATTTATTTATATATTTTTTCGTGTTTATTTAACGGCGCACTGTTCTGATTTTTATTTTATTTTTATTATCACTTCATTTAACATAACGTCCTACTTATTATTATTATTATTTTTTTTTTTAAAACAACTTGTAAAACTCTGATCTCCTGTCACGGCTGTGCAGTTGTAATATTTCGTCTTTTTCTACTCTCGTATATTTGTTTGTATTTTATTTACTCCTGGGCACTTGGCACCTGTCGTAATATTTCGTTTTTTCCATTTTTTCTCGAATTTTCTTTTATTCACGACACTCTTTCCATGAATTTCCTTATTTATTCTTACGTTATTGTTCATATCTCTATAGATTTTTATATTTCAAGCCGTATTTATTTTATTCACTGTTAATCTAAGATTTCCTTTGTTTTTCTCTGTCGTATCTCCTTTCCCCTCACTTCCCTGTACTTCCCTGATATAACCATATCGTTTTTTGATGTTTGCTGCCTCTTGGAAAATTTCATTTTCTATTTGTTATTAATAAATATATCATTTTTAACATCTTTATAGGAGATACCCCCACTTCGGCCCTTAAATTCCTGTCATTTTTATTGCTTCATAGAGATCGTCCCCCAAATTTTGTCCCATTCTTACTAAAAATCCCATAAACCATATGCCTTGACAGTTGTATACATTAATTCCTGTACCCACCTGGCAATAAATCCTTTTTTATTTCAGTGTCGTTAACTTTTATGAGAATTCTTTAATGTAAATATTTCATAAGACCCATGATAATTTTTATTACCTTTTTAACGACTAATCGTCCTTATCTAAACAATTTTCATGTTCGAATATTCCTTGTTTATCACAACAAAATACATCTGAAATCGACAACCATTGTAATGCCTCATTTTTATCTGCAATCGCGTACTATGTTACTCTATAAACTCCATTTTAATTACGTAAAATGACTCCTTTTCCTGAGTTTTTCTATCGCAATGTTTTCAGCATTTTCCACTCCCCTCCGTACTGCACTCTATTTTCTCTTCTAACACTTGTTACTGCTCTAGACATCTGAAATGTACCCTCGCCTATTCTTTAAAACTCTCATTTTTTTTTGACGTTTCCTCCCTCAATCTTTCATCGTAATATCCTAGCTCCGTCTAGAATTGATAACAATAATTTTCCATTGTTTTTTCAACATTTCCATTTCCTTTAGCACGTTTTCCCTCGAATCGATCATCTCCGGTCGTCACAAACAATCGTATTATAGATGAAAATCTCCCTAACATCTTACAACACGTTTTCGTCACTTGCTATGCAATTTTTCACTTAAACTTTTCCATCGTTGTTTACGTGTATCCTTTTTTCCGCACCTGATATGCTTTAATGCGTTCGAGAACTAGGGTTTCTGATCCCTGGAATGTACCGGTTAATCACAACATTTCTTGGGGTCACCGTACTTTTGTCCCTGAACAGATTATTTCTTCCCATGGAGTTTATTCACCTCTTGGTTCGGTGGGAACGTCAAACTCATTAATTACATCCCTAATTGCCAAGTCCAAAGGTCGTTCCTTTGTTCTAAAAATGGGCTCGGCCCTCTCCTTGTTGATAGGCTAACTCGGTTTTTAATCGTTTTTGCTGTAATTCAATTGGCTGTCAATATATCACGGCCCAAAGTATACTGGGGAGTCCCTGTCTTTGATTATTTGTTGATACCATCTGTGATTTTTTTTATCAATACTCGTCTCACTTTGTCTAATTATAGATCCCTACCGTAAATATGAATTCACTTTACTCTAATCCGATAGATGTCGTAGACGTGTCCGTTTTATAAGTAATTGATATTTTCTTTTTAAATTAAAGTGGGAAGCTACGATATTTCCTAATTTTCACTGTTGATCAATGCAATTCATCACACGATTAAGTATGATACAGTTAAATATGACCAAAGGGGATAGTGTTCAAATAGATCAGTGGTTAGAGTGGAGCCCCGGCCAGGCTATAAAAGGTCCTGGGTTCACTTTCTTAAGACCTTATCTTTTTCTGATGTTTCTGTTTAAAATTTTCTTTTGAAAGTCGCTAATATCTTAATTCAGTGATTAATTTATTGACTAGACTGTGGTTGACACAAACTCCTTTAACCTTAGGCATGCCAAAATGCAAACTAAAATTTTGTTATCCTGGAGGGTGACTCAGTTACCCCGCAGATTTCATCATCTTAATGCCATTTTTTATAAATTTTATTGAAAATAATGCTTTTAAAATTTATCTTAATTATTTATTGTAGTTTTGCCATTGGTGCATTTTCGGTCACATTTTGGCAAATTTGCTTACAACCTCGTGCGTTCGCTGACAAATTTGAAGAGATATTTTAAAACATTTTGTTATTGACATTTTGTGAACCGATATTATTGAATTTTTTTTCTTACAAATCATAGATCATTCGTGTAAAAAATGCATGTTTGAAATAAAATTTATATCTGTGATTATGAACTAGGCAACAGACGACACATAAAAGTTATATTATTAAATATTCTTAAAATAGGTAATATGAACGGCAATTTTAAAGTAAATAATATTGTTTATATATAGCAATCAATTTAGGTTTCTATGTATGTGACTTGTCTATGCATTGCTATATTATGCATAGGGAATGTTTGAAACCTTCAAAACACCTTCATTCCACCCTCACGAAGGTTTCTGGATTATTGCAACAACTTAACAATACATCTGAAATTTTTTTTTTGAATTATTACAAAAACTCTTACGAAACTGTCAAAAATGTCACAATTTGAGAATGACATTCAATTTTCGAATAAACTCTTTATATTAATGAAATTAATCGGAGTACTCGAGTATGGTACTAACCAAAATCGAATACCTACTTGGAATCTAATCAAAAATTATATTTATTTTTAATAGGTACCCAAGTTATCTAATTTAATTGATTGATCTTAAAATATACAAAAATAAATGTTTGTAATATACGAAATATTAAAAGTTGTAAAAAAAATTGCAATAGGTGGCACGCGAGCTGTTTAAATATCTGAATGTACCGGGACTGAATATATTGAACGTGGGAGAGAGGAGAGGATCGCGGAAGGGGGGTTCGCCGGAGAGTAAAGAGGGAAGGCATGGAAGGAAGAGGAAATGGGAGGAAAAAGGGAGACAGAAGGGGAACGGGACGGATGGGAAAAGACACGCAGGGAGAAACAATTTCGTTATTAATGGGATTGCAACGCATGCCGGGAACTCGCTAGTTGTTTAAAAATTCTATCAACGAAATGAATTTTTGTACAAATCTTAAAAGTATGCTACAAGCGGTTAAATGTATGTAGATTCAATGACTTTTTAACAATGAGCTTATGTGTTTCCATTATTAATTGGGAGGTAGACTTTTTTAAATTTACGTTTATAAGGAAAATGGTTGAACGGTTACGAAATACTAACAAGCAGGAAGATAACAACTACAAGTACAATGGCATAATTCAGAAATACAACAAATTTTCGAATACGTTATTGCTTTTGACTATTACTAAACTAAACTTGTTTACGCATAATGTTTGCAATGTACCCAAATGTAAGGGTTTTGTTTGTGTAGGAATATAAACAACACGTGCTCTTCACTTGGGACGATATGAGGTGGAAGTAAAAGACTTTTCAATATTTAGACATCCATCCCCTCGCTAACCCTTAATGACTCCCGGAGGAGATGTTTTCAGATGCGGTCCTCTCCGCCCTCTAACCTCTCTACCTCAGTTGTTGTATCGGTCGTATTTTTTATTCGCAATGAAATCGTAATCACCAACGAAACCCTAACGACTCCCATGACGCTGGCGCTGTTGGAATTGGTGGCCGTTGCTGCTAAGGGACGTATTTGTGAAAGAGAGTGATGATACGTAAATAGCTTTTTATTTTTAGTTTGTCAATGTCCGGACCGGTCGTAAGACTTGAGGGATGTATCGGGTTTGAACTGAATGCGTCCTCTCCTTTTCAAATATTTTATTTTTTTCCGAGTGAATTGGTTGATTGTGGTGAATATTTGACAAAGTGATATTGATGCTATACATAAATAAGGAAATGAATACACAAACTTGACGCTCATTTGACGAACTCCATGGGAGAGTGGTGAAACCGTTACTTTTGATAAAAATAAAACACTCATTTTGTATAAAACCACGAGTTTTCATTAATTTATTTACTGACCGGTTTCGCTTAGCTCAAGCATCATCAGGGTAAAATTAATAATGTATTAATGCGTATTAATTCGAACCCTGATAATGCTGGTGCAAAGCGAAACCGGTCGCTAAATTAATTCATGAAAACTCGTGATTTTACACTAAATAAGTGTTTTATTGTTATTAAAATATGTCAAACCACAAAGTGTTTGCTTTCCACAATAATACGTTACTTTTGAGTTTACTGTTTAAAAAATAGTATCCTTTTAAAAAGCAGTTATGTACTTCCAATGAGTGTTATAAATGGTTATGTGGTCAATCAAATAATATATTAATCATCACAATACTAATGAAAGCACCTACATCAAGTTTTTTTTTGTGAATACCGCGCAAGTGTTCCAACTGCACCCGTTTTCCGGAGTCAGTGGTATGAAGGAAGTGGACAAGGGAAGGAGATAGGGTGAGAAAGGTTGGGAAATATATGGTTCTTTAGATCTCATCACCAAACGCAGGTAAATAATCATTACGTGTCTAAATGCTTGTCTTTCACAAGGGTAATTCTGATAGTATTTATAATCACCCTGGTAATATTGAATGGCAGACGACTATGCTATACATAGGTCTACAGGGGCATACATTAAGATTAAGACAAGAAGTGTCTAGGGGGAATGTTTCGTGGTTCAATATATGGGCCTATGTTGGCCACACAAAACGACGTTTCACCATGATTACCAAATTTAAATAATACAATTTTAGGCAAATATAAGAGAGGTAGACCGCATGCTAAATAGGTCCAGAACGAAAAGGCAGTAGCACATTTTATTTTATGTATGGACGTAACAAAACTGAACACCTTGGTATGGACTCCAAAGTTCCATAGATAAAACGTTGGCATCAATTACGTTTACGGAATAGCAGGTATCCTTCCTCTACTTTGTTGTCTTCCACATTTTCTTCATATTTCTCAAATTCGTGTTCCATAGTCCCAATTTTTTTTTCGAGCAGTGGAATAGTATGGTACCTACGTATATACAAAAAAAAATGTTATTATATTTTCTGTAATCTGACGGTACACACCTTTTATTTTGTTGGAAAATTTATATGTAGGAATAGTTGTTGAAATGTAAAGAATAGTTGTTGAAATATAAAAAAACGACACAAGGAAAATACAAAAAATATTGAGTGGTGGAAGTATAACAGAGGTCACCAAGTTGAGATTTGTCCGGGTTTATTTTCTCCATATTTCTAAACGATTTGAAAACATTGTCAGCGAAAGAAAGCGTATAGACGCCCTCCAAATGTGGTCCTGGAGAAAAATGCTCACGGTAGTCTGAAAAATTCAAATGGTCAATGTATCCATTCTGGAAGACATAGGCATCCGCAATACGCCACTTGCATGGATTTCATAACGATTTGGAAAAAATCGTGTGGGATAGATTTTTTTACTAAGATTACGAAAATGTTAGTAAAAATTTTTAGAAATGTACACTTTTGTTTTATTTTTAAATAAATAAATCCGTTATTTGGGCCCGTGACATCAATCACTACATGAGAATTTCCCGTCTCCGAAAATGTTCTTATTAATTTTGTAAAATTCCACCTTGATTTATTTTTTTTATATGGCAACACTTTTTCAGGCAAATTTTTGAATTTGACATTTAACGTTCACTAGATTTATTGTTTGTTCTCTCAAACTTATCATTTGGTTTGACTTTTTGACAGATGTTATGAAGAGAATCCCGTACATTTTACGCTGTCTGTACGTGTTTTAGATTAGTTATAATGGTAGTGGTGCTGATTTTAACAAAATCAAATTTTATAATATTCTTATTTTAATTAAATTTACAAGTACAAGTATATTACATTGGACTTAGTAATATAGAAGTTGAACATTACAATGATTTATGATCAATAAGATGGATCGAGGAAAATAATATTTTGGGTATGCCTCGTTATTCTCCTGTGCCCTTTCTTGTGGAAAACTTCTTTTTTATTAAATGATTTTCAGCTATGTAATTATCACTTTTTCGCACCCATAAAATTATGTCCAGTCTTTCAGGTTTATAAAAAATGGTCTGATTTTTTCGGATTGAAATTTAAAAAAATCGCCAGGGTTTCAAAAATACGATGAAAAAAAAATACAGAATGCCTTAGAATATTTGCCTAAACCGGATTTTTTTTTAAATGTGATGCATGTGGCCTATTGGCTATCAACTTAGATGCTTTGGGCACGTTGCTCGCCAAACTGAGGACTCCAAATTTGAGTTACTGGCAAAGTGGAAGGCAAGAGTAGCAGAAAAATTCAGAGTATCAATGGCGTCCAGTACATCGCGCGTCGGTGTCCGTAGCCGTGGAGGAGCCTTGTCCACCGTGGAAATTTGAGTGGGAGTCACCGAGGAACAGACAAGAAGTATGGTCAAGTTGTTGAAAAACAACATATTTTTAAGCCGCCACTGATGCCTGAGTTGACACGAGTTTCTTCACAAGACAGCATGTTAGATCGTGGCAATGCTAATTTATTTTCTTCTTATATTGATAGTTGCTTATAGCGGTGTCGATGAAACGATTTGAAACCTAACATGGCTGGACGAGTAGTTTAAAATGCACTTCATCCGTTTCACGTTGATTGGATTTGGTTGTGACACAAGCATTCTTTAGTTTTTCGTGTCAACGTAATCTATGTAAGTAGGTACTAACATGGTTAAGTCCCCAATACCTGGCACCTGAAAGAAAAATAAGAACTTAATTGATTGTTAAATTTCACGCGGCGACTAAAATTAATGGAACCTTTTCCGATGAAAAAGCATTAAATTTTTGAAAGATTTGACCATTACATTACATTTGATAATAAAATGAACACTTTTGCAAATAAAGTGTTGTTTATGACAAAGAAAACCGACATAGCCAAATTCACTTCCAGATTCCTTCACGGGCCAGATTTTGGAAAACCTTTTATAAAATCTGCTACTAAATTGGATTTACCCAAAGATATTGAAATATAAGGTAGATGTGCTATCTGCTGTTTTCACTATGTGGGTCTGCGCTTCCGGGTGTCGCCGATATTGTTTACCAATTAACAAATAAACTAAAAGAACAAATAATTAACGAATAAACCACACGAAAGTTAAACTAAATGAACGAATTCTTTCCCTATTCAAAATATATTGTTAACCAATATTAATGCACATTTTCAAAAAATCAACGAAATGAACAAACTCTTTTTGTATGAAAACTACGCTAATTAGCGCGTAGTCCGGCGACAGTTGCGCGGACACCATGGCATATCTCTTCTGTATTTGAATATCTTTGGATTTACCACATGGTTTATCATAGCCCGTGGGTAGAAGGCGCTACTAGTCATTTTTACAAATTAAGTCAGTTTTTTGAAACATATGGAAATATAGAAATTTTAGACAATGTTTAATGATGCCCTGCGATTTATTGGAGCCCTGCCAGGTTTTGCGTCCGTCAACTTATGTAGTTTTTCTTTTGGAAGGCTGGTGTAGGTAATGCCACCCTAAGAGTCTTTTATTGGATAACCAATGTATCTGCCATAGTTTTGCCAGTTTCAATTTTCACCCCAATTGTTTCGCTACGTTTGATGACTTCGCCTTTGTGACTTAAAATTTATGCCCGGGTTCATGGGGTGTTTAACTCCCGAACCTACCCACCCTTCTCAGCTTTTTCCTTCCCATTACTTTTTCTTCTTGTTTTTCTTAAAAAGACCATCCGCACAGTATTTCTAAGATGGCATAGTCCCCGAGGGAAATTATTTTCGTCAGTTCCTACTGTGTGTGCATGGAGCTAATTACAAAAAATGGCTGAGGACTTTTTAGGAATAAAATTAATACTCCAATCATTGTTTTGGGTGATGGCCATTCACCTGAAAAGCGTTCCAATCTCCCCATCAACATTCAAATGCATTTCTTTAGTTCATCAATATTTCTCTCTAGAATCAATCAGACAAACTTGTTTTGGACGCACTTACAATTTACATTGAAAACACTCTTACGTCTCATTATTGAAGTCATCAGTTTCCGTGAGCAGTTAACCTGGTTCAAGGTGTTTATTCAGGTCGTGGTGGCTGATGCATCTGCCCATCAACTACATGGCTAGCAGGATCGGGAGAGGCCGGACGAGGGACCCTCTAACCTCTCAAATTGTATTCTCTCAGTCCACCGCCGTGCACCTCAGTGGGAGGGATGGATTCGTATACCTGTCACTCCTGGACACAACTGACCTCACATACTTTTTCGATCCCAGAACTTTCACTAATTTTATTTCTTAATTGACCTCCCACGCAGTATCCCCAACGGTGATATAGATCCTGAGGAAAATTATTTTCCTGTGCACTTTAAACCTAAAAAAGTAACACAAAAAATACAAATCACAAGAGTTTTTATTTACAGTGGTAAGTTCAGTGACCTTACTTATAAATTTCACCATTTTCTCTTGTCCAAAGATGTTGTTGTTGGCATTTTCAAAGGAATACATTTTTTTACAAATTCCTGCGGTCTGATGAAAAAGGTTTTTCACTTAAAAAACCTTACCGATTGGGAAAACATTTTCTATCCAAAAATACCTTTCCCCGCTGAAAAAGAGCAAATATTAAAATAGATGTCAGTGCACGTCACTGCCAGATATGTTACTTTGAAGCCACATGAAAGAGTTTGATTCGCGTTGATAGTAGGAACTTATTTTTACGCACCAGATTTAAATGTCCGGGTTTAATTTTCCCCACAGGAAAAACTAAACCCTTCCACACACTTCCCAAATGATCATCTGGTCAATCCACGTTATGCAATTGCACTATATGTATTAAAATTACAAAACAATACAAGAACAACATGTCAACCTACCAGAGACCAGATGGGAAAATAATTCACCGACTCCAGATATTTTCATATCAGAGGGTTCGGCTCTGTGGAATTCCTAATTGAACCTATAAATCCTACTGATCCCTCAATATAAATATTTAAAAAATCTTTTGTAATCCTACATGTATTTAAAATTACCGATTTTTGCATTTTTATGTATAAATTCTTTGACAAATCTAATACGCCTAAATTTTGAATCACAGACCTAGGTATAATGCCAGTAGCCGAAATAACAAATGGTTATATTTTTATATTCCGAGAATGCCAAATTCTTTTAATCTCATTTCCTAAATCTGTGTATTTTCTAATTTTTTCAGAAACAGTTTTTTGAATATTACAGGAATTTGGAATAGCTACATCAATGATATAAGTTATTTTTTTAATTTTGTCATGTAAAACTATATCAGGTCTATTATGACTAATTGTTCTGTCTGTTAGTATAGTTTTATCATAATATATTTTATAAAATTCATTTTATAAAAATGAATTTGGTTCATATTCATAATATGGTACTATATAACGGCAGTCAATCAAGTTATGTTTAATTACCAAACTTTGGTGGATTATTTTTAAAACCTGATTGTGCCTAAATGTATACTCGGACGGCGCTAATATAGAACATCCCGATATAATATGTTCTATAGTTTCCGGAAAAGCCAAACATTTATTTATTTTACAAACATTATTTCTATTTTACGCAGTTTTCGGCTTTTCTCTCGTTAATGGGCTATTTAATTATATTGACGGGTGTTTAGTTCTTAAACAACTTATGAACTTACTGAAACCCATTTTCCTTGAATTGTTATTTTCTCCCTTTGTCCCTCTTCTTCATTGAAAGGGCCTACTTACTTTCTACAAGAAGAAGATGTTGACTACCTACCTGGCACACACACATAATATTGCACAAAACCCGAAAATTACCCACACTTAATTCTTTCGAAAATCGTCGAGAAATCGATCACAACTTGCTCTCGAAATCTTGTGTGATAGATCGTAAAATACTAGAAATACTTTAAACATACTAATACAAAAAAATGACGTAAATTGTGACCACCGTTGTGCCATCATTGTGGAAGAGCAGCCACCACCAATAAAGCTGTGGTCATAACAGCAAAAGGTAGGGGCTTTCTCCTTTCAATTGCCAAATCCTGTGATTAACTTTAAAAACCGCCATCTACTATGTTGTATCTTGTATACTTGTATATAGATTCCAGTCCACCCCTTTCACGTGTCACGATATTGTTTGTTGACAATGGGTGTTTTACGAAGAGCAATTTTGAGAAATTGACGACGTTTAATTAAGATTCCGTTACGAATTCTTCTTTTATTTACCTGGTAACGAATTACTCGAGTCGTTATTTTTTACCGCCATAATGCGGGCTTTCCTAGTCTAAAGACCATAAGTTGTTTAAATATTATTACGTTAAACACTGTTTTTGTGACTCGGAGCTAGCAGGGGCTCCTTTTAAGGTAACTTAAATTAATACAATGAATCGGATAACTAAATCAGCTCTGCCTTTATATCCGTCCTTCACTGAAATAAGAACTTCGTTTAAAAATATTTTTAATTAGGTATTTATTCTAAATCTGCTTGGTCTAGAGCTGACATCAACTGCCATCAATTAATTGGCTTTCAACTGCCTGCCTACAACATATTAACATGCTTTTGTCACGTTGCTAGCCAAAATGAGGACTCCAACATGGAGAATCTCATATTTTCTGGCAGTGTTTGGTTACTAATTCGGAAGGCGGGTATGGGTACCGCCACCCCGGGATTCCATTGTTTTTACATTAGCTCCACACAGGAGGCCCTGAGGAAAATTTATTTCCCTCAGGGCCTATGTCATTTTAGGGGATGCTGCATGGAGGGTCTTTTTAAGGAAGGAAAGGATAGGAAATTTTGGAAGGAAAAAGGTACGAGGGGTGGGTAAGAATCTGGGGATCAGTGTGTCCAGGAGTGACAGTCCATCCCTCCAACTGCTTTGCAAGGCGATGGGTCGAGAGTCTGGCTCGAAAAGTCAAAAAGCCTCCCTCAACCAGTCTCTCTGTATCCGGCCCGCCATGCAGCAGGGGGGCAGACGCACAGTAAGACCTGCACAAACCTCACCCCATGAAACATGGCACCCCTGCTAAGTCACCAAACGGCACCACTTGGGGTGACTTATGGCAGAGGTGTATTGGTAGGTGTATATGTAAAGGTGTATATATAACCAACACACCTGCCATACGTCACTTCGAGTAATTCGTTACATTTGGTGACTTATCAGGGTTCATAGGGTAAGGTTTATCTAGGTCCTAGGGAGGGTACTAGCCCGGGTTAATGGGGTAAGATTTATCTAGGTCTAGGGCGTGGCGTACCGTATCGGCAAAGGTTGAGGGAGACCTTTCGAACTCTCCAGCCGGAGTCTGTAGACCCATCTCATTGCACCGCAGTGGGAAATTAGATTCATACGTCCGTCACTCCTGGACTATTGACCGCAAGATTTCTACTCACAAGTGTTTGATTCGCTCGACTGTCTTTATTTTTTCAGGTGCTGTCGTCATGACTTTTCTCTAATATCCGCGAAATATTCGATTTTCCCCTACTATTTGGTAAGAGAACCTTCGTAAAAAATGCTATGTTAACAGATTTTGGTTAGAAAATTGCTATTTTTTGTTGACCTTTACATAATGGCGCTCATTTAGGCATACATTCTCGTACACACTGTGAGCAAAAGATAGGAAACGAGTCGTAAACCACTTTTCAATTTGCTATAAAAAATACACGTTCAATTAAATTAATGTTTTCATGCGCCTTATTATCAAAAAACAATCACCATAAATTAGCGCAGATTATTATTTGGTCAGAGGGGCGGTGAAGCGTGGGGGCGGTAGTAGAGGGGCGGTATACGAGGGGGCGGGGATGGCTTAGTCGCTAGTTTGCGGGCTATAATTCAGGGAAGTAGTCCCGCCTGTCCGAAATATCGCATCCGCCAGCAATTTTAAATTTCGCAATTGTTTCCGATAAATAATAGCGACTACACCACTGTAGTCCGCTATGCGGGAGATAAACCACGTACTTCCAGCAGAATTTAATAAGTCTAAATGAAAAGTTACTTGTCTTTTTTATGTGAACACACCACGGTCTTAACGACCAACCACCAGAGCCTGTGTGACTATGGCGTCCACGTTTGATGTAGGTTGTATAAAGCTGGGATTGCATAGGAAAAATGTATGAAGTACTTACAGGAATATTAAAATCGGATTAAATAAAATGGAGTACGCCTTTCATACCAACTTATCATTTATCCGTTGCGGTTTTCATCGCATCCGTACTGTTACTTAAAATAAATCATTATAATAAATCTTAATGCTTAAACCTTTCTCTTCCCCTCTTCACCCCCTTCAAGCTCAATCTGATAGTATTAATACGTTAGCGTCTGCTTGGATAGAACCCGGCTCCATATACTCGTAAACATCGGTGTACGTGAAATTTAAAACAAAGCTACCGTTGTAATTCGGTTTCGAATTTAAGAATTCGTTAAAGTATGGCGCTCCTTCCGTTAGCAGGTCGCATGAGAACGTGCCCCCCCCCCTAGGTATAAGTACTTCCGTTTTGTAATTTTACTCACAGACATCAAACAAACCATCAACAAAATATTAGAATATAGTTAGATACTCTTATTATCGCTCTGGTGTAAGACCACCATTCAGAATTGAAACGTTTCTTGAAATGGCTTCAACGAGTGTTTAGTGACCAGATCTGAAGAGCCAGTTGCTCCACCTTCCTCTTCCCCATCTCCTTCCCTTCCCCACTACCATAAGCCCCACAAAGTACCCCAATTAGGGATGTTGTGAGGCAACTGGTGCACTTGCTATTTTACACGATTATGACTCTTTATTACTTACTTAATTCTTATTTCTCATGTTGTAGTTTATGTCTTATACTATGGCATGTGTTGTAAAAGCCGAAAGGCCTTAATGTCACAAATAAATAAACATTATACCTAAATTGGGATTGTCATAGTTCCAATGGCTCCTGGATATTAATACTGTAGTGTGGCATTCACACTAAAAAATAATTTTAAATAAGTAAACTGCCTTTGGACTGTTAGAAGTGTTGTTTGCCAGGGTTGAGGAGCTGGTGGAGAATGTTTGACCTGTGCTCCGTCTTCTCATCAGACGAGTGTATACCAATACTTTACCATAAGGAATAGTCAGGCTCCTGGGGATCAAGGTACTTCTAGGCCGCGATCCAGTGTTCAGTAATTATATTGGATGATGATTGATAAACTTTGCTCTTATTTGAGTGATTAACATTTATTTGAGATTAAATATTTTACACGATTTAGTGTTCACGTATGAAACGGGTAGAGAGGTACAAAACGCGAATGGCCGGCGGGATCGAGCGCTGGAGACGGAATAAATTGCTCGGTCATCGCCGGAGCGATCCAGAGATGTTTTTTGTAAGAGGCGTGGTGGGGATGCCATACGCATACATGAATAAAAGTGATGCCCATATGACTTTCATTGGAATTTGAACACGAAAATTAAGTTTGGTATTAATTTATTGTTTCTTTACACTACAGGTAAAAATGTACAATACAATTTGTCACCTCACTAGGACAAGCCTGTGTTGAGGTTAACGATTACACAAATTATTATTAATTATTAATTTCCAATTAAAAAATATGTTTTTTCGTAGTAGACATAAATGCAGATCTAATCTACAAAGGGACCTATAGCGTTTTTATTTAGTTTTTATGTGAATACCGTACAAGAGTTCCAACTATTTCAAACCGCCTGGAGCCAGTGAGACTATGGCAAGCCCAATTAGTGTGTGTTGTGAGACTGAAGGTAAGTGGATGGGTGAGGAGATGGGTAGGTAGGAGGAGAAGTACCTAGATATTCAGATCTAGTTACCAAACACGGCTAAAGCCATTTCAAGTAACACTTATATCTCAATGGTGGTCTGACACCAGAGCGATGGTGACAAATTGTGCACTCTGGAAAGTGCCGAAGTGCCGTTTATTATTTTAAATTATTAAATTGTGAAAATACAAATCAATGAAATAAAATTTTTTTGCGCACGCCGGGATTCGAATCCTAACTCTCTCGACTGATCGCTAGTCGAGACCCTTGCCCCTCGAAGGCGGTTTGCATTTTTTTTACATTAGCTCCACACAGGAGGCCCCAAGGAAAAAAATCCCCTCAGAGCCTATGCCACCCTAGGGGAAAGTATGGACGGTCTTTTAAGTAAGGGAAGGAGAGGAATTCCTGGAAAGAAAAAGGTATGATGAGGTGTGGGTAGAAATCTGGGGCTCAGTATGTCCAGGACATATGAATCTATCCCTCCTACTGCGGTAAGGCGATGTTCCGAGAGAGTCCTGCTGGAGCAATTAAAATGTCTCCCTCAATCCAGTCTCTCCCGATCCGGCCTACCACGCAGTTGGTGAGCAGACGCATCTGGACAAACCCTAACCCGTGAACCCGGGCACCCCTGATCAAGTCACCAAACGTAGAGATCCACTTAGGGTGACTTACGGCAGAGGTGTTGGTTATCCAATAAATGGTTTCCAGGGCGGCGGTACCCATTTCCGCCTACAAAATTAACGTAAACGGATAAAAGCAATACTTGAAAAGTGATAAAAACAACATTCTGCTCCCACAAAAATACAAATAGAAATAGGATTACCATAATATGCAATAAAAATAACGACGCATATTAGGATATAACCAATGGACGTTAGAAAACCTTTTTGGTCTTTTCAGCGCAAGTAAAATCCATTTTACTTTGCCACGCTCGAATTAATCCCCAGCAAAGATTTATAAAAATAGCGGCGAGCTCTCTAGTTATGAGGTACGTGGGAGTGGCGGCAATGTGTTTTAATATTTGGCTTCTGAAGACGACGTCCTAACTATATTTCTCACTTCACAAGACGGATGAAGCAGAACTATTCAGTGGCTGGGAACAGCGGAACTAACAGTGGCTACTTAACTCTTCAGGGCTGCCACGTGGAGATATATTTCAACGAGGAGTACAACAGCACCTACCCGGTGAGAGATTAGTTTAAAGACGTTAACCCCTCGGAGCAGTTGGTGTGCAATAAGTCTTTTCAACCGATGGTCATTCATTTTAGTTACAAAGGGGTGAAATATTATAAAACCAACACTAATTAGTAAAATTTATATTGGAATCACATTAAACAAGAGAACGCGTAATAGTATGTAAGCTAAAATAAATGATTTCGTTTTTAACCCGACGGACATCGGTCATATTTTATAAGAGGGTTAAAATATTTTCGCTTCATAATAAAATTCAAATACCTAAATAGAATATTTCTTAACATACAAGTATCTCAAAACTTAAAACTAAAAAAATAGGTAAGCTTTCTAATTTTAAAATTCGAAATCTTATATATAAAAATCTCTTGTCACGATGTTTGTGGTCGCACTCCTCCGAAACGGTTTGACCGATTTTTTTGAAATTCTTTAAAGTATATTTGATAGGTATGAGAATAGGTTTTAAAGTATATTTCATACCGCTAGGTGATTAGGGTGTCCCTACCCAGATAAAAATTCAATTTTTTTGATTATTTTTATTTTTTTATTTTTTTATTTGGCATCTAAAAATATCTATAACCCCGAACCCTCCTACCACTACCCTCCAATTTTTTAATCGAGATTTGAGTGTTTTTGTATGAACAAATTTAACCGTTTTTCGTATTTCAAACAAAACGAAATTATTTATGTTGTTGAATGACAGATGGCGCTACGTCCGCCTCATCGAACTTTCATCTACACATGCGCAAGACATTCACGAGAAGCGTAGCGTCATTTTGTTATTTCATTCGGCATCATGTTCTCGCGTGGGCAAACCATCGAGCGTATTTGTGTTAAATATCGTACACTCAATTGCTCTTCGAAATTCATAATAATTTTCTTTATTTCATTGTCCTACATTAGTTGGTGTTTTTTTTGCTTTTATCGGTGGTCATCGTCTAAAGCGCTCCATTCCTCTTTCTGTCATGTATCCCATCCCCACACAATACACTCGTTATTTTTTATTTAACAACCAAAATATTCACTAGAAATAATTTATATGGCAGAACAACGTTTGTCGGGTCAGCCTTTAAACATATAATTTTTTAAATATAAAAAATTTGCGTGCAAACTGTTAGCATTACCGCTTACTTACGGCCATTTGCTAAACCAAACCTGGAAAGGACACGCAATTAATAGGCCAACAAAACTAGCTCAGGAAAGCCAGCGCAAGCAAGGTTCTCTCAAAACCAGGGCGAGTGCTTGTGGTTCGCTTGTGAATACCTCCTCCTCCTTTCCTTACAATCTCCAGGGTCTCCTTCCTCAATCAGAACACAGTATTGCACGTAAAGGGTTTATGCATTTAGAAGGAGACAGGGTTTTAAAATGGCCAGCCTCGGCACACTACACATGGGTATTTGCTAGGACTAGAATTCTAACATGACGGGGGAATCCTTCTCTCAACTCTCCACACGTGTTAGTGAATTTAAGGGCGGGACGTAGCACACAAAAGAGGGCAAGGGTTCATATTACTCACAGCAGCAGGAAATGCGGTAGTCAGCAGACAGGCTACTGGTGGGCGGGAGCCTTCTCGTGCACAATTCACATTATAGGAACATCACGAGTTTAGATTCTCGTAGAGCGCCTTGGCGCAATCACTTGGGACACTGGTACAAAATAGTAGAAAACAAAAAACAAAAGAGACAAAAGCATGGTGAACAAAGAATTAACTATGAATGTACATAAAAGAGCAGTGACATACATAAATATAAACAAGGACCTGCTGAAGAAAGGTACAAGGGTTATGCAGTGATAGAAAAAAAATATGACTCTAAATTCTATCATTGGTCTGTGAGCTATGTTTGCGTAGCGTGGTTTGCGTAGGATGTCTGGGGTGTTTGAACGTTATACTGAAGTTACAAGGTTACTTTGTCACAGTAACCTGGCCCGTTTGAGATTACACTCAAGGTACACTGGGGCCTTAAAGAAAACATGAAGAAGAGAACGCAGGATGAGGCTTCTTGGTGGTGGAGAGGGTTCTACCTGTCACAGAGGTCAAAAAAGGTAGCTGCTTCCGGATCCTGTGGGTGGGCCAGTATGACATCATTGAGGTACTGGAGAGTGGAATTGTAATTGGTGGTTGGTCCTTTATAGAGGAGGTGGTTTGTGTGTATGACAGCCGTTGTTGTGATGGTGGTTGGTACACTGGTTTGTATACAGTGGGATTATTGCATGAACAATCGTTGGTATTGTTATTTGCGCAAGGGCACAGGAGCATTGGCATGATGGCAACAGAGCATTTGCACAATGCAACAGGAACATTTGCAAGATGCCGCAGGAACATTTGCATGATGCAACAGGAACATTTGCAAGATGCCGCAGGAACATTTGTACAATGGCAACCGGAACATTTGCAAGATGCCGCAGGAACATTTGCATGATGCAACAGGAACATGAACCAACCTAAGGCTGACGTGCTCGGGTTTGTTTGAGTGATGGTTTTGTGATAATACAATTTGCAACTACACGCACGACTCACACTAGGTTAATTTAGGTGCGGTCGGGTGCTTTTGGTACGCAGGGTTTGAAGGCATGGGACCTCCGTGACGGTAGTGAAGGCAGCATGAAGAGAGGCGCAGGTGTAGATAGGGTGAAGAGCTGCTGGTCTTCTTATTAATCCGGCGAAAAAAATATTATTAGAACAAAATTCTTGAAGTTTACCTGCCTAGTAGACCAATGATGAAAAGGTTTGGAGAGAAACAAGGTGTGCATGTTGAGAAAGACTGGATTTGTTTGACGTGTAGAGAGATAGAGAGACGGAGAAAGAGTTAACTAAATGCAACTACAGACTTATACATATTACAGGTACGTATTCGAGGAAGGTTCTGTTTAACCCATTTAGTTTTTTTTTTTTTAAACTAAATACATTTCCAAGAACACGAGGGTAAGGGTTTGTACGTATGACAAAATGCCCCGTTCGAAAGAAGTTGGTCTTCCATGACCTATGCTCACGTCTATACGGTAGCATTTTTTCTACTTTCGAAGAACAAAAACATTGAGTACAAATAAGTTATGAACAGTGGGAAAGGAGTAGGAAGTTGAAAGGATCCGTGTATGAAGGTTGTCCCATTTGACAAACGAAACGCCAAGTGCGTAACGCATATATCCCCATTCACGGATAATTTTGAGGAAGGAAAAGGGTGACAATTGGGAACATTTGAACGACGAAAACTGCTGAGGACTCGGCTATTTCCGAAATTCGACCTCTGAGTGGAGGTGAAACAAGGTCTACAGCAGTTATCCTGGCACATTACAATACCATTTGGTAGTGTAGGACAAAAGGAATGACATAAAAGAGTCTAATCCTCCACGTGTATTGGGTAGAAGATTAGAGGGTCGTTTTATTCTCCTACTTGTTTGCGAGAAATGAAAGACCTGGGGGGTTTTCTTGTTCGTCTCCCAGACAACGAGTTAGGTGTTTTTTGTGTCCATCAACTTAACTCCCACGACACGATGCTCCATAATCATGAGTGAAGCGTATGATTAGTCCTTTTGAGATAGTAGATAGTTCCTGGGTTCTTGTGACAGGAAGTCCACGGGCATGTTAATGAGTACTCTGCTGCAAAAGCAATAATTTTCTGATAACAGAAAATAAAAGGCGTGTGATCTACACTTGGTAGGTCACACAAACATGGGGGGTAGATATTATTTCGTTCGCACGACTCATGGTGAATATTGTCACGTTTTCACGTCTCACGTGACAGGAATGAACGATTTACAACAAATTTGCCCAGTATTGAAAGACAGTAACCCAATAGGTATTTAAAACAATTTAATGAGATAAATCACCCTCTCGATCAACAACCCTGTGTTGACGAGCAAACAATGAGTAGTTATGACGGACTCCCCGTGACGTGTAAAAACACAAAGATATTATGAGATTCGCATCTATAGCAGTGGATATTGTAAGGTTCACACCTATAATACTAGATATTGTAAGGCTCGCGCCTATAATGTTACAAAAGTTTACGTTCAAAAATGTGGGTCCCCATTCAATACAGACGGCGGGTTGCAATGATGTAATTAATACGGCACTGCTGTAGCTTAATAAATTCATATTAGCATACGTTACAAGACTTGCCAAAAGGCGATAAACACAAATTTTATTGAAGATCTGACCAAGATTTTAAACTTCAAACAAGAATAATGGTACAATAAAGGACAAAAGAAACTGATGTCATGATAAAATATTGTACCTCATAATGAAGTTGTATATGTACAGGGAACAATGTTAATGAAGGGACGAAACGTATTGTCACTTTTATAACAAGAAAAAAAAAATTCTCAGAATCCGACAAAATACGATTCTGGAAAAAAAATATAGCAATTGGGTTGAGCGCCATTCTAATTTTTGGAAAAAAGAAGAAAAACCACACGTAGCAACAAGGTTGCTCTTGAATTGTTTCGAATCCAGCGAATGTGACCTGTTAGGTGTGTTCATTTGGTGTATTCGAAACGATCCCCAATATACAACATTACTATGAATGTGTAGGATGGGGTGAGGAGGAAAAAGAAAAAAAGAAAGAAAAAACGGGAAGATTTCCTATTATAACAGAAATTGTCGCGACATTCTTACAATATGGTCCTGTGACCATAGTAGCGAGCTGCGGCAATGGTCTGAAACCAATGGTTATTATACAGACTTGCACTTATGATTTTATATTTACAACATTAGGGTAGGGACGTACTGGTACGACAAAAACCCGACACAAAACAATTAAAAAAGGTGATATGACAAGATGAGACGATGAGGTGAGAAAAAAAACGCGCGGATGCTGCAAGAATTGTGAAAAGGAAAGCGACGTCTCGGAGCAAGAGTTTTCCGGAACCGTTGATGGTAGGAGGAAAAGGAGGCCCTTTCCCGAAGTGATCAATTTCAGGAAGAGGATGCATACAAGTATGAAAACGGTGCCCCAAGAGGTGCTCTTGTGGTACAGCAGGCAAGGCACGCAGGATGTACAAGAACATATAAAATTATGCAAAAAGAAAAAGAGTGAGTGTACAGGAGTTAGGCTACCGTTGACATTAATGTGCCTTCGGGTGTAAGGATTACCTTACGAATGCCCATACGGGTGATTATTTACATTTAATATTTACAAGTAACTCACGTCATTTATGATAAGAATTATAAGACTTCTAAAGAGACCGCATCGCACTGATTGACGACTGGCCAAGAGAGGTCAGGGGGGTAATAATGATTTCCGAGGGGACTTCCGGTTGAAATTGCAACCTCCTGATGTATTTTTTGTTGTAGAAAGAAGCATATAGAGTAAGGCATTTTTTGGATTTATTCCTAGGAGAAATCTTTCTATTTCTCAGGGCCTGTTGTAGTTCTTCCTTTCTTGAAGTAAAAATGTGCGGGATTATACCCAGCGTGACTTGAGGAACTTCCATGGTGTATAGGATCGTGTCAGAGTGACCTTATGTTGGAAAAAGTGAGAACTAGACTCGCAATTGGAAAGAAATTGGGCAGAGATTGACCACTGGGGGCGTATTTTTTTACAAAAAGTTTTTTTTTTTTGCGAAAAAACGTGTTTTTATAAGTGTTTGGATTATTTGAAAATTTGGGCAGCGGTTTGCCTCAAATAACGTGTTTTTGTGAAAAAATCCAGATGTTTTGGAAATTTGTTGAAAATTTTCAAAGTCCAAAAAACGAAAAAAAAATTGGGCAGCGGTTTGCCTCAAAAACGTGATTTTGTGAAAAAATCCAGATGTTTTGGAAATTTGTTGAAAATTTTCAAAGTCCGGATATGAAAATTTCACGGGCCAGGATTCACCTTAATGGAACACGTTTTTAGAATTTATTCCGATGTTTTTGAAAAAGTTTTGCAAATTTGCAAAAGTCCGGAAATAAAAAGAACGGAACGAGGTTCACCTTAAACGAACATGTTTTTAGAATATTTCCATTTGCTTTCCAAAGGGGAATTCTTCAGAAAAAGAAAGAAATATTTTTTTTCTTTTATACAAGTTTTCGTGGAAGTATTTGTTTGAAAATTCAACAATGTCTTGGGGAATAGTTTTTTATTTACGTGGCTAGACTGTAGCCTGATTTGAGCACCACCAAATATTGGTATTTACACGCAAACTTCCTTTCGTCATAACAAGTTATATACAGATAGTATGTATACGGATGTAATGTTAGCTTTCGAGGAATTGACGTCAACGCGAACTAGGCATTTTTCGAATTATGTCGTATGTTTCTTTATGAAAGAAGAAGAAACGGACGGCAGAAGTAAAAAGACAGAATGAATTTAATCCACTTGTTCCCCTAGGCTGCAAAATATGTCGATATAAATACAGACCAGTACTTTGCGAAATAGGTGTATTATAAATAATAGGTTTTTTAACTTTCGGGAAACGAAGCGGGTAATTGGTTTATCATATACAGGATTTTAATTGTTGAATAACTTTGTCTTTTAAATATTTGTGTTCATTTCTACTATTAACTTGTATTTGAAACTAGCAAATTTAGTCGGTCGACACTTGTAAACACTGTATTATTCACGGCGACAACTTTCTTGTTTGAGCACTTTACGTAGGAATACCGGTGATAATGTTTTGTCGAGTGACGACTCGAAAATGGAGGAATCGTGCCCGTGATAATTTAAATTGCGATTTGAAGTTACGTTCGCGCCGGGGTTCTTGTTGGAAATGCTAGACAAATTGGGAATAACACAACAAAACATTATACATTATAAAGTTTAAACAATTGCTGATTGAAGAACGAGACTGTGGGACCGTGAAGAGGGAGGAAAAAAATGAGACCCCACGTTGAAGCCAGTGTTAGCATTACCGCTTACTTACGGCCATTTGCTAAACCAAACCTGGAAAGGACACGCAATTAATAGGCCAACAAAACTAGCTCAGGAAAGCCGGCGCAAGCAAGGTTCTCTCAAAACCAGGGCGAGTGCTTGTGGTTCGCTTGTGAATCCCTCCTCTTCCTTTCCTCACAATCTCCAGGGTCTCCTTCCTCAATCAGAACACAGTATTGCATGTAAAGGGTTTATTCATTTAGAAGGAGACAGGGTTTTACAATGGCCAGCCTCGGCACACTACACATGGGTATTTGCTAGGACTAGAATTCTAACATGACGGGGGAACCCTTCTCTCAACTCTCCACACGTGTTAGTGAATTTAAGGGCGGGACGTAGCACACAAAAGAGGGCAAGGGTTCATATTACTCACAGCAGCAGGAAATGCGGTAGTCAGCAGACAGGCTACTGGTGGGCGGGAGCCTTCTCGTGCACAATTCACATTATAGGAACATCACGAGTTTAGATTCTCGGAGAGCGCCTTGGCGCAATCACTTGGGACACTGTTGTCGCGCCTGAGGTAAGCGAATGAGTGGCAGCGGGCGCTGGCCGGCAGCATGGTGCGGGGAATTACGAACTATTCTGGCGTAAAATGGGGAAGCAGTGAACTAGGGGAAACATTGTCACTTCGTTACGTAACACTTCCCCCCTCGCCGCAAAAAAGGCGACGTGGTAATGGAGCAGTAGGGCTAAGAAATCCTCTTACCCTTCTAGCACTTGTGCCAAAAAAAGCATTTAAGAGAAAGAGGAGAGAGAGAGAGAAAAGTTGCTAGCTACAAAATAGTAGAAAACAAAAAATAAAAGAGACAAAAGCATGGTGAACAAAGAATTAACTATGAATGTACATGAAAGAGCAGTGACATACATAAATATAAACAAGGACCTGCTGAAGAAAGGTACAAGGGTTATGCAGTGATAGAAAAAAAATATGACTCTAAATTGTATCATTGGTCTGTGAGCTATGTTTGCGTAGCGTGGTTTGCGTAGGATGTCTGGGGTGTTTGAACGTTATACTGAAGTTACAAGGTTACTTACAGTAACCTGGCCCGTTTGAGATTACACTCAAGGAACACTGAGGCCTTAAAGAAAACACGAAGAAGAGAACGCAGGATGAGGCTTCTTGGTGGTGGAGAGGGTTCTACCTGTCACAGAGGTCAAAAAAGGTAGCTGCTTCCGGATCCTGTGGGTGGGCCAGTATGACATCATTGAGGTACTGGAGAGTGGAATTGTAATTGGTGGTTGGTCCTTTATAGAGGAGGTGGTTTGTGTGCATGACAGCCGTTGTTGTGATGGTGGTTGGTACACTGGTTTGTATACAGTGGGATTGTTGTGTGAACAATCGTTGGTATTGTTATTTGCGCAAGGGCACAGGAGCATTGGCATGATGGCAACAGAGCATTTGCAAGGTGCAGCTGGAACATTTGCACAATGGCAACAGGAACATTTGCAAGATGCCGCAGGAACATTTGCATGATGCAACAGGAACATTTGCAAGATGCCGCAGGAACATTATTTGTACAATGGCAACCGGAACATTTGCAAGATGCCGCAGGAACATTTGCATGATGCAACAGGAACATGAACCAACCTAGAGCTGACGTGCTCGGGTTTGTTTGAGTGATGGTTTTGTGATGATACAATTCGCAACTACACGCACGACTCACACTAGGTTAATTTAGGTGCGGTCGGGTGCTTTTGATACGCAGGGTTTGAAGGCATGGGACCTCCGTGACGGTAGTGAAGGCAGCATGAAGAGAGGCGCAGGTGTAGATAGGGTGAAGAGCTGCTGGTTTTCTTATTAATCCGGCGAAAAAATTATTATTAGAACAAAATTCTTGAAGTTTACCTGCCTTAAAATTTACAAATAAATAAAATATATTTAAAAAAAAAATAATACTAATAAATCTTAACAAAATATGAAAAAAAAAATTAGGCACAGAAAAAAAACGCTCTCAACTGGGATTCAAACTCAGGTTCTTTTCTTTTACCAAGACAAGCGTCTTAAATAACTCGGCCATTGATAACTCTTATTTTAAAGTAATTTTTGTTAATCTAATTAATTTTTAATTTTTAACTTTATGAGCAAAATTTCAAATTATAATATTTAATTAAATGAAGACAATATTACCGAAACTCAATCGAAAATGTGAAGAGAGAAAAATCAGTAAAAGATATTGGCACCTCTGGGACTCGAACCCAGGACCCTTTCCTTACATGGCAAGTGAACTGTCGATATCAAATTCTGTCACTTTTAACTGTATCATACATCGATCAACCACTGGAGCACTTTTTGCCACAATATGGCACTATTTTAAATAACTCGGATTGCTTTGCTGCCAATTTTGGCAAATTTTCCTTTATTTGTAAGTAATTAAGTAGAAGTTTACGATTTATATAATTTTTTTAATAAATTCTACGGTTACGTGATAATCGACAAAAGATAGATGAATTCATTGGCTATATAGAACGTAAACCAGTTTGTATGATTTTTTTTAATTTTTTTTTAAATTATTCCAAATGAGCTCCAAAAATTCGCAAGCAATCCGAGAAAAAAGTTTTTATTTGGTCTGTCGCTCGACTGGTTAAGAACAACCAACATTATCTTCATTTTCTTAAGACACATATTATTGACTGTTATCTTTATATGTTTCTTTACACTGCAGATAAAATGTTTACAATACAATTTGTTACCTCACTAGCAAATTGTATTGTAAACATTTTCAACAGGCAAGCCTGTGTTGAGGTTAACAATAATTATACATTATACAAGTTAACAAAATAACACAAAATTATACATATATTGAAAGAACAATATTGTTGATATTGAAAGAACAATTCGGACAGCATTACAGTGTCCAACAACAGGGCAGATTTGTAATCAGATGTGTTAAAGATTATTATTATTATATATATATTTTTTTATCTACATAAAGTATGTTTACATTACATTATTCGATGCCTGTCTCACTATGGTATACCTGTGTTGAGACAGGCGTGTGTTATACACCTGCCCGGTTGATGCACACTGCAAGGCTGTCCAAAACGTTGGCTAAAGAAGGGGGTAGCACAACACGGTATAATAACCCAAAAATAAATCACGACAATGGCTAAATTTTAACGATTTAGTAATAGACGCACCAAACTAGGCGAAAGCCCGTATCATCGCTATCTGTTATGGTAATAATACAAAAAAAAATAATAACAATTCCAACAAAACTAATTATAAAAATGACAAAAAGAAACGATGCTAATATTAACACATAAATTATTTTTATTTTTATTCTAGATCTCCGTTACGTTATTTGGGAAACTGTACAGGTATCAGTGGCTGACGGATTTGAGTGCCCGTTGGTATGCGAGACCGGACATTAAATTTATTAATCCGATAATAGTGAACAAGTTATTTGGCGTTAAAACATTGTTTAAACGTACTACGAACACATACGAACTTCATTGACGAATGCTAAATATACTACAAGTACCTGTACCTATACTTGAAGTACTCTTTGAGTATTTCTAAAATTATTATCATACTAGCAGACCCGGACACACGTTGAAGTGGCTAATGAAACACAACGCCACACCATTACCCAACCTTCATAACCAACGCCATCAATTAAATCAAATCCACACCACCCGCATACCAGCCCGCTGTCCGCTGCCCGCTTGTCAACCCACTCCCTTTATTTATATATTTTAACCAATTTACCCAAAACCTTAACAAATTATATACCTAAAAACTTTCCTCATGAATCACTCTATTTATTGGTGAAAACCACAACATGAAAATTCGTTGCTTAGTTTAAAAGATCTAAGCGCACAAACAGCGGGAGTGACTTCATTTTATATTTTGTAAAGATAATATATTTTTTTAAATGCATTTTATATTCTGTATAATCTACTTTTTTAAATGTACAGATTATTGCACCTACCGCTATCTTCCATCGAAATAAACTTTTTTTATTATTATCACATCAAAGACGACAGCGAAAAGCGGCTAGAAGCAGTAGGAGAATGGAAAAGCAAAGGGAGCAAAGTTGAATAAAACCCAACAATTTATTGTCACGTAATTGGCGTGACTGTCAAACGCAACATGTGCAAATTTGCGTACCTACCACATGCCATAAGGGACGAAGAAGCATTTTGAAGGATCTGTCAAATTTTCAGATAAAATATTTTTATGTACGACAATTTGATTTCGTACCTAGAATATGTATGACTTGAAACTTACACAACTTGGAGAAAGTGCAAAGGAAGTATCTAAGATAAGGTATTACGGTGAGATAACGTGTAAATCATATCTGCTACTAAACTTCAAGTGTAATCTAAAACCACTACGGCTCTTTTTTACCTGGAGAATGATTAATAATGTTATTGCACTTTTACTGATTAGCTTTATGGAACTGCCCTGTAGTGATATAAATGTGCGTTTCAAAGCTACTTGATTCCACCATCTTTTTACTCCTATAAATAGTAGAATCTACCAAATATCTAGGTCGTATCATCAACAATAAATTGACAGATGACGAAGATATTGACAGGCAGAGGCGCGTACTGAGCATAAAATGCAACATGCTTAGTAGAAGATTTCGGCTATGCAGTTCACGGGTAAAAAGGACGCTCTTCTTAGCCTCCTGCACCACCCTGTACACACGCGAGCTTTGGGCAACCTTCAAAAAAGGAACCATTGAAAGGCTTGGGGTGCAATATAACAATGCTTACCTCCCCAGGCACTGCAGCGCCTCCTCAATGTTTACAGAAGGGCGAGTGCTAGGATTTAAAGCTCTATTAAGGGCCCGCAACCCTGATTTCTACCGATTTATTACATATTTCCCTTAAACACGGTAAGTTTTAAAGCTCTTAAAAAAATATATGTTATTCTTGAAGATAATATCTAGACTTTGCCCGCGCCGAAACGCAAATTATATAAAATTTCCTCGATAGAAAAAAATCGCAAACTATGCTCCAAAAATTATTATTAACATGTTTGTTTCAGTTATTTTACAAGTTATATGTATGAAAAAATTCAGTGTTTCTTTAAATGCTGTTTAAGATAATGCTCGCAATATTTTTGCTCTTTTTTAAACGAGTCGTGTTTTATTAAATATTTTCGCAATTTTCGCATCGATTTTGTCGCTGTAAATGTTAGCGCTCTCCTCTAACGTTCGTAATTTCGTATCTCTCCATCTTCTTCTTTTCGAGTCCGGTTGCAGAGCCTTAAGAACCAGGATTGCAGGACTGAGGGAAAGGATAAACCACTCCAGAAATATTCTCATAATAGAATCCCGTTTGACTTCAGGATCGAGCTTAGAAGAACATTGGAGAAAAAAACTGGCTCCCATAATCCCAGACCCGATGGACTAAGACGGGCCCAATTAAAGTTTTTTGTTTATTTTTTATGAAGAACTTTTATTTAAATGATGCTCACTACTTTTTATTTTTTTTATTTTTTATTTAGGGGTCGTCCATTAATCACGTGATGTTTTTTTAGCAATTTTTTAACCCCCCCCCCCTGGTGATATGTGGTGAGGTTTTAGACTAACCCCCCCCATCCCCCCCCCATCCCCCCCCCCAAAAATCACGTATATTTTGTTTTAGTACAAAGTATTTTGAAATTTTCAGAATTTTATCACGAAAAATAAATACACGTGATATCTCATTCTTCTTATTACCATATTTTATAAATACCTTCGTATTTTATGTATATACTTACACTCTATATAGGATTGCACCCATCCCCACATTCTGGAATAAAGACCATTTATTTATTTACCTCTTCATTTAATTATTATCTCTACATCTCTACGTATTATAAATTACAGTACTCCGACGCGTCTGTCTGTCTGTTCGCGATAAACTCAAAAACTACTGAACGAGTTTTCATGCGGTTTTCACCAAAATATAGAGTGATTCACGAGGAAGGTTTATGCAAATAATTTGTCAAGGTTTTGTGTAAATTGGTTGAAATATTAAATAATTAAAGGGGAATGTCCATATGCAGTGGACGAGCGGGCTGGCAGGCGGGCAGTGCGGATTTGATTTGTATGCAAATTAAAAGATGGCGGTATGAGTTAATAACATTAGGTTATAAAGGTTAGGTAACCATCCTGTAGATGACTTGTATTTCGTTAGCCACAGCAACGCGTGGCCGGGTCAGCAAGTTATAAATTAAAATCCTCCGCCGCGTCTGTCTGTCTGTCTGTTCGCCATAAGCTCAAAAACTACCGAACGGATTTTCATGCGGTTTTCACCAATAGAAAGTGATTCATTAGGTTTAGGTATATAATTTGTAAAAGTTATGTGCAAATTAGTTGAAATGTATAATATATAAAGGAGAATGTCTGAATGTGGTGGACGAGCGGGCTGGCAAGCGGGAGGTGTGGATTTGATTTGTACGCAAATCTACAGTTTTAAGCCATTATGAACCTTTCCGACATTATAAATAAAACCTCTCTTTGCTGCATTATAGCAAAAATAAGTAGTTCTGGGTGAATCTGATCTGAATTTCTTAAATTATTATTTTTAATTGATAAACTAATGTTTAAGACAAGATTTTTATGCATAGCACAGGGGGTAACAATTTTTATGAGTAATAATTATTAGCCTCAATCACTAATCTACATTAAAAAAAAACTCCTGAGAAAAGATATCTACATGCCGCCGACGGGAATCGAACCCGCGTCCTTCTGATTTCCGGTCAACTGCTCTGTCAACTGAGCTACTTATGTAATTCTATTCCTGCATTTGATTATTTAGATTGAGCATTAAACTATTATGATATATTATTATGTATCTCGGATCTATTGCAAACATCACAGATGAACAGATATTGGAAAAACGGTCGCGAAAAAAACTGAATTTTTATCCCATTTTTTATCCAATTTACCTCATTTTTAGCCCATCCTTACTAGCGAGCAATTTCATGGAAAACATTGTGCAATTTGAGATTCATTTGATTTCGTTTAGTAACCCGATAACTCTGTAACTCGCATCCAATATGTCCTGAGTTTTTATTGCCCTAGTTCTAAACGGCACTCTAGCTCCCTATCTTTGTGAATTTAATTTATTTATTTGGTGAAAACCGAATTTGCGACCAAAAACAATAAAACGAATTGAACTTGGTGCTGAATTTCTAACTGCCATACTCGACTTTTATTCGCAATATCACGTACTATTCATAAATAGCATTTGATTTTTTAATGGCTGATTTGGCATCGCGTTTGGATTCCACCCTGGGGTCGTGTGCTTCGGCTAAGTCCTCCATCACGACAAAAGCAACATTTTTCACCTTTTTTTACAATATCTCCACACAGGAAAATAATTACCCTCAGGGCCCATGTCATTTGTTTAGGGAAGCTGTGTGGAGAGTCTTTTTAAAAAAGGAAGGAGAAGAAGATTGAGGAAGGAAAGGGGTATTAAGAGTGGGTATGAATCAGGGGGTCAGTTGTCCAGGAGTGACGGATGTATGATTTTCTCTCACTGCGGTGCAAACCGATGTTCCTAGAGTATGGCTGGAGAAGTCAAAGGGACTCCCTCTACCATTATCTCCCGATCCGGCCTGCCATGCAGTTGGTGGGCAGACGTATCCGTCGCCAAGACCCGGACAAACCTCACCCCAAGAACCCGGGCATCCCTGCGAAGTCATTAAACCTAGCGAACGACTTGGGGTGACCTATGGCAGAGGTATTGGTTATGCAATAAATGGTTCCCGAGGTAGCGGTACCCATACCCGCCTCCAAAATTACTAACCGTGGTTGAAGAAGGAGATTTTCAAATATTGTCTAATTATCGTACAATTACGTGAATGGAGGTACTCTCCGAAAATTCTCCGAAATATTTTCTATCGTTTCTTTTTTCCTCTTAGAACAAAAAAATAAATGGAAATAGAAACGCCATTGATGAACTAAATTAATATTCTCCGAAGAAGACACGCGAGGGAAGAATATTTCCTTTTCTTTCATATTTTCTTTGTTCCAGCAACTTTTAAAATAATTGTGCTTTTAATTGCCTTATCACAATTATACTACCGTCTTCTCTTTCCTCAGATCCTCATTTAAAAACTGATATATTTGAGGGTAGTTTCAGCTATTTATCATCAAAACTTTGGAATGAAATACCATTGCTTACTTGAATATCGACATCGTTGCAGCACTTCAAGAAGCTCTGCGGCAAATGGTTAACAGTCAACTGCACCACAACATAATTTAGTATGAAAGGAATAACTACTCGTATTTGTGATTATATTATTTATTTAGAATTTTTAATATTATCAGCTTTAATGTCATTTTAATTATAAATTACATATAACCGTATTATATTATGTGTATTATATTAGGGGCAATGCTACATTCCTGAAAAAATCATGATTGTATAGATGGGCAGTGACCCAATTAATAATAATAATAATTGGCTAATTAATATAGCGCCGTTTTCGTGGAAAATCACCTCAAGGGCGCTGTACAAATAAATATATAAAATAATTAATATTACTGGCTTATAACTAAGATTTACAATTACAACTAGTGACTTACATCTAAGACTTATAGCTAGTGATTTATGACTAAGACATATAGATTCTGAACTAAAACTGGTGACTTAATAACATACATATTCACAATTAAAATTAGCGCCAGAAGAAGTCGAAAGTTTTAACATATTATTTAAATTCGAGAACACAGGTGCAAAAATGATCTTAATGGGTTAACTGGATTTACGGGAAGGTATAGATATTTTAAATAAATTAATAAACTTAATAGTCAATCTTTACCGCATTAAGGTGATTCATAGCTTAATATTAAACAGATTGAGTTAACTATAAACAAAGGGAAAAGAAGAAAAAAACTATTAAAAATTGGAAAATTTAAATAGAATGAAGAATTTATGAAAATGAGTGTCGGAAAAAGTGAGTTTTCAGTTTGGATCTAAATTCCGCTGAGTTGGTTATGCATCTCAATTCCAAAGGAAGTTTATTTCAAGCTTCAGGGCCGGATACTGCGAATGCACGATCACCAAACTTAGTGTTAGGATTTCGCTTAGGTTCTTTCAACCTTCCAATTGCAGATGATGTCGCTGATCTAAGAGTTGACTGCCTGACCAATATTTTCCGAAATGCATAGTTCAGAGATATAGGGTGGAGCCATTTCATTGATAGATTTAAACACCATCCAGCATTACTTGTATTGGATCCTTTCAGGACACTTCAGCCAGTGAAGATTTCGGAGGTTTTCCAATATATGTGCGAAAATTTGGGTACCCCAGTGATAAGTCGTGCTGCAGCGTTGAAAACTGATTGTAGTTTGGCAGTTTGACATTTAGGAAGACTTGCATAGATGCCATTGCAGTAATCAAGACGTGATACTGTGTACGAGTTCATAAGAAGCTTAGTTGCTTCTGTAGAAAGGTTTCTACGAACTGACTTGAGTTGTCTAAGGTAGAAGAACCCCGTGCTAACGGTTCTATTCACGTGACTTTTCAATGAAAGGTCGGAATCCAGATAAACTCCCAGAAGTTTGATGGTTGTTTTCGCAATTATGTCATTGCCGGAAATAGCAATTGATGAGTTATCGATTAAATGTTGGCGTATATTTGTGACTGCCCAAGAAACTCGGTCTTTGAAGGATTTAGCTTCAGTTTGTTTGAGGACATCCAGAGACTGATTGCTTCTAGACACTCAGCTATGCGAATTTTAAAGCCGGTGATCTCATTTGGTGTGCAGTAATAGTAGACTTGCTGATCGTCGGCATAACAGTGAGATAGGAGACCAAATGACTTAATAATCGTTGCGACATCATTTGTAAATAGAATGAAGAGAAGTGGACCCAAAACGGATCCCTAAGGTACCCCTGAAGAGAGTTTTGTGAAGTTAGACTGTTTATTTCCTACCTTCACTGCTTGTGAGCGATTGGTTAGATAGGATTACAGCCATTTTTTACGTTAAAATGTAAACCGAATGTTACTTCTAGTCGCTTAATGAGAAAGTCGTGGTCAATGGTGTCGAATGCGGCACTCATATCTAAAAGTGATAGAAGTGCTAACTTACCTGACTCTATGGTAAGGGTAATATCTGACAGGACACGAAGTAATCCAGTTTCTGTCGATTGGAACCTCCTATATGCAGATTGATGATCGGTAAATAATTTATTCAGATTTAAGTGGGAGGTTATTTGATAAGTTGCAACTGTCAATATAATTAATATTAAATAAACAAGTTGCATAAATTTGTAAAAAATAACTTTAAAAATCTCTTAGGTTGGTTATGGTACGAGACTACTAGTAAATGACCAATTTAATTATTCAGAAGAATTTAAAAAAAAAAAACTGCGGAATTTTGACCGATGCAATAGTATTCAAACTTCAGCCAAAGATTATATTATGCATTAGGAGAGTGTACAAATAAGGGATTAACTATTATAATGCCGGAAACTTTTAAGTCTGCATCTATTTGTAAGTATTTTTGTATCGTAAGTTTAAAATATAGTTTATATATAACATATTTAATTAATTGATAATTTGTACACTTTGATGTGCAAAGAGTCTAAATTCTGTAACCGTAAATGGTCAAATATGTATTACATCAACAACGTAAGTAATGAACACATTTTCAACACACATATTTTATGTGACACCTCACAAGATCGCTCCTGCCTGTATAGATGTAAAGACAGGGGAACTATCTTGCCGCCCGATTGGTCAGAGTTGCGAGATGGTTTAAGGGCTGTAGGAAGGGATTTATTTAGGGCTGGATTGTAAATGAAGGGGAGAAACAGACGCCGGTAAATTAAACACTTTCCGTTTTTTTATTTTATTTTATACCTCGCGATATTTCACTAGTTTAATGAAACACACCACTACTACTACAGTGAAAACGGTTTATTTTTATTTTAAAAAAGTCAGGTAGAAAATAATTAATTAATTCATTGTTTTTGTGTTTAATTCGTAGAACTCCACTTAAATTTTTAAAATTATAACTAAAATTTAATTTCGTAATGTTATTATCGAGTTCTGCAAGTATTTGAGTATGTGTTTTTGTTACATCTGTTTCGGTTTACAAGACCATTTTCAAACCGCAAAAATACATACTAAAATACTTGCAGAACTCGATAATAATATTATCAAATTTAATTTTATTTTAAGATTTTCACGGCCAAAAGCATTTTCGTTATTTGTTTTTGGGTGTTATGTCATGTTGCGCTACCTTCTTCTTTAGCCAACGTTTCGGACATCGTTGCAGTGTCCATCATCAGGGCAGGAAAGAAGGAGGTAGCGCAACACGGCATAACACCCCAAAAACAAATAACGAAAATTTAATTTTAATTAAATTAAAAAAAAAATTATTATTATTATTATGAGAAAGACTGTGTTGCCTTCCTAAGGCAATATCAATTGAATATTGCGTTAGAAAAAACATACATGATAATATTGTGTAGTAGATAAGATATTGGCAAAGATTCAAATCTGATAACCTTTTTTTTCAATGTTTGCTTTATTCATTGAATTGTTTGTTACGTGAATTGAGGATTTTTCGACCACCGTGCTAGGCACTTGACCGTTTTGTGACATAAAATCAGGTAAGGACATTAATTATAGTTCTGACGTGTCAAAAATTTCTTCGTCCAACCTCCGATAAGAGCTAGTTGCTTTTGGATGGGAATTTATCATCTGAAAATTAATTATAAGACTATCAAAGTTAACAGTCGAGAAATACAAGGAATAATAATGTTCTAATTTCTGTACGTTAAAAAAAAGACCGGAAACTTTAATGCCTTTCACTAGTTTGCTTCTTTTACAGATGGTTTTGTATACTTACGAGTATGTTTATTAGAACTAAATAGATTTAACTTTGTATAATTAGAAATCTAATATTTTTTCCTTTTTACCCATATAGAATTAACTGTTAAATCATTTTTATAGTATGGCTTCGGAGAGCAGACTACAAGTGTTGTTCAGATCCAATTTTGACTGTTGAACCTTAAGCTAAAACTTTCTATGTTTTATAAAATAACATTGAAAAATATATAAATCCCAATTCTTTTTTGAAACAGGTAAATAAATTCCTCGTCTTATTTATAACAGGTAAAAGAAGAAGAATCGGCAATGTTTTGAAGAAGATTAATTTGCATTGAAATTTCCGTAAAGCTACTTAAGTCAGATGCATACCTTGTGCCCGCCTTCGCCCCCTTCCCTCCGCCTGACTGTCATTCATTGTCTGTCAGATTGTTGGAAACTTCAAGGAAAATCATTTTTCATTCCGATTTGATTGCCTGTTATGTCAAAATGTTAAATACTGGTGAGCATGAAATACAGGTATTGAGAAGGCGAGCTGAAATAATTGAATGGATATTAATTTGCTTTTAATGGCAAATTGAAGGTGGTGGGATAAAAAGTTCATCTTTTTCTTTAAAGTTACAGTTTCTTATCGAATAAAAACCCTATTTTATCATAGGAAGTTTTTTAGGTAAAGCTAACCACGTAATTTTTGAATACTTTGATAACGAACACTGTAGCGATTCGCAAGCAGTTGCAGAAACAGAACAATTCCGTTCGAGCTCTCTCGGCCAGTTCAATCGGCAAGTTCGCTATTGGTGGACACGCTGCTAATGAATGCATTCTATTGCGAAAGAGCTGCTGTTTTCGCTGGCCTCATCTACAATAAAACATATTATTAAACATACGTGATTTTTCACTCGTCTGCGCTTGTATTATTGTATTGTTTAATCCCAGTGATTAAGATTTCTTGAATTGTTTTCGGGAAACTACAAAATAATATTGAGGTTTGTTGATATTACAAGTTGCTTTATTTAATGAAACTGGACCAGAAATCCTTTCTATAGAAAGTTCTAAAGTTATTCTGCGGCTGGGCGCGCGACACCTCTATCATATGCCTTCGGCTATTTCCGTAACCGTTAGTACATTAGACACGAACAACGATATACGATACTCTTCTAAGGTACTACTTAACTGACATCTGTTGAGACACCACAAAACTCTGAACAAATATGAGGATGTTGAAATTACATAACTATTATTATAACAGAAGTACCACTAGAAAAATTAAACAAATTAGAAAATCTACATTATGATGACCACAAGACTGGACTAAGAAGCATTGATTAAGAATAATATATTATTTTTTTTATTAAGGAGAAAATACAGACACAGATGTCAATTGGCAAGAATATACAAAACAACAAATGGATAACTCACCTGCATCCAAACTATTTCTCACGAATTGACAAACAGCAGATAAAAACATACACAATTTTTTTTAATTTTATAAGTACCTATGTAGGGAATATTTAAAGGGATATTTCCCAACATTTCCATAAGGAAAAAATACATCTATTAGAATATTATTTTACTAATAGAGAGATGACAGAAATGCGAAATATCCTTATAAAAGTTTAAATAATTTTTAAACAAAATAAACGTATATTGACGGGTTCAAGTCCCGTTGGCGTCATGTATTTTTTCTCGGAAGATTTTTTCAATGTGAATGAGTGTTTCAGGCTGATAATTATTGCTTATAATAATTGTTACCCTTTGTGCTATGCATAAAAATCTTGTCTTAGACGTTAGTTTAACAATTAAAAATAATAATGAATCCTTTAGTATTTGATTTTGATTAAACGATTCGCACATTCTTCTGTTTGGACCCCTGACCCTTGTTACATACCTACCTATGCCTATTATCTACCTAACTGTTATGATCACTGAAATTAATTGAATACCTACAAGGGTAATGCTATTACAGTGGCTAATCATGTTCCAAAATATCAAACTGATTAGGTAAATTGAAACTAGTTTGATATTATGGTCATTGATTCCATGAATGTGGTTCAGATGGACCACCTAATTTCCATGAAACAGTAATCGTCCTTCACCCGAATGTAGGACATCTTTAAATATGGTTGTAACCATCACGGAGATGTTTGTTTGATGGTCAGATGGAAATAAATGGAGCAGATATAACTTGAAGAAATCGAGCGTAAAATTCTGATATGACAAACGATTTACCCAAATAATATTATGTTATTTCCTCTCGCAAGAAATAAAAGCTTGCTAGAAAATCTACATATATGTTAAATTACCCTGAGTGAATTTTTTTAAGCAATATCCTATGTTTATTTTATGGTAAAAAAATGCTGACCTATTTCTTATATTTGAGTAGAAATAAGAAACAGAAATATCTTTAATGATGGTAGGTTTACTTAACACGTGTGCTGTGAGTATATTTTTCTAGTCAAAAATCTTTCTTAAGAGTAATGAAGAAATTATAAATAATTGGATACTGTATGTGATAAATACAATGAACATTTTTGTTTTTTTTTTTATTTATTTATTTACTACACGCCCTGATGATATTTTTACATTTTATTTTATAAGTTGAGTAACAAACAATTAAGAAAATATATTATAATACAACGAGAAAAAAATACACAATACAATGTAACAACAAAAGCATATAATAAAATAAAAATACACATATGTGAAAATGATATATAAGAAGTCTCACGTTCAATATGAACAAAAATTTCGGAATAAGTATGTCCCTTCGAATAATAAGAAAATAATTTTCTGTCAAATTTTGCCTATCAAGGTTTGCGCGCAAAATTCCTGGTTCTTCCCATGCATTTTAAATGTTCCTATTTATTGGTTTTTTTAACGCTTTTGCAAAAACAAAAATTGTTCTAAAATCTAAATAAATTAATCTTTACGGTGTGTTTATTATAAATCAACATTTTTGTTTCTAAATATTAAAACTTTAATATTGGAAATTTAAATTGGCTAAAAAATGCATACCTGCGAATATTCGAATTAAAGTAATTAAAATAGAAAAAACTTAAAATTTAAATTACAGACTCCTTTTCTAAATAAAGTTTGTAATAAAACTGTCACCTCACTTTCATACAATTTTATTTTAAAATTAAATGTGTGATATGTCACAAATTGGCGAAAAATTAAACCGTCACTTTTGATCGGGTTTGTAAAATAACTGAAAAACCTAGCTCATATAACTCTAAGACAGTGAGAAGCATTATTTCATTCCGTTTCTAACATAAGAAAAATTACAAATATTCGCATGACAGGAAGAGAGATATCTAACTTTTAATAATGCACTGTCGCTCTGGGACAATCTGGGTCTCCTGTTATTATAACGGCATATGATGTTTTGGGACAACTTGGGTCTCCTGTGATTAGACGGGTTAAGAATAAAAGTGTTAGAATATACAACATTTATACTGATTAGTTTTAAGTTGAAGTGTATCACCTAGATTAGAATATTTATTTCCGAGAATGTGAAGTTTCGGAAACGGAGAATTTTGGTAAGATAGTGTCCTGGTGTTATTGAAGTAAAAAGGTAATAAATGTCGACATGATTTTTTGGGAAAAAGGATTTTTAGGAAATTAGGCATGATCTATATTTTATTTTCAGGATCATTAATACAATTTTAAAGTATGGTTTATATACTCGTACTTAGTATAAATGCTATAATAGAAACACAGTTACGCAATTGTTTAAAGCATGCTTCACGGTGACTGAACAATTCAACCATCACTCTTTTGAAAAGTCATTAGAAGTGATAAAACAAAAGAAAAAAAACTTGGTTGAATAGATTACGTTATGGGCTTTAATGACTATTCAAAGGGGTGTTAAGACTCTACTTTTTAGTTTGTCATTGAATCATGCTTCACAATATGGAAGAATTTAATAATAATTGTGGTAGTGATGATCCGCTTTAAATTGCAAATGGTGAATGAATTATTTACAATAGAAGTAATGTTCTGAAATATTTTTTAACAATTTATTCCAAAAAACTGAACCAACAGTTGTTACGTAGCGCCCAGGCACCACCCTACGCCAGTGAGCGGCACACCGCCCGTCCCCCCCGGGCAATCGTACCCCTTCTCCCCACGCCCCACGCTCTCGCGACCCGGCAATGCGCCTCACTCACGCCGAGACCCTGCTAGCCGCAACCCGTGCCCGTGCCCATGACAGCGCCACGGTTCCGGAACATTCCACAGAATTCACGGAGCCCAAACGTGAGACGTGCCCGTCCACCATGTTCCGAGTCGACCGGCTCCCCTGCCACGCTACCTGCTTGCAAGGAATTCCCTGTTGAGTGTAGCCGGCCATAGTCACCGTGAATGCTCTCCTGCCGCCACCTGGTACCAGTGAGTAACGCCACTTCCCCATTTTGTTGTGTCCTTACTTGCCCCGCGAACAGCGACCGACCCTCAGGGAGGACGCGATTTGAGAGAGATTTGATAGGCTTCCCCCATGTGTAGGTAGTCGATTTGTGTACCTGTGCCTAGTAATTGATTGTAAATGTACTGCCCTGCTATATTTGTGTGTGATCCCGACAATACAAGAAATGTTTACCTAGACGATCTTTTATTTGACGAGGCGTAACGAGTGTTGACCTATACTATGTACCCCCCCCCCTTTTAGCTACCTACGACCCTTGATGATGAGGGCCCCGCCAGTTCTGCCGACCTACCTGAGCTAGCTTTGGAGGCAGAACGTGGGTGCTACGCCCGTGGCACGCAACACAGTGTTTCAAAAGGATCACTTTAAAATTCAATGAATCACTGAGATTCATCTGAATAGATCGGAAATGAGAATAATTTTTCGATCCCGATATGCACTAATGGGATGAATATGTTGTTTGATAGAAATCTCTGAATAAGCTTGATATGTTAACAAATTGAAATTGTCGAGGTGCATTGAATATGAACCAATCCATCGGAAGTTCAGAATACAATAGCTTCAACTGATTTTTGTGCCATATCGAGAATATTAAATTTGTTAAGCATATGACGTGTAAATTGAAAAATATTTGAAAGTGATTTCTTACCTTTTTAAGAATATTAGAACATTTTAATGAAAAATATTTATATTTTAATTTTTAGGCAAAAAGATACAACTTTATGTAGGTCAGAAACTTTTGTAAAACGTAGAATGAGATATTTAAGTATATGAAGTTTGTAGCACTGTTCTATTGCATAGTTAGTGAGGTTCAGTTTAACAAGAGGAGAAGAGTGATGTATTAGGTACAATGTTATTGTAGCGTCTAGGGGCCATCTTAAAATTAAACTCGCTCAAACTTTTGTTCAATCATTCAGCAATCTTCAATAGTAACCCTAAACGATCAATAATATTGCTCAATTCGTAATATTGAGCAATATAAATGATCGTCTAGGGGCCGCCCTACATTTTCTGTGGGCCGTTCGGATTTTGCCGATTACAGGCGGAAACACCCTAGCGACTAGGGCTTTTAGACAAATAACTAGCGAATAGCTATATCAATAATATCTTTTCGAGTGTATAAGTACCTACGAAGAGTTCTAATTATAAACACCATATTATATGATACTGTGCCCAGTAGGTATAAGGAGCATTATTCAAGAGGACAATCCACTCTATACATTAATAGTCATAACAACTTGGCAAATTACCACTAGGAACATAATTATTATTTTTAATTGTTAAACTAAAGTTTAAGACAAGATTTTTATGCATAGTACAAAGGGTAACAATTATTATAAGCAATAATTATCAGCCTGAAACACTTATCCACATTGAAAAAATCTTCCGAGAAAAAATACATGACGCCAACGGGACTTGAACCCGTGCCCTTCTGATTGCCGGTCAGCTGCTCTCCCAATTGAGCTATGACGGCTTATCTTATCCCCGCCAAATGATTCAACATATACTAGTGTTTCATTCAACAATTACTGCTTATTATATTTTTTCCATCTGAAAACAACCAACTTTATTTTTGCGACAGAGACACTGTTAGTGTTAAATCCGTCGCTAGGTGGCGTCGAGACAAATCATGTCTTCATTTATTGGGGAAATACTTAAACTTGTCAAATATTAATTATTATTTTTAATTCTTAAACTAACGTTTAAGAGAAGATTTTTATGCATAGCACAAAGGGTAACACTTATTATAAGCAATAATTATCAGCCTGAAACACTCATCCACATTGAAAAAATCTTCCGAGAAAAAATACATGACGCCAACGGGACTTGAACCCGTGCCCTTCTGATTGCCGGTCAGCTGCTCTCCCAATTGAGCTATGGCGGCTTATCTTATACCTGCCAAATGATTCAATATATACTAGTGTTTCATTCTACAATTACTGCTTATTATATGTTTTCCACCTGAATTCCCTTATTGCTTATAATAATTACTAGGAACATAATTTATTATTAAAGTATTATGTACCTTGTGTATGTTTACAAATAATTGCCATTGTTGAAAATTACAGTGTGATTAAAACGATTCGATCAGAAACGTGTTTTGTTTATGCCAATCACGTGCACCAAATTGGAGTTTAATTTTATCCATCCAAACACATCCGTACTTAATATTTAGTTACGGCTTTTAATGAAGTAAGTTTATCATCCCGTGTTGGCTGGCTGCACTGTTATGAGCAACAATCTTGAATTTCTGAGCGGACACGACGACGGAACTTTGGTCGCAGAAATGTTTAACTCCGCTCCCGGCGAGATCATTAAATGAGAGCGTGTGCCAACAGCCAACACTGCCCAAGGAGCATAGCGCTGGTTAGCGGTTAGTTCAAAAGTGTGTTATTTCAATCACATTATCGTTTGATTCCAAGTGGTCTGCCTCTGTTCTGTTGGGGGACTTGAACGGCTGACTTAATCACATTTCTTAGAAACTGTGTGACAGCGATTAACCCTTAGATGAGCAATATCCGGGAGGCGGTGAGAGGTGCAACAAGGTATGTGTAGGGTAATACACGTTTTCATCCCGTGACAAAATATTCTGCGACAAAATATCCTACGGACAAAACATCCCTTAACAAAGGTTCCATGCCAACTCAGAACCAACACAACTCAACACCTCTTTGAAAAGTCATTAAAGGCTAAGAAAAAATATTTTTAAAATAGCCCTTAAAACCCTAACCTATTTAATCATTTTTCTATATTTTGGAGTGAAACTTCTTTATCCTCGTTGTAATTTGAAATTCGGATGAGACGGAAATTCGTCACTAAAATTCACTATTTGACGGTCCTCGATTCTAATATAATGCGGTAAATTTACATCTACGCACGAGCCACCGATAGCGTTGCGGTATAGAGCGCCTGACTCTCAGTGCCCAGAGAGACACACAGCTAACGGAGGTTCGAATCCTACCAAATCCAAAAAAATAACATTTTTATTTTTCTAAAATTATAATCCAATCTTCAAACCACTTTAAAATAAACAGTCAAAAGAAAAGAAAGCGACATCTGGCGACTTTCTAGTTTCACTTTTACCGTGAATTGCATACTCTGATTTTTATTTTATCATCACTTTTAACGACTTTTCTGAGGAGGTTCTGAGTTGATTTCATTTTGAGTTGTCCCTAACCAAAAACATGGGACAAAAATAATACGGACAACCTCCGTAGTCCAGTGGGTAAGACTCTTGACTCACAATCCGGAGGTCGCGGGTTCGAACCCGGCATGCGCAAAAAAAAATTATTCGATTAATTTGTGTTACTTCACAATTAATTCATTTAAAATAATATAAAGTATATTTGCGGCATGTTTCAGAGTGGAAGATACTATCAGTATCGCCCTGGTGTAAGACCACCATTCAGAATTGAAACGTTGCTGGAAAATGGCTTTAGCCGTGTTTGGTGACCAGATCTGAATAGCCAGGTACTTCCCAACCTTCCTCTTCCCCACCTCCTTCCCCTCCCCACTACCTTCAGCCTCACAACATACCCCAATTGGGGATGCCATAGTCTCACTGGATCCAGTCGGGAGCAGTTGAGATTCTTGTGCGGTATTCACTAAAAAAAAAATATAAAACGGACATCCATTTTTTTTAGGTTAGATAAGATTAGGTTTTAGTAGATTTAGTAGTTTTAGAAATTTTGTCGCGGGATGAAAAATCGCGGAACCATGTGTAAATCTTATATTTACTTTAATCAGCATAATAAATTAATACAAAATTTTCCGAATTCTTACCAGAACATTGAACACAGTGTGTGAATGTGTTCAACCACACGGATGGGTTGGTGTAAGGTCGAATGACCCGCTCTGAAGCCGTGTTAGAAATCTGGGATTATTTTATTATCTTGAATAAATGAATCTAGCTGGATTATTTTCTATAGTATTTTACCCAGGCAAGGTAGGAAGCTAATTGGGCTGAACGAAAGTCTCTTGTCAGTCTACCACTCGGAATTGCATAAATAAACCAACTTAATTTTATAAGCAACAAAAATAACAAATTACCCCGAAAACACGTTTTAATAAGCATCCAATCAAGACATTATATATTACACAAGCTCCTGCATACTATTTGTTAGGTGTGCACAGCGCTTGTAATGTTTCCATACGAAATCGGTTTTGAAAAAAAAATTCACTACGAAATATAGTCCAGTAACTTTATACATCACAGCATGCGTCAAATCCGGTAGTTCTGATTTTTTGCAGACTTGTTTATGATGTTGGCCTAATGAATAATCCAAGTTTGTGACCTCGATCGCCGAACGCAACTTTGTCAAAAATCGAAAAAAATACGAAAAAATCGTTATTTTTTCATATTTTGGCGATTATAACCCTAAAGGACTAGTTTTGGAAAAAACTTTTTTAACATGTTTTTAAAGTAGATTAAATTTTCTACAATATTATACTAGATATGTTTCTGTAGACCCAATAGTTTTTGAGATAAAGCCTTTCAAAATTTATAATTTTTTTCGAACTTCGCAATTTTTTGCAATATTTCTCACTCGATGAAGTTCCAATTAGCGCTCATAATATGGTGGGATAGCTGACAGATACATACAGTACATTACTGCCCATTGTGGCAAAAACGTGGCAGTAGTTTTCGATGGTTACCCCTTAGATGCTGTACAGAAAAACACAAAGAGCTCTGAGCGTCTTCGAAGAGCCAAGTTACACTCATCGCGAGAGATAGTCGTTAATGAGAAAACCATGGCACAGGTTCCTCAACAAAAATTCTTGTCAATTGACAGAAAAGAAGATCCGTTTCATAAAGCTGCTGACAACAAAAATGGGAAATCACAACATTCAAGAGTCTGCAAAAAATCAGAAATACCAGATTTGACGCATACTACCCCGAATACTTCCAGGTTACAAAGTTACTGGATTAATATACGAAAACGTGCTGTATCTGCCCCTTTGCATAGGCCGCATCGACTTTGACGAATATAGTGAATCCGTATCGTTCTAACAAGCCAGAACTTTTAAAAACGAAATGGTCGGGCCAGATCTTGGCCAGTGGTCAAAAATGGTCGCTCGCCGAAAGGTTAATTAGCTAGTTTGGTTCCGTTGGCGTTGCATGGGCCGGGCGGTAAGCGGACTCCTTCTATGGAATTGTAAGTTAATTAATAATTAATTATTATTTTTAATTGTTAAACTAATGTTTAAAACAAGATTTTTATGCATAGCACAAAGGGTAACAATTATTATAAGCAATAATTATCAGCCTGAAACACTCATCCACATTGAAAAATCTTCCGAGAAAAAATACATGACGCCAACGGGACTTGAACCCGTGCCCTTCTGATTGCCGGTCAGCTGCTCTCCCAATTGAACTATGCCGGCTTATCTTATACCCGCCAAATTATTCAATATATACTAGTGTTTCATTCAACAATTACTGCTAATTATCTATATATTTTTTCCACCTGAAAACAACCAACTTTATTTTTGCGAGAGAGACACTGTTAGTGTTAAATCCGTCGCTAGGTGGCGTCGATTAATAATTTATTACTTTCCTTTATTAGTTGGTAGCCGGTTATTGCTTATTTACTTGCATATTTTCGTTTTTAAATACATCTGTTATAAATTAACCCACTTCCCGACATCCGATCGAGCTGAAACCCAGCAAATATACTCGTTGTTGTAAAATAACTCCTACGCCAAGCTCAAGAGCTAGTACTCTTCATTGGCGTAGAAATTCATTAAGGCTGTTTTTTTTTATGTTTTTTTCATTAAGGCTGTCATACCAGCAAATCATAATTCCGATTCCGACTACAGCGCTCACACATCAGCGGTCGCGAGCGGACGTTTTTGGAACTAGATTTCGTTCCGCCCCAAGCCGCGTTTCACGTACCTATTAATACAATACATAATTTACAATAAAAAATATTTAGAATTAAAAAAAAAATAAGCATTTGGGACTCTTGTGCTCATAAATTATTGTTATGTGTATTCACATAACAATAATTTACATAAAAAAAATTTTTTTTGGAGCGTTGGGACTCTTGTGTTCATAAATTATTGTTTTGTGTATTCACATAACAATAATTTTCAATAAAAAAAAATTCTAAAAAAATTTTTTTTGGAGCAGCTGAGACTCTTGTGCTCATAAATTTTTGTTTTGTGTATTCACATAACAACAATTTTCTATAAAAAAAATTTAAAAAAAAAAAATTTTAGAGCAGTTGGGACTCTTGTGCTCATAAATTATTATGTGTATTCAATAAAAAAATATTTCAAAAAAAATTTTTTTTTTGGAGCAGTTGGTACTCTTGTGCGGTATTCACATAACAATAATTTACAAAAAAAAATTAAATATATATTTTGGAGCAGTTGGGACTCTTGTTCGGTATTCACATAACAATAATATAACACACATACAATAAAAAATATTCGAAATTTTAAAAAAATTTGCATAAAACTATTCAATAAACATGAAATTTTGCCTTCCGTTCGGTCAACCGTGTAGATTTTATCAACATGAAACAAGGAAATGGTTGACATTCAAAGTTTCGTATTATTATTACGCAATTCATCATTTCAAAATGTTACGATATAGAGCGCCGTGGAGACGACCGGAAACAGCGGCTCTTGCCCGCGGAATGAACTCTGAAATTCTCTTTTGCGAGTATGCGAAAAATCGTGAAATGCGAAACTGTAAGTTAATTAATATTAAATACTTTCTAAAATTATTTTTCGCTCAAACTTATTTATGATTTGTTAATTATGTCTTAGTACAATAAGCATGTAAAAAAATCTGAAATATATTAGTTTATAAGTTCGCAAATAAATACACAAACTGACTAAGTTTCGTCAAGAAACACATGTACGTATATATTTTTTAATGATTTTATTGAAACTAAAATTAAAATTCTAAAACATGCGTTTGCTGGATAATGTATTGATTTATTTTAGTGCATGATTATATTATTTGAAATGGGTGTGGTATCATACAAAAAAAATTTTGAAAATTTAACAAATCTGCCAACGACCTATGGTATAACCTTATTATACTAAAAATTAAAAAAAAATTCTCAAAATTTATTACATACGAATGCTAGATAAAAGAACCATCTTTCGAAATCCATTTATAATTTTTTGTGGAAAAGAGTCAATACGTCTAAAATCTTATTTGAAAATGACATATTTCTGGTTTTCTCTGGTAATGCCCTCTTAAATAAATAAATAAAAAAAATTAATGACAATGCATTCTGATTTAATCTTTATCTATGTGCGTTATTGTGACCAAAGGCTGATAAGCTTATGGTTGCAATCACGCACACACACGCGGAAATACGCATTTCTCTCAAATTCGATGACATTACACCACTTATAAACGAAAAAAAGCCGGTCTAATTCAATCAGCCTTTATTTATTTATTTCGATACAATAACTTATATTTTACAACATAATTTGATAATGTGGGCCTCACTGAGTGGCTTATCCGTGCTGAGGCCCTTATTAAAATTCGAGATGAAGTAATACATTTTAATAAAATACATAAAGTCTCATTTTGCTGTTGGGAGCGTGGTTGACTCCAGATCCTGAGTAGAAAGGTTCAAATCGTTCATTCTAGTTGAGATCTGATACGAGTCTCATGAATGATTTTTTTTATAATTCTACCAAAGTTCAATGTTTGGTACTGAGTAGCAAACTTCTGCATAACAGCTTAAAAAATGTGATAAGTAATACATTTCGACAAATCAAACACGGTTCTAGTTTTTAAGGTAAGTGGAATACTGTAAAACTGTGTGTTTAGAGTCTGTTTTTTTACCTTACTCACAATCCTCACAGATCTACCTAGCAGAATTATTTAGGTACCCGCTGCACTGTCGGTACATCTTCTATATTATTTTTATTTGTACGGATATTTTGTTGCGAAAACCGAACTTAAATAATTGTAATATTTAATTAAATGAAGACAATATAAGCGAAACTCAATCGAAAATCTGAAAACAGAAAAATCAGAAAAAGATATTGACACATCTGGGACAATATCTGGTGTCAATATCTTTTTCTGATTTTTCTGTTTTCAGATTTTCGATTGAGTTTCGCTTATATTGTTTTCATTTAATTAAATATTACAATTTGAGGTTTTACTCATAAACTTAAAATAAAAATTTAAATAATTGTCATTAGGTATCTATAACATCCTACCGATAATTAATAATTCTACGATTCAGCAATACTTCGTGTTACTTACGGAACAAACTCCGGGTTCGGCTGAGACGGGAGATGAATGAAAGGTGAGTAATCGTGTTGTGAGTCGAGTCTTTATTTGAAGGGCTACGTAGCGAAGGTCGTTGAAGACGTAGCAGAGGCACAGGCAAAAGTGCTGTAGAAGATGATGTTGCTGATGCATGGTAACGGGTTTTCAGGTCGCCAGTGGGTTGCACGACACCATGATGGTGGAGAATGACCTGATCATCCTGGCGTGGCAGGAGTGGCAGCGGTGACTCGGTGAGTAGAGCCAACTGCGGTGCAGAAGTCCTTATGTGGTGAAGATGAATGATGGCCTCAATGACAGCGAGATCTGATACGCTGAACAGAACACGCGGTGGGCCTTGTAGTCACAGAAACGGAGCTGCTTCCTGGACTGAAGATGCGGTGGATCTTGTAGTAACGCTAGGGTAGCTGTAGTTTAGCTGCTGTGTACCATAGAACTGATGTGGGTGAGTCCTCGAAAGAAGCATTGCTGTACTGGAAATTCCGTGCCCTGGGCACTTGTAGGCCGGCAGAAGTACACGCGGCGCGCTGCCTTGTATGGCGTAGGTAATAATATATACATTTTAATAAGATATTATACAAAATACGTATACAAAAGCCAAAAAGGAATGTTTTCTTGGTTCCCCTCACCAAAAGATCCTGTGATTAAGCGCACTAGGTTTTGGATAGAGTTTTGGAGGCACTGCTGAAAACCAGCTGCATTCCTGGAGAAATCCTGAATTGTATCTGAGCAGTGACCTTTTCATCAATAGACTCGGTGATAAAAGAACAAAATGGTTAATACTGTAAAAAAATCTATTGATGAATAAACGTTTTTATTATTCTTATTATTTTCATCGACTTTCGTGATTTAAAATCAGGGTTTGGGTAGGGTATTTTGAGTTCTTTCTATTAAATGCGAGTCCGTTCTTTTCTGATATTTCCTTGATCCATGATTTGGTGGACTTAATGTATTATTTACTTGATTTAACTTGTTTGATGCCGGGTGAGAGTTTGTTACATAACTTTAATGCTAAAAATTCAGAATCGGTTTGTAAAAGATAATCTTTGGTATATATGGATAAGTTTGTCTACCTCGGGAGCAAAATAACATGGGACGGTCGGTCTAAGAGCGAGGTCGACAGCCGTATACACCAGGCTAGGCTTGCATTCAATAAAAGGTCGAAAATAATAGAATCGAATAATATAGACCTAAAACTGAGAATACTCCTAATCAAGACCTATGTATGGAGTATCTTGATGTACGGCTGCGAAACATGGTGCCTATCCGAAAGAGATAAACGGAGAATAGAGGCTTTTGAGATGTGGTCTTATAGAAGACTATTAGGAATTTCCTGGAGAGACCACATCACAAATGAGGAGGTTCTCCAAAGAATCGAAGGAGGAAGGCACCTGCTCAGGACCTTGTCCGAAAGGCGCGCAAGATGGATCGGCCATGTAATAAGACAAGAAGGCCTCTTGCATGCCATAATGGAGGGTATGACCGAGAGGACAAACGCTAGGGGACGCCCACGCCGAGAGTACCTGAAGGACCTGCTGGTGGACGTGCGCTGCTCATCATATGCAGACTTCAAAAGAACCGCACAAGACAGGGAAGAGTGGAAGAAACGTGTAGATGAAATTACTGCAATCCAATCCCACGATTGAAACCAGAGAGAGAGAATTTTTGGTATTGTTCCTACCCACCCCTTATACCTTTTTCCTTATAAGAACTTCCTCGCCTTCATAGGCCCTTCATAGAACTTCCTCTCCTTCACAGAACTTCCTCTCCTTAATAGACCCACCATACACCATTCCCAAAGATGACATAGGCCCTGAGGAAACTTTTTTTTTTACCTAAGGGCCTGTGTGGAGCTAATTTAATTATTTATTCATCCATCCATACATCCATTCATCCATACATCCATCCATGCATCCATCCATCCATACATCCATCCATGCATCCATACATCAATGTCTTCATTTAATTAAAATAATATTTTGTTCATTGTTTACTATGGTTGACGTCATTTACTTTACTTTTGTTTTTTAGTCTTATATAATTTACACACAGATACGTAAATAGATGTTGTAATTACGAGTCATTTTCACGGGTTTATAAAACGTCGTGGTCGAGGGGCTCTCGACTAGCGAACCGGCGTGCGCAAGAAAATTTTATTTGACTGATTTGCATATTTTCATAATTTAATCATTTAAAAGACGAGTAATATATGGTTTATTTGCGGCACGTTCAAGATTGAAAGATACTCTCAGTATCTTCCTGGTGTAAGACCACCATTAAGAATTGAACCCTGGCTTGAATCGTGTTTAGCCGAGTTTTATAACCAAATCTGAATAGCCAGGCACTTCCCAACCTTCTTCTTCCCATCTGCTTTCCTACCCCACTACCTTCAGCCCCACAATATGGAGATGTAATATTCTCCCTACTTGGGAGTCTTGTGGGGTGTTCACATAAAAAAAAAAAGGATTTTGCATAAAGGATCTAGTACTACTGACAGCTCTGATCTCTGCAGTGAAAAATTAGGCGGACGAGAGCGCAATAGATGGGTATCCGTTCTACATTTACGCCGGCAGCCCGAGAACGAGTCGTATCTCCGATTCGTCCTTTTTTGTGAAACGGTTCCTATGTGGAAATAGATGCTAGCATTCGTCTTTCTACCTTAACGTAATCCCTTCTTTTAACCAGCTGCAACCTCACAGCTTCGTATCGTCGGATTGCGATTTTACTGTTAAATTATTATTTTTTTTTTTTTTAACTTTATGAGTAAAACCTCAAATTGTAATATTTAAATAAATGAAGACATTATAAGCGAAACTCAATCGAAAATCTGGAAACAGAAAAATCAGAAAAACATATTGACACCTCTAGGACTCGAACCCAGGACCTCTTGCAAGCGCGTTTGCCCGGAAAGCAAGAGGTCCTGGGTTCGAGTCCCAGATGTGTCAATATGTTTTTCTGTTTCCAGATTTTCGATTGAGTTTCGCTTAACCTGCTATAGCATAACAACTATTATAAGCAATAATTATCAGCATGAAACACTCATCAACATTGAAAAATCTTCCGAGAAAAGATACTTGCCGCCAACGGTTTAAGTATTTCCTCAATAAAGTTTACGTATTTCCCCAATAAATGTAGTCATAATTTGTCTCGACGCCACCTAGCGAGGGATTTAACACTTACAATGTTTCTCTCGCAAAAATAAAGTTGGTTGTTTTCAGGTGGAAAAAATATAATAAGCAGTAATTGTTGAATAAAACACTAGTATATATTGAATTATTTGGCGGGTATTTGATAAGCCCCCATAGCTCAGTGGTCAAGAGCAGCTGACCGGCAATCAGAAGGACACGGGTTCAAGTCCCGTTGGCGGCAAGTATCTTTTCTCGGAAGATTTTTCAATGTTGATGAGTGTTTCAGGCTGATAATTATTGCTTATAATAATTGTTACCCTTTGTGCTATGCATAAAAATCTTGTCTAAACGTTAGTTTATAAATTAAAAATAATAATTAATATTTGACAAGTTTAAGTATTTCTCCAATAAATGTAGTCATAATTTGTCTCGACGCCACCTAGCGAGGGATTTAACACTTACAATGTCTCTCTCGCAAAAATAAAGTTGGTTGTTTTCAGGTGGAAAAAATATAATAAGCAGTAATTGTTGAATGAAACACTAGTATATATTGAATTATTTGGCGGGTATTTGATAAGCCCCCATAGCTCAGTGGTCAAGAGCAGCTGACCGGCAATCAGAAGGACACGGGTTCAAGTCCCGTTGGCGGCAAGTATCTTTTCTCGGAAGATTTTTCAATGTTGATGAGTGTTTCAGGCTGATAATTATTGCTTATAATAATTGTTACCCTTTGTGCTATGCATAAAAATCTTGTCTAAACGTTAGTTTATAAATTAAAAATAATAACTGCTATAGCATCGCTTCAACGGCATCCCCTGTTCCAGATCCATCGGTAGGGACTCAAGCTACCGAAATTGGTCCCAAAGCCTCGACCTCTTCCTCCTATGTTAACCGCTCTACCACCGGGCATACCTCTTCCACCTCCGAGCCGCCAGTCAACAATACCAGCGATTGGAAGAAAGTGACGCATAGGAGTAAGAGACGTCCTATTCTACGAGGTACGGCTCAAGAACCTACCGGTCTGGTTGCCGTCGAAAGACTGAAGTACATTCATGCTTGGCAATTCGACGCCAGCACCTCAACCGATGACATTGAAAAATTCCTGCGCAATACTGACAACACTTTAAAGTGTGATGTTGCCAGACTACCGTCTCGGCCTGAGTACGCTTCATTCCGTATCGGGATCCCGGAATCAAAATTTGCCACATTTATGGATCCAAACTTATGGCCAAACCATATTTCGTTCAACGAGTGGTTTTTTCGCAGATCAAACCATACCAATAAACCATAGCCCTTCACGCACAAGAAAGGAACGGAAATTAACATCTACTCTATCCGTTTACTATCAGAACGTTTGATTGAATTCAATGAGTTTGTAAGGTTTTTGGCGCTATATTCTCACTGTGGAAATGGTACT